>JAPVLO010000031.1:5475000-6765000 GCA_027257055.1 Cephalopachus bancanus | reverse complement strand
GCAGCGCGACCTCCTCTCTACAATAAATCAAAAAATCAGCTGGGCGTGGTAGCGCATGCCTGTAATTCTGGCTACTCGGAAGGCTGAGGTGGAAGGATTGCTGGAGCCCAGCAGGTCGAGGCTGCGGTGGCCGGGAGTGGCCACTGCACTCCAGTCTGGGCGACAGAGTGAGACTCCAACTCAGAAAAAAAAAAGAAGGTTTTATCATGTTCAGAAAGGGCAACCCATACATAGAAAGTGTCCCATCTTAGAGCATAAGACATCTTCCAGTAGTAGTAAAAAGAAGGCCAGGACTAGATTGAAGAGACTCTCAAATGCTGATATAAAGAGAGTTTACTTAATATGAGGGACAGTTGGGAGCCATTTGAGTAGGTAGTGATAAAATCATAATGGTATTGTATAAAGATACATCTGGCCATGTTTTGGGCATTGGAAGAGTGTGCAAGAAGTTAGGCCACAGTTTTAACCCTATGGAAACATAAAATTACATTAAGGTCAGGATAATTATATTGGAGTTGAAAAAAATGAGAAAGAAAATGAAAAACTATTTAAAAAAAGGATTAACTGACCTTGGATAACTAACTGGACTCACTGGATGAGAAGGGACAAGCCAACGAGACAGTCTAAAATTTTGAGATTGGCATTTTCATAAAAAATGTGGGAAAATAAATAGAAATAAGGAGATAGAAATAAGGAAGTCATGTGAGGAAATAAATTGTAAGGGTAAGGTGAATATGTTGATTTTAGATGTGCTGAGCTTGAGATGTCTGAACAATATCCAGGTGGCAACCTCTGGAATGTAGCTGAAAAAAAGTAGTAAGGAGATATAGTTCCAGGGAGAAACAACTTGTAAACCAGAGATTTATGAGTTAAACAAAGATAGATAATAATTGAATAAGTGGTAGTGGATGACATTTTCAGGGAAAAGAGTATAAAAAGTCCAAAAGAAGGTTCAGGGTAGAATATTAAGAAAAACATCTATTTAACAAGTTAGAGGAGAAAAAGAGTCAATGAAGTTAAGTATTGATTAGAAAACTTTCAAAAGATTACCAGCATCAAACAATGCAGACAAAGCAAGGAATATAACAGGGGTGGAGAAAATTGAATCTGAATGGATTTATCAGTGATCAGAGATAAAGCTGGCCGATGATTTAGAGTGAAAAGTATTGGACTGAAAAACCATTTTGAAAGAGATACAAGATGGTGACAAAGTGAGAAAAGAAAGGTTGACTATTTTTTCAAGAAATTTGGCAGTAACAGGTAGAAAAAATATTGGGTCACTCAAAGACACAGGGAAAAGGAATTTTTAAATTGAAGAGGTCTGAGTTCATTTGTGGGCGGGGGAAAGAAAAATACAAGAAAGAAGAGAGTACAGTAATGTCCAAAAGCGAGGCCTTTACATATTTTTAGGAGAAAATTATCTTTCTTTATTGTACCATAAAATTTAAAAGGAGTATTTCTTTTGATGATAGAAGTAACACATTTTTCATTAAAAGCAATATAAAAAAGTATAAGAAAGGAAATAAAAACAACCTGTAATTTTCCGGTCAGTGATAACCTGTCTTAATCGTGTGTGTGTGTGTGTGTGTGTGTGTGTGTGTGTGTGTGTGTGTGTGTATGTGTGTATCACAAAATTATGACCATACTATATGCAATATACAATCCTGTTAATTATTTTTATTTTTTATTTTTTAATTTTTAAAATTTTTTTTAATTTTTTTTTGAGTCGGAGTCTCACTCTGTCGCCCAGACTGGAGTGCAGTGGCCGCTCCCGGCCACCGCAGCCTCGACCTGCTGGGCTCCGGCGATCCTTCCGCCTCAGCCTTCCAAGAAGCTGGAATTACAGGCATGCGCTACCACACCCGGCTGATTTTTTTGTTTATTGTAGAGATGAGGTCTCGCTGCCCAGGCGGGTCTCGAACCCGTAGGCTCAGGCAATCCACTCACCTAAGCCTCCCAAAAGCGCGGGATTACAGACTGAGCCACTGAGCATGGCTCAATTATTTTTAGATTCTTAAAATTTCTTGAAACATTTTGTTTTCATAAAAAATGTACATTCAACTGTATGGAGACACAAATATTTATTTTTTTATTTTTATTTTTTATTTTGTGTTGGAGTCTCACTCCTTCGCCCACGCTGGAGTGTAGTGGCATGCATACTCACGGCCACCCCAGCGTTGACTTTCTGGGCTTCAGCGATCCATCTGCCTCAGCCTTCCAAGTGGGCGGAACTACAGACACGTGCTACCACGCCCGCTATTTTTTATTTTATTGTAGAGAGGATGTCTGCCAAGTTGCCCGGTCTGGTCTCCAACCCGTGGGTTCAGGCAATCCACTCTCCTCAGGCTCCCAAAGTGCTGGGATTACAGGCTGAGCTACCGAGCCCAGCCCAAACATTTATTTAATCATTCTTAATTTGTGGCCTTTAGGCGAGGTGGAATTTTTTTCTGTTGAAACTATTATATCTTAGATGCATATTTTGCTCACCATTGCTTATTTCTTTAGAATGATCATTGCTAGAAATAATTTCTGAAATAAAAAAGGTAAACATTTTAAAAACCTTTGATACCAATTTTCAATTACTGCAAACAACTTCTTACAAAGAATAAATGCTCATAAAGTATTTCTTGAATGTATAGATGAATAAACAAATAAAAACATGTACTAACCTACCCTCCAAACAGCAGTGTTAATAGTTTAAGCCCTAACGAATATGGAATAATTTGTCACTATATTTTTTGCTAATTTTGACAGGTAAAAAGACTATCTTACAGTTCCTTTTCTTTTGTAATAAATTAGGCCATTTTCATTCAAATACTATTGTTTTGTACATTCTTATTAGCACTTTGTACTCCTTTTGTGACTTAATTTTTCATTTAATTAGTTTTTTAGGTTTTACTTATTGATTTGCATGAGGAATTTACATGCTAGGAGTATAATAAATGAGTAAAATATTTTCACAGCTTATCATTTGCCTTTTAATCATGTTGTTTGATGTGAGATATTTGATGTAGGTATTTTCTTTTAATAATTTGTGGTCAATTTTATTTATAGGTAAACATATAATTTAGTTTCAAAAGTTACAAATAGTGAATTAATGACTAAATAATATTTTCCTACTGATAGATTTGGTCTCCTTTCTTGTATTCTATAATTTTACATGCAAATTATGCTTGCTCCTGAACTATTTATTATGCTCTATTTTCTGTTTGCTGATTTGGAAGATAGTTCCATGCTATTTTAATTATTTTGTTTCTATGACGCCTTTTAATAAATGATAGGAAAAGTTTTCCATCACATTCTTGCTTTTCAAATTTCCAGTTCTGCTCTTACCTATACATCCTTTCAGATGCATTTGGAACTTTTTCTTTTAAGTACTGAACAAATTCCATTGATATTTTGTTGTAATTTCAAGAATGCCCTGTATTATACATCTCTGCTTCTCGCAAACTATGCTTTGCTCCGCCTTAAGTACTGAGTGTTTATCTATTTTTTTTAGAAAGGGGTAGAAAAATCTGCTTAATGCACCCTAAATAATATAAAATAATCCATACCCCTAGGTATTTAATATATATTTTTATAACATATCTCTTATTGTTTACTCTTTTCAAGGAAAAGCAATATATATTTTCTCCCTGTAGTCAACATGATCTCATTAGCTAGTTACTTTCAATAGGATTATTACTTATTTTGTCTGTCAGTCATTACTTATTATGTCTGTCAGTTATTTAGGTTAGATTATAGTCCAGTAACATGGAAAACATTTTAAAATTAAGTAGTGGTATAAAATTTTACTAGTGTCAATTTACATTTTTATAGCAGTGATGGTCCTAAATGCCTATTATCTCAATCATTAGTATAAATATGTATCTAGTTTCTTATTTGATCTTTTTATGCTCTGTCTCTCTCATCCTCTCTCACTCTGTCCCTCTCTGTCTTTCTTCCCCCCACCTCTTGCTTTTAGTTTTCATGTTAGGGCAGGCTATTAGGTTATGCAAACAACTGAAAGGGCACTAGCAACTTCAAATTAAGAAAGGTTAAAACAGAATGACTTGGGTTTTATGAAGTAGTCCACACAGGTCATTGATAGATCAGACGCCACATGCTCAAAAACATAATATGGCAGGATAAAAAATTACTCAGGTCGGGAGATATGGGCAATGAGAATGTTCTGATATTCTGAGCAGAGAGCACAGTGTTTACTTAGAAAACTCTGGAAGTGAGTTAATTAAATAAATTAGCCACTTACTCTATTTTCTCCCTCCACATATGTCTAGGAAAGATGATTATGGAACTGTCAGCATTATGGTCAATTGGGAAGACTGCCATTAAAAAGTCTTCAATTGACTCTTTCTTGTTTCAGGAGATTGAAATGTGTCAATCAAAGAGTGTGAATAGGGGTTCTTGTGCACGTGTTATACTATTATTTTTAGTTCTCAATTCAGAACAGAGGTTATAATTTGCTTCTCAGTTTCATTGGAATGCTGCACATATACTTACTTTTAATGCACATACACATGTTAGACAAAACATCTATATTTTAATATTTCTCATATTAACCAGCATTGTTTTTACCATAGTCCTTTAATAAAACATTCATCATTGTTGCCAGAAAAGGAATGTTGAAGATACGATGCATACGTTGGGAGGATATAAGTTGATTTTTAAACTACTCAGTAAAAAAATCCCAGCTGTTTAAATCAGGCAGAATCAGACTTAATTTACGAATTAGTACATCATTTAAACCAAACCATTTTGGGTGCTTTTTATTTGGTCAAACAAAATATTTTTGTTTTTCTTGACTTTTTCTTCTAAGCACTAATTTCTTCAGGCTGTTGTTGGTTCACCAAGAAGGCAAACAACTTGCTTTACCAGAGATTTCAGTAAAGAATTAGCAAATACTTTAATGTCTAATAATACAAAAGATCAAGTATTTTATGATGATATCTTATATAATGAAACTCATTGAAAAAATAGATAATACTTATATAATGATACATTTACAAATTTAAAATGAGTTTAAGCATTAAGAATTGGATACTTATTTGATATTTATATCACTTATTCTGAAGGAATTACATTTAAATTCATTTTTCACAAACAATTATGCCAGTACTTTGATAAAATATGGACACCTTGCTGTTTTCGGTTTATGTGCAGAAATCATGAATTTTTCCTATTTTCTTTGAGGCTATGTAACTGCCACTTAGAAACATTATAAATTATCAATTACTTAGAAGTAATAATTTAAGAAAAAATTCTTATAAAGTTATAATTAGTTAAGATAAAAATCTGTTACTTTTGCTTTTGAATAATATTGAATGGGCTTAAAATTTTGATATTAAATGCTTAAATTTTCATTTAAATGTTGACAGTTCATTTGTTTCACACTAATGACGATGATCTTCCACAAGTTTGAAAATGCCTGTTACCTTTTGATCATGTAACAACTGTGTTACTTTATAACGAGAGAAAAATACCTCCTTTAATCACTTTTAAGATAATATATAATTTTGTTTGGATCATATAAAGCCAAAAATTAAGTAAATAAAAGGGAGGGAGGAGAGTTTCTTTGACCTTGAATTTGAAAATAAATAGGACAACACTTGAGAGAAGACGAAATCTTGGTGATTCAAAATATATCCCACAGATACTCTGACATGTTTGTGGACTTTAGCACTTGCATATGATGTGTCCTCTGGTTGGGCTTTGCAGCTTGTTTTTACTTTCAGCTTTTACATTCCACAGGACTGAAAAATCAGCAGGGACAATGCTAATTAATTTATAATGTTGTTTTGTGTTTCTGAACAAGGTACCTCAGTAATTAAGTGAAATATTTATGATGAATATAAAACAATGCAAATTTATTTGTTTGCCTGAAAGCTAACTTGTTATTTATTTAGATTGATCTTTTGAAGGATTCTTTAAATTGAATCATAGTGTGAGGATGCAAGATAGTTAAAACAGAGATGGACATAATAATACTATGGATTGACATGTTAGAATATATTATGTTACATTATAAGTCAGACAAAGGGTAACTATAAAAACTGTGACCAAATTGTTTAAAAAGTTTCTAGTTTCCCTTAAGGAAGAGAATAAATTATAGTGAGAGTGGATCAATAATATATTGTAAAAGAAAAAGGTGTAACTCAAATATACTCTGTAGTGCTTAATCTAGTCCCCTGATTTTAAATTGCATGTGTGTGTGTGTGTGTGATTAAGGTACAGAAAAGTCATAGCCCTATGTGCTGTTTTATAATAAACTGTGTAACCATTTTTCTTTAGCCAATATATACTAAATCTGAATTTATCTCTATCTATATTAAATCAAAAGACTGCTCTTTTAATGCCAGCAACTAAGCTATATTTGTTTTCCCAGAGGAGACTAATACAGTTTATGGTATAGCCAGTGCATATAAAGTATCTTCATATTCAACTGGATGCAGTGGCTCACAACTGTAAGCCCAGCACTTTGGGAGGCTGAGGTGGGAGGATTGTTTGAACCCAGGAGTTCAAGACCAGCCTGGGCAACATAATGCGTATAACACTGCATATAGCATAACGTATACATGTGTGTATATATATGTTATGTGTGTATACACACACGTGTGTGTGTGTGTGTGTGTGTGTGTGTGTGTGTGTGTATGTGTGTGTAACAGACAGGAGATTGAGACATTTACTTTCCTTGGGGACAGGGTCAGATTTTTCTCATCTTTGAAGTAACAATAGCCTTAAATGAACACTTGCAAACTTTACAAATTTAGTTAACACCAATCTCCTGGGTTTTTTTTTCTTGATAGTGATCATCAAAGCTACAACGGAAATATTACAAAAGCAAAACAAAACAATAAAAACTTTGATGTAAAACTGAAGGAAGAAAAAGATGCTTCAGCTGATGGCTTGCCTGTTTTCAAAGAAAAATTCTCTGAAACTGCTATGTAGGAAATGAACTAGTCACACTGACTAGATTATTCTCTGTTATGGGATTGTTATACAGTTATTCATATGTAATATCTGGTATTGGAGACTATGTGTTGACAAAGATTAAAATGATCTTAGATATTATATGTTTACAAATAATAATTATAGCTAACATTTACCATATTTATTATGTGTTAGGCACTAATGCTTACCACAATCCTATAGAGGAAAGTACTTATATTTTGCCAATAGGAAAATTGGGACAAAGAAAAGTGAAGTACAATTTTCAGGATTAAATCACTTGAAGAACCCAGATTGGAATCCAAGTAAGCTTCCCTATAATTTTATTATTTGTCCCAAAGCATCATTTAAAAAAATCTGTTTCTGTTCTGTATAAAAATAAAGTAAAGGAATAAGTGTTAGTCGAGATCTACACTGTCTAATTTGGTAGTCTCTAGACGCATGAAGTTATTTCATTTTTAAATTTGAATTTATTAAAATTAAATAAAATTAAAAATGTGGTTTTTTTTTTTTTTGAGTTGGAGTCTCACTCTGTCGCCCAGACTGGAGTGCAGTGGCCGCTCCCGGCCACCGCAGCCTCGACCTGCTGGGCTCCAGTGATCCTTCCGCCTCAGCCTTCCAAGTAGCTGGAACTACAGGCACGTGCTACCATGCCCGGCTAATTTTTGATTTATTGTAGAGATGAGATCTCGCTGCCCAAGCGGGTCTCGAACCTGCAGGCTCAGGCAATCCACTCACCTCAGCCTCCCAAAGGCGCGGGATTACAGGCTGAGCCACCGAGCTCAGCTAAAAATGTATTTTCTTAATCACACTAGCCATATTTCAAGTTTTCAATAGCCACATGTGGCTAATGAGTTCTCTTTTGGATAATACAGATATGGATCATTCCTATCAATGCAGGAAGTTCTACTGGCCGCACTAACTTAGGCTAAGGATTCAAAAAGTAGGTTTTCTTTTCTTTGGAGAGATGTAAAAAAGAGTTTATGCTATTCATCATGAAGATTGATTGTCAAACAATCTATTGCACATCTGTTGAGACTTTTTGCTTGTTAAGTAATAAATAATTTAAGTCATTACTTCATTCCTATCAAAATTATTCTTTAAGTCATTTTGAGAAATCTGATCCTATTTGAACATGAAGAATGTCAACATAGTGTTAGTTGTTCATGTAGTCAATGTGGGATTGGGCTATTTTCTACTATATAATAAATATGAAGGTGTCTAGGGCAGTCAGTTTCTTATATGACTCCCAATAATTCCCCACCTCCAGTATTCAGAACATCTCACATTATACCAGTATTGTTCTAATAGAATACCACAGAAGTAATGAACCTGAGTTTTGAAATTTATAAAAGACATTGGATTTTCTGCCTGGACGTTTCTCTTAATCTGTTTTCTCTCTTGGAGCAGTCACTCTGGGGAAAGTAATTTTCTAAGTCATGAAGAGCCCTATAGAAAAGCCCATATAGCAAATAACTGAAGTCTCTAGCCAAAAGCCAATGAGAAACTCAAGGCTTTATTGGCAGTCATGTGGATCAACTTGGAAGGTGATCTTCCAGGCCTCATCACAGTTTCAGGTGACTGTAATCCTGTCAACAGTCCTCTTGAGATATTGAGTCAGAACTGCTAGTTAAGTTGTTCCCACGAATTAGAGCCTAGAAATTGTGTGATATAATATAATTTTGTGGTTTAAAGTCTCTGAGTTTTGGGGTAACTTGTTACACAGAAATAGATGACTAATACAATTCCTGATCAGAAGTTATAATAGAATTTAATAAATTCTTATTATTTGTTACATACAGTATTGGAAGATTCACAGCCCTTGCCATCAAGGTACTTACCAATTACTATAATACAATAGAGTAAGTAAGGTAGGTGAAGGGCGAAGCTTTCTGAGTATTTCTAATGTGTGTGTGGGAGAGGGAATTACATTTAGATGAGTGGATAAAGAAAATTATCCTCAGGTGGCTGGAACCTAAGTCCTGAAAGATGAGTAGAATTTTTACAGGTGGTATAAAAATATAAGATACACGCATTCTTTTGGTTAGGGACAGTGCTTAGAAAGATACGAGGTTGAAGAACTGTTGGTGTGTTTGGTACCAGCACAGCATTCAAATCAATACATAAAAGGAAAACAGGTTCAAATAAGGTAACTGAGGTCATTTTGGAGAAGATTTAGAATATATGGTAAGGAGTTAATGTTAACCAAGGCCCACTGGGAATTTCAAATTTATCTAGTAGGAAAATGGGCTTCTAGCCATAGCAGTAGGCAGGTTTTCTTTCCTACTTTGTTTCTTTTATGAATCTCTCTCTCCCTGCCCCCCCCCCCCATGTGTATGTATAAAGCTATCATGACTGTTGGGAAAATATTGCAATTTATGACTCAGGGAGTCATGAAAGTTTGAAGTTTGCCTGTCCCCTGTGCAAAGAATGGATTCAAGGAAAAGAGATGGGTAGCTTGGTGATTTATCAGAAGGTTATGCTAGACATTCATATATGTTCAGAGATAGTGAAGGCCTGAACTAATGCCAGTATTAGTAATGCAAAGATACACACACACACACACACACACACACACACACACAACAGAGAGAGAGAGAGAAGAGAGAGAGAGAGAGAGAGAGAGAGAGAGAGAGAGAGAGAGAGAGAGAGAGAGAGAGATATCAAGGACCTTGCAGGAGAAAAGTATAACTTGACATCATCTTTAAATTTAATGATGTTAGGAAGGAAAACACAACTCTCTAAAACATAGATATGGTCCTATCAATTTTTTACTTAAACAGCTGTTATCCATCACCTTAAACAGTCAGAATTCCTTTGCATTTCCTGTAAGAGCCATTGCCCACCCTTATCTTTTTGAGCTTGTATCCATTCTCTCTCTGTTCTGAATATTGCAGGATATTTTACAATTTTTGGAACTTGCCAAGCTCCACTTTTATTTCTTCTACTTGGACTCTTTTTTTCTGCTGCCCAGCAAACCCTTCTTCTGCTTGAAGACCCACCTCCAATGTGCCCTTTTATGCATAGTGAGATTTACTACATCTTCATTTGCTTCACACTTTACCCATCTTTTCTCTAAGTTTTGTGTTGCTTTGCAGTGTGGTTCTATTAAAATTTATTTTCTTTCTCCCTGGTCAGACTGTGAGGAACTCAGAGACCAGATCACGTTGTACAAAGTAGACACTCAATTATAGTTCAATTACACTGAAATAAGAATAAAAAAGTAACTGTGAATTGAAACCTGTAGATTGGAGATCAAAGCCAATGTGAATCCTGTTGTTGTGCTCCTTGATGCTACCCTTTTCGTTGTCCTTCACTGAAATACCTCTCTCTGAGGGTTCTGTCTTAATCTCTCTCTGTGTTTTATTCTTCAGTGCCACACAAGATAACCCACGGACCACAGGCTTGTCTTAGTTCAAAGCCAATGTTTGTAACCACCAGACTCTACCACTATATCTGTAGCTGCCACCACTTGATTTAAACTTGGTTGGAACTGACCTATTCTGAGTCCGTTCCCCAACCTATCAGCTATGCACATTGAGGGGTGAATGCTTGTGATTAAAATGAGGTTACGTTGTGGTTCTGTAGCCACTGCTCATTTGTCTTCTACTTTCTCCCCAGAGATCTTAAATTACAAAAGCCATTTTGTTTAATTTGACAGTAGTCTTTAGTCATAAAATGGCTTTGTTGTCTAAAGTACTGTCTCAGGTGAGAGATTGGACTGAGAAGGAAAAATACTGAAAAGAGGAAAAAAATCCATAAAATAAATCATCTTAAGATTATAGTTCATTTAGGAGACATTTTTACAGAGAGTGATTTCTGAAGAAGTTTTACAGAGTTAGTTAGGAAGGAATAGTTAGGAAGACTTTTGGGTGGCTGGCATAGGTTAATGAACTAGAATACTTAATCTATTTAGCACCCTGAATTTGGTAGTGTGATAGAGGTCTTTGCTTTAACTGTTTTGTTTTTTTCTTGGTTTCATGTCAGATCTAGTTGAAAAGAAATGTGTTTCTTGATGAAAAGTTCACAATTCAGCAGTTTCTTTGTACAGAAAGTAGGTACCAAATTCTAGACCACGTGCTATTAAGATGGGGGGTTCAAACTGACTTTGGCTAAACTTACAGCCTGTGGGGGGAGCTGTTCTTCCCCTGAATCTTCAACAACAAATAATAGTGAGGGCGTGCATACAGCCCAAAGAAAACCAATATTTATTCTTTAACTTTAGTCCTTACCATCTGCTAAAATTTTAAAGAGGAGGACACACTGTGGGGGTGTGGCTGAAAGAATTAGAAACAGGACTTAATACTTGTGAGGACTCTCACCAGAGAAGAACGAATGTTAAACTGGAATGCCATTCTGTTTTTGTTTGTTTTTTTGATTAAGATTCTCTTGCCAGCACCCCACAGGTTTAGCGCTTAGGGAGCAGGTAAAAAGATGACTGTGAATTTGGAGATGGCAGTTTTATATGTGCAATGCTCCCCAAAAAGCTTTTATTCACTTGCTTTATGCGTACGGATATGGACGTCCATCAGTTTTCAATTAGTCAACATGCAAACCTCTGCCAAGTAGGCCAAAGTTCACAGTGTGCTCTGACATTGTGTGACTAGGCAGGCCAGATTCTGCCCACCATGGGCAAAGGTGCCCTACATCTCAGGAGCCAGAGCAGTAAAATAGCACTGTGTATTCTGGGAAAGGTTGCAGTCTGCTTTGCATTCAGAAAATGAAGCTTTGCACTTGGGGGAAAAAAGATGTGAAGGAAAACAAAGCAGAATGAAATGGAAGCAAAATGTTGGCAAAACTCAAATTGCATTGGATTTATACTTATTGGATTTTTGAAGTAAGCTGACAAGAAAAATTACCTTCATTGCAAATCACTGAAGGGCTTTACTATAGAATAAGCACACTCACAGAGAAGAGCTAATTCAAAGGAAGCTTCAATATGTTAATATAATAATTAAGCAGGAAGGCACAACAGGCAGCCCATTTCCAAGGAGCGCAGCAGGCCTCAGGTGGAGTATAAGGTACAAGGCTGAAGGCTAAATGACTTTAACTAGCTGAGATTGACTGTAATCATCTTAAAAATATGATATGAGGTAAGTGTTGCCCTCCCTGGACCGATATTTACTCATGCAAATAAAAGGAAAGAACCAAATTCTCTGTTGTGGGCAGTCTTCGGAAATTGAAATATTGGAATTAGCCTGAAAACTTAAATGCCTCTGATTGGAGTTCACATTTTCCCACGTTCTTGGTGGTCTTTTTCCTTTTTTGAGTGTCTCATTGTCTCATCCTTTTACTTGAAACTTCCTCTGGTCAAATTATTTTTGCTTGGAAGACTTGTGCACCCCATTTGGCTTACTGGTTATGTGTGTGTATTTAAACTGGTTTTACTAAAGTAGCTAATCAGCCTGGTAGCTGGGTATCTTCATTTACAATGAAGCAGATTAGAACAGTACTTCTCAAACTTGAATGGGCACAGGATCGTCTGGGATCTTGTTAATACACAGACTCTAATTCAGTCTGGGGTGGAGCCTGAGAGCTTGTATTTCTAAAACACTCCCAGGAGGTTACAAAATAAACAGCAAAGTCTATTAAGTCTTTTAAATATTAGGGGGCCATGTGATGATGGAAAACTAAAGGCTATAAGATAGGAACAGAGGGAAGGTGAAAAGACCAATGCTTTCAAGCAGTTGACTTTAGTTTCTTGTTGATAGTTAATCTGATAAGGAAGAAATGATAGCACATAAGCCATGAGCTTTATAGATAAGCAGATTAGTCTTATTTTGGGTCTGGGTGATATGGTTGAAGACAAGAGAATTTTATTTTGATAAATATAGAAGAAAATCTCAAGCCAGTGGCATATTATTGCTCTGGAGCTTTGTTAGTAGTTAATGTTTAGTCAGGTAAGTGTTAACTAGAAATAGATGCTGGGAAGGGAAAGACTCTGGTTTTAATAAACAGGCAGAATGGTTTTTGTGTGTGGTTGGTGTATCCAGACACTTGACACTTTCCTCCTGTATTCTGACATTCTATTATACCTGTGGATTTCTTTGGACTGTAAAGGTAATGTGAACATGAGTTATAGAAATCCGTAGCAAATGAAACTGGTGAGAAAAATAATATTAATGTTACTTTCCTGAACTCCCTGTAAAGGGAAACAAATGATGTTTTCATTTGTTTGTTTATTTTGTCTTGTTTTTGTTTTTCCAAACAAGAAATGTCTGGGTGGGGAAGTACTTCTAAGTATCTTGAGCATTCAATGTGAAACATACAAATCTCCAACCTTTCACCTGCTGCAATGTTTAATCCTGAGCACTTACTTAGCATTAATAATAGGCTGGTCAACATAAAGTCCTAAGGAGAAATAATTCTTTCCTGAAATGCTTTTAAAATGTAACTGACCTCTGTTTTCAGGTTGGCATCAACCTCAATTTTTTCCTGAAAGCTGCAATGACTATCTGAGAAACTGAAGTACGGTCTCCCTTACTTGCTAATTGTTTCTCAGAAATATTTTTTGGTGCTTGTATCTGCTCTTCATCCTCTTTGCATTGGCTTGGTTAAGTTTCTTGTGGTTATTGTTCCTCACGTGGGTTATTATCCTTGCAAGTGGTATAGAACTCCAAGGAGTGTCATTCCCACTGGTGGCCATGAGATTGGCATTCCCACGGAGTTGTGCAGTGCATAGCCTATGCAGCTTTACACAAGGACACTCTCCCTAACAGCAGCCTTTACCCCTCCAGGAGTGACCCTTGTACAACCTCCCCAAAGTTGTTATTATAAAACAAACAAACAAACAAACAAACAAATCAATGCTTAATGAGCTCTCCATTTACTACAGGCCAAATATCTTAACATGACAGGCAATTCCAGTCCAAACTACCTTTGAAGTTTCATCTTCTGTCACTCTTCCCAAGTCTAAGGTACTACTTGTCTTACCTGGCCCACACCTATTAAGACAGATAGCCCTTTGCACGTCATTTCTTCTGCTTGGAACTTTGCTCAAATGTCTCTTCCTCTACGAGCATTCTCTAATGTTGCTAGACAAAATCAGTTACCCACTTTATTTTGTTGGGACTTCCATATTCTCTCTTGCTATATACATATCTATATGTCTATATCTATATATTATATTACATTGTATTGGAATTATATTTGTGGCTATTATCCCTACAGAATTATTCTATCTTTGATTCCTTACTTGAATAGTTCCAGAAAAAATTTAGTTTTGACATCTGATTTCCCAAGGTTGACATTGCTAATCAGGTCAATTAGGATGGGATCTCTTTTCTTACTTGATACTTCTGCATAGGACATTCGTTTATACTGAATACTGGGCTGCTTGAGGGTAGCTTTCACAGACAGAGGACAAAGAACAGGATGTAGGACTGCTGTAATTCCTTGTCTCCCTCTCTGCAAAGTCTCTCAAGTCCTTGAGTGTCATTTGACTTGGTACAAGCCAGATACTGTTATTGATTATTTTGACAATAATAATAATGCTAACACTTACTGAGGATAAGGTATTAACACCAGGTATTACATATTTCATGCATGATCTTCTTTAATCCTCTTTAATTAATCTTCTTCATCTAGTCCCAGAGGCTAACGTACCTTGAAGCTATTGAGGTTTAAGTTTCAAGGCTATTCACTTTCAAGCCCTCCTTCCAATGCCCTGTTTTTAACGTTCTCATTTTTTAAAAAAAGAAAAAAAAGTATGTATTTAAATAAACAGGATCATTTAATATATATATTTATCTTTTTCATGCTAAATGAATATTCTCTTTCTTACTTAATTTAATATTAATAATTTTTCATATGTCTGTATTTTTTCATAGAAAAAGCCTCCTCCTGCCCCAGATTACATAAGCCTGGGACCCCACAAAACTAGATTTTCCTTGCCTGGCACTATAAAGTTGATATTGTAAGATATCTCTATAATATCAAAAATAGGTCTAGAAAGTTTAATCTCAAAAAAGGTAGGGTTGTACTACTGCAAAATTTACAAAAATGATGCTTTTGAGTTATTCTGTTCTGTTCTGTCACAAACAGCATAAAACTTAAGATACTGAGGCATATATTATGAACAAATGACAGTATACTGACCTAAGAGTGTCCCTGATGACCACAAGCAATCACTTATATAACCTGAATCGCACTGGCCCACCTTCATTTGAGAATGGGAACTGGTAGGTAATCATCAGTAGTGTGATCAGATGTGGATGTTTTACCAGAGTTTTACTTAGTATGTGTGCTTATTTCATATGTGAGAACTAAGGACAGAGAAGTTAGCAACTTGTTAAAAATTACATAACTAGTTATTAAGTGGGTCCCAAACTCAAGTCTGTCATGTTTCTATGCATGTCTGCTGATTGATTTTAGTATGTAAAACACAAGTTAATGGAGAACATAATTACTGACTTTCTTCTAATCCCCTTTGTTGTTCCCTCTGGAATGTTCTTATCCCGACCTTCCCTCATGGCCTCAGAGGGGAGTGAGGTCTGATGAACATTGTGATGAAAAGGTTGAGACCTGTCCTAACTCTATTCTTACTCCCATAATCCTAGTTCAGACTGCCATTCAAACTCTAGAATCAGGCTTACTCATCTATTTAGTTGTTATAAGTTGTATTTCTGAAACTTCTTGCAAAATAAGACTTTGACCCATTTATATATCCATCTGGTCTCTGGCTTCCCCCGTTCTGACTCTTGCCATAATTCTTTTGCTTTTCCTTGTTAGTTTGGGGTAGTCAGTTCTGTTGGCCGTCTCTGTTTTCTACTTCTACTTTGCATCCTAGCTTTGCTTGTAGGTCTCTCCACATTGCATTTCTTTGACCTGGGTTCTGGAATCTGGCCCTGGAGTCTCTTCTTACCCAAATACATACCTCTCTCTAGCATTCCCATGGGCATTCCTAACCAGGTAGGAGTCAGCAGAATTCATCTTTGGAAACCTATGAGACAAATTAGGAACACGCCATAATATAGTAGGATTTTACCAGGGGATAAGGCATTCCTTTTATGGGTCTCTTTTTCTAAACCAAAATTAAGAAACAGCTACCACTGAAAGAAAATATTCATACTCAACACGGGATTGGCAAATCTAACATGTATATCAGCACAGAGGCATTTCTTTCAAATAAACATAGAAAAGTTTAATTTTTTGATGGCAATATTCCTCAAGTGTATTATATATTTTTTTCTGTCTTCTTTGATGGGGTGCAATGAAGAAACTCTTCTAACAATTTCTTAATGACTTAGGATCACCACAGTGAACATCAGTTATTTTATTTGGCACAAACTTAGTGATGCTCTCACTGGAGGGGATTTCTGGGTTAAAGCAGAACAAAATATTTGCTCTTCATATTTATTATAGTGGTCATTTAGCATAGTGATTGACACCGCTACACTAATTGAACCAAGAGTGCTATGCAACCGGTTGTTATCACTGTTTTGTTTCATTTCTCAGTCTTTTTCTTCACTGTAAAATTGTCAGCTATTGCTTCTTGCTTTCTTCAGTAAGACAGCCTTTAACAAAGCCCCCCCGCCACTGCTACTGTTGCAGCAGTTCTCAACAGGAGCAATTTTGCCCTGACATGGGACATTTTGTTAAGCATGGAGACATTTTTAATTGTCACAATTTGGAGTGAGGAGGACTGGTACTGGCACCTAGTTGGTGGAGGTCGGGGATGCTACTAAACCTCTTACGATGTACAAGACAGACCTCCACAGCAAAGAATTATCTAGGTCGAAATGACAATACTGCCAAGATTGAGAAACTGTTCTAGGATTGTGAAAAGTAAATAAGCTCTAAGGGAAGACCTAGGAGCTTTGTTTAATACTGTATTAAAAATGCATACACTGGTCCATGGTCATTGTTAAGGTCAGGAGCCAGTTTCATTTACTCCTTAAGAGCAAACATGTTCTTCTGGATTGAGATCTCCTTAAGTTAATGTATTTAACACCTGTGTGCACACATAGCACACAGGGTACTTTCCTTTAAAGATTAGTTGGCAAATTTTTTCTTCTGTTGTTACTTGGCTCAAATGTTATTGTTACGTTAAAAATATATCATTCTGATATAAACACTGTAGCATGTAGTATGTTCCTAGGGGACATTTTCAAATTTCTACAGTAAGTCCCCTACATACAAACGAGTTCCATTCCAGGAATGTATTAGTAAATCCAATTTGTTCATAAGTCCAACAATGCTAACTTAGGTACACAACTAACACAATTGACTATATAGTACTTACTGTAATCGGTTTATAGTATCTTTCACACACATAATACATAAAAACAAACACAAAAATAAGGAAAACATTTTTAATATTATAGTACAGTACCTTGAAAGGTGCAATGTAGTGCAGTAAAACAGTTGGCATACAGGGGCTGGCAACGAGTGAACAGGCAAGAAGAGTAACTGACTGAAGGAGGGACTGGAGGTGGGAGATGACAGAGCTGAAGGATCATGAGCAACAGGAGCGGGAGGGCAAGCTGCAATTTCACTCATGCCTGACATTGATGGCACAAGTTCTGGTTCCTTGCTGGATTCAATTTCTTCTGCTCTCTTGAATAAATGGTTCAGTGATGTCTGGGTAGAAGCTCTTTTCTCTCATCCTAGATGACATGGCAGCACTGGATTGCATTCTGAATGACTGCTGCAACCTTAGTGTACTGTTCTATGTTTGAGTCCTGTGCCTGAAAAACTAATAGTGCCTCCTCAAATAAAGAAAATGTCCTTGCCATTCCCTGCATCATGAATCTCTTTTGTTCTTCAGTTACTTCTTCTTCCTCTTGTCTCTCTTTGTCCTTTTTCTGGACCTCTGATTCTATCAGGTCTTCATAAGTAATCGCCTAGTGTTGCACAGAAAGGAGTTCAGTGAAGTCATCCCCTTGCAGATCTAGCTCCAGCTTCACTAAGTTGTTGAAGACCTCTTTGGACTCCTCTTCCACCTTCTCAAATCCATGAAAATTGGTAACTGTAGGCAAAGGTTCTTCCATGTGACAATGTACGCCAGACACGTAAACCAACTTATGTGATTGGACTTGTGAACACAGGTTTGCATCTTTGAAAGCTTGCAACTTGAAGGTTCATATGTAGGGGAATTTATTTAAAATTGCTTTTGTACTAATAGCAACCTAATTTTTTAAAGTCATAAGACACTTTTCTGTTGTGGTTTGATAGTATTGAAAAATTGGTGGCCAATTGAGCAATCTTTTCCTAAAGATTTTTAACAAGAGGGGATCTACTGCTAAAAACCACATTCTTTGGCAAAACATGATTTTGATCCATAAAAGTATAAAATGTTTACATTGACATAGCTGTTTTTAGAGGAGATTCTACGGAAAGTCAAGTAATTGTAATCCCATTATTCTTCATTATTTCTCTTACGTTTTCCAGTAGTTAGAGATCACTGACCCAGATGAGAATCTTGCTGCCTAAGGTTTGCATCTGTTTGAACTTTATAAAGTTCACAAGTTTTAACCTGCTCACTTAATGGCAGTCGGCTTTGGAAAATTTTTTTTTCAGTTGTAGAATAAGGACAAATCATATTTTTTGAACTCCAATTTAAACTTTCAGTGAAGGTTTATTCTGCTTTGCTAGTTTGAAGACAATGCTTATGCTATTTAAATAATTTTACATAAAGATGTAAATCATTTTCTGCAATAATATATAGCATATCTCTTATTATATATTGATATATAGCAATATATAAAATAGGGAAATACTTTTTTCACAATGTATATTTAGTTAATTTGACTTAATTCCCATGCATTTTTACCAATTATGTACATTTATTTAGTGCATACAAAGTGCAACAATTAATATTAAAGTGTAAATGAGTATGCATGTTCTACCACTGTTTTATTCACATGTGATGTGTCAAAATTAATTTGATATGAAATGTAGAGTGATAGATGAGAGTGATAAATCTGAGGCATGTAGAGTACAATATGGAATTTTGTCAATCTCTAAGTGGCATTTCAAAAGAAGTATAATATGATTTTTATTTATAGGAGTCTCTGATCTTGATGCACATTAAATTGATCAGGTACTATAAATGGGGTGATAAATTCAGAGAGGAAATTTGGCCTATAAAAACTGTGACTTATGTGCATATATCATTTTTCTTGTTTGTATAAAAATTAAAGAAATTCTGAAAGTAAAAATGATCCAATAAAACTTCAAATAATATTTTTAGTATGCATGTTAGTTTTTTAAATTTACTGTTTCACAATCCTGTTTTCTAGTTTTTATTTTCATTTAGAAAGTTACTGTTTAATATTGCTCATTTTTAAGATTTTTAAAGCTGTCTCAGTGTTTTTACATATGACTGTCACTTTTAAATAAAAAGTATTCTTTATGTGTTTATTGTGTGACATGTATAATGCTAAAATAATTTAAAAAACTTATTTTCCTTGAGCTCTCAGAAATCATACTTGAATAGAATAATCTCATTTTTGAGTTCTCTAACAACTAAGCAAAAGTAGGTAAAGGGTGCAAGATTTTTCAGTGTGGTCTCTCTTCTGCTTAGCATATCAAATTGCAATTGCATATTAATATAGTATTTTTAACTTGAAAATTATAAAAATTCTTCTTGGAAAAAAAACCTGTCATTTTTGTCTATGGAAAGGATTTCTAAAGATGAACTTTTAGGAAAAAGTTAAAGAAATATAGAAATAACTGATCATTTTATTCATTCTTAGATAAAAAATACATAAATACTGTTTAACAAACATTTTTCTTAGCTAACTGAATTTATATCTGAAAAATTGTTGTCATATGAAGACATTAATATATAAGACATTAGTATATGTAAAGTTTTCATGTAGTTGGAGAAGCAAATCTATTTTGAATAATTTTTTAACACTCCTCCTATCTTTATATACATTTTTGAAGTTCAAAAATAAAGCAATCTTTCCTGAAACAAAGCTCAAACAAAATCAAGCAAAGATTATTTGTGAATTAGATTTCTTTCGAATGTGTCAAAATACAGAATGCTGATATTTTTGTGTGATTACCAAAACCTTCAGTAATCATTTGGTTTTTATATGCCGTTTTCCTGAAACGTGTGCCTTTACCCACAATTTAAAACCGTGTTTGCACAGAAACAAGCAGTTGTTTTTACTAACTCTTCACTGTCACCAAGAAAGATATACCTACATTTAATATAGCTAGAAAATATTGATATGCAATTAAAATACTGTGTTTTCTATGAGAAAGAGACTCTATTCATTGAAGTGACTGAGAACTTTCTCTTTTCTTGTTACACTTAGATATCATATCAGATAGAAAGGAGGAAAGATCCAAACTCTTTTAAATGTTCCCCTCAGTACTGTGAGACGAATTTTCTGTGATATGTTCTGAGCATGTGTTTTCATGCAGGGCTTACCAAAAGTTTAAGATTTAGCCTAAAGAGTTTGATTTTAGATGCCCTTATTCACTATAGCTGCAAACTCCACTGTGTAAAGTGAGTGCATTGCACATCTAGAAAAATCTGTTCTGAGCTTCCTTAAGATGATGCCGAAATGCCGCATTACAAATTCCAAAATGAATTAATGAAGAACAACACTGGAGATGAAATGTATATGTGTGTATATCACAGCTAACATGGCAACTGGAATACAAAGCCCTTTTTTCTCACATTTTGCCAGCCGTAGCATAAGCTTCCCACAGAGGATGGGGATTAACAGCCTGTCTCCTTTGGGGTGGGGGAAACTATGAATCGAATAAAAAGTAGAATCTGCAAATGGAGCTCTGAAATGATGTAGTTAACTTTACATATGTAGTCTATTACAGTAACTGGGAACATGTGTGTCATAATGTTGGGTAAACCAATTCCAAAAATGGGAGAGAATGGAACAAAAACTGACCCCCTAATTCTGCTCAAGTCACATGATCCAAACAGTATACACTGTTAAGAAAGATTCAATAAGAGTACCATTTTGCACCCATCCACCATGCTCATCCCTATGCTTTCCCACCCCTCCACTCTTCCCCTTCTTATTTTTTTCAGTTATCACTATTCCAAGTTACATTTAACTTAAATTAAGTTATATTAAAGCCAGAATGGATCATATCATTTTTTTCATCTTCTCTGGGCCAAATACATTTCTGTATTAGGATTTTTGATAGACCAAGTCCAAAGATTATTAAAGAAAGATCAAGATGTTCTTGGTCTCTTTATTATTCTTAAAAAAAAGTTTTCATTTTTCAATTTGAATAACTAATTTTCTCTATCATGCTGGATGTAGTGCCAGTGTCTCTTTCAGTGCTAGGCTTTTCTGAACCCACGGATATTTTAACTATTATGAACTTGAAATATTTCCCAAGGACAAAAAATAAAAGAAATTCTCTGACACTGGAACCTGAAAGAATACAGGAGAATGGCAGATATCAAAGCTGTTATATCAAAGGAGACACTGACCGTGCATTTGGCACCTTGATCACTTACATCACTTGTTGAAACTTCTGACACTGTTTGTAATAAGGTGTTTGTAGGCCTATCTGGGATAAGTCATTTGAAAGGGAATATGGTGAGGAGAGGAGAATAAGTACAAATGTGGGAATGATAGCTCAATCCTAGTCGAAGGAATGAATAAGTGCAGAGTGGGAAATAAGTGATGAAAAATTAGAGCACATAAAGGAATTAGACTGAATTACAAGAGAAAGAAGGAAGCGAATGTTTTAAAATGTAAGTGGGAGAGAACATGGCAGTTTGTACACATTCTGGGTACAGAAGCATGGATGTAATGAAGTTAATTTGAAAGCTTGTCTAAATTTATTGACTCTTTCTTTTCCTCTCGTTGATTTCATGACTTTTGTTTGTTTAGACTTTTATTGATTTCCATTTATTATTCAGCCTAGAATGTGAATATGTCTTAATACAATATACTTTTACAAACTTGTCATTTAACCCCTTTTTGGTGTTACTGCAAACTACTGTGTTTTAGTCTCACTTTTGGGATACTCCACCTCTATTCATTTCCTGGGGATTCCAGAATATCATCATCAGAAGACATGTTTGTTTGTTTTTTTATATCTAGAAGGATGGGGTGGGGAGAATACATAGTAGTCAGTGTATAGTTGGAAAATTAGGTGGAGGGTGAGCATATAATAATTTAGGACTGTTTACTCTGTCAAAGGCTCTCCCACAAACCAGAGAAAAATAGTTAAATCACCATCCCCTCTTCTTTCTTCCTTATACTACTACCCCAATAGCTCTAAAAGACATGGAAATTTACAGGATAAATGCCAGGTAATACTTGCCAAGAGAAAAAAAAAATAGAATTTCTAACTTTAAATCCAACTGGTGACTATGCCTTGCCAATCGTTTTTCTGAAATATCTTTACAGCATTCTTTATCTGTCATTCTTGCAACTAAGTGCAGCTCTCCTTAACTTCCTACTTGCCATTTCCACTGCGTCTTTCTGGTACAGCAGTCCCTGTTCTTCCCGTCTTTTGCCTCGTCTCATTTTAATTCATTTTATGAACATCTGCCAGGTTAATATTCCCACGAAACCACTTCTATAATATACAATGTCATACCCCTTCTCAAAAGTTTCAAAACAATTTACCCTATAATCCAAGTGTCCTTAACCGGATACTCTCATTTCCCTCCCATGATTTGGCTCTATTTTATTTACAAACTTATCTCCTAAAGCTTAGGCTCTCCATGTTAAAATGGTCCCACTATTGTTCAGACTCATAGTGTTCCTCTCCCTTATTTTGGCTCTTACTGGGACTGGGCCTAACAAGCCTGACTTGCTGTTCCAAGACGTTCCATTCCATGAAGTCGTCCCTCATCCTTCCATTTAAGTAAACGCTCCTGAAATTTTTATGTTTGTACATATTTGTGGCATACCAATTTCATTCTTACAGTATAGTTACACACGCAGTTATATCTGAATCTACATTTTTATCTGCCTCTATATCAGATATGTCTTTCTTAGCTCCAGTATTCAATGCCTGATTCTTAAGTGCATGGTCTGGCTAAGATTTATCTTCATATTCCTGCAACTCCTAGCACATAGCTTGACTCATAAAAAACACTTCAAATATCTGTTGATTGGATTAATGAATATGCTTGAGTTTAACACGTGTACATCTTAAGTGCATTTGTAGCAGTTTTCCAAAAGATTCTAGTTGCTTATGAAATTTGCTTGTAGCTTTTGCTTATATGGTCCTAATATGGTCCTTATTTCAAAATGCCATATCTAGAAAGTCACTTAAAAGTTCTATGTTTTAACTATTCCCAGGATGGAATCAGTGACATTGCATATGAATAATTCTACAACAAAGTTTAATTTTTTTCATATAAAATAAGAGTTGGAGAAGAGTTCTGGAGAATATATATATATATATTGAGTTGGAGTCTCACTCTGTTGCCCAGGCTGGAGTGTTGTGGCACACTTATGGCCACCCCAGTGTCAACCTGCTGGTCTCAGGCAATCCTTCCACTTCAACCTTCCAAATAGCCAGAACTACAGGTGTGCGCTACCACACCCTGCTAATTTTTTATTTATTGTAGAGATGAGGTCTCGCCAAGTTGCCCAGGTTGGTCTTGGACCCTTGGGCTCAGGCAATTCACTTGCCTTGGCCTCCCAAAGTGCTGAAATTACAGGTTGAGCAACGGAGCCTGGCCGAGAATATTTCATAACTCTGTTAAGTAATCTAGGATTGTGGATTCTTGTAAAAATTATGTCATCAATTGCTGGAGGTGAAATTAAGTTGTTATTCCTAGTCAAGTGTAATAGTAAGAGAAACAAGTAGTCATT
Organism: Cephalopachus bancanus; assembly: GCA_027257055.1. Lineage (NCBI taxonomy): Eukaryota > Metazoa > Chordata > Mammalia > Primates > Tarsiidae > Cephalopachus > Cephalopachus bancanus. The sequence continues at coordinate 6,741,286 of JAPVLO010000031.1, read as the reverse complement.
TTGAGGTCATGTAGACAAAAGAATATTGAAAAGGAAATATTCATACTATGTGATCATGCAAGGTATTTGTACCTAGTAGTCACTTGAAACACATTTGTGAACTGAAAAATTTTGTCTTGAATTATCTGACTAAAGCCACTCTTGTCTACCTATATAATTAGAGACTAAACATTTCGTTAATGATTTTCATAATTGGTAACCATTTTGTCATATTGAAAATATATTGCAGTTCATGCTTACCAAAATGGATGTTTTAAAATGGTTTAAAAAATTAAGTAATGGTGTATTTCACATAAATAGCTGTAATACAAGTGATTTGGTCAGTTCTGTAATTTATTTCAAAATATAAAGATATTTCCACATACTTTTGTTGTTTAATTTTCCTAATAACTCTATGAGATGAGTGAAATTATTTTACACATAAACCAAATTATAGTTAATGTAGTTTCAGAACTAGCTACGTGCAGAAACATGACTTTGGTTTTTGGGCCAGTGTCTTTCAAAACACCATTCAATTCATAGCACCATTCACTGTATATACTCAATAAATATTTGTTAATCAATGAATGTTATTCAAGGATGAACATAACTTTTTAGAACATGAGTATATCCAGTGCAAAGTTATTTTTGATGAGTGTATATCATAAAAATTTGTTATGATTATGTAGAGTATAATTCTTAACAGAAGATGTACAATTACCTAAGGATTTGTCTTCATCTAAATCTTATATTCTATATGACATACCATTGAATGCTCAGATACAGGTCCCTTTTGGACCCAAAGATCTATTTAGATTTTTTTTACTTCTAATATTGAGAATATTGTATTGAGATATTGGGTCACATTGTTATAGGTATGTGATCAATAAATTCATATTTTTTAAGAGACAAATTTGAATTTATTTTAGAATGTTGGGTGACATGATTAAGAAATGATTTTTTAATTTGTTGTCACTTATGTGACAATTTGTTAATGGCCATATCTAAATGCTTCCCTTACTCTTTTGTATATGTTTAACATTAAAATAGTAGTGAAAACACCCTGAGCTATACATTTCAGAATGCTTATTATACCTCACAGGTGATTAAATCTACTTTAACTGCCTTTATCTCTGGATTGCCTAGTTCCCCCACAGTTCTGACCATGATCACTTTTAAATTGTAGGGTTTTATTGAAATTTAATTAAGGGCAATGTTAAGATACTACTGCACTAAAGTTAGTAAACGAGAATGACATTTGGATGTTAACAAAATAATTAAAAATATCTCTAGAGGGAGGCACAAAGTGCAGGTCACAAATTGAACATTTATTTACAAACACTGATTACATATCTAGTATATTTCAGGAGCTGGATTCTGAATCAATAGTCAAGATGCAGTTCTTAATTAGCACTGTGATTCTATATTCTATTAAAAACCAAGAAAAATCATCTTTTTAGTGCTTTAGCGTCCAAATTTGCAAAATGGAAATAACTATGTAGGTGATTTCAGTGTCTTTCAAAACACCATTCACGTCATAGCACCATTCACTGTATATACTCAATAAATATTTGTTAATCAATGAATGTTATTGAAGGGTGAAAATACCTTTTTAGAACATGAGTATATCCAGTGAAACGTTATCTTTGATGAGTGATTATCATAACAAATTTGTTATGATTATGTAGAGTATAATTCTTAACAGAAGATGTACAATTACCTAAGGATTTGTCTTCATCCAAATCTTATATTCTGTATGACATACCTTTGAATGATTTGGTGTATTGTTGTTGTTGTTGTTGTTGTTGTTGTTTTTGAGTTGGAGTCTCACTCTGTCGCCCAGACTGGAGTGCAGTGACTGCTCCCGGCCACCGCAGCCTTGACCTGCTGGGCTCCAGCGATCCTTCCGCCTCAGCCTTCCAAGTAGCTGGAACTACAGGCGCGCGCTACCACCCCCGGCTAATTTTTTTGATTTATTGTAGAGATGAGGTCTCGCCTGCCCAGGCGGGTCTCGAACCCGCGGGCTCAGGCAATCCACTCACCTCAGCCTCCCAAAGGTGCGGGATTACAGGCTGAGCCACCGAGCCTGGCTATTTGGTGTATTTTATAGGTATTATAACAGTTTTATATTAATCCTATGTTCAGAAGTACATTTTATTCATTAAGGTTAGGAAGACCCTTTAACCCCTTAGCATTTTCAAGTACAGAAGCTCTTTTTTCAATGTAATGCAATTTTCTAGATCTTGTCATATTTATAGTTGCATTTTCATTATCTGTTGATTGAAAGATTCATAGTTTTGAAAAGACTAGTATACAGTAGCGAATTTGTATTTTATGAAACTTAGCAGATACTACATATATTTGAAAAATAGTTAATATATATGAGAGATATTCCCTTTCTTTAATCTACAGACAATGTTTGTTCCCAGTGACCCACTGAAATAACAGGCATTTCAATGGGGGTAAGTATGTTGAGTATCACTCTGTAGGAAATAAATTTCATAAATGTCTCATCTTTTTGAGGTTAAAGCTTCTTGATTGCATACAGGTTGGCCTAGAAGTCATGTTGGAATCAGACAAACCTGGATTTTGGTCTTGGTCCAGTATTTTCTCTCTGCATAATAAAAGACAGGCAATTTAACTTTTTTAAGTATGTTTTATCATTGTAAATTGGGAATATTAATGACTCTGCTTCAGAGGGTTGTTGTGAAAGTTAAGTTTGTGTGTGTGTGTATATAGATGTATATAATTATATGTATATATATAATATTATATGTATAATTATATATATATATATGTATCTATATACACAAACTTAATATGGTATATATGTGTATATATATAATATTTCTTGGTACACACTTTGCATTTAGGGATGTTATTGTTAGTATCATTATTATGATGATTGTTCTTGTGTTATTCAATACTTAACCCCCACTAGAATATGATGCTATTCTACTATGGTAAGGGTTGGTATATGTACTGGTTATTCAGTGAGTTTGTATGTCTATAGTATGCTAAAACATGAAAAAGTAAATAATGCAACTAATTAAATTGTTTACTAACCTCCATTAATGTTTATTTTATACACTCTTCAAGGTTATTTTGGATATAGCAAAACAATGTGAAATATTCACATGATACAATAAGTTAGAGTTTACTCAAGATTTTTAAGCATGAGACATAAGATTTTTCTTGAGGAAAGAAAAATAATGCAACTAAAATTAATCCAGGCTGGGCTAACATCTATAATTCCAGTACTTTGGGAGGCAGAGGCAAGAGGATTGCCTGAACTCGGGGGTTCAAGACTAGCCTGGGCAATTTGATGAGACCTTGTCTCTACAATAAATAATTAAAATTAGCTGGACATGGTGGTACATGCCTCTAGTTCCAGAGGCAGAAGGATCTCCTGAACCTGGAGGACGAGGCTACAGTGACCCTGAGTGTGCCACTGCACTCCAGATGGGAGACAAAGTGAGACTCTGACTCAAAAAATTAAACAAACAAACAAATACACAAACAAATCAACAAATGAACAATGAAATAAGATAAAATTAAACTAACAGTGAGAGAGTGAGGTCTCTTCTGAGAACATTGGAGAAAACATATTTAATATAGACCAATCAACTTCTAGGATTATATTCCTCACTGAACTGATGCATTTCTCAAAGTCTAATACTTAAACAGTTTAAAGTTTTTATTGGTAAAATATATTAAGTGGATCTAAGATAGTATTTGTGTCTCCTTACATTCCTAGCTTGCAGGACCAAACAGAATTCAAGTCGAAACAATTAGATCTACAAATAACTGTGGAAGTGGCCTAGTTTTCCCTGAACCAATGCTCATCATTTTATTGATGAAACTCAGTGATGTTTCTTTTCAAGGGTGTTTTTGAAGGGGGCTGGAATTTCTGGGTCTACAGAACACTTTGGTCATTCTTCCAAGAGTAGGAAATCAGGGAGTTTATATCTTGTCTGTTGTGGCTATGCTTACATAAACCCATCCGGAGGACACAGGAAAGCAGGGTCCAGCATTTAGGAAACACACTGATTTTATAAATTAAAAATTATCACCATAGAAATTGAAATCCTCATATACTGCTGGTAGGAATGTGAAATGGGGCAGCCACTTTGAAAAACAGTCTGATAGTTTCTCAAAAGAGTTAACATGGAGTTACCTTATGACCCAACAATTGAGCATATACACTCCTAGTGTATACTCAAATAGAATTGAAAACACATGTCCATATAAAAACTAGTACACAAATGTTCATAGCAGCATTATTTGTAATAGCCAAAAAGTGGAAACAGCACAATGTTCATAACTTATGAATGGATAAATGAAATGTTATTTATCCATACAGTGAAATTTTACATAGCAATAAAACAACTGAAGTAGTGATACATACCACCACGTAGATAAATCATAAATGTATTTTTGCAAGTGAAAGAAGACAGTCACAATATACCATATACTATACAGTTCTTATTATATGAAATGTCCAGAATAAGTACATTTATAGAGACAGAAAGAAAATGAGAGATTGCCTAGGAATGGGAATGAGGTGAGATGGGAGGAATTGAAGAATGACTCTTGGGGGATACAGGGTTCCTTTTTGGGGTGATGAAAATGTTCTAAAACTGATTATAATGCTGTTTGCACAACTCTGTGAATATACTAAAAAACATTGACTTGTACAATTTCAATGGGGGTAGATTGTATAATATGTGAATTATATCTCAATAATGCTGTTATATTAAAAAAGAGTAAGTTGTCCATCTTACCTGTCGATAGTTATCACAACCAGTTTCATAAACCAGACTATCGAGAGTATATTCCAGGTTTCAAGTACAAAGTAGTCGAAATAGACATTTTCAATAACAGTATTCATTGAAATGCATCAAAGCATAAGTGTACTCCCTGAAGAAACACTTTAACTCATGAGCTTAAATAATAACCAAATTTAATTCATTCCAGGTACATTCTCATTTAAGAAACTGCTGGCCAAAATGTTGAAATAAACATTTAGCTACTAAGTGAACAAATTAAACTCCTTTATGATTTAATTGCACAGCGAGTATTTCTTTTTGGAATGTGTTTCTGCTTTGATACATTTCAATACACATCATGAATTATGTTGAATGATGGCATTTCAGAATGTGTGTGAGTATGTATATGCATATGTATTTTAAAACTGCATTTAAAATGTTATTTAAAATATGTATGCATGTGTACATATGAACATTCCAATTTCTATGTTTATGTGTATGTATACAATACAGAAAGACATATTCCCATAAGTCCCATGCAGTATAATCATATTGTGGGGTATATATTTGCCAACTAGTTGCAAGCATTAACAGAAATATTCTCTCTGCCTCCTCTCCTCTCTCCTTTCTATATATACATATGTGAATGTTCAAATATTTGATAATGTTTATTTATCATGTGATAGACCCACAGTATTTATAGGTAGATATTCTGATCATCATGCATATTTTGAACCACTGGAACTATTCTGAGGAAGTTTTAGAGCTTTGAAAATATACAGCATTTCATTGCTAGATGCACGCAGGTTCATGGCAGTGATTATAGAAAAGGAATGACTATAAAAAACAAAACAAAGCAAAACAGAACTCAGCCCAAATCTTTTCATACCCTTTCAAATCTCAGTGCAATGCCTTTCAGTTAGTTGTTTCTCTCTCATTGAATTCTTTTATGGTGTTAATTTAAAAAGTAAAACACATTCTTCCTATCTATTGATCAACTAACGAAAAATGATAACTTTTCTTTCCAAGAGAAAATTTATTTGAAAAGTCTCTGAATTTTAAAAAATTTATTTTCTCCATGGACTCACACACATATCTCAACATTATTTTTCTTATCTAATTTTAGCTCTCTCAAGTTTGGTTGTGTATTTATCAACATTTTGGCCAGCAGTTTCTTTAATGAGAATGTACCTGGAATGAATTAAATTTGGTTATTATTTAAAAATGGTCTGAAGATTCATATCACCATCTCTTTCTTCTACAGTTAAAATCACTCTTTATACTTTTCCCCTCTCTCACCTCTCCTGAAACATTTCCTTTCTTCTGCCACTCACACACCCTTACAGGTAATTATTACAATTATTCACTTTCCCATAAAATATGTACATGTATCACTTTCCTATACTTTTGAGTAGAGCACATGACTATAATCATGAAAAGGCAAAAAATATATTGCAGAAATGTTGCAGTCAGGTGGAATTTTTAATAGTGTTTAATTAGAAACGTGGTGACAGTCCTATTTTGCCTAATAGGAATTTTATTTTCAGCTCAGTTTGTGCTACACAAGGGAACAAAATTTAAAAAAAAATCTAACTTCTTAAGGTGGGGCACTGAATGTCATCCTGACCAAGTATACACAAGACACGGACTCCAAGCTATGGAGGCGAAAGGCAGTTCAAAAAGTAGGACATTATCTTTTAGGCCAGATAATATATAGAATATAGTAGGGGAAACTTGATCTTAAATATACCATGGCAGACTTGGTATTTAGTTAAATGTGACCATCACAAAGTATAATAATTTTCTTTTTTTTTGTTTTTGTTTTTGAGTTTCTGTTTTTTTATATTATTATTGTGATAAATACTCAGAAGTGGGTTGACTGAATCATACCATTTCTATTTTACATTTTAAGAGATCCTTAATATTGTTTTTCATAGCAGCTGCACCATTTTGCATGTTTACCAGTAGAGCATACACACGTTCCAAGTTTTTCCTTGACAACATTTATTTTATCTTATTTTATTTTAAAGATGTAGGGGTACAATTCAGGATTAGGTAGGTAAGTGGTCATTGTACAGGTAAAGATCGGGACTCTCTTTGGTCCCAGAAAGACCAGTGCATAGTAGCAAGTATCAAGAATAGTGGGAGGCTCAGAGATGAAACGTAGGCGCAGAGACGTCCAACCTGGAACAGAAATGAGTCCTTTAGCATTCATGTCCAACCCTCAGACTATCACTTAGAGCATTGTGGATGGAATTACTATTTGGAGAAATGTATTTTTTAATTTTATTTTATGGAGTTGCTTCAGTCTTTTCATCTACTATGTTGTTGTCTTCATAAAGTACCACAACTCTTGTGCATTTATATCTGGCCTTAAATGGGCCATATCTAGTTATTTCTTATAAAGTTTTTGGTCCCTAGTGTGACCAAAACTTGAAAACATAATTCTGACAAATATTGTTTGTGTTGTACCATTTGCAAAGAATACCTTTCCTTTCCTTTTTTGCTTGATAAACTCCTACTCATTTGCTAAGGCTCAAGTGAAATGCCACTTCCTCCATGAAGTCTTTCTTGGTGTTCCAGCTTAATTAACTTTTTCACCATGAACCTATTACTCTGCATATGTAATTATCTTATAGCAGTCAACACTGTTTCATAGATATTTACTCGAACCTGAGATTCATTAGAGAAGAGGCTCATTTGATGTCTCTAGTCTTTAGCAAAGTGCATAAACATGGCATGTAAATGTGAAACCAGTAAGTAAAAGCTGTTAATTGTTCAGTTTGAACTTACAATACAACATTTCTTAAGAAATTGCCCCAATTTTTCCAACCCATTTAGTCCCAACTAGTGTTTATTTTAGCATTGTTTCTGATTTTCACTTTGAAGATGAGAACATAGCACCTGAGAACATAGCACCTGAAGGACTATTCATTGTATTCATTAATACAAATTAATAACTTAGAATAAACTAACAATATCAGAACTCTCCTTCTTTATCTGTCCATTGTGACCTTTCTTGTTTCCTAGTCTTCTCTATTCATAGGGGAATTCACTCATCTATATATAATATAATATAATATAATAATAATATATGTATATGTAATATTTAATATATAGTAACATTAGGGGTTTATGAAACACATTTAGCTCATACTTACTCATTTGTAGTACATTCTTCATGACCTTCTCTGTGTGGTACCCTTCAACTGGAATCTTTTCCAGAAAATTTCTTGCACTCACTAACTTCCTTCTACATGAATGCAGATTAATAGTGGACTAGTTCAGGAATAAGCACTTTAACTAAGAAACCCTCTCCCAGGTATTTGGATTTGGAGCCTCATGTGATTGGGCTAATATGGACTACTTTTTATCCATTATCACAAAATAGGTTGTATGGGCTAAGAAACTGAAAAAAACAGAGAACAGAGAAGAATTGAACATGTGAAATAAAGAGAGAGAAAGAGAGAGAGAGAGAGAGAGAGAGAGAGAGAGAGAGAGAGAGAGAGAGAGAGAGAGAGAGAGAGAGAGAGAGAGAGAGACAGAGGGAGAGAGAGAAAGAAAGAGAAGAGATGAGAAAGACAGAGAAAGACAGAGAGACCAAATATTTGAGTCCTTGATTGCATTCTTTCTCTGAGACCCAGCCACAATCCTACCCTTGGAGTCCATAAGGCAGCCTAGTATCTTTATAATAAATTTTATGTTTGCACAAAGTAGCTAAATATGGGTGCCTAATAGTTGACTAAAATGATCAAACCCATTTGTCTTTTCATTGCTTAATGAATTGATTGGGAAATGGTCATATTTTTTTGCTTACAATGTATCCAGTGTTCATATTCTCACACCTCTATGACTACTTTCATGATATAGACACTCAAAAGCTCCATAGGGATCTTGTCACCAGTATTTCTGAATGCCTCACATATTACAGAAGACATATTTTGTAGCCAATGTTCATAAGTAGATGGACATCTAACTGGCAAGTACCATGAGGTGACAGCATTATTTCAGTGTTAAAAGAAGTAAAGATAAATGTACATATAAGAGCTGTCCTTTTTATTTATTCTAAGATAAATAGCAGTTAGGGTAATTAGTAATATCCTCGATACAGGCATATGCCATGGGCGTGTTACCTCAGGAAGCTGGAAATATTATTAAATCCTACAGGACGTGTGGAATTACCTAAAGACAGAGATGGGGGTGTGGAGAGTGTGGGGGAGAGAAACACAATGGTGAGGCTAAATGTACTCTGATAAGAAGGTGACATTATTAGTTGGGGAGAGCAGAAGGTCAAAATCCCATGAGTGCCTAGTTGAGCAGAAGCTGACATATATGTGTTCGAAAAGAAAGGAACTTGGGCTAAGGCAGAGACAGTTATTGGATATTTTCCAAGCACTGTGATATGTATAGGGTAGGAATATGTTTTTATTTCCTGTTATAAGCAAACACCATGCTCATTTATCAGGTAGTTTTGTGATTTGAATCATTTATTTTTAAAATGCATTTTCATTGAGTACTTGGTGGATAATGGGCCCTGTTCTACATTATTGCAGAAGCAGACATAGTCCTAATTCCTGTGAACCTCACGGTCTAGCAGGGGAGGGTGACAAAGAAAAAGTAGAATTAGTACTGGATCGAACAAATATTTGATAACATATTACGAGGACTGCTATGAGCACTAGTCTTGAGTCCCCCAATATCATAACACCGTATACTATTTCCTTTTGGAATCAAGAATATTCAGGCCAGAGAGGAGATAATGTTTGGTAAACAGCATCAGGTACCAGTTCATAAAGTTCAAAGAATAGCTTCTAAAATAATACGCATCACATTTCCCAACAGTAAGTCTAGTAAGTCTTCATGTGTTCACTTGGTTTTGAGTGATTCAGGTTGAAGGGGACAAGAGATACTGAGTGCACGGGTGACCTGGTTTGGCTAATATGGAGAAGGCCGGGGCCTTGACTCTCTGTCTCCTAGAAGTTTCAGGCATCTCAAGCAATGTCAGAAGAGGAAAAAGGTATTTTGCCTGTCAGGATTGGCTATCGTGAGAAACTCATGTTAGAATGTGATGCAACACATCAATGTGAAGTCTGATTGCTCAATTTTCTCAGTAGAAATTAATAGGCCTGAGGGATAAATTGTTCTCCTGCAGTGAGGGATTTCAGAAGAGAGGCAGGGACAAAGTGTGCCCACGTCTGCCATTGCCCCAGTTCTTACCCTCATTTTTGGCAACCAGCACAGTCTTGCAATTACTATCCTAGATCCACCTGGGTGGACTCTTTTTCATGCAAAACGCTTTCTCATCACAAACTAAAACTTCTTTTGAATCCTAAAATAGTAAAATGAAAAACACCAGAGTACAACTATGGAAAATTATTTGTGAAAGATGTCATATTTTCTCGGAGTCACACTGCAATGATTCTGAAAGGACATCAGCTGGTATGCTCAAATAATTAAATACTTCACATGAGCCTGGGTGGGGAATACAGGAGAGAGTCAGACATGAGAACAGATGCTCCATGATCACCAAAGCCAGATCAAACAGGAAGGTGAGCAAGATATCAAGAAGCATCTCAAAGGCCACCTAAGTCTTTGCCTGTTGGTGATGGTGGACTACTATAGTTTTATGTTATGAGACTACATGCACTCTGAATTTGTCCAGAAATCTTTTAGTTGATATTAATTATGAAGCCCTGCGTCATTTTGGTTTTGCCTTCTAATTACTACCTCAGAAGTACTTTTTCTGTCCTTTATAATTATTTCTATATTGGAAATTGGATGTTTTTACAGGCTTTCATTTATCACACGCATAGCCTCATCATATGTGTAGCCTAAACAGAGACAAATTTCTTACAATTATCTAGCCAGTCAACCAGTTAACCAATATGTAGTGACTGCCTAGAGCTGAGGTCAGCAGACTATGGCCCACTGGCCAAATATGGCCCACTTACTGTTTTTACATGGCCTGTGAATCAAGAGCCGTTTTTACACTTTAAAATGACTAAAAAGATGTACAGTTGGCAAATATTTTTTTCCCAATCTGTGGGCTGTCCCCCCGCTCTCTCAATGTTTTCTTTGGCTTTGCAGAAGCTCGTCAGTTTGATGAGGTCCCACTTGTCTATCTTATCTCTTATGGCATGGGCACTTGAGGTTTTGATCAGGAATTGGTTGCCAGTTCCAATTTCCATAAGGGTGTTTCCTGCATTTTCTAAGGTTCTTATAGCTTGAGGTTTACATTTTAGGTCTTTGATCCATTTAGAGTTGATTTTTGTGTATGGTGATAGGTAGGGGTCTCATTTTAATCTTCTGCATGTGGTCAGCCAGTTTTCCCAATACCATTTACTGAATAGGTTCTCCTCTTTCCAGTGGTTGATGATGGAGGATTTGTAGAAGATGAGTTGGTTGAGAAATTGAGGTTTTCCTTCTGGAATCTCTATCCTGTTCCATTGGTCTATATGCCTGTTCTTGTATGAATACCAGGCTGTTTTGATTATCGTAGCTTTATAATAAAGCTTGAAGTCTGGAAGTATGATACCTCCCACTTTGTGTGTTTTTTTTTGTGGAGGATTGTTTTGGCTATTCATGGTCATTTATGTTTCCATATGATCTCCTGTATTGTCATTTCCATGTCTGAGAAGAATGCTGCAAGGAACTCAAATGTGCTCAAAAGTAAAAAAAAAAACAAACAGCTCCATTACAAAGTGGGTGAAAGATATGAATAGACACTTCTCAAAAGAAGACATATGAGCAACCAACAGATACTTGAAAAAAATGCTCAGCCTCACTAGTCATTAAAGAAATGCAAACTAAAACCACACTGAGATATCACTTAACTCTAGGCAGGATGGCCATCATCAACTCAAAAAACAACAGAAGCTGGAGAGGATGCAGCAAAAAGAAAACACTTCTACACTGTTGGTAGGAGTGTAAACTAGTGCAGCCTCTGTGGAAAACAGTGTGGTGATACCTAAAAGGTCTAAAAATCGACCCCCCATATGACCCTGCAATCCCCTTACTGGGAGTATACCCAGAGGAACTCAAATCACTCTATGAAAAAGATACCTGCACACGCATGTTTATTGCAGCATTATTTACAATAGCAAAAACATGAAACCAACCATGCTGCCTATTGAAAGAGGACTGTATATATAAAAACAATGTGGTACATATGCATGACAGAATATTATGCAGCTATAAAGGACTTAGAGGCTATAATACTGAGTGATCTATCACAGAAACAAAGAACTGAGTATCTCATGTTCTCACTCATAAGTGGACCTTGGAGAAACATCATAATACTGTAAGAAAGGGATTGGCAGTAGTGGGAAACTGCCAGGGGAGGCTGGCACACCTCAACAAGGGTACCTGAATAATGAACATTTGTATACCTAATTCTGAATTGTACCCCATATATTTCAAAGAAAAACTAAAAATAAATAAATAAATAAAATGGCTAAAAAAATCAGAAGAAGAAACCTATTCTGTGACACATAAAAATAATTTGAAATTCCAATTTTAATGTTCATTTAAAAAGCGTTTTTGGAAACAGCCACACCAATTTATTTAAATATTGTTTGTGACTGTTTTTGCCGTTCCATAGCAGAGTTGAGTAGTTCCCACAGAGATTGTATAGTATGAAAAATTCTAAAATATGTATTACCTGCCCCTTTACAGAAAAAGATGTATAGACTGTGGCCTGGTGCATGCCCAGAACAATATGCTTATATCTAGGAATAGAGAGAAAAATACCATGTCCCTCAGAGGCTCACAAGCCAGTGTGCTGGATAGGGTGAGCCCAGAATGCTAGGAGACCCCAAACCCAAACTGAATTATGGAAAACTTTTAGAATCAAAGGACATCTCTGAGAGATGTACAATGCATAGATATCCATTTGGATCTTCATTAGTTTGCTTCCTGAAAAATTAAAAAAAAATTATTTGCTTCCTCACCAGTACCTTTATGTTTTGGCAGAGAGTTTTAATGCAGCCATGGCTTAATAGTTAAAAGATGGCAGTTATACATGGATTGAACACATTAGATCCTTTTGTTCCTACTGAACTGCTATTTAAAAACTTTTAAGATTGATATTCATGGGAGATGGCAGCAATGGAAAGCATCAAAATAGCTTCTGATGCTATTTAAGCAGTATTGGGTAGTTAATTTCTAATCAAAATGGAACCACACCAATAATGATAATCACGAGAGAGATATCAATAGTTCAGATCACATCATCTCATGGCATTATTACTTTCTTTGGGTGGCCAACTTGAAAAAGTGTGTTTCTTTTTCTCTTTGAGTCTCTTAGAACAGTGGTTAGAAAAGTGACCTTTAGAGATACACAGACCTGGATTCTAGTTCTTACTTGCTCATTGCTTGTAGTGTAACCATAGTAAGTTACTCCTCAAGAAACATTTTCATCATTCTTCATCTTTAAAGAGAATAAATTATCTCTGTTTTACAGAACCGTTGGGATACAAGCATACAAGGTGGTTAGCACAGTACCTGACATAGCTCAGTAGCATTGTGTATATATTAGTCATAGTTATTAACAAAAATTGCCAACAGTAAAAATGACAAGGATATAAATATAATATAGAAATACTTATTTATCCTAATGTCCAGTTCTCCAACAAAGACTTTCTGCATAAATTCCTCTCATCTGGAGTTATCTGCAATCTGACTGATCATATAAATCAACTGGGTGTTTGGTAAAAATATAGATTCTCTACCCTTTTTCTGATTTTTTTTGAAGAAGAAATGTTGGTATTGCCTCTAGGAATTTGCATTAGAAAAAAAACAACAAACACCTCCCCAGGTGTAGAAGCCACTAAAATCCTTCGAAAAGATAAGATTGTGAAGTCTCTCAATAAATATATATAAACTGCTATCCTTCAGAAAAAAACATAATTTTGGAAAATGTGGAAAATATATAACATAAACAGAATAAATAAAGGTATTTGTGGTAAACCAACATTTCAGAAAATAGAAAGTTTTGTGGTTTATACATATAATTTTATAAGGCAAACCTCCCAACATATATTCTATATTATCTTTCTTCTGATTAAAACCAGAATTAGTTTTTCAATATATTACAATAGAGCTTATTTTCAGTCAAAACTTTTTTCATAAGTGTTCTGTTTTTCGCTAATCAAAGCATCCGCTTTTATTCTACTTTAGACACAAGCCCCAACGTTTCATAGACATGAGCTAAGAACAGTCTTATTGAGAAGAGAGAAACATTTAGAATAATAGGAGTTGTTACATGCACAGTAACAAATGAAATACATCTTTTGTAAATAACTCCCACCAGAAATCTTATATTTCCAGGCATCTATGCATATACCTTCATATAACAACTTTTGCGTTCGTAAAACATTCATTGAAGGCAGCTCTGCAGTTTTATAGAAAAACAACGTGCCAGGGATGCAAGAATCTTGCCAGTTCTGTGAAAAATGACACCAATTAAAGCTTAAATTGCTTGTTTTCTCATAAGGTACATATTTTCATAACTTTGAAATCAAATAATTGCTGCTTTTATATTAAATACAATAAAACAAAAAGGATGCTAGTTTAGAGGAACTGCTACAAGCATTTTAATATAATTTTCCCACCATTTAAAGTCACAAAATATGGAAAACAAGTCAAGTATGCAAAGTTCCAAGGAGATAGAGAGACTCCTTCAGATTATTACATCATTTGTCTTTTGTGTCAGGAAATGTGTATATGATTTCATTGTTTGATTAAATGCCAAAAAAAGGCACATTGCTCTTATCTAACTGATTACAGATTTTATTCATATGAAAAAGTATTTGTTAATGCTTTACCATTAGGAGATTTTTTTTTCTTTTTTCTTCTTTTTTAAGTTCTAAACATGCATTTCCAAAAAAAATAATCTTTTAACTTCCCAGGCTTTATTTCTTTATTTTACATCACCAGTACATGGTACTCAAATTTCCCATAGTGAAATCCAGTCCCTAATGATTTCATATCTGCAAACTGAGCAAACAATTCTGTTCTAACTGGGTAGAGTAAGTGAGTTTGTCTCTGTGCTTGCAAATAGTTTTGAAATCTATCATATCAATCTTTAAAAACATTAGAGAACATAGTTTTAACATGTTGAGATGCCAAAAATTAAAGGTTATTATATGTGTCTGTGGGGCATACTAATCAGAGAGACAAGTACAGTTTAAAATCTGATCAAGATTTGTAAGATAATATGTTCCATTGTAATACTTTTAAGTACTAATGCTTACATACATATACACATGTATGTAAAGCTGCTATTAAACAGATGAATTCTAATTTTCTTAGGCAACATAAAATACTGATGAATAAACTTGTGTCATTTATTAAAAACATGTAAACATATAAAAATGCAGTCACATTGATGTTTTTATTTGTATCTGGGGGTGCCTGAGTGACAGCTATGGTTTCAGAGAGAGAGATACCATGTGCTTTTCATGGTATAAACTAGCTGTCTGCATTAATAATAAGCTTGCGCTGAAGCCAATTTGAGGCTACATCAAGGGATTTCAAGGTCATTTGCCAATGGCCTGGCCTCCATTAACTTCTTCAGTAAAAGTCCCTATGATCCTTATTTTGGCCTTGAGTGTGGGTTATCAAAATCATCCCTCTTAATATTTCCACATAAATAGCTTGTTTCCTTAAATAGTCATTATGTTCAGTGGGGACAGTTTCTGAAAGCTTCTCAGTTCAATAGAAAAATGCACTTGGAAAAATCTGTTATTTTAAAATATATCTATATTTGGAAAAAGAAGATTTTAAGAATGCTTTGAGTATTTAATTAGAAGACATTAAAGACAGCTAAATGTTCCCCTTGTCATGGAGAGCATGAAGTGATATAAAACAGTGAGATTTTTAGAATATTGGGACTGTCAATTCGCTCAAAGACAAGTACGAAAATGGGGTAAGTGCACTATGTTCACATACATATGCTTTTTAAAAAAAGTCTTTCAGTTGCTTAACATGTTAAATATAAAATTTTGATATTAACCCCTTGAGTTTCTTCCTTTACCATGCTCTTTTGGGAAAGTCTCTCCACTCCTCCAAAAAAACTTGTTATTTACATTAAAATGTGTAAGCCATGAAGCACTTTAACAAAGAGGTCTTGGAAGAGATTGGTAAGAAAGACTAAAGAGAACTAGATCTTATTTATTGTGTTATTTAAACCTGAGTTACATTACACCATCTTCCATTTAAGAGGCAGCCTGCTAATGCAAGCAAGGGTGTCTCCTGCAACGAGACAAAGATTAATGCCATGTGTACTGATGATGCTCCACCACAATTCAGAATTCTGTGGCGCCATGACGCCCCTGTTTTATATGGTGGTTTGCCAAGAGAAAATTACTTAAACCAATTGTGAATGCATTCCTTTTTTACTTTTTATACAACCACATTTATGTAAGTAAATAGCATAATGAATATTTTTGAAATGATCCATCATTTTGAATTCACCTAGTTTGTATAAAATGCAATGTACAGTTTTTTTCTCTTGCAAGAAACACTTTCACATGGGAATGTTCAATTTTTTCCCCCCTATGAAAAAGATTTCTCATAGACAACCAACCACAACTGGAATAGATTCTTTTAAACATATTGTAATGTGAGAATTTTCTTCAGCTGGAGGGTGTTTTATTCTTTAAATTGAAAGCCGTTGTTCCTCAGAACTAGTATGACATGGTAATGCATGATGTGCTAGTCACTCTTTATGTGCAGAAACTGGTATGCTTAAAATACATATTAAATATTAAAAAGTTATGTGATATTTGAAACTTCTACAGTGTTTCAGATTTGAGGACTCGATCACTGGAGGTACCTGTTGCATGGATGTGTGGGAATTGCAAAGTGTGTACAGAACTGCACATTGAGAATTATATCTATTTCTTCTAGATTCAACCTAACTTGTTGGTTACATAGGACAAATTTAGAAACCAATAATTTTGGGGCAGTCATATATATATGCATCATAAAACCATCACTTCTCACATTTAACAATTAACCCAATTTATTCATGAACAGCACAAAAAGACAGTGAATGTTGAAACCAAAACTTATTTCATTTCTCCTTAGAGAGTAGTTTCTTCCAAAACAGAACTGAGATCATTTATAGGAGTTTTTGGTGAAGCAGTTTTCTGGATTTGTTCATTATATTTTTCCAAAGGGTGATGTAGTTTTTATCATCCAGTGGAAATGTGCATTCATGTGCAAACATGCACATACATTTCTTACGTAAGCATTTTGCATGTTGTGATTTTTAGTAAAAGTGCTAAATTAATATGTCAACATTTTGAAGGGGAATTTAAGTTTTGATGTTTTATATATCCGACCTGAACCACTCTTTGTTTTATTTTTCTCTATTTCTTTTGAATGAGTTGGCTTTTTTTTCTAATTTCTCAGTTTTCTTATTTGTTGAATGAAAAGTAGTATTAATTTATAGGACTGTTTTGACGATTAAGTAAGACTTTTGGATTAAGGACCTAGCAAAATGCTTAACACATAGTAAGTCCTCCAGAAGTTTATTCTTTTTACTCATTTGCTTTCTCTTCATCACTTACCCCTTGTTCTAGATATGTGAACGATGAATGAAAGACTTTGTATTGTTAGTTTGAGTCAAACAGACCTTGTTGTTTCTTTCATGGGATGTGGTCAAACTACCTGATATTTGAGGCTGTTTGTGTTCACTATTTTTCCACAGAGACACTAACAAAATCTAAGTTGGTACCTCATTAGAATTAAATTTGTGTAATGTTAATTTATTAACCCATTGAACAGACATTTAAATAGTACCACACAGAATTCAAGCTTGTTTAGCCTTTGTGTGAAGCAGTGTGATGTTTTCTCAAAGAACTAAAAATTGAGCTACCATATGACTTAGCAAACCCACTTCTGGGAATATACCCAAAGGGACGTAAGTCACTCTACCAAAAAGATATGTTCACCACAGCACTATTCACAAATTCAGCAAAAACATGGAACCAACCCAGATGCCCATCGAATGTGGACTGGGTAAAGAAAATGTGGTACATATACATGATGGAATACTACACAGACATAAAGAAGAACAAAATCATGTCCTTCACAGCAATATGGATGCAATTGGAGACCATCATACTAAGTGAACTATCACAGAAACCAAAAAATGGAATACTGCATTTTCTCATTTGTAAGCGGGCCTGATCACTGGTCACATGAGTACAAAGGTGGGACAAACAGACATTGGAAACTACTAAAGAAGGGAAGAAGGGAGGAGGGATAAGGGGCACACAACCATACACTAGGTACCAGGTCCACTCTCAGGAGGAGAGAGGGCTTGCTGGAAGCCAAAACCTTACTAGTGTGCAATTTATTTATGTAGTAAATCCTCCTAGGTACCCACAACTCTAAAATAAAATAAAATAGAATAATAAAATGCCTGATCTAAAATGCATTACAAAAAGTAAATACATAGTACCACATATGCTTATGATTCTAGGTGCTAGAGACTCACAGGTTGTGTGTAGAGACAGTTTAAGATTTTCACCCTTCTATTTCTTGGTTTTTAATTAATTTTCCTTTCTATGTTCATTAAACTTCTTTTGACTTATTTTAACACTTTTTCTTTCTTCCACCTTAATCAGAGATTATACTGGTATATGTAGATTCTTATGGGAAGCTAACACTGTTGAAAAGGTTTTGTGAGCATCCAATATGTTTAATTTTCATTGCTAAACATTCTTAATACATTAGTGTAAATCTCAGACTCTTGTTGTCTGAAAACGTATAATATAGTTGGAGATATCAAAAGAGAATGAAATTCTAAGTGCCATGCCATGGTAGTAATTGACATGGTTGCACAGGTATGTTATTTGCTATACAGTTTTTATCATAATTCTAATCTCTACTATTTTTTCCTCCAGAAATGGTATGATTCACACATCATTGAAATCCAAGTTGGGTCCTCATTAGTGTTAAATTTATATAAGTATTTAAACTGTGCCTTAACTTAAGTGTCACACATATATGAACAATCAACAAACACAAATGAATAGTATTTAGATATAGATATAGATTAGATGTATAAATTTATACTGTCTTCCATGAACTCAACACAAGGGGTTTAGATATATGCATTGTTTGTTTTCACTCAGTTCTAAGACTTTTTGTCTCGTTACATTTATGACTCTTTAATCCTAATGTCTTCCATGCTATAGGTATTAATTTATGTTACGTGAGTATGCTACAATCTTTATGACATGGTGAATTTTTATTCATCTTGGTATCTCCCGCCTTCTAGCAAAGTGGCTTGTACACAGTAAGTAGATGAAATTGAGTCAGGAAACTGAGGGAAAGAGCTCAATTTCCTGGATTTCACAGTAAAACAGTGGATGAACTAAGACTAGTCTTCAAGGTTGTTAAATTCCAGACTTCTGTCATAGTTGTTAGTTGTGCATTTATTATTTATCTTCATTATTCTAGCATGCAAAATGAGGTTTTTATTGATCAAGTAATAATATTTGTGACTCTGCACAATTATCTCAGAACTTCCAGAGCAGTCATGCTGATAGGATGGTTTCAGTCATTCCCAACCAGATCTCCTAAATGCAACACAGTTTATTGGTGGTGAGAGACTTTCAAGTGAGCACATAATCGATATTCATTGCCTCTGTCTTTCCTGAGCGGTAAACATCTTATGGCAGTCAGAAGTGGGATGGACCCTCGGAACATGAATCAAATCTCTTTTGGTTCCAGTGCTCTGCTTTGTTCTCAGTGTTTGTCTTTACTTTTCAGCTGCCTGGCAGTTTGGCTGCATTTGTGCAGAGAAAAGGTATGCATGGTTGACTTAGGACAAAGGTTTCTCTATAACTGAAATTTGCATGTATAAGCATGTTTGCTTTTAAAGTCTTTGAAATATTAACATCTTATTCATGGTGATATACAGTTTAGCAGCTTGAAATATATGACTGTTTGGAGAACGTCTTTAGAAGTTTCATGATTGTGCCATGCATTTTGTAAACATGAATTTCCCAAGATTTGCAAGAAGGTCATGGATTGGATCTATGACCCCGATGTCATGATAATTTTGGCAACTTTTCCATGCCCGTTTCTTGGATCTCTCCCTCCCCTCATGTATAACCACTTCAGTGCTGGCTCATCAACTGTGCAGTCTTGCTTCTTTCCTGTGAGAGTAAACATTTCGTCAAATAAAAACAGTTTCATGACTAGGGTTTCCTTGGCCAGAGTTAAAATAAAAGCTTTCCCCTTATGTAATTAAGGCAGAAACAACTGTAGACATGCTCAAAATCCTTAAAATGTTCAATCCTTCCACAGTCCCCATGTGCCCCACTGGAGCCAAAGTCATCTTAATTATGCATTCTAGGTAGAAGGCAAAAGACCAAATCCCTCCTCATGTGAACTTCAAAGAGTTTCAAATCTCATCCACATCTCCTTGGTTTTTCTTTCACTTAATATTAAGTGTTCCATCATTATCCTTAAACTTTCTATTGATGTACCACTTTTATTTAAAAAATAGCAATTGACTGAATGAATTAATGATTGAGACCATTTCTCCCCAATGCCCAATTCCCTCCCTGGGAATAAAGCACTTCATGTTAGTAACATAATTTATTGCTTCCTTGTCTTAGTCAAGGGATATTTCTAGGAAAACTGAAGAATCTAGGTAATAGGGGAATCATACTGTGTTCACTGCCCTGGACAACAATTTTTATATAAGTAATTAAAATACCATCCTGGGAAATCTGTAGAACTTGGAATTTTAAATGGGTTACAAATAAACTGAAAAACTGAAAGGTGCATGTGCATGGTGAGGAAGGTATTATGAGGTTGTACATTTGGGTGGATGAAGAGAAGGAGGAAGTAGGGAGTGACTGTTAAGTGAGTATATGTATTTATTGAGAGCTTACTATGTCCCAGGCACATCTGTAGACACCAGAGATGTGGTAACAGCCACAATCCATAATCTCATGGAGTCTCTCTCTGTTGAATAGAGGTGAGTGATACACAATACACTGAGTGAATAAATATACATTCAGATTATAATAAATGTTAGAAGAAAATGAAATGGAGCAATAATGGAGAGACAAAGGAACCTCTTCTATACAGAAAAGGGCTCTCTGAAATGGACCCAATCATGTGAAAAAAAAATGGAAAGAGCCCTTCAGGAGAGAAAACACCAAGCACAAATACCCTGAGATGAGACTATACTAGAGTATAGTTACTTGGGTTGGGAATGTGCATAAGAGTTGTTTTTTTTAGCTCAGCCACATCCTTGACACTCACTGGCTCTTACACCTGTCAGCATCGTAGCAGAAAAAAAGATATCTCATTCAACATGACTAATTCAGGAAAGTTTAATAAATAAATTGTTTATAAAACTGCGGACAGTGTTTAGAGAAATGAGCATTGGTTGGTGTAGTACCCAGTCACTAAGAAGAGGAGGGAACCTTTACCAACCTAGGTACAAATAGAAGGGAAGATTGCAGGAGCTCATAGAGGGTGACAAATGGAGAGAGCTGCTGACTGGAACTGCAATCTGCAATAGAGGAACACAATCAAGTCCTAGCCCCCTGGAAGAGTGCAGAGGACAGTGAGGGAATACACGTCTTAGCTTCACTCTCCTCTAGTCTTTGATGTTCTCTGCTGGTAAACTCAATCAGAACCTGGGAACCAAGGAGATTAGTTGACATCATCCACGCTGGTCACTTTCTAACGCACAGTACAGCATTAAAAAAGATGGAGAGTAGATATGGAAGAACTATAGAAATGTATATAGTGTTTCCCTCTTTCTAATTTCCTCTACAACTCTAGTCACTGATTCAGTGGTGTGTCTTCCAGGGTGCAGGTGCAGAGGGGACATCACAGTAAATCACCATACATTTGGATGACTCTGACATTGGTGGACCAAATGATAACCCAGTGGTCAGGAAGTATTCATGTTTCTTTCTATGTAATGATACTCCTGAATAACTTAAGTGAAGAATGTCCCAGGAGAAGAATAGGTAACCTCTTCCAGGATCACTGTCTACTGGTAACTAATTGTCTGTTCAATCTTGATTTCTAATTTTGGGATGAAACCTTAGAAGCTGAAACCCAAAGGATAGTAAAATGTTACCTTTCTCATTTCTCATTTAAAATACACTTGTAGTTTTGGAAAATTAATAGATATAATTTTTTTCTCAGATTCCATTTTGGATTTAGCCTCACAGACAACTGCATTCATTTAATGATGCTCTGTTACCTACTCAGCAGCAAAACAGAGAAAGAGTTTATTGGTCTGTTCAGTTGCCATAGAAAATATCACAGGCTGAGTGGTTTAAACAACAGGAATTAATTTCCTTATAGTCTGAGACTAGAAGTCCAAGATCAAGATGTTCTCAGCGTTTGTTGCTGGGAAAAGTCTCTCTACCTGACTTGTAGACTACTGCCTTCTGTGTTTTCACATGACCTTTCCTAAGCGTATCTGTTGGGGGAGGGGTATGGGAGTGAAGGGAGGGGGGAGAGAGAGAGAGGAAGAGAGAGAGAGATGGGGGGGAGTAGATCGAGCTTTGGTGGTGACTCTCCCTCTTAATTTGAGGCCACACATTTTATTATTTAACCTTAATTACTGTCCTGAAGGTGACATCTCTATATGTCCACACTAGGGGTTAGGTCTTCAACATAAGAATTTTGAGGGGGCATAATTCAGTCTATAACAAAGAGGAGTCCTATTTCAATTAAGGCTAGGGCTAACTAACTAGGGCGATTGTTGCCATAATAAAATACTACAGACTAGGTAAATTAAACAACAGAAAATTATTTTCTCATAGTTCTAGAGGTTTGTTGGCCAGGATAAAGTGTTTGAAGGGTTGTTTCTTATGAGGTCTGTCTCCTTTGCTTACCAATATCTTTTTTTTCTCCAGTGTCTTCATGTGATGCCTCTGTATGTCATGTTTAATTTCTTGTTCTTATAAGAACACTAGTCATATTGGATCAAGGTCCATCCTAGCAAACCCAGTTTTAATGCAATTGCTTCTTTAAAGGCCCCTTTTCCAAATAGTCACAGTCTGAGATTTAGGGGGTGTTACAGTGTCAACATATAATTTTGGGGGGTAAATACAAGTCAGATTGTGACAACTGTCAAAGGACATACCTGTTAAAAGAAGATTTCAAATTGTCTGAAATGTGAGATGGAATGTGTTTTAGGCCATCCCACCACATTTGTTGAAAGCCACAGGCAGGGAAAGGAGGTAGGTATGGAAAAAAGGAATCCACTTTTGCCTACACTACTGCTCCAGAACAATAGTTTCTAATTTATTAGTTGATTATTGATCAGTGGCAATACACCCCCTCCATTTCCCTACCCTCCACACTCTAATCTCTGTGCAACTTACTATTTTGACTTTTTTGTTTACTGAAAATAATGGCACATCGAAAACAGTCACATTATGAAATCTCCTCATGCCTGGCTGCACTCACTCAGTCAATTGACTTCAGTCTCAGCAAGCTACCACTAAATCCTGGAGGTCTTAGAACATTGGGTGAAGCTGAAAAACAAACCAACCAAACAAATCATTCACTACAAAAAAGTTGGGCTTAATTTGTGCCAGCAAGAAATGTGAACACATTTCTTGAATGGGTCTCCAACAGTGGTTATATAGTTAACAACTCAAGGCCCTGCTTTTAGGATATATCGGATGTTATTATATCTGGCACAAGATGGTTTACATGTTTTGGTAGGAGGAGACACTCATTTTTAGTTTGAATTGAGAATGAATGCAAATCTTCCTGCCAAAACATGTTTAAGGTATGCTGTTTATCACAACTGGTTAAAGAACAGTGGTTCTCTGGAGATAACAGAAATTCAGGTGTGGTGGAAAAATGACTTACATTTGACTTTATTGAAGGGTAGGGGATGGTTTCTGGTTTTTGCAAATTTTCATGGTGTAAATACTCCTGTTATGACTGACTTCAAGCTACCATGGTGTTGCTGCTTTCAGGGTTGAGGAGATATGCACATAATTAGCTCTGGCAAGTGGTACAAGTCAACTCCAAGCATTCCATTTGCAGTAGGTAGAATCTTCAGGTTAGAGTTACACCTAATCATTCTAGGTATCAACACAGGCACAAACAATCTGCAGAGCACATTTAGGGCAGCTTAGTTCTACACAGAATTTTGCTGATGACTACTCAAACAATGCAAGTAATAAAAGCCATTCGTTGGGTGAATGAATAAACACAGGAGAGGAATTTGATAAAATTAGCAATATACCTTAAAGAAAGGAGCAAATTGTGAAAATTGAACAGCACAGTAAAAGGATTCATATTAGTTTGGTCAAACATTTTTTCCTAATTACAAAATATTTTTTCTTTTCTCTTTTTTGTGGAAGCAAGGAAGGAAGGGGTTTTTGTTCTTTGTTTTGTTATTGTGACCAGACAGTGGGATCAGAGTACATAGCCTGTCCTTTAAAGGACATAAGTACATATGTAATATACCTTTTTCATTACAGATGGTGGACTTGATTATTCTCAGCAAATCATTTGCTTGTCTATTTATAAAAAGTCGATCTGGGTATTGTCACATAGGGCTATTTGAGTTGAATTGGCCCTGCCTACTGACTGGGGTTAAGATTACAAAGCAAAGCCAAAGCCACTTTCCCCTCCTAGCATCCTTGTTTGAGATGCTTTTTTCTTGTCAGGGTGTGTTGCTCATTGTATGTGAAAGTTCTGTTCTCTGAGTTACTAACACCCAGAGGGGAAAAGAGTACATCGTGTGTCCAGTTTACCATGAGCAAGATCCTTTGAAAGCTCTGAATGCAGAGGCTTGGACACAGCGGTGGTGGTTCTACATGGAAGGAGAGATAACTGCTTTCTATTCTTCTTCTGCAGCTCAGGTCCCCCTGCCATGAATGAGTGTTGTATGCTCTGCCACACGGACTGGCTTCCATGATGGGCATCAGAGATTTACCTCTGCCTCAAGTTTCTCATTGTACATGCTACTGCCTCTACCCATTGCCTTCTGGCAGATGACAATTTGCCACTTGGAATAATTATTTTTGCATATTAATCCAATTTAGTTTTAAATAGTAAGATTCAAATTAACAGAGTTTCATAGACAGTAATAAACTTGTTCTAACTTCTGCTTCATAAATTCTAAGACTGATGGGATGCTATGTAAAGTGTCTACAGAAATTTGATTGATCTGAATTTCTAAAATAGATACACATTTGCTGTGCTTTATACATAGCTTATTAAATAATAATAAATATTTGTATAGTTTTTACAAATTATATAATATTTTCAAATGTATTAGATTATTCGATCAAAATAACCTGACAACATCAATAGAAATTATCCCATTAATATCATCTGTTGATTAGAAAATTAAATTTCAGAAAGATTAAGAAATTTTCATAATGTTACGTGGTTGGTGACAGAATAGAAAATTGAACCTGTATCTTCTGACTATAAATCACTGTAATTTGTGTTCTTTCTAAAATATATAAAGAATTGCTATAATTGAAAGATCTCTCAGAATTTTTATTTTAGTATTTTAAACAGAGGCCCTTTAAATCTCATTCCTTCTCTGTGTGGATAGTTCTCTGATATTTTCATATACATCTATCCATTTAAAAATAGATTATTCATTTATTTCCCAAAAATGTCTGCTTAAAGGCTGGGACAGGCCAGTATTTTAGCAAAAAAACCAAAAAACAAAAAACAAAAAAACAAAAAGCTTAAAGTTTTAGAATTGTATATAACATTTAATAACACACTAAAATGTTTATTTGCCTCACACTCAGAAGTTTTTCTCATTTCAAAGTTATAAAATAACTCACCAATAATACATTTTTAGTGCCTTAGTACTCCCTCTGTTCCTTCTTCTCTTCTTTCCTCCTTTCCGACCTCTTTTTTTTTATTTTTAAAGAATATTGATCCATTTTGAACTTATTTGGTGCTTGGAGTATATAATGTGTGGATCCACTATTTTGTTTTAGATGACTATCTATATGTCCCAGCACATTTATGAAACAGTTCACTTTTTCTCCCCTGATTTAAGATGCCATCTTTATCATAAACTAAATGTCTGTATACATTAGACCTATTTTTAGATTTATTGTAATATTTTATTAGTCTGTTGGTATTCATGTGATGCGAACATACTCAATTACTGAGGATTTAGAATACATTTTAATATGTTATAGAGCTAATATTCCTTTATTGCTCTTCAGTATCAGGGATTTCTTTAATACTTGTGTGTGCGTGTTTTTTTCCATATTAATGTTACAATTATCTCGACTAGTTCTTAAAACAAAACAAGGGCAAAATAAAGCAAGCAAGCAAACACCCCCCCCTGCTATTTTGAGGACTTTATATAAATTATATGAGTTAATTTAAAGTAAATTGGCATCTTTATGAAGTTGGGTCTTCTAGTCCAGGTAGATTTTTTCCATTAATTTAATTCTTCATTTTTGTCCTTCAGTAGCATTTACAAGATTTCTTCATATGGGTGTTCCATAATTTTTTTATCTTTTTAAATTATGCCTAGGTGTATTTTTAACCTCCATTTTCATTCTTCTTCTTCTTCTTCTTCTTTTTTTTTTGCAGTCAGTATCTTTCATATGATGTTAATCATAATGGTGATATTAGACATTCTTGCTTTTTTCTTATATCTAATGTGTTCCAAACAAGTATGATGCTAGATTTGGGGAAAAGAGAGAGACATTTTTATGATTTTGAGGTATTCATGTATTCTTATTTTATTGATCTTTAGAAGACAAAACCAGATTAATAAATTTGACACATTTAAAAAAATTGTGCATGGCCAAAAAGTACATGCAATTTAAGAGATAAATAAAACTCTGGGAAAATTACAACTCATATCCCAGAAAAAGGGGTTATGACATAAAGACCTCCTAGAAACCGATCATTAAGAAAAGATCAATAGCAAAACAAATATAGACAAGGGTTGTAAAAAGATAACATATCATTGGCTCTTAAATATATTAAAGTTGCTTAATAATATAATAAGAGGAACATTATTTCATGCATATTACAATGTCATAGCTTTTTCACTTACAAGTTGGCAAAAGTAAAAATTTTGTTAAAGTTACTTGTTGGCGAGGCTATGGGAAGGTAGAAATTAGTATTACACTATGAAAGGTTTTTAGCTGTATCCTTTAAAAGCACAAGTGCAATACCTCCTAATTTGTCAGTCTCAATTCTGGCAATTTTTCCTACAGTTAAAATTGTATATGTGCAAAAAAACCGCATAACCCTGTTATTTACTGCCACATTGTTTGTTAGAGGTTAAAAACCATAAGCAACCTAAGTGTCTATGTTGTCTATGCAACTCTAAAAGATAAATCTCTTCACATAATTATATGGAAAAAGGTTAGATTTGAAGTAATGTGCTATGTTTTGCTTAGAAAAGGAAGACATGAAAACACACATGTGCGTTATAAAATTCCAAAGGAGTAGCAAGAAATTCACAGTAATAGTTACCTTCATGGGTTGGGTACTATAAAGAAGAAACTGAACTAAGAATGAAAGTTTCACTGTATACCCTTAAAATGTACATTCAAGATTGTTTAGCCTTGTGAACATATTATCTATTTAAAATTATATTGAAAAAGATAAATCTATTGTGCTACATTTATTTCTGAGAAAACAGGTTTAATAAAAGGTTAGGTTTCTTCCCTGAGTTGTTTGTAGACTCTTTTGGCTACATCAAAGCTGAAAAACAAACAAGGAAATCTGGGAATTACTAGTGAAGTTTTCCAGAAGAGGGTAAATGAGGGAAGACCTATCATAAGATATCATAGGAAAGTATTCAAAATTTGGAATGTCCTATTTTTAAGTTTTTTTGAAGGAAATTCAGTTGAATTTGGAATCATTGTATTTCTTCCCAATGATTTTAATGAAATTCAAAATAGTGATGTTTATATATCCAGAAGTTTTAATAAATTTATAGATAATATTTAGAGTAGTTTTTTAAAAATAAATGTAACCTCACCTGTATTTAAATAACTTACAGAAGGTAGTTAAGATGCTTTCAGCGAGATTCTCTGTGTGTTCTCCAAACCAAAGTTCTTATAAAGGCAGAGGAAATCCTTAGTTTCCACATCCTACCTTGTAGATTGCATTCCTCTGGGAGCGCATGTCTGTGGACAGAGAATGCCTCCAAAGGACACAGGACCCAAGGGAGGACCTTAGGTTCAACAGCAGTTCTGGGGCTCGTTCTGATGTGCTAATCCTGTGACTGCTTCTTGGCTTTCCTGATAGCCTTGGCTCCAACTCTTGGCTCAGATCTTGGGCTTTGGCTTGGTTAACTCTGTGACTTCTGGTTCTGAACACTGGCTGTGACCCCAGAATAAATACTTGCAGCAACCTCATTAGAACTTCTGGTCTGTGGTTCTATCCTGGTTTCCTGGCCCTGGGCTGTTTCTCTAATGCCAACTCATAGACTTAAGACTTTGTCCAAAACTTAGTATGAGAAAGAATTTTACCAAACTGTGAAGGACTATACAAATGTAAGATACTAATAACATTATTTTAATATTATATTAATAATAATATTATTCAACCTTCTGGCAAAGGCAGTAATAAGAAATACAAGTGATAGTGAAAGGGAAAAGATGTTCAAAACCTTTGATGATACATATCAAAGACTGGGCTAGTGACTCTTTATTCCTGGATTCGTATTTGAAAGAATTAGCTTAATATATGAAAAATATATTCATCCTACTGAGGAAAATATTATCTCCAAAATTTATCTACTTTAATTGCTTCTCTCTTGCGTTCCAGACTCATATAACCAACTGCTCCCTGGGTCCCTTCCTGTGAATGTTCACCAGGTATCTCAGATAGAACATAGCGAAAACTGAGCCCATTGGATTCTTTCTCCAGCTCCTGCCTCTCAACCTGCTCATTCTTCTGCAGTCTCTGGCTCAAAGAAAGGTACCACTATCTACTAATTGTCCAAGTTAGAGACCTTGGCATTAGCCTCAGGGCTTATGCTCTCACCCCCAATTTAAAATAATTCCATTCATCTCTTTCAATTTCTTCTCTCTTCTACTGAGGCCATCTCTTGAAGGGACTATTGCCATTGTCTTCTGGCTGGTCTCCTTGCTTCCAAACCTGTTACCATGGAAGTGCTGTATGCTTATTCATTTGAAATACTATCTTGTTATAAATTTATTATTACATGTAACGTTATTGTACATATTTTTCTACTCAAAACCCTTGAGAAAAGAGGATTTGTGTGTTAGCCAGTCTTAAGTGATCTCAAGCTGTATAGTAGTCTTAGTAGTTATTGGGGTTTCAGAAATGTAACAGTAGTATAAATATAACTTTTCTAGATTCAACCTCACATACTATTATCTTCTTTATTTCCTTTATGTGGAAGATATAAATTCTATTCTAAGGAAATAATGGAAACAACTATTTATGCCTTCATCCCGAAAGTCTTCTAAATAACTAGCTCCCTTTTGATAGTTTTTGTCACATGCCTGCATCTAAAGTAGTCATTATTGGTGTCACATTGTTCAGTGAGATAGGAATATTGAAATGCTTGTCTTCCAGAACAGTGTGGAAAGAACAAGTCATTATTAAGAAGTTTGTATTAAAACTTCTCTGACTTCCTCACTACGGTGTAGGACAGGATCTCTCAGTCTGAACAGGATCGAAATTGGAGACTAGATATTTCTTTGCTGTGAAGGCTGTCTTGTGCCTCCTTTGCCTCTCTACCCACTAGATATCAGCATCACTCCCGCCCCAAGAATGATAGCCAAAACTGTGTTCAGGCATTGCCAAATGTCTCCTGGGAGGTAATATTGACCCTTGTTGAGGACCATTGCTTTAAATTGTGCAGCTTATTTCTGTTGTTTGCATACAGTCAGGCTATGTGGTGGCTACTCAAAAACATTTTTTGAATGAATAAATAAAAGTCCTCTATCCTCCATGTATTTTAAATAGGTTTCACCAAAAAAAAGTTTCAGGGGATTTACCGTGTGCTCAACATTGTATTATGCTATTATGGTTGAAGTGCACACTTTGGTTTCTGCACTAAAGAAGTTTTAATCGAGTTGCAGAGAGATTAATACACAAAGAACACAAAAGACTAACGGAAGACAGAATATACTGGCAACAGACTAAAAGACAGAGTGGTCACATTCCAAAATATTTGGTAAAGCTATGGTGATGTTATCAATCTTCTGATTTGATGCTCTTTTGAAGGTTCTATGACCTATTTTGACATGTAGGGAGTGGTGAAATGCTCAAACCTCATTTCAAACCTCTCTCCTATAAAAAGTAACAAGAAAGAGAACAGTTAAAAAAAATATTCTGTTTAAATAAGCCAGATCACTTTTACATGTGAAGGCCAAGTCGTGCTGGAGAAGAGGTGCTGAGTCTGGTTGTTAGTCACTGAATGGTAACTGAAGAAGACAAGTCTAACCAGGCATGGTGAGGTCATGGATGACATATGAGCCTGTACATTTAAAACTAGGACACACTAATCGAGATCAAACCATGTTTTCCCACCAACATCAGGTCTTAGCTTTTTAATGATTATAAAACTTGCCTAACATTTGCAAGTTTCTAAACACTTATTTTATTTTATTCTGTACAATTCTTGCTATCATTGAGATGATGTAGGTCACATGCTTTGTGTTAACACTCAAAGACAAAAAAATTCTTTCACCAATTCTAACCATCCTGGTTAGACAGTTTATACCAAATTCTTGTCTCCTAATATTAATCATGAATCTATGTAGGATAAGATATGATGTATTTCTATAACATCTTTTTCACATAAGAAAATTTTTCTAACTACATAATCTGATATATTAAAAAAACTCATACACTAAATGCAAATAGGCCTTTTCTTATAATCATAGAATTTAATAAATATAAAGGACTCTAGAAAGATTAAATTGATGGAAGTTACTACGGCTACTCACAAATATTTTGATATTTCCACCTTCAGGTCTCATGGCAGAATGTACTTCTCTATCAACTTGAAACTTGGTGGTCACATGACATGCTTTAGCCAATGAAATATGAGCATGTGTTATTACTAGACAAATGCTTTAAAAAGCAGTGGGTAATCTTCTGTCATTGTGACCAGTGATATTCCAGATAGTGGTAGCTCTGATAGCTCGAATCTTGGAGTGGGGATGATGACAAAGCCAGGATTTGACCTTAGCTGACCTATACAGAACATCTAGAAGGAAGGATAAATATTTTTTTCTTTGTTTTAATAACCACTATAAATACAGTCCATGCAAATAGAGCCAGTGAGATTTTAGTGACTGTGTGTTACCACAGCATAACATAGATTTTCCTGTTTTACTTAAAATCCAAATTTCTCTTTTCACCAATGAGACATATGAGGCTTAGGGAAATTGTAGCAATTGACTATGGCTGCAAACAAGGTCAACAGAATCTATTTCAGAATCAGGATCTACTGTCTGGAGTAGTATTTTCTTTTTACTATACCGATGTTCTCCCAAATATGAGATGTGTACCAGCAGTGAATGGAGGTGATTTTAAACATGATATTTATGTTGCCTTAAATAATACTGAATCACATGGAAAGAAAATTAACTTCTTGATTCTTTTATTCTATCTGGATTAATGAAAGAAAAAAATTTTCTATTTGGTGCTAGCATGTCTATAACGATGGGTCTTTAACTCCCTTTCTAACCTTTGCAAATATAATTTTCTTTAAACAAAAATAATAAGAGACCAGGACTCAGGCTCTGAGTTTTCTTTGAGTACCAGACGGAATTTAGTAAGATTGTTTGGTTTTCAGTGAGATAAATTTTACAGTCACTTCTTTTATATGGTATATGATGCTAATTTTTTTGTTGTCATATTTGTATAAAGTTTACTCTAAAAATGTAATTGTTAAAGAACTAAAGGATAAAAAACAACCCAAAGTAAAGAACAAAACAGGAGCTATGCAAATATGGCAGAAATTGTGAAAGTAATACACAATGGTCAGTAGATGAAAGTAAACATGGGAGATGGGGTGCAGCTAACTGAGGCTGGGGAAACAAATTCTACCATGTTACCACATTGAAGTACTAACTTCTCCTCTCCTTTTGTAAAAAATAGAAATAATAAGGAATTAAATATTCATTTATTTAATGAATTTTCATCCAATTCTGTCAGCAAAACACATTTCATTGACATCTACTGAGGAGAATCTGCTAAATCTTGAATGGCACAAAGATGCATTCAGTCTTGTCTATAATCCTCACATATAGCTAGGGGAAAAACCTTCTCTTACTATATAAAAAAAGAAAGTGGTAATTTTGCTGACCATATATGATCTTTTTTGAACCTTGTTTACACTTGCAAATTTAATAATTTATTTAAACAATACTGGTGTAAATTAATTTCAAAAGTATTTTTTATTGTTCTTGCTCTTTCTTTAATTTGGGGTCTCTGTATTATATCCTCCACTGGCATTCCTTTTGTATGTGTGTAGATAAAATTTATTTTGTCTCAATTAAATAGCACCTTTTTCTTTGTTCACCTGGCCTGGGTTAAGAACTGGTGAATGCTTTCTATTTAGACTAGGAAATATATCTTTAGTGAAAATGGAACAAACAGTGTTAAGGGAAGAAGGAAGTGAAAAGATAATTTTTATTTCTTGAATAACAGTGAGAATGACATAATTAACTAAAGTAGGTAACATAAAGGAAGGAGTGTGTCTTGAAAAAACATACAGGATATGATTTTGAACAGTAATTCCATTTAACTTATAGCAAACAGAGAAGTAAAAATATTGGGTTACGTTAGTCAACTTTCAACAAAATCTCAAAATTAAGATTTAGCAAATTTCCATATTATGTAGGATCATGGGAATCACCTTTTTAACCTATATGTGAAACTGTGGTATAATTTACTAGATGCACATGCATGCATATAAGTTTTGGGTCTCAAGAGCCAAATTCCATTTAAAACCACAGTGACCTTATAATGTCTTTGTTTTATACTGTTGTGCACTTTACTCCCTGCTACCTTAGCGGTCAAAGGCTATGTAACTGGAATGGTATATTGCAAAAGTTTTTCTAGCATTTTCACCAAACAACAATTATTAAAGGCTATTATATTAAATGTGGTTGGAGAAAGGGCTCCTGGATATGCTATTAAATAGCTGTTGCTCTTAAGAAGTTTAAAATTTAGATAAAACAGATTTTATTTAGAGTGTAAGAGTCAAGTGCGAACTGTGCTAGAATGATTCTGTATTGATCAGGCTGAGATTTATGTTGTAGTTTCTCTTTCATTCTGTTGGAAAATGATAGAGGGAGTCCTGCTATAACACTCATTTTGAAAACATGAATTTGTTCCAGTGTGACCTATATATTAGGAAACAATTTACATAACAAATTTATACTTGCTTATGCACATTTGTGTCTGAGAGAAATGTAAGGTGAACATATTATAGAAAACTACACTCAGGAGAGCTGTACTGCTTAGGAATACACACACACACACACACACACACACACACACACACACACACGCGCGCGCGCGCGCGCGTCTCAAACATCTACCAGCTACCCTGTGTATGTGTTA
Source organism: Cephalopachus bancanus (assembly GCA_027257055.1). Classification (NCBI taxonomy): domain Eukaryota; kingdom Metazoa; phylum Chordata; class Mammalia; order Primates; family Tarsiidae; genus Cephalopachus; species Cephalopachus bancanus. The sequence continues at coordinate 6,707,954 of JAPVLO010000031.1, read as the reverse complement.
TGCACCACACCAGCTCACATCTGGTATTACAACTTCCTGTGTAGTTTTACCTCTTCACATTCTTAGGATCACTTCCACAAGTAAACTCTAGAACTTTTCAAGGTAGAATGATGTTGACTATAGCATTTATGCATTCCTTAACCATTTAGCATGTGTAAAACTGTGCTACCATTTTTATTAGCTTTTTATCTTTTTTTCATGAGTCAATGGCAAAGTTTTTGAGTGTTGTATCCCAGCACCCTTTTTTTCCATAAACGCTGTTGTTTTATTGCATGATTTTGTATACATCTCATTATAACATAACTGACTATACATATATCTGCTTATTTTGGTTCAATATCAATAGTGGTAATACTAGTGGTGCTAAATCTATGAAACTATGGGAGTTATATGGAAGCTTAAAGCTTTAGCACTAGTCTATATTTCAATCTGGTACAGAAATATTTAGAATTTTGAAAACGTTGCACTTACCTCTTATAAAAAAGAATTCAGACACATTTTTATGACAACATCTGCTGCAAGGAGCAATTGTTTCCCAAATATATAGGCAACTGTCTCATCTTGGAAGGATAGGTATTCTTGGATAATCAGCAAGGTCTCAATTTAACAGGGCCAATTATTTTCACTTTGTATATTTCTCCATCAATGGCGAGGGACAGGAATAAGGTCTAGTTTCCAAATTTACTCATTTATTCATATTTTGGCAAATACTTATTGAACAACTCCCGTGTTCTAGACAGCGTGGTGGTGCTATTCTATACATGGTGGATATTATGGTAAGTCAATTTTTTTCCCTCTTAGAGCTTACATTTGCTAGCAAAATTATCATATGCAATCACATAAGTAATCAAAGAGAATGAATAGTAGCTTTCTTCTATCCCTTTGGTTTTGAGGTGAGTTGGTAGGTGCCAATTCTTCAAGATTAATTTTTGGTTTCAATGGGTCCCTGACAAATTGGACTTAGGTAGTCATTCTCTCAGAAGAGAATGCCAAAGATGAGAATTCTAAACAATATGCTCTTTTAAAAAATGTACTTGGCATTGTACTGGTCAACAACCCTTACCAGGTCAGGCTGTGAATGTGTGGCCTGGTGCTGTGTCCCGGTGGGGATGTGGGTGGAAAGCTACAAGAAAGACTGGTTTGGCTTCCAGCGGTTTCTAAATTGAATTAACCAAGCAAACATTTCAACTATTCACCACCAGTTGGAAACACTAACTATTCACATTAAACTATTAAAATTTTTAGACCATGTTTTAGTTCCCAATATAAAATTTAGTAGAACTCATTTAGTCTTAGAGGAAGAGGGTTAACTTCTCTCATTTCTTCTAAATATAAACTTGCTTTCCTAGACGTATTATCCAGAATCTTTCCCAGTTCTGGCTTGCCTTCTCTCTTCCTGGTTGCCTTTTGTTTTGCACAGGACTCTCGGCCTTGGGAGAGGCTCTGAACTACAATGGAAGAGGAGGGGGTCTTTGTGGTCTGTTTTGAGCCCTATGAAAATGTATTGGACAAGTTTTACTTTCTTAGAGTGCTATATAGTGATTTTTTTTATGTGTCTAAGAAATGGAAACATTTTGTCTCATATAAAAAAGAAATATTTTTATACTGTGCTCCACTCACAGACCACATCAGAGGTATTCTAAGAATAGAATAGATCAAATATATTTTATGGAAATATAATGAGAAAAGGATGTGTTCCCAAAACTCACTCTGAACAAAGGAATGCAGCATAGTCAGGAATACTTTAATGCTCCTAACAATTTTCTCATGTGAAAGGCCGAGGAACAGCCCTGGTTTGAAGAAATCTCCCACTTCTCCCCAGGCTCCCTGAACTTGAAATCAGAACTAGGAAATCTATACATTGCAAAAAAGAAAATGTATGGAAAAAGTGACTTAGGGCATTAACCAAAAAGACATTTTTGAAAGAAGAAAACATCAATATAAAACATTTTGTCATATTTCATTTCATTGATCATATATTTATTTTATGTATTCCAGAGTACTGAAGCTTAGAAATAACTGAATTTCTGGGGATTCATATTAGATTTGTCAGTCTGTGTTTGAGGAAACTTACTGGGAAACAAAATATACTACAATCGTTTGCTTTTATCATACTGTTCTATCATGTATACAGAAAACAGTAAGACTAAGTACATTAAAATATATCTTTTCAGAACAACAAAGTACATCAAGGACCGAATATATAATCAAATAATAATATCTTCTTCACAATAATAACTTACAGGTGTTCAAGACACTGAACTTACTAGTTTTATTAAAATCACCTGACCAGAGGTATGGTTACTTCTAATCATATTACATAATGTATTTTGGCAATATGTTAGTTTGCTTTTTAAACTTTTTTTTAGCTGTTACACTAATGCATAACTGTGATTTTCTTGTTTTTCCAATATTCTGTGTTCCAGTTTATGTATTCATATGGATTCTTCTGCAGGACTCAGTGTTTGCACCAAACATCTATATTGCCTTGATGAGTTGTCTTTTTTTGCTTAGTGATTTTTCACTTCTAAGATATTCTACACTGGCCAATAAGATTCAGCCCCCATCAATCCTATTTTGTGTTTTCTCAAAAAATAAATGCATCCTCAGTAGATTACTCTGTATTTACTGTATATGCTGTAGTAAAGTCTGAAGGGACTACAGAGTCCCATGAAAGGAAAATCATCATAATATTTATGCATTAAACGCACATATTCATGTACATATATCTATTTTTTTGAAAAACCCAAAATGCATATGCTATCATAGCCCCCAAGGTAGCAATAACATATGCAGAGAAAATTTATGCAGTTCCAGGCTGTGAACAGGATTTCTAAGAGCTACTTCCAGAAAACATTACCCCCCTCCTCGTTCTTCAATCTGTCCACTTACTTCACTCTGAAGACCTCCTTTTTCTAAATTGACTAGTGAGCTGGGTGAGTTAGTCTAATCATTTAGATTTGCTGCTTGGTGACTTCTGTGGGACAATGAGAACATTTTTAGAATGATGTGTGTGTGTGTGTGTGTGTGTGTGTGTGTGTGTGTGTGTGTATTTCTTTGCATGTTTTTCTCCCTTATAAAGAATTTACAGGATGGATACACTGCTTAAATATAGGAAGTGGTTTTTTAATAAGTCAGAATAGCGTATTGATGTTGAAGTTTTGTCAGTAAAAATTCTACTAATAATTTTCAACTAAAAAAATAAATAGTAACCATGTGACACTTAAGAAATGATTTTTTTAAATTTCAAAAGGTAAAATTAAAAATTGTTACATTTTAAAATTCCCTGGGTGGCAGATGAATATATGTCCTAGAACTCTTACTGCTGTCATTATTTACCAGGAAATCTTGCTGGAGGATTAAAAGTGGTAAAAAGCAAAATCATGTTTAATTTCAAATGATATGCATTCATAATGTTTGTGATATATTTTAAAAAATATTATATTATATATTTACTTTACAGTTTTAAATTTTTATAGTCTATAGTTTATATTTTATGCTTATGAGTTATGTCTAATTTGATAATTATGTATTTTTAACAAATATCTAGAATATTATATATTTTCTATACCATGCTAATTACACTACAATTCTGTTATTTGGGGACTTTTTCTCTAAGTTTTGATGAACAATGAGGTTTCTCATTATAATTCTGCATTAGAATATAGTAAAATAAAAAAGTGAAAAGATTAAAAGTACTGATGAGATCTTGAAATCTCGTTGTCTTATATTTCTCATCTTCTGTCTCCATTTTTCTGTAGAAAAAATGAACAAGACAAAGGATATACATTCAAGATCTCTTTCATAAAGGTATGCACTAAAAATAATTTAATCTATGAGATGATAGTCCATCCTGTTATTCAATTGATGTTAATTCTTAGTAATATTAGTAAAATAGAGTCAAATTTTGCCACTTTATAAGTTCTACTCTTTGGATCATTGCAAAATATAGGTATTAATTTCATTTCATCTGTTTCCTCATCTTTTTTTTTTTTTTGAGTTGGAGTCTCACTCCCTTGCCCAGACTGGAGTGCAGTGGCCGCTCCCGGCCACCACAGCCTCTACCCGCTGGGCTCCGGCGATCCTTCTGCCTCAGTCTTTTGAGTAGCTGAAACTACAGGCGTGTGCTACCACACCCAGCTAATTTTTTGATTTATTGTAGAGACAAGGTCTCGCCAAGTTGCCCGGGGGGGTCTCGATCCCGTAGGCTCAGGTTATCCACTCACTTCAGCCTCCCTAGGCATGTGATTATAGGCTGAGCCACCAAGCCCAGCTTGTTTTCTCATCTTAAACACCAATATTTTTGTTCTGTCCTACAAGGCCTTCCAATCTGCTCCTGCTACTCAGATAGCCTCCCTGACTCACTCTGCCTCAGCCACACTGGCCCTGCTGTTGCCCCATCAATCATCCAAGCGATCTCCATCCGGCAATAGAACCTTCACTAGAGTGTTTTCTTTGTCTAGCATATTCTTCATGAGACAGCCACTTTGACTTTCTTATTTCCTTTCATTTTTTGACTGATTATCATCTTTCAATAAGGTCAATCCTCATCACAGTATTAACACTGCAACTTTTGACTCCATCATATCCCTACCCCACTTTAACTGTTCAACTTTTTTCCCTATAGATGATTTACTTGCTTATTATATTTACTTATTTTTAAAATTTTTATTCTAAAGAGTACAGTTCAGGATTAAGTATACAAGTGTTCATGATGCAGGTACCCTTGATGATGAGGTGTGCCTCCCCTCCTCCAGCAGAATCCCACTATTGCTAATCCCAACCACCCCTCTCCCCTGGCAATTTCCCACTACTTGCAATCCTTTTTTTATAGTATTACCATAATTGCTCTTCAAGGTCCACTTATGAGTGAGAACATGTGATACTCAGTTCTTTGTTTCTGTGATAGATCACTCAGTATTATAGACTCTAAGTCCATCCAAGTTGCTGTGAAGTTCATAATTTTGTTCTTCTTTATGGCTGCGTAATATTCCATCATGTATATGTACCTCATTTTATTTTTCAATGGGCAGCATGGTTGGTTCCATGTTTTTGTTATTGTGAACAATGCTGCAATAAACATATATGTGCAGGTATCTTTTTCATAGAGTGATTTGAGTTCCTCTAGGTATATTCCCAGTAGGGGGATTGCAGGGTCGTATGGAAGGTTGATTTTTAGACCTTTGAGGAATCGCCAAACTATTTATTTATATTTATTATATTTATTGCCTGTTATTCTTTAAAGAATGTAAGATTTATGAGACAAGGATTATTATTTTATTTGCTAATATATGCAAGTGCCCTGGTTTGTGCCTGGTATAATGCATCCAATCATACTCAGTAAATGAATTGAATGCGTGAATGAGTGAATGAATAAATAAATACAAGATAGCTCTTTTCAGTGATTGTAATGTTTCCCCAGTTCCCCTAATCCCAATGTCTGTTCATTGAATATGCTCCAATGTATTGGCATTCCTATAAAACCAGTATTCCACCATTTTCTTGATACAATTTGATCAATTTGGAATATAAAAGGAGATATACTGTAGTGATTTTGGGCACTATACTCTAAGCAATTCTGTCTTGAGGCAGTCATGTCATGCTGTTGACTCACATGGAAATGATAATGAACAAAAACACTGAAATACACTTTTATATTCTCTTCTCCTAAGATTCATACACCCTATTCCACATTTGTGTGGTTGTTTTATGTATAAATGTTGGAATTTGCATTCATTCATTTTACATTAGAATTTGTTACATTTGACACAATTATTATAGGTTATTGAGATCTTCATCCTCCCACTCATTTGGTCATTGATTAAGTATTAGATGAATATCTAGCATGCACAAGGCATGGATAGATATGCAGTGATGAGCAAGAAAACAAGTGTGTTAGCAGTTCTACCATAACTTACACTCTTTGAGGAGGCATCTACAGTAGCATATAATCACAATGCACAATAGGAGCTGTGACAGGATCTCCTTTTTCCATAATATGTTGTAGGGGATTTGATCTATCTCTAAGAAATGACAACTGTGTTGAAAGCTGAAAGGTAATTTATCTAATGAGAAGATGAAGGCAGAAGTTTCCACACAGAAATGACAGAGTGGAGAAAGTCCTTGTGGCATTAAAGCAGCATGATACCCATAAGGCCTGAAAGAAGACCAAAGTGTCAAAGAGGGGAAATGGGATGAAGTGAGGTGCAGGTGGATAGGGGCCTGATCCCACAGGGCCAGGCAGACTGAGTTAATTAGTTTGCTGTTTTAGACTCTCCTTGCTGTCTGGCCTCTTTAGAGGTTCTCAGAGACAACAGTTATTTGTAAGCTCTATCAAAGAATTGTACTAATGTGTTGTGGTTGTGTTTTAGCTTCCTTATAGAACTTTGGTATTCCATATCAGATTTATTTCAGTTAAGATTAAGACGCAGTCACAGTCTTCAAGTATATAGACCCAAGGGAATACAAATATGGAGGCTGGGGAAAGTCTAGTAATAAACAGCTCTTCTTTATCGCCTCTGAGGATAGCACAGTGGGGAGTAGTTTTAAAATGCAGCACAAACTAGAGTCTGGAAGCAGCACATGGTATCTTTGCTGTCTTGGCGTATATTTATAGGGTCGGGAAGAAGACTTGTTACAAACTGTCTTCCATTTAAAATTTGATTTTTTTTTTTGAAATCAGATGAATTTTGTGAATCCTTGCAAATCCAGAGTTCTGGTATTTTTTTTTAAACCTTTCTCATCCCGAACACAGAGGGCAAATGTAAAGATTTTCAAACAAATGACAAACACTAATGAGATATTTGTTTAATGAAACCCGAATGTACTTTTTCAATATCCCAGAGTACAAGTTTGGTAATAATTTCCTTACTTCAGTGCATCACTCCACCCCTACATATGTGTGTTAGAAGGAAGTCTACTATAGGGGAAAGGTTTCCTCCTACCTCCTTAATTGTCCAAGGACTCCAGGAGCTTGGCTAATATGAAGGTGGTGTAGCTTAAGTGTCCTGCTTCCCCAAAGTTTGTTCTTGAGAGACTTGGAAATTCTAAGGCTTTGCCCCACCATTTGGCGAGCCCATGTGCAGCTCACAGTGGCGCTGTATGCTAGAGCTCAGAACTTCAGCTATCTTACTTCAACTGCATGTTCTCAGTCATTATTCCTCTAGGTAAAATTTAATACTATGGAAGCTGAAACATGAAGAGTTTTTGGTTTTCTCTACACACTCTGTCAGAATTAGTCCTTCCCATAATCTTGGAGGTCTTCTCATAGAAGTTCTAACCCAAATAGACTCAAACTTCTACCTTGTTCCTCATGATGTCACCTTTGTGGTTACTGACATCATTTTCCATAAACTTTGATTCTGTCTATCTTGCTCTCACTGCCATTTCTTCAGTTCTGAGTGTTTAGTAACTGAGGTGAGTCTCTCCCAGTCAGGAGAATCTTGAGTTCCTCCTGCCATTTGCTCCATACCACAAATCTACTGTCTTTAAAAAGTGCAAAGAAAGCAAATGTTTATGCCTTTCTCACACGTCTCAGAATGAAGAGAAGCCCTTTAAATGACCTTGAAAAGCTTAAACTCCACATTTACAACTGACCTGGTAACTGAGAATGAGGATTTATGTTTGGCTTGCTTATTTTACTAACTCAGAGGAAACAGTTGCCAATTAGAACTTGGGATTCAGGAAGACAAGAATTTTTACCTGTTTGGTACACTGCTATATCCTTAGATGGGAGCCTGATATGTAACAAGTGAAAATGTATTTGTGAAATTAATAACTGGATGGGGATCATTTCTGGTCTGAATGATTATGACAGAACTGTGGGCACAAAATACTTCACCAAGACTGCCTGAAAGTTAAAATTTAAAGCTATTTGATACACATTTGGAATAGGCAATAAATGGAAATGGTATGATGATAAGACTGGGGAGAGAGACTGAGGCAAAGAACTAAACTGTTTTTCAGAAGCATATTACAATAAACATTTTGCCTTCATAAATTTTTAAATTATTTAACAATTTAATATAAATGAGGAAAGTTTTCACATTAACATGAAGTAATTTTTTTTCTCAATTCATACCCATACATTCTTGTTTTACACAAACATTCACAAATGCACAAACCACACACCACATATATTGCATGTCTTCCATATAAAAGTGTATTTTAAAATTAAATTAGATAAAAACAAAGAATATAAAGCAAAATTTGATTTAATAACTGCCCAAGTGTCAGTTCCTTTCATAAAAACTAAAGCAATAGAATAATCAGGATAACCAATTATGTACTACATAGATTTTATATATGTGATTTTATTACACAGAGTGTATGACTTAATTAGGTAATTTGTATCCTAACCTCCAAAGAAGGCATTCTGGTCTATTGGGGGCATAAGAGATGAAAACAGACAAACAAATAAACAAAAAACAACACACATACGCACAAAACAACAGCGTCAGCAAAAAGCTATCTAATCATGTAATCTTCTATCAAACCACCATATGAGGAGACTAATATAATCTACTAAGATTTCTTATTCTCCAGAATGACATTCTAGTTAGTACCTTTGCTTCTTTCCATTGAAAGCCATATTTACTTATGGAATAGAGGGGAAAGGTATGTTAACTCACTTATGTCTGTCACATAGATATAAATCCATCATGCAGTTAATGTTGGTAAAACTTGAATAAGATGACATTGTTTTTAAATTTAATATACAACTTATATTTCATTATCTCAGATCATTCAGTTTTTGTTTTATTCCTGAAGCAATATTTGATGTCTATATTAGCTTTTGAATATCTTATTTTGTATTCTCATCCAAAATTTGATCTTTTAAAATTAATTTTTTTAATATAATTCAAAGTCTCTTTGTTCAAAGAGCAATTCTTGTTCTAACTTCCAGGCAAAATGTTTGATTTTCTCCTGTTTGAACAACATCTACTTTAACTTCACTTCCACATAATGTGTAGGGATTTCCTCTCATTGAAGAGGTTCCCAAGGATAAACTGTAATGTTTCTTAGTAGGAAATAATATAATCATGATGTTTTTCTTAGAAAATTCATAATGTAGAAACACCACAATTTACTGGCTGACAAGTTAGGGCTACCTTGAAATGAAATTCTGAAAATATAATAATCATTTATCCCAGAACAGCAGAGGAAATTAAAAATTATGCTAGACTAAGTACTTATTTGTGGACTTTGAAAAAAAGTATTCTAGATCAATCAAGAAAGATGCTCATTAAAAGGCTACCAGCAAGCCAAGAAAACGTTTTTAAAGACCCCCCCAATTTTTTTTTATTTTTAGATATAAACTGACAATTCATAACTATATAAGTTGATGGGATAACTAACTATGTTAGAACTTATGAATATAAGGCAGAATAATTAGATCAAGCTAGTTAATATATCCATCACTTCAAATAACATTTTTGTGGTGAAAACATTTGAAATCTCTTTTAGCAATTTTGAAATGTAAAATACTCTACTACTAATTATATTCACCACGTTGTTCATTAGAACTAAAATATATATATATTACTCGTGTCTAAAAGTTCATACCATTTGGCCACTATCTCCTCAATTTCCTCTCCTTCTGGCATCTCTAACTACCTTTCTATTCTCTGCTTCTATGAGTTTGGTTGTTTTAGATTCCACATGTGAGAACATACAGTATTTGTCTTTCTGTGCTTGACTTACTTTACTTAGCTTAATGGTCTTCAATTTTATTCATGTTATCACAAATGACAGAATTTTCTTCTTTTTAAAGCCTGACTAGTATTCTATTATGTGTATATGCCACACCTATCAGAATGGCTTTTATCAAAAAGACAAAAGACAAGTGTTGACAAGGATGGAGAAAAGGAAACCCAAAGGAAACTATTGGTGGGAATGTACATTACTACAGTCATTATGACAGGACTGTGGGCATAAAATACTTCATCAAAGGTATGGAGGCTCCTCAAAAAAAAAAAAAAAAAAAAGAAAAGTAGAAGTACCATATGATCCAGCAATCCTACTTCTGGGTATTTACCCTACTTCTGGGTATTTACCCCAAATATTTGATATTTGTTTGTCAAAGATATATCCGCACTCCCATATTCATCGCAACGTTATTCACAATAGCCAAGCTATGGAATCAATCTGTGTCCGTAAACAGATGAACAGATAAAGAATGTCTTTTAGAAATATTTGTGTACAACTTTCTTGATTGTACATACGTTGTTCACCAAAGTAACCGATCGATTTGACTTATTTTGTGACATTTAGCACCATGGTCAGCCTGAGTCATATGATTCGTTGAAAACAGTTGTTGAATTTGGACTCTGGGGCAATCAGACGATATAAACCTCAAGTATCTTCTCATTTTTATGTTGAATGAAGTTACCATTTAAGGAAAATTTGCTTAATCTGCTCAAATAAATTATGAGCATTTTGGTAATAGGGCTTACACATTATATAAAATGGAGTCCCTTAATAGTAGTAAATACTGTGGTTAAGAATATCTGTATCAAAGTGTGTGAAAATAGACTTAACCCCTGACTTTTTCTCTCATTAGCTTTGGGACTGTGGGCAAATTCCTCAACCTCTCCAGGCCTCCAATTTTGTAAGATGGAGATACTAGTTGTATTTGGTTGTGGGTAGGCTTAAATGAGATAATAAACTAATGACAGTACCTTGTATAGCGTAGGTAGCAGATGTTATTAGTAAAAATACTAGGTATTGTTAGAATTGTTATCATTTTTATACTTAATAGAATACTATATTTTGCTGGCTTTCCATAAATGTTTGAATGTTTGGTTTGGATGCTTACTCAGGCAAATATAAGATTTGGGTCATAAAGTGAGAAAGAAACCATCACCACCATTACACTCAATTATTATATCCCTACATCCTAGAAACATGGAATATTTGCAAGATAATATATAAATATTATCCAGATTCAGTTCTTGTCCTGTGCCCATTCAGTTCTTGTCCTGTGCCCATTTTGAACAAGGTTTCAGTTTATCACCACATTCCTCCCAAAGCAAGTTAAACTCAACAGAGCTTTGGAATGCAATATAGAATTTTACTGATGATCTCATGATGTTGGAAAGATTATTTATATCTGATGGCACGAGGTAACATGTGAAAAATGCCAATTATACATTTCTGTTCTTCCCAGAAAGATATCTTTTTTGTCTCCTCTCAGTATTGACCCCTTCTTTTCTCTCAAATCTATTCCTTGTCATAAGAAATTCAGCCCTTCAAGTTCACATGCTCCAGTAACTCACAAAGCCTGCAATGAACTGAACACACTTCTCTTAGAAAGAAGTGTGTGGATTATCTGTTGGGTCTTTTTTCCAAATATGCCCTGTTATGGGTCTTATACTTTTCTTATGGATACCTCATCACAGTTAGCTCAGCAAAATATTCCTTCCCCCCAAATCGCATTCTTCTTGGGAAGAGATTCTAATTTTAAGAAAATGGAAATTTTTTCCATTATATTAATTATATAAATAATATTGGGTAAGTCTGAAAATATTTAATTCACTTCAATTTATCTACTACTTATTGAGAACTCACTCCATGTAAAGCATTGGATGGTTGAAATGGAAGGACAGGAAGAGGATCAACAAATATTTCCTCCTGCCTGTGATGAGACAGACACATGATTGCATAATAATACCAGCAAAGACAGATTTCCAAGCATATTAACAGAGTTTTGGGCTGATGTGTGAATAAAGAAGCAAGATAAATTAATTTCATCTGGCTAATTCCAGGAAACTAATTTTGATGGTCTGAAATTTTTTACCTATCTTGTAAGATAGATCAAAGTTTGATTGTGAATATTAGGGTAAAAGTTTATTAAGAGAACTATTGATGAGAGAGAACTATTTAAGAAAAGGCAAGATTGTGTCTAAGGGAGTATGTCAGAGAAACTGTAGATGTATTTGAGTGTGATTGGTAGGCTGGAGAAATGAGAGAGGAAACAATGGAAACTAGATCTGGAATAGAAGGCTTGGAATAAACTCATGGAAGCCTAAAGGAACTGAGTTATGAACAGAAGCCATTGAATGGGAACTGCTTTATGGCAAGTAGGTTGGGGAAGAACTCAGGATCAAAAATTTAGGTTGATAGTATAATAATGTTTTTTTAATGAATTATTTTTACTATGCTATTGTGATACACACATAAAATCATTTTATCTTCAGCACAACACTGTACTAATTCCACTCTACTGAGAGGAAAACTGAGGTTTAGGAAGGTAAAGTAATTTGCTCAAGAGCACACAGTAAATCCTGAGCTATGGTTCTAATTTAGGGGTTTTGACTCTAACCTCTGTGTTATTATGTTTTATCTTATTAGAGAGGAGTTTCAGTTAATAAGGCAGAAGTCATGTGACTATTTGGACAACTGGAAGTGAAAAAGATGGGGAGTAAAATTTTAAAAGTAGCATATAAGGAGATCCTTCATGTTTGCAAGACTGGCTAGATGGGAATAGTGTGAGAAAGAGAGGTCTGTGGACAGAAAGGAGAAATAGGGCTCTGTTTCCACATGGATCCCAAATCAGGATAAAAGTCTTGACCTAAACCTAAACCCAGAATTCACCCTTAGGAGGGGATGATTAAAATGGTTTGAGTGGATAATGTCGTGGAGAGGATGAGACTATGTAAGAAGGATGTATGGAGCAAAGGCACTAACAGGAGGAAAAGGAGACAGCACCTCCTAGAGCTAGAAGTAGAGCCAGGTTGAAAAGGGCAGAGGCAAGAACACATCAAGGAAGGGATGGTGGGTAGTTAACAAAACTATACAAAATGCTACAAAGTGGCCAATGCACACTAGATGGACAACTCTGGGAAAATAAGTCTATTTTTAGAAGCTGCAATTTCTTCAAATTGCTGTTAAAGAAATAGTTGCTAAAGAAAAAGCTGTTTTGAGGATCAATGTATTAACATGCTTAGCATAGTGTGAGGCATATAGTTTGTGCTCAGTAAAGTCAGCTATCAGAATGATTGCTAGCACCATTATAATCATTATTATCATTAAAAATAGTTGAAAGACACCCTTGGATTTGATGATTTTTGTTGCATTAGAGTAAGTAGCTTCCATGCTGTGTGGGGCGGGAACAGGATGGTGAGAGGTGTCAAAGAAGTAGGAAAAGAAACCCTAAACTATTCTTCAAAAAGCTTGGCAGTACATATGAGGGTAGAGGGCAGTAACTCAATGGGGATTAGTGTAGGGAAGGTTATCCTAAGTGTTTTTACTCTGAGAAGATGAGGCTTAGAAAGGGAGAAAGTAGGAATGACTGGCAGAGGAATAGTTTTCAAATGGACATGTAGGAAGTGGTTCTTTTGAAGGGATGTAAAATTTGGCAATCTCATAATAAAATTATCTGACAATACGTGTTTTCCATGCACAGGTGGAATGAATTACAGAGAGGATTACAGTGGAGTGCAGCCTCATTCAGTGATTCATTTGTACAACTCAATTCCCATCGTGGAAATTATTTGAAAGTTCCACAACTAAAGCTATGACTGCAGTTTTCAAATATTAGTGATGATGAGGATAGATCTCAAAGAAGGCAATTTAGACTACTGATGGATCTTGCAGCGATATCACTGATCTTACTATGAGAGAGAGAGAGAGAGAGAGAGAGAGAGAGAGAAGGAAGAAACATCTTATTTCTTCCCTTGTGCCAAAGGACACAGGAGTGAGTAAATCTTCACAGGGTATGAGATTGCAGTAAAGATGTGTGCAAATTTAGATGGAAATTAGGCATGTTCCCAGGGCTCCTGGAATATTGCCAGCATAATGCTCAAGACGTTGCCTTTATAGAGTATGTATATATTTATTTCTTTGTAAATTCAGTCTATAGAATTTTCTGTTTATGATTGTTCCCAAGGACATTCTTTCTCCAAGCATTTCTCTAAGCAGAAACTAACTCAAAGCCAATTTTAAACCATATCAAATAAAATCAGCATTTTCTGTGAAATTCTCCCATTGATATTAGTATTTTGTTTTTGATAATTTCTATTGTGCAATAATCATAGTGAAAACTTATCAAAGATGCATAGGTGTGTGTGTGTGTGTGTGTGTGTGTGTGTGTGTATGTATGAAGGACAATCCAAAATATGGAAAATTAGCGGTATTTATTATTTCTCGTGCTCTTAAGCACACTTTGAATATGTTTTTGAAATATTTTCTGTTCTGTGTTATAGATTAATTTCTAAATGTTCTCTATATTTTAAATTTAGGAATTGAGTTGTTTTTGTAAATCATAATATGATGGTAAATTGAAAAGTAGAGTATTATTTGCTAAAAGATCAATGCTATTACTTTTGAAATAATTAATCATACCCACCTATTTTTTATGCTTTCCTTTTGCTAATTTTAAAAAGCATGTGCTAAAATAAAGAATACTAGACCATTCTGAGTTAAAGAAGTTTACCATGAATTAAAGTTCTCCTTGAAAGACACAGATATGCTTAAATCAGTGGCTTACGGGCATTTTTGGTGGTTTTCTAACTTTACACATAACTTCAAGTTTCTTTAAAGTAATGCAGTTAAAAATATAAAGATTTATTATCCAGAAAAGATATGTCATTCTAAAACTCAGTAATTATAAAACTGGAGAATATCTAGTTTTGAACATATATTTCAATTCTCATGACTTTGCTAAATAAATTAAGTGAAATGTAGGACCCACTTAATATATATTTTTTCTTCTTTGTATTTCTTTGTTGTTGTTGTTGTTGTTGTTTGGAGGTGGAGTCTCACTCTGTTGCCCAGACTGGAGTGCAGTGGCCGCTGCTGGCCACCGCAGCCTTGACCTATTGGGCTCCGGCAATCCTCCCGCCTCAGCCTTCCAAGTAGCTGGAACTACAGGCGCGCGCTTCCACGCCCGGCTAATTTTTTGATTTATTGTAGAGATGAGATCTCGCCAAGTTGCCCAGGCGCGTCTCAAACCCATGGGCTCAGGCAATCCACTCACCTCAGCCTCCCAAAGCGCGGGATTACAGGCTGAGGCACCGAGCCCGGCTTCTTCTTTGTATTTTTATAATATTATTCAGAATGAAATCACTGGATATGGTATAGTTATTTATTAATTTCTATCTTATACTGATTTTGTTGGTACTTAACTACTCTACAAATGCAACAGCTTTTCATAAAATAAAACATGCCATTCATAAGCATCTTTTAAAAAATTAATTACATTTGATAAATTGTACATATTAATGGAGTACAATTTGATGTTTTGATATATGCTGCATAATGATCAAATCAGCTATTTAGCTCATCACCTCCTGCATCTATCCTTTCATTGTGATGAGAACATTTAAAAACGTCTCTTCTGGCAATTTTGTAATATACAATACCTAACTGTAAATCATTGTCAACTTTCTGTGCAAAAGAACACCAGAACTTATTCCTCCTGTCTAACTTTGTATGTCTTGAACAACCTCTCCCCATTCTCCTCTCTTCCTTTCCCTCCCCAGTCTCTGATTACCACTCTTCTAATCTACACCAGCATTTTATATTTTTTTAAATCTAAATTTGCAGCACACTTTGGAAAATAAAGAAAGTATTTTGACTGGGGATTTGGAGAAAGACCTATTTTTAAACCAAAGGATCAATGCTGGCCTGGAAATCATACCACTAGTTCTTCTGGCTCCCATGACCAGGCAAGCACTTCAGGCAAGGCTGAGAATCCATCTTTAACTGGGCAGAAAAATGTCTGACTTGCATCCTCTAACTCAAAGAATTGCCTTCAGAACTCAGCAAGAGTTGATGAAAGTGAGAACATGCATTTCTTTTTTATTCAAATAAATAGCATTTTATAGTGTTTTTCTAATGGTACTGTTGAAAGGAGTGCAAATTGAATTTACATTCAATTTTCCAGATATTTTTAAATGATGTTAATATATTTACAAATGTTTTAGTTTCTGAGGTATTAGAGTGACTTTATGCTCTTAATATTTTGGTTTGAGCTTTTTTTAGGTTTAAACTGTAATGACTGGGCTTCTATTTAATTAATTTATGATATTAGTTTAATTAAGCAATTAGTTAATCATTATATGTAGTTTCAGGGCAGGGAATTCAGTAAGAATTTTAATAATTGATTTGTAAAAATGGGTGCATTAGACCTCTTCATGGTTCCCACTATAGCACATGGAGGAACATTACCTGGTGTTAAAGTTATCTTGTGAGGTGATCTAGAAAGTGTCAACAAAATTAGACTTAGTGAAGAAACTGAAACTGAGAAAAAGAAAGCTCACTGAAAATAAACACACAAAGATATCAACAAACACTTAGATTAGCATTGTGGCAGTTGAATTGGTGAACTTCTGCTAACATGATGTCCTTCCTTTCTTCCTTCCTTAGATCTCATCTTTCCCTTCTTTGAAAATTCAACATTATTCTTCGTGAGTGTGGTCTTTCCTTTTCCATGTCTCTTGCTCTCTGTTTTTTATTTCTGTTCATGATAGGTAGATGTATATAGTTTAAAGTATCAAATAGTTAAGTTTGTTAAGGGTATTCTGGTCTACTTTCCCAGTTTCCTCTCCTAGAAGCAATGACTTTCAACTCTATTATTTCTATACTCTAAGCGTGTATATATTTTTATTTCTCAAATGTTTAGTTCTAGGTACTAGCTCCTCAGTGATCTCTGGAAATGGGATTTAGCACTCTTTCTTTCTTGTTCCTCCTTTCCTCCACACCAAAACTGTGACTCTTCCTGTCTCTCTATACTTGAGTTTTATATTTTGTGACAATTTACATACAATATCATGTTTTATAGCTATGCAACTGTTATCTGCAACTGAGCCTTATGGGTGCGCTCACGTGTGTATACACACACACACACACACACACACACACACACACACACAGGATAAGTTCTCCTTTCCTACACAGAGTTAGAATTTCTCTTACTTTTTTCTGCTTAGTTTTTTACAAATAAGTGTTTATCACTCTTTTCATCCAAACTCACCTCTAGTGAGTTTCTTTTTAATAGTTACTTATTCTTGTTTAATTGAATGTAATAATTCATCTCTGTAAAGATATTAATTAATGCTTCTTCTTTTGTTTTTTGTTTTTCTTCTTCATAAAATCTGTTTCCTCAAGTGCTTTCACCTACCTCCTCTTTGATTATTTTGGTGTCTGATTCATATGTTAGACTATTTATATTTGTTTGTTTATTTATTATTCAAGATGTACATGGTGTACAAGGTTTGCTACATTGGTATACTGTGTGATTGTAAGGTTTGGGATTCTATTGAGCCTGTCACCCAAGTGGTATATTTGGTACCCAGTGGATAATTTTTTAACCCTTTCCCCTTTCCTTTCCTCCCTTATTTAAGAGTGCCTCAGTGTCTTTTTCTCCCATCTTTGTGCTCATGTTATTCAGTGTTTATTTCCCACTTATTGGAGAGAACATGTGGCATTCAGTTTTCTGTTTCTGTTATATTCACTTAGGATAATGATCTTTAGCTGCATCCATGTAGCTGCAAAGGACATTATTTTGTTCTTTTTTATGGTTGCATAGTATTTCGTGGTGCCTATACACCACATTTTCTTTATCCTGTCCACCACTGACAGACACCTTGGTTGGATTCATGTTTTTGGTATTGTGGGTAGTGCTGCAATAAACATGTGAGTGCAGATTTCTTTTTGATAGAGTGATTTGTGCTCCTTTGTGCATACATCCAGTAGTTGGATTGCTGGGTTGAATAGCAAATCTATTTTTTGTTCTTTGAGAAAACTCCAAATTTTTTTCTCCAGGGGTTGAACTAGCTTACCTTCCCACCAACAGTGGAGGAGCATCCCTTTTCTCCACAACTTTGTTGATATCTGTTTTTTTTTTTTTTTTTTTACTTTTAACAATAGCCATTCTTATTGGCATGAGGTGCTAACTAACTCTTTGTAGTTTTGATTTGCATTTCTGTGATCATTAGTGATGGTGAGCATTTTTTCATTTGTTGGTAGCTTGTATGTCTTTCTTTAAGGAGTGTGTGTTCATGTCCTTTTCCCACTTTTTAGTGGGGTTATTAGTTTTTTTTTCCTGTTAATTCATTCACGTTATTTGTAGATTTTATTAGTCTTTTGCCAGATGCATAGTTTGCAAGTATTTTCTCCCATTCTATAAGTTGTCTGTTAACTATAGCTACGCAGAAGCTCCTTAGTTTGATTAGGTCCCGTTTGTCATTTTCTGGTTTTGCTTTCGAGGTCTTGATCATGAATTCATTGCTTTGGCTAATGTCCAGGAGAATCTTTCCTAGGCTTTCTTCTAGAATTTTTATAGTTTGAGGCTTTTTATTTAACTTATTAGGTGAGAGGAAGGGGTTCAGCTTTATTCTTCTGCATATGGTTAGTGTTTTCTCATCACCACTTTAAAAATAGATGTCCTTTCTTCAGTGTTTGTTTTTGTTGGCTTTGCCAAAGATGAGATGGTTGTGAGACAATGGTTTTATTTCTGGGTTCTCAGTTCTGTTCCATTGGTTGCTTTGTCTATTTTTGTACCTGTACCATGCTATTTTGGTTACTGTAGCCTTGTAGTAAAGTTTGAATTCTGGCAATGTGATACCTCCAGCTTTGTTCTTTTTGCTTAGAATTGTTGTGGCTATTTGAACTCTTTTTTGCTTCCATGTGAATTTAAGTATTTTTTTCTAGATATGTGAAAAATGATGCTGGTAAATTGACAGGAACTGCATTGAATTTGTAGCTTGTCTTACATAGTACAGGCAGTTTAACAATATTGATTCTTCCAATCCATGAGCAGGAAATGTTTCTCCATTTGCTTGTCAAATTTGATCTTTCAGCAGTGCTTTGTAGTTCTCATTGTAGAGCTCTTTCACCTTTTTGGTTAGATTAATTCTAAGGTGTGTGTGTGTATGTTGTGTGTGTGTGTGTGTGTGTGTCTTTTGTAAGTTGGATTGTGTTCTTGATTAGGTTCTCAGCTTGAACATTGGTGTACAGAAATGCAACTGAGTTTTGAGCACTGATTTTGTAGCCTGAGACTTTACTGAAGTTGCTTATGAGTTATAGGAGTCTTTTGGTGGAATCTTTAGTGTTTTCTAAATATAGGATCATATCATCTGAGAAGAAACATAATTTAACTTCCTTTTTTCCTATTTGGATACTTTTATTTTCTTGCCAGATTGTTCTGGCTAGGCCTTTCAGTACTATATTGAATAGGAGTGGTGAGAGTGGGCATTCTTGTATTGTTTTAGTTCTTAGGGGTTATTAGACTATTTCTTTTTTCTTTTTTTTTTTTTGAGTTGAAGTCTCACTCTGTCACCCAGACTGGAGTGCAGTGGCTGCTCCCGACCACCACAGCCTCGACCTGCTGGGCTCCAGCGATCCCTCCGCCTCAGCCTTCCAAGTAGCAGGGACTACAGGCATTCGCTACCATGCCTGGACGATTTTTTGATTTATTGTAGAGATGAGGTCTTGCTGCCCAGGTGGGTCTCGAACCCGCGGGCTCAGGCAATCTACTTACCTCAGCCTCCCAAAGGCGCAGGATTACAGGCTGAGCCACCGAGCCCGGCTTAGACTATTTCTTTATATATCCAGATATACTTAATTATCTGTTACTATATTTCTTTATATACCCAGATATACTTAATTATCTGTTACTATTTAAAAATAGAGCACTAAGTGGTTTCTGGAAAGCTCTGAGCATATAAATAGGGTTTGTTGTTTCTGGTCCACTCTGTAAGGTTATCTGGCTGGGGATTTTCATTGGGAATACATGAGTACTATGTCGGGATCTTTGGGTCTTCTTTTCTTGGGTTGGCATATATCCCAGAGAGATAACTTCTAGTCTCCTGCATAGAGATTATTGGAGTGATGACCAGCATTTAAGGATGTAAAGAGATTACACAAATTAAGGAGAAAAAAGTATCTTGTTGTTTTACTCGAATCACTTCTCTGTATTATCCTATAATGACATTATAATCCTCCCAATCATCCAGGCAAAAAACTGTAAAACTCTCTTAAACTATTATTCCTTTTTTATTCCAGATCCAAATTAATGGGCACATCTTAACTTCCTACTATATTGCAATATATTTGCTGGCAAGACCCAAGAATCAGAGCAACACAGTAAGGTGGTTGAGAGCCTGGAATGCAGTCCTGGGTTTGCATCTTGGTTCTGTCCTTTGTTAGTTGTATGGCATTTGCATCTATTAGTCTCAGTTTTCAGTACTTTCAGAATTTCCTCAAACTCTAAATTAACATGGCATAGTATTTTTCTACATAAGGAAAATTTTATCTGCATATATTGTAGCTTTATATCATAGGTTACTATTTTCATATTTTAAAATCTAGTCAATTTTATAAATATTATTTAGAAATTCATTTTCCATTTTGATACTCCACAAATCATTTTTCCTCTTTAGTACTTGTGCTCGACATACTTTTTTTTTAATGTGGAAATTTCTGTTCCCCTCCACATGCTTCCGTACATCCTAATCACTGCTGGATATTTCTCTGTTTCCATAGTCTTTGTGAACTACTGATCTGTCAACTCACAAAATGTTTTTCTTTGGGTTGCATTTATCTCCTAGAACGTTTTCTTTAACAGTGACCTACATAATGGACATTTTTACATAGACAATACTTATTCATTTTAGTCTTCCTTAACAGCTCTGAAAATCTTTTTGATGAATGGATGTGTAGGTAGTTGTGTCTAGTACGCATATAAATGTTAGCTGTACCATTCATCAGCAGTGTAAAGTAACAGTAATTAGAGTGAAATCGCAGGCTATGGGAAAGTGTTAGGTGTGGCCCATCATTAATGAAGGCGGTATGATGTAGTGTCAAGTGTGAGAGAAGCTATGTAGAGAGAATGTTTTGTGTCTGAGAAAGATTCAAGAATTGGTTACCATGCTCTGTTTCTATTGTAAACAGGCCATATTGAAAGAAGATAGCATAATGTAAAAGCATTTAAGAGCAGACTGCTCAAGAATGAATTGAGGCTGAGGGATTGCTTCCACAATAGCACAAGTAAAAAGGCCCTTTTCATTTGAGTCAATGGGAGTTGAAAATACGTTAAGACAGAAATCTTCCTTTTTAATGGCAAGTTAGACACCATAATATTATTTGTTTCTTGGTGTTTTACAGCATTGTGGGAGTTGGTGGTTTTAAAAACCTCTCTCCAAAGATAGCTAAGACTATCTGGATTTGACTGTGGTCAGGGAAAGTTTTCTGAGGTTAGATTGCTATTTAGAAATATCCTTTCAGCCTTATTGAAAAAAAAAATCTTTCACATGCTTTGTAAATAAACTTTTAGAATTATATCTTAAGTGCTTTGAAATTCATTTGCTAATTGACACTCTCTATGGAAACATAAGGCTTAAACTCTTTTTTACTTATGGTTAAAATGTGAAGAGCTATGCTTATAGTGCAAAGACATTGGTCCCACTTACCTGTGATTTAAAAAACATTTCACTTCTCCAGAGACAAAGCAACAATTTGAAAAACCTTCATTTTGTGTTATCTTTTCTTGTTTGCCTAATAAAGTAGTACATTTTCTAGCTCTAACAACTTTCCCGTATATCAAGTGTGGTTTACTCTGAAAATCATATAAACATAAAATGACAGAGGCTATCAGTTCATAAGCCAAACACATTGGAGTGATTTAGCATAAATGAATTCATGAAACGTAGGGAACAATTGTCTGGTAGAAGTGAAATGTATTAGACCTGTGCTGCAGATCTCTCACACATGTTACTTGGAGATAATTCTCTCAGTAAGTACTAGCCCTAATGCTGTGCACTCATGGGATTTGCGGTTTGTACCCTCCTGTTTAAGATAGTTACTCACCAGGAAGAACTACAGGACTGACAGTGTGGTAGGGACAGCAACTTTTTTGGTTTCTTTTTGTTTATATGTATATAAGAATGACGCATTCTTGTTTAATTTTGGTCTATCCTTTCACATATTTCTACATGTATATATACATGTACACACAAAAACATGTATGTATAGATAGATGAATGTCTCTCTAGCTATACCTATATATCAATATTGGTATTGATGGCACTCTGCTTTTACAGATATACCTCATTTTAGTGAACTCCATTTTATTGTGCTTCATAGATTTTTAAATTTACAAATGGAAGATTTGTGGCAACTCTGAATCAAAGAGTTTATCGGTGTCAATAACATGCTCACCTTTATCTCTGTGTCACATTCTGGTTATTTTCATAACATTTCAAACTTTTTCATTCTGATATCTGTTATGGTCATTTGTAATCAGTGATCTCTGGTGTTATTATTGTACTTGTTTTGGGGTAAAACAAACCATAACCATATGAGATGGTGAGATGGTGAACTTAATCCATAAATGTTGAATGTATTCTGACTATTTCACCAATTGCCACTCCTACATTTCTCCCACTCTCTTTGGGTCTTCCTATTCCTCTATACAGAAAAACATTGAAATTAGACCAGTTAATAACTCTACAATGGCCTTTACACTTTCAAGTAAAAGAAAGAGTTGCATGTCTCTCACTTTAAATCAAAATCTAGAAATGATTAAGCCTAGTGATGGAGGCATTCAAAAGCAAAAATAGGTCAAAAGATAGGCCTTTTGTGCCAAAGAGTTTGCAAAGTTGTGAATGTGAAGGAAAAGTTCTTGAACGAAATTAAAATTGCTACTCCAGTGAACACTCAAATGATTCAAAACAAAATGAAACAACCAATATTGCTGATATGAAGAAAGTTTGAAGTGGTCTGGATAGAAGCAGCCACAACATTCCCTTAAGCCAACGCCTAATTATGAGTAAGACTCTAACTCTCTTAAATTCTCTGAAGGCTGAGAGAGGTGAAGAATCTGCAGAAGAAAAGTTTGAAGACAGCAGAGTTGGTCATGAGGTTGAAAAAAAGAAGGTGTCTCCGTAGTATAAAAGTACAAAGTGAAACTGCAAGTACTAACATAGAAGCTGCAGCAAATTACCTAAAAGACATATCCAAGTTCATTGAGGATGATAATTACAACAAAGAAGAGATTTTCCGTGGAAGGAAAACAGCCTTCTACTAGAAGAAAATGCCATCTAGGATTTTCATAGCTGGAGAGGAGAAGTAGTTTCCTGGTTTTAAACTTTAAAGGCCTGGATGAGTCTCTTGTTAGGAGACTATTATTAACTATTAACTTTAAGTTGAAGCCAGTGCTCATTTATCATTTCCAATAATCCCAAGGCCTTTAATAATTATGCTAAATCTCTCTGCCTATGCTCTATAAATGGAACAAGAAAGTCTGGATAACAGTATGTCTGTTTACAGCATTGTTTACTGAATGTTTTAAGTCTACTGTTGAGACCTACTGCTAAGAAAAAAAAATCCCTTTTAAATATTTCTGCTCATTGACAGTACATTTAGTCACCCAATAGCTCTGACGGAGATGTAAGAGGTGACTAATGTTGTTTTGATGCCTGCTAACATAATAGCCATTCTGCAACTCATGGATCAAGGAATAATTTTGACTTTCAAGTTTATTACTTAAAAAATACATTTTATAAAGCTACAGTTACCACAAGATAGTGATTCTACAGGTGAATAAATTGAAAACCATCTGGAAAAAGTTCATCATTCTAGATGTCATTATGAACATTTATTATTCATGGGAGAATGTCAAAATATCAGTATTAATGGGAGTTTGGAAGAAGTTGATTCTAACCTTCATGACTTAAAGGGATTCACAAGACTTGAGTGGAGTAAGAAAATGCAGATGTGGCAAAAATAGCAAGGGAACTAGAAGTAGAAGTGAAGCCTGAAGATGTGACTGACTTGTTGCAATGCCATGATCAAATTTGAATGGCTGAGGGGTTGCTTCTTATGGATAAACAAGGAAAGTGACTGCTTGAAATAGAATCTACTCCTTTAGAAAATGCTGTGAACATGTTGAAGTAGCAACAAATCTCATTAGTAATAGACTTACCTTCAAGTTATGCATTAAATTTTAAAATTCAAAACCATATTTTTTAGTTATATTGTTTTTTCTCTAATATTTAAATGAATAATTTTATATGCATTTATAGTTCATTTTTTTGGCATGGTAAAGTTGTGTCTCCATATGAAGTTCTGCTTTACAAGGAGTTGCCTACTTTGGGTGTTCTTTTTTTTTTTTGAGTTGGAGTCTCACTCTGTCGCCCAGACTGGTGTGCAGTGGCTGCTCCTAACCACTGCAGCCTTGACCTGCTGGGCTTCCAGGATCCTTCCGCCTCAGCCTTACAAGTAGCTGGAACTACAGGCATGCGCTACCACCCCCGGCTAATTTTTGATTTATTGTAGAGATGAGGTCTCGCCAAGTTGCCCAGGTGGGTCTTGAACCCGCAGGCTCAGGCAATCCACTCACCTTAGCTTCCCAAAGCGCAGGAATACAGACTGAGCCACAGAGCCAGCTAGGGTGTTCTTCTTGCTCTCTCCTTCCAGCTGCTGGTTTCTGAAGAGCATAGTGGGTGTGTGTGTGTGTCTATGTCATCTTGTTATTCTTCTCACTTTTTGGTGCCAGCTTAATTTTTGACTAGCTTAAGTAGTGGAAATCCCACACACAGTGAAAGCCTTCATTGTTCATAGCTACAAACTTGTGGCGTTCTGCTGGTGAGCACTGGCCTCCTTTAAGGCAGGAAATGGAAGCTTCCATTTCTAGTCTTCTTTTCAGCAAAAGATTGAACTTTCAAAATCAATGATAAGTTTAGCAACTCTTAGCTTCTTTTAGCTGTGGACAACCAACCAGCTTGCCATAACTAATCTTTCTCCCTGAAGTCCACACATTTTTTTTTGTACTTGTAAAAGTGACATGTTTGCTGGGCCCAGCAACTATTCAGCTCTGGAGAAGTAGTTGAATATTTGGTTAGATTTGGGGAAAGACCCCAACAAAGATGTATACAATGTAGTTTTATTAGCAACTTCTCCCCTTCTCACCCCAATTCTTTCTCACATGATACAAATTTCATGTAAAACAGAGAATGTTAAGATAAGCAAAAGAACTAATCAAGATATGTCATTTTCCAAGTCCTGAATCTGGAAGACTAAAATACCAAATGTGTAGTCTGTTGAAATGAAGAAGGAATTCCAGACATTTGGGAGTTAGAACTGGAAAATATAGGCTTCTTTTTCAAAATGGAAATAGTAAACTTACTTAATGCAATGTCTAGTAGTTTTTTTGTTGCTGTTATTTTTCTTCCTGGTTTTGGTTTATTGGTTGGTTTTAGACCGTAATAAGAGCTTTAAATGAATATGTTTAAGGAGGAAAAAAACCCAACAAAACAAAATGTAATGTAACTTTTCAATAAACTTAAGGAAAAATCAAATGATTCAACATCAGTAAATCTATTAAAAATGACAAGGAACAATGAACCAAATTTCAAAATTTAACTGAAAGTAAACTTCACTGAAAAAAAAATGTTTACCCAGTTAATCTTTCAATTAGCAATGCATCTGAGGTGGTATTTTTCATTAACAACTTTATTATATCCCCTAATTTATATTTATTTGATTTAGATTAATCTACTTGTCAGAATACTGCTGATAAATATGAAATGCCTTACTGGACTAATGATACTCCAAATTTGTGTGCAGATTAGTTCTGTGGTTATCAATGCAATATATGTGTAAAAAAACCACAATTAGTAAATGTAACAAATGTTATGGCATATTTTGCACTTGGAACAATTTTAAAACAATCAGGATAATAATGAATTAAAGAAAACCCAGACTGTCAAAGTCAATCTGCTCTTTTGGGCAGATTTACCACCCCAATAGGTACTTTCTAGGCTACAGAATTATGTGGGTCTGGGTGATGCCTCTGCCTGCGAAATAAATGGAACTTGAGACTCAACAAACAAAAATAAAATAGAAATTCTGCTACTAAATGTTCTTCCTTTTGCAGAACTGCACAAATAAAGAAGGTTTCAAAGTTGCTTAGACTGACACTTTAGGGGCCACCCTCGGGAAAGTGGTAGCTGATGTTGTATTTTAAATAGAAAAATATGAATCTCATGATTGCTGTCATATTGTGGCAATATCCACAACTGTTTTATATTGATGTATTGACATTTTGATAAATATGCAAGTTTTTATTTGTCTCTTGTAACACTATCTGACTTAATGTCTATTTTGTTGGATGTTAGTGTAGCCTCCCCACTCACTTTTGATTACTATTTGTGTGGAACATCTTTTTCCATCCTGTCACCTTTAGCCTATCTGTGTCTTTGGATATAAAATGAGTCTTTTATAAACATCAGATAACTGAATCATGCTTTTTAAAAAATCCATTATGCCAAACTCCACTCTTTAATTGATAAGTTTAATCCATTTACATTTAAAGTAATTACTTACAAGGAAGGGTTTACTTTTGCCATTTTGCTATTTGTTTTCTATATGTCTTACATCTTTTCCGAATTCCTCCGTTACTGCTTTCCTGTTTGTTTAGTTGAATTTTTTTCTAGTGTACTGCTTGATTCCCTCTTTACTTCCTTTTCTGTATTTCTTTTTGTTAAGTTCTTAGTGGTTACCATTGGAATTGTAATTAATATCCTAAGTGTGTAACAACTTGTTTAAAATGATACCAACTTAGCTTCAGTGTTATACAAAAACTCAGTTTCTATACAATCCTATCTCCCATCTTTTTATGTTGCTGTAATCACAAATTGCATCTTTATGCATTGTGTGTCCATTAACATAGATTTGTAATTATTGCTTTGTATATTTTTTATTTTAAGTCATATTTGAAAAAGAAAGTGTTACAAGCCAAAAGTATATTAATGCTGCCTTTTATATTTACTTGTCATTACAGCTACTGGTGGTTTTACTCTTTTGTATGGCTTTGAATTTCTGTCTAATGTCCTTGAATTTTAGCCTAAAAAACTTCTTTTAGCATTTCTTAGAGCAGACTTCTATTAGTCATGAGCTTCTTCCTCTGGAAATATTTTCATTTTTCCTTCAATTTTAAAGGATTAAACAGTTGCTAGACAGATAATTCTTTGTTGATAGATTCTTTTTCTTTTATTCTCCCTGCTTTCTGACTTCCATAGTTTTTGATGAGAAATTAGTTGTTAATCTCATTAAAGAGTTCTTTTACATGATACATTACATCTTCCTTGCTGTTTTCAAGAGTCTTTGTCTTTAAATCGATTATACTATGTTTCAGGGTGTAAATGTCTGTGTTTTGTGTGAAGTTGGTAGAGTTTTTTGGATGTGTAGATTTATGTTTTAGTCAAACTAGAAATGTTTCAACAATTATTTCTTCCACTATTTCTTCCACTGTATTTGTCTTCTCCTTTGGAGACTTCCATATTGGGTATGTCGATATGCTTTATGGTACCCCACTGGTATTTAGGATCTGATAATTTTCTTCATTCTTTTTTCTTTCTTCTCCTAAGACTGGATAATTTTAGTGGACATATTATCACTTTAATAACTTTTTCTGCTCAAAAGGAACTCCTCTAATGAATTTTTCATTTTGGGAATGATTTTCAGTTCTAGAATGTCTGGTTGTATCCTTTTTATATTCTCTATTAATTTATCAATACTCTCTATTTGTCGTGACATCATTCTTCTGGTTTCCTTTAGCTATTTTTCTATGAATTCCTTTAACTTTTTGAGCATATTTAATGCAGTTGATTTAAAGTGTCTAGTATTTCTGATGTCTGGGCATCTTCAGGTATGGTTTCTGTTCATTTTTAAAATATGAATAAGTCATATTTTCCTTTCTTCTCATTTTGTTGTTGTGTTGAAAACTGAGTGGACATTTTGCTTATTATAATGTGGCAACCCTGGAAATCAAATATGTCCCTTTACTTAGATTTTGCTGTTATCATTTGTTGTGACTGTAGTTGTCTATTTGTGACTTTTCCAAACTACTCTTACAGTCATTATGGTTACTTAAGTTTATTCTATTCTTCCAGCAGTCAGCCAGTAACCTGACAAAGATTTTCCTAAATGCCAACATTACAGACTGTTTCTCATTAAACATTCCCCTGGTGTTAAGTTGTTGTTGTTGTTATTTTTGAGTTGGAGTCTTACTCCATTGCCTAGGCTGGAGTGCAGTGGCATGCTCAGGTCACCCCAGCATCGACTTGCTGGGCTCCTGCAATCCTTCCACCTAAGTCTTCCAAGTAGACAGAACTACAGGCATGTGCTACCACACCCATTTAATTTTTTGATTTATTGTGGAGATGAGGTCTTGCCAAGTTGCCCAGGTTGGTCTAGAACCAGCAGATTTAGGCAATCATCTCGCCTCGGCCTCCCCTAGTGCTGATACAGGCTTGAGCCACCATGCCTGGCATTCTTAAATTTTTAGTTAGTTTCCAGAGTTCCAGAAGAGTTGTTTGTGACAGGTTTTTGTTTTGTTTTGTTTTGTTTTCTTCCCCAGTTTAATCATTGCTTCAGCAGAGGGGCAGTTCTATGGAGTGAATGGAGTTACCTCCTCTACTCTGCCATTTTTGATGATGCCACTTCAGGCCAGTCATTATTTTTACTCACTTTTGGGGGAAATAAATTAGTTACCAGGATTTTTTACACCTGTAATTTTTGTTATTGTATAGGTCTTTAGAAACGTTCTCGCTTATTGTTTCTGCAAACATAAGCTCAAAATCAATATGTGCCTGAGCCCACGGGTTCGAGACCCGCCTGGGCAGCAAGACCTCATCTCTACAATAAATCAAAAAATCAGCCGGGCGTGGTAGTGCACGCCTGTAATTCCGGCTACACGGAAGGCTGAGGCAGAAGGATTGCCGGAGCCCAGCAGGTCGAGGCTGCGGTGGCCGGGAGCGGCCACTGCACTCCAGTCTGGGGACAGAGTGAGACTCCACCTCGAAAAAAAAAAATCAATATGTAGATTTTGAGGTTAAAATGTTATGTATTACACTAACAAAAACACAACTTGTAATCAACATGGGAAGAGACTTTAGGGTGAACCTTTTTATGTTTATTGTTTTAGTACATTTATAGTCTTAAAATTTTTAAGCTAGCTCTTCATTCATCTATCAAATTATTTACAATAAGTGATTTTAGCAGTATGAATTACTTCGTTGCTGATATCGCAATAGTTTTAATAATTATGTAGATAAAAACTTTACTTTCTATACCCTGTAGTCCTATCATACTGTTCATAAAACTAAAAAAATTGACTAACATGACTGTCAAAATTAAATAAAGAGTTTTGCAAAATATCACATAGAAGTTATAAGTTTAATGATATAATAGTTTTTCTAAAAAAAAACCTCTCAAATGTAATTCAAAATATATATTTTTCTTAGTAAATAAAATTGATGACAGATTTTTATTTTTTAAAAAGAAATAATCTATCAACTTTAAAAAAACTTGAAATTAAAAAAAGAACATGTTATTTTCATCTATTTTCCCTCCAGGTTTACTAAGGTATACTTGACAAATAGAAATTGTATATATTTAAGGTATGCAATATTATGTTTTAATATATGTGTGCATTGTGAAATGATTACCTGAATCAAGTTAAGTAACAGATTCATAACCCCACATAGTTATAATTTTTTTGTGTGTACTGAGAACACAAGATAAACTCTTAGGAAATTTTAAGTATATGACATAGAATTATTAACTATAGTCACCATGCTATATATTAGTTCTCTGGAACTTATTCATCTCACATAACTGAACCTTTGGGCTCTTTGATCAACATATTTATATTTGCACCCCTAACCTCAGCCCCTGGCAACCACTATTCTATTCTATTCTCTACTTTTATGAGCTCAACTTTTTTAGACTCCACAAATAAATGATATTGTGCAGTATTTGTTTCTCGGTGTCTGGCTTTTTTTTTGCATAACTTACTTCCAGGTACATGTATGCTGTCACAAATGGCAGGATTTCTTTCTTTTCTAAAGCTGAATAATATTGTGTGTGTGTGTGTGTGTGTGTGTGTGTGTGTGTGTGTGTGTGTGTGTGAGAGAGAGAGAGAGCATGTCACATTTTCTTTACTCACTTATCTATCAATGAACACCTAGATTGTTTCTATATCTTGGCTATTGTAAATAATGCTGCAGTGAACACTGGGTGCAGAAATCTCTCAACAAAACACAATATTTACAAAAAGTGGGTTTAAATCTGTAAAAGAAAATAAGTAAATCTTATCATTTATTCTCAACCATAAAAATATCTTAGGGAGAGTTAACATAGTTCCAGATAGGTGAATTTATTTTATTGTTGTACACTTCAATGATGTTATGTTTAAATATGGAAATAAAATAATGATGAATAAACAGACATGAAATATTCTACGGGTGCCTCTGAATAGCATATCTTTAATGTGGCTACTCTTAACAGTTATAGGGACTTTGACAGTTAAGTAATCCCTTCACCACTTAAGTACAACAGGGTTTTATTATTAAGTACACTGCCTGGAAATGGTGTGCTTTTTTCATTCACACTATAAACAGTTTTGTTAGCTTGGTAATCCTGCTTGTCAGATTTGTTCACTGTTTGATATTAATCAGTAGGTTTATAAAAGGTACAGTACTGGACAGAAGTGAACAGAGAATACATTATAAATAATGTTTCTGTAAATCACAGAAAGTCATACATCTCCAACTCTGAGGTGTATGGAATATTTTGACGTTTTGTGGGTGGTTTGATAGCTTGCTACTAACCTAAAAGTTTAATAGCAGAAGCTACTGTCCGTTTCATTACATGAACATAGAATTGGTTCTCCCAGTATAAATTTGTTGAAAGTTCCTGGGACTTTTTATTTGTATTTAGGGCTCAACTTTTTTTAAGTTTAAGACTTCATTTTTTAAAGAGCAGTTTTAGGTTCGCAGCAGTCTCCCCACACATATACATGATCTCCTCAATTATTAACATAGCTCACCAGAGTGATACATTTGTTACAATTTATGAATGTACATGGATACATCATTATACCTCAAGCCCTTAATTTACATTAAGGTTCACTATGGGTTTTGACAAATGTATAACAATTACATGTATCCGCCACAATAGTATCACACAGAATATTTTCACTGCCCTAAAAATCCTCTGTGCTCTGCCAGTTCATACCTCCCTCCCCTCAACCCCTGACAACCACTGATCTTTCTATTGCCTCTACAATTTTGCTTTTTCCTGAATGTCATATAATTGGAATCAGACAGTATGTAGCCTATTCAGATTGTCCTTTTTTACTTAGTCTTATGCATCTAAGATTCCTTCATGTTGTTTCACAGCTTTATAGCTTATTTCTTTTTAACCCTGAATAATATTCCACTGTCTGGATATACCAGTGATTTTTATCAATTCATCTACTGAAGGACATCTTGGTTATTTCCAGGTTTTGACAACAATGAATGAAGCTGCTATCTTTGTGTAGTGTGTGTGTGTGTGTGTGTGTGTGTGTGTGTGTGTGTGTGTGTGAACATAAGTTTTCAACTTTTTGGGTATATATCAATGAGTGTAACTGATAGATTGTATGATAATAATATGTTTAATTTTGTAAAAAATTGTCAAACTGTCTTCCAAAATGACTAGCATTTTGCATTATCACTAGCATGAATGAGAATTCCTGTTGTTACACAACTAAATAGCATTTGGTGTTGCTGGTGTTCTGGATTATGGCCATTCCAAAAGGTATGTGGTGGTATCTTGCTGTTAATGCTTAACCACTGAAAGCTTGTATTCTTCTAGACTATGCACAATAAAAATACTGTTATTAAATCATGAATAGAGAATTCAAAGTCATAAGCAATTATGTCACATGTAGCCTTATCATTTTAACATTTCTTTCTGTATTTCAGAAAACATTCATTTATTACTTTAATAAATATTCTATTTATTTAATGAATTTATTACTTTAATAAGTATTCTATTATATAACCAGCAACTTTATCCACCAAAATATGAATTGTTTCTCTAACTTGCAAATATTGGAATTGATTTGGAAGTGGATTCAATTCTTTTTAGAAACTCTAGAGTTTAGAAAATGTAACCAAGGGACTGCTATGAGGGTTTTATTAAATTAGTGACTAGTTAGTATAAGATGTTGTAAAATGACTCGTGATGTGATTCCTGGGTGAACAAATAGATTTCTTTGTTAGTTTCGCAAATAGATCTTCATCACCAAAATACATAAATGAATATATAGGTACTGTCCAAAAGCTATTTGTCCTAAAATGTTTTGACTAGCAGTGTTCATTGGGTCCTTTTCAAGTCCTTCAGCTTTTCCCATAGCTCACAGTTTTAAGATGATGACAAATTTTAAATGTTTCCATGCTAAGTTAGTGTTTCCAAATTGTACAAGAATATTCTTCATTCTCTCACTGTTTCCTTTGTTAAATTAAGTTTAGCCTAAAGCCACGTCTTTATATATCTTAAGGTAAGCCTAAAGGTTTCTTCATATAGAGTGAACTATAACCTACCTGGAAGTATAAACAGACTGTGACATATTATTGTTCCAATCACTGAGTTTTGACCAGTGAAAAGTGGCCATTATTCAAACTGGATTCATATAAGGCAAATGCTGAGCTGTACCTGACCTGGCTTTTACTATCTCATTCATTTTCTATAGGTTACTTTTCATTTTTTGTCCATAAATCTTCTTCTGCCACGAGGCTGTGCTGGAGTATCTCAGAATCTGCTGTGATTCTGAGGGCTGCCTATTCGTGAAAATTCTTTGCTCAATTAAACTCTGCTAAATTTGATTTGTCTAAGGTTTTTCTTTTAATATCTTCTTTGATCTCCCAAAGGTTGATATTTTCCTCCCAGATGTGACATTGGCCACATCTCAGCATTTGATGGAGGGTAGTGGGAAACTCCCAGAGACAAGAAGAAGAACAAGATAAAAAGAAATTCTAGCCGGGCTCGGTGGCTCAGCCTGTAATCCCACGCCTTTGGGAGGCTGAGGTGAGTGGATTGCCTGAGCCCGCGGGTTCGAGACCCGCCTGGGCAGCGAGACCTCATCTCTACAATAAATCAAAAAATCAGCCGGGCATGGTAGCGCATGCCTGTAATTCCGGCTACTCGGAAGGCGGAGGCGGAAGGATCGCCGGAGCCCAGCAGGCGAGGCTGCGGTGGCCGGAAGCGGCCACTGCACTCCAGTCTGGGCGACAGAGTGAGACTCCAACTCAAAAAAAAAAAAAAAAAAAAAAAAGAAATTCTGTCTTTTTTCTAATAGGAGGAGAAAGTGGTTACTCCTGAATCTATAGCGGGACTGAATTCCTTTTAATCTATCGTTTGTTATAATCCATATATTACTAGCACATAGGTAGAAATGAGATGTAACCTTTCTGGAGTTCCATATCACCAACTCTTTCACTATCTAGTGACAGAGAACAGAATACTTCTTAACAGGCATGATTTATGTTGTATTTGTTGGCTTTTCTTTATATAAGTAAGTGAATACTATAAAAATGCAGCCAAGTAACAGGTATTTCAAAGTCTTTTCAGACATGGAAGTTGCACAAAGACGTGACTCAGTCAGGGGTTGGGAGGTACTTTTGGACCACAACAACAGAATATACTGTCATATAGATTGTGGAGTCTTCACATATGTGATGAATTGTGGGTCAGGAAACCGGGTTTCTTGTCATGATCCACCAAGACTTATAGGACTTCCACACGTCTCTAAAACTCCTGGAACACAATGTCTTTATATTACAAAATCATTGTGCTCTGTGGTTTCTCCAATCCCTTTCTTCTTTAATAGCTGTAATGATACTGAGTGTGATATGTTTTCCTGGTAGATGCCAATAAAAGAAGAAGCTATACTGAAATGGGAGAAAAGAAGTAGCTATCTTTCATCGAAAAAAAATTATTACATATTATGCATAATGATAGTAAGGGGAATAAAGGAAATAATAGGCCAATTACTTTTCTTAGTGAACAAATGTTTGCAGTTTTAAAGTTTATTCCTGAGTAAAATAAAGAAGTAAAATTCCAGAATTTCTTTTATAGGCTTTATGCATGACATGAAACTCCTTAGAAATCTGATAATTTAGTTTGCCTTTCTTTTGGGATTATTTTTCTAAGATCAAGAATATTATTGATATTAATATATTACTGGACAGTTTTATTCAAAGGTTTAAAAGTGCACTGAAGTATTATCTGGGGGTAGACTCATTTTTAGGAGAAAACATAAACACGGAGAAACCATAATCCTGGTGTAATGGAGGAATCTAATTAAGACTAATGAGGCAACATTAAATTTAATGTATGATGCATTTTATATGTCTCACTATTAGAGCTGCAGCAAGCTGTTCGTCAGAGTCGATCCTTGGTGACTATCCCCCTACAGGCATTCTTAGGCAGCCTGGGTGTAGACCCCGGTGCCGGGCTTACAGAGAAGCCAACACAAAAGTAACCATGAAAAGTAAGGGTACAGTTGGAATCATTTACCGGTGGACTCAACTGGCCAATAAACCCAAACATGCTATGGAAAAGTTTCTTCTAGATTGCAAAGCCTGATATTTGAATTTAGAGGCATTGAGACTCATAGTCAATGACCAAAAATTGGTCCCATAGAGAAGAGAAAAAGGACAGAGCAAGTAGCAGAGAGAAAGACAAGAGTTGATGGTTTAGCTGGTTTCCTAAAAAGATTTATGGCTATTACTGATGCAGAGGAATTGCAGAAGGACTGGAGAAAATGAAACTTTCATGCTGGGATTTGTACCAGAGGTTAGCAGAGGTGTATGTAGGCACAAGAAAAGAGGAACTGGCTACCAAGAATCAGGACTTAAGAGAGTTATACATAACATGATAAGCCTCTGCAATAGTGTCTACCACAACAAATTACAATAGCTGATGTTTGTGGGTGGGTTTTTGTGTGTGCTAAGCAGTGTTTTAAGGACTCAGTACTTATTATATCATCTGGTCCTTAAAGTAACTCCACGAGGTAATGAAGTGTATGATCAAAATTATTATCCCCATTTCATATGAAAGAAACAGAAGCAATGAAAGATAAAGTAACCGGTTGCGTGGCTAGCCAGTGGCCAAGTAGAATTAGAACACGAGACTCAGAATAGCAGCTAGTACCCCTCAGACTAGGGTGGTGGCTTATATTTTCATAGGAATCTGAGAGGCCGTGAATCAACATAGGCTAAAATCAGGCCTATACTCTGTGTTGAAAAATGACAACTTCTTTGCTTATTTAAAATTTTAGAATTAAAATATCTACTATAATTTGGGTCTTGAAATAGTAACCTGAAGTTTTATGAGCTTGGGTCATGCTGCCCTGAGAGTTTTACAAATGGCTTATAAAATCGCAGCCTTTCAAGATGTGAAATGTTCCTGCTTTAAGGAGTGATGCTTTATCCTTGCTAATTATTTCTGTTTGTTGACATACATGCTTTGTACAAAGTTTCTGAGAGTTTGAATTCATAGTCTTCTGGATCTTGCTGGTCCCAGGGGACAATGATTCACATTTGTTGTTAGATGGTTCAGGCAGAGGACAAGTCATGTGTATCCATAGAAGGCCATGACCAAAACCCATTCACTCACTCACTAACTAAACCAAATTCAAATTTGTGGGAGTTATAGAACTGATGAGAGAGAGAGAGAGAGAGAGAGAGAGAGAGAGAGAGAGAGAGAGAGAGAGAGAAACACTTTTTGCTTTCATTCATTCCTTGTTGACCTTAACTCCTTTTATTCTCTCTTTTTCTGTTGATCTAACCTAGTCACAGAGATGATAACTATGAATTAGTAAGTAGCAGAGCTGCAAGTTAAAACAATGTGGTGTGGCGTACAGTACCCCAATTCTTCTTTTTTCTTAAAGAAAGGATCTCTGTCATCAAGTCTGGAGTGCAGTGGCATGATCTTAACTCACTGCAGTCTTCAACCCCCAGGCTCAAGCAATTCTTCTGCTTTAGCCTACTAAGTAGTTGGGACTGTAGACATGTGCCACCATACCCAGCTAATTTTTTTGTAGAGATGAGGTCTCACTATTTTGCCCAGGCTGGCCTCAAACTCCTGGCCTCAAGTGATCCTTAAGCCTTGGCCTCCCAAAATGCTGGGATCACAGGTGTGAGCCACTGCACCTGGTCAGCCACTGTACCTGGCCAGTATTCTTAACTACTCACTATACTGCCTGTTAGCCTGAGAGAGTTACTTTCCTTTGGTTAACTTTTAAGATTTTCTTCTCAATTACTTTGGTAACTATTAAGCTGGTTTTGATAACAAGTCAGGCAAACTGAAAAATGTGGTTAGCTTTTAAAGGTAAACTAATCTTCTCAGGACAGAACTGCTCATTGATGGAGTTCTAGGTCACAATTTTCAATCAAGTGCTTATATACAAGATAAGATACAATAGTCAAGTGGCTGTGAATTATGGATTAGCTCAAACATGTACAATTTGATTTAGAATCTATAACAAAAGATCTTGATGACTTCTGTAGCTACAGTCATTTGTACACTATAGTGACACAAGGTGGAAAACTCTAAATCAGTTGGTCGATTCATTTTATGCATGCTAATATGAAACTAGAAAGATTACTTTGCTTAAAAAACACTAATAATTTCTAAAGTGTCTTATCACAATTCGGGGTGAGTTACCTGCCTACCCTTTCAAACCAGTGCTTAAGTAAGAGATTGTCCAGTGGTTCCACAAAGCTTTCTTAGATGACATCTATCCCCCTCCTTTTTGGGATTGATGATTTCATTAAAAGCCCTTCTCCTGTTGTTGTTTTGCTTTCTCTGCTTTAATGTGGTCTGTGGGGTTCATTAGATCCAGCATGTTAATGGCATCAGCTGGGTTTAGGTTTCATTGCAGCTGAACCTCACCATTGCTAATCACTTAGCTAACATATGCCAATATCATGGTACCTAATGACTCCTTCTGCAGAGACTCCTTTATATTCCCATATCTGCCCTTCTAAAAACCAGAGTAACACTGATTTTCAGGGTGAACTGCAGGATGGTGAGAGTACCAATGGCTTCCTGTCTGTTGGACGACATGTGTGTTGGATTTCAATCTTTCAGCTTGGTCACTTTTTCCATTTAATAAGGTTGTCACATGAGGTGAAAATCAGGGGTTTGCAAGTCCAAAAGAGGAGAGATTTTTACATTTTGCTGCTTAATCTGTGCATCCATTTCTGGGTCTTGAGGTGGCGTAGCTTGGACTAATCTTCCTTTGCTTTCTGCAATCTCATTGCTCCCTGGGGATACTGAGTGAGTCCAAGAGTGAGTGGGAAAACATTGCAGATCTACTCAGAACAGTATATTGCTCTTCAGAGTTGCTGGTATTCTGAGATAATTTTGATCTTTATATCTTATTTTTGGTTTCCTTTGATGTTTGAGGCCTGAATAAAAGGTACCGTCCAGTCTCTTTCTCTCTCCATTTTTCCCAAATATCATTACAAAGGGAAGGATGAGGACCTAATATTGAGGGGCTGCTGGCTTTGGGGGGCATGGGGAAACAGCAGAGTGTGGTGACAGAGAGTAATTCTGCTTCAAGGAGGACACTGCCCAATTTTAAAAACTTAATAGGATTAGTCATGGGAACTATTTTTAGCAGAAGTTCAACTTTATCCATGTATTTTAATGTGGGAAAATTGTGTCCTTTTCCCTCTGCTAATGTTTGATGTATTCCAGCCCTCCTGTGAGCGTGTTTGAGTATCTTAGGGGATCTGGAGTGGAGGAGAACTTCCTCTTGGATTCTCTCTGTTTTCTTTCGTGAAAATGACATTCCAAAGCTGTTTCACTTTCTGACAGGAAATGGAGCCTTGCCAAAAATGATTAAAGTCCAAGAAAGCATAACAGTTCCAAAGCTGCAGCAGTTCTTTAGGAGTCCTGAGTTTGACATTGTGTCAAACAAATGTGAAATATTGTTTAATAAATTTGAATAATACAGAGATAGGAAAAAATCATTCTTGGCTTATAGCAGTCGTGGTTTGTATTAAGTATGTAAAAGACTACCTACATCCAATAAGTTGAAATAAATATGTAAATACACTTGTGTAGTTAACCCAGCTTATATCTTTATTCCATTATACCAGTTAAATGTGTGAGACAAAAGTCTCATTTGAAATACATGTAAGTTTAAATGTGTGTATATAATTCTGCAGTGTTTAAGGGAAGCAACTTCTGGTTATATGATCTAACTTATTTATAATAAATAATTATTTTAAAACATTTTATAATGAATCCAATAAAATAATCAATAAAGTCACTTAGACTAAAATAGTTTTATTTAAAAGAGCAAAACAATAATTGAAAACTTGAGTCAATATCTGGAATCATAAGCCCAAAAGGCTTTTCTATAATAGCAGCCTCAATTATTTCACTGACAAACCTAATTAAGTTGTTTTTATTTTTCCATCAGAGAATGATGTATTTATGTAGATAATTATGCACCCCTCCACCAAATAAAACTGGATAAGAAAAAGATTATCTCAACAAATGCACCACTTCTCTGAAAAAAATCTTAACATAAAATCTTTAAAAATACTGTTTTTTTGAACTCCTTTAAGAAAAATATTAAAACAAACTAACTTTATCACTCATTTCTTTTACTCTTTCGGGTATATATTCAGAATATATGTTTTAGGTGCAAGAATTTAATTTTTTTTATGTATTCACTGACATTCGGCGGATACCACAATTCATGAGCACTTTTTAGACAAGTTAAATTGATTAGAGAAGTCATTCAATGTCACTGAGTACCATTTGTCACTTCATAAACAGCTACAATCTGCTGCCTACAAATGCAGAGGGACCGCCAAATAAATCACATCAAACGGTGGGAGTAGATACTATCCCTTCATCTGTAATCGGTACAGCCCTCTCCTGTCACATTTGTTCACTCTTGTGATTCTGGTGTGGATTGACACTGATATGGACAAGGCAGACACTGATTCAGATGCTAGAGAGTCTATGTTTCGGTGATGTGCGTGCAAATAGATACCCATCAAAATATTCCATTAATGCAATCCATGTATCAAATGTCAACTGAACTATCTAGATATCTGATGATATGCCCTTACAGACCTGTTCTAACAGGAGATAAGTTCTTTGATTTTGAAAAGAAATTGATAGATGCCAAAGGAAACACATGATTAACAGATATACAAGAAAACAAACAAACATAGCTTGCATGTGCTGCTTCATTGGACATAATTGTAAAACTCTATAGTTTAATTTCAGTCACATTTTCATAAAATATGATCAACATATACACTATTTTTACTTATTTCAAAACATCTTTCATTTTTAGAATTCTTTTTCTTTTCTTACTGAACAAAACATGGCCACTGTTACAGTTAATGCTTGATAGTGTAGCCTAGATTAAAGCTTTAATGAAAATCTGCTTTCTTAGGGTCAAAACTCTTTTACTCCGCATATCTGTGTGTGTCCTTGTGTGTTTGTGTATATGTGCACACACACACACACACACACACACACACACACACACACAGGCTTTTGTATATATCATACTGCCATAGTAACATTAAAAATTAACATAAATTAATGAAGACAATATACTTTCATAATGTCAAGTATTTAACATAGACTCCAGGGGAATGGAAGTGGACTTCAGTTGTTGCTGAAACATCTCTAATATGTTGTATTACATTCTTCAGAGATAATGGCCACATCTACACGACAAACTGAAAAATTCAATATTATCTTAGAACGGCTTTGTTGAACAGATTTTTACTACTTGTCAGAATTTTCATGTATTATCTAATTAAACTTTCACAGCAAGTGGGGAGGTGATTATTTTTATTCCCATTTTATAGATGAGAAAATAGAGACACCAAGAAACTAAATGATATGCACAACATCACCTAGAAAGGAAAAGAACTAAGATCCTAAGCTCAGGACTGTCTGGCTCCCAAACCCCTTTATACTATGATATATCCACAAACCAAGCCTTTGAGAACTGAATACGTAGGAATAATGAACCAATAATATCACCTCTGAAAATGTTTCCTGTACTCTGAAACACTGCATTACTTGATTCTGGGAGCAGAGGAGTCTGCAGAAATGCTTGCAACACTATTAGCCTCATCTAACATCAGAGACGAAAAGCCTTTCTGGAGGGAAGCAAGTGGAATCTTTGGAGGGGCACATGAAGATGCCATTTACCTCAGGGACACAAATCAGTCAGTCATGCAAACAAAAGGTTCTAATCTTACCAGTTAACTAGCCAAAATCTACTATCATTTTTCGACTTTCTATAAAGAAAATAAACTGTTGAAATAAAATATGGGAACATTCCACTCGCTGATAAATGCAACTTAGAAACAACTGTTGGAAGAACTTTTTCAGAGGTTCTGTCTCATTCTCCTGGGGGTCTTATTCCCTAGAAAAAGTTGGGTTCAATTTGGGACCTGAAGAAGTGTGCAACATTGATACAAGTTGCTGCAACTGTTTACAGAAGACTCCTACCTGCACAATCTGACCCTTTTTTTCCCCTGTAGGTTGACTTACTTAAGTTCCATCTGACATGTGTTTGTTGACATGGAATTAACTTTAAAAAGGTGCAGTAAACCTATTGTTCTTTTCTAGCAGATAGTTAAAATGAAACATATATTAATTTATTTAAAAATATGTTTACACAAACATATAACATAAAGTAATTCTAGTTATTTGATCTAAGTTATGAAAAATGGTATTCTCCTATTGATAAACAACACAAAATTGACCGATACCCAGAGCGGGCAGCTTTCAAGGGACTGTGCTCATTGTCAACAAATGTTGGGAAAAGGTCAATGGTTAATTAAATAATCCATCACCTCAGGATAGAGAGTAGTTCTCAACTCTGACAATCGGTGACAGAAAATATTAAAAGGTCAGAAAATGAGTTACAGTATATTCTGGTTTGTTATTATGTATTATAAAGATGTGGCTCGATGCAAAAGCAGAGAATTAAAAAGGATCACATCCTTCTAGAAACAGGCTTCCCAAGCAAATACATTTTGGATTATTTATTGATATTAATAGAGTGCATTCTTCAGGAGCTATAGGCTTCTTTTGATTCTTTTATGAAAAACTATGTCTTTGGACAAACACTGTTTTGTCTCCAAACTTGAAAAGCTATGTGATGAGAATGGAGTGGGGGTTCAGGGGTAGACACTTCTTTTTCAAGAATTACTTTCTCTGGGGTCTGGTGATTTCAAACTGCTGTCTGCTCTGTAAAAGAATGTCTTTGCAAACGTGGTAGCTTTCAACTGCTGACTGTACTTTCTTCTTATGCTGTATAACTCCATCACTCTCAGAGAATAGTAACATCTCCAATTTCCTTACATCAAGTCCAGAGTAACCCTTCTGTAAATTAAAAGTGCTATACAAACTTGATATATCGATTTGACCTAATTTCCTTTTCCCAGGATTGGCTTCTTCATTATCCTTTCCAAACATTAGTTTTTGTTGTTGTTGTTGTAGGTTTTTTTTTTTTTCAATGGGAACTATTAT
Source organism: Cephalopachus bancanus (assembly GCA_027257055.1). Taxonomy (NCBI): domain Eukaryota; kingdom Metazoa; phylum Chordata; class Mammalia; order Primates; family Tarsiidae; genus Cephalopachus; species Cephalopachus bancanus. The sequence continues at coordinate 6,666,590 of JAPVLO010000031.1, read as the reverse complement.
TTAATTTGGGCTGCTTATCTGGCAAAAATTCGTTCTCTATTACCCTCTCTCATTCCTTCTTCCTGCCCCAGAGTGCCAGTGATTCATTTTGCGTTTTCAAGACTCAAGTGTAAGCATTTCTTTTTTTCTGTTCTATAGGTTGACTAAAAGAAATACCCCCCACTTTAGTCTTTCCACTAGCTTTTCTCTTTTACCTCTTGGGGCCAAAATATGGAACACAGACAACGAAAAGAGGTACCTCAGAATAACTGCTTTCCCGGAAGCCATAAATCATGTGTGATTAAAGTAATTGGCAACAATAGAAAGAAAACATGTTCCTGTACTTTAGCTCTTTAGTTTTGCATATGAGAGGAGACTGGTCACCAGTTGAGATCACCACAGGTTTATGAGAAATAATGCTTTATTTGAATATGAAGACGAAGCCTCTCATTTGTCCCTTGAGAATGTGGGGCTCAGCGACTGATATTATATGGCCATGTCACCCTGCTAAAATGTTCATTTATACATCTTCTAAACGAGAGGTTCCTCACCAGGGACTTTGACCCATGACTGTACACACAGTTTTACCCTCTTGCTGCCTGGGTGATCGTAGTTATTTCGAATATGGGCAAGTGTTATATGATTATTTTATCTCTTACTGTAAAGCGTTTTGAGAGACTTTGTATGAGAGGCAATATAAAAATAAATTGAATTGAACTATGGCTTCACCTCCCCGCTTTTCAGTACAGAAACCTTTAGAGCAAAAAGTGCAGAGCTGTGACAAAGGACAAGATTAAGACTATGTCAGGAAAATGGTCAGCTCTGGAGAGTCCTGACACTGCAGGAGGGGTATGAGCGTGAGTGTGTGCGTGTGTATGTGTGTGCGGTTGTCACACTTGGCTATGTGTTATTTAAAGTTTCTTCACAACTAGACAAATATCATATTTGTATTTTTATTAAGTTATTTTGAGTCATAAGAGATCCAGAATCTTACTAACAGTTAACACATTTCTACAAAGACAAGACTTGTTAATTATCCAAATATCTCTTTTATATAACATATTATGTGCATTAAAAGCTGCCTGGTTAGCCTCTGAAGGGCCAAGGTCGGAACCACATCATCTTATTTTCAGAATCTACAACTGTAATAATTTTTCTTTTAAAATAAAATAATCTTGGCTTAGGGTAATAGTTTTTCCTGCAGAAATATGATTTTGTGTTTTATGACACCACATCAATACATTATTTTAATAAATGGCTCTTGGTTCACCAGAAGTGCTGTATTTTGACAATATCAGCCAACCTTTTCATTTGTTTAAGCAGGAAAAGTAGGGTGCCAAAATAAAGCTACGCCAGAAGAACATCTCAAGAATGTTTATGAAAACTCTGTTACAGTTACATGTATTAGAGTTAAAGCATAGTACTAATTTGTCATGCAGAATTCCAAGGCAGTGAGTAATTTCAGTATTTCTCTAAATGCCAGTGTTTCATATGTTGAGGTAACAATTTGCTTGTAAATATAAAAACTAACAGCATAGACTGCAATGGGACAAAAGATATCAGAGTTGTGTCATTATCTGGCAATAGTTATTGGAGGTATTTGCTGCCGTGTCATGGTGTTTCTCATAAAAGTAAGTTGAAGAACAAAAAGATTTAGCACACCAAGTTATCTGATCTTTTTATTATTTAAATAACACAATTTACCAGTGGCTAGGTCTTTGGGGAATGGTGCTCTGCCTCCTACTCCTCACAACCCAGAGGCTTCCCTAGCCCTCCTCCTACCTATCTCTGTGGAGGCTTTCTGAGACTCTTGCTTATACATGAATATTTTAATCCATGGGAGGCTAGACTGATTTTAAGACTGACCACACTGACTGTTAAATTACGAAAATACAGAGAGTAAATCTCTTCCTTTACCCAGCGTCTTGCTTTTGAAATTGCAGATAGCGCTTTCCTCTGTAGATTTGTTGTTTATGACTCCTTTTTATCTAAAGCTTTCGACGATATTTTTTGCATAGCGAGTCAGATTCTCCCAGGTATCCTGGGGATACATGGGAATATTATTGTCCCCAGGCAGTAAATGGTCCCTCTGGGGACTGAAAAAAGGAATACTCCTTCAAAGGTGCTTATTACCTTAGGATGGCAGGGAGACACTCACCGTCACTCATTCTGCTTTGTGGGACAGTGTGCTCTGGTTCTGGGAAGGGCCACTCCGCCACTCCAGAATTGAGATAACGGATGTATATACAAATGTGTATGTAACATCTAATACTAATATATGTGTGTATGTTAGTGTTTCTTTGTCCAATGCCTCATTTCATAGAAAATGCAGTTTAGACACAGAAGTAGTGACAGAGATTGGGAACAAGACAGGGGGAGAGATGTATTCTGCAATTTATAAGTTATAGGTCCTAACACATCATCCTTGCTTTCTCCTCCCGAATTGTATTTATTTCTTCTATAAACCATGATTCCTTTTTCAATGGATTAAGTAACAGATAAAGTTACCATCGAAGCTTTGTTCTATCACCTTTGTTGTCTTTCCTTCCCTGCTGCACTTAACCGATTTCTCCACACTACCATACTCACATCTATGTACTGGATACAAGACCATTTACTTTTGCTCAAATATGCCAGGTGTTTTCATGCCTTTGGGCCTCTGTTTATGCTGATATCTAAGACTAAAATCACTTTAATCATCTCTGAGAATTGAAAACATACCCATCTTCAAGTCCTTCCCCATCCCAAGTAGCAGGAATGAGCCTCGAGTTTCCATTTGCAAAATGGGGACTGTATAACATTCCCTTCTTGTGGTGGTTATAACAATCAGTGGAGAGCATATTTTAACACTGTCTAGTCAAATATCCTGGTGTTCTTTCAATGAATCACCACTTCCCTGAGAACCAGGAGCACTTTGTACATAAAACACTCATCTCCCTATTGTGTAAACAGATGTAAGTATCTTTTTCTACCCCTTGTAGACCTGAGCATTATTTACATCTATATAAGTATATAACACTTATCACATATTTGAAGATCTAGGTCTGTGGAAACTTAATAAATGTTTGTTAAAATGACTTGTCCCCAATGTCCAATGTCACAAATACCCCATACTCCAAAGTATATTCTTGGACAACTTAAACCAGTATGAATTGAACTTGAAATCAGTCCAATTCACTGTTTGTCTTCACTGCATTGTATCCAACATGACTGGTGTTTCTAGTTGTTAACTTTGGACATACTCTCTCAAAGAGACGTGGTGTATGAAATACACCTATGCAACTTTGGGGGTTCTGTGTAGATTTTGTGCAGTCGCACAACCCAGTGACCAATTGATACATATCTAGAAATGTAACTTCACTTACAGGATCTTCTGGTGTTACAGGGCCTATATTTATTGCTTCCATTTTTGCAGTCTTGAAGCTATTTTTTCTGTATGTCAGATAATGATGCCATGAACAAAAGTGTGAGGGACCCTTTACTTCAAGTGGCTTCCCTGATTCCTAATGCTTCACTTCTGACACAGAGGAAGAGGGGAGGGCAGCAACTAAAACAGGTGACCTTTGTGTTGTCACATACCAGTTGACTGAGCATAATGTGACAAGCACACATACATGTTTAAAATGCAAGACTTCCACAGGTGTGGTGGGCTCCTTTAACAGAATTTCAAGAGTGGTTAGGATGACTGTCTTTGCTCATTAATGGAATGATTTGACACATTCACAAAGACAAGGTACAGAATCTCATGTTTTCACCTATTTGATATGAATTGACCAGATAATGGAGTAGGAACAACTTTGTCTTTTCAAAAATCTATCTCAAAATGCCTACATTTCATTTGTTCATTTGCTTATTCATACTCCCTATTTACCCCTCAGAAGAAGCTGGTTTCTTCAAAATGCGGAGTGCTAAACTTTTGTACTGGCAGCTTAGCGTCCAGACCAGAAACCACATCCCACAAGCCACTGAGAGAGAGGCAGGAGAATCCTCACAATGCCATCTTTAGATTGAGATCACGTGCCTCTGAATAAGTCTGTTCTGGAGCTAGTTAGTCACTTTAGGTTGAAACATTTGCCAAATTGAGTTTCCCCAAATTGCACATACCTCTTCCCCTTGCCAATTAAACCCACAAGTCTAAAAATATATGGAAGGAAAGAAAGACCACCAAATCTTCCAAAGATCTATCAAGTTTCTTTTTTGTTGTTGTTTGTTTGTTTTTGTAAAGATAGAGGTAAAATTGGCTTCTCAAGCCAGGGGTTTTCAAGTTCTCACATGTCTCAGTGAAAGCCAACTTAATTAGCGTAAATCAGACTTCTGTATTATAGACGCTCAAGTATAATGAGTTATATTATGACAGATTGCAGTGGGTAAGATATATGCTATTCAATGATATGTTTAAGAAAAAAAATAAACATGCTTCCTTTCTTCATTAGAGGATGCTTATTTATAGTGCAATCTATATCTACCTCCACTGTAACATTAAAGTTTTGACTGCTTTTTAACTATAAAATTTGATATTGTTGTGGCAGCTGCACCATTCAAATGATAGCTGTAGTACAGCTGTTATCAGTGAGGGAGATTTACAGCTTCCTTACACGGGTAAAGATATGTGCATATTTACTTTTAGCTATACTGCTGGTGTCCTATATTTTAATGACACAAGGTGAGATAAAAGACCATAATAAGAAGACCTTTAATTCTGCAATTACAAATGCCACATTTCACATGAAACCCTGCTTTAACTTTCTATAAATTCCCTGTCTTTTTTTTTTCAGTCAAATAGCATATATCGTTAAAGATCTTATGTTCTGTAAGTTCCCAATGTTCCTGTTTAGAATTTCTCTTTTATCAAAGGCACTAAATAGGAGAAAAAGGGAAAGACAGAGAGAAGGCATTGTAGGAGAAGAGAGGAAAGAAGAAATGAATGAGTAACGTAAAGGCAGTTAAAACTTTTTTTTTTTTTTTTTTTGGTAACTAATTCCAGAGAGAAGGTTGTTGATTTGAAACTTGAGAATCAACTTCAGGTCAGCTTGGAAATATACAATTTGCTGTTCAATAGATAATTAAAAAAAGGAGTAAAAAGCTGAAATATTTTTTTCTCCAACTGACTTTTTTTTCCTTGTTCTTTGTCTTAATATTGTCTTGAACCAATAACCTAGTGATAGATGGGCAGAATTCAGAGCTCATGGCAGTTTGGGTCAGGTTTGATAAGCATTCACGTTTATTTGGTATTAAAACAGAGTTGGAAATTACATGAGGACAGGCTTTCTCTGAAAAGTTCCATTACTTGATAGTTTCTGACAGATTCCAAGTATTGGTAGATGAGTCTTTGGAGTATTTGAGGTTTTCATGATTGATATCAGGAAATACAGAAGTGCCCAATGTACTTTCAAAAGTATTAGTCACACTCTTAAGACGGAGAAAAGTTTGATCTGTTCTTTCATTATCCCAAAGCCTTGAACTATCCCACATACTCATATTCTCCTCTCAGTTTTTCTTTTGTTCAGAGACTTGTGGGTTTAAAATACTATTATAATTATGTCTGTTTAAGCACCAACCTACAAAATAAGCAAATACAAATGCCCTACAGTGTGTGAGGTTTAAGGGAACATATCTTAACCTCTCATTAACCAGAGAAGTATTTTACAGCTTTCAAAATTGTATCACACACATATCAGAAAATAAACTGGCAATTCAAATTTTACTGAGTAAGCAGATCAGGTAATTTTACCCTGTACTTACAGAAAATGAAGACAGATCCTCATTGTTTCCCCTTTTGCTCAGTAATCTGGTAGCAGCTTTGTTGTTACTTTAAGCTAATTGAAAGTCTTGGGTATTGGCTTTTGCACTATAGTCCAACGGGTTATTGTTCTTCACTCTTCAACCATATGCAAACCATATTTCCATTAAATATGTATCAAACTGCAACTCCTAAAGAGTTCATAGGTGTCTTTTAAACAAAGTCCAAATTGCTGCCTTTCTGAGTTAAAGAGGCAGACAGTTTTGGTACATGAATTATTGTTCCTGTAATAATTGCTTGCAACTGAATAACACATGGAGACCATCTTCAGTAAATACAGAAATGTCTGAATTTGCTAAGTAGTCTTTGCACTGTTTCATTATAAAGTTACACCAGCCAATTTAATTCAACTCTCCAGAATGTGAACACATAGTTACAGCAAATACTGAAATGAGAGAATTAGGATTATATAACCTAAAATAGATTAGATACCTTTGGAGGTCAGAGAGGCATTCAACAACTATGTTATTTCTTCATGCAACAAATGTCTTGATTCAAAAATATTTATCAAAAATACAAGTAAAGCTCCAAGGCAAGCATTTTTTAGCATCAGTCCCCCTATCCTGACCACATGTCCCACTTCCCACCAATCTAACCTGGCAACAATGTCAGAAGTTTTTGCTACTGAATATTTTACTGGAGTCCATTGAAAAGACTATGGAAATATGAGTTCTATTTTCAGGTGTTTTCTAAATAAATCTTCAGTGTGTTTGTGTGCTTATGGTAATTTAATTTTCTTGTTGATGCAAAAAAAAAAGGTATAGAAATGCAGAATATCACACATTTTCATCTCAGATTTTAATATCAAACATTAGCACTGACAGCACTTATCAAAAGTATGAAATTTTCCTTAGAGTAATGCAGATGAGAAAATTTCTGGTCAAGAGAAAATCGCCACATGAATAAGATAATAAATAAATTTAAATTACTTTTGTCAGTTCTTAACTGTATCTCATCCTAAAATTAGTGTTGTCAAGAGAGTAACAGTAATGGCATCTTGGCTATTGTAAATCTAACGTGAAACACTATACAATCATGAAAGTGTATTTAGAATTTTGAGCATAAAAATTTGAGTGCTAAATTTTTAAAATTTTTATTCTTTGAAATTCTACTGCCTACAGATGCTGTAAGTACTTGATTGATTGATTGATTGATTTCAGTTTAATCTATGCTTCCTCTACTTACTTGGTTCAATCATTTTTAATTGGATCATCTGACTGGCTATTTATTAGCTAGCAATTTGAGCAAACTGGCATTTATCCAATTTCAATGTTTGAAGGAGTTTATAAGTGATCGCTCTATAAAGTGGACGGAAAAATTGAAGGTTTGAAATATTTCAAATCATTTTCAATAGGTGTGTTGTCCCATTTCTCACAAAAAGTGGTTGCGCTGACCTTTGCTTCCAGGTTGTATGTAAGGATGGGTAAGTGAGTGGGTAGTGGTATGAAAAGATCACTAAGAAACCGGACTGTATTGGGAATCTGAAATCATCACAGTATGTAGTTCCTATAGCAAGCCTAGCAAATAGTAGTATTAGGTATGCTAGGTAACGAAGAGAATCTAGGTAACTTGTAAAAGGTCACCCAGCAAACAATATGAACTGTGAAAATTCAGGAGCTGTCAAAAGATTCATTGAAACTTTAGAGAAAAGCTCTCCAATAGGTGAGTCACAAACACAAGCTAGCCACATATGCAATTTTATGTTTTTTAGTAGCATTCAAAAGATTAGAAGAAATCGGATAGAAATAATTTCAATAATATATTTTACTCAATATACTCATTTTAAAATTTCTTTTTTTTTTTTTTGAGTTGGAGTCTCACTCTGTCGCCCAGACTGGAGTGCAGTGGCTGCTCCCGGCCACCGCAGCCTCCAACTGCTGGGCTCCGGCGATCCTTCCGCCTCAGCCTTCTGAGTAGCCGGAATTACAGGCATGTTCTACCCCGCCTGGCTGATTTTTTTATTTTTATTTTAGAGATGAGGTCTTGCTGCCCAGGTGGGTCTTGAACCCGCGGGCTCAGGCAATTCACTCACCTCAGTCTCCCAAAGGCGTGGGATTACAGGCTGAGCCACTGAGCCCGGTTCATTTTAAAATTTCAAAACAGAATAACAATATTTAGTGAGGTAACTTCCATTTTTTTATACTAAGTCTTCAAAATTCTGTGAGAATTTTCATTTACAGCTTTGCTTCATTTTGAGCAAGTCACATATCAAATACTCAACGTGGCTAGTGGCTATTGTGTTGGATAGCATAACATCAGAGTCCTTGAGAGTCCAAAACAGCACAGGCAGTATTGTGTTGGATGGGTTAGTGATAATTGTAGCAAAATGGCTGGAAGTTCCAAAGAACATGTTATGGACATAGGCATTAACTTTGGGCTGTGTAGTGAAGGACTGGTTTTGTTAGGGAAGAATGTGAATGTTGTAAGGGAACACGTTACTCAAATAAATTGAATCATGAATAGCACAGAAAGGATGTACAAGTTTGCTGGTTGCTGAAGCTCAGAAGATGGGGTCTCTTGACTTTATAATCTTATGTAATTCATTCAACAAACATTGCAGAGTGCTATTGTTTTTGAACTGCTGTGTCTGTACTGTAAATAAAAATATGGTGTCTATCCAGCCTGTTGGTTCAAGAGACCTGTCTCCTGTCTTAGAAAACCAGACATCAACAAATATGCAAAGGGACTGATGGACTACAGCAACTAGCTCCATTCCAGTTGTAATACATATGTTACACTTATAGAGAAAGATACCACATTTTATGATATTTTAGGCATTCAGTCCAGAAAAGAAAAAGAAAACAGTGCAAATATTGACTAGGACCAACTCTTAGCTCTTGACTTGCATGACTGGGAAGATTTCAGACTCTGAGAAGAGAAATTGGCAGTAAAATAAGTTTACTTATAGAGGACATAGGTATTTTATGAGTAACAATTAATTTCTTCATATAATTTCAACATGGTGGCTTTTAACTTGTCTTCAGATAATTACTTTGTTCTATGGGGATTTCCTTGCAAATAAAATGAAGATAATGTGCACCTAGCTTATAAGGTTGCTGGAAAAAAAGAATCAATTAATTAAGAACATACCTCCAGTGTCTGACAGCCTGGGTTCAAACTCTGAATCTGCCTCTTATTCTCTGGGTTATTTGGGGTAAGTTACTTGCTTTCTCTGTTCCTCAGTTGCAAGACCAATGATCCTTCTTATTCATTGGTTTGAGTGAGGCTTAAATTAATGGATATATGCGGAAAGATTAGAACATTGCCTGGCTCGTGTTTAATGGATATTAGTTATTGTACTTTTAATTAACATCATTATTAAAGTTATACTGGGGGAAATTTTAAATAAGACCATCCCTTGACTCTATCTTATATCTACCAAATTACCCTCTCAGGAACCTCCAGTGTTTGTAAATTTCCTCAGTAAATGAAAGAACCAGTGGAGTTTGGAGAGGACCCTAATGGATGGGGAAGCAGCACTGCTGGTGAAGCTGGTCATCTTAGAGGTGGGTTCCCATCCTAACAGCAGTGATTTTTGTATGGTCCACACTAGGATCACCATAGAACTTTGAACATCTCAATGCCCAGGTGGCAACCAGATCAATTATATCAGAACAGCTGGATGTGGATCCCAGGCATCAGTATTTTAAAATCTCCACATGGTAGCAGCATGTAAATAAGGTAAGGCACTTCTGATCTGAAGCATGTTTAAATTCTACATCCTAATTTTTTTTTTTAGAAAAATGTTTCTAAGATTTTAGATGATGGCAAATTGACATAAAAATAGCACATTAAGAAGAACATTGTGAAAAGGGTGCTTAACTGACCCAGTGTTATCTTTTCTGCCCTTTTCTATATGGGTGAATAAAGACAGATAGTAGTTAATTGCTCTTCAGCTAGATCAAGGTCAGTCTTTTGTACTGAAGTCTTAGAACTAGGTTAAACAGGAAGGTATTACTTGTATCATTGTACTTAACCTTGACTTGGGTCATTTAATGCAGTTTCCTAAACTTGCACATCAGAATCACCTGGAGAGCAATTTAAAACATAGATTTCTCAGCTTTGCTTCAGAGGATTTTTATTTGGTTAGTTTGAGTTGGGAAAAATCTGAGTTACTTGAAAACTTCTCAGATAATCCTAATGATATAATTATCATTTTCTATGTGCAGATAATCAATGTACTAATTATGGCAAAACTGATACTAAGGTTAGTGATCAGAAAATGTTGACATAATGAAATAAAAACAGCAGTTGATTGTTCCTTTTCTGGCATTTAGTTAGCTAGATAGACCAGACCTCGCCATGACTTACCTAGAAAATGACTTTTTCTTATGCTCTGTTTGATATGTTACCATATTGTATCAAATATTATGGTTAACTTATTAATGACACAGATAGCCAGTTTTTAATTAAGCAATCTCTAGGCACTTTGATAGATAATTAATCCTCCTAACAATACTTTGGGATAAAAAAATGTTACCTCGATTACAAATTGGGAAACAGAAACCTCAATTGTTAAATAACTTAGTTACAATAATATGGCGGGTTAAAATAATGGGACCTGAAATGGAAGTCAGATCTACCCAATTTCAAACCTATGCTCATACAGTTAGCATCAAAATTTCAGTGAAAGCTAGAATCAGTGGCAAGAATCAGTGGCAGACAAAAATATCCAAACCAAAACACAAATTTCTTGTTATGTGTTTATTTTAATAACTAATTAAAAAATAATAATTTTCCTATTGTGTATAAACTCTGAGTGGTAAAAAACAATTTAAAAATGTATTCTAAGTAGTTGGACTTGGGAAGCTTTTTAGACCCATGCACATAACTTTCATGTGTTTACAGTGAATGCAAACATCATAGTAAATGAAGACAGACCTCTGGGATAAAGATCTGATTCCATTAATAAGATGTTCCAAATGACTATTGAATAAGTCTGTGAGCCGCAGTCATGTAAACCCTCAGGTCAGTTGACATTGATCTTAGGAGAAAACAGGAGATGCTGGGTGCAGTGCCTCATGTCTGTAATCCTAGCACTTGGGAAGGCGGAGGCAAGAGGATTGCCTGAGCTCGGGGTTTGAGACCAGCCTGAGCAAGATGGCGAGACCTCATCTCTACAATAAATTAAAACATTAGCTGGGTGTGGTGGCTCACGGCTGTAATTCCAGCTACTTGGAAGGCTCAGGTGGAAGGGTTACAGGAGCCCAGCAGGTCGAGGCTGTGGTGGCCATGAGCAGTGTGCCAGTGCATTCCAGCCTGGGTGACAAAGTAAGACTCTGACTTAAAAAAAAAAAGAGCAATTTAAAACATAGAATTCTCAACTTTGCTTCAGAGGATTTTTATTTGGTTAGTTTAAGTTGGGAAAAATCTGAGTTACTTGAAAACTTCTCAGATAAGAAAATAGAGATGTGTCTAAAAGACTCATAATGTTTCCATAAACTTAGAACAATGTAGACTAACTTTGCCGTAATAATGAAATTCAAAGGACAAAATATTCTCCAAGTGATAATGAGAAGGAGTGATATTGCAAGTTTTGCTACCTGAAATTTTTTTTAAATTTAATACTTGTTCGTTTGGACACTTTGAGCCTATTTAGGCACAGACTTGGTTTGTGGCTTCAGTATTTAAACTTCCTGTGGGCATCAGATATCCCTTCTTTGTGCTCAAGAGAGTTTTGAATATTGCTCAGTTTTAACACTTGCTGCTATCACTGTCAGCCAATTTGTTCATCTCCTGTCTTGGCCTGATCATTTTCATCTGTGTCTAGTGCAGAGACTGACAACTGGTTGGTTCTTAATAAGTGTTTCTTGGAAGAATAAATTGATAGAATTTGTGGAATAAAGAGCTTGGATGTATGGAACTGAGCCATTATTTCTGAAATCAAATTCTTTACTCAGCATAAAGACAGTTATTTGTAACTTGCTTCCAATCATCTAGCAGCTCATGGAATTACATACTCTTATAACTGCTTTTATCCATCAAAGGTATATTCAAATGCATTCAGGTGTATGGAAACTATGGCTAGCCTGGAGATACTTTCAGTTTTAAAAAGAAAAATATCTATTCCTTTGACTTTTGATGAGAAGTTAAAAACATATCCAAAAAAGAAGACTATAGCTGGGCACAGTGGCATGTACCTGTAATCCCAGCTACTCAGGAGGCTGAGGCAGGAGGATTACTTGAGGCTGGGAGTTTGAGACCAGCCAGGGCAACGTAAAGAAACGTTATCTTTACAAAAAAGCTAAAACAAAATAAAAAAAAAAATTAATCAGGCACAGTAGTGCATGTGTGTTGTCCCAGCTATTCAGGAGGATTGCTTAAGCCCATGAATTCATGGCTACAGTGAGCTATGATGGTCCTAGGGCATTATAGTCTGGGTGACAGAGTAAGACTCCATTACCAAAAGAAAGAGAGAGAGAGAGAGGGAGGGAAGGAAGGAGGGAGGGAGGAAGGGAAGGTGGAAGGAAGGAAGGAAGGAAGAAAGAGAAAGAAAGAAAGAAAGGAAGAAAGAAAGAAAAAGAAAAGAAAGAAAGAAAGAAAAAGAGGAAGAAGGAAGAGGAGAACTGCAGTTGAAGTTGGAAACAGTTGTATAGAAATGCATGGCTTTGTATTAGACCACAGCATTGCTGTTTCATAAGTTAAAAATTAAAGAGCAAGTAGCAACAGTAGCATACAATATATTTTAAAAGATTTTTATATGGTGTAAGTTAAAGTAAGCTGTCAATTCGACAGTACAATAATGCCATCTTCACAGTGGTACATACTGTACTACAGTAAAAATTGTATCCATTTTATAGATAAATTAAAGATAAGGTCTGAGGAAAAATACCCCGAAATGCTATTCTTTCCGATTTTAGAATCATCATTACTTGCTAGAATCCACTCCAAACATAACCAAAAGAATAACCAGATTAAATCGTAATTTATATCACAGCTTATTTGGGGAAATAGAATCAGATGCACTTCATACTACTCAAACTATAATTATTTTCATTAAACTATAAAATTGCTTACAGCAGATTTACTCTAAACACATAAAATCATATCCTTAACAATGAGCACAACTAGACCATAAGTGTTCAAAATAACTGAAGTCAAGTGTAAAATAGCAGTCCTTGATTTATACTTTTTAATTATATATCTTTGTAGATACAATCAATGTACTTTTGTGAGTTTATAATATATTCCTTTTTATTTTATTAAAACATTCGACAGGCTTATTTAGTCTCTATGCTGTTGATTAAAAGGTAGTGTCAAAAGAAACTCATGAAAATGATGTCAGGTGCCTATTAACACAAACTCCCTAGTAGTTGGTGTTTGTTAAGAGTACTGATTATTCTAGAAATGAGGAATCAGGGGTGGGGGTAGTTAATGGGTTTTATTCCTTGTGAAGTGGAAGATGATAAGAAAGATGGTTGAATAATCATAAAGTATCAAGAAGACCTAAAGTATTCTTCAGCAATGAGTGATATATTTAATACTAAATAGGGGGAAAACTAGGATATTGAAAAGTGTTCATCTGAAATTGTATACTTTCCAATATTCTTGCTGTTACCAAACAGATATTTAGCAGATATCTCGGTGGCTTTATTTCTTTTACTGCTATCTTTGCCAATGCAAAAAATGTTTATTTTTGAATACTTTGTGCCACTCTATGTTATCCAAGAATTTTACTTAATGTATACAGAACTGGAATTAGTGTATTATTTCAACACTTGACAGGGATCTTCACAAGGCTTGTGAATATTGACAACACCAAATGGATATCCGTTTTTCATAGTGGAAATGGTTTTACTGTTTTGTATAGTTTTACTACTTTAAAATATAGCTATGAGATAATTTCACAGACATAAATTATTTATTCAAATATTTAGAACATAAAAAGTGTTAATTTGGTGATGGTTATAGGTTTGATTAGTGAGGTTCTTCCTAAAACATTGATTGAATCTCTGTGTATACATCCCCAAGAAATGTAGAGAACAAAGTTTTTTAAAATTTCACTAGGATTTAATTATTTAATTTGGTTATTTATGTTTTTAAATTTACCTTAAATTAGCAAATCTCTACTTGTCGTGTTTCTATATAGATACTACCCAAGTCCAAATCATTGTGGCATTAGGTAAATTTGTCATGATATAGTAATTGGTGAAATAAAATTTGTTTATGTTCAAATTCAGGAAAAGTAGTGTCTTGCATTTCAAAACACTGAGCAAAAATTTTGAGTTTTCTCTGATTGGGCCAACTAAGACACCTGCCCCCCAGAAAACGGGTCGCTGTAATCAGGGAAGCATGTATCCCTGAATGGCTTATACTGGGTTTCAGTGAACTGAGTTCACCATGTGGCATGAAAGGACAGTCGATTCAGTTACACTACTTGATTCAGACCAATCAAAGATTACCACTAGAATCGAGGATTAGAATGCAGGCACACAAGTTGCATAACTAGAAGATTCTCCATCTTAGAAAAGAGGAACAACACTATTGCTCAAAATTATAATACAGAGGCTACAAGCAAAAGTTTTAAGTTATCAAGGGAAAGCTAATTTACTCTTTTGAAATGTTCAGAATTACCTGTGGTGTGTGTGTGCTTTTTTTTTTTTACTTGAAAAGAATGTAACATTTAATAGCAAGGAAAATGATATTTCTTAAAGAAATGTTTATTTCAGTTGGCTCTTTTTGCAAAGAATCCTACTTGTTACTTTGTGCTTTGATATATGTATTGATTCTCAATTCCAGATAGTATCAGGCTTTGTTAAAATGGTTTCAAATAATTCATATTAAGTTGGTTTCTCCTTTGGTCAAATTGTGCTGTTTATTTGAAAGCTGCTATCTCCAACGCATTCTTTTTAAGAAATGAAAACCAAACTCAGAAAAAAAGAAAACACAACGAACAAAAAGCTATGGGAATGTAATTTTAATGGATGTGTAAAAGTTAAATTTAATGTTGCTTAAATATCTCAAGGCACAGCAATTGTCATCACTAGAGGTGGTGACAAAGAAATCTATGAAATTTCAGTATGAGTAAGAAACAATAGTACATTTTGATAAATTTGGGACAGCCAATTTGATGATATATCTAGCCTACCTGAACAAATATTAGCCATTTTGACATTTTAGATTTTACTTCAGATGATACAATAATAATTCTAGTTTATTGTACATTATTTTATCTAACTTAATTTGGATTTATATAATTAAAAATGACTAGTATATAATTTTGTTTTGAAAGATATAAAGGGTCACTCTGAATCATAAGTGACTTTCCAATCATACACATAAAAATCAGGATCAGAAGCCGGGATTGGAGGTTCAGCCTGTAATCCTGCGTTTTGGGAGGCCAAAGTGAGTGGATTGCCTGAGCCCATGGGTTCAAGACCCGCCTGGGCATCTTGGCGAGATCTCATCTCTACAATAAATCAAAAAAATTAGCCGGGCGTGGTAGCGTGCGCCTGTAGTTCCAGCTACTTGGAAGGCTGAGGCGGAAGGATCACTGGAGTCTAGCAGGTCGAGGCTGCGGTGGCTGGGAGCAGGTGACAGAGTGAGACTCCAACTCAAAAAAAAAAAAAAATCAGGATCAGATTAAAATACTTATCATGACTCAGATTTTTCAGATAAATGAACTTTCAAAAACAATTGTGATATTTGAGTATTTTTGTTATAACTCTCATTAATAAACTTAGAGATATTTTTAAAAAGACATTACTACTGCATCCCTATGTGTAAGCTTAATTTATTGGAGTGTGAAATTAAGAAAAATAACTATAGGAACAAATTTTGTTTTCTGCTCTTCTTGATAACTTCTCACCCTTCTCAGAGTAAAGGTAATAATACCACATGGATATGATTCAAATTATATTCATGTAAGTCAGATGTTTTTAGGTACTTGAGTAAAAATATCAGGTGTGCCAAGAAAATGTATGCATTTTTAAGAGGTATTCTCTATGTATTACTTTTTGAAGTTAAATTGAATTATCATAGCAAAAGATTGCATTAATTAAATAGATACTAGCATCATCATGTGACAGGCAGGACAGTCAAAGAAAGTGGCAGAAGCATAGTTGTCATTTGAGGAGCCCAAGACCATTTTGAAGTAGTGTTTGAAATTCAAGAACATTGTGAAAGTACAACAATGGTGGCGTGAATATGCAACAGAACCTCCAATACACCTACCAACTGCTTGCATTTGTGATAAGTTTGAGACACATGATACTGTGTGTGATGTGCACAAGGGAAGATACAGGAGGCCTGGTACAGCAACATGTCAGTCAGTAGTTTGCCGTAATCAGAAGTGTCTGGATGCTGTTGGTAACCACTTTGAGCACCTCTTATAATTGCAAAAGTCAAATGTGACTTGTATTTATCTTTTGTTATTGGTATATATTGAGTATTACAATTTTGATACAGTTTTTTCCTTTCTTAAAATATGTATACATTTTTTGGCACCCTCTGGAGAATGTCTGAATCTAAACTCTTTCTAGAAATACATTATAGTTGTATAATAAATCTCTACTGTGGACAGTACTTATATTATGGGCCCTAGAAATGACTATAGAGTCATGAAGTAGTGGTAGAAATATAGCCAATGAATAGTATCTTTTTATGTAGTCATCTACAGATGTGCATTAATACAACTTTTTGTGCAAGTGATAGAATGGAAACATTCATTCTCATAACCAAAAAGGTCAGAGGTACAGTTTGCTTCAAGCTTAATTTGATTCAAGGGTTCAAACCAAGTTCTCAAGACCTAGTATCTCTTATCCCTTAGTGAACCTTGTTCATTTCTATGTTTTAACTTCTTGCTCAGGTTCCTTTTTGGTAGCAAGCAGACATCCCAAGCCATAATCTCACTTCCTCACAGTTCCATGTTCAGTGAAAACAGAGTACCTCTTATCTGGAAGTGGTCTTAGTACTTCCAAGGTTGAGCTTCACTCTGATTGGACAAGTGTCAATAAAGCATCCACCTCTGAACCAATCTTTGTGGCCATTGAATTAGTACAGACTGGCTTAATGCTGGGCCACATGTTCATCTTGGAATTCTGGTGAAGAGCATCACCCTGATCTCATGAAGTTCTGTGTCCTGAAGAGAAAATAGGGCATGTTGATGGAAGAAACGGAAATAAATGCTTAGGAAGAAAATATTTGCTCTGGGAGCCTGTTCAGGCATTATGGGATCCTAACTCAAGATGTTTTTGGAACTTTTTGACTTAGTATGGAAGTTTCTAAATCACTCCCCACAAAGTAGTCTTATTATTATATATTCCCCTATATAAATGTATATAGTACATTTTTATTGGCTATGGTTTTATAAAATTTACTTAGCTATCTTACTTATTAGCCCTGCAGTAACTGACTTTTGACTAGTTCCAAAATAGAAATAGTCCTCATAGGAAAAGCATTTACTCTTGTTGTGAATATTTAAGAGTACATTAGAAATGTTCGTGTAAATTCCAGAACCTCAGGTCTAAAAATATTCTGGAAAAATACCAGATAACTGGCATAAATGTGTAATATTCCAAGTTGACTGATTTGAAAGAGTCTATATTAATTTGAATTTATAAATTCTGGCTTTTTTGTGTACAAAATATCCCTCTATAGCAATGTAACTATGAGCATAAACTTTGTAGCTTGACTACCTGGACTTGAATCCCAGATTAGCCACTGTGTGATCCTGAAAAAGTTGTTTAAGCCTTCTCTGTCTCAAAAATTTTATATGTAAAATAATGATAATAATGATAATTAAATAATATATCTATTTCATTGGATTGTTTGAGGTAGATATATTAATATACGTTTTCTAATAAATGATAGTTCTTACTAATATTATTTTAAAATATATCTAAAACAGTACTGTTTTATGTGAGAAGAAAAAGTATACTATAAATCAAGATAAATATCAAGTCTACAGTCAATCAAGAGTACAAAATATGATATAGTATACATAACATGGAAACAAATGGAGAGCCAGGGAAATTAGGTTTCCTCAAATCATAGTGATGTTGGGCAAATCTCTATACATCTCTGGGTTTCTTGAAGTAATGAAATTGGATAATTCTATAAGTAATGGTAAAGTCTAGAATAAAATAGTAAGCAGAATTGGCTTGGAGCTAATTAAGCAAGACATCTCAATAGACACATGTTTTGAGCATGGTTTTTAAATATATTAGAGGACAAGATTAGTGGAGAAAAAAGAAAATAATCAGAGGGCTTCTTCTGGTGAGGGTAAGTAGAGGACAGCAGCAGTTGAACTAGAGATCATCAAATAATTTGTTTGGAAGGGCTACAATTTACTTTGGTTAGTATATAGAACATATGAAATAATAATAGTGAATACACAGAGGCATGATGGGCTCCGTTAATATACAGTATTGAAGACTAGGCTTGAGATTTTTTAAGCATTAAGAAGTTACCATAAATTCTTGAGTAGGAAAGCATGTGGTATTTGAGAAAATAATAAACATTTTAAAACAAGGCCTAGTGTAGCAATTTACACATGGTAGTTTTTCAAGAAGTGTGCGTTCCTTTGAAATTTACTGGCAGCTTAAAAATAGGCACTTCTGGTTGGAGCACTAAGATGCCATAGTCCTCATAGAGTTCTCTTTATAAAATGTTTTATTTTAATCATATAAATCTGCATTTACTTTTAAAAAGTTTTCTCTCTCCCACACATAAACTGAATTCTAAGAGGCAAGTGTACTTCTCTTAAAATAGTATACATTTATTATCTCTATTGTATTGTTTTCAAGAAGAAGTTCTCGCCTATTGGAGAAGGATTGACAGACATAATTTAATAACCGAAGTATCAACAGGCTTAAGCAGAGTAATATTGCTAAGAACATGCCTGACCACACTATGTTCCCATCTAGGATTTGCAAAAGATGAAGTTGTTTCTAACTTAACTGAGATTTTTCCTGGATATTAACTTTCCTATAATGTACACAATGTTTTTTAGAACCCCTTTTATTTGTTTTCTTTTCATCCCTTCTTAAAGAAGTAGGTGCCCATAATGCCTGTTAAGGCTAATTCCTCTCTTTGGTTTGTTACCTGTTTATATCATGTGGGATCTATTAATTCAGAGTCCAATTTCTGCTTTGCCTCTTCACCATAAACCATCTCTTAAAGAGCACCCTTCTCAAAGAAACTAACATTTGTAAAATACATTAATTGCTATTAAGATGATGTTAAAAACAATTAAGACATTAATTGCATAAGTCATATAACTGAAAATTCCAACTAATTTATAACATGATTTTAACTGGTTGGTAGGCTGTAAAAGGAGAAACCTATTTCCTATGAGCAGTACAGGGTTGAAAATGGTGGAGATATTTAATATATGGAAAAATACTAACCAAAGTGTGCTATGCCAGCAATCCTCAACCTTTTGGCATTAGGGACCCATTTTGTGAAAGAGAGTTTTTCCATGGGCAGGGGCTGAGGGGGGCATGCCATTAGGCGTTAGATTCTCATAAGGAGCATAGAACCTAGATCCCTCACATGTGCAGTTCACAATAGCGTTTGTGCTCCTGTGAGAATCTAATGCCACCACTGATCGGACAGTAGACGGAGCTCTGCTTGCTGTGGACCCCTGAACTACATGGCTATACAATGTAAAATATTTATACACTCATTATATCAGTAAGGAGAAGTAGGTGATATTATAGTAACCAGCATTCCCCATATTTCAGAGGTTTGAAATATGGAGTCTCTGCTTTCTGTGGTCCTCACCCTGGTACCCAGGATAAGGGTAGAGCCACTCTCTGGAACGGTCTGTTTATTGTGGCAGAGAGACAGAGTGCACATTATACATCACACAGTGGCTCTTAAAACTTCCATATGTCACTTCCATTCTTTCCATTCTCACTTTATATTTCAAAGAAAGTCATGTGGCCATATCAATTCCCAGGTGACAGAAAAGTGCAATTCTACCTTCTGCCCTGAAAGAGACTGAAAGTATTTGGTGAACAACAAAAATGTACCACACTGATAAAAAAGTAAAATAACTTTCAAACATGTATTAAAAGAATGACTTTTCAACCTTGAGAATCTGTATAAAAGTGAAGCATGGAAGACAACTTTGTGATGTAAATGTTAGCATTGCTTAGCTCAGAAAAACCTTTGTTTCTATCCCATAGTCTCTTAAATTAAATTCCAACTCCCTAGACACTGGCTCCTTCTTGCCCTCCTCCACAAACATTATCTTAAAACAGTGCTGAATGGAACTTCTCCTATGGCTTCAGAATTTTGTCTGAAAAATTTTGTCTCAGTCAAAGCTGAAAGGAATAGGTACAGGTGGTTCCATTCTCCAGAAAACGACATGCTCTGCTCACTTCATCTAGCTGATGTAACCAAAGACTAGAACACATTTGGATGTATCGAATGAGTGATGAGCTGCAGGCATGGAGGGAGAGGGTTTTGAATTGTTTTCCCCCTTTTCTTCCATGTCTCCTGGGAACAACTATAAACAAATTACTCATAGACACTGTGGTATCTATTAAAATTGAAGAGTGGCATCTTCCTCTACTAGTGAAAGCTTACTGAACCATAGGCGTTCACTAAGCCCATACTTGTCCATATAGCAGAGTAGAGAAAGGTAAGAAGGCTCCTAGGAGAGTCTCATGTATATCTCTTGGAGTTTGTTTGGAGTTAGGCAAGTATGGGGATTGGTCCCTGCTCTCTCTTGAGTGAGAATCCTGAGTGAGAAATAGCTGGAGCACCTGTAACACAGAACAAGATGATGCAGCAGTGGCAGGGCAGCCTGCACCATGAGTGTTTTATGTGACAAACATATATGAGTGTTCTGTGGATCAAGTGGAAGCCTTAGAGGCCTCCAGTGTCATGGGAACTGCTCCCCTAAGAAAGCATTGGGAGGATAGGCAGGGGCAGGAGAGGAGAGAAGGAGAGGTCAGCCACAGAATGCGTCATCCATCTCGAAAAGCCTCCGGGAGATGGTAGCCTCTGAGGAACCCATCAAAAGTGCAAGGATCAGCATTTGGATGACTGCCACTCAGATTTTCACCTCACCGCATCTCCTTTGAGAGCCCAACAATGTTGGGACCCAAGGGAAACTCAGAAATAGCAGAGAGAAAGACAGAGAGGGAGTGAAAGAGAAAAAAAAAAAAGCAAATAAAGCAAAACATGCCCTTGTCCCCCTTCCCAATTATAGGATACAAACCACAAGCCAAGATATTCAGGTGGGAGAAGAGAAGATACTTTAATTTGAATGTGAAATTAATGCTTTTATTTAGACTAGATTTTAAATACCGAAAGGAATCAGAAGTCTATGAAATTTATCTTCAAAGGAGTGGGATAGGAAGAATTACAGAGTATATCAGAATGGATAATGAAAATGAAAGAATATTTTGTTGGGTCAATTTCTGAATACATTTAGTTATTTCTCATGTCATTATTTCTCCTATAATGTTTAAAGAACATGGTGCCAGGCAAGGGGATGACAGACCTTAACTGGGCATTATTGGGGCCTAGGATGGCCTACTGGCGGAGGAGCCCAGACTCAAGGTGATTTTACAGACCACATCCATGTCTATGCCTAAAATTGAAAGTCTGGCATGCAGTTCAGCTGAAACGTCAATGCAGAAGGGAGTCAGAGTTCAAGTGTAGGGCAACAGGATGATAAATGGGAACACCAGATCTGGCAGAGGTTTCAAAGAAAAAATAGGCAATACACCATAGAGATTTTTGGTTACTGGAGCGTAGTTGAAGACATATTTTATGTTGAGTCCAACAGCCTTAACCGATAAGGCTACTGAACCTCGAGAAAACCTCCTTTCTATTTCTGGTATTGAAATTCTACCCATTTGAAAGTAGACTGGATTTTAAAAATGTGGTACATATATACAATTGAATATTACACAGCCATAAAGAAGGACAGAATTATGGACTTCACAGCAACTTGGATGGATTTAGAGTCTGTAATACTCAGTGATCTATCACAGAAACAAAAAACTGAGTACCATGTGTTCTCACTCACAAGCAGACCCTGAACAATTATCATAATACTATAAGAAAGGGATTGGGTGTAGTGGGAAACTACCAGGGGGCGAGGGATGGGGCACACTTCATTAATAAGCTACCTGACCTCAAATCAGGTGACTTGGGGACCAAAGTGAGGCCCTAAGTTTGCCTCTACAATGACCATTTGTATACCTAACCCTGAATTATACCCCATATCTTTAAAATAAAAAATAAAAATAAATTCTACCTATTCTTCTGATAGCTCTAAAGCCACCACTTCCACAGAATATGCTTGCAATCCTTGTGTACTTCTTGGCTGGGAATCATCACAGTGTCCCTGGACTACAATAGCATGTTGATATTTATACTTACATGTAATTATATCCCTATGTCTTCCAGACTCGATGTGAAAATCAGGAGAGTTAGTAGTTATTTATACACAGGAAGTATTTAGGAAGTATTTGTTGGGTTAATATTGCTGTGAAAATAAATGTACGACTTAGAATAAATTTGAGCCTGATTTTTAAGTTGAAAAGGAAGTTGCAGATGAAGTCAACATCAATAAATGGTATTTATATTAAGCAATCATTTCACATATAGATGTGACAAGTTAAATAAATTGTTCTCGACTCTCTGAGAGCAACATACAACCTTAAAATTTTGTGAGATCCAGAAAATGATTGACTAGAAAGACATTTAGAATGCTGTGAAACCAAGAAAATAATTTACAAGAGGAATAGACTGTTTAATGGTGTCCAACAATTAGAAAAAGATAATAGTAATAAAATATTTGGTGGGGTTAAGCATAAAAAGAAATTATCCTTATTTTGTTGTTGTAACTGCCACAAAACAGCATTGAACTTGCAGGCAAAGGACAGCTAATCTTATTCACTTTTTGACATTGCTCTTACTGATCAATGTTGAATTTAGGTAAGACACTTCGCTTCTTTGAGTTTCTTTTTCTTCAGTAAAATGAGAGTATTGAATTAGTGGGCTTCAATATCTTAAAAATCAGTAAACCTTTCTTCCCAAATTCTTGTACAGAATTGCAATGTAAAGAACATTTGGATTCTATATTTTGCAATGAAAATTTTATGACCTACAGAGAGTGAAATGCACTTTTCAATAAATTTTCTCAGTTAATGTTAAATAATCAAGAATGATATTAAGGCAAGTGTAATTCCTGGGCTAAAGATATTAACTCGAGGACAGAAAGGTAGGACATAAGGTGGCCCACTCACCATCCTGCATCTGCAAATGTAACTATACTGTCTTCTACATCAGGGTTCATTTTGCCTACTAAAACTTCCTGAGAATTTAGAAAATTTTTCTTTTCCTTTTAGCTTCATATTTACATAATCATAAAATCTTAGGGACACAGTGTTCTAAAATGGACACTATATGCCTTATGAGTATAATTGCATACACAGAGATTCATACAAGCTGTAAGAAGAACAGTCAACACCTGTGGGTAGATCTACACTATAGGGGAGAATATAAGTTGATTACAAAATATTCTTTAAAAATAAGACAGTGAGGTTAATAATTAGAGAAATTAAGTGGCATCCTTAATGCCACTTACTCTGAAGACCCTTTATACTAGAAGATAAGAAGATTGTTTACACAGACTCTTTCATGCTCCAAAATGTATAATCCACTGTAGACCTATGTGGCTATCCAAAGGAAAGGGCAAAAAACATGAGATGTCTGATTTAAAAAGATGGCCCCAAGCTTCCATTTGCTCAGGCTCTCAGACTGAAGAATTTGAGACTCTTTAAGATAGAACAGAGTGACTTTGTCATTAATGCACTTCTCCCAAAGACACCATTTGGAAAATCCTCCATTTTTATTGACTACCATAGAAAACAATGCTCCTTCCTGCACATTCCATTTGAAATAGGACATACCCCAGCTTTATGAAACCAAGCACAGAAGAACAATTCTTGGTCTCAAGCCATTTGAAGGACATGTTCAAGTCATCACAAATATTGTTATAAACAGAAAAATGACATTGGCAACATTATTTGATCTTTGTGCCAAGGATGAAATTAATGTCATATGCTCACCCTGATGGATCACTGAAAGTAAGTTTCCATGAAACATGCTTAAAAGCAATGGTGTCCGCTCCTAAATGTCCCTTCTGATAAGTCAAGGAGCCGTTATAAACACTACTGACTCCTTAAAGACCAGGACAGCAGAAGAGGTTAGGAAGTTAAAAAGTTAGTTTGATTTAGAGACACTTAGTTCTTCCTTAAAAAACAGGAGAGGGACAAACACAAACACAACAAACTCCTCCAAAGGTATCACTATTTTCGCTTTCACTTATTTATTTATTTATTTTTTTGAGTTGGAGTCTCACTCTCGGCCACCGCAGGCTTGACCTGCTGGGCTCCGGCGATCCTTCTGCCTCAGCCTTCCGAGTAGCTGGAACTACAGGCACATGCTACCACCCCTGGCTAATTTTTGATTTATTGTAGAGATGAGGGCTCACCAAGTTACCCAGGCGGGTCTTGAACCCATGGCTCAGGCAATCCACTCACCTCGGCCTCCCAAAGCGCTGAGATTACAGGCTGAGCTACCGAGCCTGGCCAGTATCACTATTTTCAGTAGACAAAAACTTCCCCCTATTCTCTCCCAAACCCATGCACCTTCCATTATGAAATAAGTTACTGTAGATGTCAAGAACATGTATTATGATGACGGAGATCCTTGGAGTTTGGCCAGATCCAACTCTGACAAATGCTTACCCCTATACTCCACGTGGATTACTCTGTATTCGTTATTTTCTTCATTAACCTTCTCTACTTGTGGCTTGTTTTGTTACAGGGACTAGTACGAACATGGATAATTTTCAAGGTTATCCATCTTCCTCTTTAATTTGTACTCACCAGCTCACCCCAAAACAAATAAAAGAGGTACAGTGTGCTCCCAGGCTGAATCAGTAAAGGCACACATGTTGCTGTGCATTGTTAACTTTTACATAACTTTTGATTTAGTGTTTGCCTCCTGACCAGGCAGAAACCACATTTGGGTGAGGAATCATTCATATCTATCCTCGAAAGCATGAGAAAAGAGAGGTGCTGCACAGCTATACTGTGGATTTGGAACTTTCAAAGGGAAAATGTGTACCTGGGAATTTGTAAGAACCAGTGTTGATCAATCAAAAACAAGATTTTATTGTGATTTATTATTGAATTGGGTAGAAGGAGCGTTTTTCTGAGAGACTTTGAATATTTGCTTATTTGTAAACTAGTCAACCCAAATTTGAAAAACCAGTGTCACTTTATTTTTAGCTGTGGTGACTGTAGATTGATGAATAACATGACTGTCACTGCATTTTGCTTACAATCTGCATTAAAATAATACTTTTCCTTGCTGTTTGGTTCAGCTTATTATCGAATTCCAAAGTTGGAACAAAATATTGATGTCATTTGTTTTTTTTTCATTTTAAAAGTTTAATTGGTCACATTATTACAAAGGCAGTCTTGGGGAAAAAAATGCCAAATTTCACCTTGGCAGTCATTAACAGCCAGGACTGATAACCAAACTTCTTTAATATGGCTCTTCATAAGCATTGGCACAGATTATGAAGTTGTTGGAGTTGGAGGGATATCACTGGAGGCTTGGGGAGTTTCTTCTGAAGTCATTCTGAATTAGCAGCTAATGGGGAGCTTTCTTTGATAGTGCTATTATAATTAAATGCAGCTGGATGAAAATCAACCACAAAGGGAACTCGTTTGTTTATCATTACTTCTGACTTTGTTAGCAGATGTTTTCGAAGCACTATAGTAGCCAGCTTAATTTGTCTCTGTGTAATGTGAAGCAGGTAAACTTTGATTAATAAACTGACAAGTACATTCCTTAATTTCTTTTCTGAAGTTTCCTTCTGTGACTCTTATATAGCACATATGTCAAATCCGGAAAGCACACGGATCAACATTCAGTTTCTTTTTATATATGTCAGGCCAGCTGAAATGGAGGTGTCAGTCGGCGGTGAGCTGGCTTGTCAAGTGTTCATCTTGAAAGCTGCTGTAGTATTATTGCGTGTAAGTAGGCTAGGAAAAAAGATAAACACATATGGCATATAAGTCCCAGGCTATAGAACGACAGCTCTCTAAGTTGTAATCACTATTGGCTTTCCATAAGGGACTCAATAATTTTCAGTAAATTGGATCCTTTATGAGTTTAAACATTAATTCAGCTATTTAAAAAGGGTAATTTTGACATATCCTTCGCTTATAATAAATGCCTCCTCCACTTCTTAACAGGCAGACATCCTCACCACCCACTTTGTTCAACACTCTCACACTGCCTGCATTTTCATTCAGGCTGTACTTTCTACCTGTCTTCCTTTCCAATATTTCATAGCACACCTCTCTCATCGTTTAAGGAACTCTGGAAAATTATACACCCCCCCACCCCGAGTTGCTCCCGCATACCTGGAAATAATGTGTTCTTATTGTTGTTATTTTCAGTTGACTCAACCAAGTTTAAATATCTATAATTCACACTTCATTCATCAATAATATAAAAAAGTACTATGGTTCTTTGTACATTTTAAAAGAAATTAGTATTTTCTCAAGATAAAGTTGCATATGTGTCTGTATGTCCTTTTATTTTGTGTCCTAGTCTACGTTACATTGCATTGTGGTGTCTATATCTGTTTTTAATTGCCATAACACCTAGTATATGACTGAGTACCTCGTATATACTAGAAACTCAGATTTTGATGCTCAGATTTTGTTTTTTGATGCCATCATATCTACTATTTATCCAGTTATTTAGTACTTCTGCAAATTTACTTCTAGGGGATATATACTGGAATGTGTATATTTACGTGTGTGTTCATGTTCTCACCTGTTTGCTTCACAGAATTCAGTTGAGCTTAAGTTGGCAAAGGATATGAAGAAAGCTATGGTGAACTCTGAAGGCCTCTGTAGATAAGCACAGGCAAATGTAATTTTTGGCACCATCCTACTTCCCTTTCTTTAAAGGTCCAGTTGATTTTTTTAAAGTTCTCTTCATGCAGGCAGAGTGGGATAGGAGTAGGAGTAAGAGCTTTGTTATTTCACAGTGCTGGGTCTGGAAACCAGTCCTTCTACTGGTTTCCCAGTGCCTCAATGCCATCATCCGTAAATTTAGGGCCAATAATACTACCTTTTGAGGATTAGAGAGAATACATCCAAAGATCCTGGCATATAATAGGCTCACTACATATACCATTCAATATTATTAGAAATAAGTAATGTGTTATTTCAGTAGAAGTGAAAAAAAAAGTCAATAATGGTCACTCCTATATGAAACAGTACAAATGACCCTTTGTGCTGATCTTCACATGATTTCATAGCATGTATTAACACATCAATTTACATACTATTACGTGCCAAACTAGCTTAAAATGTTAAACTAAAACTAAAAAGGGATTGAAATTCATTAATTTCTATAGAGTATTCCTTATAAAAAGAGGACACCTACCTGTGACCAGCTCCCAACTACCAGTTGTCATTTGATTAAAAATAATCCATCTCTACCAGGTCTTCTTCTAATTGGGAAACTATTCAAGGAAGCTTCATTAAATGCCCACTCTCTGAAAAACATTTTGAAATAATTGTCCGTATTAGAAGTGTCAGGATAATTAGTTAAATCGCAATGTTAGGTTGGTATGTAGTAAGTACCAAACGTATGTTGGCACCTTTATGTCACTTTAGAATATTTGAGAATTTTGTCTGGACTTTTTTTTGCCTTTTAAGCTTTTTCTCTAATGGGAATCAGTCTTTACTTTCCTTCTTTTAGGGTGAAGAGAGCAGGGCTAGAGTCACAATGTTTTAATAGAACTGCAGATTAGCTAATTTTGAAAAAAATTCTTGTTAAGATGATTGCCCTTGAGGAAAATCCTTCATGTGTGAGTAACGATTCTTATTATATCATCTACTTTGCTGGAGAATACAATTACCTGACAACATTTCAAAGGAGGAGTCTATGCCAGCTGTGAAGAAGAAGAAGAGGTGTGGCTCACAAAGTGACAGTGCTTTCTGAGAAAGTCTGCACGATCATGGGTCAGACAATTAAGCAAGGTGGCCATTCCAAGTGACCTTTTTGTAGTTTACCTCTTAAGATGACCAAATTCAGTGGCTAAGTAAAAAATAACCTATCCAGCATCTTCTGTATAGAATAAGAAGTCCACAGGGTATTGTCCTTTACTTGAAAATAGCTAAAATTAAATTTTTCATAGACACCTATTGTGCAAGGGAGGGGGCTTACTCTGATATTTAGAAAAATCATGCCACATTTTGAAAAACATTCCCAGTGGTATTCATTTGGCCAGCGTGAGTAAAAATAAGACATTATGTTGCCAGATAATTTGTGGGTAAAATGGCTAAATAATACTATTTGAGTAAATGAAGAATAGCATTATTTAAGCAGAAAGACTGTTTCACTGTCACTAGATAGTTCCTTGATGAGGTAACTCAGGGTAATGTTACTTGGAATGTGCTTAGGAGGCTTTGTTAGCAAAATAAAAGGGATATCTATCTACAAATGTTGGTATAAGCTGAGTTGAACCCAGGTATACAGTAGATCTGAAAGGATCTTGGGAAAAGTCATATACGATTTGCAATTAAGAGGGTGTCTTCTACCAGATGCTACTGAAAGTGGATATCTGATGTCTGTGATGTTTATTGTGATGTCTGGAATAGGAGGGGGCTCTTGGGTGTGAACCAAGGAGCATTAGGGCAAGATAGGTACCAGAGGCAGAAGCCAGAGGTCTGTAAAGGTGATAGGAATTCTGCAAGAGGTATTTGTTGAAATCAGGCAAATCTGGCTGCAGCATGCTGCTGGATTGTGTAAAACTTGTTCTTTGTGTACAGGAGAAAAAAATGTGTCCAATGTAAGGAGACCAATAAAAAGACATATGTGAGTAGTGCTGTGGTAATACTTCTGGTGATATGTGTCTGTTTTTACATTTCCAGAAGGCCTGACCCTGACTTTAGCCCTAGCAGCTTATCTCTTAAGCTGTTTCTGGGCCTTCATCCTTAGGCTCTGAGTCTGCAGCACTCCAGGAGACTCAGTCTGGGGTGAATCTGGCAGTGACCTTGTTGACGCCTAAGAGTCCCACCTCTCGGTTGCTGAATGATCTGTCAAAGGACGGACCTTCCTAAGAACTACATCCTTTCTTGCAATTAAAGGGAGAGAGGGAACTAATTTGAAGGATTGTCTTCCAGACTTATCTACTTCTGATTTTTACCGAGCATCTTTTGTACAAAGTTCCATAGCAAAAGTCTGCAAAAGAAAATAGAACAGATGATGGAAACTGATGACTAAAGTCAGCTGTTCCCTAAAAGCAGCAATAATGTCAAAGTGCTAACTGGATAATCTGTTCTGTTTTGGGCTGTGTGTATTTTTCTTCTAGCTGAATTGTCACTGGTTGTCTCTTATTTATACTGCAGTGAACGGTTCACAATGTGCGTGTGCATAGACATATGTGAGAAGTCGCTGTATTGTAATATTTATCATTAAAGAGCTGCCTTTGTTTCATTTTACAAGCATCACACTGATGATTTGAATAATAAAGCTGACTGGCTTACTCGCTGAAGGTTGCTTCCATAATGGAGCAAATTTATGTACCGAGGTTCTTGTTTTCTTTATTAGATAATTGGACAAAATGTTGAGAAACTGCTACTAATTGAGCACTCATTCCAGCTTTTGTCTATATTGAGGCTGGGCAGGTTTTCTGATGTTTGCAAAAGAATTAAACATCCACCAAACCTTGCAACAGTTTCTCTCATCCCAATATGTTTTCATTAACTTTAACTGAGTCCCTGGGCTTAAATGTGGTTTATCCCAGAATTTTAACACTCACCTTTTATAAGAATCACATATTGGAGGATGTTTTCATTTTAGGAAAAAAAGTGTGATCAAAGACAGGTCATATGTTTCCTGCTTTGAGGCAGCAGGGGCAAATGGGCAAGGTTCAGATCAAATGTTTTCGCTAGCATGACATTCAATAGGTAACAGTTGCCCTGAAGCAGGGCATGAAAGAGTTAGGGGAAAGAATAATAGAAAGCGAAAAACCTTTGAAAATCCACATAATATTAGGTATTTTGAGAATCAGGAGTTGGAAAAAAATTTTTATAGGAATGCACAGTAAGGCATAAAATACACGATTTCAATAGACCCTCCTCTTTTCCTCTCCCACTGCCGCTGCTCTGCTTTGGGTCCTAATGGTAACTCTGTCGGGTCTTTTAGAAGAGCTCCCTTAAAGGTTCCTTTGCCTCCACGAAGTCATCTCCACGTTTTAGAGGACCTTTAGGGTTAATTTGCTAGAAGCACATTTCCGATCCCGTTATTCTTACGTTAAAAAATTATCAACAATTCACCAAACCTAAAATAATAAAGCTCTAACTTGTCAGCATGACATTGTTTAACCCTGACTCACTTCAAAGACTTGTTTTTTGATATTCATCATGCATTCATGTTTCCACCAAGCTAGAATAACTACTTGCTTTCCTCAGGCAAACCTCTGTGTTTCCTCACTTCTGTATATAGGCTCATTCTCTATCTGAAACTTGAACTCTCCAACTTTTTGTATTTCTACCAGTTGAAATTCTACCTATGCATCAAGGCATTCTGTGGGGTGTGGCCTCTGAGACAGCCTCAGTGATCTTGCCTCTTGGTATTCATGCCTTGAGTGATTCCCAGTTTTTGAGTGTAGATTGGACCTAGTGACTCATTTCTAATACATGCTATAAAAAATATGGCAAAAGAAATGAGATGTCACTCCTGAGATTAGATGATATAAAGGCTGTGATTTAGATCATGTTTATTCTTACTCTCCTCTTTTACTCTGAGGGAAGCCAGCTGCCATGTTGGGAGTTACACTATGAAAAGGCCCATTCATCAAGGAACTGAAGGAGGCCATAAACCAATGACCAATAAGGAATGAAGGCCCCCAGGTCAACAGCTTGAGAAAAACTGAATCCTATCAGCTACCATGTGAAGGACTTAGAAGCAGGTCTTTCTTCAACAGAGTCTTCAGAAAACACTGTAGCCCAGAAGACAGCTTGATGGCAACTTTGTGGAAGACCTTAAGGCAGAGGCATCTGGCTAAGATACACTTGAATATGTGACAAAAACTGAAATTATAACAAATGTTGTTAAAGTCACTAAATCTGGGTTTTTTTTTAATGCAGTAATAGATAGCTAATACAGGTCTTGGTGCCAGGAGTTGAGTTTGAAACCCCTAAAAATGTCCATAATTTCTATATTAGTTTCTATAAAGTATATTATATTTCTATAATATAATCTCTTACATTAGTTGAGGGAGTTTATTTTTTCCTATACTGCATTCTGTTGACTGGTGATTTGTCATATTTCAAAATCTGCAGTTTAAAAATTTCATTTATAGATGGTTTTTCTCCCCTATGAGATCACAAATTTCTTGAGGTCAGGGGCTATGCCATATTCATCTTAGAACTCTTTTCCTACAGGGTCCTATTCACCTCCCATCAGAAGAAGTGGCAATATATTTTATGTAATAGATACATAAAATTCAATTAATATATTTAATCATACTTCAATAATCCAAAGTTGGTAAATGAGAATGTTTGATCAATCATGTCTAAAGATTTTAAAATTCTTAAGTTTTGTCAAGAATTAGTGGGTGCAAAACCTGGTATTTTCTTCAGGAATATCTTACCAAATATTTTATGAAATTTAATCATTATTTGTGGAGGAAGTGAATTATAGGGGAAAAAACCATGATTTTGATGAATTTCTTTTTGGATTTAAGTAATATTTTTCCAGGTTAAAGTTTAAAGAATCTTAGATTTTCTTATATGATAACAACTCCTGGCATATCAGAATTATTAGGTTGTTTTAGACTTAAATACAATAATCACCTGGATAACTTCACAGCTTCAATTTACCTTTAGTAGTTCTGTGTTCTTTCCTAGGTGGCTCAATATGGACCTTGACTTTCTATCCTTTGTGGTAGTTGAGAATTCACAAATTTGGAAATTTGGTACTGCTGTGCGGTAGAGAGACTGATAGTTTTGGACTAGGACAGACCTAGCTTAAATTTTGGCTGATAATCTTATTTGCCCTTTAACCTTGGGCAGGTTACTAAATCTGAGAATTTTACATATGTTCAATGGCACAATAAACCTCAGACCATGGGTTTTAAGGAATAATAGAGATTTATATACACGTAGCTTACCACGGTGTATGGCTATTAGAAATTATTAAGTGGTGACTGAATACTAGTCTATTTAGTTAATAATATCAAACCATTCCTTCCTTTTCTCATTTATAGTCTTATGGAATTCATGGTTTTCTAGTTAAGTTGAATTATAGACAGGAAATTCTATGAAATCATATCTGTGATTTTGCAAAGTCCATTGTCATGATAGTATTTGATCCTTCCCTTTGTTTGGTCATTAATTGAACAAATATTATTTGGTCCCTATAAGAATGAAGAGACTCAGCACTATCATTTCCCTGAATTCCTGGTGCATTTAATTACTTGAAGCAATCACTTGATATGTGCCATTCACTGGCCTTTACTGTTAGATATCACAATGTGAAGGAAGATCAGCTATAAGCAGTCACTTTGTAGTGACTTTACCTTGATTCAGTTTCTTGTTCCTTTCATTAGCTGTGTGACCTTAGATAAGTCACTTAATTTGGTTAATCATCACTTTCCTCAACTGTGAAATGGGGAAATAGTGGTACCTCATGGGGCTTCCTTGTTGGTTAAACATGATAATCACTATAATACCATGAGCACATTATTTGGTATAGTGTTCAACAAAATTTAGCTATCAGACAAATATGATTTACATGTATCTGGTTTTATAAGTTTCATATACTTAAAATAACATATGAATGTGCACTCTAAATTGCAAAACTCCTTACAAAGTATGGGTGATCATTTTTAATAGTATCTAGGATGGAGACTTTTTCTAATTCACAGGTCTAGGAAATAAGCTGTGGAATCAATAGATAATCAGTGAAAGGTTTGCTGTTGCATATGATAAAAGTGTTGATAAGACACCAGGCAGACCTCATTTAGAGCCGAACCAAGTGATTCCTTAAGGTATATGTCAGCCAATAAAATACTCAATTACCCTCTTGGCCAGTGGGTTCTAGCCTCCCATAGCATTTGCTTTCCTTTGTTTATTTCTTCATGACCTCTTGCTATGCCAATAACATCCAATTTTGTCACCAAAGATCTTTTGATTCTCAGCAAAGAATTTGATGATTTTCTAAAGCACAAACAAACATGGATTCTTTCTTTGGTTTAAACATACACCAGATATTATAGCAGGTAAATGAGGCTAACTTTGGATGGATGGAAGGAACATGGTACAGGCCTATTCACCTCCCATTAGAAGAACTGTAAGTATGCTGAGACACTATAAGGACATAATTTCATAGACTTTTGTTGTATGTTGATTTCTGATGTGGCAGCTGTGGAGATGCACTGTTCAGGTCTCGTTCAAAAGAACCTGGAACATAGTTGACTGACAGCCCAGCTCACCCCACTGTGAACTCCCAGGCTGTGCCCTCCTTAGCTGCTCCCTAAGTGGGTGAGCATGGTGATGGGACTAGTTTCTGCCTGTTTCTGTGAGACTCATGAGTCCTCCCTTTGGCCTGGATGAGAATTTCTCAGAACTGCACCACAGTCCAAGGTCCTTCCTGTTCAAATCTTCCTTTCCTCTATCTTTTTATAGGCATCAAACATGATCCGAAATCTCTATCTACTCCTATTCCTTTTCTTTTACCCACACACAAAAAATTTAACTCCTCAAATCTTGCTTGTCAAGTCCTGGCTTGGCATGTATTTCTCAAAAAATCTGTGCGAACACAGTTGGTAATATGTTACCATATTGGAAACACCAGCTCCATTTAGAAGAGATGCCATATTGACCAAATCGATATGGAGTCGTTCTACTCCATGCCTTCATGTCCAGGAATCCGTGCCCTTGCACTGAACAGAATATGCTTGTATTCTCCATTATGGAAGGGCCTGTAAATTTACAAAGGAAGGAAGACAAACTTCTTAAATTCCTTTGTACGATCATGTGCCCATTTATCCCCTTAGTTCAGGCCTATAATTTATATATTTGTATATGCATGTTCATTTAATAAGGATTACATGTTTGCATACTAATTCTCTAATTAGCCTACTATCTTTCTGAAGGCAGTAGATGTATCTAATTTATATCAATTTTTTTTTTGCTTTCACCTCTGATATTAAGTGTCTTCAATACTTGACAAGTGATATGTACAAAATGAGTAATTCTATAGTGGATCTAAAAACAGTCTTTGAACATTCAGACTGAAATTTAAGTCTCAGGTGTGTTGCATCCTGTGTCACTTAGGCCATATTGCTTTAAACCTCACTGAGTCTGTTTTCTCATCAGTACACTGAGTTTTGTAAAGATTGCATGAGAAAGGGCAGTGAGTATACAGTCTTTTGTATATAGTTAGCCATCTATTGTATCAAGAATTAATAAACTTCATAGAAAATTAATGCTATTTCTGTACATTGCAAGTTCTACCATAAGTATATTGAAAAACATGCATACTTTACTAAATACAAATTTATTTAAATAACTTTTTGGAATTTCAGCTTTGAGGGAAATTGAATTAACCTTCATTCTGAACTCTGCTCTTAAGGTACTTAATTTATATTTGTTATCCTATGAAAATAATATTGGGTGGTCTTGAATGATTTCAAAATACAAACAAGGCAGAAGAAAGTTGTTTTCTCAGTTGAGTTTCTACAATATAAACATACATCTTCATGAAGACTTGCTTATCTTAACAGTCTTTATAGGCTTAGGATGTCCTGTGTGAAGAGCTCACAGTAATTTGCCCAAGGTCTGTTCTTGTGACTGTTGTGAAACAGGAGGCAAAACTTTTCTTGGCTTACCTATCCCCATATCTTATCTTCTCAAGGCTGGGCTTCTCTGCCTTTCAAGGCTACAGTTGACTGATTGGAATAAGTTATCCATGGTGATATGTTAAAGGATAAGATTGAAGGTAGTTCCCAAGGCCTTTATTCTCTTTCAGGATAACATAGAGCTAAACAGTGACCTCCAGAAGATGAAGACCTTGCGTTTGTTTTCTAACCAAAATATCCTAGGTAGCAAGAATTTTAGGTTATGCAAGATGAAACCATTGGGAAATGTATTTTGGGTGTATAACTATTTTTGTTAGCCTTAAATCATAGCAGAGGTAGCCACTACTACTAGTCACAACAGGTTGAACCTGTAGTTTTTGTTTATTTATCCTGATGATATCAGAGCATTTAATATTGCTTGGAAACATATCCTAACTCTTACAGAAACCGGGTGTTTGATAACTGGATCAAAAGGCATATGTGATTTCTGCAAAATATTCAGTCTACTATCCTGCAATAGTGAAAACATGTTTTTCCTAAGTATCTGTAATCTTTTACTTCTTATGGTATATAAGCCTGAATTATCAAAGAATTAGTTAAGATGTTCATGAGTGATAAGCTGTAGTAAGGGAGATTCTGATCTGGGAGTATTAAACCCACCATGCAAACTTTTTGACAGCTGAGAAAAACACCAAACCAGAAGAAGATGCTTTGGTGTGTTCTCTGCATGAACACAGTATGAACAACTTTTAAACCATAGCAAACAGAAATGATAAACTTCTGTGCTAATACATAGTTTTTAACAACGACTACTAACAAAGTTCTTTCTGTTAGCTAACCCAAATGTTTTATGCTACAGTTCAATAACATTTTTTTGTTTTAGTACATTTTAAAGTACTTTTGATTTATAGCAAAAAACATTTTCATGATTTTTTTCCCAGCTGCTTTTAATTTGCTACTAGAATCTTTCTGCCTTTGACTGATCGAATTCCTTTCTTACAGAGCTGCTTTCCTCTGCCTCACCTCATAACCTTGGATTAGCTTCTAGCTTTGTCTTCTGACTAATACAAGAATGTTTATAAATATATACTTGATAACTTTAGCCATTATGTCAAAATAACCACCAAACCCTGATGATATTAGCTTCTAAATATTTTTAAATTCTGTCCATATTTTTCCATCAGCAAATGCACCACCTTAGGACACACACATGTCACTTGTACCCACAACAATGGGGTCTCTGAGCTTTAGTTTTCTAGTGCCTTCATTGACAAACATTATTTGAACCTTTATCATCAATTTATACTATTTATAAATGAACTGATATATTAATTTATTTTGTAATAGAATGCTTGGCAAAATTTGAGAAGTTTTGAAAGATGATATAAAGATAATTAGAAATAGAATGTCAATTCCTTTTCTTACCAAGTGAATTGTCTTGTATTCTGCTTGGGAGAAATACATCCTATGCACCCCTCTTTGGGGACCATTGTCCTCAGATATGGCAATAGTAATTTAACTCATATCCTTGCCCTTTTAACTTGTTCCCTTAAATTCATCTGCACTTAGCTGCCAAGGTGATCTATATGCAATGTGTACTTGGTTCTGCCTCAGCCCTTCATAAAGTGATTCATAAAGCCCTTCATAAAGCCCTTCATAAAGTGGCCCCTCCCAGGATTCTCAGCCCTCTCACACAAACATATTTACCCCCGTCCCCTAGCAGCCTTTCTATCTCAGTTTAGAAACACAAAATAACAAAATAACTTGTAGTTTAGCTGTGCACTCCTTACTTTTACATCACTCAGTGCCTTTCTGCATCCTGTGCTTTTGCAAGTCATCTTCTTGACTTACCACTGAATGACTAATCCTTCAAACCCCACGTTAAACATCACCTTCCTTCTCTCAGAATCTTTCCCCAAAATATTTAAATCACTAGGTATTACAGACACAGGGGAAGGATCCATGAGGTTAACCAGGATCTAGTATAAATGTTAATGACCAGAAGAGAAAAAAAAAGCAGAAAAAAATGAAATGAATGATAATGAATAAATGTTTATCTAAATACTTACAAAATAGAGTGTGTCATTATGTTAATCAACTGCACCTCAACTTAAATATTATTTAGTTATATATAAATTAAAATCAGTTGTGATGTGTGTCAGAAATTTAATGTATTTGCCATGATATGGCTTGAAAGTCTAAAAGTAGGAGTACCTGGACCCTATTAAAATCATAAAATACCCCGCCCTTTTGTGTTACCATATGGCTCTGGGCAAACCTAACTCAGATCACTGAACCTTTATAGTGAAATCATCTCATATGTCTGTCTCTTTCACTTTCTCTGGATATAGTAGTCAAAATTTTAGAGCAAAAGGATCAGATACCAGAATTTATTTTGCTCACTTGCATTTTATAAAGCAAAATGTTCAGCATTCAAAATTTAAAATAAAAATCAATAAAACTAAAAAGTAATACGTATTAACTACAAAAATTTATAAACATATTATAAAGCCTATGTAAAATTTAATCATATGTATATACATTCTTATATGTATATATGTATGCCATATATAATAC
The DNA here is from genome assembly GCA_027257055.1 of Cephalopachus bancanus. Taxonomy (NCBI): domain Eukaryota; kingdom Metazoa; phylum Chordata; class Mammalia; order Primates; family Tarsiidae; genus Cephalopachus; species Cephalopachus bancanus. The sequence continues at coordinate 6,629,358 of JAPVLO010000031.1, read as the reverse complement.
ACATTCTTTCCCTAGTATAGCAGATTAAATTGATACAATAAAATAATACTTAAAATTTTCAAAATATACAAATAAAAAATTTAATGAAATTATGAAAAATTAGTTTATATTTCAAAAAAATCCCTCAGAGGATAAGATGTGTCAATCCTTGAATTACTAATGTATTTTTGTAAAAAAACATTTTCAGTGCCTAAAAATAATTATTGCTGAATCTATACTAGTTGGAGAAATTTTGAGAAGATTGAAATAAACTAATATATTTTTCTGATTACTTCATTTCCAAGTAACATTATTTTTTTGTTTGATAAACTTATGAGCACAGTGTGGACTTTTAAACTTTTTTCTCCCTGGAATGTCAACTAATTATGCTAGCCATGCATAGTTTTATTTCAAAGAAATAATTTCTAGGCCAGGCAAGGTGGCTCTTGTCTGTAATCCTGCATTTTAGGAGGCTGAGGTGGGAGGATCATTTGAGCCAGGAGTTTAAAACCAGTCTGGGAAACATAGCAAAATCACATTTCTACTAAAAATAAAAACAGACAAACAAATAAACAAAGAAATTAGCCGGGCTTTGTTGTGTGTTCCTGTAGTCCCAGCTGCTTGGGAGGCTGAGGTGAGAGGATTGCTAGAGGCCAGGAGATTGAGGCTGCAGTGAGCTATAATTTTGCCACTGCACTCCAGCCTGAGTAACAGAGCAAGACCTTGTCTCTAAAAAGAAAAAAAAAAAAGAAAAAATTTATGGGTCATTTTTATTTTCTATATTTTCATCACGTATGGATGAATAATTTAATGTAGGGTTTCATTATCAGCACCTATGCTGGCATGTTGAAGTATCATTTGTTCAGCAATTTTTTGTGCTAGAATAAGAATTATTTTTGAAGTAACAGCTTTATTTTATCAACTCTCATTCTCTGCCACCTCTGAAGTGTTATGAAATTTCAGAAGACTAGTATTAAGTGAGGGCAACTTTATATGTCTTGTAATTTTAATGCTGTGTACAACTCTCTGGGTAGAGATGATGTTCATTCAGCAAGTATTTTTTGTCACAAATTAACAAATTATCATTGATCTTGATCTCAAGATATTTTTATATCTGTCAATATCTTTACTTTTACCAGATAACTTTGTATTTTTGTATGGCTTTGAGTTACTGTCCCACAATAGAGGAACTCTCGTTAGTATTTCTTTTATGATTGGCCTAATGGTAATAAACTTCCTCAACTTCTGTGTATCTGGAAATATCATAATTTCTACCTCACTTTTGAAGGCAAGTTTTGCCACATATAAAATTCTTTATTGATATATTTTTTCTTTTAGCACGTTAAATATATAATTTCATTGCCTTATGGCCTGTAAGATTTCTACTGGCAATCTTATTGAGGATTCCTTGTATGTGATGAATTGTTTTTCTTTTGCTACTTTCAAGATTCTCTATTTGTCTTTTGAAAATATGATTAGAATATATCTTTGTGTGGTCTCTGAATTATCCTACTTGGAGTTCATAGAGGTTTTATATTTGTATATATATATCTTTCAACAAATTTGGGAAGTTTTTGCCATTATTTCTTTAAATAAGTTCTTTCCCTTTATCTCTCCTACTTTTGTAATTCCATAACATGTATATTGCTTTGCTTTTGCATGTCCTATAAATCCTTTGTCTCTGTTTACATTTCTTCATTCCTTTTTTTCCTCCTCAGACTTGATTATTTCAAATAACATGTTTTCAATTTCAGCAATCCTTTCTTCTGCTTGCTTAAATTTACTGTTGTACGTTTCTCATATACCTTTTAATTCAGTTATTGTGTTTTCCAGATCCAGATTTTCTCTTTGGTTGATTTTTAAAAAAGCATGTAACTTTGATCTTTTTGATAATATTCAAATTGTTTTCAAATATTATTTTTTCTGATGTTTTCCTCTTGTAACATGTATATATATATATATATATATATTGAATTGGAGTCTCACTCTGTCGCCCAGACTGGAGTGCAGTGGCCACTCCTGGCCACTGCAGCCTCGACCTGCTGGGCTCCGGCGATTCTTCCACCTCAGCCTTCCAAGTAGCCGGAATTACAGGCATGCGCTACCATGCTTAGCTAATTTTTTGATTTATTGTAGAGATGAGGTCTTGCTGCCCAGGCGGGTCTTGAACCTGTGGGCTCAGACAATCCACTCACCTCAGCCTCCCAAAGGCGCGGGATTACAGGTTGAGCCATCGAGCCCGGCTCTCTTGGAACATATTTAAGACAGTTTAAAAATATCTTGTCTAGCAAGGCTGATCCTTTGAGTGGATCACAGTTTTCCTATTTCTTTGCATGCCTTGTGATCTTTTGTAGAAATCTGGGCGTTTGTGAAAACTTCCACTTCTCCCAAAGTTTGCAGACTGGGTCAATGCCAAAGAAAAGACCTTCACTAATAAGCTCAGTGTGAAGTCTAAAAGTCTTCTTAAGCCTTTGCTTGGCATGTATCTTCATTGGGTATGTATTATTTCTTTCTTCTCAATTTCCCAGTATACATGGTATACTGTCTTAATTTTTCTAGAACCTCTGTTTCTTTTGGGGGCTTTATTCTATTGTACTCCACTGCTTTTAATCTCTTGCTCCCAGGCATGTATCAGTTTGTAGTCCCCTTGTGTTTTTCACAAGTCGAAACCACTACTTTCTAAAGTTTATACTAATTTGAGATTGCTTCCTTGTTTGTTTATCTTAGTTCTGAGTTGGATGGTACATAGACTAGACATTCTGATCACCCACAGATTTGAAACTTGAAAATTTGGCTCATTCTGTTCTCTCCAGCTCCTGGAAAGGAACTAGGGATTGACAAGACTATTACTTCCCCTAAACTGGTTGGGGCAAGGCTGACTAAAATGCCATGATATTTCCTACCATTTCTGATGTGGCTTTTTCTTGATTGGGTATTTGTTTGGTTGCTGTAGCTCTTTTACTGATTTCCAGAGTGCCTATAAATTTATTTTGGTCAGTTTCTAGTTGTTTAGTGTTTCTATGGAAGAAAGAGAGCCTATAGCTTCCCAGTCTACCATCTTGCTGATATCCCTGACTTCAGAATTTTAAAAAATACTATAATAGAGACCTCTTTGTAATATCACTGATATAGTTCTTCTGGCTTCTCCTGGTATAGTTCTTCCTGAGATCTGAATACTTTCTGATCTCTTTGTGGCTGACCTCTTTGCTATGATTTATGTTGTACCTGATTTAGTACAAGATATTGGAGCATCAATATCTACCATGTTTGACTCCTCTAAGAGGACATTTTAGAACCATGAACTCTGAGCAGTTCTTCTCCTCTTTTGAGGCATTTTTATTATGATGGACCTGTTCAGGCAGACATTCACCTTATTCAGAGAATACTTCCCACCAATTTGCTTTTGTGAGAGGTGACAAGTAGGAAGGAATTGGAGTAGGTGATGGAGTGGCTGGTGGAATTGCAGAAGCAGCATAGTAAAAGGGCCCAAGTGGTCTTTAGTTGAAAACTTTAGGGATGGGAAAGAAGAAAAATGAGCAAAGTCGTTGACTTATGTTCAAAATAGTGTTATTTCCCCTATTTCCTTCTTATATTAATATTATAAAATAACATGGTGTACTAAAAATACTGGATGTTACTATGGCAATCTGTAGAAAGCTAATATTTAACTTACCTTTGTACTCCCAGTGTCTAATAAGGTATAATAAGCACATAATTGTGCTCAATTCATGTTATATTGACATGACAACTATCTAGTCTTAAATGAGTGGTTTTGAATGTAGATCTTGTTGGAAAAAAACAAGTAATTTTTCATTCCCAAATTTAATATGAGTTATTAAAAATATGACAACTGCTTAAGGTTGAAGCATATATGAAAATATTTTAACATACATGTTACTTTCAGCTCTGTGAAGTCTTGAAGGAGATCATGCAGATAGTGAATATTATCTTTTCCTTGATATAAACATTTCTAGTTCTTATCCTTTCTCTCTCTTGTTCTTTCTCCTTTTCCCTCTTCCACTCTTCCTCTCTCCCTCCCTCTCTTTCCCTCTCTCTTTCACTCTCTATCAATCAACTAGTTGTACTGAGGATGTATTATTTGCCCAGAATTTTGCAAGGTGCTATAAAACATTAAAAATGTCGTAGCTCTGGTCCTAGAAGAGCGATACAAGACACCAGCTCTCCTCTTTTCACTCTTATTAGACACTGAGTTTATTTCCTCTATCTGGGGGTTTCTATTCTCTTCAATTTTCTGCTCAATTTTATTTCAGCTTTTGCTGAGTGAAATTTGGAAGGAGGTGAAGGAATAAGCTAATTTTATTTTGAGAAATAGTGTTGCATATGAGAATACACTTTGGACTCAGCAGCCAACCTGTGTTCTAGTTTTAGCTCTTCTATCCTTCACTGATGTAGCATTGTTAAAAGAAATTCAACTCTTCATTTTCTCATCTATAAAATGAGGATAACCATAGCTATCTTACATGTCATACGTACCAGAGTTTTTTGAGAGGGGTGGGGAAGGTCCATTTGGCTATTTGGGGCATGTGTGAGAAACTGCTATAAAATGTGAGCTGTTGTGATGGTTTTTCCCTTGACCCTCTGTTGTACCACTCTGTTGGAGGAAACAGACACTCCATGGATTGCAGTGTAGAAATTGGCAGTAAAACATATTCAAGAAGAGAATGGATTGTCAACAATCTTTGTATGTTGGAAACAGAAAAATAGGCATGTCTAGAGAACCTGTGTGTGTGTGTGTGTGTGTGTGTGTGTGTGTGTGTGTGTGTGTGTGTGTGTGATTAGATCATGTCCTTCCTTTCCTCACAATCCTCCAGGGGCTTTTCAATCCACTTAGCATAACATTCAAAGTCCTTTCTATGGCTTTCGAGACACTTTCCCTTGCTTCAAACTTATTTTCTTCTCTATATCCCCAAATTTTTGTTGTCCCACAAACACTCCAAATCCATATCCTGCTCAGGGCCTGTATATTTCTGTTCCTTTTCCAATAAGGCTCTCAAGACTAACAGTTGTGTGACTTACACTAGCTCTTTATCCAGGTTGATATTAAAAGGCCACTTCTTCCAAGAAGTCTAATCTCTCTTCGCCCCATGACTTCACTTCACTTTTTTCATAGTATTTAATAATATCTATCTTTGTTTTATTTATGCGCTGCTTATTATTTGTATTCCCCATTAGAATGTAAACTTCAGGAAGGCAGGAACTTTGCCTGTTATATTTCTAGCTCAGTGTTTAGTGACCAGGACATTATTGATATTCAATAAATAATTATTGAAAGAACAAATGACTGGTTGAATAAATGAATAAATGTGAGTGTACATTCCATGAATTCTAGATTTGTAACCAAGTCTACATTTCTGCAAATGTATTATCTCTTACGTATTAAACACCTGATCATAGTTAATAGCACTTAGCTTTTCCCACTTTTTATAGTAGCTCATTCTTTTGCTCTTACCTCAAAGGCCTGAATGGATCCTTTTAAGCCACTGCTTTGAAGGCATTTGTATATTTTTCTAAAGATGTTTAATGAGTTGGAAATAACCATGCATGAAGCACTTTTAGTGTAACCTTTACAAAGTAAGCTTTTGCTATTTAGAATTCTCGTTAGATAACTCACTGAAAGAAAGTGTATTCACTTATATTAAATTGTTTCTATCTCGGACAATTTTGAAGCTGCTTTTCAAGTATTTAAAATGTGAAGTTGTAGCAAAGTGATGAGACACAGACCCTGAAAGACAGAAATCGAAGCTGGGCTTACATGGAACTCCATGGACCGTTTTACTGGCAGTGTCAGCATGGAGACCATTAGAGGCCACTCTGGCTGAATGTGTAAGCTAGTGACTCGGCTACTGACACAGCTGCTTAGGTTGAGGAAAGCAAAAGTAATTGTAATTAGTGAGATTCCAGATTGTAGTGCCCTAAGCGTTTATGAGGGAACCTGCCCTATAAGCAGATGAAATATTAGAGAAAACAGGGAATTGCAGAGACCTTAGCACAGTTGTGTTAGCTCTGACTTTGCTAACACAGCGGTGCTGAGTTTTGTATTACTGCAGTAATTTTTAGCTACTATGAAATATGGCAAAGTGCTGAGATACATGGGAGAGAAACAAAGAAGAGAAGTCTATAATTCTCTATTAGGTAGAGACTGAGTGTTCATCAAAAATGTAGTTAAACAGATGCAACTGTTTTGCCCCTTAGTTAAAAGTAAAACTATAGCACTAACCTGGAGCTTTGATAAAGGGTAGAACAACCTTCAAAATTATATTAAAAAATAATGTGCAGAGTGAGAGGAGCGGTATCACACAAATATTTTTCTTTGTAGTCTGTGTTACTATCTTCCTATAATTGAAAAGTACAATTTGCTCCCAGGTTTGGCTAGGAAGACATTTACTCTAATTTTCTTTGTTTGATTTCTTCTTTTACAAAAGACAAACAACTTGAAAAGGAACATTAGCCTGATATGCTAGGAAGTTACTTGCTGAGCTCGATGTGACAATGGAGAGCATTGCTGTGAGCCAATCAGGTGCTGCCTGTGGAGATGTTTTTGTTTGTAGCATTTTCACACATATTTATTCAATAAAGCTTTTGTTTTACTGACACTGGAAAATAGCGTACTGCATTATGCTATGATTTTGAAGTGACAGTGCCAGTGGGAATAGAGTAGAAGATTTGAAGTGAATTGAGGCTGAAAACTAAAGCTTTGTTTGTGCTTAGTTAAGAAGGAAAGTTAAGTTTAAGATTTTTTTTTTTTAACTTCTGCTCCCATCACTTGAAAAACAGTAACAGGAAAAACAAGAACAACATCAACTGCAAAAACAAACTTGTATCATATCATCCTTGTCTTATTATTAGTGAGAGAATGTCATTCCAAGTATATTTCTGTATCTCTGGTGGGAAATAAGAAAATTGTTGCAACTTCTTTTGACAGGTAATACATATTTAATACTCATTAAATAATATAACTTAATCTAGTTATAATTTAACATTCTGAAAAATGTCTGTTTAAATAGGATAAAGTGATACATATCAGCAAAAGCAATGTCTGTTATCAGGATTCCTAAGATAAATTCAAATCACAACAAATTTCTTTCTCATAGATGAATTCGATACTTAAAATTTAGATCTTGAAAGGGGAAGGCAACAAGGTGTGATAATAAATCTATTGCAATATGAATGTGCTCTATCTCTACCCCCTATTTTCTGATTGACTTTGGTATGTCAGGGAACTTCTTCAAGGCTTTAGCTAATTCATCTAACAGAATGAGGGAAGTGAATTACAGTATTTCATGTATGTCTTTGTACTATTACTCCATGAATAACTTTGTTTCAGAAAATAGGTAATTCGGGCACTGTTGTGGGTCTTTTGATAATATATTAAAGGAACTCTGTTATTTGTATTTTATTTCTGTGCAAATAAAATAAAATCTGAAAGTTATTATTCAGTAAATTTGAGTTAAAACCATACTGACCTTTATGTTCATGAAAGGATGAACGAAAATAGTTCTCCTAACAATGTTCCCATAGTTTTATGTTTTTCTGTCATAACACTTATGCTATCTGCTAATTATTTTGTATGCCCTGTCCTTCATTAAATTCTACTTATTCCTTCCAGTAATTATATTTTAAGGTTTCTTCCATTTTAAAAAATAATTGACCCACATTAATCATCATCTTCTTTCATTCTTTGCCTTCAAATCCAAGAGTATTATTCTATAGTGCTGCTTTACTTATCTTCCTTATTTTTCTAATTACCAATCAACAGTCACTATTCATTTAAAAAAAAAAACACTTCTCAGTGGCATTTGACCTTGTGAATTACACCCTACCTTCGTGAAATTTGTTCTCAGTCACTCTCAATATTCTTTGCTGGCTCCTCAACTTCCACTAAAAATGAGACTTTGGTGTTTCACACAGGAGATTTGGTCTGCATACTTTTTCCCAGTCTCCAATTCATACATTTGAGTTCCAAAACTATCAGATAACTTATATAGCCCAAGTCAAATATACCTGCAATCAAATCATTGCCCTAAATTCTGTGTTTTCTCATCAAGTCCACTCACACAACACTGCCACTTCAATCTTAACATATTTAAAACAGAACCAATGGTATTTCTTCCTCAACTTTACGAGTCAGGTATCTATAAACTTAGAATTTCCACTCCATATTACATGCCTAACCCCATCACTAGTCATGAATTTATTACAAATCTTAGAATTTACCTTCTCCCCTCTTTTAACCTATTTTTATTTAGTTTAGACTTCCATCACTTCTTACTGGGACTATTTTATTAGTGCTTTATAAGCTTTCTCTGTACAAATTTTTCCATTTTATTTATCACAGTGCAGTAAAAGAAATTATTTAAAATTACATATCTGATCATATATTTTCCCTATTTAAAACTTTTCAGTGTGTACATTGTCTTCCAGACAAATTCAGATAACAGGGCATAATAGGTCCTTTTTTCTCCCTACTTACTTTTCTAAATTTATCTACTGGACTTTCCCTACCTGCCCATAGACACATCACGGCAGGCAAACATAACACTTATAATTCTCTAAACACTGGACATCCTGTTTTATATCTCTATCCTTACACTGTTTCCTTTATCTTGGGTATTCCTTACCCTTGATTACCCTGACAAAATTCCTACTTATTCTGCAAGAGCCAACTACATAAACTTTTATATAACATTCCCTATAAGCACAAATGATTGCTTTTAACATGGGTTTCCAAAATCTGTTTCACCTTACCTTGCCCAGAACCAATTTATCTTTTGCCATCAAACAGGTTTTATTTCTATCTGAATCCTCAGTGCCAACTCTCCCTGATAAACAATAATTATTCAATATTTGTTGGGTAATCAGTATACCAAAGGAGCATTCCAGAAAATAGTTGAGAAGCATGATTAATGCAACAATGCTTGCTGAGAATTTTGTGATCTTACCTTGTGGTCCTTTCCCCCTATAAACACAATCTGTGAAGAAAATAAAAATAGGAATAGGTTGGTATTAAAATCCTGAGGGATAGCAAGGCTGTTGATGGGAAAAGATCAAGAGGAGGAAGCTGGAGTATTTTGGGCACTTCTAAAGGGGAGATGGAGACCATCTGGAGAAGAGGATGCTGCAGGAATGAGTGCCAGGACAGAGATAAAAGTGAGTGGAAAGGAAATGGTGGCTGAGCAACATCAAAGAGGCATCTCTACTACAAACTGAACAAGTAACTGTGTACTCTCTTTGGCAGAAATACAAGTGGGTAGCATTGGATGATGTATCCTGATGGTTATGACAAAGACTAAAAAAGGGGGTCATAATTTGGTATAAGACTTCCTCTAGGGTAGTGTGCTTAGGACAAGGTAACACAAATCAATATGGTATGTTTTGGCATTTCAATTTTTCTTTATGTGCAAATGTATCGAAGTATACGTTTCCTATTTTAAAAACGCCACTAACACACTATTAAAGTAGCCTTCTCTTATTAACATGTTTTACCCTTTTTCTTTTTTTAGAAAAATCTGTATAACTACTACAAGGACACCAAGAGCATAATCTAGATGATATGCCACTTTCTGAAAGCAACCATTTTTGTGTTCTGCCACAGAATTTTTTTTAGCAGAGCTCAGGTAAATCTGTATCTAGACAGGAAATTCATGTAATTAAAACAAGATATTGTATTTGTTTGGTTTAGGGGGAAAAAACCATAGATACAAACATCCTCTTCAAACATTTGTTTATAATTAATTACTAATGATAGATTGAAAGCTTTGAGAGCAACAGGAAGTGTAAATAATATAAGAAGAAAAAAGAGAAAAGAATAGTGTTAATAATAACAGTTGCAGATGGTTAGCGTTTTCCCTGGAAAGTATTGTTTTAAATTTCTGTTAAATCTTGCCAGATTTCGGGAGATTGTTTGATCTTAAGTAGAACATGTTGCCACTATTTCAATGATAGTAAATGCTGCTGAAACATTTGAAAAATAAAGATCAATACCCTGGGAATGTATGAACTTATATGTTCAGGTGATAAATCCCTAAGGACCATACGGAAGATTTTTGTGTGTGTGGTTACATTTAAAGAAAAGTAAGTTACATTCTTCAAAGGACTCATTCAACATATATGGTTTAAGCAGTAACTTTTCTTGTGTTGAAAAAGTATTAAGAAAAAAAAATATGCATATATATTTTCTCTTATATACTTGCAATTATTTCTTTCCCTTGTCAAAAAAACATAAAATTTAAAAAATGAAATTCAGTAATTAATATTGGTAGTGATCTAGATAACAAGAAAATTGAACATTGTCGTTACAAAGGAAATACTTGAACATATCCTGTAGATGTTTAGTTTGCTTATAGCTCGATGGTTCACATTATGGTGCAATAGTGAAACATTTATCATTGTGTTAAAGTCAGATTTATTTGGATATTTATCTAAGGAATTTTAGAAAAGGTGAAATAATAATTCCAACTTAAAGAGGAGTTAATCCATAAGACTATGGGACAAAAAAATCAATTACTATATGAGTAGCATAAAATAATAAAAATGAAAAAGTAAAGACACAAGACATTGCTCAATAAATGTGTTTGTTGCTAATATAGTATTTCCTATTGATAAGAGAGAAAGTGGATATTTAAAGTCACTTTCACTTTAAGATAAATTATATTTTGGCGTATTTGCAAATGCATATAAAAACAATAGGTTAACCTATGGGCCACTGATATATTAAAAACTCTGAGATTGTTTCTAAAACATCTTTGAAAGCTGTTTTAGAGAGAGAGTGGTATTAAAGAATTTCTTTGGAAGTTGTCCCTCTTGAATTTACAGCCACAAATTTATATTCCCTTTGTGATCTAAGTGGAAAAGAACCATCTTCTCTTCAAATTACTGGTCAGTATGTCAGTTAGATCAAATGCCACTAATAAGATGCTAAAAAGTGCTTTTGAGGAACAGGGGGATTTCTTTAATAAGGCATAAAGTGTTTTTTAATCCATTTCTTCCTTGTTAAAAACCTTATGATTCCCACAGATTGTTCTATCATGACGTGATTTTAATCCTTTATGAGAAGGAAAAACACATGGTGAAATTCTGAAATATATGTTAAGAATTGAGTAGGCAGTCTCCTTAATATAAGCAATCCTATTCCAAATCTTTGGTAATAACATAGGTTTCTGGAAATGATGTGACCAGCAAAATGGGGAAGATTCTTAAGAAAGTGTGCAAAAATTTGGGAGAAATTTTTTTCACGAACTGAATTTTCAAAATTTTCTTTTGACTTCTAAAGAATTAAATCTCATGTTCTGAATCAAGTCCACCAACTCTAGCATACTAATTCAATGAGTAATTATGGTAATCCTACAAAGAAGCAAAAGATAATGTTGATTTGTGGACTAGAATGCTTTTTTTTTTTTAATGTGACATTTTCCTCTGGGAGTAAGAGCAAAATGACCAATCTCTGCATGTTTCCAGTTACCTATTTATCCCATTAATTGTTTAGCAGTCTTTCTTTCCATTTGAATATTGTGATTAAATTGAATTCAATTCCATTTATAGCTAGAGTCCCAGCAATGAATGAAATTTTAAGAGCAATGGCAAGGGATAGAGTTGTGTAGGGGTGATGAGAAGGTCACATCCATCTGTCTGCCACATGAAAAATTAACTGGAAAGGCCGGGCTCGATGGCTCAGCCTGTAACCCCAGAACTTTGGAAGGTCAAGGAGAGTGAATTGCCTAAGCCCGCGAGTTCGAGACCAGCCCGGGCAACTTGGTGAGACTTCATCTCTACAGAAAACAAAAATTAGCTGGGCGTGGTAGCACACGCCTGTAGTTCTGGCTACTTGGAAGGCTGAGGCGGAAAGCTCGCCAGAGCCTAACAGGTCGACGCTGGGGTGGCCGTGAGCATGCCACTGCACTCCAGTCTGGGCGATGGAGTGAGACTCCAACTCAGAAAAAAAAAAGGGGATGAGGGTGGAGCAAATGGATCAGAATGTACTCCTGCAGTCATCTATGTATGCTATAATAGTGGTTTGGATTAGCACGATAGTATTGGGATTGGAAAATATTTCATAAGTAAAGGTGTAAGACATTATGTTAGGTTGAATATAGGGCAGGAAGAGAGGATAAGGTCATGCTTTATATTATTCCATAGTAGATGGGAGATAATGTTGGAAGCAGGTTAGGTTGCAATGAGGAAGATAGAAATAACAACAGTAATTTGATTTGGGACATAGTGACTCTTTTTTTACCCTTCTATTCCAGAATCTATTCATAAGTCAGGTCCCAGTAAAATATAAATAAATGAATGAACCAGTGAAGGTGTAACCCATGGTATTTCATTTATTCTCAGAGTGGCAGAAATCTAAAAACTTTTTCTCCTGGATATACAATCACTGATCTACCTATGTAATATCATGACAATCAAAAACAAAACAAAATACAATTCTGTATTTCTCAACATTCCATCATTATTATTTTAAGCCTTTGAGAAATTAGCATGGAGCTTTTCTCAATGAGGATTTAAATAGTTACTCTGATGACTCTCTCAACAAAGCGACAAAAACAGTTATAAATAAATGCTTTGATACAAAATAACACATCAAAAGTCTTTGTCTTATTTTGTGTCATATTCTCCTTCCTTCATATCATTAAAAAAAACTTAACTGTTAAATTTGACTATTGGTTCATATATGAAAGCTTCTTCTCACATTTGCCAGTAGTCCAATAAATCTTGATAGCACTTAATTTTGAGTATTTGGGTGCCAGAAGTTTTACAAATGGTTTTTCTACTCATGTTTTTTAGAGTTTTCACCTCTCTTCCAAAGACTGTTTGCTTCTTCTATATGAATGTTAAAAGAGCCTTTTCTGCTTCATCTTCAAGCCCAGTAATGAATCTAGGGTTCAGAACATTTGACAGATACTCCCCTTCCAGGTAGATTCTCTTTTAAATAAAAAAATGGATTTAAGAACAATATCAAATGTATGTGACCAAAATTGGAAAAGAAAGTTACTTTTTTGTTCTGTGTACCCTGGAAAATTGTGGTAAATATTTGAATACTAAATTGATGACACCTGATTTGAAGACTCAGGCCCTCATTCCCTACTATATAATGTGCATGCTCCCTGGCGTCTATTTACAGCGTTCCATAGCATGTCACTAGGCTACTCTTTTATTTTTATCCTTGTCTAATCTTCCTCTAAAACCTTGCACTCCGGACAAACTAGATTGCTCACCATTCCCTATTTTTCCTAGTTCTTTTCTCTAGACCTGAAACCTTTTGCTTTCTAACCAAATCATTCTTTCTTACTTTTTATTCAAAAACCTCAAAATTTCGATGACTTTTTCTTTCAAGGCTTATCTTAAATGCTATTTTCACTATAGCAGTGTTCTGCTATTTTTCTTAGGGCACTTTTCATAAATAGCATAGTTATAATTCAACCTTGCAAAATTTCTACTCATCCTCGTATTCCTCATTGTTGCTATCCTAGTGACTTACACATACCAGGAAATCAATAATAGTTTTTGAATTAAGTTGACTCATTCCCACTGGCAGCTCTTATGTACATAAGGCTTTGGGAAATTATTCAAATCACGGAATCATCTTGTTTGCATTGACAAAGGTACTGTACCAGACTCTCCCCATTATATTGCCTCATTAAGGCTCATTCACCAAACATGGGTTGAACACCTACTAATTGCAGTGTACTGTTACTCTGTCCTGTAAACAGGACCAAATATAATTACATAATTATGTGTCAGGAAAAATATATAATTATGTACATCTCACATATTCAAAATAACTTTCTAAAATAAAATAATTAGACTAACTTGATATCAATTAAATCTTGTCTAAATAAAGGCTGAATATTCAGCTTTGTTCAATCTCATGTAAATGCGGACAAAGAGAGTTAATCCTCCCACTTGAGAAAAACAATTAACACATATCTAACCCAGACACTCATTTGTTCAATAACTTTCTCTACAAAATTCATAAGTAAGAAAAAATTGGTTTCTTCTCAGTACCTTGATTGTTTTTCAAAGACATTTGTAAGGATTTGGTTTCAGAGTCTCTTATTTTAGATATCTCTTAGGATTGGTTATAAACAAGAGCAGAAGAAGAGCTGAAGCCTCAGAGGCAGCACATAATTGTGGAAAATCTGTGAAGTAATGTTGTCCTTGCAACATTTTCCGGCCTACTTTTCAGGACCCATGGGATTCAGATAAGCATTAGGTATGAGTCCAAAACAAACCACTAAAGTTTTTAAGCCACTGTCCATCCTTGCTATAACTCTTTCACGAAAAATTAGCTTAATACAATACACTCTTTTTTCATGATTAAAAAGCTTAGGGGATTGGGGCACTACCTGGGTGTGTGTGATTTGACAATTCACTGTTTTAATTTAAAATTTCCAGGCAACATTGCATTCATAAAATGACCACACTATGATATGTAAGCCAAAAAGCATAAGAAGTGCATTATGGGTAAGGAGTTTATTTTTGTTATTCTTTTGAAATCTTCAGTTGGTATTAAAAACAGATCTTTTGAGCTAGAACAACAGTTGTACAGGTAGACTTCCTACTTTTGGAAAAGATCTGGTCTTTAACTTATGGGAACCGAGCCGAAGCAGATGTGAAAAGTTCAACTAAAGGAAGAACAGATTAAACGCACTTTTGTGGTTGAAAAACCAAAACAGATGTTATTATTAAACCACAAAAACCTGGGTACATTTAAGTAACACTAGGTGTCTGAATTTTAAATCTGTATTTGAAATAATTAAGGCATTTAAAGCCACAGAGGCCATTGTGTGCCACTAAACTCTTAATCTTCAAATCAAGGAGTTTACATATTTAAAAAACTATTAGGAACATTGAGTATCTGTCATTGTGCATTGTGTTTGTCATCTGAAAATGAGAAAGAAAGCATCTAACAATTAAAAGCAAAGCCTTTTGGTGACTTTAAAATTATTATTTCAAAAGCATTTTGAAAACATTCATTTACATAATTTTTTTTTACATCTTTAGAGAGCATGCTGAAATATCTGGATTACAATTGTTACAGTGTAAATCTCAGAAAGAGGAATAAAGTCACAGAGCAAATTAATATGATGCCAACATGTGAATTCATAGACCATTGGTCAACTTACTGGAATACTTCCCTACTCATGACAACCTCTACCATGCGATATACAACGATGTGGGAAAGCAAATACAAATCAGAATTATTCCACAAAACCGGAACTACTCTTTGATATTTAATTTTGGCATTCTTTATAACTTTTGTTCTAATGTGCCACCTCATCCACTTCCACCTAAGGAGGTTAAAAGTCAAAGTCAAAAGGTGTTGTCTTGTGAAAAATCCCATACTCGAGAAAAGTCAGCCGAGATAAAGGGTGGTAAAAGGAAAGGTAGCTGTGATTTGTTTCATAGTTAGAAGTCTTCAATCATTAATCTAGATCTGCTCTCCACACTAGACCAAAAGGGATGTATTTAGCTATAATGGACGTTAAGGATGTAGTCTTTCACCTCTATTTGGAAAAATGGAAACATAATGTGGGATAATTTAAGAGAGAGCTGGGAGGATGCCAAGCTTCTATATCATGTAATCTTCAAGCACTGGAAGTGAAAGAATCTTTATTAATTGCCCATTTCCACTGGAAGAATTTTCTTTTCTACTCTGATTGGAAGAGAAATGGAGGTAACATAAATAGTCTGGGGAATTAATTTTTTTCAAATAGCACATACTTTTTCTCTGTGCATGCACATTTTAGAAGTTCTCTGAGATGATTCTGACACCCACTCCTCATTCTCTCACTCTGCCATCCCTCCTTGAGAACCAGTTTCCTTGACATTCTATGTGTAAATGGCCACTGCTTCAATTGAGCACCGTGAGTCATGAGATGACTAGACTGTTACAATCTCCCATAGTTTATACAATAATTTGTATTATCATATTGATTACATGGTGAACTCATAATGTTTTAGATACATGTTTTTAAATAAAATACATTATCCTAATTTCCTGTTTTCTTTCATTTTTTAATGTGGCTATTAGAAAATTTAAAACATGACTTACATTTGTGGCTTGCATTATATTTCCATCAGACAGCTCTGCTGCATCTGGTAAAGGAAAAGATGGTGAGAAAAATATGCGACTTTTTGGGGAAAATAATATAAGCATCTCTTTGCCCTTAACTATTATCTACCCTTAGTAGCAACAGTTTTTAATATGTGTGAATTCCGTTTAAAAATAGGTTAAGCAGTTAGCAATTCTTGGAGGGTATGTAAAGGGCAGGATCCCAGAGGAGGCATCTCTTGGTTGGTTGAACTAATCATGATGGGGAGGAGAGATGGCATTTCAGTCAGATGTAATAAGAGGAAACCCCTGGCTGGCCTCACACTGTGCATAAGAGTAGTTAGCTTTGGATGGAGTAAGCTACAGCGTCCATTAAAGGTGCATTCTAGGTAAGACTCTCCTAGATAATCCAGTATGTGGAGTTATTTTGAGAAACTTTAAAAGGGAGAGATGAGACTATAAAGGAGGGGTATAACTTTCTAAAGATTAGAAATACTTTATTATTTAATTCTGTAAATATCCAATGAGGCTCTCTTTCAATCTATCCAAGTCTTTTTCTGGACAATGGAGAGGGGATCAAAGGGGAGGAGAAAGATGATAACAAGCAGACATATTGTGTCAGAGATTTTTTTTCTGTAAAGAAAATAAAGTAGAACAAAAGGATAAAGGGTTGAGGGTGTGTTGATATGCATACAGTAGAAATTATATTTTGAATTTTAATCTTTTCCAGGGCTAAAGATATGTAGTACTATACCCTCTTGCAAGCTCACATCTCCCAATAAGTCCAGTAATCACCAGGGTAAACAACTAATGCTCTACAGTGTACAGATTCTCCTTGACTTATAATGAGGTCATGTCCTAATAAACTCATTCTAAGTTGAAAACATTGTAATTTGAAAATGCATTTGATATGTCTATCTTGTGGAACATCATAGCTTAGTCTAGTCTACATCAAACATGCACAGAACACCTACATTTGTCTACACTTGGGCAAAACCATCTGGCAACACAGTCCACTGGAGATTATGGGTTATTTACCCTTGTGGTTGCATGGTTGATGAGAGCTATGCCTCGCTGTCACTGCCCAGCATTGTGAAAGAGTATTATATTGAATATTGCTTGCCCAGGGAAAGAGTAAAATTCAAAATTTTAAGTGCAATTTCTGTGAAATGCATATATCAATTTTGCACCTCTATAAAGTAAAAAAACTCTTAAGACTAACCATGGTAAGTCACTGACAATCTGTACTGTGTTGCCAGTTGATTTTGCCTAATCATAGGCTAATTTTAAGTGTTCTGAGTACATTTAAGGTAGTCGAGGCTAAGCTAGTATAGGTTAGGTTGACTAATGCATTTTCAACTTATAGTATTTTCAATTTAGGATGGGTTTATCAAGATGTAACCCCACTGTAAGTTGAGGAGCATCTGTATGTTGTGAATTTGAACCAAATGATTTTTCTGATGAGTTGTATTTATACGACAAAGAATGAAAAATTCAAAGATAACTCCAAGAAGTGGGCCTGTATAGCAATGAAAATGAAATCACCATTTACAAAGAGAGAAAAATTTGTAATAAATAACAATAAGCCACAGACACATATTGTAATCCCCTGGGTATCTGCTAAAGGGAAAGTTAAAGAGTATATAACTTAACAAGTTAACAAAGAGGAAAATGAAGTTAATAGAAAACAAATAATGTGGTGCACACATAAACCCAAATATATGTAATTACTTTGAATGGAGAGAATACTGCATTTTTAAAAACTAAGATGACAGAATGAATTAAAAATATAAATTGAGAAAAAAATTTGGATTGGAATCAGGTATGGATGAGTGAAAATAGGCATTCAGTTTTGTATATTTTAAATGAAGAGGATTAGTTGCCAGTTAAATATTAAACTCTGTAGTTCAAGAGAGAGGTAGAGACTAAAAAGGTCAATTAACAGAATTTTCCAACAGTTAAGAGTCTGACTCTCAAATTTGTGTTTAAATAAATAGTGACAGCCGGGTTCGGTGGCTCAGCCTGTCATCCTGCGCCTTTGGGAGGCTGAGGTGAGTGGATTGCTTGAGCCCGGGGGTTCGAGACCCGCATGGGCAGTGAGACCTCATCTCTACAATAAAATCAAAAAATCAGCCGGGCGTGGTAGCGCATGCCTGTAATTCCAGCTACTCGGAAGGCTGAGGCGGAAGGATCGCTGGAGCCCAGCAGGCGAGGCTGCGGTGGCCGGGAGCGGCCACTGCACTCCAGTATGGACGACCAAGTGAGACTCCAACTCAAAAAATAAATGAATAAATAAATAGTGACTAGGTGACTAGTTAAATGACTACTTGGAAGACATGTTTTAAAACATTATTATTACTTGTATTAGCAATCTTGTAAGATTTCTTTCATTCTAAGATTTTATAGACTATCAAAAAGTATTTCACTTAGAGGAAACTTAGACTAGTTGGTTGGTATAATTTTTTTCAAATTTACTGTATTCCATTATAACATGAGTCCATGATTCTTCCTGGCAAACCAAGTCATTTCTCCCCAATAAAAACCTATTTGTTTTGTTTTATCTAAATCATATAAAATAGCTATACAGTCTACTAGCTCTTAAACTTCTCCAAGTTGCTCTCAGACTCACCCATTTACTTTAATAAATGCCACTGAGACAGTAGTCACTGGTACATCTTATTTTGCTAAAATTTTATTTTGTTAAAAATATTTTGAGTTTGAAATATATTGTGTATAATAATATGAATAAACAAAAGGATTATCATTTTTATTTCTACCTTTTATTTCTACCTTCATCACCATCTTTATAAATGTATCACAGAAATAAAATCTGAAAATGCTTTCCTACTGTAAAGTTATTTTTAGTTAGCCTATAGATTATTATTATTCTAACATAAAGTTTTCACCACTATAGCTCTTGTTTTTAAATTCATATTCAACAAGTGGTCTGTTTTGAAAATGTGAATTTAGGTATTTGGCACTCTGAGCAAACTAATATTTGGTACCTAAATTCACAGTTTTATGCTTGGCTCTGTGAAATGCCATCTTAATTTGCAACCATAATTCTAGATTATTGTGATCTATTTGTATATGGATTCCATATTCCATAATATCAGATTTCCTTCAAGCTTTGTTATAAAAAATGAATGTGTCTTTCTGCATATCTTTTTTAATTATTTTATTTTAAATATGTTGGGTACAATTCAGGATTAGGTACATAAGTGGTCGATGTACAGGTGAAGTTTGGGCCTCCCATTAGTCCGCACTTCACCTGGTTTAGGATCAGGTACCCTTATTGATGTTATGTACCCGCCAACCCCACCTCCCTGGCCGTGTCCCGTTACTGCCAATCCCTTTCTTGTAGTATTATGATAAATGTTCAGGGTCCACTTATGAGTGAGAACATATGGTACTCAGTTCTTTGTTTTTGTGATAGATCACTGAGTATGAGGAACTCAAATCATTCTACAAAAAAGATACTTGCATATCTTAATCTAAGTCATTCATAAAAACTTTGCAAAGAAGAGACAGAAGCCCACATCATGCCATATCCAGGATGCTTCTTCTCAGGTGGATATTAATCAAATGACCATAGTCGCATTTTATCAGAAATAAATTTTACTTGCTTGAATTGCATTATGTATTACCTGCATGATACAAATAAGAGCTGGGAGAATTGAGAGAGGTAGAGAGCAGGAGCTATCACTGAATAATGAAGGTGATTCTTCCCTTCATTAGATTCAATTGATGCTTGCCTTGTGATTTAGTTCTCATGGGACTCCTAGTTTTCATGTAATTCTAGTTTGATCATTTTGTTAGGCTGAGTGTGATTCTAGTTTTTAAAGATTTTTGGGGGTGGCATATAAGATATAGTTTGTAAACATGAGCTAACTTGTAAACATGAGTACTTCATATAATACTCAGTCATAGAAAAAATGATTAGTCCCATAGCTGGAGGAAAAACTGGTTGTGTTGTTCTTACTGAGACACTTTAGAAACAATTTGAAGGACAATTTTGACTGCATATTATTATCCTACAAATAAGATGTGAAGCCTTCAACAAGATATGACTCATCTTAACTCTACCATGATTTAATCCATAATCTCCTTCTAATCAATACAAATATGATATATAATTTCTGTTGGGAATCAAGACATATTATTTTGCTTTTGCCTTATCTTCCAAACTAGAAGTATTCCCACAAAATGAAGTTAATGAAATGTTACTTGTTACCTGTGGATATTTGTTAGCGCCCTTTATTTTCTTTCCCTTTATTTTCTTTGTGATCACAAGTTTTGTTTTCTAACCTATTTATCTTTTAATATGCCCTAGAATTTCTTTAAAATTGGGTACATTTTCTTTTTTTTAATTTTTAATTTTAGTTTTTTTTTTTTTTTTTTTTTGAGTTGGAATCTCACTCTGTCGCTCCCGGCCATTGCAACCTCGACCTGCTGGGCTCTGGCGATCCTTCCGCCTCAGCCGTCCAAGTAGCTGGAACTACAGGCGTGCACTACCAAGCCCGGCTAATTTTTTGATTTGATTTTTGATTGATTTACCATTCAGGATTAGGCATACAAATGTTCATTAAGCAGGCACTCTTGTTGAAGTGTTGTGCCTCCCTTCCCCTGGAAGTTTCCCGTTACTACCAATCCTACCCTCTCTCTCCCCCCTGGCAGTTTCCCACTATTGCCAACCCCTTACATTCCAGATATTCTGGCATGAATACGGGGGTAATAATAAACACTTCCTAAGCATATTTGTAGCTCTCATCCTGCAAAGTGTTTAGCACCAGGATTTTCCATTTCTGCTCCTGCAGTGTCTCTTTTCCATAAGCCAAATTCCATACTGTTTTCAAGGCCCAGGCAAAGATTCAGCAATTTTATATAATTTTCTCAGAATAGTAATGTCCTATGCTAAAACTTTCATCTCATTATGTATTCATCACTTGTAAAATAATCATTCACTGTTAAAACAAATGTTGCCTTATAATTATTCATGTATTTATTCAATAATTATGCACTGAACACTTACTATAATCCAAGCATCATGGTACTGTAAGACAACAGTAGAAAAATAAGCAGTTTATAGTCTAGTCTACTTGTAAAGATAGTACATTTAAAATGTATCCACAATCAAGCAGGATGTGGTTAAATATAGAGAAGTCCTAGATGTCATAAAAGTATGCATATTGTTTCCTACCCTAGTAACACATTGGGATCATTCAAGGACCCTTTAAAAAATACCTATGCCGTGATTTCATGCCCATGGTCTAACTTACATGGTGTAGTGTAGGCCTGAGACATGAGTCTTATAAAAACTCCCCAGGTAATTCTAATGTACAGCCAGCATTTAAAACTACTAGGCCTCACTCCTGCTGAATGGCGTCTGTGAAGCCTTGGTTTATTGGGTGCTCACACAAGTCAACCATCAGTACCTCACTGGGCTCTTCCACTTTTCACCAACAATGTTAATTATCAAAGAAACTTAAAAAAAAATAATGGGTTTGCTCTTAGCATTATTTTATTGTTGTTATTGAATCTTTGGCACGACCAGTAAGTAATAAACCTGTGGATTCTCTGCTACAGAGATGCCAGGAATAGCAGCCTCTGAAATTCTTTATCTATAACTCATTTAATAAATCAGAGATCGGGTATCAGTAATTTTCATAGATAATGATAATGAAATAGATAATGAATAGAATCGATTTTATTTACTTCACCAGCCCCTTTCTATGTGATGCTTCAGACTTTTAGCTTTATCTCCAACTTTTCTTTAATACCTGCATAATGAACATTTGTATATCTAACCCTGAATTGTACCCCACATATTTAAAATAAAACACTTTTTTAAAAAGATGGTTTTCCAGGCCCAGGCATTTTATTTATTTATTATAGCAAAAATGAACACGTTCTGTGTCTTCTGTAGATAGAAAAAGATGAATAGTCTTGCTAATTAACCAGGTCAACACTACTAACAATAAAAGAGGCACTCATTTTCTTAGACCAGGCCAAAAATAATATTGTTTAAGGTATACAAGTAATTGAGGAACCATGTTTTTCCTCCATCTGCCATTTATTTGACTAATTGCCTTATTTTCCCACCGTTTATCAACCAGTCCTTCTAATTTTGCTGCATAAACATGATGGCCTTACACTGTGTAGTATTTGCTTTTTCTTTGACTAGATACCTTTCAAAGGTTTTAAAAAAATGACTTTACAATCGGCATCACTACTTAAAAGGTAAAACTATCAGAAGATAGCAATTCACCAGATGGGACAATTCAATTCAAAACACCAAAAAGATAACAGGTTTAGCAAACTTGACGTATGTTAGTGATTATGCAATCATTTATTTCCCACAGATTTCTTTTTATAGGAAACGTTGGAAAATCCCAAAAGAACTGACCGAGTCATTTAAACCACAACAGGTTTCTTTCAACATCAAAACCATGAGTAGGAGTGGGCGAGGGATAATTTTTTATTATTTTTTTAGAGGCAGGGACAGCCTGGTTCTGACTGTGCAAAGTTGTGGCTTCCCCTCCTCTGGACACCTTCTGAGCAGCAGATCTGACTTCCTCTTCAAACCAAGGCATCCTGAAAACATCCAAGCAGAGGAAGCATTTTTTCACCATGACATGGGAAAAGGCCACAGAGACCCAAATGGAAACGAACATTTCATGTGAGTGACTGTTTCTACCCCAGCTTGGCTTCTTGCCTAATTCAACAGGCACTTAGGTGGCTAAAGAGGGAAATTTTTGTTAAAATGAATTCAGCTCTGAGCTGGACACAGAGCCCTTTGACTAGTGGCCGAGTTCCTTGTGCTAGCTGGCAAAATTAACACATTTTTCTTTGAGATGTTCTTGTTGAGATTTGAAAATACCTCATTTCCTGGCAACATTTTTCTTTCTCTAGGAGATAAAGGGAAAGATCTCTTCCATCTACACCATATAACACTTCTATCATCTTAGAAACTATTTTCTCAACCAAGCAGGATCCCCTGAAGACTCACTCCCGCTCTGCGTGGCCTCTTGACAGCTGGCTTACAACCAAATGGTCTCAGAAAAGCCCTCCCTTGCTTGATTGTGTATGTCAGTGGGAGTCTGTTTGCTGTCATCAGAAGGTTCATCTTTCACGTATGAATAAGGGTCCGTGTGTGTGTGTGTGTGTGGCTGTGTGCTTAAGGGGTTGTGCAGAGTGTCTAGTTTTAAGTTTTTAAGCATACTCAAAGAATGTGATTGAGAAAACTAGATTAGGGTGGCACCACATCTTCTGTTGCTCTTTGGGAAGCAACATAAAATCTCTTGTGATTGGCCAACTATCATTTTGATATAATACATACCACTGTGTTAATCCAAAATAGGCAATCTTCTACACTGGGGACAGAGTGAATTGAAACAATTTTGCTCGATGGCATTGTAGTACTACAAGTTAAAAGCTTTAAAGATGGCAAATCTATATTTAGGAACCGATTTAAAGAAATGTTCATAAGTGTACACTGAGATTTATTAGCAAGGATTTTTGCTGCTGGAGAAAACGTGAAAAGAATTTAATAGCCCAACATACAGGGAATAGTTAATCAACTGTGGTATGTTCCTCTAATGGAAGATTTTGTAGTTGTGTTTTTAAAGAATATTCAATGATATAGGGTAAGATTTTGACTAATGTAAAGGGAAAGAAAAAGAAGAATAAGAAACGAATATAGTTTGATGACAACTTTGTATAAATACGTACATATGCTTCCATAGAATATTAATAGATGACCATCGGCAAATATTCCACAAATGTAATAATGGTTTTCTCTGTAGATTGTGTGTTCTACGTAGAATGGATAGATGTATAGATAGATGATAGATAGATAAGCTAGGTAGATATTATACAGATGAGATTTTTTTGTAAGGAGGGAAGTACATCTTATTAGATACACTGATTACTCAAATCTATAAGTATTTTAAAGTATGAACATGTCTAAAGTTAAAATATATTTTGAAAAAAATTTCTTTCATAGGTCTGACCCACAGACTAGAAATAACTTATAAAAAAGATAAGAAATCTTAGACAGGGCAGGAGTCTTAGAGACAACCTGATCTGCACTCTCTACTTTCCCAGGAAATAAGCAAGAAATACAGAGAGGTGATCTCTCTTCTATCGAGGTTACAATTAATTTGTGAAAAAGCCAGAACAAGTCCCCACACAAAACACATTCCAATACAATGGATTGCATACTACTGTTGATGCTGTTCTTTCTTTTTTAAAATAAAATAAATTAAATTAAATTTTAAAGCTGTGGGGTACAAGTCAGGGTTGCGTATGTAATTGGTTTAGGTACAGGTGAAGCTTTGGGCCTCCCATGTTGTTCTTCTTTTACTTACATTAAAGTCATTGATTTTGACTTGAATTTGGATTATTTGGTTGTCATATTTGCCTCCCAAATGGTCATCTGTTTCTTGATTTTGAGAGTTTCTTAACCTTCTGAATTAGAAAAAGTCATCAGAGCATCGACAACAGCCTTACACCTTGTGCAGACAACAGCCTTGATATGCAGCAAGAGTTTCTGTCTTTGAACCTGTTATTATTTATGCATCTGACTTTTATCATGGTTTATTTTGAATTAGAGACTGCTTAATTAAAACTGTAAGTCAAATAAACCAAATAAATAATTTGCAATCTGATAACACAAAGTTCTTTTAGTAAGATACTTTTTTTCTGCACCAAGTACAGAACCTTATAAGAACTCAATAAATACTTGTTGACTAAATTAAGAAATGCATGATGTTTTCGAAAACACTTTTTTAGTGGTATAGGATTTTACATAGTTAGAATTTGCAGCAATATTTAAATAACTCCTTAAATGGTATGATGGAATAAGATTGTATGAAGCAAAAGAATACATTTATTTTGGTTTAAACCCTTTCACAATGTGAAATCTCTATGTTATCTTATGCTGCAAATATTAATTGTGAAAATATCGCATTATACCTACCTGGTATTACAACCTTATTACAATTCAGTCAGTGAATGTTTGCAATTTCTACGTAGGGAATATTTGAGGTAATGTGTTCTGAAAATATTAACTATATTTTAATGATCCATCCTTTTTTATTGAAAACATTAAAATCTTTTGAAAATCACTTTATAAATGCAGTTCTAACTCTTTTACCAAATTCATGGACCACTGCTTTCTTAAGAAAAGAGATTAAATAATTCAGACTTAGAGAAACAAATTACTGTGCTAATCTTTGGATATTTCTCTTCTTGATATAGCCACTGATGTCTAATCAGAGTAGCATAGGCTCCATTACAGTTGCTGTTTACATCAGTGCTTCACTGAACTATTTGTCAGGGAGTTGAAATCTGGTATAAGAAACACACTAACCTTTACCATTTGTACCAAGTTTTCAGAAACAGGCTGGTTCTTCTAAAATAATTCACACAACTAACCTACAAAATTAGGCGGTACCACCATGTCGAAGGACTTCAAATGTAATAGAGGAGATTTTGGTAGCCTTTATAGACTTATTTTCAGAATTCCAAGAATTAAAGAAATTCGGTTTTTCTATGACATGAACTATTAAAAAGCCAGGAGCAGTACTGGTGGATCTGTCCCACGGTAGTAACATGTTTAATTTGACCTTAAAGGTGCTTTACATAATTAGAAAGTATTACTTAAAAGCCAGGTTTCCAACTTCCTTTGATAAGCTGGGGATCTGGCAACACCGGGTGCCCTTCCTCTTCTGACATTAGTCTGTTTATTCTGGGTAGGGACTGCCTCTTTTGATGAGGTGGATGCCCTTTGATTTGCCACATTCTGCCTCTGCCCTCGTCTGCTTCTTGCATATATTAATATATTTCCTACTCCGTCAGTATAGACATTTTTTTTATCCCTGTCAGAGTACTAAAGTATTGTTAGTGCATCCTTTTGTCCTAGGTATGTTAGATAACTTGATTTAACACTTAATCCCATATTACATCAGCAAGTACACAGACATTTCATTAGATAAATTTTTTTACGCGATTCTAAGTCTGAATTCTTATAATCTTTGTGCATTTTGTATCTCTGTTTTTAAGAAAATAATGCAAGCTTCCTCACCAGTCTTTCTGGTGACTGTAGTCTTTGTGCTTTCCCTATTTTCTGAGTCTTTGTATCCTTTATTTTATCTACCTAAGAATTTAACTCTTAAGATTGGCACAGTGATATTGCCCTAGAATCCTGATAAACGTGTTGGATATTTTTCTTCATGAAGGGCAGGAGTAATGCCTTTATTTTTCTAGTATCATAGAACCTAGCAGAGTTCTGCTACACAGCAAATCTCCAAGTGTACTCATTGGTTAAGTATTCCATTTCCTTACTATTTAATCTGAAACATTAACTTTCTTTAGCATGGAAATCATTTAGTAAACTGTAATATATACCTATAATATATAGCAAGTCAATACCAATTCCTTTTCAAGTCTCTGAGAAGTATTTCTAATAAATGCGTAACACGAAAATCTAAGTTCTTGCCCTGAATATCTATTGCTTTATATATTTCTTCTTACCACTACTGAACCAATGTTGTCCTCTTTTAATTTCTCTATTAACTTTAATTAGGCTCATGAGTTTGCTAGCCAGGTGGGTTTTCCCTAAACACTCACAACTCCGTATTCCAGGCTAGCAATAGAATTAAGCTGCAGATTTGAGGCAGAATCTCACATTATAAACTGTGGAAGATTCCAACGCCACCACCACAACTCATTTCATCCACTGAGGATATCAGCAGGCAGCACTTTTAATAAGCCAGGCTCGGCATTTTTCAAGGAATACTTTGGGATCTATTTTTGAAAGCAATTTTGGTTATGATTCCACAGCTGGAAGATTTCTGAGGAAATAACGTCTGTCCTCTTGAAAACATGCGTGATCCATACGGCATAAAGAACATAAACAATTCTGAGCAACCAGTTCTCAATTTTATCATAACATACCTATAATATATAGTTTCCCAACAACGTTGTATGGGTATGTGAGAGAATAGTAGAATTAGTTCCAATTTAATCTTTTATTTATTTCATTTTGTCTTTTAAGAAACATAAACTTGCCCACATGTTGCTTATATATTTTAGTGCATCAGCATAGATTTTTGTTAGTAATTTTCTTTTTAAAAAAAATCTTTAAAAAGGAACAGAACAGAGCTGAAAATCTTTCTGTGATCCTACAGGGCATTAGATCGTCTCAGGTACAGGCTGCTGGTTTAATAAAAGGATAGGATTTCCATTTACTCCAGGCAGGCTTAATGTATTGTTCTCAGAGTGAGACAGTCAGAATGAGTCAGGAGCCAAAGAATACACTTTATAGACACAAATAATCGTAAATTCAGAATGTCACCTTTAGGCAGAGGCATTTTTATTATTGTTAGTGGAGCTGCTGAGTAGGTTTGATGTTTTATTCTCTTGAGGACTCAATGTTCCCGAGTCCTGGAGCCCTGTCTTTATCAGGCTCGAAAGGAGGGAGCCCAGCCAAACTTGCTTCCTATACTTCTCTATGATTGATAGCAGATGGCATGCTTTAAAATAAACCTATCCATTAGCAGTCCTCAGTGTTTTTACTCAAGGCATTTACAACTGTCTCAAGCAGAAAACACATTCACTCCATGAGTTAGTTTCAGTCCACAACAGCTGTACAGGTGCAAATCTCTCATTAACTCTTAAATAGTAGTGAAATAAACAATGGCTTTTCTCTTACTTTCTTTAAGGGAGTATACTTCAAAGCTGCTGTGGAATTACTCTCCTCCACAACAGAGCCTCAAAGGATGGAGTTTTATTAAAACTGAGCTATATTATGTGATGATACACGTGTCCTAGGAATGTATAGATCACGTGGGTGTTACAGTTTAGAAGTTTGTTTCTATGCACACAAATGTAGTGGTAAATTACCAATCTTGCAAAAGTGTTTCCGAAGAGGCAGAAAAAAAGAGAAAAACTCAGCAAGTGTCCCCAGCAGGGCTCAGGTGCCTGATTTCATGCCCCTGAACTCATGGTGTCATTGTGTCATCCTCCTCACCTCCCTCTTCCTGCTTGCAAAGGGAGTGTTCACGCTGAGCTTCTACCCGTATGATGAGTTAATGGTTTATTTTAGGCAGCCAACTGCGTTTCATTGCATATTGGGTACTTAGAAAAAAGCAAAGCCATTTTCAAAGTTAATTTTTTATCCATATGGAACGCAGGTGAGAAGGTTGGCCTCAGGACTTTGATTTGTGCTTAAGGGGAGAAAAAACGCTTTCTCATTTAAAGAGCATTATTATTCACACCGTCAAACATGCCTAATAGAACTTACCTCGTATCAAGTATTGTTCTAGCAGTTTACAAAAGTTATATTATTTAATCTGATCAACAACTCTTGAAGAAACTATTGATATTCCCAGTTTTACAGATGAGGAAGCCACTATGCTCAGTCATCTTTTTAATAATTGAAACCCTAACCAGAGTGATTCCTGAAAGGAGGAAATGAGAGCATGGATTCAGAGGCTGAGCTGCATGGATTCAAATTCTTGCTTTAGCACTTACTCTGTATGACTGAGTATGGTATCTGACTACCCTCTCAGTGTTTTCATTTCTTGTTTTATAACGGTAATTTGGCCTAAGAATTGTACCCAATATGACTGTTGTGATGATTGGGTAAACTGGTGTTAGTATAATGCTTCGAACAGTGACTGGTTCTTAGTAAGTGCCATGTAAATTTCAGCTATTGCATCATCATTGCCATCATTATTCATGATATTAGATTGACATTAAACACTTGCTATAAATCAGTCTTCTCTGATTATCTTCTCTGTCTGGGAATGTATGTTTTGAAAAAAATTAATGTCCAAACAAAACAATTATTTGTTTTTATTTCACACTTTATTAATCAGACACATACATAGTTGCCAATCAGAGACTCTGATCAGCATGAGGTAATAAGAGTTTTCATATGAAATTGATAAGATTTTGCCCCAAAGCAAAGTAATTTGACACTCTAGCTTTAGCAGCCTTATTATTGGTGAATGTGTTATTCCCTTAGGCCTTCTGAAATAATGAAACTGGTTAATGGAACTCCTCATTACAACCTTCCATGGGTCCCCATGGGCCCATGCTGCCATGATAGGTAAACCTGAGCCAAAATCTCTCTTCAATGGGCAGCTGGAGAGGCAAAGCTGTAAAAGTCATAAAATATGCCTCATGACTACCCTTCCCATGCTATTTTTTAAAAAGGGTATTCGGTGATAAAGGATTTTTAAAAAAAGCCTACATAATAGAGGTATGCCATTGATTTACCAAAGAACAATATTGATAGTTCTGGAAATAGGATGAAAGAATCCAAGTGTGCATGAGGCACTTTCATTAAAATCCATCTTTATGGTTCTGACTTGTTTCTTCACCAGGAGCCTTTTTAGAGAAAGTTGCTTTCTTGACTTTGTAAGTATACTCAAGTACATTTTAGAATAAATATAACTGAATAAAAGGTGGGGGGTTTGGAAAGTCAGCAAAGTAACAAGGGAATTTTTTTTTAATTTTAATTTTAATTTTTGTTGAGTTGGAGTCTCATTCTGTCGCCCAGACTGGAGTGCAGTGGCCACTCCTGGCCACCGCAGCCTCGCGTGCTGGGCTCCGGTGATCCTTCCGTCTCAGCCTTCCAAGTAGCTGGAACTACAGGCACACGCTACCATGCCCGGCTAATTTTTTGAATTATTGTGGAGATGAGGTCTCGCCAAGTTGCCCGGGTGGGTCTCGAACCTGTGGGCTCAGGCAATCCACTCACCTCAGCCTCCCAAAGATGCGGGATTACAGGCTGAGCCACCGAGCTCGGTGGAAAATTTTAAGAACTACACCGCTTTGGACAGGATGTTTCATATTGGTGTAGATACTAGGCATCTAATTATTATAATTGCAAAACTATTTGGTCATCAAAACTATTTCATTTGGATTTCTAAAAAGTAACTCTATCTTGGGTGTGGTTATAAAAGGTAAATGCTAGGCCAATGGATATTCCATAGTTCTTGTTGTAAGCTTCAAGGGAATATGGCTAGTAATTTGAGATTACTCAAGGGCATTTTGGTGTACAGTTTTAAGGGAAGTTGGTGCATTAATGATTCCTCCACACTTCATTACTAGTTTTAGTATCACACTGAACAGGATTGAGTCAGTTAGATTTACAAACTCTCTAAACAGAAAGAAAGAAGCCTAAGGAAGGAGGCTTAGGAAAAAAAAAAAGTACGCTTGCAGGAGTAAATATCCTACAGAGAGAAATTAAGTTTTAGTATGACATGTTTTTTTAAGAAAGATAAATATTGGGAACTTGAATAGATTGAAAAATATGTTTAAGCACTAAGATTTTAGTTTCGGTGGATTGAACTGATTCATCCCATCTGGGACTATATTATTATTGAAGTGAACATGTATTAGTTACATCTATTAGTTATATAGTTTTATTTTGTAGAATTCCAAATAATTAGCACTGGAATGCAATGGTGGAAAGAAAGGACAAGAAACTGAACACCAAGATACCTGCATTCTGCAAGGAGAACCCCATGTCTGATTATCCTTCAGCCAAGTACACTAACACTTTACTCCTAAATGTAAGTTCCTTGTGCCTCAATCCCTCAACTGTAAACTAAGAGGGATGGACTGAAACAGAAAATCAAATAAGTGGCAGGTGGGCTTCTTTCCCTCTCCCTGCCTCTCCCTAGTTCCTGAAAGACAGTAATAATTGATCACAAACTCTTCCCACTGAGCCAGTGTGAGGTCTCTGCATTCTCAATGCAGTGACCCAAGCAGTCTTCCAGTGATCCTCATCACTCAATGTGAACTTGAAATGAGATTTGCTGGCTAGCCCTATTAACCCCTAGATAGTCTCCAAAATTCAAATATTCTAGATGCTTCCCACTTTGAGATTTCCAATGTCTCTTCAATAACTATTTATCCTTTTTCCCCCTTGAAGAATTGTTCTAGTTTTGCTTAAAAAAAAATTGAAATTAGATATTTCTAAGCAGTGCATTCCTGTTCCTTTCCCTTTCTGGACTGTCTTTCATTGGGAAATTTTGAAAGTTGAGGTTTGTTTCCAACTACAGGCCATAATTTGGTTCCTGTGCCTTATTAAATGTCATGTCAGAGTAGATAGCAGTTACCTAGAGCGTTCCAATGTGAGTAACAGTCTTTTAAAATCAGGAAATTGTATTTAGCTTATAAAACGTCACTAATAAATATGTAACCTATTGAATTATTTACAATAATAGTGATTTCTTCAACATATGTTGAGTTTAGCACCACTCCTTGCAATCATTTATCTTTTTCAGGGAGGCACAGATAGAAAAAAGAAACTAACCCTCTTCAGACTTTATTACTAATATACCTTTGAATAACACTTTGCATTTTGTGGGGTGTTTTCTAGTTCCCATCACCAATGATTCATTAATAAAATGTTGTCTTGAGAATATGATTATAAACTTGAATTTAGGAAGATTTTGGCTCTTTCCTGACTATGATTTGGGTAACAATGACCACTGACCCCTGCTTCTCCATAGTTAAGCTTGCAGCTCTATAATATGGGTGCAATATTGCTAATTTTTTAGTGTGTGTGTGATAAAAATGAATATGATCCTAGGTGTATTAGTCCATTTTATGTTGTTATAAAAAATATCTGAGGTTGGGTAATTTATAGAGAAAAGAGATTTCTTTAGCTCATGGTTCTGCATGGTGCTGGCATCTGCTCAACTTCTGGTGAGGCTTCAGGAAGCTTTTACTTGTGGCAGAAGGCAAGGAGAGATGGCATGTCAAATAGTAAGAGTGGAGGCAAGAGAGAGAAGGAAGATCTAGACTCTTAAATAACCAGCTCTCATGTGAATTAATAGAGTAAGAAATTACTTAGTTCCATGAGAACGGCACCAAGTGCTCCTGAAGGATCCACTCCCATGACCCAAACGCCTTCCACTGGGCCCCATCTCCAACACTGGGAATCCCATTTTAACATGAGATTTGGAGAGAACAAAAATCCAGACTATATCATTCCACCCTTGGGCCCCCATATCTCATGTCCTTCTCACATTGAAAAATACAATCATTCCTTCTTAATAGTCCCCCAAAGTCTTAACTCATTCCAAAGTCTCATCTGAAACTCAAGGCAACTTCCTTCCAACTATGAACATGTAAACCTAAAAACAATGTATTTACTTCCAAATACAATGTCTATGCATTGGGTCAACATTGCCATTTCAAAAGGGAGAAACCGGCCAAAAGAAAGGGGCCACAGGTCCCACACAGGTCTGAAACCCAGCAGGGCAGACAAAAAATCTTAAAGGACCAAAATAATCTTTGACTCCACATCTCATGTCCTGGGCACACTGGTTCAAGGGGCGAGCTCTTAAGGTCTTGGGTGAGTTTTGCATTCTGTGTGCCTGCAGATATAGTGCCACGTGGAGCCCTCTAAGGCTTATGACTTGTGTCTTCTGGAGTTGCACCCTGAGCTGTACCTGGGACATGTTGAACTACAGTAGGAGCCAGAGCAGTTGGAATGCAGGGAGCCAGTGTCCAGAGACACAAGGCATTGATGACCTGAAACCATTCCAATCTCATAGGCCTCTGGGCCTGTGATGGGAGGGGCAAGCCTGGATGATTTCTGAAATGGCTTCCAGGCCTTTTACTCATTGTCTTGAATATTAGCACCTGGCTCTCTCTAAATCATGCTAATCTCTCTAGCAAGTGGTATGCTATGTAGGCTGCTTAGATTCCTTTAAATACCTCTCCTGAAGATGCTCTACCCTTCTCTAACACACAGGCTGCAAATTTTCCACATTTCTTTGCTCTGCTTCCTTTTTTTTTGAAAGTAGAATTTATTAAGAAGACAGAAAAGTTCCCACAGTGGGAGGGGACCTGAAAGAGGTTGCCCTGCTTCCCTTTTTTTTAATTGCTAACTCTGACTTTAAGTCATTCCTTTGCTCTCATATCTAACTGAAGGCTGTTAGAAACAGCCACACCACTTCTTGAATGCTTTGCTGCTTAGAAATTCCTTCCACCACAAACTAAATCATCACTCTTAAGTTTATCTTCCCACAAAGACCTAGAACGCAATGCAGCCAAGGTCTTTGCTATCCTGTAACAGGGGTGACATTTGCTTTATATCTCAGTAAGTTCCTTATTTCCATCTCAGACCTCCTCAGCCTTGTCTTTGCTATGTGTATTTCCATCAGCATTTTGGTCACAATCAGTCATTCTCTAGGAAGTTCCAAACTTTTCCTCATCTTCCTGTCTTTTTCTAAACCCTCCAAACTCTTCCAACTTCCTTTTACTTAGTTGCAAAGCCGCTTCCACATCTTCAAGTATCTTTATAGCAATGCCCCACTCCTCAGTACCAATTTCTGTATTAGTCTGTTTTGCATTGCTATAAAGGAATACCTTAGACTTGGTAATGAATAAAGAAAAGAGGTTTATTTCGTTCTCAGGTCTGCATGGCACCAGCATCTGCTTGGCTTCTGATGAGGCCTCAGAAAGCTTTTACTAAGAAGGCATGGAGAGATTGTCACATGGAGAGAGTGGAAGCAAGAGAGAGAAGGTAGGTTGCCAGGCTTGGGTTCTTTTAAACAACCAGCTCTTGCATGAACGAATAGAGTGAGAACTTGTTCATTACTATGAGAAGGGCACCAAGCTATTCATGAGGAATCGATCCCCATGACCCAAACACTTCCCACTAGGCCCCACCTCCAACATTGGAGATCACGTTTCAACCTGAGATTTGGAGGAAACAGACATCCAAACAATGAGGGGGACCCAAAAAACCCGGAATTATATTTTGGAGGCGGGCCCTTATAGTATAGGCTTCCCCCATGAGATAAGCGTTCTAAGAATCCATTGGCATGTGTGCCAGCTAGTGTTGTTGAGAGATGCTGTGTTTGACTTCAGTGAAAAATATTTTTGAAGATTTTTTCAATGCATTTATCCTTTTCATGATGGATGATTTACACATATAACCTGCCCACACTGTGCTGAGTGTACAGCTGTTTTTGACCAAAAAGCGGCATGACCCCAGTGCCCCTCCCTCCCTAGTCTCTCAATCTCACCCCAAGTGACTTTTTTTGTTTCCCCAGATAAAAAAAGTCCTCCAAGGGAAAAGTTTTGCCCATGTGGAAGAGATGAAACAAGAAATGGCAAAAGCACTAAAAGGCATCAAAATTGATGAGTTTAAAAACTGTTTTGAGCAGTGAAAAAAGCATCTTGATAGGTGTGTTGCATCAAATGAAAAGTACTTTGAAGGTGACTGAGTTTACACATGTAAGAATATATACACAATCTTTTATAAATAAATTCTGGGTCTTTTGGGGTTCCCCCTTGTATATCACTAAAATATCTGCCTTAAACTTTTTAAGAGATAAAAACCATAAGTAGCACAACACATTACTTCACTATGACCATCCAGGATGTTTGTTTCTTACCCTACTGTCCCCTGACTAACAAAGAAATAATGAAATTGTCCTTGAGCCAGAGGGATGGCTGGATGGTGGCCAAGGATTTGGGTTGAATCCCTGATGATGTCAGACATTTGTGTTAATCAGTTGGGTTTCTTGTCACCTGGAGAAATGTTAAGTTGAATATGTATTGTTCAGCAAAATGAAAAAAAAAAGCAAATAAATTTTAAAATGTTGAACATTTAGCAAATTAACAGTTATACGTCTTCATATCCAAAGGCAATGAAGCATTGTTATATGATTAAAAATAAACAAAATTTACATTGACAATAATTAAATATATACTTTAACTCATGGGGAAATGTGAACAAATATATTAGCAGTAATTAACACATAGTCCTTTAAGTAATATTTTAACTGTGTAAGAAAACAAATTTTTCTATTCCACACTTACAGTGGGGTAATTAGGACATTAATCAGTCCGACTCTGAATGGCTGACTATCAGTTTTCGTAAAAATCAGGTCAAAGGCTTGCTGGTACAAGTTTTTCTTTGAGAAATCTTCTTGTGACTATTCTCAGGAAGATTAAAAAAGGAAAAAAAAACCTTTATAATAAACAAAATAGCAATATAACTTTATATGGAACCTTTATTTTCAAAGGATCCCTGAATGCTTATAAACTGTTATTCAAACCATATACAGGAACCACTGAAGCACGGCCACATTTTGGAGCCAGAAGAGAAGCTGAAATGTCAGTTGGAGAGGATGTTCCTGGTCTGAAAGGGTGTGGTCTGCATGACCTAGTAGGGCTTTTCTGGCTCTGATTTCTGCACAGATGCGGTAGAAAGCCTTTGCTTTGGAGCTGCACAAGGCTACACTGCTGTGGAAAGTAAAAAGTGAAAATTGAAGGAGAATATAATAGTGGAAAGAGGAGACATGGAAAATGGACTGTTTATGTTCCTGCCACCAAGTGGAGGTGACTATACCACAGTCATCAGTAGTCAGGACTCATTGCACCTGAGGTAGAATAACTCTTGGCCAGGTACTATTTGAACCAATTTCTCTTATGAGATTTTTGGCAGAAAAAATATAATACCTGTAATAACAGGTTAGAATAATCCACATATAGGAATGTTACAGAGGATGGACCTTCATTTTGTCTTTGAGAAAACTAGAACCCACAGAGGGATAATGATGAGAGTTCCACCTTAGAACAATAACAGACTCTTCTAGTTGAAAGAGACTCTAGTGATTCACCAGTTACATCTGCCATGCAATTGTAGAATGGATTCTAAAATCTTTCTAAGAGTTCCTTTAGAAATTGTGTTGACTGAGAGAGACTTACAACCTCAAAAAGCAACCTGTTCCATTGTTTGTCTCCCCTTAGCAAATAAATATTCTTCAGAATATTTATTCACTCATTGCTTTAACACACATTTATTGAGTACCAATTATTTGCCAGGCATTGAGTTAGGCATTGGAACACAAAGGAGGATAATAAGAAAACAATAGTACCTAACAGTTATTGGGATCATGTACATGCTTGTTCTAGGTCCTTGAGTTGTATTAACTTATTTATTCGTACAGCAGCCCATGAAGTACAAACTTTTTTTCTCATTTACAAGTGAGGAAAAGAGCACACGCAACTTGCCAAAGAGATGCAGCTAATACATGGCAGAGCAAGGGTTTATGCCAGGCATGATAGTTCTAGAGCCCATACACTTAATCCCAACTCTATACTTCTCTCTAATTCACCAGCTTAATAATTAAATAAATGACACAATAACTGAAACTATTGTTACAGTAATGAAGTAAATAAACAGGGTTCTGTAAGAAGTTTAATGGAGAACCCCTCATTAACCACAGTGCTCAGAGAGGACTCTTTGAAGGAAGGAAAGATTCCAAAGAACCAGTCATGAGAAGAATTTTGCAAGTGTAAAGGCTTCCCCAATGAGAGTGGGAAGAAACTGGGTTTTGGAGTCAGAACTTTCTTCTTCTGAAGTTCAGCAGTAGAATTCTGCCTTTGAACTACATAAAGTAAATTGAATACCTCTATCATATACATTAGTTTGGGGAATAAATTAGGCTGTTTGAAAAATAATAGTATCATATAAACCATTGATCACTATAATTTTATAAAAAAAACTTTTGCTGGCTAACAAAGTTCTCAGTAAAGATCATTAGTTTCATCCTTAATCTCTGTTACTTTAATTTTATTGTTTTTATCACCCCAACTGATGCTTTCCTCTTTTAAATAATTGTGTTTGTTAAAAATGACCTGCAATGATTTTTGGCACATTAAGGAATAAACTAAAATGTATTGCCGGGCTTGGTGGTTCAGCCTATAATCCCGCGCCTTTGGGAGGCTGAGGTGAGTGGTTTGCCTGAGCCCGCGGCTTCAAGATCTGCTTGGGCAGCAAGACCTCATCTCTACAATAAATCAAAAAATGAGCCGGGCGTGGTAGCGCGCGCCTGTAGTTCCAGCTACTTGGAAGGCTGAGGCAGAAGCATCACCGGAGCCCAGCAGGTTGAAGCTGCGGTGGCCAGAAGCGGCCACTGCACTCCAGTCTGAGCAACAGAGTGAGACTCCAACTCAAAAAAAACAAACAAACATAAAATGTATTTAGTGCCTACTATGTGTCAAGCATCATATTAAGTACCTTAACATTTTATCTCACTTAACTCTCACACTTAAATAAGTTGTATCATTAAATTATTCTACATATGGAAGCATTGAGGCCCAGGGAACTTAAGTTTACCTGAGGCCACCCAACTGGTTAGTAACAAACTCTGGATTTGAAAGATTTGTCTGCTTGATTACAAAAATTACTTTACTCTTTTCTACCTATAACTTGCTTGAGAATATATATAGTCTAACCTATAGTAGTGATTTCCTAAGACAAGTCAGGAAAACTCA
Source organism: Cephalopachus bancanus (assembly GCA_027257055.1). Lineage (NCBI taxonomy): Eukaryota > Metazoa > Chordata > Mammalia > Primates > Tarsiidae > Cephalopachus > Cephalopachus bancanus. Next base: position 6,591,980 of record JAPVLO010000031.1, on the reverse strand, counting down.
ATGGAGTTGAGGCCTGGGGAAGAGGCACACTTCATTCTCAAGGAAGATGCATAAGAAAAAATGGAGAGTGGCAATTTAAAAAGGTATCACTTTTATCAAAATTTCTGTCTCTCTTATAGTTGAGAATCATTGAATATTGTCACATTTCCTGATGATACTCAATGCTTAAGCATTTTTAACAATAACAGCAAAAATTACATAGCTGCTAATAATTACTGAGACCGTACTGTGTGTCAGACATGGTAGTTTTATTTAATCCTCTGAGAAACTATATACCTGATGGTATTATTTTTTATTGCAAGTGAATAAACTAAAGCACATAGGAATTGATTGATTATTATGATTTTTTTTCTGCTTTTGTTTATATCTGCATCCATCTCTGATCTGAGGATATGTCTTATAATTGATAGCATCTGATAATCTCAGTCATGGCATAGTTGTCATTGTCCATGAATGCATTCAGTAGGTCTTAGATGATGACATTTTACTTTGATTGAGTTATACATGCATTATTGGAACTACATGTGTTGAGTGTAATTGCCTTTTAAAATATTTTACTGATTGTTGACTCAAAATTTTCTGTTGACTCCTTATGGTAAAGAAACATAAAATCAAAACTTGGAGAACAATTCCAAATTATTTGGTTAAAAAAAAATCCTAAAGCCAATAGTGTAGCACGCAAAGAAATTAAATAACATCAATGTTCTTGTTGGCACATAGTATGATATGCCAAAAAAAAATCTAAGTGATAAGTAAGCATCATGTTATCATTTAATTAGCATTGCTTCTACTTTTTTAACAGTACATCAAATAATCCTCAGTGTTAGAATTGATGATATCTTAAATCTGATGAAATATGATGCACAAATTGATCAAATTAACAAAGAAGATAACTGGCAGTACCCACAGTCGCAAACCATGTGAAGGATAAACACAGAATGTAAACCCTCGCTATCCACAGCCTGGACTCTTGATTACTAAACTACCCTGCCTCTTAGTAGATCAGAGACATTGTTTTTCTACCACATATATCAAGAATGGGTCAAATTAGCACAAATATTAAAAATGAAAATATATTCTGCATTACACCTAGACAAACGATATGTAACTTAGAATATGGTATAATTGAAAATACATATTTTATCTGATTTGATTATGGTCTCAGCATAAGATGATATGCTTTCAATAGTAATATTGATTTGATCTACAATTAGTCTTCAAGGACAATTGTTCAAGATGGTAGTCATCCAAGAACACAACAGTGTGTTTTTTCTATGTGCTATGTTCCCCTAACATTGTATTTCTATTCCTAAGGGATGAAACTAGTAATCCAATAGGTAGAATAACCTAGGCTTGGCATATAAAAGTAAACCAAGATTATTTATTATTTTAAGATAAGAACAAAGAGCATCAAACAAAGCTACTTAAAGAAGAGTTAAAGAGTTCCTTGATAGAGGAGTATTCTTGAAATAAAATATTTCCCCATGTAAGTTGACATTTACAATATATGACTTAAGAGAGATAAGAAGAAAATTGTGAGAAATATAACCTTAAATATTTTGGATCACATTTTCGTGAATTATGCAGCATTTGGCATGAGTTTTAGGAAACAGAAACACTCTGAGGTAATGATAAGTATTTGTATGCATTTTATGTGAACATGTATGCACACTAACACGGTTATATTTGTGATATAATGTACCAGTATACCAAATATGTCCATGCAAAGTTGTTTTATACATAACATTTCCATCCTGGGACTAAATGCTGGCACTTTAAAACTTATTTTTATGGATGCTTCCATGCTGAACTTATGGAATAGAGTTGTTGCACAAATGCTGTTTTAATTTTTCATGGGCACTCAAAAATGTCCTCTAAGAAGTCACCCTAGAGCATCCTTAGAAATGGCATGTTGTAGACTGGACAGACATAGCAGCAAAAATAAATAAAATAAAGCTATGTTATCATTGGCTACCCTTTAAGCATATTAAAAACTCTCAGAAGAGATAATCTACTGTAGGGAATAGCTCTGTGTGGGCACAGGGTATGCAGGATGACTTAATGGGTTTTTTTCTATCTCTAATTCCTGTGATACTGCAGATCTAAGAGATGGAGCCGGTAATTATTTACAACATAACGTGTGTGTGTTGTGTGTGTGTGTGTGTGTGTGTGTATGTATATTTTTTTCTCTCTCTTTTTTTCTCCTATTCCCTGGAGTTCAGCTGAGAATCTCTTAAAACAAACAAAAACTGTGAGAAACTAAGAGAAGTCAGGACTGGCCCACTTTTTAGAGGCAGAATGTGGAAAGTATGAAGATATAAAGACTGGAAAGCAAAGGGGACTGAGCCGTTTATACTACAGGCAGTAGTTAAAAGGGGGGAAAAAACCTTGAAAAAATGGGTGTAACCCTGGGCTTTGATACAACTGGCCTTTTGGCCCCCACTTGAGATTTGCATGTCCCCAAGGGAAGCTGTGGTTTGGAATAAGATCGTGCATTTAATTTCACTCAGAGAACTTACTAGACTTGGCATCAAAAGAAAGAATTTGAAGTATATTTTTTGTCATGATTAGTGGCCCCCTCACCACAACATTTGATTATTTTGGAAAGGGAAAAGTTAAACCCTTGTAAAGTTGTGATTTACAATTTGCAAGCATCCAGGTAGGGAGTTTGACTTCTGCCAGCTTGGTCATGGGATCTACATTTGATTCTAGCTCATTGATGTGAGAAAACAAAACAGTTCTGTGGAAGGAAATAGAGTTAGAAGTATCTCTCTTGATGATTCTGGGAGATTTTTCTCTTCACACTACATCTCTCAATCACGATGATTTTGGTCTTCTCTGGAAGTCATAGCAAGAAATTGGCATGTGGCTGGGCTTTACTTTTTGTTTCTAATCTGCAGTATCTGGTATTTTTATCATGTGATTCCTTTTGCCCTCACAGTTATGTAAATCTTGAGGCAAAGGAGTTAAAAGCAGTTTCTAATTTTATACCTGAAAATAACTTTCTTTGGATGTTTTTTCTCAAGCTTTATAATTAAGATGGGGGATCTCGTGGGCATTTTAATACATACTCAAATATGTTCAAGTAGCCAGAGAGGAAGAGAATGACCAACTGGGTAGGCTGATGAATATTTTCCTGGTCGATGCACAGTTTTCCCAACTGTGTTGCTTTATTCTTTGACATTAAGAATGCTGTTTGCTGATGTAACGTTCTTTGAACACTCAACTTTTTGCAATGGTATTCCACCACAAGGACTGAAGAAGGGTGAGTTTAAGCTCAATGCTGGGGAAACAGTCAGGCGAGTTAAATTTTGCTCTAGTGTCTAATATAGAAATACAGTTAGGTTTTGAAATGAATCGTAAAGAGTACTTAAAAGTAGTAAATTACACCTCTTCTAATAATCCTACCCTTGAATTTTCTGGTTTATTTCTAGTCAAATTTGTGTTTGTTGGAAAACTGTGTCTAATATTTAGGCAGAAAGTTCTCACCACGCTTTCTAAGTGAAAGCAGTTTGCTGAATAATGTCAATATAGCAATGTTAGTGATATTGCTGGCAGAGGGAAAGCCCTTTTTTTACTGTCCTTCTGGATTTGTACATGAGATAAAGATAAGTGGAAGAATTCCATTGGTATTTGGGAGTTGCTATACTCATCCCAGTTTGAGCATGATAATTAGGCATGATGATTGATAGCAAAGAGCCTAGATTCCAGTTCCAGCTGTCCGTGTGACCTTGGGCAAATTGTCTCTCTTCTCTAAACCTCAGTTTTCTCATCTATATAATAGAGTAAGTCAAACTAACTACTTCATTTGGTTGTTGAGAGGATAGAGTTAATATAAATATATGACCTGTAATGGTTGTCATATAATATCACTTCAGTAAGTGTTAGCTGTTATCACTGTTTGGTATTGACCTCATTAGCAGAATATTTCCTGGTTATCTTTTGTGATAAATGTAGATTAATTTTCTCTATGAAGGTGAGACAAGACTTCAGCATTCTCTTTCTACTCTCACTGATTTAATGACAGCAAATCAATGACAGTTTTCTTACTTGACCCCACCTTTGCAAAAGTATTGAAAAATTTGAATCAAAAGCCACTTTACTCTGTATTAATGTGACCCCTTTTCAATTGACAGTGACAAAATCAAGTCAAACTTTCTTTTATATTTCCTCATGTTTCTAGGAATTCTGTCCTGGGAACTCTTTTATTCCCTTACCATCTCTGCTCACCGCTTCCCCCTTATCTTCTCTCTCTCTCATACACACACACACTTTTAACTCTCCCTGTTCCTTTTCTAGGATCACTAGTTTTCCTCCACAGCAGATTCATTTTAGGCAAGTTGTCTCCACCTGATGGCAAATATACCCTCCAATGTACATCTTACAGCTAGCAATCCTGAAGGGCACATATCAAAATGATGTGGCTAGTAACTACTCAACGATTCTCATGGTGAAACTAGATTTGCCCCCAAATACCTGTAATGGAGGTACACTAATAAGTTACTATTGTGCCCTATTTTTCTCTACATGTACTCTTCTTTATATAGGAACAATTTTGTAATGCAATTGCCTAAAATAATACAACATATTTTCTCCTTCGGAAAGAGATATAAAGCTAAATCTTACCCTGTTACTGCACCCCAGGTCTATAGTCAGGATCTTTGAGTCGTATGTATTGGCTTTGTGTTTAACGCCAATATGGAAATTTTATAGTCCACTCACTGAACACTAAATGGTGTTTTCAATTACCTCTCCACAGACGATAGAGCAGAAAGAGGGGATAAACATGTTAAAATTACCATTTAGAAAAGGAGAGAAAGGGATTCAACTTACCATGGTCAGGAGGACTTGGCATATACCATAATCTTTTTTTTTTTTTTTTTTTGAGTTGGAGTCTCACTCGGTTGCCCAGACTGGAGTGCAGTGGCCGCTCCCGGCCACCGCAGCCTCGACCTGCTGGGCTCCGGCGATCCTTCCGCCTCAGCCTTCCAAGTAGCCAGAATTACAGGCATGCGCGCTACCATGCCCAGCTGATTTTTTGATTTATTGTAGAGATGAGGTCTCGCTGCCCAGGTGGGTCTCGAACCCACGGGCTCAGGCAATCCACTCACCTCAGCCTCCCAAAGGCGCGGGATTACAGGCTGAGCCACCGAGCCCGGCTTACCATAATCTTTTGGACTAAAGTGGCAGGACTTCTTCTTTCTGGCAATAAAGAGTTTTCCACAGTTCCTCAATTTGGTTGCTCTGAGATCTGCTCTTTGAGAGACGCCCCTGGTCCATTGTCTGTCCTATCCTCTTCTGAGAGGGACAAAGGTCCTTGTGCTATGCCCAAGTATCTTTAGCATTTCATGCCACCCTCACAGTGGGCCAGCACCCGGGGGACTGACTCAAAGATTGGTAATTTCTAGCCCTTTATTTGCCAATCTTTGAGTTGTGAGTTTCTTTGATAAAAACCTTTAAAACCTCAAAATACTGTCTTGTTTTTTCCTTTTAACTTTAAGAGCTTCTGCACATTATCAATTCTAAGATGCACATTTTCTTTTCACTTTTAAACATTTCTGAACTTGGGAAATGTGTTAGAATCAGTGGTGGCTTAGATGCAAAAAAATAAGGTAGTTCCTGAAGCCAGTGAATGAAGGAGTCAAAGACTGGATTCTAGACCTTATTCTGAGGGTGTCTTCTTTCAGGAAGAGCCTTGGGGGGTTCCCTACCACCTGTGCTGCCAGTGGATGCTCTACAAAAGGCAAAGATCCTTCTTACAAAATTCACTGATGATAGTCGTTAGGAAGATGGTGGAGCATAATTGACAAAGTCAAACACTTCAACATATCTATTTATTACCTTTATAATATTTCACATTTGACTAGTATTATAAGTATCTTTGATATTCATCAATCCCATTTACATTAGCACTGGCATCATCTAGAATATCTACTACATCCTCTTTCAAAACATCTCTTGATACCACTTTCAGAAACATAATTAAGCTTGGATTTGATTCACATGATTATGATCGAATCTGTCATTTAAAAAAAATTCTACATGCTAGTAAGTAGCATGTCTCCCTTTACTTATAATCTCTGGGGAAGTATTATGTTGTCATTTACATGCTTTTAGTGTGTAAGTGTGTGTGTTTGCATTTTTACTTAGCATCAGCAAAATCCATATAGTCTTTCACAGATTCAGTCTATTCTCATACAACTCTTAGACTTAGCATATTTCCAAAGAGCAGAACTTAGACCTATTTCTGACAAAAAAAAATCAGCCTTCTCCATCTAGAACTCTCAGTTATTTATTTACTGTTCCCACTTCCTTTCCAGTCTGTACTTGAGTAACTCAATACCTTCCTGTTTCTGAAACACACCTCTATCAAAGCCCTCATCAAACACAGGTCTGGTATTAATTCGTTTTACTGTGGTATGAATTAATGTCAGTTCTAGTTGTGACTTCATTTTATCCTGAGCTATTTAGGCAGAATATTTCTCACTGAACAGTCCGGGGGAGTAGACTTGGCCCTTTTCCCCTGAAGTACATCTTGTGAAAATTCTGCTCATACTGCTTCACAATGTAGTTGAGCTTAGATGATGGGTTAGGTGAAGATCTAGAACAGTGCTTACCAAGCTTAATCATAAGAATTATCTGGAGCACTTAAAAAATTAGTTTCCTGGGCTCCATTCCAGACTCATCAGGCCAGAATCTGAAACAAGTCTTGAGAATGTCATTTTTAACGATCTCCCCAGGCAGGTCTTGTGACCAGGCAAGTCAGTGTGAAATAAGCCAACAACAGGAGAGGGCATAAACATTAGAGACAATAGTAGATGCCACAAGATACTACATGACATGCAAACGGGTAAATCTCTGATCTATCTTTTTCAAGTATGTATATGGTTGGTATAATCACTGAAATGGTATTGCTTCTCTTAGAATGTATCTTTCCTGTATTGTAAAACTTTAATATATCCAAGAGGTAGAAGACTGTATCCTGTTTGAAACCAGAGAGAATAAATGAGACTAAATCCCACAAGCTACAAATACGGGGATTCTGTGGAATCCAGATACACTATTGCATCCAGATATATAAAAAACCAACTGGCCTTATTTGTCTCCTGTCTATTAACTTTACTACAAATTGGGCATTTCTTTGCTTTTATTTCTTAATTTACTTTGATCTTTCTAATATTAAATCATCCCATAAGTGTTTTCATTACTTTAGTGAAGGGCAATTTTACAGGTAAAAATGTTGAATATGATCATATACGTGATCTTGAATAACTGTATACTATTTAATATTTGTATATTTAGGAACTCAACTAAAAGTGTTTTAATATCAACTTTTGAATTAAATCACCACCTGCCTAAATGATGTGGAAATGTTTAAAATGTATTTAACTACATAATTTAAATAGTGCTAGGTTGCGAATCTCTTGGCAAATGGACAAAACTATGATGAGATAATTCCAGGTTTTGACAAAAGATATATTCTTTTGGGGGGGTAGGAGTCTCATTCTGTCGCCCAGACAGGAGTGCAGTGGCACGCTACTGGCCACCGCTGGGCTCCAGCGATTCTTCTGCCTCAGCCTTCCAAGTAGCTGGAACCACAGGCACGTGGTACCATGCCCGGCTAATTTTTGATTTATTCTAGAGATGAAGTCTCACCAAGTTGCCCGGGTGGCTCTCGAACCCGCGGGCTCAGGCAATCCACTTGCCTCGGCCTCCCCAAATGCTGGGATTACAGGCTGAGCCATGGAGCCCAGCTGACAAAAGATATATTCTAAAGTTTGATGACCTCTTACTTTAGCTAGAACTTTTTATAGCAAGTATTCAAACTTGTTGTAATTCACACACAATATCTAGTATTAATGATTGTATGTCTTTTAGATGTGCTATAAGCTGGCTTAGGTACACCAATTTTATATTCCATTTAATCTCTGGTTTATAAATTTGTGGCCAGTTACTAGTGACATTTCTGTTAGGCTGAAAAAACAGACTGAACTGCTCAAGGTCTGAGATCATCCATCCTATGGTTTTTCAGAACTCCTCATGTAAGGGTTTGTGAACATAGCAAAGAGAAAGAGTTAAGCCTCTTCTCCTAGTTGGCAGAAACTTGGTAGTTTAAAATTACATACTGACTCTTGTGTAGAGACACAAGAAATTATAGAGCAGACACTGTCCAGGACAACGTGTAATTTAAAATGTACTAAGGAATGTATACCGCATGGCAAAGTAAGTGAAGTGCTTCTTCAAATATAAGTGTTTTGCATAGAAAGGCAGTAATTATCCACTCCTAGGGAAATGTTTGCATTCATTCTAAATCAATATTTACTATTCATTTCTTGTGTTCAACAAAACAGGGATTTAACTTTTTTTAAATTTTAATGAAGCACTAAGACTATAATAATTCTACAATGTAATTGTCTTGATATGAAATATTGCTAAATGGTATTGCTATTTCAAGAAAGAGCAGTGTGAAATGGAAGGGTATCCCTATTTGTGAAATGTTACTTTGGGAACATTCAATTCAAACTCAGCCAAGCAGGGCGACTCACCAGTTTTCAAAGATAACTTAAGCTGTCTCCTTGGTAAGACCCTTAACTAGGATCATTCAGATGAGTCTTTGCCTTTATATTTTTTTCTCCCCTTTTCCTAACACACAATGCCTGGTAATGATGCTGTTTCAATTCACTACTGCTTTTCCCACTCGTGTGTGTGTGTGTGTGTGTGTGTGTGTGTGTGTGTGTGTGTGAGAGAGAGAGAGAGAGAGAGAGAGAGAGAGAGAGAGAGAGAAAGAGAGAGAGAGTGAGAGTCTTCTATAAATTAGAAAACTCCTTTTTTCTACAGGAGGAAAAGATTTCTTTCCCCTCTTACTCTCTGAATTCCCTTTTATTATTTAGTTCAAAAGAACCTTCAGGAAAGTGCTAGAGAAAAAAACAAGAATATAAGATACATGAATAGTGTACTCTGAGACTGAAGGTCTCCAGTATATTTTTATTTATAGAGCTTACGAACTGATCATCCTATGACTTTTCCTTGGAAAATTACTGCATTTTTTTTTTATTACCGAGTCCAAAAAAGAACTCAACAATATAACAATATATCACAACTTGAATACTCTTTTTCTTGGCAACAGAAACAATAATGTCTTTGCCCCCAGGTTTCAGATCAGGACAGAGTCTATAGTCCATTACATTCTAAATGCTACATAAATGCTCAGATTTCTATGGGTTTATATTTCTGCCTTCCACTTCTGTGTGTATGTAGTTCAAGACTCAAGGTTTTCTATTGTTTTTCCTCTGCTTTTTGGTTTTTGTTTTTATTTTGGAGGTGTGTAGGGCTGAGAGGAAATTTTTTGACAATCTCACCGTTCCCATGAGGTTTTTCAAATTTTTATATTATTACCCTATTTGATATTAACATTTATTCAAAATTATACTTTCAGAGTCACAGATTCTATAGTGTCTCAAAGTTAAAATGAGATTGAAAGTAGGAAGGGGAACCAAAAGTAAATGACATACCTTTACAATTTTATCACATAGTTCTAGTGGCTTCTCTGACTTTAAAATATTCGTGGAACAGCAGTGCAGATGGGTCTGCACTGACGTTCTCTCTCTGTGCCTTCCTGCCATTCATAATTCATGTGAGCTCTTTGAGTGAATTACTCTTTGGTATGCACTCTGGGGACAAATAATATCATTTATGTATTGTGATTGCTACTCTGTTTTATCTTCCTTTTTATTGACAAGAAACAAGGGTGTTGCTTGTAGTTATGAAAGTAAATTGGGTGCAGAAATTGTCCTTCTCATTCTGAGAGAGGCACCTTCTTTCTGCAGGAAGTGCTATTGTAAACTGTACTGTTATAAATGGTGTGTTAGTTCTCAAGATATTCCCGTCTCAACGTATGAAGCCACAAAGTGTTCCTTTCACATTCGGTGGAGAGAGCCAATGGAAAAGCAAGTGGTTAAGGACACGTTCCTAAAGTCTGGAAAATCAATGGGACACTAAAAAGGGAACTGAAGTGGACCGGAAGGAACCTCTTGAGGGTCATTTTAAAAAAGCTAGAAACTGATTATGAACAGAGCTTTTACCCAAGGAACTGGAGGGGGCCAGCCAACCCATTCTACTGCGCTCCAGTTAAATGTCTAATAGTTGAGATGTTTTCTGCACAGCCCATAAAGGATAATGAGGAAGGCTTTGAGAGCCTTAAAGAAAGTCGCTCTGTGGCCTCTCGCAAAAACATGATCTGAGTGTAAGTGGCAAAAGCTTGCAGGCCCCAAAATAAAGAGGGGCAATGCCAGCTAGGTAATGTAGTTACCTGGTTATTTGCATAGGAAAGGGGTCCTGATTGAGTATGTACCTGAGGGAAAAATAAAAGCAAAGAATGTCAGAGTGTAACATCTGAGATCTCATTTACTTAATCAGAGACTTTCTGGAGACCTTGAAATTATCTGTAATTTTACTTCTACATGATAACTAGTTAATGTAGGTCAAATTAAAGATTAACCTGCATTCTTAATTTTATTGTACTGTATTTTTTTTCAATAAGGGATTGTTTCTTATGTTAGTTGGGGTTAAAATGTTATTGTTATATAGTCCCCTCAAATTGCAATCGGTTCTGAGATTATTCTTATATATATCTCCACCCCTTAATTCTAGCAAAGATAGACTTTATGAATAATTAAAAAAAATAAGAACATTTATGTTAAAGTATTTATATTAAGTTTGGTAATGAAAAAAGCCAGTTTGTTAACTGTTCTTTTTATGGTGCCTTTGCTACTCTTAGCAAAAGTCTATTAAAAAGAGAAACCCTAAAATTCTCTCCCAAGGCACTGAGGACACTTGCACTGACCTTGTATTCACTCTTTCAGAATATGAGACGCTTACATTGAATAAAAGAATAGATAATTACTTCTGTTTTGTGTTACATTTTTAATAGGCTAGTCCACCAAGAATGAAGCAGTGCTTTCTGCTGGACTGGGGGAAAGAATTGATCAATCAGTCAGTTACTTAACAAACACTGATTGCACCCCTTCTTGGCATGACACCCAAACAACTCTTGAGAGTTAGCTGAAGGAAAACAGCTGCAAACATAATGGAAAAAAATAAGTGCTCTAAGATTCTTCTTATTTCACTCCCACTTCAACCAAAATGTACCTTACTATAGCAGTATGTCAAATTTTGTGACCTTCTAAAAGAATCAAATAATTATCCTCTTTGAATAGATGATCTGAGAAAGAAAGGGCCCTGAAAGTACAGAGTATCTCCAACTATTCTTCAAAAGCCTGATACTTGCATGTGCATGAAAGTATGGGCCAATAATGTTTTCTCTATCCCAGCACAATAGTCCTGGAAGGCAGACAAATGGCATGGAGGGGCACTAAAGCAAACCTGGTCATCTCCCACTCCTGAATTTGTTTCAGTCTCCAATGGATTACTTCATTGTCTGTGTCAGCATTTCTCAAACTTTTTGCCTCAAGGTCCTGTTATGCTAAAATATTATTAAGGACATACTGTAATTATGTGCTGTAGTTATCAATATTACTTTACCACAAATTAAAACTGACATTTAAAATATTTATTAATATTTAGTTTTGATTATTGTTTTTAAACAATAATAAATGTATTGCACGTCAACATAAATATGTTTTTCATTAAAAAACTTTTCCCCAAATAAAAAATATTTAGTGGGAAGAATGACACCATTTTACCTTTATCAAATCTCTTTAATTGTCTGGGTTCTCATACCTGCTTCTTCATTCAATTTGTCATCCTATCAAATACTGTGTAACTTCTGGAAAACTTCACCATACACCCACGAGAGAATGATAGTAGAAAACAAAAACATCTTAATATTATGATGCAAATTATGTTCATCCTGAAGGATATCCACCATGCTAATCTCATAAAATGTTGAATCCATATAATTATCTACATTACCCCATATGATGCATTTAGGTATACCTCCTGGCACATAGTAGGGACTTGTATGTACATCTACTAATCATAGAGAACATTCTCTCACCTTTCTTTTTTCTCTCATCATTTTCTCTTCTCAGGATAACTTCTCTTCACCTTTGAAGAAGTTTAAAGACGAAAAGAAGATAATAGAAATGAAATAGAAATAAAAAATAGGTGATTGGGATCCTTATGAGAAACAATTGCATTCATAGACCTGTGGATTTCTGTAATACTTCTTAAGTAATCAATCCTGGAGGATTCAAAATATTTTTAGAAGCTTTGTATATTTTGTGGCATGGCTGAGATATGACTAAACAATACATCTGGAGCCTGCTGCTGTTTTGTCTTCTGATCATTGATGTAATATAGTATAGCTCATAAGCATAAGTGCTATAATATTCAGATAGAACTATCTATCAAATCTATTTAATAGCCAAATCAATCTATTCAAATTATTCAAAACCTTAAAAAAGTAACAGAAGTATTTTTACACTTTGAAATTGGATTTCTGATAATGCAGGCATTAAGATTGACACTTCTCATTCATTTGTTTGGCTAATGCTTATGGATCACCTTCTATGTGCTGTGGATAAAAGCATATCAAGAAGATACAGTCTCTGCCTTCAAATATCCTATAGTCTAGTGAAATATACCCATAAAACATGTCAGTTAATGATACAGGGTAATGAATGTTAGGGAGAACAAGATGCTTTAATAATGCATCAAAGGGTGACATAACACAGTCTTGTAGAAAGAGTGAGGCTTCCTAAGGAAAGCAAAGGTATCTTAAGAATTAATGGAATTGATCTGGTTGGAATTCATATGGAATTCAGAAGATATGTCAGTTAACAGGAAAGTTGGGAGAGCATGCAATTCATTTGTTGATGTGAGATAATTTCTGATGGCTAAATTGAGAAGTGTATGGAGCAACAAGTGAGGTATTAGAAAGGTGAACAAGGAGAAGTGAAGGGACTTGAAAAGAGTTTGCATTTCATTTTAGTATTATTATGGAATCTTTGAAGGTTTTTCATGAAAAGATTGTCACAAATAAGTTTGCACATTTCAAGTTCAATCTGGCTACAATTTTGACATAGAAGCTAAGACTAGTTATGAGATTGTTATGCTGATCCCAGAGAAAGAAAATGAAGGCCTATGTGGGATAGCAGCAAAAATAATGATGGAAAGTGGGAGCATTTTAGAAATATTGAGAAAGGTTTATGAACAGGCTTTGATGATTGATGCAAAGGTAGGGATGGGTGACGAGGAAGAATTAGTGTTATGTTTAGGTTCTTGACATAAGCAATTGAATATTTTCATTGAAATAGAGATCTCAGTAGGAGGAATATACTGGTACAAATGTGGAAGAAAGATAATGAATCTAGTACCTGTGTGATATCTAAGTGGAGATACTGTGTTACATGGCATTTGTGGAAACACTAAACTATGAAAACCATTAGACAGAAGATTCATGTCATCCTAAAGTCCACTGTGGAATCTACTAGGTTAACCTCCATTAAATGAAAAACTATATCACTTTTTCTTTCTATTGTTATCCCAACATATGTGTATGTGTCTCTCTCTCTATATGTATATCCTACTATATGTTTGATGCATAGTTGAAGTTCACTAAATATTTGTAGAATAAAGGAATTAACAAATAGCACGAATAAATATATGAAGGTCAGAGGAGAGATGTAGAATGGCTATATAGATGTGGAAGTCATTAGCATATGGATGATAGTTGAAGTCATGGGAGTGGTTGCAATAGCCCAGGTAGACAATGCAGAGAGGAATGAGAAAGGACACTAAAAAGTATCTGGAGGAATTGCAACTACTTACAATTTAAGGAGTAGACAGAGGAAACAAAAGTAACTTAAGGAACAGAGGAAAACAAACCTATAAAAATGATACAAAAGAAGAGCCAGAGATTTATAAATTATGTCAACCAATGTTCTTTATATAAACAACAGAGGCTGACTGTCTTAAGAAAAATTTAAATTTATGGAGAATATCTGGAGATCACAGAAAATATGGAGCATGAAGTTTGGAAATGGGCATGAACAACATGAGGTCTGAAGAACTGGGTAGCATAAATGATAACAAATGAGATGCAGAGAAATTGGGAGGTTGACTGTCACTGCCAATGGGACATGGTATGAATATGGTCTCTAACTATCCCTACTCCAGACTTGATTAGGCTTCAAAGCTTTAGGAGAAGCATATGATTGGATGAGCCTTGTTTACAGCACTGCCTCTTGTTCTGGGGAAAATAGAAGGTTTTATTCCTTCGGTTTCCATAAATGGGAAACAATGATCACATCCTACAAAACTCCACACCAATAGAGTATTCTCCCAAAAGGAAGTAGAGATAGAAAAGGAGGAGAAACAGGTGGATGCTGGATTGGACAAAACATGCCAAAGGTCACTATGAGACAAAAGAGAGAAAACTGTGACAATCTGCTAAATACAGATACATTTGGGTAAAAGATAAAAGCAAAGGCTCATTCATTGGCAGTAGCAGCAAAGGGGTTGTTGGTAACTTAGGAAAGAGCACTGTAAGTAGAGTAGTAGAGCTGAAAACCAGAATAGAACAGGTTGAGGAGTGAGTGTTGGATGAGGGAGTAGGAATAGTTAGTGTAGACGACTATTTTAAGAAATATAGCTGATAATAAAACAAGAGTAAATTTGTTTTATTATTTAGAAAATTCAGAGTGGTGGGGGAAAACTTCTTAAGTAGGAATTTTCTAACTCTGATGGTAGGGTAAGAGTTTTAAAGCTTGTAAGACAGTAGAGGTAAAATTTTTCATATCTGGGCAATTATCCATACACTGGTATCCCTTGTTCTTTCTTGCAGGACACCAATAAGTTGCACAACTCTGTAAGTGGCTTTGCCTCTGCCTCTTAAAGTCTGGTCATGTGATTTACCACTTTAATGACTCAAAGTATAATGCTGGTATACTTAATACTGCTGTCTTTGTATTTAGAACCCATCAGGATTGGCTTTTTAAGAAGGATTACTCAAATCCAGGTCCCAGGTATATAATTCTGTTTCTCATAAGGATCCCAAGAAGTAAGATTTCAAGCACATCGGGGGCAGGGTTATTCTATTCCTCCCAGTACTGATCACAATATTAGACATGAAATAGAGTCTGTGCTCAGGGAATACTGATTGATGAGTTTATTGATTTTGAGAACACTGACTAAAATAACATCTGCCTACAAATCTTCACACACATAAAAAAGATATTTTTGTTTTCCTTTTTAAAGTTTCATTTGATATATTCTTTGCTCCCTTTTATCATTTCCCCTGTGCATAGTTGTTATGGAAAAGCATGGGAAAATGTGCATTTTTTGCATTTTAAGATAGAATAAGTTTTTAGATTGGAAAGATCGAAAACAAACTGAAACCAATGAAAAGTGTATTTTACTGCTTTATAGCTAAAAATGGCACTGCCCAATTTAAGTTATTTTTAAAACCTGTATATTCATGCAGCTTTTCATACCAAAATGAAAATTGGTGAGTTATAAACCCTTGAAAAACAAGGTTTATAATGGAAACAGTAATTGACCCTTAAGTACAACATCAAAAATACAATACTATATAATACAAAGCCCAGGGCTTGGGATCCCATATCTGCTCTAACCTCAGACTGGCACACTAACCCAACACCACAAAGCCAACTAATAGTTATATTTCTAGATGTTTTCTTCTTACATGGCAGGGAAAATGAATATGTGATCCAATAGCCACATGCAGCTGAGCTTCACAGACCCACCACCCCAAATACCTTTAATAAACTTACAACTCCAGAGCCAATACCCTGTAAAAATAATTGAACTTGCTTGGGAAAGCAATTTAATTTTTTTAAAAAAGAAGAAAAACTCCTATCCCTGAGGTTGTGCTGTGTTGCATCATGGACTCAGGATATGTGACATTATACCACAGGAAGCGGTAAGGATAGGATGACCAACTGTCAGGAAAACTCATGGAATCACGAAAGATACTCTCAGAATATTTAGATTTGCCTTCAACTTTGCTCTAGTTCATAGATAGTCCAGCTTTCCATTTTCTAAGCCACAACCATCCATTTTTGTCATGAGAAAATGCGATCTAAACTAAGGAGAAAAATGCAAGTATTAAACTTGACTAATAAGATATGAAGGGTAAATTCAGATTCCAGGTTTCAATTTCAACTTGACGCTGGGCAAAGAGGGATGTGTGCGTGTGAGTGAGTGAGTGAGTGTGTGTGTGTGTGTGTGTGTGTGTGTGTGTGTGTGTGTGTGTGTGTTTGTGAGTGTGTGTGTGTGTAAAGAATCTTAACTTATATCTTTTTTTGTTGCTGTTATGGTGTAGAGGGGAAGGAGCTAAGGAAGTTTGTTGCTAAAGAAGAAAAATTCAGCAATTCTTTTCATTTTGAAGTTGAAATACGTGAGCATTGCCAACTTACTCCTTTAAGAAGTTTCCAAAGAATCTGTCAACTGAGAATAGTCAAGATTTTACCCTTTAAAATGTGATCCATTCATACAAATTTTCAGTGGGTTGTATTTATCAAGAAGTAATTAGCAGGACTATTGGTGTTTCCTTACTGCACATTCTATTCTGTTGCTTTTATAACTAGTAAACTTGGTAAAATGAGTGAAATATTATTGGCTCTCTATCTTCATAAAGCCTCTTCATCTATACCCTGTGATCAAGACAGTAAATGAGCTTTGAAGAAAGGACTATGGGAGAAGGGGATAAGGTTAGAATTGGGACAGAGAAGGATATTTTCTTTGTGGGAGTTTTTAGAAGGTTTCTTTTCTCTTTTTTTTTTTTTTGAGTTGGAGTCTCACTCTGTCGCCCAGACTGGAGTGCAGTGGCCGCTCCCGGCCACCACAGCCTCGACCTGCTGGACTCCGGCCATCCTTCTGCCTCAGCCTTCCGAGTAGCCGGAATTACAGGCATGTGCTACCACGCCTGGCTGATTTTTTGATTTATTGTAGAGATGAGGTCTCGCTGCCCAGGTGGGTCTTGAACCCGCGGGCTCAGGCAATCCAATCACCTCAGCCTCCTAAGGCGCGGGATTACAGGCTGAGCCACCGAGCCCGGCTTTTTAGAAGGTTTCTAAAGTGATCATGTCTGCTCCAGGATTCAGCAATTTTGCTAACTGTAATTATAATATTGTTGCATAGTGATATGAGTAACCAATATATGTCTTAAAATTTTAGTGCTTAAAAATAAAATAAATTCTGATGTCACAATAAAGCACCTCTATGACATTTTTCATCTCTCCTCAAGTGCCGAGATCTAACTCAGATAACTTTATGGTATTAGTAATTCTGCTTACTTAATGTCAGACTTTTTAAAAGCCCTCTTCCACATGCATATTTGAACACAAATACACATCTTCTGTTTTTTCTTTTGTTTCTTTTTAAATTCCTTCTAATTCACTCATATATTGACTTTGCTTCATCCCATTTTACTTCTTGTGAATTCCGTATTTTTTCCAAGGTTTATTACAATAATACATAAATAATTATGTGGAGGGTTAAGATTTTGAAATATTAACTGATGCTTTCACTTTTATATCCTTGTACCCTAGGTCCTTCCCAAAGAAGTCAGGGAAGGCATAACACGTTGAAATGGAAAGTAAAAATGGATACAGTCTTAGCTTCAAAAGTTTCAAAACATATTTGAAGTATTTTAGTTTCAAAAACTTATTTTTGGGGAGAAGTAGGAAGAACTCAGGGCATAAATCATTTGGAAAACTACCTAATAAGTAAAGGGCTAATCTGCCCTATTGTTATTTGATAAAACCTTCTCAGGCTGGGAGGTATGAAAAAATTGGCAAATAAACATTGAACATCTAGAATCCATCGTCCCTGGGCAACCCCCTTGGGTCCCCTCCCACTGTAGGAGCTTTTCTGTCCTCTTAATAAATCCTGCTTTCTAAAAAAAAATACACTGTCCCTAAGAAAAGAATGAGACACCGTGAACTTCTCTTTGGCTAATCCTAGGTGAGTGGAAAGGATGCATTAGGGGAGAGAAAGTGAATCAACAATAACTCAAAACAGGATTTTGACTGAGTACCAAGGGGTTTACACAGAGCCAAGGCTCCAGGCAAGGGCGTCAGATGTCAAGGTCACTGCCAGGATGAGAACCTCTGAGATATCTGGTGTCCTGGTCTTTATCACCTAGCCCATACAGGTTAGTTCTATGTCTTGCCTGCCAAACCGGTTCAGGACTGTGATTTTTTTTTTTAATCTCTCTTCCTTCCCACCCTTCTTTTGTAGCTCTGAGCAAGATTCTGCTAGTCCCATGGCCCAGTGGAATCACAGGAGTCTTTGAGAGACCTTTTGCCATGTTTCTGACCACACTTAAGAGCATAAAAATTATGCTACGGTCATGAAATGCAAAAATCTTTCTGAGTAAAATCAGATCCACCTGCCTCAACACAACTTGAACCTTGTGATCTATTGGCACGCCAGTCATCACAGGGGAAAGGAGCACAGATCTCCCCACACTCAGATTCCCAATCAATCTAGAATTTCTGTTCTTTCCTCACCTAAGCCTGACCAGGTAGAGGAGGAAGTAGAGAGCCAGAAATCTTTCTTCAAGACTCACACAAAATGTACTCCACAATCTCAAGCAACTTTCTCTTCCATCTTGAAGTATGATATCTTGGTACTAACTCAATACATTTTCTATAAGGTTTATTTCCTTATAGAAGGAAGGATTCCCTCCTTCCTTCCTTCCTTCCTTCTATCCTTCCTTCCTTCCTTCCTAGAACCAAACTAAGAATAGGCTTGTTTTCTTTAATTATTATTTTATTTGAGCTGTGGCATCCCTTTCCTGAGGAAAAAATTATAGAAGATATTAATTGACTAAAAAAGAAAAATCCAAGAACCTCAAGAAAATCTTAGTTTACATTTCAAAATATCATCCCTCCACAACTATTTTTGTAGTTATTCCTTTAATACATATCTTTTTTGCTAAAATTCAAGCTTCTTGAAGACAGTCATCTTTGTGTTCATCACTATGTGCCCAGCAACCTGTACATTTCCTGAAACATAATTATTCAATAAATACTTGTCGACCAAATGAATAAATAAAATGAGTAAATGAAATGGCTAAAACAATTCTTTTTACTATTTTGTATTATTTATTCATCTTTAATACAAAATAAGGTGAGATTTAGTATTTATTTATTTTTTGGCCACTGTTGATTTGAGTGAGATTTGAAAAATTTGTTGACAGAAAAGTAGTCATTTAGATCAATGGAAAATTTCTGGCAAAGTGGCATAGAGTAGGTATTTTTTTTTCAGTATAACTAAGGTTATATATACACATGGTTGTAATGAGTATCAGGATCCTCATGAAAACTTTATTCTCAGTTCTGAGTCTTAGTTATGAAGTAAGTTGAAAATTAATTTTTTTTAATTTTAAAGATGTGGAGTACAATTCAGGGTTAGGTATACAAATGTTCATTATGCAGGTACCCTTGTTGATGAGGTGTGCCCCCACCTCCCCTGGCAGTTTTCCACTACTGCCAATCCCACTCCCTCTCCCCTGGTAGTTTCCCACTACTGCCAATCCCTTTCTCATTGTATTACGATGATTGTTCAAGGTCTGCTTATGAGTGAGAATATGTGACACTCAGTTCTTTGTTTCTGTGATAGACCACTCAGCATTATAGACTCTCAGTCCAACCAAGTTGCTGCGAAGTTCACAATTTTGTCCTTCCTTATGGCTGTGAAATATTCTATTGTGTATATGTACCACATTTTTTTAAACTAAAATATATTTTTTAACATTTTTGTTTTTTTCTGGGTCCAAAGCAGATAATTAAGATGAACTTACCTTTGATTCTTTTTTGAGGGGTTCTCTAAAGTTCTCTATTTCAATAACAATTACCTACTAAAATTCCTGCTCCCTAGGACTTTGTACCTGAATGTAACTCGAATTGACCTAAATGGAGGGTAAAGGTGTGCTGCTGAAAGAAGATTCAACAAATGTGCTCTTTCTTGTGTATGACAGAAGTGTATACATGTATGTTTTCACTCTTGAAAGAAAAGTAATTCAATTCTGGAAATCAAAATCTAGAATTAATATGTACCTCCAACTGTTTAGGAGTATAGATGAACAGAGGAAAATATTTCCATTTTAGTCAATGATTCCATGGGGATAAACTGGAAGCTTCCTACAGATGTATGAGTGTGTGTGTGACTGCCAAACTGTGGGCATTGTACATGATTAGAATAAATCAAAATAATACAGATAGTAGCAAAAAGGGAGAAGTCCAATTCTAACAGACCACCTATTGATGAATGGCTGTTTTCTCTCATACACTCTTGCTCTATTAATACTTTGGACTTTCATTTAAAGGTAAATGTAGTTTAGCTTTTCAGATCTAGCTTTATTAACTAATGTAAAACATAACTTTCAAAAAACATTAAATACTTATTGAACACATTAGATACAACTATAACTAGTCAACGTGTATTAATACTTATTATGTACTCAGTCATATTCTCACTTTTCTCTATGATAGTTTCTTTACTTAGTTAAAAAAGTTTATGTACTGGAAAGAAAATCAGGTGGAATATTGATTATTTTGCTAATAAATTTAATTGGTGGAAGAAATCAATTAAGATGACTTGGTTTTTCTAAAATAATTATCTATTACGTTCACTTCAGCCTACATAGATAAAGAGAAGTAACTTTCTGGATATTTCTATTGATGTTTGTATGTTAAAGATAATTCCAGAGGATCTTCTGTGTTGAGAAAAGTCTATTTTTTTGTTGTTTTAAACTCCATATTTTTCTCACACTGATCACTTGAAAGAGGGAAATGTACTAAATATTCATTCATATTTGGAATTCTTTAAATTATAGAAGCAATCAGCAATAGTTTATTAAAAGAAATGAAAACAGATATACCACTTCAGTTTTGAGCAATAGATCAAATCTTGAAAAAGTTTGAGTGTTTTGTGGACTGACATTTCTAAAGCAGTCATCATGAAGCATGTCTCAAAATGTAGGTTTTAGCAAAGCCCACAAAATACATATTTATATTGTAATTTTTAAACTCTTCCCTATTTTTATGGGCATTTGTATTGCCTCTGAAATTTTGAAAAGAGAAAAGCTAGGAAGAAAGCTATGTTTTCTGAGGCATATATTTTAGGCGTTTGTATGTATATATATGTATATTTTTAATTCGGCGTGTACCTCTCCTTCCTGTATTTCTTTTTTTTTTTTTAATTTGATGTCTATAAGAGTCTTATCAGCTCAAGAGTACAGCTGCAACTCTTACCATGACCTGAAAGTGTCACTCTGTGAAAAATAAAAAAAAAGATTGCTAAAGAACTGGGCTTGCTCTTGTCCTTTTTCTCCCCAGGAGATAGACCTTATCTCTAGAGAAGAGCCATGTCAAATGTTGTCATCAAGATCTGGCAAATCCAATGCTGCTAATGGATTGAAATCTTTGCCAGGTTGTTTATTACCTTTTTTTTTGTTAAACTTTTCCTTTTTTTCCCCTTCTCACCTCTCCCCCAACACCTTCTCCTCCAGTTTTCCAAGTCTATACCAACCTCAGTCTTCACAAATCATGGCTTCAGGATTCTAGTGGTCATTCTTCTGTACATTTAAGTGGGATTTAAATAATGTCACTAAACATTTGGAACATGTAGCTACTTATGAGTTTCTTTTTGCTATTAAGAGGGGAAAAAAGATTGAAACCAGAAGCTAGGGACATTTGATCTTTTCCCAAAGATATAAAATTTGGTTACTCATATTTATAATTGTGACAGAACTTCTAGGATCCATGCATTATGTCTTCTATGTGAGGAAAGTAGAGAACATTTATTTTCCCTGGATCATAACCAAATACCATTAAACTTTTTTGAGTATATTCTTGGCCTCTATAGGCCAAATTCAGTAGGACCTTCTGGTCAGTATTAAGGAATTTAGCGTTCACACTGAATGCAATGAAAGTCACTGACATTTTAATCAGGAGAACGGGGAAAGAGCACATATGATGAATACAGCGAGAATCTGCATTTTGAAAGAACAATCTGGCTGTGGTATGGGAAAGCACATGGAATGTAAATGGATACCTTTGATAGAAGGTTGCTGCAGTGATCCAAGAATGAGTAGATGCGAGTTTGGATTAAGATGATGGGGGGTAGGGAGAGAATCGAAAGATATCAACAAATGTTTATTCATTATGGAATGTATGGAGGAGTTTGAGAGAAGGCATTTGCAAGGCATTGGTATTGACTTGTTAATTTGTGTTGTGTAATGCCCTTCAGTGGGGAAACAGGTGCTGAGTAAAAAGGCTAGGACAGAAGGAAAACTATGTTTTGTTTGACCTACTGTGTTCCCCCCCTTCAGAAAAAAAAAAATCATTGATTGATTTCCTGTGAGTCTCACTCTGTCACCTGGTCTGGAGTGCAGTGGCAGGATCACAGCTACTGCAGCCTCAACCTGCTGGGCTCAGGCAATGCTTCCTCCTCAGCCTACCAAGTAATTGGGACTACAGGTGTACTCCACCATGCATGGCTAATTTTTTGATTTATTGTATAGGAGAGGTCTTGCCTCCAGGACTCAGGCAATCCTCTCACCTTGGCCTCTAAAAGTGCTGGGATTATAGGCATGAGCCACTGTGCCCTGCTGACCTATTGCCTGTGAAATATCCAAGTGAAAGCTATTTCCAAAGAGCAGTGTGATACATGACCTAGAACTCAGAGGAGAGAGCTACACCATGATGATGCAACTGTGCGGCTTTCGTGTGTGGTTGGTGTAAAAAGTCACGGGAATGGATAAGGTTGTCAAAGGGGAGTAGAAAAGGAGGAGCAAAGATGAACACAACCTGCCTAGGAAACTGCAAAGTTAAAATAATGAGGAAGAGTTAAGAGTTTAAAAACCAAAAAAATGATTAAAGAGGTAGGAGGAAAAGAAGAGAGTATAGTGTTATGAAAACAGAAGAAAGAGAATGTTTCAAGATGGAAGAAAATAGCAATAAAATGCATTACATACTGCTCTATCTATCCTGATGCAAACAGAATTTACATTTCTTATTTCTTTATTGACTTTGTTAGGAGTTCTTTTATATGCTAAAAAAAATCTAATGACACCATCCTAACTTGAGACAATTAAACAGACACAGACATGTGGTATGTGGAATCAAATGAGTGAGGTTTCTTCAGTGATTATTAGGTTAGTGTGTCCCAAATTAGCACCATGAATTTTTCCATCAAAGCATTTAGCATAGTTTGTAATCCGCCTTCCATCTTTCACTCCTTTCTCTCTTTTGCCCTCATTTTTCTTTCATTGCAGAGACCATGTCTAGTTTTTATCACTGTGTCCCCAGCATCTGGCATAGTGCCTGCAGGTATTTAGAAGGCACTCAATATTTGGGGAGAAACAAACAAATGTATCTCAAATATGCAATAGAAAAGACAAGTTCTGATTTAGGAAAGAAAAATCTTAGATCTCATCCTGTTCTGGATCTTGTGGTATTAAAACATCTAGAAGACTTTCTTTCCTTGATTAGAAGACTTTCAAGACTGGATCCAAAGTTCCATGAATCTAATTACCTAAGTTTGCTAAACACATTAGAGCAGATCTCTGAAAAAAAACACAAACAACAAAAAACCTTCTTCTAAAAACATGTTGCTAACCAGTCTGGTTTTAAACTGTGCCAGTAATATTTGAAAAAGGCCAATCCCTTAGGGGCACTGTGTGCTAGCTCATCTTCTAGAAGCTCACCCATTGACCATTGCTGTGGCATCCAGCCAAGCACAGGGGAGCCCTCAGCTACATTGTTTCTCCTACTTTCTGCCATGAGCTTTCCTGCAGCTGCAGAGTAGAAGGCTGGGCATATGCCTTGCTGGAAGGGTGTGGAATTCACATCTTCAGTGGACATTTGACCAATGGGAAGGGAGATCCATGATGCAGTACTCCCCTTACACTAGTCTCAGAGGGTACCCAATAATACTGAGCCCCGATTTCCATGGTGATATTCAGTTCAGTAATACTTTCCCTGTTTTCCTGCTGTGCTTTCTTCAGTGCCTGCCCCTAGTTGCTCCCTGGGGGAATTTCCAAAAATAAAGTGCCTGACCACAAACCCTTTTCATGAGGCTGCTTTTTGGAGAACCCAAGTTAAGGAAGATTTCCACTGCATCAACATATGTCCACGGAGTTCACCCTACCCAGTGAAAATGCTTCAAAAATTTTGAGTTTAATTTAATTTTTCTAAAGCAATATTTTGTTCATTGTTTCATGTTTCAATTTCAGAAATTCTATATTTTCATTATGCTATGAAACTTTAATTAGGATAGACTTCTAACTCTTAGAGTTAGTTATCACTACAAGTATCTTCCAGTTTTTATACCAAATAAATAATAAGTAAATAAGTATTTAAATGCACTAGAAATTTAGTTCTTTAAAGGAACTATTTATGGTAAAAGCAAAATTACTTACTGACTAATATGTGTAGTTTCATAAATTTTGACTTGGACTATACTTTTGCTATTTCAAGTTTGTACAAATTTTAATCCTTATGGTTGGTGCCTTTACTTGGGCTTGGAAACTTTTTTCCCATTTTCATAGTAATGATAACTTTTTTTGTGATCCACAAACCATTAAATGAATGGTATATACACGTAGATATTTCTTTTTTTACTGAGAAAAAAAGTAGTTTTTCCTCTGTTCTCTCAACCCATTAATCACAGTATTATATATGCTATTAATTATGCTTAAATGTAGTTTGCTTATATAATTTGTGAACCTCTCCAATAACTCAAGACTTTAAAATTATTTGTCTTCTGTGTAGACATTTTGATTACTAAAACATTTCTAAAGCTAGAAGAAGGAATAATAACATAGGATTAAAACTATGAATCACCTTTTGATTAAACACTCAGCAATCTTTGTTGCTAAATCTTCACTCGGAGAATAACTCTAAGTCTCATTTGAACGTGTAGATGTTAATTCCATATTGATCACCGTAACCTAGTAGAAGTAATGCATATTCACTCAAATCATAGTTTGTATTTAAAGTGGATATTTGTGCTCAGTGACAATAACACTGGGTTCTAATTGTGCAGCTCCAGTAGATAAGACTGAGGGAACGAAGTTCGTAACATAGAGGCATTTGGTGACAATCTCTTCTCAATGCTGAATGTACTATATCTTTAAGTTCACATATTCACTCAAATCTATCTCTATTGAAGTAACCTAGACTTCCCCTCATAAAGTCTTGATAGTGGTAATAATAGATGCATAAAGATGTTTACTTTGTAAAATCATTCACACATATAATCTCATTTGACATGAGAAATCATCTGTTGATGCATGTAGGACAGTTATAGATATTTCCGTCTGGCTCACATAAATTGTGTTACTGATTAGCAAAAGAAAATAACTAATAAACAGGAAATCTGGGATCCAGGTGCTCTACGTCCTGGCCCAGTGATGCTCCTGGTATATGACTGTTGCCATGCTTTATGTTCTCATGAGGAATTATCTTCTCCTTCTCTCTCTCGTTCTTCTTTCCCCCATCTTTCTCAACAAATGATAAGATGCATTCTGGGAGCTAGACCAGCTGTATCCTTTGCCTTTTTACTCGACCTGAATTGTGTATGTAACCTTGCTGTGATGGATAATTTTGTGTGAGGCTATAGTACTCAGTTATTTAGTCAAACACAAATCTAGGTGTTGTTAGATTGTGGTTAACATCTATAATCCATTGACTTTAAGCAAAGGAGATTACCCTCCATAATGTGGTTGGGTGTCATCTAATCAGCTGAAAGCCTTAAGATCAAAAACTAAAGTTTTCCAAAGAAGAAGGCATTCTGCCTCAAGACTGTAATGTCAACTCCTGTCTAAGTTTCCAGCCTGTTAGGCTGCCCTCTGGCTTTCAGACTTGCCAGCCCCTACAATCTTGTGAGCCAACTCCTTAAAATAAATCTCTTGATATAGGATAGAACATATATATCCTATTGGTTCTGTTTTTCTGGAGAACCATGACTGATACACTTGCCTTATATTTTCTGAGAATATCAATATCATATAATTTGTACTCTTTTGGCATTTTTATGTTTCTTACAGGATTTCTGTGTGTTTGCTCTGATCCCTTCCTACTGTTCTTCCTTGCCAAAATATAAATGTTCTATTGTAGTCCTGATTCTACAAATTCTCTTTGTTTCTAGAACATGTTTAGGAATATTTGCTCTCTTGAAAGTTTTTCCATTTTCTCTGTCTTATATCTCAATTACTGAACATAATCTTAATGTTTAGGACAAAATAATTGCCATCAACTGGCTCCTTCCAATCTTCCTATTAGTAAAATGAGGGGTACTTTACTTCACACTCCAAACATCTTATGTTAGCCAGACACACACAAATATACACATACACTGAGTTCTAAGGAATATATTTTATTTTTTGATTCAGTCATATATTCTAACTTATTTATAGTTTTGCAACAGAATGCCAAGGAGTAAGGAATCAACTACAAATTCAATCACAAATATTCTTTTTCATAATTAGGTTTTACATACTTTGACACTTACAGCCTTTGCATGCTAGTAGTTATTAGGTAGCTAGGCATTTTTGTTACTTTCCAGAATCCACTTAGATGTTTTACATGCAACTCAAAATAGACCTAGTCAAAATTTAACTCCTGCTTTCCCCTTCACAATTTCTCTCTCTCACACACTCAGTATGTATTAACTGGCTAATTAAAAAAAATTACAGATAGGAATCTTGCTTTATTGTCCAAGTTGGCTTGGAACTCCTGTCCTTGAGCAATACTCTTGTTTCAGCCTCCTGAGTGACTGGGATTACAAACTTGAGTCTAATAAACATTTTAAATGAGTGATTGACTGAATGCATGGATTTTAAACTCCAAGATGTCTTGTGTTCAGGGTCCTAGAAAAAATGAGTTATGCTTAAATAAGATCTTAGTTCATTTGTTTGCTCTGGATGGGTGAGAGTTTTGTTTTTTGTTTGTTTGCTTCTTTGCATTTGGTATAAATAAATGAGTAAAGTCTCAGAAGATGCTGACAGGTTAACATACCAGCTGGATTGTTTAAAAAGCATTAAGTGTGGCTTTAATTCTTCCTCCCCACCCTTCCCTCCTTCCCTCTCTCCTTCCCTCCCTCCCTTCCATTTAGCAGGCAACTAGGTAATTCCTACAATGATCCAGGAACTAAGCCTGGCACGGGAGATACAAGGCATATTCATAAAGAGCCACTGACCTGTAGGTTCATACAGTCAGGTGAGGAGGCATACACATGAGGAAGTCAATGGAAGGCACTAGAACCCAGTGGGTGAGAGCCATGCCCCCGGAACTATACTCTCAGGCTGCAGCCTAGGTTCCTTTGTCTCTGGGAACTTGTCTTCCTTTCTGAAAAATAGAGATAATAAAACCTAAATTAGAGGGTTGTGTTAGGAATAAATTAGTTACAATTTTTTTCAACTACATAGAAAATACCTGGCATACAATAAATACTTAGTACATTTTTGCCATATTTCTATTAAGTATAATAAACTATGGTATATTCAAAGAGAGAAGCAAGCCTGAAAAATATGGAAGCCTATATATGGTTGAACTCTTAATTTTTAAGTTAACTTTTAAGTTAAAAGTTGGTTGTTCATTATCTGTAAATTATGAAGTAAAATCAGATTTCAGAGTTGAGATAGGGATCAGGTTATTAATGGGCTCAAAGAGAAGTGAGTTTGGGAACAGTCCTTGGTATTGAATAGAAGCAAGGCATGTTGAAGGGCAAGTACTCTGAAATTTCAAGATAGAATTTATTGGAAAATAAAGACACGATGAAATTATGTGGAAAATATCTATGGGAAGGAAACCAGCTATTTGTAAAACCATGAAAGAAATAGTGAAGGTTTTATTTTATTAATAGATGGCTATTTTTAAAATCATTAATAGATGACTTATAGCAAAAAAGTCACTGTTAACACCTTAAAGTGACAGTCATTGTCTGAGACTTG
Source organism: Cephalopachus bancanus (assembly GCA_027257055.1). Taxonomy (NCBI): domain Eukaryota; kingdom Metazoa; phylum Chordata; class Mammalia; order Primates; family Tarsiidae; genus Cephalopachus; species Cephalopachus bancanus. The sequence goes on along the minus strand of JAPVLO010000031.1, from coordinate 6,564,031 downwards.
AAAATTTGGAATTTTGTAATTAAAAAATTATAACATCTTTGTGGGTTTTAGTAGTCTTTTGCTTATTCTGTGATGCTTATATATTGTTTTTTTTACCCATAAAAAGAATTTGCTAATATTAATTCACATATATTCTCATCATTTAAATCTTATTTCTAGTTAATTTTCAAACTAAAATTTCATTTGTTATGATTTTTTCTTGGATAATTTTTCCCAAGAGATATAGTTGAGTTCATGGACACTTTTATGTGATGCATAGATATTATATCATTAATTTCAATCAATTAATAATATATTGCATTGCTTCTCATTATTAATGTTAGAATGAAAAAATAATATTTTTCTAAAAATAAAAAGAATAGCAATTTATTTCCTGACATAAAGTAGTCTTCATATACACACATACACAACGTCCATGAAGGCATATATTTGCCTTCAAAGAACAAAAAATGATTTAGAAAAAAGAACAAACTTGCTAGGACTTCAAAACAATATGTTTAACATTTTTTTATCTGCTGCCTGGTAGAAATAAAAACACAAACTTTTTATTAAAAGTAAGAATAACTGAGAACATGTTCAACTGCATAATAAAGATTTGTGTCAGACATAAACAATGACTTTCTGTGAGCTCTGTCTTGACATTGAACGGATTTAGAGTGACATTCATGATCCAACAGGGTTTTTCCTTCTGAAAAACAGCCCACTAAGAATCCTCAAACTATTCTGCCTCTTTGGTTCCTGTATAAAGCACCAGGCACGCATGATAAACTGACTGACTGAGGCTTGGTAAAGGAGCCTGAACAATGGAAGACTTGAGCAGAATTTTCCCAGATGCCTATGAGATGCCAAAACAGGCCTTCAGTCTCTGCCTTTCCTTGCAGGGAAAGAGTAAAAGAAGAAGAACATAGGGTGATCCTAGACCAAAGAACCACATCCCCAAGTTCACTATTAGTGGTGTATCAGCATGCATGCATTCATTCATTCCATTCATGCAACAAATCTGCATGCCAGACACCTTCCTTATTATTTATTTGCTTTAAAGAAAGGGTCTCATTCTGTCATCCAGGTTGGGGTGTATTGGCATGATCATGGCTCACTGCAGATTCAAACTCCTGGGCTCAAGAGATCCTCCCACCTCAGCCTTCTGTGTAGTTGGGACTACAGGTGTATACCACCAGCTATACTTTTAAATTTTTTATATAGAGGAAGTCTTGCTTTGTTGCCCAGGCTAGTCACAGACTCCTCGCCTCAGGTGATCCTCTCGCCTTGGCTTCCCAAAATTCTGGGATTACAGATGTGAGCCACTATATATTTCTTGATAATAGGATACAATGATAACTAAATGAAGTCCCTGCTTCCAGTCTACTCCAGGTAAAACATAAATAAATATGTGATAAATCAGGTGGTGAAATATATTATGGAGAAAACTAAAATAGAGGGATAAAATAACATATTGAGATGGGTTTAGACTTGCTAGATAAAATACAGGACACTCAGTTACATTTGCATTTCATATACATTCCAAATAATTTTTTAGTATAAGTGTGCCTGAAGCATTATTTGGGAATAGTTGTATGAAAAATAAACTATTTTTTGTTCATCTGAAATTCAAATATAACTATGTCTTTCTCCACCCCCATCTATCAATCGTATTTGGGTTAGAAGAGAAAGGAATTTTATCTTTATATTGAATACTCAAGTGAGGTCTTATAATGATGTGACAACAAGCAGATACCTAAAGTAAGTAAGAATATGAGCTATGCAGGTATATGGAGGAGGAATGTTCACTAGAGAGAAAAGTATGTAGATGAAAAGACCCTGAAGACTTGTCAGCTACAGCAAAAAGTTATCATATCACAGTTGTGTTCCCAAACAAGGCAAGCATAGGTCAGGACTGTCAAATATCTATTGTGGGTCTAGATGTGACCAGAGAATTGTTTTCTAGACCCATCAAGCCACCGGGAAATCTTCTTCTGGTTCTGTGGTATGTCTATCCTATTGCGTAGGGAACCACTGATGGTTGCAAACCCATCTGTGATGAATTATGGTGTCCAGGCAACAGGGTGGTGCAAGCTGTAAAAATATCACCTTTGTTGAATCTGAAGACCATTAGTGTCTGGATTTTTTAAAATAAAAATCTAATGCTGAGTTGCTTATCTGTTTTCTTTCCAAATGCTCAGAACATCACAAGTTAGTTGGCAAAATTAAGTCGAAAATTTGGCCAAAATTCTAGAACATCTACTCCTGGTGCTCGCCAAAAGTATCAAAAGAGCAGTCTTTCTTGTAGTACTTAGGATCTTCTGATTTCAGGTTCAGTTAAATACCAGGAACTTTCTTCCTCCTTTTTGGGTGGAAAAGTAGGATATGAGAAAACTAGGGGAAGAAGAAATATCTAGACATTTTAAAATGAATTTTAAATGTTTTTTATGTCTTTGAACGAAAGTAATGTAAACTGATGAGTTTGAATGCTTTTTGTTTGAAGTAAAAAAGCAACATAGAAAACAACAACAACAACAACAACAACAAAAAACAGTGGCTATCTCTGTGCCAAGACCAAAGGGTAATTTTGTGTTCTGGCTGTTCATGATGTGGGTTGCTTTTCCACAACTATGCCTCCACTGCCATTACTTAGTCTGCTCAGAGTTCTCCCCTGACTGGTGCCTACATAATCTAATAATGAGCGAGATGCTCCTTCTGTGTGTGCTGGTTTTAGATGGTGACTTTGGGGGAAAAATAACTCTTTCATGATTCTAAAAGAAATTGGGAAAGGGAAAAATGAAGAGTAACCTAACATTCAAAAGCAATAAAACTACACAATATACAAAAGGGGTGTAAGTCCACAATAAAAGACAACCAAGAGAGAGTAGTGGATTAGAATGTTTTATATTTTTTCAGTGTTGAAGGACCTGGAAATTATATTTAAACTGCCAGGGTTTTCTTAGGGACCGTAATTAAATAAAGACTCACTACATAGTTTGTTGGAGAAAGATATTTCCACGTTGTATAAAATTGAATGTTATGTTTTCAAAGTTCATTGTCTAGTAGGAAATGCCACCTGACCAGATGATGGCCCCAAGACCAAGGTTTTGCCATTAGATTTTGAGGAAGCTCAAAAGGTATCTAAAATGCTAGGTAAGTAGACAAATCCTCTTTAACAAGACATCTATGGGCACCTCAGGAATTATAGGTAGTCTAGAATACAGAGAATACATTATTTTTAAGAAGTATGCTTAAAGAGAGATGCCTTCTTAGGGTATAAATTATGAATGTTGTTTGTGCTGACTTAGCTGTCATCTTTTCTGGAATTTAGTTCTTAATTGTAGAAGAGTAGAGAGCTTCACTCTATGAAAGATGGCAGATCCTTAATTTGACAATTTACTTCTTTATTTAAAATAGATTTTTTATAATTTTAACGATATATGTGGGGAAAGTGGGTATCTCCAAAATACAGAAAATAAAATAAAAATGTATTCCCACTAACCATAGGTGGGAACATTACTAGTGTTTTTTCCTACCTTTAACACAAGCTATATCTATATGTTGATTTGTGTCTTGTTTTCCTATAAAATGGCATCATCTTTACATATACTTGTAGTTTTTTTCCCTGTTCTTTTACACTTATTATATTTTGAGAGGATTTCATGCTATTAAAAATTCTTTAAAAATATTTCTCAATGGTTACATATTATTCTATTTTAAAATGGATCAAAATTTATTAAATCATTTCACATTTTGGGCAGTAATGATGACTCCAAATTTCTACTATTATAAATAATTATTCAGTACACAATATTATATATAAGATTTTCATACATTTTTCATAATTTATTTTGGAAAGTTTTTTTTTTCTGTGTAATTCTCAGACCAAAATACATAGTCAAATTAAAGATTTGTGTTACATATTGACAAATTGCTGTCCAGAAACATTTGTTCATTGCAAGATCCCACAGCATATATTTGTGTTGTATACATTTTAAGCATTTTATTCTAATCTATTATTTTGATTTTTTCTTACTAAGACTTTGGTGCTTTATAAAGTTTGTATTTGTGTTCCAGTGGTTAGCTTTATAATTACTTAATAATTATATTTTCTTATAATACCTTTAGTTGCCCCTTTTTATAGACAACATAGTATGTATGTACTTAAATACCACACACACACACACACACACACACACACACAACACACACAAACACACACATTTACCATGGATGCTCTATTGTCTATTGCTGACTTAAAAAAAACAGCCTAAAACTTACTGGCATAAAATAATAATAATTTATTACATCTTACTATATGGAAATTTATGCAGGGTTCAGCTGGGCAATTCTTCTACTTCTTATTTTGTCAACTGGTATCACTTGGTATGTCTCTGCTAACTTAGTTGGTCTGAAGATTTCATAGTTTATCTTGTTGGTGTTCTGGTGGAGATGGCCAGAAGGTTGTGCTCTCCCTGCGTAGTCTCAGGACTTTTCCATGTGGTATCTCCAGCAGGGTAGTCAAATTTACAGTGTGGCACCTCATGACTCAATAGTGCATATTTCAAGAGGACTGAGTGGGAGCAGAAATGTTTATGACCTATTCTCAAATGTAAAAGTAGTTTAATAATACTTCAACTGACTTCTATTTCAGTAAGCAAGTCTACAGTCAACCTTGTTTTAAGGGGATGGGAATTATACTTGAACTCTGAATGAGAAGAATAGAAAATAATTTGTGCCTATCTTTAATCTACACCTTCCAGGTTCTGGCCCCAACTTATTTACTTTCTCTGATACATAACATACTTTCATCTCCTCCCAAGGTCTGCAAAATTCTCATCCTCTTATGGTATCAGCTTGTATACCAAGATTTTGTCAACTAAATTAGGCCTATGTGCTGTCTGCCCCACTCCTTCCTCTGCCACAACATGCAGTGGTGGGATAGAGAATAATTACAATAGGCAATCCAATTGATTCTGATTTGAGAATCCAATTCTGAAATCCAGCGTAGTTTAGGGTCTTGTTTGACTCCTTAAACACGATTCCCTGTAAGTCTTGGCTTCACCCTCTGGGTTCCTGGTTCTTCCCTATGGGTCATTCTTTCTTTGTCAATAAAAATGACTAATATGTGCATCTACATATCTTCCTCAACTAGCTCTGTACCTGTAGACGTTTTGAGATTCAAAGTCCTCTTTTATTTTGTAGTTCTTGTCCATTACTGTTGAACCTAATATAATTACTTTAAAAATATTGTGGTTTCTTATTTATCAGTTAATAATCCACTTCATTAGACAAAAGCCATGTCTACAAAACTCTTTGAGATGAAGTCTTCTTTATCTTTGGCTCCCTGTGAATTTGCCGAGGAAAAATACCCTTAAAAGTCAAGAAACATCATTGTCAATTGATGAATGTTCTCTTAGTCTGCACTCTTTCTGCAGTTCATGCTTCTCTGCCTCTCAGAACCCAAGCCACTCCATCACTGTTTTTTGTGGTCATCCTGTGCTCTCTAGTGTTTTCATGGCTACTATCACCAATAAATATATAGTCTCTATATGAAAGGTATATATGCTTCTGGCACTTTCAGAGATCTCCCACCACTAGCTATCCCCTCAACATGCTACTCTATTTTCTATTTTTCATATTATACGGCCACTCTTGTCTCTTCCTGCAAAGATTTCTGAAGGGCTTTGTCAGCCTCAGCTGCTTTAATCAACACTTACAAAATTAGAAATTTGTCTCCTGATTTGCTTGGAAATGGAGTTCATAGATTTTGCCATTGTTGTTTTCCTTGTTGTATAGTTTCCAAGAGAGAAGAGAAGAATCAAATCTAAACTGCTATCATCTTACTATCTGAATTAAAATGGAATTATTTTAATATACTGATATATTTTAAAAAATGATTGCCCTTAGAGGTGTATGTCAGCCTGATAAGAGGTAAAATAAAACATTTTGAAACAGCCAATTTGATATTACCTTAATTTGTATGGTCACAATTTATTGAGGCCATTTGGGTATCACAATTTTTATTAACAAGTAATATGTCAAATGAGACACCCCATCGTTCATTTCAGTAATGAGTTCAGATGGGGTGAGAGTCAGAGATAAGATGAGAAAGTACATTGCATATAATAATGAGTAAAAGAAAAAGGAAGAAAGGAGATTGGATAAGAGGAGAAGAAAATATCTAGCAGCTAGTTTATAAGAAGAGTCAAAATGAACTGAAGTCAATATGACATTAATATTGTGGTAGAAACCAATATTAAAATACTTTTTAATGAATTTACATGAAAAGAAACATGCTAATATAAAATATAAAAGTCTAATATAAACGTTAAAATAAAGTTTTAAGTTAAAACAGAAGATTATGTCTGGAATTCTCTTCAACTTGATCTGCATATGTCTGACTCCCATCATTCAGGTCTCTGCTGAGAAATACCTTCTCTAAACTCCCAATCCAAAGTAGCCCGTGAGTCACCATTTCATTAGCCTATTTTATTCATTATAGCACTTTTCAATATCATGTTTTCTGTGTATTTACTTTTCATTTTTATCGTGCCATTTCCCACTCATTCCAATCAATTATAAACTCCATTAGAATGGGATCTGATGGGTCTTCTTCACTGCTGTTTTCCCCACCTCTGGAAGAAATAGTGCCTAGAAGGAGCACAATAACATTTCGTTTGGGAATGGTCGAGATGACATGGAAATTTCAGCATGCCACAGAGGTTTCCACTTCCAGGGTTCCAGTCATTCTTTTCTTCTCTTAGGCATACTTAGATACAAATGGGATTTTTTCCAATAAATTGGTTGTTTCTAATATATAAGAAAGTCATAGATGGCACATTTTTCTGTTACATTGGGTCATCTTACCAGCACTCATTAATTTTAAGAGTTTTAAAGTCGCATATTTTGTTTCCAGGGTTGTTTAGTCATAGACTCCTTTTGTTTCCTAGTTTCCAAATGTTGTCCATTTCTTTCTTATAAATGGTTTCACCGGCTGTTTTATTAGCCAGGGCCTTCCTAACATTATTGTGTAATAATGATGATGGTGGGAATTCTTCCCTTGGTCTGAATTTGGTGGGGATATCTCTAGTAATTTAACAATAAGATGACATTGATGAATGATTTAAGAGCTTCTCCTTATCATGGTTAATGAATAATGGGATTTCATTTTATCCAATCTTCATAAAGGTAACTTTGCTTATCGGTGTTTGTATTTGGTGTGTTCTCACCTACATAACTGAGATAAATATATACTTTTCTTATTTTCTGGTTATCTATATCAGATTTTGATATCAAGTAATTTTTAAAATTAAAAGAGTACCTTTTTAAGGTTCTAGAATAAGTAACATGGAACTGGCAATTTTGTTCTTTGAAAATTTTAAAACAAAAGCTCATTAGTTAAAATAAAATATCATGTAGACCCAGAGCCATATTTGGAGATTATTTTTTGTAATGTATCCAGTTTATTCAATGGGTACTTGTATATATGGGTTGCCTATTTAAACTTGGCGTAATTGAGAAATGTATATTTTATCAGAAAATTGCCTGATTCATTCAATTTATCAAACTAATTAAGAATTATCCATCATAATCTTTTATGACCATTTTATCAATGATTTTGTTAGAAATAGTATAGTTGTTGAGAGAACAGGTTTTGGAGTAAGGGTGGAAGGGCTTCTGCACTGAAATTCCACCTTTGAAATGGTAAGAAGCTTTACGATAATAGGAAGTTAAACTCCCAACTTCTTGATTGCATTTGTTAAAAAAAAATGAAGTAAACACTTCAGAGTCTTATTTAATGATTATATGAAAGAATATGCAAAGTTTTAAGAATAGCATCTACTACAGAGAAAGCACACAATACCCTGTAGGTATTTATCATTATAATTACTGTCATGCTCTTTTCCTTCTCAATTATAACTGCTAGAAGTTTTTCTGTTCTTTTATACTTCTTGAATTTATTTAATACTTTCATTATCTTTATTTTTTATAATAAATTAATTTCTGCTTTTATCTTCACTATTATCTTCCTCCTGTTTCCCTTACAATGTTTTCTTTTGCTAATTTCTTTAATTGAATGCATGGCTTATTTTCATTATTTTCTATGAAATTATAAACATTTTCAAGGCTGTGATTTTGTCTCTGGACACCACCTTGACTGCATCTCATGAGAATTAAAATGCAATATACTAGTTTTCATTATTTTCAAAATTATCTGTAATTGTTACTTTTTATTTTTTCTTGGTCTCAACAAAGTTATTTTAAAAATTATTATAAATTTCCTAATTGTTAGAGTGTTTGCTTGTTTTGTTTATTTCTTTAAACTTATATTATTGTTTCTTATAATATTTTCTGGAGGTCAGATAATGTATCTTGAATAATTTCTGCTTCATGGAACATATTAAAATATAATCTGGAATTGTGCATGACTAATTTTTCTACATGCTTCATGAATGTGATATTTTCCAGATTTTTGTAGCATTTTAAATTTAAAAAATATATATTAATTCAACCATATTAATTACTTAAGAACAAATTTTTCTTCTTGATCAACTAGAGGCTTTGAAATCAGAACAGTGTCAAAATCTTCCACAAAAGTTCTATCTATATCCATTTTTAACATTGTGTTATTTGATGTTATTTATGTGACATATAAAGATTTGTGACTTTTTTTGCAACTTTATTGTAAAGTGCACTTTTTCTGTATAAATGGTTTTTGTAATCAGATTGTTTTTCCTTCAAATATGTTTGTGTTTTAAATTAATATTTTCATCCCTGCAGTTGAACATATGGACAACTTTTCTGGGTAAAAGTTATTTAAAGAGACTGGGAAGATCAAAGTCTGACATTCATGCAGAGTAACTGCCCTTGTTCTTTTCTTAGGGAGCATCTTTACCTGAAGAATTTTCTCCTGACTTGCAGGTGATAACATGCAATATTAGCATGAAAAGTTGTGAGTAGGAAGGATTTGTTCTTGACTAGTTAAGAAACAGGCTTAACAATTCACAACTTTCTTATAGGATTAGACTTTAATACCTAATAATCATCTTTGTCAAGGAAAATGTATTTGGTGCTGTGGGAAGTAATTGCAATGTATGGAAATATATTAAACCAAGGAAACAAACAATCAAAAAAGATTGTTATCAGGGCATGATACTATAAATCGGACTCACTGTGCTAGAAAGAAGATGCATCTTGACCAGCTCATCCTACCATCTTCCTCTCAGGCAAGACTTTATAGCTGGAAGACCTTCCCAACTTTGGTGCACTAAACACACACTTCATTATCAAAATTAAAATTTCCTTTAAACAATAATTTAAAAGAGAGACTGCAATTCTTCCCACAGTTATCTTTTCTCTTAATACCTCATTCCACACATCAATCACTTTTTGACAACAAACTACTTATACAAATCCTTGCTTAATGCTTTTTTATTTGTTCATATCTTCTTTTTCCAGTTACAGATGATAAGCTTCTAGAGGACAGAACTCTCTTGAGTTTATTTGCTCCGTAGTAGGCTTAGCACAGAAACATGCAGAAAAATCCATTATGATATGTGTTATCTCCTTTTACAAATATGATCCATCTATAACTCCTTTTTTTTTTCAAAATGAGCAGAAAAATTGATGTCAGTCTAACTGTTAGGTGGAAAAGTGAGGTATAAAAAATAAAGACATTTTGTCTTTTCTTTTAAATCTTCAATCCTGGGCCAAAATTATTTAAAAACTGTATTTGACAAGGCCATATTTTAAATATAGTGTGAACTGTTTTCACAAAATTTGCAATTGCATAGTTGATTGGGAGAGAGGAAGTAGCAGTTAGGTTGGATGTCAGTGGTATCATCTCATCAAAGGAATCTAAGTAGTCTCTTTGTCTCAATCTATCATTTAATTTTCAACTACATTTCAACCACTTCATAATCTACTGATTACTGAATGAGCTATTATCTATGTAGTCTGATATGGGGGGGTGGTCTTAAAAAATTGTCTTGAACATACAGTACCTGGTAAAGGTTTGAATAAAATAATGCTAAAACATACTTGTTCTATCTCAGGACATTTAGGAATCCTGAATAGTGTGTAATTAAGGAGGAGTTAGGGAGGAGTGGTACTTGTATTATGTAAAGGAGGGATGTATAATTGAATTAAGCAGTGGGGGGAGGGGAAGAAAACAGAGATCAAAGCCTGAATAGTATCAGTTCCTGTTCTCAACAATGTTAACGATGAAAAGCTTTCTTTGTTCTTTTGCATATCATACTACCCTTCTTAAAGTGAACACACTATTGTACAATTTATAATTTATACAGCTTCTTTAACTATTTGAATGTTGAAGGAAAGCTTCACCAGGCTTAGCTTTAGGAGGTTTAGAAACCTCCTTCTAATACTCCCTATGTGGGACTTTATGTTGGAACATGAAAACAGCTGACAATGTTGAGAGAAAGAAAACCCTTAAGAGTGAACACAGTTATTGGTGTCCTACACATAAACTGTGTAGTTGGGAATAGACTCAGGGGGCCATTTCCAGGGAAAGCTTCACCTGATGAGGTCAGAACCACAGGATTTTAAAAGCAAGGGGCATGCTTCATTATAATGTGGGCTGGAGGTGAGAAAACATCCCATCGCTCTTTAGAGAGGCTGTTTTGGGGCTCACCCAAGTGCTCAGGCATAAATACTCGGCAGAAGTCCCTTTAGAAGGGGTTCAGACAAGTTATGAATGTGAGCCAGGCCAAACTGCTTAGGCCCGAATTAAAAGGAAACAGTTTATAGGCTGGAGCACTGCTTACCAATTCATCTTTTTCACTGTGGAGAAAAAAAAAAATCCCTTTTGCAGAGGTGATGAAAACCTGTATTAGAAGGTGACACAGCAGAAAGAAGAGGGCTAAGCCAATGGGTTGAGTATTTTAAAAAAAACAAGGAAAAAAGCCAACAGGGTTTTAAAAGTAAGTGTGGAGGGAAGAAGAATTATGACATATTCTATGACTAACAGTTCCAGGCCAAATCATATTGACAGCAAAAAAATTTAGAAAATTCAAGAATTATGTTATTTTATAGTTTATATATAGTTTATTATAGTTACATATCTGAATGTATTGATGAATCCTTTACAATGGTGTGAGATCTGAGGTTTGTAAAATTCAAACACAGCCAATTAAGTAGGGCCATAGCTAAAGCCAATACTCTTGAAAAGTTTAAAAAGTCCAGCCAAATTACAATTTATAAATCTGGTAATTATTCTATTCTGCTTTGGATATTAGTCTGTAAATGACCATTGACTACTTAAAAAGCTCTCTGAGGCACACAAGCCCATGGGCACTTGCAGATGCATGCATACTTCAATATAGACCATAAATGTTTATTACCATTTCTTATTATAGGTTGAAAAGAGAATGCACAGTAATACGTGTACAGTGTTATGTTAGTGGTTGTTGGAAAAGGGCACATATAGGACCTATCTTATTCTACATGGCTTTGTGATCAGAAGGAATGGAAATTTGTGATCTAGATTTTCTTATAAGATAGGACTTATTGCTCCGAATACTGGCAGACAGTGTCTATCAGTCAGTTCCTCCAGGTTTTCCAAAGTTTCTGTGAGCTGTCTTCCAAGACATAATCTTCTTGCACCCCCTTAACTCCTCGTTCCCATTCAATGTCTGATAGAGGCAGGTATAAGAATCCAGCCATTTCTGCCCAAGGCAGGATAACTCTGAGGGGCTACATATGCCCTAGACTTTCTTGAGCTTTGTGTCAAGGTTTTATTAGGTCTTCACAACTGTTCAACTTCTTCCTCTGGCCAACCTTACCTCCTCTCCTGACATCTCTTGGTTGCCAAATTCATTCTTGGTGCCTTCTAGAGAAACCAACCTGGGAATAAGATATTGAGAGGATTCTAGCAAGTGATCTGTACATCAATCTTATTTTATAGGTTGAGCAATCAAATTACAAAATGAGGACTTAGGTTGACTAGTAAATGACATATTAGATATCAGGGCTGTAATTTTTAATCTTCTGGTTAGACACTCATTCCCTGATTGTAACACTGTCAGGGACATTCAGTGAGAATGCATAACATTAAAAGTTGTAGTTCCACTGACAATAGAAAAATCTAGGCTATCAAGTGACTTTAATTGTATATTAAAGTTATATATAAGGTAGCTAATGAGAACAGAAGTTCCTTTTTCTACATTTTCAGTAGAATTATGTGATTGGAGGTGATCTTGGAGAATATGTAGTCCAAGTCTTTAAAGGGTACTGTAGCCTACTTCATGATCTTGGAGTTAACTGTGAAGAGTGGACAGGATGCTCTGATTGGGCCACAAGTAGATAAACCCAAAGACAGTTAATACACCAGATTGTAGGATCAAGGAGAAGTAATGATTACAGCAAAATATTTTTTTTTTCTGGAATGGTTACAACAAAGTAAAAGAGATGTTTTGCCCTTCCATAGGAATATAAAAAATGAAAACACGCACACACACACAAGGCTTCTTTTACATTCTGTGATGTCCCTCGTTTTACTGATATTTTGTTCTAAAATAAAGTAGGAAGGAATTGTGCAAATGATCTTTCTGATTGCAAATTTCACTTTCATTCTCTAAAGTACAGTGCTTCACCCATAGTTCTGAATAGTCATTGGCAAAATAGACAAATAACCATTAATTTTCTGGCCTTGGGGGTAGGTATAAACCATTAAAGATATTGACAATAAAAAGTGTTACCATTTTCAGGCTAATTAGCCAGTTTATGAGGTAACCACTGATCAAAACACATTTACTTCCCTTAGCATAGGAAAAGAGTAGAAAGCCAGGCTCGGTGGCTAAGCCTGTAATCCCACGCCTTGGGAGGCTGAGGTGAGTGGATTGCCTGAGTCTGCGGGTTCGAGACCCGCCTGGGCAACTTGGTGAGACCTCATCTCTACAATAAATCAAAAAAATTAGCTGGGTGTAGTAGCGTGTGCCTGTAGTTCCAGCTACTTGGAAGGCTGAGGTAGAAGGATCACTGGAGCCCAGAAGGTCGAGGCTGCGGTGGCCGGGAGCGGCCACTGCACTCCAGTCTGGGCGACAGAGTGAGACCCCCAACTCGAAAAAAAAAAAGAAAGAAAAAGAAAAAGGGTAGATATAGCTTTATAATGAATCCTGCTATCTATTATTTTCATGTATTCTAAACCTTCAATTTGAGTCAAATATGCCCATTTAAATCATGAGTATTTATTTAGTGTTCACTGTGGGCTAGGCACCGTTCTATGTGCTAAGAATATAGTAGTAAGCAAAAACACAAAGGTCTTGTGGAGTTTATATTTCTGGTGGAGGATCTAATAATTAAGTAAGCAATTAAGTGAAGAAATGTAGACCATAAATACATATTATAATGTCAGGTATGCTTTAAGAATAAGGTTCTTCAGAGAAATAGAATCAATAAATATATATCCAGATATATAGAAAGACATTTATGATGAATTAGCTCACATAATTGTGAAGTCTGAGAAGTCCTGTGGTCTGCAGTCTGCAAGCTGGAGGTCCAGGAAAGTAAGTGGTATTGTTTTTGTTTAAACCTAAAAGCCTGAGAACCAGAGGGGTCAATGGTGTAAGTTCCAGTTTGAATCCAAAAGCCTGAGAACTGGGGCTAATGGTATAAATCTCAGTCTGATTCAGAAGGCCAAAGAGCCAGAAGTGCTGATATCCAAGGGCAGGAGAAAATAGACCCTGTTTGAGCAAAGAGAGCAAATTTGCCCTTCTTCCTCCTTTTTGTTTTTTTGGGGTCCTGCACAGATTGACTAATGCTTATACCCATTGGTGAGGGCTATTTTCTTTACTCAGTTTAACAAACCAAATGCTAATTTCTTTGGGAAACACTTTCATAGTTACACTCAGAAATAATGTTTTATGAGAATCTGGGCATCCCTTAACCTAATCAAGTTGACACACAAAATTAACCAACATAGATATTGATATGATAGGCCAATCTAAGTAGGATTGTAAAGTTTGCATGATGGAAGACTAATTTTGACTAGAAAGGTAAATGAAGAAAGAGAATGAGCCATGCAGATACCTGAAATACAAGTGTTCTAATCAGTGTGTAAAATCTCCGAGACAGGAAGGGCTTTGGGATATAAAGGGAGATTAAGGCAAGTGTTTGAGTAAGTGAGTAAGCTGAATTATGATAGGAAATTAAGTCAGAATGATAGTTAGAGGTTGAATCTTCTGTGCACCAAAAGCCATTGTAGGGACTTTGAATTTTATTCTAAATGTAATGGGAAGGCATTGGATGGTTGAGGGTAGGAACATGATATAATGTTATTTATCTTTGAAAAAGATCTCAGTCAACTGTGAGAAGTCTACACTATAGGGAGTATAGTGTATGCATGTAGTATGAGGCAGTTTTTGCAGTAGTACAGATAAGTGATGATAATGGCTTGGCTTATGGAAATAGCTGTGAATTTGAAACATGTTTTAGTGATGAGCTCACGAGCTGACAGTGCTGCTAATAATTTGGATTTGGGATATGAGAGAAGGAGAGGTGTCAACAATAACTCTCAAGTTTTTATACATTTAAGGAGTCGATGGTTCATTTACTCAGATGGAGGCCACTATGGAAAGAAATAAAATGGCACCGTAAGTCAAATATTTAACTATTATGCACGGCATTATGGGGTTTCCAAATCTCTTCTTACCTAGTTGTAGCTCTGCTTTTGGTTCTTAGTCCTTTACAATTTAGTTGGGGTCAAAATAAGTACAGAACAAGAATGTGACATGCTAGAATGCCAAATAAGAAAAAATAAGAACTGGGAAGCTTAAGATTTGGGGATCAAGGAGAAGTCATGATTACAGCAGAGCATTTTTTTTCTGGAATGGTCACAACAAAGTAGAAGAGATGTTCTGTCCCCATAAGGAATTGTTGGGAGCCAGCCACGGAGGCCCACTGAGCGTTAGGAATCAGGAAGGGCCGTTGACCCCTAGACCACTAGGATGCGTTCGGGAGCTATTGACCCCATTTCCTCCCCCTTTCTACTCAGCACTAACCAGATTAAGCTCCTGTGAGCTCGAAACATAAAAACTCTGAGACCGAGACAAACACAAGCTAACTTTAGAAGCTCATTGCTCCCATTCTTCCACAAACTGCAGTTTTGGCTTTCACACAACTTATAATTCAAACTCGTGTCACATCTAAGAGCCTTAGTATTGGTCACAGGCTTCTGGGTCATGATCTTAGGATTTATTAAAGGTGTAAATTGTAGAATATAGTTTTAGAAGATAGCCATTTTGTTGAAAGAATGCGGCTGGGTTACTTGCAGGTAGCCCATTGTGAACTTTGAACTGGGCCACATTCCAAACATTCTGGGATGGACCACTTTCGTTTGTAAAGTAAATACTTAAGCTTCTATAGAATTGTTTAACTTGGCATAAATCAGTCAGTTTAGGATGAAAAAGGTTTACAGAATATGTCAGTCACAGATTAGGTTATGCTTTATTATAGGATTTTAAGATTATCACATGAAAAGTGTTTAAAGGCAATCATTGATTAAGTTTTCATGGATTAAGGTTTCTGGTGGGTGGGGGACGCCCCTCCCACATCTGACTTTGTGTATAAAAGACCCGTTGCAATTCCCAATAACACTCATTCGCTTCTGCACTAGACTGGAGTCCAGTCTCTTTCTTTCTCTCTTCTTCCCCCCAATCGCCGACGCCGTCTCCACCTTTGGGGTACCCTGAACCCGGCTGAAGCTGGTCTCCAGCAAGTGGCACCTGAATGTGGGACCTCAAGGTAAGCTTTCTTTTTCTTTTTCGGGACTGATAGGACCACTCTGTAGAGACAGGCAGAGCAAGGAAGGGTGAGCAGTTTAAAAGCCATGGCAGAATCATGGGCCAGAGTGAGTTTGTTCATAAGTATTCTGATGTCTATTAGTATTTTGCACATATTGTCCGATAGAGGAACCGGTTGTCTTGACTCTTGCATTTTGTATGCCTTAGCTTTATGGAATATTATCCGGGATGTTTTAAAACAATAGTACGATTCCTCCAAAATTCCGGCCAAAAATAAAGACACTCCCCTGCTGGCCGTAGCCTCGGTGCCTCCTTTAGATGATGAATTTTTCCCTGAGGAGGAAATGTAGGAAGTGATTGGGTATCATAAGTGAAAAAAATCTTGCTAATGTTGCCAAGGCACCTCCTCCCATACCATTTACTAGAAATAAGGTGAAAACACCAAAATTCACACCTGGGTATGTGTCTCCGGCTAATGTAGGTATGCAGGGAGCCAGAAAAAAGGCAGAAGAAGAGGGAGATTTTACCTTGTCTTCTTGCTTTCCAGTAATTTATATGGAAGAAGGCACAGTAAACGAGGCACCTCACTGGGAGCCGCTACCATATAAATTTATTAAGGAACTTAAAGAGGCTTGTACTCGGTATGGTCCTACAGTTCCTTATACTATTACTATTATGGAGCAATTTGCCACTTGGTGGATGACACCACAAGATTGGCGACAACTTGCTAAAAGCTGTTTGTCAGGAGGAGCCTATTTACGATGGGAAACTGAATTTGAAGATCAGGTAAAGATCCAGAAGGCTGCTAACCAGCAGAGGGATCTAAATGAGTTTCATATTTCTAGCAATATGTTGTTAGGAAAAGGATTATATGAGTCAGTTGACAGTCAACTAATCTTACCCAAGGAAGTTTTACTCCAGGTAAATTCTTGTGCAAGTGAGGCTTGGAAGAAGTTACCTATTAATTCTACTCAGACTACCTCACTATCTGATCTTAAGCAGAAAACAGATGAAACTTATGAGGGGTTTCTCTCTAGACTTACAACAAGCCTTCTTTTGCATTCTATGATGTCCCTCATTGTATTGATATTTTGTTCTAAAATAAAATAGGAAGGAATTATACAAATGACCTCTCCGATTGCAATTTTCATTTCTATTCTCTAAAGTACAGTGCTTCACCCACAGCTCTGTAATATTCATTGGCAAAATAGACAAATATTCATCAATTTTCTGATAACTCTCTTTTCCCTACAGCATTTTCTTGCTACCTTTTGAGGAGAGCTGCTTTAGCTATGGCTTTGTGTATGTCTGTGAATAGTAATGTTGGTTGCAAGTATGTGAAAGATTGTGTTTACATTTAAGTTTCCTTTTAAATTTCTGTCACTGCGCTTAAATCAGTTTGTTTTATGAAATGCTCATAAGGTCACAGCTATGGCCCTAGCTAAGATGCCCTGAGAATTTGAAGCCACATTGGACCTTAATGCCAAGAGAGTAATATTTGAACAGTTAACGTTGACTAATCCTGCCATCTACCATACCATCTTTCATACAACCAGTAACACATACCTAAAAAATAAACTATTTGTCAGTTCTGCCAAGACAAATGTGCATTTGCCTTGGGAAGTTTTTGTCAAAAGCAGGACATGTTGGTAAGGAGCCCTTATCAAAATAATCATCCCTTTACCATTATCATTGTTGCATTATCATTATCATCGTCTAATTATCTTAGGGTTAGGGTGGGAGGCAAGAAAAACTTGTGATAAGCCGATTCATTTCTAGGACACAAAGAGTATTCTGATGTCTTTTCTACACACCTCACAGGCTCTTATGCCTTGATCTTTTAATATGCATATTCAGAGGCTGGTGGTAATAATAAAGCAAAGCTTAATCAATGTGCTGCAGTAATATGTAGTTCCAACTACCTCTTATGAAATGACAACCAATCTATAGAGAAAAATTCCAATCCTTAGTTATTATGAATATAGCTATCTACATGATTTAGCTCTGAAGCCATTTCAATGGGCATTGCATTTTCAATATAGGTCAATTAATGTCATATTAATTGCTGTTATTATGTTGCCCCAATTGACCTATTTCATATTTGCAAGGCTCCTAAGAAGAGGAGAAAAAGACAACAGAATAAACCTCTCCTTTTAAGCACAGTAATGTCCTATCTTTCTGGAATTGCATTCAGAGTAAGGCTTTTGCATGAAAGGGCTTCAGGAAGTTACAAAACTCCTTTACATGGCCTGTTGGATCTGTGTACAATTTCCAGCATTACCCAGAATAAATACCAGGAGACTGGTGTGGTTTATACAAGAGTTTATAGAGAAAAAAAATCCACCCACCAGCTCCCATGCTGAGGATTACAACCAGGTCCCTGCTGCCAAGTTCTGTGTTTAGGTAAAGCATGAGAAAATCTGCCATTTTTTTAAAGTCACAAAAGGGTTTCTATAGTAAGGAGTGGTAAGAAGCTGACAGCTTTTTATGCATAAAAGGCAGCTGTTCCTTCTCAGGTAATATTATTAATAAACCCTAAGGTAATGTTTGCTCTGAAATATGTCTAATTGAAATAATTTACTCTGACCCTTAGAGAATTATGAAACTGTTTTCATCATGTTCACACACAGCAAAATAATTATGAGATGCCATATGGAAAAGCCATCATGTGGTAGATGTCTTTCTGAATCTATATTTTTGAAATGTTTCCCACAGATAAATCATATAGCTAATTTACAAAGTAGAGGTGAGCGGTCCCTTTTCCACATGGAGATTTGAAGTGAAATGTTTGCAGTTCCAGAATATTAACAGGGGCGTTGACATCAGTAATTACTACAGTTATGAGACATTTTTCACAAAGTATTATGAGAGCAATACTTAGTTACACAGGGAGAAAAAAAGTATAGGACTTGATACGTAGCATATGAAATATGTAGGTACTGTCAGCCTCAGAAACAGTGTGGGCATATTGGTGACTGAGGTGCTTTTTGCCTTTAGCATAAAATCTGTCTGGAAAGTTCCAGCAGTTTCCACTGAGATAGCACATTTGGCAAGATGAGGCTGAATGTGGTATGTAAGGACTTTCGGGAAAACTTGTCAGCTTTCACAGGGAAAGGTCCAAGTGTTTATGGGAACTATGAAGTGGTGTTGGGTGGCTCTCAAAGGGATCTGTGGGGTCATTTGGGACAGGAATTTGAAAGCTTTTTGATTGAAGCTCTTCTGAACTTATCAAAATGGTTAAAAGTCTGGCTGTGAGTCTCATGAGAGCAGACTTTCTTGTGAAATTTTTGGTATGGTACTTTCCTGCTGGGGTGAGAAAAATCTTAGTAGGACAGACTTTCTCATCATATTTTAATTCTTGAGATCCATGTCCCTGCTAAACCCAGGAAATGGAGAATCACAGGAAACGGAGCTTTACTTTTCAACCTCTGGGAAGTTAAGATCAGATTTCTCTAGAGTTCCAATTGTTTAGCTAAATCAACTTGGCTAATTTCCTGACCATTTCACCCTCCCACCACCATAAAAAAAAAGTGGGATACAAGGAAAAAAAAAGACAAAAAAGAAGAAAACAAGATTTTTTTTAAAGTATCATTCATTTTTCCATAAGTTTCCGTTTCTCCAGATTTCTATTGAGCAAAAACATCAACAAAATGGTAAATAAATTACAGCTTGTTAACCCCGTTGTACTTAAAATACCTACTTTCCTTTTTCCCCCCTGTGTCTCCCTCAGGGGTATCAGAAACCTCTTTGACCCTTACCATGGTGAGTGGTTTGAGGGATCTCCATTTCAACTGTCCGTTATTGGATTTCAGAGAACTTGGTCGCAGTTGCAACAAATGAGCATTTTCTTTTTCTAACAGCTCTTTTAAGGCAGACGCTGGGAATCTGGTCAGTCAATGTCATCTCACAATTAGCTAATAGCTGGCACATGGAAACTCTAGTTCCAGTCCCCCTGGGTCCTTGTGGGATCCTCCCATTTGTTTACAGCCACATCTTATTTTGATTCTCAGCATTCAATTATTCTTAAACATTGAAAGAAAAACAGATTTACATAAAAGCTCGTATATGTATGTATGATTTGCAAATATTTACGAGGCTATTTTAGAAATAGATGACAGACATTTTTTCAGTTTTTTAAAGCTTTTTGCAGTTCTCTCTTCAGAACATGGGATTAAAAAAAGAAATAGTGAAATACAAAACTGGAATGCTGACAAAGTGAAACTGTTGTGATTTTCTAATATTTTCAGGTCAGATCCTTGTACTTCCCATTTTTAAACAATTGCCAAAGATTCGTTTTTATTTCTACTGTGCTATTGGTGAGCACTATTTCTAGCTATTGACTGTCCTAAAATAAAGGTAACTTTTTTCCTGTGATTTATAGTCTGTCATTATTATAGTGCAGCCTCTGAACGTTCGAACTAGCGATTTATTGCTCACTCGTGTCTTATACCCGACTCATGTAATAGAGGAAAGGTAAAATGTCTTTGCTTGTTGAGGTCTCCCTTCTTTAAGCAGTTGTCTTTTTCGTGTGGTGCTTGCAGCCTGATTAAACTACGTCAAGAAGGTCACTGACCAATTTTGTCTTTAATAGTTTCCCATAACATGTATTCCTCATAGGGAGTTTTTCTCAGCTCAGGTTATTTCCATCAATGTTCTCAAACCAAAAGAATGGTCTTTGCAGTAAACCAACAAATTCCCACATTTTATCCTTTATCTCACATGTAAGTTACGACAACATTTATATTTCTTCTGCTGTCTGGGCCAAGAACAACTGAATTAATGAGGCCATCTCTTTTTCATAAGTGTATTATATTCTTTCTTTGACCTTTAAAGCATGGGAATTTTTAGTTTCCTAAGACTAACTAAGGAGGGAAAATTCCCACCCCATGTGTCTTTACTTCTCATCACATTTTCCCCCTTAAGTGGCCAGCCATCAATGAGAATGACGCACAAAGTACACACACACACACACACGTACACACACACGCAGAGTTTCACACCAATCCCACACACATTAGCTTGAAATTTAGTGTCTATAGCAAAAGTATAGAGCAAAGATTTCCTGTAGGATTTAATTCTCATGTTATGCCACATTCCACAAAACATTTGGAAGACACTATCACAAAAAGATGAGATAAATTGCACAAGTGTTTGAAGGAACCATAATAGCTAACACTAATTATACAATTTAGAAAATATAATTTTATACTTCAGAAATATGTCTGTGATATTTTTGTGTTTTCTTGCTCATTCTTGTTTATTACCACTATAGTTCCTGATAATGGTTTTTTTCTAATTATGCTTTTATATATGAATGACTTATATGAATGACTGATAACAATTTGAGAATAGAAAAATGAGAATATGGCTGAATTCACAAAACCAGAAACTAACTAGTACTTCTTTCATATTGGTCAGGCACCAAAGTGCTTATACATTTTTATTTTAGATTCTAGAATCTCTTTCTGAGGTCAGTAGTTATTTTCCTACTATTTTTTATTTGATGAAATTTAGCAGAGACTAAGACAGTGAATTGACTATGTCCTAAAGGAGAATCTTGGCAGGGGACAGTTTCTCAAGTTGTGGCCAAGTGTACTTGGCTGATGAAGAATTAGGCATCCCATTGTTCTCAGAACATCAGAACAAGTGAGTATTGCCTTACAATTTCCCTGTTTATATCCTCACTTATTGTTGCCATCTCAGAATCAGATAAAACCCTTTCTGATAAACTTAGACAGTTAACTAAGTTATTTTATTCTATTGTAGTATAGTTTAAATGAACAAATCCCTAGAAATTCTATTATTCCTCCTGTGGGACAAGAACAGCAAAAGGAGCTGGTGCCTAACAACTTGTCAGTTAATTGCAAATGAAAAGGAGGCCTTAGAACTGAAGTATAAAGGAGGCTGGGTCTTTCTACAAATCTTTAGGTTCCACTGGGCATCTGCCAACCAGAGAAATCCATTTTTGCTATCCTGAAAGGATCTTATCATGAACACTTCCAAAGTGGAATTTCTTAATACTTATCTCCAAACTATTCCTTCCTCTGTCTAGTACATCTCAGTAAATGATGCCATTATCCATGCAGATGCTTAAAAGAGAAAACCAGGCATCCTTCTTGATTCCTCCCTTTTTCAACACCTATAATCTGTCCATCAGTAAGTCCTCTACTCTACTAAAATCTCTTGGTCCAGAACCTAGCACCTTAGTTTAAACCACTATCATCTTTCACCTGAATTACTGAAATAACTTTGTGATCAGTGAGAGTTGAATGAGGGAAACAGAGTCAGTGCCTGGGAGTTGTATATAAGAAGCATAAAATTTATTACAAAAAAAATTAGAAGAGTTGAAAAGTCAATCAAGGATGTTTGTGTCAACCCAGACATTAGCTCTATCAGTAAAATGCTACCCTTTCTACACTGGGAGGGCAGAGGAAGAAGGTGGTAGTACCAGAGCTTAGGAACCAGGGTTCATCAGCAAGAAGTAAAATCACAGTAGGAAGAGCTATTGAGATCAGAATTAGAACTACAGGGAGATGAAGCCACTACCAGAGATTCTGCTAGAAGCAATGTGGAGGTTAAGATAGGGGGTATCTCTTCTTTTAGCCTTAAACTCATATCAGGGCTTCCCATTTAACCAACCTAGCTATAAAGCAATTGACAAAAAATAGCCTTGGAAATGTTTGCAAAAGTCAATTTCTGGTGAGCAGAAAATGAACCTGTGAGCAAAAGTGTAAGTATCATAGTCCATCCCTTTTTCTAGGCAGCATACATTTTCCCCAGCCATATATAAATTATTCCCATATATTAATAACTTTATTCTTCCTTCTAATAAAATGTGACCAAAAACACAAATGAACATGTGCTCACACCTCTCCACAAAAGGGAGTCACAAAGTCTCATCCTTCACAGTTCACTTTCAAAGTTGAAAGTGTTCAAGTGATATAATACCCTCTTCTTCAGGTCTTGCTGTGGTTCCTTAGAGTGTAATGATCTATGTATTAAAAAGCAAATTCAAGCATTGTCAACATTCTTCATATAAATAGTAGAGAAAGAAGAAAGCATGAAAAAGAAATAGTTTGTTAACATGCATAACAAAAGTAGCCCTCATCTCTGTCTCTAATCCTGAGGGTACTTCTTCATCCACCCTTTTAACATTACTCTTGTTTGCATATAGAACCTCAATTAGGCAAGGTTATTTATCTGTTGGGTGACCCAAGACTTCTTTCCCAAAGGGTTTGAACAGTTAGTGGTTCTGGCTTTGTTGCGTAGCTACTTCTGGCTTTTACTCCTGGACTGGAAAGTGTTTAAGATAGGATCCTAGTGAATCCCATCATGTTTCAGCAAATAATTTTCTGTTGGTAACCAGAATTAATCCCCACCTCCCCTTCCTTTGTCTGCTAAATCAATGGCAAGAGAAGCCCAAAATACTCTGGTAGTGGTTTCAACTTATAATTCAATGGAGTAGTTTTTGTATCAAATCAGTTTATTTCTTGGCCAAGTGTGGTGGCTCATGCCTGTAATCCCAGCATTTTGGAAGGCCAAGGTGGAGAATTGCTTGAACCCAGGAGTTGAAGACAAGCCTGGGTAACATAGCAAGCCCTCATCTCTACTAAATAAATAAATTTCTTTATTGAGAACTGTAAGCCTGCAAAAATATGAATTATAAGAACAGGAAGCAAAAATGATGCAGGGTATACGTATTTGGTATATTAGTAAAAACAGTAGCTTCTTCTATTTCTTTTAGAACTTTTATATACTGGCCATGAGAGAAGCAGTATTTTATACTGTTCCCTTTTTCAAAGCACCCAACATTCCTGGGAGTGACCTCTCAGCTGACTCTATAACTGAATCATCAGTAATTAATTTCATTAGTCTATTAGGTCAGTTGCCATCCAGTAATAGTGTACATTGCAAGACAAGTGAATTTCGTGTCTATAAATTCCTTGCTGCACTTTTTGCTATGAATGAGCTCCAATGTACTGTCGGTTTCTATGAGGATTAAGAGGAATATTTCCACAAATTCATGGATAATAGTGCTAGCAGAAGCATAGTAATTCCATTTCTTGATTTTCTATCTATCTAGTTAGCCATATTGCTGCCCTTTCCAAAATGATAATGGTCCACTGTAGTCAGCCTGCTACCAGAAAGCTGTTGATCTCTTTGGGAATGATGCTCTGTCAGGTGGTAAGTATTGGCCACTGATGTTGTACATTAGAAACTGTGCTATGCTGTTAGCATGGAAGTAAATGCTGTGCTGTTGAGGCCTTACATTGCCGTTGTCTCTCATGATGGACCCTTTGTACATGGGCTCTTTGAATAACCATTGTATTTTGCCAATCTGATTGTAGAGACTTTCCTCAAGAGTGGATGTCTTTCGTTAAGCATATTACATGGTATACAAATATCTTCAGGCCTTATACCCATTCTTGATATATTCACATATCTCTGTCCCAGACAATGTGTATCAGTCTTCTAATGTTCTTCCAATTCCTGACCAACTAGTCAACCAACAATAACTGCTATAACATCATTGTGAACCTCAGACCATTTCTCTTCCAGGGCATACTAGATAACAAGATTTTCTGCTCCAAGTTTTGCCCAGGAGAGAGAATATTCCTTAACGACATTCCTTTAGGGATACTGTTGAGTAGTACTGCAGTAGAACAGCAATCAATTGCTGGCTGGTGTCAAGACATTATGCTACCCATCCATAACCAGGTCAGAGTTTTTCTTCTTCAGCCAATTGGTCATAGGAACTCCTCATAGGTCACATGTGTAGATTGAGAGGCAGTGATAGTGCAGACTACCTGATCTGAAAATGAAATCAATCTTATTTGACTTTTAAAAGCTTGCCTCAGCCGGGTTTGGTGGCTCAGCCTGTAATCCCGCGCCTTGGGAGGCTGAGGTGAGTGGATTGCCTGAGCCCGCGGGTTCGAGACCCGCCTGGGCAACTTGGTGAGACCTCATCTCTACAATAAATCAAAAAATTAGCTGGGTGTGGTAGCGTGCGCCTATAGTTCCAGCTACTTGGAAGGCTGAGGAGGAAGGATTGCCGGAGTTCAGCAGGTCGAGACTGCGGTGGCCGGGAGCGTGCCACTGCACTTCAATCTGGGCGACAGAGTGAGATTCTAACTCAAAAAAATAAAATAAAAATAATAAATAAATAAATAAATAAAAAGCCTGCCTCCCTGTTCTGCTGTCTGTCAGTACTAGTCTACTCTTCTCAGTCACCAAATTTTAAGGGGGTGTTAGAACATTCCATGGTGGGAATAGATTTAGCACTTTACATAGACGCTATTTTCAGGGCCTGGGAATTGCCTTATTAAGTATCCTTTCTGAAACCCTCAGTAGGTCTTCATTTGTTGACTGAATAGAAGTTTAACTTGTGTAATCCTGTTCTTGAATCTGGACTCTCACTTTGAAATTAAATTTCTCTGAAGAGTTCTTTTCCATGGGGATAACTGTTACCTTTGTTAGTCAAAGTACACATTACCAGGAGTTTTGTGGTGGGATCTGGGGAATTCAGCTACCAGTAGTTTTCTTATTTTTTCCTTAGTTCCAATTTTATCTCAGTAAGTTTCCAGTGACTCTGCTATTGCTCAAAAATTTATCTTGGGACAGAGAATTTGTATTTTGTAATTCCAGAAAAAATGAGAACAACTGATTCTGGTCATTTTTCAACTGGTGACCTGAACTTTTTCCCTGTATGCTCCCAGAAGGTCAACTTGGAGCAAAGTTTTGTGTTTCACACAAGACTTCACTAAAGGAAGACTCTAAGAAGGATGCGTGTCAGTCAGTATCTTTATTGCAAGCCACAGAAACAAGTTCTGGATGCTTCCAGCAGAAAATGAAGTTAATAAAGACTATTGGGGAGTTGACCGTGAACCAGAGAACTAAACTTGGGGACTGTACCACTTAGAACAACGTCTAGACTCACATCATAATTCCATCTATGAAGTCATCTTGTCAATGCCACCCCTTTTTCACCATGGAATCTTGATATTGGATTCTGCTACAGCTGAGAGAAGCATTACACGTGACCATTTTGATGTGGTTTCTACCAGGACCTTTTTAAAGTATACGTATACATTTTTATTTCTGTATTAAATGAGATACATTTTTAAAGGTTAGTAATATACTGTGAACATTTTCTTCACAAGACCAGAAGTGTTTTCCTACAATATCATTAATAGTGATACATAGTAAACTATCACATAGATCTACCATAGTGTACACTGCAAAACACAAATTGTGCCATTTCTAAATTCATACTATCTTATATAATGCTTTAATGAACATCTTTGCATTTGTTATTTTATACACATGACAGGTTGAATTACTGGTTCAAAATACGTGGTTTTTTAAGCTTTCGGATGGATATTGTTAAATTGCCATTCTGAGAGTTATCTTAAAGAATAGAGTACATGCCTGAGGTCCTTTTTTATAAATAATTTGCTATGAAAACAGAATAGGCTAAAGATTCTTTATTCTCTTATTCCCACTATCATTCTTCAAAGTTTTACTTATGTGGATTCAAATTCTATTTCCAACCTTCTTCTATTTTTATATGACTGTTGTGAGGATTAAATTAGATGCAAAAAATTGCTGCTTACTACATCTTGCACAATTAAAAACCTAAAAATGTTACAAATGTTAACTGTTATTACTATTTTTTCTCACTCATCTAATTATTGGTCAACTTTCATTGTTACAATATTATTTCTTTGCTATCGTCCAAAAATTCCTGATATTCACAATATGGGCATAAGAAATTTTACCTTTTGGTCACACTGAGATATCAATAAAAAATAATTCTTAAGGTGAAACAATTAAAGATGTAAGAACAACATTATTTCTCTAACTACTGAATTTCATATTAACCTTAGGGCCTTTCTAGAATATAGCCAAATGATCTCTCATAAATGGGGAAGTATTTTTACTGATATTCTTAGAAATATTTAGGATAAACATGTATACTAAATTAGGCTTGACAGAAATAATTTGTCACAATTACATCATCAATGTGTGTGTGTGTGTGTGTGTGTGTGTGTACACACCTATATATATATATATAAAACATACATGTCACCTTGACTTATAGTAACCTGAAGAGGAAATCTGTAGGTTTAGCAAATCTCTTCTAGTAACACCCACAGAACTGAAATCTTATTCTATTTCTTGGTGGTCTTCTACCCATCCAAAACTCCTGAGGATCATAAAAACTATCAGTTCCTCTCCTAAATTGCTGTAAAATATATATCCTCTGAGACCCAGGGGAAAATCTTTCTGAGACTGAGCATTCCATGGAGACTCAATATTCCATATTTTGAAATGTGGCTAGAAGTGGAAATGGATTTATTTCTCAGGATCTCTTTGTCCATAATTAGGTTTATAAAAAATGAAGTTCAGAAAGTAAGTGAAATATAATTGAAAAGAAAAGCCTTGATTTTACATGAAAATTTCTTTACCAGATGCGTGAACTGGGGTAACTGAAGACAGTACATAAAATTAAATAGCAACAATGAAACTACGAAATACAAAACTTCTCACACCCATAAGCTAGTTCCTAGAAAGAAGGTTATCGTATATTGCTAATGTGTTCACACATTTGACAAATATTAATGTGCTCATTACATATAAGGCATGAGAACTTACATGTCATTCAGTGGTGATATTAATAACAATTCAGTAATCATTAGTGACAGGTATGATGTTAGTAACCACAAGGCAGATTTTTCTTTTTTTCTCTCTATTTTCTCCCAGTTCTCTTTTCTTGCCTTAATTTCTGAAAAAAATTTAATCTTTGTTTTGTGGACTAAGGAAGAAGGGCTTTACTATTTATTAATATTAGCCATTCATTCAAATACAATCTATCTTTTTCTAAAAAGTATTTCTGGCCAACATGTTTCTATTTGTTATTTAGAATTCTTTAATAATTTGAGTATTGTTCTGGCGGTATTGTCTTCCATTTTCCCTTCATTAATTGGGAAGGATTGCTGTAATTTCTTTCTTTCCCTTCTTAAAATCCATTATATATAAAACACACTCCCTTGTGTGATCAATAACATATCTCTGTAGAAAGCACAATCTTTGATAACATTAGTTTGAACTTCGGTCACAGTGACATAGACTTAGTCATCATGTTAACATTGAGTTAGACCTTTCTGCAAAACTAAGAAACCTGGTGCCAATGACTTGAATCCTGGGATCTGTTTCAGCAGAAAAAGTCCATTCTTTTGTTATGAACTCAAAACTTATGTACATTAACTGTATTCTGGAGGACAGGAAAGGCAGTAGCAGTTTTGAGCATCTACCATATGAATTCTTTCCTCTGTAATGCTTACAATAGATTTTTGTTTTATTTCCTTCCCCATCTTAAGGATGATTTTAAAAAGTGTAACTTTAATTTGTGAAGCTGAGATTTAAATTCAGCTTTGACTTCATTTATTCAAACAATAAACATATATCATATGTCTTATTGTGTTTTAGGCATGATGTAAGGAAAGTTGCTCAAGTTATGGAAGTATTATAGGGGTATAAGTGATTGCAAAGTTGCTTTATATTCTGCAATACTGTTGCTAAACTTATTTTTGTTACTTCCTTGGTATTTCTCAAAGATTGAAATCCAAATGTAGTAAAATCAAATTTAATTTACAATTGAGTCATACACAAACTAAACAGCAGCAGTCAGAAATACAATAATTGTGGCTATGCTGGCATTATCATCAACAGTGACAAGATCTTGATATGATTTAGTTTAGTCTGATAATCTGTAGAGTCTGGAATCTTCAAAATGGACCCAAGACAAATACTCAGCTGGTACATTTCAGTATGACCATAGTCAAAGATATAGTTTCATAAAGATGATAATGTTTAAACTTCTAAGATCCTGGGAGAGGCCGCACTTATAATCTTTTTCATCTTTTTATTTTCTTTATCTGTGAAAGTAAGAAAATTTGTGTTTGTTTTCTTGAATATATTTCCAATTATATACATTTTAGTGTGAACAAATCATTGAAACACCTCTAGTTGTAGTAATTCTTAAAATGTTGACCTACTTACATAAACAGCTAGTTATTGTCCACAGTTCATGTCCTTAGAGGCTGTATCTACACTTTAGCTCCAGTGACTTCTTGGAAATCACCTAGACCCCTTTATGATCAGCTGAAAGGTTACATGGGTGCATCAGGGAGACTTCAGGACCCTGCACCAGGTCTAAAGGTAGTATCTGTTTGGATTGGCTAAATGTTTTGAATATCACCAATGTAAATATGAAGATTCAACTGAATTTCAAAACTCTTATAGCTATTGAAGGACAATCTTAAAGCCATTCTAACTATTTTGTCTATTATATACATGTAGAATAGCTGTATATATGTGCATGTCTATGTATGTGTGTGTGTGTGTGTGTGTGTGTGTGTGTGTGTGTGTGTGTGTGTGTATGAGTAGAATTGCTATAGGGTAATGGGATGTTAAACTTCAAAAATATAATGCCAAAGGACCGTCTTAAGTGCTAATATTGTTTTGTTTCTTGATTTTGGTGTTGATTATAGAGGGTTGCTAAAATTGTGAAAATTAAGAGAGCTGTATAATTATGTGCAATTTTGGTATTAAATACTATTAAATAAAAAGTTTAAAAAGATGATGTCAGATTGTTTTCCAAATTGGTTCTACCAATTTATATGCCAGCCAGCAATGTATTTGACATAGGTCTTTAAAGAAAATTTTTAAAAGAAATAAAAAGTTTTAGTGATTTTACCATAAAATACAATGTTTGTTTGTTTAT
Source organism: Cephalopachus bancanus (assembly GCA_027257055.1). NCBI lineage: Eukaryota > Metazoa > Chordata > Mammalia > Primates > Tarsiidae > Cephalopachus > Cephalopachus bancanus. The sequence goes on along the minus strand of JAPVLO010000031.1, from coordinate 6,534,505 downwards.
TTATTCATTTATTCATTTATTTATTTATTTAAGTCAAGTTCTCATTTTGTCACCAAGGCTGGAGTGCTGTGGGCGATTAAGGCTCAACCTCCTGGGCTTAGGCAATCTTCCCACCTCAACCTCCTGATAAATGGAACTACAGGTGCATGCCACCATACCTGACTAATTTTTTATTTTTTGTGGATATGTGATCTCACTGTGTTGCTTAAGCTGCTCTTGAACTCCTGAGCAAAGGCAATCCTCTTGCCTTGGCCTCCTAAGATGCTGGGATCGGTCATGAGTCACTGTACTCAATCTAAAACAAAACTGTTTTTAATATTTATGTATATCTTACCATTTTTGGCAATTTAAAAAAATGGTTTTTTTATATAAGAAGGAAGAATGAGGGCTAGTTAGATAAAATTGTAGCTTACTGAATGTAAGTCTGCAAAGAATTTTTGCTCGTGTGTATAATAAATTAAATTTTTACTTATTAACCATATCATATACAAATAAATGGGTACATTTTCAATAAATTTCAAGTCTATGTTTAAGTTCAACTTACCCCCAAATATAGTTTATCTGGCATGCAAATAATTATACAAATAGTACAAAAAGTTTACCTGGCATACAAGTAATACAAATAATTCCTTCTATAAGTCGGGCAATTTTGCATAGAGATACATAGTTATTTTCCAGAGCAGCATGTGTGATGCCAGTTGGGAGAACAATGGCAGGCATTAGTGACAGAGAAAAAAAATTGTGGGCACAACCTCCAGCCAGAATGATCCAGGGCAGATGCTTTGAAACGAAGACATTGACTGGTGATGGGGCAGTTTCTCACAAGGTCTGTCAACAGTTAGGACCTCTGTCTTGACTCTTCCCTGGAGTTTCTTCACACTCTACTGCTTTCCTCCTACTAGGTCTTTTTTGGTTTGTTTTTCTGTCTCCTTTTCATCTTGTTTGAAATTCTTCCCAGCTCTGTCCTCGAGAATCTTCTCTTTTCCCTACCTCTTCTCCTCCTCAAGTGAACTCCCTCAGTCCTGTTTTCTAAACATTCTCTGTATGTGGATGATTCCCAAACCGCTTTTTCCCCCAACAAATCTTTCTTCTGAACTCCAGAGCTTCTACCAGCTGCTTAGCAGACACCTCCACTTTGACACCTCCAGGACAGCTGAAACTTAAAATCTAAGCTAACTATTGATTTCTACCCTTCATCAATCTAGCCCATTCTTCTTTTTATCTTTCCATTTTGGTAAATGGTGCCATCACCTATCCACTTGTTCAGGCTAGAAGCCTGCATATTACTTTTGATTCCGATTTCTCTCAAGCTCCATATCAAATCTACCACCAAAAGATGGAATGTTGCAAATGTGCTTCAAGCCCGCCCTCCCTTTTCCACGTCCTCTGCTGCCCTTCCTTCTCTTTCACCCATTGTGTCATTTCTTGCCTGGATTGATGAAATCATTTTTCTCCCTGGTCTTCCTACTTCTACATTCATTCCTTCTAATTGATTATTCACTCTGTAGCTGGGATAGTTTTCTTAAAAGGTAAATTTGATCATAACACTCCCTGGTTCAAAACTCCGAAGAGCCTCACAGTTCATGCAACATAAAAGTTCAAAATCCTCATCATAAACCATAGGAATCTGCATGATCAAGCCCTGCTAGATGTTGCAGCATCTTTTCCCATCTCCCACATATTTATTATTCTCCTATCACACAGGTCTTATTTCAGTTCTCCAAACTTGTCTGCACTTTTGTCTTCCTAAGAGGTTTTATTCTCTCTTCCTTAAGTAATTCCAGTTTACTCTTTGGGCTCAAAACGAAGTGTCAGTTCCTCAGAAAACCTTGCTTCACCTCATTCCCTCCTCCATCTATGTAAAATCCCATAACAGCTTCTCTTACAGTATCCTGTGGTCTTCCTTCACAGTACTCATTGCTGATTGTAATTATACTCTTATTTTGGGGATTTTTGGCTTAACATCTCTCCTCTACAGGCGATATAAATGCTGCTTGAGGTCAAAGGACAGTCACATTTTTAAAACTTAATCCACACTAGATGGTTACTAAAATTTTCTGAATGAATAAATGAATGAGTCAATTAAATATGTACTGAGTATCTTCTGTTCAGCATAATACATATCTTGAAGGAGGAAGAATACAGACTCATTCAAAATAAGTCAAAACTCATAAACCACCAAACCTCTGAACAAGTAGAGGATAAAGGATGACAGTAGGCAATTAAGTGCTAAAATGTGTGGTACAGAGTGAAACTGCTAGAAGAATGTCAGAAGGAGAAGATTAATCTCAGTCTCCAACTGGGTGGGGCTTCCTTGAGGTGAGACTTTCATGCACATAGAATTTGGACTCTTCAAACAGCAGATATAAATTGTACTCTCCCATACCCTCCCCTTCAATATAACAAGTATTGATTTTTTTTACAGCAGTTATTTTCCTTTTGTAAAGAACCTCATAAATATGTTATTATTTAAAATTCCTTTTTTCATCCTGTCATAGTCATATGTTTCTTTGCTTTTTGTACCTCTGGTTTGAGTGACAAGAAGAAATGCTGCTTTTGCTCTAGAGAGACTGTCCCCAATTGGAGCCTTCAGAAGGAATGGTGTTCATGGCACCAAAGTGACACTCCCCCACCCCCAGCAGCAGATGAAATATTTCAAAGGGGACATCTGCCACCACCACTGAGATTTTATGGAGTACCCACACATGTAGACTCACTAAAGTGGGCATGACAGCTGAAAAATATTAAAAGTGTGTGTGTTTTTAAAAACAACTTATGGTTAGGAATTATGAAATGACTTTTAAATAAGAACAGAATTTTTTTTTTGCAAGTGTGTACTTTTTTTCTTTTTCTTTTCTTTTTTTTTTTTTTGAAGACCCCACACTTGCAAAATCTTTTAGGTCATGTGTTTGCTTTACAAAACATTTGGCAAGTAATAGGTGCCATGGGAATATATCCACTCCATCTGGAATCAGCAGATCCTCCTGGTTTCGCTGTACCTGAATTACCACTAGTCCCCATGGCTTACAAATGTTTTTGTTTTCTTTCTTTAATAAATTTTGGATGCAATAATTAAATGGAGGAGACTTACTGAAGTAAATTCTTCCTTCAATTTTGTAAGGCAAATCTTAGAGAAGAAAGTAAATGCATACTTGCCAATTTGATGTTTACAGAAATGAAACCGGCATAGAATGTCATTATTTCTTTACTCGGTAGAGCATTTCCTATCATAAAATGAGGCCCAATGAACACGCATTATTTCTGACCTAGGTCCCTCCCCACCCCAGTGGAAAACTTTTTAAAGACATCTAATTTTATTTAGATAATCACAAGTTATGGGTCATGTTGTCCTAACTTTTGTGTTCCTTTTAAAAATTGAACAAATATTGAAACTGGAAAAATGATTGGGTTATCTGATCCATTCACTGTCAGAGAAAAATAGTTTCTTCCTATATCCTTTTGGACTTTCAATTTTTCATCAACTGAGGATGGCTACATCACTTCACCAAGAGCTTTCTGGATTTCCACTTCTCTAATTATTTTGTTATGCTTTGTTTTACTTTATTCTATTTTGTTTTACTTTATTTTAAGGGGGAGGTCATGGAGAAAATCAAGCTTATAATCTCATAAATACAGCATCCCTTGTTTGATATTTGGATCTTTCTTATTTCATTTTGGCAAGAAATACTGTGGGAATAAGTGTTTCTGCCAAGTATCAGTTATTTAAATGTTTCATTACCTCACAGAATAAAAAAGAAGACAGAAAAAAAAATAGCTTCTCTAAGACAATTGGACAAAGATAAATTTCTGATCTGTCTGAAGCCTGAATTCTTGCCCTTTCTTTAGAACACTAGAATTTTTAAAAATCCCCTTTTAAAAGTCCTAGGGTTATTCATACTATTAAATTAATTCAAATGATGAAATTTGAAGATAGCTTTCGAAGAAAAAATAGATATTAAAGGCCTTATTACTACAAAAACAAAACCAAAACAAAGTGGATAATAACACTCCAAAATAATGAAGTACTAATTATCATGAGGAGGAAGAAAATATGTACATACAAACAAATGCTTTTCACTGGTCTTAAATACCTCCTCCTATTTTCTTATTGCACATATATTTCTAATTTTTGAAGAAGATTTGAGGGACCAGTAGTCACAAGAGGAGCTTAGAGAGAGAGAGAGAGAGAGAGAGAGAGAAAGAGAGAGAGAATTTGTGTATATGTGAAAGTAAGGTGATGAGTATATAAGCCTAAATATTTTGACCTTTAAACTTAGTAGAAATCTTAGTAGGTCTAATTTTACTATTGATAATATATTCTCTGATTTATCTAGCAATAAGCATTCAAATTATCTTTAATAAAACACATCTCCAGTTATGCATTTATTTTATGCACAACTTTACAATTATGGTCTCCATATTTTTATCTACAAACTTGCCAAAACATGACTTAAAAAAAGGAAAAGAAAGAATATATTTTACAAAAGGACTCTTATTAGAATATTACCTATAATGACGGGGCATTTGATTTAAGATTTCTTCTTTTGGATCTAACTTAGGGGTCTTAATTGCTGATGGTTTCAGAAAGCCATTGCTTTTAGTATATTCTAGTCATCTGACAAATTCTTAACATGGATGTAAAGGAAGCATATTGTCAAGTTCCTGTATATTATTATTTAAGTATATTTTCATTTCCTAATGACAGATGGAATCCCCTTTATATGCCAGCCTGTTGCTCTGAGCTTGATCTTAAATTCCTGTGCTGAAATATAGTGAATTCTTCCATTTCAATCCAGAATAATAGGGTTCTGAATGAAAAAGACTGAGGCTTTGAGAAGCTGGAGATATTCAAAACACTTCTGGACACAATTCTCTGTGTGCCGTTGGATATAATCGAACATCAGTAGCTAACATGTTGGATCTGTGTCAAATGTAAGGCTCTAATTTTAATGGATGGGAAGATCATATTTTTAGACATTATTATCTGAAAGAAAAACCTCTCAATATCTTGTCACTTACACTTTTTGCATAACATGTTCCTTTTTTTTAATATTAAAGAACCAATCTTTTTTCCCAATCTCTTTGAAAAAAAAATCAAGAAATAAAAGATTCCTTTGACATAAATACATATTATTAAATTTAGGAAGAAAATGTAGGGTTAAGTACAGCCAGATTTTCAGGTCTAGTTGTTTTGTTAGAACCGCTTTTCATATCTGCAAAGGTTTTATTCCTTAGGCTTCTTGTTATACATATGAATTTACTCACTAGCCTTTTTAAAAAACATTAGTATCACTTTAATTGACATATAATAATTGTGTATGTTTATGGGAAGGAGTATGATATTTCTATGCATGTATACAATATGTAAGAATAAATCCGGGTAATTAGCATACCTATCGCCTCATATATCAATCATATCTTTGTGTTGGGAACATTCAAAATCTGCTCTTCTAGGTATTTAAAAATAAACAATAAATTGTTGTTAATTATAGTCACCCAATAATGCTATAAAACGCTAGAAGTTATTCCTCTTATCCAACTGTACCTTTGTATCTGCTGTCTAACTTCTAGCTATCCCGCCCTTTTCTTTGCATTTCCCAACTTCGTGCAACCATTATTCTACTTTCTTCTGTGAGATCAACCGTTTTTAGCTTCCACATATTAGTAAGAGTGTGCGGTGATTCTAAAGATGAAAATAATAGGTGATTATATCAGAGATTATAGAACAGATCCAACACTTATTACATATGTGACTTTAGCTGATACTTAGAAGATAAGATTTTGTCCTACTAATTATTTATGGGGACAATCCTCTGAAACTCAGTTATGATAAAACTCCACTTTGAACATTTCCTTCTCTTAAAGATCAAGGGAAACCTCAATCCAAATTAGGCCTCTCACTTTTAGATGACATACAATGATAAATTACAAAAATATTATATATATCCCAGTGCTTCTGATTTTATTTACACACAGGTTTTAATGGAATTTTATTTGTAACTCTTTAAAAATAACTTATTCTCTGGCATAAGCTATTATTCTGGTAACTCTGAAAGTGTTTTATAAAAGAAGCAATTTCTGAGACATTCTTCTTCTATAAGTTATGGCTTTAGTAGCTACTAAATTACCTCCTTGTCTAGTGTGTCTTAGTTTAGTGACAGGTACATACACACACATACACATACACATACACAAACTTGGCTTCTTGTTTTTTTTTTTTTTTAATTGTTTTGGTCAAAGCATTTAAAATGTGGGATATGGGCAGATATAGATATCAAATTTTGAGGCCTGAAAAGTACAAAATTTGGGAAATCCTCCTTGAGTAAAAGAATGCAAAATTATGAAAAATAGGAACAGGATCTTGGAAGCTACCTTTGATGGTGAGGTGCCCCCAAACTTAAGCTTTATTAGCTTCTCAGAAATATTCTAGCAAATATGGGAATATAGATTGAGGCCTTTGTCTGAAGATTCAGACTGTTCTCTAATTTCCTGGTCTCCTCTTGCACTTGATTTTCCCAAGGGGAATAATTAATGTTGATGGCCAAAGACATTTATATGCTAATATGCTAATGTAGCAGTCTCTCTGTCTCTCCCCCTCCCTCTTTCTCTCAACATTTCTCACTCATTCTCTTTCTCTCCCCCAGACTCAGTGGGTTTGTTCATTTTGCAGATTTTTAAAACCATCGCTTCCTTTCCCACATTTTTGGTTGGGATCTGTCTTGAGAAGATCTGGGGTAGGAAAATTATTGTTTTCATCGAGTAAGAAACTTTTACTTTCCCCTCTTTCCCTTTAATTTTCTCCAAACTTATTATTCTGTGTCATTGATAATTTCAGGTATAAATGGCTAAAACTCTTGTGCAGAGTTTACTTTAGAGGTCTCAAATCTAAAGTCAGAAAGATAATGAAAATGCAGGAAGTAGACCTGGAGTAAGAGAAAAAATGAAGGCAGAGACTGGAATGCTTACCTTGTGGACAGAGCAGACAGGTTTTAGCTCTGAGTAGATGCTTCCAGACAGGCATATGATCCAGAGGTGCAGATGCTCTTTGTGTTTGTCGCCCAGAAAACAAACAAACAAACAAACAATTAGACTTGTAAAATAGGAGATCTTATCATTGCTAACATTTGCAAACACATTAATGTTTTAAAGACTACACTGAGAGCCAAGACATGTTTAAGCCTGATGCAGTGATTAGTCATCAATTTGTAATCCCAGGTCTACAGATAAAAAGAGAAAATGGGGCTATCGGTTGACTTGGACTGCTTAACACTGTCTAAGCTTAGGGAAAAGAAGTCTTCTTTTGGCCCAGCCAAGACTTTTTTCAGGACTTTTTTCTATTGCTTCAAAGGAAAGAAGGATATCTATTTGCTTAGCCACATGCATTGCCTCTGGTGGAGTGAAGATGGAGATAGAAACCGAGATGAAGTGGCTGGTGGCAGGACCATTTTTGGGTATTCACGATTCTAGATTTCTAATAAAAAACCATTTCAATTCTACCTTACATGTTACTAACTGTGTAAACTTTTTTCAGGCGATTTCTGTAACTTCTTCAGCTTTAATCTCTAGGTATTTTTTCTTAACTCTGTAGCTATGGTATTTTGTGATTTCTGATGCATCCAGGGATGCCAGGCTACTGAGGATTTTCATATTCCCACATTAAACACAGAGAGGAGTCCGATTATAGAGAATGCATTTCCTGTCATGTGGCCTCTTGACATTTGCAGTATGCTCTATAGCTGAGCTTGGCAGGGTTTTTGTATGTAGTTTAAATCACTTACAAAAAAAAGAGCAGGTCTCATTTCATTTTTCTCTAGAGAACATCCATGTTCTAAATTGACATCAACACATGATAGAAATTGGTCACTCCCTGATATAGTCATTCAGGAATTTTTGCTATTTTAAGGCCTATTATTATTTCCAGCAGTTGCTACTTCATCATTCAGCAAAATACAGTTATCCAGAACTGCCTGACATATCAGTAGTTCTGTTTCTGGCCTTAACTCCCCAGTAGCTAGCCCTGCCACTTAACACAGACATGACAGGGGGCAAGAGCTTACAGACGTTGAGTCTAAGAAGAAATGTAGTTCAGTCTGTTTCCATCTCTCTCTCTTTAGTTTTCCTAGAAACCTAGGGTTTTTTGGTAACCCTGAGCAGCATTATCTGAAGGAAATCAAGCAGGCTTTTAGACTGTGCCCTACCTCTGCCAGTCCAACTGCATCTGCAACTACTTTTTGTGTAAAAGGAGGGATGAAGACAGTGAAAAAGAACAAAGAAAAGATATAGAGTTTGTTGGAAAATACACAGGAACAAAGAAGAGGAAATATGAACAAGAGAAAAATATGAGACAACAGGGAAAGAATAAACGGAGGAGTTAAGATAAAATGTATGCTCAATGACAAGATTCTCTTTCTCTCCTGACTTCTAAGGAGTATTTAAGTGTTTTACGGAATTTCTTCAATTTTATGTGAGAGTACTTAGTGGGATGAGTGGCTTCATTGTATATTTTACATCCATCTAGTTGCTAAATTAATGCATCATAGGACAAAATACTCACTGATAGCCTGGTCTTACATTCTGTCTATAAATGCTTTTGTTTCATTTTTGAGGTTTTTCAATCTTTAAGATTTTGAAGCATGGATAACTGAAGATTCATTAACTTAGGCACTAATGAGTTTCTAAATAAATGTTTGTATGGATGTAGCCTTAGACACACACAAATTTAGCCAAATTCAGAAAATAAATCAACTGAGCATGGCAAGAAAGAGCATGTGAGGGCTCTGCAGCTGCAAGGACTTTTTAAAAAAGTAATTGAAAAGAGGTCATTTTCAACCATAGTTTATTGCATTATCAGTTTATAGTAGGTAGTAGGGACTGGTTCTGAGTTGTTGTTTTCTTAGATGACTAAGTTGTCATTTTTAATTAGCTTTATGATTTTCTTGAAGGCTAATTGCTTTTTTCTTAAAATCAAGATTACTTGATTGTTAATGACAAGGGTACTATGGTTACATATTTTTAAAAGAAAATTTCCCAACCTACCTAATTGTACAGAATTATATTTCTTTTACATTTTTAATAATAAAGTACATATTTTTAACAGAAAAACACATATTTACTAATAATATTAGTAAACTAAAACGCCTTGTTTTTGGCAAGAAGATCACAGCTAACATATTTAACAAAACAGAAACAAACATTCATGGTTCTATTTGGCTTTAAAATATACTTTATATCTCCATGTTCCTATAACTAACATAGCCCGTAACTTTCTGGACAGATGAAGTAGAGCAGCCAAATAAATATGCTGTATATAAAAGTGTTTTTACTGGGAGGTATATGCTATAAAAGTCGTTCCTTCTCTAGCTCACATTTTGAACTGTACTGTGTCATCCATATTTTCTCATTGTTATGACTTACTGTGTCCAGTGCTTAGGTGGAAGGATAGCAACCAGACATTGTGTTTGACTATGGCACAGAGATTTTATTTCTGCAGAGCTATTTTGTTCATTGTTTAACAGGTAATTTGGCTTATTACCTCTGTAGGAAGCAGCCAAGATAAATTAAACACCTCAGATCAAGAATACTCTTAATCAAATTCTTGTGGACTACTTGCAGGCTTGCAGATTGCAAATTTCTGATCACCTAGTACATGCCAGGAAATCTTCACAACAGTGAACAGAATAGACAGAGATTCCTGCCCACTGGGGAATCATATTCCAGTGGGGAAATACAGATTACATGTAAGATGAACAAATGGAGTGGAATATTAGAAGGCAGTAAGTGTTGTGTGGAAAAAGTGGAACAAGGAAGGTAGAGCTGAAAGTGAGATTAGGAGTACAGTTTTTAAATGGGGGAGAATGAGATGGCTTCATTAAGAACGTGATCTAGGAACAAAAATTTGAAGGAAGTGAGCCATAGGCATATGTAGTAGAAAACAGTGCAGATCAAGACAACTGCAAGCACAGAACCCCAGGGGTAGGAGTGTGCCTGGGATGTTCATGGAAGAAAAGGTTGTTGTTGCATGGGAGGAGTGAGCTAAGGAACACACACGAGAAAACTAGCTTAGAATGATAAAATGGGTGAACCTTAGGTGACTTGTAGACCCTCAGAAGGATTTTGAATTTCACCTGCAGGAGATGGAAAGGAGACGATAAGCAAGGGAATGCTGGACTCTCACTTAGGATCTAACAAGAATACTCTGTGGAAGAGAGAACAGATGGAGGAGGACAAAGCTGTAGGCCGAGGGAACACTTATGAGGCTAGTGCAGTACTCTAAGCACAGAGACAATCTCACTTTGTCTTTAACGTTTCTCCAGTTATCACAGTTGAGAACTTTAGTTCAATCTCCTCACAGAGAAAGTTATGGTCAAGCATTGAGAAGTCACCAGAAGCTCTGAACATGACTCCATTATTTGCAGTTTCCCTATCATGGAAACAGCCATGGGGGGAAAGCCTCGCATTGAACTCTGTGGTATTTTGTTAAATACACAATTATACCTGAAGTATATTCATATGTTCCTTTCGGCAACCAATAAATATAAACCTGATGTGTGGTAAGCCATGATCTCTCTGTAGATTGTCCTGAGAAAGTAAAGGCACATTGATTTAGAGTTCACACCTGCAGTTCTTGCTGCTGTTTGCTGCTTCTACTGCAGCTTTGTTGTCAGTTGCTCAAGAAAAGTCACAGCTTCCAAAATCGTCTCTTGTTGATTAAGTAGAAGAACTCTGGGTCAAGAAGATTCTTTAATCACCTCATTGCAAAGCACAGAGCATCAGGGAATAGTGTCTTCCTATAGGAAGTCACTAAACCCCACCTGGTGTTTAACATGATCTGCTTGCCGTATAGTGAGCTTGAAGCCATCACTTCTAGTTATTTGTGAAAATAAAGACTCAAAAATGACTGAACAGGTAGGAGTATTTGAAAGGTTTTGAGAAAATATGTAACCTTACTCTATTTTCTCAATAAGAAAGAAATACGAGTTTTTACTATAAGCAAGATTGTGTACATAAGACGCATTAAAGAGAGGTGAAAAAGAATGGCTTTATTAAGTCAACAAATAGTCAAGAAAAAGGATGGAAATGTTAGGATTTAAATTATTTATGAGAATAATCCAAAACATTGTCAAACAAAGCTCTAAATATGGCTCACCCTCCCCCTTTTTTAGCTGTTTAATTGCTGAGAGAAACTTTAAAATTGGTGAAATATGTACTGTCATAATATTCTCTTAAAGATTCAAGTACAAAAATTTTTGAGGATATTAACAGTTACCATCTCACTTTGGGCATTGGTTTCAGATTTTAGTTATGCCCACCCAAGCCATATCCATATTATAATATGAAATCTTTACTTGTAACAATATTTTATTAAGAAATATTTTGAATTCATCACTCAGTTTTTATTATTGGATATTCAGTTTTACAAGGAAATCCAGATTTCTTATAAATCATACAGTGTTCAAGATAGAATAATTTACATGTACTAAGGCAGGCAATTTGGGTTGTTTTTCTCTTGGTCCAGATGAAATTGCACTTACTCCTTTTGTTTAGTACCCCAAGAATATTTTGCCAATGAAAGTAATAGGTCCAAGAAAAAGCTTGATGGTTTAGTCCAGGGGAGCAAACATCCTTGTATGGGGGAAAGTTATAAGTGGGAATAACAAAATAAACACACTCAGGGCTATAATCTGAGCATTTGTATCCCCCTAAGTTCATGTTGAACTACTACGCACCATGGGTATGGTATTAAGGGGGAACATTTGGGAAGTGATTAGATCATGAAGGCTAAGACCTCATGATTGAGATTAGTAATTATACAAGAGACCTTAGAGAGCTAGCCAGCCCCATCACCATGTGAGGACACAGTGAAAAGGTGTCATATATGAGCCAGATAATAGACCCTTTCCAGACACTGGATCTATCAATGCTCTGATCTTGGACTTCCCAGCCTCCAGAACTGTGAGAAATAAATTTTAGTTGTTTATAAGCCACCCAGTTTATGATATTTTGTTATAGCAGCCCAAACAGACTAAGACCAAAAATGGTATTAAGAAGGGGAGATGCTGTAAAAAATACTTAACACATGGGAACAGCGTTGGAATTGACTAATGGGTAGAGGCTAGAAGAGTTTGGAGGTGTATGTAAAAAAAATGCCTTTATTGCTGTGAATGAACTGTTAAGGGTGATTCTGAAGAGGACTCAGAAGGAGAGGAGAACTGTAGGGAAAGTCTCAGTCTTCTTAGAGATTACAGAAGTTGTAATCAGAATGTTGATGAAAATATGAATGGCAAAGGTCATTCTTATGAGGTCTGAGATGAAATGAGGAACGTGTTATTGGAAACTGGAGGAAAGGCATTTGATGTTAGAAGGTACAAAGAACTTGACTGAATTGTGTTTGTGTCTTAGCATTTTGTGGAAGATAGAGCTCGAAAGCAATGAAGTTGGATATGTAGCTGAAGCTATTTTCAAGCAATGTTGAAGGTAAGGCTTTGCTCCTCTTGACTGCTTATTGTAAAATGCAATAAGAAAGAGATGACTTAAACGTATGCTAACTCAAAAAAGAAGCAGAACTTAAAAATTTGGAAATTTCTCAGCCTATCTGTATTGAAAAAAATGAGAAAATCTGTTTGGGAAAGATAAAGGGCATGACCAAACCATGGTTTGGTAAGGAGATTCGTGTGAATTTGCTATCTCAGAAGCCAAGACCTATTGTGTTAGGGACTGGAAGGTTAGAATTCTCTTCAGTGTTATTCATTACTTCTCACGGTGTAGCACTGGGTCCTGAGAATACTCAACACTGCCAAATTTCTCTCCTTTCCTTAGAAATCACTTGGACTTTGTGTTCTTCCATTTTCTCTTCTAATAAAATATAATAATAGCTTCTTATACTGCAAATATGAAGGGTGATATAAATGATAATGCTTTCTTTTTTAAATCTCTGGATAAGAAAAATGACTCAAGGGCAAGGAAATGCCTATTTGTTCCTTCTTTTTTTTTTTAAAGAATAAATTAATTTCATTTGAAGAAACCCAGATGTCCTCAAAATAGGTCCTGTCTGCCAAAAGAGTTCATTAGAAATTCTCTGATGAGTCAAAATTCCAAGGTTCTTTCCCATGTTGGCTTGTGCGGTTCTCTACTATTACTTTGGTTAGGTCAGACCGATAAGACATCTCTTACTAAAATATTTCTACAATCTTTTCAGTTGTCAGTTGGTTTCTTGAATTTAGGATAGCTCTAAAATCTTATCCCACCAGATAATTTTTCATTTCTCACTGATGCCTGAACAGAGCCACACACTAGACAATAAAGGGACTGATATTTTTATTAATGCTGATTGATTCAAATACTAATTGGTAATGCATGTGTGCAGTAGTTTCCTTCAATATATGCTATATTATACTTAACTAGTATCATGTCTAGGAGATCAGACATTATGTATTTGAATGATATTTGTTATTCTTTGTTAAATTATCTTTAATAGATTATCAATAGAGCATTTTAGAAAATGAAGGAGAGATGTGTGCAGAGTGCTGCTTCATAACTGAACGGATGAGTATAATTTTCTCTTTGGTAAAATTTCCCAGAGATCTTTCTCTGAAGTAGTCATTTAAATGATAGTGATCTTTGGATGATGCTGTTAGGATTAGATAATACGAGTATGACTCATAAACATGTCATTTAAATCTGGGAACAAGTAACTAGAACCCACTCTCTCTAGCCAAAAACCTCTCATTTTTGTGGGCTTCCCACCCCCACATAAGTGGTGTACACCTCCAGTCTTTACACTGGCAGGTTTTCTTAGAAAAATGACCCATTCCATGATGAAGAATACCTAAATCCCACAAGTAAAAGGAGCAGCCTGTTATTACTCTTCCTGTTCAGTACATGAAAAGCAGAAGTATGTGAGAACCAGACACAACCTATAATTTGGTAGTCAAACAACAGATCTGTGCTGTAGCAGGAAAAATAAAAATATAGCTCTACTTTGGTATTCTTGGATGGTCTGCCCCGGGGAGTGAAACTTTCCTTAATTTTCTCACTTCCAGAACATTGTTCTTGTCTGCCACTAGATTCCAACTAAGGAAGATTGTGCATGTGGGGAGTTCTATTTTTGCTTCCATTTAAAGGAATGGGATTCAGGAATATATGGTTTTTATTTTCTCTGTCAGTTACAAGGCCTTCATTACTGATATACATGCTTTGCGTCTAAATGCATTTTAGGGTTGAACTGTTTTATTTTCTTCTCTTTGAGCAAAAAATACAGTTGACTCACTTATTGGAGCAATCAGAGTTCTTTACATCAATGATTGACTTCAACTTGCTCAGTGACAGAATAGTTCTTCCTGCCTTTGTCTTTAATGCAATAAAAAGGAGCATGAGGATGGACCTTATTTTAGCAATATCACTGACACATGTTGACCCTTTTAAGTAATGTACATGCTTTAGAATTATACTTTTTATACACACACACACACACACACAAACACACACACATACATACTACATACACATCTAAACCTGCATAAAAACACATACATAATTATACACATGCACATATACATGCATATGGATGCATACATATATAATTTAAATATAAATAATCGTATTTGTCCTGGTCCCTATAATAATAGCAACAAAAATGATAATGACATTGTTTTTATCCTTAACTCTCCCTGACGACAAGATTTTTTTTCGTGTAAAGGGAATTTGATACAGTTGCAAGACAAATAGCCTTTAATCCACACAGTCTCTAAAACAGAAATCATTCCATGAAAATGCTGGGAATAGCCGGGCTCAGTGGCTCAGCCTGTAATCCCGCGCCTTTGGGAGGCTGAGGTGAGTGGATTGCCTGAGCCCGCGGGTTCGAGACCCGCCTGGGCAGGCGAGACTTCATCTCTACAATAAATCAAAAAATTAGCCAGGCGGGGTAGTGCGTGCCTGTAATTCTGGCTACTCGGAAGGCTGAGGCGGAAGGATCGCCGGAGCCCAGCAGGTCGAGGCTTCGGTGGCCAGGAGCGGCCACTGCACTCCAGTCTGGGCGACAGAGTGAGACTCCAACTCAAAAAACAAAAACAAAAACAAACAACCAACCAACAAACAAAACAAACAAACATAAACAACAACAACAACAACAAAGAAAATGCTGGGAATATGAAGCTCAAAAGAAAGATTTGATGCCTTGCCAATAGTCCTTTATCTAGTAAGTGACCTGGAGTCTAACCAGGGATTTGACTCCAAGACCAATGAGTTCCCTTATTTCAGGTTGCTTTGTAACCTGAGGTGTTTAGATCCCAAGTGTTATTGGTTCATTACTTTCTTAGAATTCAATTCTACTGAACTTTTTATTGAGTACTATGTATGAAATAACAGGACCTTGGGATTCTAAAAAAATGTGCAAAATTGTTTCCATCATTTAACAGAATTTTATCAACACAAGGACAAAATTTTATTGGAGTAGGCATTCATAAGACAGTATCATAAGAGAGATATTAAAGTCTTTTCTGGTAGTTAAAAAAAATCTAAAGAATCTTTCAGTGGGTTCATGAGTTATAGGAAGAAATAAATTGGAACTAATTGTGTCAAATCTTAGTATTTAAGATACATGTAACAAGAGGAGACAAAAACTAGCTTTATCCATCCTTGCCCTGGCCTCACCTTAAACTGATGGAATTGACGTCTGTGTTTCTGAAGGGCTAAGTTGCCATAACTTCCCATTTCATCTGTGGGCCTAGGAAAGGGGGGACAATGAGAACAAGTAAAAGACTTCTGTGTTTTAGGAACATGAGGAAGATTAATAAAGGTTCTAGGGCTGAGCTAGAACTTTAAGATGATGAAGCTGTTACAATGGTGTTTGGAGAACAGAGAGGTTCTTAGAGTCTTATCAGTTTTTCTGAGCCTAGGAAATAGGCAAAGCCTGGGAAATATTCCCTCAGTGATAGATATTCTTGACCCTGAGAGATGTCAATACCACTCATGAGGTGGGTCAGAAATCCTAGAGGTAGAGACTGAACGTTAATAATTATGGCCATGAGGGTCACAGCGAACAGCACCCATGCCAGCAGAGAAGGCTCCTGAAGGTCTCATCAGAGGAATATTAACGGCAATGTCCACTGAGCACTGATGACCAGAGTGTACTACTTCAAATGTTCTGAAATGACCCAAGAAGACCATTACTAAATCACAACTTCTTTCCAGAAATATAAGGGGAATTCTGAGCAGATTGATGATTATGAGAAATTAAAATAAAAAGTTGGAATCTGAATTTTATTCACTTGACCGAAAGCTTAGTTCATTCAGATCCTTCATCCAAACATTGATTGAGGTGAGAAAGATGGTTTGGGGGGTAGGGTGGGGAGGCAGAAACCTATGAAAGTTATTTACTGGCATCTTATCCAGAAATGAGTGATGAACAAAGCCTGGAAATAACTTTAAAAGCCATTTTCTTTGCTCATGTGAGGTCATGAGTTTGTTCCGTGCAACTCTCTGGAAACCAGAATGAATAAAAGTGGCACAAAACACACCCAAGGTCTATCATTGATTTACAGTGATTGATGGTTGGTCCTGTCTGATTGTGCTGCACTGTCAAACCATCCATCATTCCCAACAAACTCTGCACTCCATAGTCCAATATATAGTTTCATGTGGCCAAAGGGTTTAGAATATTTTTTCTTTTTCTTTTTTTTTCTTCAGGGAGCAGTTGGTGGTGGGGTGGGAGGAGAAAGAGAACATGTTGCTTCCTTTCACAAAACTGACAAATAGTTGTCTGTTAGGAAGAAAGTACTCTGATGACACATGCTAAATTCCTGTTCAGTTTATGTAGGAGTGTGTTCATTTCCATTGAGCAAACCGCATTTTCCATATTTCCCACACTTTCCTCTGGCTGTGTCTTCCCCAAGATTTTTTCTAACGTCTGATATTTGTCCTACTTAGAGAATCAGTCATTTCTAATTCCTGTACCAATCCTGGTTTGGGACAGGAAGTTCATTTTGGTAAGATACCTAAAAAATGATTATTGAAGTACTCACTACCCAGAACATGGAAAATAAAGAAAAACATAAGGAAAGAGATATAAATCACACACGATCCCTTCTTATCTTTAAGATGTCCACATCTTAAAGAGTAACACTACTCTTTCCTGCCATGATGTTGTCTAGGAGTTGGTATACATATAACTAGCTAGCTATAATTGCAGCATTTGTCTCTTTAATATAAAAGTAAAATCAGGCTGTATATGCAGGTGTATGCCCCTTTTCCCATACAGGATTACATTATGAGTGTTTTAATCAAGTCATTGCAAAAATCTTCAAATTCATGCTTCTTACAGCTAACTGGAAATGTATTAGCATCTCCTCACTCTGAAGGGTTAAGTGGACTGCTCAAGGGTGTGCCACTGTAGCACTAAGGGTGAGCCCACTCATTCTGAATCATCACTGCTTCATATCTCACCCATAGCATGATGTCTCCTGCTCACCTCTGAACTCCAAAGTTGAGCTCAGAGTCTAACTCTCTCATTATTCTCTGCCCAGTCTCCAGTCACAAAATCTCAAGTGCATTTTTGCTCTGAGAGTTGTAGTTCCTAGACCTTGCCTTTTTCTTCGGTCATCATTTAGGTCTCTGTTTTTACACAGTAATGAGAACGAGGCTTTACTCTTGCCACATATGGTAACTCTCTATATCTCTTTTTTCTACAGCTGTCCCTCTAGAACTCAGAAATGAATACGGTTCTGGCTTGACATCTGAGTATTACTTGCTTAGATCCCACCCCCTTCCTTCTTGCCTCCCTGATGATATATTCTGATTATGTCTTAGCAAGTTCCACTGTGTACTTGTATCATAAATATATGTAGCTGTACTCCATGGGCACACTCCTTTTTCCTGGTTGCTACCCTCAGTCATGCCTTCTACCATCTTCAGCACCTAAGTGTTAGAAAAACAGGCTTGCTGTGGCTTCAGTAAGCTAGTTGACTAAAGAAATTGCAGTAGACTTCACTCCCTGCCATTTGTTCCAGATTCTCCCTCTTTGGGTAGTTCCTTCAAAGTGACATATCATTTTGATGCTTTGCATGACTTATGGGGTTAACATCTCCCAAGAAGCTTCCTCTTGGCTCATTGACGTAAGCCACTGGTTCTGAACCAGGAGCAATTTTGTCCTACTGGGAACATTTGGTAATGTCTGGGGACACTTTTGGTTGTCACAAATAGAGGAATGCTACTGGCATTCAGGGAGTGGGAAACGATGATGGTGCTAAACATTATACAAAGCACAGACCTGACCAACACAATCAAGAATTAACTAGCCTCAAATGTAAATAGTGCCAAAGTTGAGAAATCCTGCCTTAAGCTGCATACACTATGGCCCTTGAGCATATGATATCACACTCAGCTCTGGCTCAAGGCATACTGTATCTCCCCTTTCTCTATGATTCTTGGAGAGATGCTTAACACTCAGTCTGCCCAACTCAACAATCGTGGATAGTATAAAAGGCCTTAAATCCTCTAAATTGAAAATAAACTTCTAGGCCTCATCAAAGAATCCTGAACTGTGCATCACTATATGAACGGCACTAAGTAAGGCACTGTGAATACATCCTTCATGCTCTGGTACATTTAGGCTAACCTGAAAACTAAAATGTGTTCACATACGACTACTTAATATCCATATCAGTGCACTCTGACATGAATCCCTCCAAGTGATTAATTTTATGGGATATGGCTACTCCTGGGCTCTTCCTACCCCCCCCAATTTCCAGGAATATTTTCAATTCTGAATAGCCACTCTCACGACAACAACAAAAAAAATCTGAATAAAACTGAATTAGCATCCAGAAATAATGTTTAAAAGTGGCTAAGCCAGTAATATCATAAGGAGGTCAGATTCCTTGTGCTGCTAAAATTCTTATCTGGTGATATCCTTCAATTCACCTAATGATTTTTTATGTTCTAATGAATGGGAAAATGAAACTATTTGGCCCCTTCTGTAGTGAAATGTATTTTTACTCTCCATTACCATGTTCTTCCTCTACTTGTATACATAGCTGAAGCCAGAGAAGCTTATCTTCCCAGCTAGTTCTCAACTTTTCCTTCAACCTCTTTTTCCTGATATCCTTTCAATCTCACCACTCTCTGGTATTTTTTCTGTATTTAGTAGAATGATGAAAGTTACAAGTTGGCTCTAGTCAAACTACTATGGGAGTATAGTAAAGAAGATTTCATTTAGGATTTAGTGCACCTATGTTGGAGGTGGCACTGGGTAGAAAAACTTTCTAGTAGAAGGGACAAACATGAGGAAAGGTATTCTTTCAGGAAAATACACACTATACTCATAAGTGGAAAGGGATATATTTTGACTGAAGTGTAGCTGGTGTGAGAAAGATCAGTGAATAGAGAGGCTAGCTAGAGATTTGAGTCAGTTTATTGTAGGCTTTGAATTCTAAGGCTGGGAGTTTAGGCTTTATTTTATAGGCAATAAAGACTCATTGAATGGAGTGTGTTCTAATCAAAGCTGTACTGCAGAGAGATTTAAACACAAGTAGCTTGAAACATAAGGGGCAGCTTGAACTTCCAACTCAGGGAGACCAGGTCTTTGTGTTCAAACTGCCATATATTGCCTGGGTGACTCAGATGAGTCACCTGTTATATGGGGCTGGCAATGTATATCTTGCAGAACTTTGACATGGATTAGAGAGAATGGGTTTAAAAGACCAATACTGATCCTGGCCAACAGAAGGCACTCAATATATGTTCACTTATTGGAGGCTGAAATATTTAGGTGTTTCTTAATAGGAGGAGTAAAAGCTATGAGAGCTTGGGGGTAAAAGGAAGAAATAAGAAAGCTAATGTAAAGAAGAGTCATTAGATCTTGAATACAGTGAAAAGGGAAAAATGAAAGATGACTGATGCATTGATAATTGGTAACAGGAAAGATGAAGATGGAATTATCATAGTTAGGAATAGTGGATAAGAAAGATACTTGGTAATTTCAATAAGAATCATACATCACATAGAATTTCAGTTCTCAGCCAGTTATTTCTGGCTATCAATTATAATAGCAGCTAAGAAGAAAATAATATTTAATTATCATATAAATCTTCTTGGTAGGTACTATATTAGGTATTATATATTATTTATTAATTGCTTAAAAAAAAGAAACTGAGGCACAAGGAAGCTAAATAAATCGCTCAAGTTTGAATAACTACTAAATATCTGAATCAGGCATTAATCCCAGGTACTCTGATTCCAGAATTAGGAAGCTTTATCTCTATGTTATATTTAAAGAGATTAAAATCTTCAAAGAATGTCTAGGTAACTCAGCTTTTCTGAAGGACTGGGCAGGCCTGACTGGTCTACTTCAGAGAACTATCAAAGATGTAGAATGCTCATGACTTTCCAATAAAACAGATACACATTTTAGTTAAACTAAAATATTTAAAAAATACTAAGTATCTTTATTTTCTTTACATCAATTCAAATCCAGCTAAAACTCCATTCCACCAGAATGGAAATATATTTTCAATATTATTATACCCTTGACAGAGTTATGGTGACATCATGGGTCTTAGGTAAAGCAAAACTGTTGGGGTACTTCTATAGTCATTGGTCATAAATCTACATTACACAATGCTGAGGCTCCATTTGTATCAGCCTACTTAGGGTGGGTGTTTCCACGGTTCCCAAGGTCCCTAGTGATAGAAAAAAATGGGAGATTATGGGAGTTCAAGCCTCCTGTTCATTGACCTTATTTGTATCACATCCGTTCTGTAATGTCTTGTTCCCTCCACAGAACTATGCCACAAAGAATGACTGGTACAGCTAAACTTTACCCAATACAGAGAATTTTCTCCCTCTCCTTCCCTTCTACTACATTTGAATAAATTCTCTTTCCTCTCCTTTCTCAACAAGATACCAGAAATAATATTTCAATAAGTTTTGGATTTTACAAATAAAAGGAAATGGATCCATTTTTAGAACTGCAAAAATACAATTTGTAAACTGTGTAACAAGTAAAGAGATTAAGTTAGTAATTTAAAGACTTCCTACAAATATAATCCCTACCCCAGATGGCTACACTGATAAATTCTGTCTAACATACAAAAAAAAGCCAGTACTAACTCTTTATGTACCATTCCAAAAATTAGAATAGGAGAGAATATCTCCCAACTCAAAGAAGCCAGCATCACTAAAATACCAAAACCAGATAAAGGTATCACAAGTAAAGGAAAATACAGAACAAAATTTCCTACCAATATAAATGTCAAAATGCTCATAATAATACTAGCAAATCATATTGATCAATATACAAAAAGCATTATATAGCATGACCAAGTGGTATCTATCCCAGGAATACAAGGTTGACTTAGTGTCTGAAAATCAATTAATGGAATACACCGTGTCAATACGGGACGAAAACTGTATAGTCATCTCAATAGATGCAGAAAAAGCATTTGACTCCAACATCCTTGCATGGTAACAGCACTCAATCAACTAGACATTGAAGGAAACTTTATCAACCTGATTAAGGGCGTCTACAAAAAATCTACGGCCAACATCATACTTAATGGTGAAAGACTGAAGGAGTTCTCCTAAGATCAGGAACAAGACTTGCCACTTATATTTAATATTTCACTGGCAGTTCTAGCAAGGCGAATTTTATCTAGACTATATAAAAAATTCTTAGATCTGAATAATAAAAAAGCAAATACTGAAATTAAAGTTTGACAAAGGATATGAATAGAATCTCCTTCAAGGAGGATATATAAAGTATGTGGGGGACCTCCCTCCAAAAATTCAGAATTATCTTTTGATGGGCGGACCCCTTGTAGTACACGTTTTTCTGCTAGTTAAGTGTTCTAGGAACCCATCTGCTTCAGGGTACCAGCTAGCGTTGTTGTGAGATGCTGCGTTCAGCTTCAGTGATTTTTTTTTTTTTTTTTTGGAGAGTCTTTCAGCATGTTTGCCTGTTTCATGATGGGCGATTTAGGAGTGCACCCCACCATGCTGAGTGTTCAGCATTTTTTGACCAGATAGAGCATGACCCCTGTGCCCCATCCTCCCTATTCACCTGATCTCACCCCGAGTGATTTTGTTTGTTTGTTTCCCCTTATGAAAAAGTCCTCGAAGGAAAAGGTTTTGCCAATGAGGAAGAGACGAAAGAAAAAACAGCAGAAGCACTAAAATGCATCAAAACTGACAAGTTCAAAAATGGTTTTGAGCAGTGGAAAAAGCATCTCAATAGGTGTATTAGATCAAAAGGAGAGTATTTTGAAGGTGACTGATGCTTAAACATGTATGAATAAATATACAATTTTTAATAAGTACACTCTATTTTTGGAGGGGAGCTCCTCATATTAAGTAACACATGAAAAGGTGCTCCACATCATTAGCCATCAGGAAAGTGACTATCAAAACATGAGATACCATGTCACATCCACTAAGATGATGATAAGAAATACAGGTAACGAAAAGTATGGGTAAGGTAGGGGAGAGATTGAAACCCTCATACACTATTGGTAGGAATGTAGAAATGTGTGGCCATGTTGGAAAACAACTGACAGTTCCTTAGAAGGTTAAACATAGAGTTTCCACATACTCAACAAATTCATTCCTAGTTATACCCAAGAGAAATAAAAACATGTACACAGAAAAATTTGCACAAGATGTTCATAGTAGTAATCATATTACCAAAAAGTCGAAAAGGCTCAAATACAGATCAACTAATGAATGAATAAATAAAAATAATTAACCATACAATGGAATATTGTTCAACAATAAAAGGAAATGAAGTATTTGATACAGGCTACCACATGTATAAGCCTTGACAACATTATGCTAAGCATAAGAAGTCAATCACATAGGCCATAAGATTTCATAGCATAGGAATATCTATAAAGATGGAAAGTAAATTCGTGGTTGCCTAGGGCAGGGGTGCTTAGGGGTGATCAAAATGTTCTAAAATTGATTATGGTATTAGATGCACAACGCTGTGAATATACTCAAAATCATTGACTTATACAGTTCAAATGAGTACATAATGAATGGTACATAAATTGCTGCTCAATACAGCTGTTAATATAAGATTCTTGTGGCAACAAAGATGCTAGCAGCTTTGACACAGAGTAAAACTCAAATTTCTGTCTTAACAAGAAGAAGACAATATATTATCTGTTTATCCTGCCACGATATGTTTTCATGATTCCCTATGGAATAATTTTGGAATGAATGGAATCAAGTGAACTGAATATTTTCCAAATTGAAGTCTGGCAATCAAATATGTTGTCATGACAGAGAAAAGAATTAGTATTAGTATTTTTCTTCTCCACTCCACTACTTCATTCCCTTTCAGTACTCTCCCCCTCACTCCCTGGATCCATGGTCAACCACCTGGTAGCTGTCTGGAAAGGACAAATATTATCTGATTTAAATACACATTGAGATATAAACTGTTCATATTTTAAACTTCCCTGACGTTCCAAGGTTTTTGGAAGCTTAGTGAGTTGGAGTATCCCAAAGGAATGGTTGCAGCCTCTAAAGAAAGACCCAGCCAACTTACCACTTTACCCAGGATTAGAATTTAGGGCAAGGGGTGGAGGGGGCGGCAATTTGGTAAGAGAAACTGACTAAGCTTTAATAATAAAACCATGGCTGGGCCATTAGAGTTACTATAAAGTAACAACTGTTTTAAAAATTGCCTCTTAAACTAGAAACTGACATGAGTATTTGGGGAGAGTTAGGAGGATTTAGTTAGTGAGGAATATTCAGAGGTATCAAATTTGAGAGAATATTAATCAGAAAAAATTATTTTTAAGAAATTATAAGTAGGAAAATGAGATGAATTGCTGCTGTGTCAGAGGAAGCAAGAGGAGGACAAAACAAAACGAATAATTAATCTTATAACATATAAGACTGAGGAAATTAAAGTAAAATGGATATGAGTGACTTGAGTTTGCTTTGGAATAGAGAACATATTTAATAATAAGGCAACTGTCCAGACTAAAAGGAAATGTTTGGGGAGAGATTAAGAGAAGCTTATAAGGACCAAATTTATTGAGATCTTAAAATATGATCATGTTGGAGAGAATTTCAAAAGCTGTGATTATTAAAACTATGTACTACTTCTCTTCATTTTTGTCTTGCCAAATCATGCCAGTTAAGGAGCACACAACCTAAACTGCTGCAATGAAGTTCAGAGAATCCACAAAACTTCATTCAATCTTCCCCATATCACACCGACTCTAACAAAAATCAACTTTGCCTGTCTTTCAAATGTTGTTTTTTTCTCAGAATCCATAAACCATATATGTATAGGTATATGTATAATGAAAGAAATGCTGATAAGTTGCAAACGTTCTGGAGATATTGTGATATTTATCTGCAATAGAGATAATTTCCCACTGTTCCCCTCCCCCCCCTCAATATTCCAGCAAGTACAGATGATATGTGTTGGGATACCAGGACATTACAATGAAATCACGATCTAACTGGCTAATCCTAATTCTTAAAAAGCAAATAGATATGTTTACTCTTTTAAAAATTATACAAGCAAATGAATTTTAGATTTTGGATATTAACATTAAAGAGAATAACTAAGATGGGTGGTAAAAAATGGGGGTGAGAGAGAAGGAAAGAAAGGAGGAGGAGACGGTATCACTGGAAATGCACTGATAGATTAACAATGAAAAGCTCAACCAGAAGGAAACTGCCCACAAATTTTTACAAGAGAAGGTTAATCTAAAATGACACCAGTCTCAAAAAGGTTAGCTGTCACATTTAATAGCAAGGGCATGCAGTGGTCACTGGCTACCTAAGGGAAGAAGTTGGTAAATGACTTTCTCTAGTTCACATACTTTCTGGAAAGATCAGCTCTCGTTGTCTTTGGCTGGTCTGCATTAGGAAGGCTTGCCATTCCGTGCAAGGTTTTGTTAACCTAGCTCAGCAGCAGGTCCTGATTGGTCATGGGAGAATCTGGGCTAAATGGTATACATTTCCGATGATGTAAAAGTAAATTAGAGAACAGGGCAAGTTATTACACCAGAGAACGTCGGGCAATGGGGAATAATAAAAATCAGGCTACTCTAATTTCCTTTGAACAACTAAATATATACAGGTCATTATTTCCTGTAATCCGCAGGCCTCCCAGTGCAAGTCCTGGCCTTGTGTTAAAGCCTCCGAGACAAAAACAACAAAATGCAGTGTGGAGAGAAATGAAAAAGGCTGTAATGCTATTTAAAGAATGGATTAAGTACAGTTTACAGATGCTGGATTTCTTCTCATTTTGGAATGTTAAATTAGACAACCAAGGAGGAAAACTCACCTGGTTTGAAAAATTCAGATGTTTTCCTAACAGTAATTATATTCACATTCCCTGCAGTGTTTGTTTCTCTGTATTGCTGAGGTAGTTGAGCCACATTTTAACTTTTCTTTGCCAAGTCTGGGTCATAAAGGGAATCATAGTTTCTTTTTGAATAGGGCTTAGGCTATACTTAACATTATTATTCTGGAGACTGATCCTAGTCCTTAATTTCAAGGAGATGCCAAAATTGGTCTATTTTCCTAGGACATACACCATGCCACTTTTGCAGGAATGAGAAAGTCTGTTTTCCAGTAGGTATGTAAGTCTGTATATTCCTCTCAGTATACAAAGACTTCTAGGCAAGCAAAAATCCTGTGTATATGTCCATGATATCCTCTGTGTTGGCAAGAAAAGGACAGAAAGATGAGGCTTTTACCTGTGATTTTGGCTGCATAAACCCCCTACATCCAAATCACTGGGTGGACATATTAAGCCTGCTGATTCTTGGGCATCTAATCAAGCTTTCTGAGGGGTGGAACTCAAGGTCCATTTTAAATAGGGCCCCTGGAGATTCTTACACATACAAACGTTTGCTAGCCATGTTTCACAA
This sequence comes from Cephalopachus bancanus, assembly GCA_027257055.1. Taxonomy (NCBI): domain Eukaryota; kingdom Metazoa; phylum Chordata; class Mammalia; order Primates; family Tarsiidae; genus Cephalopachus; species Cephalopachus bancanus. Next base: position 6,508,616 of record JAPVLO010000031.1, on the reverse strand, counting down.
AACTTATCCAGAGGGATTGCTATGGATCTCACTTATCCTTTTTTTTTTGTCTGAAGACACATAGAACTAAATTCATCATAGCCATAACAGGTTTGCTTATGCACTATAATATGTGGAGGATTGGCATTTCTTCCCATAACACTACATTTTTGTACTCCCGGGTTGGTGTACAATAAAGGCATCCTGCATTTTCACATATCCCTACTGTTTTACTCATGGAATGATGCATAGTTGTTGAAACTTTCCTCACATGGGGATTCTTGGCTCTCTGGGAGCTGGACCAAGAGAGAGGAACTGAGAAAATGGAGAGAGCACTCAGTCTTGGAGACTGAACTGGAGACACCAAATTCTCGGCTGGCCCAGCACATCTATCTGGAAAGGCTGGGAAATACCTGGTGATGGCAAAGGTTAAAACAAGACTTTAGGAAACTGGGAGCATGGATCCAGAAGTCAATCTGAAGAGATGGAGCAGTCAATAAAAGATAAACAGGTAGTCAAGCTAAAAAGTGACAAAATACAGCCATGTAAAATATGTTTAAACATTAATTTCTTCACTATCAAGTATTTAGATAACTATATAAGGTGTTTCATTTTATTTGGGATAGTTCTAGGTTAGGCTTCTTGTCTCATTGCAATCATTAGTTGCTCTTCTTTTACTCTCAAAAGAGCTCCAGTTTAGATTTAAAATGATGCATGTACAGTACATACAGCAAGATCTAGACCTTCATTACCTTTGTTGATTTTAAAAAGAGCCCACAGATCCACGTTTCATTGTTAAAAGGTTACTAAGCCCCTTTAAACCCTTATCAATGTTTAGCCTTAGAATAGCCTTTAATGAGGTGATTTGGGATTGTGAAGGCAGTGGCAATGAGAGAAATAAGTCCTTCTGGTAGTAGGTGTAGAGTGCAGGAAGGGTGGTATCAAAGAGAATGGTATAGAATGGGAAGACTGGGAACAAGAAAAGCAAATTGTGTCAACTTCACAGGTTTATTTCAGATCATTTGTGGTACCACCAAAAATCATGTTACTTCTGATAGTTTTTTTTTTGTACAAAAGCAAAACAAGTTATGTTTGTAATTTGGAGCACCCAAAATGTTTAGAAATTATCTTTTTTATCAAACCATGAATGTACTTGTTTTTCTAACTTTGCTTTATTATTAACTTGATAAACAATTGAAAAAAATAACATTTCCTGATTTATCTAGTGTTAACATTTCTAGCAATCTAGCAATCCGGTTTTATTTCCCATCATTTCTGGTAGTAGTTTTACTATTACTGATGACATATTCGAAAAAAAGGAAAAACCACCTTTCCACATTGATGTTGGTATTCTGGAATTATAGAAAATTGGACATCTTTATTTCAAGACAGAAATTGCCATAGGTTTTACTAGGCTTGAGAGGCAGAGGAAAATGTTAAATAAAATCATGGGCTAATATTTAGTATTTTAAAATTTGGGGGAAAAAAGGCACTTTCATAGAATTAAGTTCCATCGTCATTGCCAGAAAGTGTTCTTGAGAAAATAAACATAAGCACCCCCTCCAAAAAAAGTGAGAACAGGATTTTTTTTTTTAACTTAATTTGCTGTTTGTTTCTAAAAAAAAATCCACCCCCACATAGGTCACTTGGAATTCATTTTGTCTACATCCTGGACTGCACGTAGGGAGGAAAAAAAAAAAAAGAAAGAAAGACAGAAAAAAAAAAATGCCTGGGATCTGAAAAGAGGAATGTGTTAGGGCATGGGAATTGCAATGTCGTGGTGGTCACCAGAGCATATTTTGGCTTGTCTTAAAACAAGCAAGCACCGTTGGACCTCTGGAGTACTAGCAAATTAGTCCCGCTATCAGGCTACCTATCAGAGGCTGGGCGCCTGAGAAAGAGTGTGTGGGTTTGTAGCTGCAGCCCGAGGCGTTGGCAGGCCCTTCTGTCAGCCCCTGCCCACTTTCTGACTTCCAGTCCTGCTCAGCGACCTCTGCCCCTATCCGGTGTACTGTTACAGTTCATTTCAATAATTAAACAGTTTGAAGATGGCAAGACTTTTGTGTTGTCAAGAGAAAATCAAGGCAGTTGCTTTTTCTTAATACTGAAATCAGGAGTGTTTGGGTTTAATTATAGTAGCCAGTGCCTGTTCATTAATTTTCTCAATCATAGGGGGACGTGTTTGCTAGAAAGATTGGCAACGGGTGAGAGTGGTTATTAAGGCAGGGCATTTCAAAGGAAAGGTATCCGAACTCTGACAAAATCAGATGTCTGAAATTTCAATCAAGAGCTCTGGGTTTCAGTGGCAGCTTTATTCCACAAAATAAGGCAGCTTCTCTCCCATCTGGAATCCCAAGTCACTGAGGGAACCCAGCTAAGTCATTGGATGCCAACTCCAAATATGCTGATTTTCCAATGCCAGAAAAATAAACGGTTCTTCTGAACTCCAAGTAATTGGGTGATGTACCACTTTTGAAAAGTCTCTTACAGCCTTACTCACCACTGCTCAGGGAAGCTTTACCCCCTCCCCACTTCAAGAAAAGAAAAAAAAGGCAATATAATGTACTAAGTGAAACCAGCAAATTTGCCATTTTTGCTACTTTAGCAAAAATGTTAATACTTCAACTTTTTGTAGGGATGTCTTGGAAATTCTGCTTATTTTTTCCCCTTTGGAGAGTTTAATGTGTACCTTAATGCCCCCCTTTCATTATCGGCCTGGCCTTCTTCCCAGTTCTTCCCTGCTGACTCCGGACCTATCCTGGTTATTTTGTGGTCGTGGCAGGCTCTTGGTCATTCAGACATGTTTGTGGCTTATAATGCATCAAATTAGATGCTTCAGATTCTAGGTCTCCTCCCCATGCCCTGACAAAATTGATCTTACTCACAAATCTTTCCTGGCCTTCCTATACTCTTTAATTGCCTATCTGCTTTGTGATTCTGAGAAATGCCCAGTGCTTATCTGTACTCATAATGAACATGGCCAAATCAAAATAATTCAAAGGTATCCTACTAATCTTTTTAAATCCATGAAGACACAGTTCACCAATCAATCACTTGATGCTTAAGCTCTCAGCCAGTCACGTTTCTTACACTAAGGCTCTAGAGAATGAAACAATGGCTATCATTACCCTATACTATTACCAATTTCAGCTGAAGAGGTATATGTTTTCCTGACTAGTCAAACATTCAAATAGTGGTAATGATTTGAATCTGTGAGATATTTCTCAGATGTTAGCTGTAACTCATATGGGCTTTTGAGTTAAGGAAATGGTTTTTAGAGTTAGATAAATTAGACTCACATTCTAATCCTGCCTATTTTTATCTGTAGGACTTTGGGTAAATTACTTGTATCCTATCACCATTTCCTCATACATAAAATATACCCGGTAACAGTACCTTCCTCACAGCCTTGTTGGACAGATTAAATGAATATATACATATCTACGTCTTGTCACAGGGCAATAAATGTCAGTTTTTGCTGTTATAGCACCATGAGTCAATTTCTATTGCTGCATGCCAAAACTGATTTGTAAATTCTATTTACTTGCGTTTATTCCTTTGTAAGTTCTTTGAGAATGAAGACTTTTTCCTTTTTAGAATAGGAAAGGAAAATATCTTCATCTCTGTGTCCTTAGTAAATCATTGCAGTGTCTTGTACAAAGTCACTCAATAAATATTTGTTAAGTGAATGAATGGATGGATGTTGGATAAGATGAATAGGTGAATGGGTGGGAGGACAAATGGATATATGAATGGGTATATAGTACTGGGATTGGTCCTAAGAAACCATTTTAAGAACATGAAATTGTCCCAGTTTTTAATCAATTCCTTCAGTCGTCTAGATTGTATTGCCTTTCCAAGCTTGGACATGCTCCATGACTTTTTTTCCTCCCCTTTCCTATTTTTCTTCTTTAGCCCTCCTAAATGACTGGTTATCTAATTTGATCAGTAAGTGAAAGGGGCTTTATGTGCTACAACTTTTAGATAGCGTGCATGTTTTATCAGAGTTGTTTTTTTTTTTCCTCATTGCTTCATTCCAAGGAAGTGACTAATGTGGGAATTTCTGTAAGGCTATTAGGAAAAGTATTTTCTGTAGGAGGCTTTTGGACTTACTTTAAATTATGCCAAATAAACATCTGCTTTCTCTACCTGGGGCTGAAGCTGACCCTGAACAGTACTTTGTTCCAATATATAAGCAGTGAAATAAACTCATTTTGGGTGAAAAGATAGGGAGTAAATGCTAGAAGACTAAGATGCCACCAGCAAGCCTTGTGTAGCATATGCTGGGTTACAAAATTTAAGGATAGGCTGAACACATACAGTTTAGTCTCCCTCCCCCACCTGCAGGGAAGGGAAGGCAGAGTGTCAACATGAAATATTCAAGTCTCACATTTTCCAGGTGTACACAAGCCAAATCTTGCAATGATGTTGGCGATTTCTCAAAATTGCAAAATAATGGAGAAATTTTCAAGTGAATGATTCTCTGGCTATCTTAAGAATATCCTTTATTTCTACTTGTTCCTTCAAGCTTGATATTTCAACAGTGGTGGAGGGTCAAAGTGGAACTCAGACAAGCGCCACATATCTTGCTGAGGTTACAGGTATATAATGAAGATCTTTTTGAAGAAAAAAATAGACGAAGCAAGAATTGAATAAAAACCCTGGAGTTTAATATTCACGTTGTTGGGGCATTTATTACTCAAGTTGGGAATATGTTATTACCAGTTTTACAAATGCCTGCTTATGGCTGTTAGTTACTAAAAGTGTATGTTAAGTAGCACACTCTTGAAAGGATCCTTAAAAACAGAGGAAGGTAATGTGTGGGGGAAGAGGAATACCACGGAGATCACATTTTCATTGACAGCAAGTTCTGCTCATTGGAGATTTTTTGAAAGAAGTTTGTAAAAGAAGATGTAGAGGAGAAAGGGAAGAAGACCTTAAGGTCACATATGGTGAAAGAGTAAGGATGAAAAGTGAAGGGGAAATCAGCATGGGAAGTAAGAAAGGAACATTCACAGAAGAGTGAGAAAAACACAAGAATTTAACTCTACAGATACTGGGGACATAAATAAATGAAGTGAAAGACAGAGCTTTCAGAAAAATGGAAGCGTGTAAAAAATAAGGAAGAGAGAGAGGATATACGTATGTTTTACCTATTCCATCCTGGACAGAATTGGCCATGTTTTATCATATCAGAAATTCTCAGATGAAAGTATTTTTTATCCTCTTTTCATAAAAGAAAACACTGGGGCTCATGGAGGTAAAGCTATATGCCTCAGATCAGTGTGAAGCAAAAACAGGTCCAGGTTTCCAGTGCATATTGTCGGACCCCATATACCTTTATTCTTTTGTGCCTTCAGCACTTTTTTCAGTACCTTCTGCCTGTCAGTAATGGCCTTTGATTTGGCTCTAACATGTTCCTTAGTTTCCTAGGAAAGGGTGGAAACTCCAGTGGGAGTAGTATGGTATGGCAAAAAGGAAACTGTCACAGGAGTGATGAATCCCTTAGTTCCAGAACAAGCTTTGTCACCAACCAGTTATGTGCATTTAGCCATTAGTCTAGGTTCCTTCCTTCCTCATCTGTGAAATGAGGGGCTAGGGACTTGGTGTTGTCTTAAGGTAGCTTTTGGCTCCAATATTCTATGGTTCAACTAAATTAAATGAAAGGGAACATGACCCGTGAGGGCTGAGTTCTAGTAATAGTACATAAGTATAGTCCCTGCAAATAAGGGTTGTTAAGGTTATTAGAAATGCTTTAAATTTATATTGCATTAAGTAGATGCAAAAAAGAGAATATTGAATAAATATGAAATTCAGAGGACAGATATTTCAAAACTTTTGGAAAGTATTTGAAGGGAATAAAGAAGGGAAGTCAGTAGGAGAAAGGTTGAATCAAAGTCTTCCCTCCTTTGGGGAAACAGCTGCATTACTGAGGTCCTTTTCCTTGTAACAGAATTAGGTACTAATTTCAGAATGTGGAACCACTTGCTGTATTTTCCCTCAGTTTACTAGTTCCAATGAATAGATTATATTCCTGGCTAGGTAATTTCATATTCTTTGTTTATTTTATAACCTCCTATACATAGCTTAAATATTAACAATTAATCTAATACTTTTTTTGTAATTAATTCAGAGATTGCTAAACCAAAATAACACAAGTTATAATCACACTCTGCCTAATCATCAAGTCTTAAATATCTAACATAGTACATTTCTAAGTCATTTTCTATATACCCAAACCTCTCTAGAGTCTTTATGCCACGAAGTTAGTGTAAATCAATATATTAAATTACAAATACATAATCAAACTTGGTTTTACACAATTGTATAGAGAAGATAAAACAGATGTAATTTTCTCATTTACAAGTGATGTATCTGAGGCACAGACAGGTTGACACTCTTGCCTCAGTTCGTTCACCAGATTGATCAGTGAAAACATGAATCTAGAACTCACATTCAGATGCTTTAATTCTAGTTCAAACTCTCCCTTTATTATGACCTGCTTAATATTCTATTTTATACTCAGCCAGTCTTGGGGACAACACAAAACTGAAGCATCAGAAATAAGAGAGAGGTTGGGATTGAAGACAGAGTAGGACTTAAACAGTCAGCTCTGTTTGCTAATGTGAACCTCACTGTTCATTCAACCTTTCAGACTTCTTTATTTGTAAAATGTGCATGATTATCTATAACTTGAAAGGCTGTTATCCAAAAGAAATAAAGTTATCTCTTTGAAAATAGTTTTAATGATATAGTGTATACACATTACCCACATTATTATGAACATAGAGCCAAATCTTCAATTATCTATATTTTGTCACATAGCAACAGTAAATTATTTATATAATTTCAAATTAATTTACATTTCTTTTAATTTTAATGTATTTTACTTTCAATAATTAGAGATATAACATAGCCTTAATATAATAATGAAAATAAACATTTTAAAATAATCTTGTCTCTCCATTTCTAGATCTTGCCTTCTTTTGTATGTTTAGAGAATGAATAGCACACTTATTAGACCAGTGGTTCTTTTTTTTTTTTTTTTTTTTGAGTTGGAGTCTCACTCTGTTGCCCAGACTGGAGTGCAGTGGCCGCCCCGGCCACCGTAGCCTCGACCTGCTGGGCTCCGGCGATCCTTCTGCCTCAGCCTTCCAAGTAGCTGGAACTACAGGCGAGCACTACCACGCCCGGCTAACTTTTATTACTTATTGTAGAGATGAGGTCTCAACAAGTTGCCCAGGCGGGTCTCGAACCCGCTGGCTCAGGCAATCCACTCACCTCAGCCTCCCTAGGCGTGGGATTACAGGCTGAGCCACCGAGCCCGGCTGATCAGTAGTTCTTAAAGTGTGATTCCCCATCAGTAGCATCAGGATCATGTGGGAACTTGCTAGAAATGCAGATTCCAGGCTCCCTCTTCAGACATCCTGAATCACAAACTCTGGGGTTGAAGTTCAGCAATTTGCTAAGTCAAGCTCTTCAGGTGATTGTGACTCATACTAAGGCTGGAGAACCAATGACTTAGATGAGTGCAAAGCACTCTTGCAAATTATTCATCAAATGTCTACTAAATGTAACATACTATGCTCACTGATTACAAAAATAAAGGGATAAAGAAGATCTTATGATGCTTGCTTCTTTTCACAGTGTTTAAAACAGAAATAGGGAAGGAGAAAGGAGTATGTCAAGTTATTCAAATATTAAGTTAAAAATCCAGCACATCTGGATTAGAAATGACAAATAATTCAATTCAGGATACAAGAATTTTCCTGGTATACAGTATTTGAGATATGTCCCACACCCCTAAAGCAGGACCTTGAAAGGATGCATTTATCTTTTCTACTAGCATCACAGATTAGAAACATACCAAAAACACTTTAATTTCTCATAGAGAGAGAAAGAGAAACATGATATTAAGTCATAATCTCTCTCTTTCAGTTCTGCTCAGCAACTTGAGCAAAGATGAGTGAAAGATGGATGGCAGAAGAAAGGGAGAGACCATAAAAAGGAGACAGATTTTTGGTACTACCTGCAAAGTAGACGAAGTGCAAATAAATAAATAAATAACCCTTAGTCACTGCCCAGGCCATGGCATTACAAGGAGGGGCGGGGGGCTCAATAAGGTGGGAGGAGATGCTGTCACTCTCCTGAGCACATTCTCCAAGTATATGTTATCAGAAAGCTATGCAGTTAAAGAGACTTCCAACTATTTTGAAGCCATTAAATAACTGGGTCTCATTCTCACAATTGTATTTATTTACATATTTTAGTATCTTTCATAAACATACAATAAGTAAAATCCAGACAATATATTTAAGAGATAAAAGCAAATCAGTAGAAATTCTAATAGAGTATTCCCACAAACCATTGGTCTGCCTTGCTCATTCACTTTGGAAATCAATAGTGGAGACCGAGGTGTAAAACATTTGAGGTTGCAGTGGGAGAGGAGAGTTGGGTCTGCTTATTATATCTCAAAGTATCAGTCAGTGATTTAGAGAGACATGTAAAAACTACAGTATTTGATTGTTAATAAATATTTTAGTCTGCTGAATCCTCTATCAACTCAACACAAGATCCCACTCTTCTCCTCCCCCACCAAGTTCAGCCAGATACTTTCTCACTTGGTTCCTTCAGAACCTAGTAAAGCTTCTCCTAGTGGCAGGGTGATCATCATGGCATAAAAGGAGAGGATATTCAAAGAGCAGGTTAAACTTATTTGACTCCACAAAATACCCCTTTCCCTATGACTCATAAAAACATAATTCTGTAAAAAAAAACCCACAAAATAACAATGTGTTTGTGAGTGCTTTGGGAAGGTGGAAGGCTAAGGGACAAAGGTTTTTGAGGACATCAAGGCAGAATTAATGATACAGCTTTAAACAGCAACTCAGGGTGCAAGAATTCTGGGCATGCCAGAAATTGGAGGCAGAGTGACTCATAACCATTTGAAGAAACTTTGGGTAGTTTAAATTAATTTTTATTTCTGTTAAAAGATGTGTGTGTGTGTGTGTGTGTGTGTGTGTGTGTGTGTGTGTGTGTGTGTGTGTCAAGTATTATATTTGTTGTGACTGTATGGACAAGATCAGAATCATTAAATCCTTAAATTCAGCTACCTATCTCACTTCATAATTTCAAACAGTATATGTAGATAAATATATCCTTATTAGTACTTTTAGAGGGAAACCAATGCCCTAAGCAGCCTGTTAATGGTGAAACAAACTGCTAAACATGTGAGCCTCCAGGATTTCTTTTTACTGTATTTAATTAGAAGAAAGAAGACCCCAAATTCCACCAAGATTATGGAAGAGAGGAGGGACACGAGATGTAACTCAATAGACAAGCCATCCAAAAGAGAACGTTCCAGGTGGAAGAAACATTTTTTTAACAGTGTCACAGTTCTCAAAAACCCTTCAGCTAGCACTGGTGCAGGATGGAATGGGAGTTTGGGGGAGAAGAAGCAAGAGCAGTGTTTATATTCCATTCTATAGTTTACAATAGATAAAGCACATTTTAAAAGTTGTCTGAACATTACCACTTTTAAAAATCAGTGCGAATCCTCAAGTACTAAATCCATATGTATTTGGAGACTAAAAGATGGGTCTAAGTGAAGGTAAAATATTACCTTGCACAATGATATTGAATTTATAACCAATTTCACCATTACTATTGAACCAAGTATAGAGATACGTTCTTCCCAAAACTCATTATCAGAGAAGTATTTTGGGAATCTTTCTGATCCCCAAATCTTCAAATTCCTGATCCAGGATGTAATGATACATTTCTTCTCACTTTTCAGTTCTGCTCTCTGAATAGTGACTTCTTGGAACTATATTTAAAATGATCCATGTACCATACGATTTTCATAATTGATTTGCAGTGTCTCCCACTGATACAGAAAAAGGTAGTGGTAGTATGTATTTGACATTCAAGAAGAATAGGAGTAAAAAATTGAAAAGGAAAGAGGGAACTATTTGGAGTGTATGTAAAGTATTATGAGGCAGAAATGGAAGATGATTACAAGGGGAGTGCAGGGCTTATGCTTTGAGATAATATCACAAGAACATATCAGATACTTGACCTAAAACAATTTGAATATTTTGGTATCAGACCCCCCAATCCATCCACACTTTAAAAAGGCACAAAGCACAAGCTCAAACAAGAGCAAGTTTGTGACTATCAGACATAGGATCGATTACAGAAGGAGCTGTTGGAGCCCTATGAGTGTGTTTTCCCAAAGGTTTATAAAAGCATGCAGTGCTGAGCCAGTATACATGGCTTCTCACATTCTCCTTACCTTTCCCCTGCTTTCCTTCTCGTGTCTCTTGTTGTTTGTGCTGAACATTTAGGGCTTCTTCCTTCTAACTAATTCTTTAGCCTTTGACTTGCCTGTCACCACGAAATTTTATGCTTTTGTTATAAGGCAGTGAGCTTGCTCCACACACAGTCCAAATTGAGCAAAAACTCCTTCCAAAGCCCCCCAAATGATGGCATTGTCCTTTTTAATGTACGCTTAAAGAATGAAACAATCTGCTTCATTCCTTGTGTTAGAACAGCTGGAATGAAATGAATAGAGGGGGCTGAGCAGTTCTGCAAAATCTTTGATAATAGAGAAGTACAAGTGTTCCCCGTCAGCAGTAGGATGATAATTTCTCTGGTATGAATGATGTAACCAAGTGGTTGTATATTACTGCCCCATTCTTTCTTGTCCCAAGGCACCCCTGGAAACGCAACGCTACATCTCAATGGGATTTTCCAGTACAAAGATTCTTTTCAAATAACATAATTGTGGATACACACCACTCCTACAGAGGTAAGTATACTGAAGATGTGCCAAAACATTAGGGCAGAAATTCAGTTCCCATGGCACACAAGCAGGAATCCAACCACTTGCTGCAATAAATAAAATTTTTGTAGACTCCAAGATTATAAAATATGCACTCTCTATAAGACTCATATTGCTTGTTTGTTTGTTTTGGAGTAAAACAACCTGATAAATGAAACAAGAGAGAGAAAGCATTCAGGGATGTAGAACAATTTTATTCTTGAGCTGAAATTGGTATATTTCTATTGTTCTCAAATATATGAAGTCAATATATGACAAGTAATGATACAAAGAGATAATAATTCTTTACCATGTATTATTTGAACTTTTATTTCCTTGACTTTCTGAACTATGTAAACAAAACAAACAAGATAAAAAACAATAACAATAAAAATTCCCATCTAAGCTTCAACCAAAATGAAATCCAGAAGAAAAGAATAGGATAAAATGGAAAAAAATGGGCATTAATAAATAGTTTGGTATTAAAATGGTGAAAATCATTCTGTATTCACAGTAGTTGAATAAACCTGCTTCAAATATGTGAAAACTCACTATATAGAATACATAGTAAACATGGTTTGGATAGTTTCAGGGAAATAATTAGAACCAATGGATAAACTACAGAAGAGCAGATACCAGCTTAAGAAAAAAAAATTTACCCAACAGTAGTAACGACCATCATGACCAGGAATTCTTAAGCAAAGGTTGTAGTAAGGATGATCAAAGGACTCCCTTCCATCATTCCTGAATTTCCCAGACTATGGGGGAGTGAAACGATGGCTGGTAGAGTTTGAGAAAGTTTATTCCTTTAGAAACATCTTGGAGAATGAAATATAAGACTCTTCTGTTAGGGGAAGGAAAGAGAGAAGAGATCTGGACCGTGGGTCACTGTTCAGAACTATATGCTGTACTAGTCATTTGTTTTAACCCAGCATTTATTCCTCCTCTTTTGTTCTGCTAAAGTCATTTTGATTTTCCTAATTGAAATCCCTATATTGAACTCATTCAATTGCAGTACACATCCCTCAGGTCTAGATGATATCTTGTGACATGAATCTGCTCAGTAAAATCATTGCTTCCTATGACCATAGTAATTGGCTGAACAATGTGTGATTCACAGCCACTTGAAGCCAAAGAAACCTAATGAGGGATCTCTAGTCTAATGCTGTTGAGAATTCACAACAAAAGTCCTAGAACTTCAGGAGGTCATCTTGTTATCATGACAGAAGAGCCTACGTGAAACTAAAGTTAATCCATAACAAAGCAGAGCCCAGAAAAGGTGTAGGATAAAAAAAGAGTACAAATTTATGTAAGCTGTTGAAATCAGTCACCTTAAAGCTAACCTAAACTTTTCAGTTTTTGAGCCTTCCTCCTTGCAAGTCACTGTTTACTATGCCTATTTTTAGTCACATGCAACCAAAATGTTCTAATTAATACATGAATGTCAAGTAGGAATCATGGTGTGAAGTCCTCAGACAATCAGCAGTCCCCAAGGGTCAGGAGAAGGGTGATGGCAAACTTGGCCGCCTCATGATTTTGTCTAAGAGCTAGTCCTGAGTACTATGCACCATTGACCTTAACCAGGTTCTCTCCTCATATCACTGATTGAATCTTAATATTTTCCCTCAAAATCTGCTAAATAATTTTATTTCCTCTTGGCCTTTTCAAATAAATCTCATCTTATTTCAGGCACTCTAGATTTTGGATCATCTAATTTTTTCATATGTCCAAATACACAAGTGTAATTTGGTGCAGTGGAAACAATTGACAATTAAATTGATTTAAGATGCTTACCTGTCATTGTCTTACTGGGTTCTAGCCTTCTACATTTCTTTATTCTTGTATTGAGTTATGTATTGTTATTTATTGAGTTATGTATTGTTTCTGTGTTTCATTCGAATACTATAGAAAGGAAATAAAGTTGTAAATGTCTAGAAGAATGTAGTATTTATATAACCATTTTATTTCTGCTTTGAAATTGTATTCGTAACTTTTAAATTCTCCTCAAAATACTTTGGTCAGGTTCCTGGAACATATTGTTTTTATTTGCAAGTGAATTTAATACAATTGGATTAGACATAATTTTTAGTACATAATGAATCCCTAAGCAGTTGTTTTTCTATTTAGTTTCGAATAGATTATGCCTTGCAATGATAGAAGCCAGCAAGATTACAAAATCAGGGAAAGTAAGAACAGTTGAATTTAGGATGCCAATGTCTTAAGGTAGGAAAAGATATATTTTTAATATCTCACTCTTAATTGTTGAAAAACATAAAGCATAGAAACTCTAACCCTAGCGACGAAAAAATAAGCCAGTACCTCTTTTTGTCTCTAATTGCAATTTTTTAAATTAAAAAACATTTTAGTCATTTATTATTAAATAATAAATTAATAATTTTAAATAGTAATAAGTGTATATATTTTAATAGATATACATATACATACATACACATACACACATCACACATAAACTCTCTCTCTATATATATAGATAGATATACATATATATACATCTCTCTCTCTCTCTCTGTGTGTGCATATGTATGTATATCTGCATATATATAGATATATTTATTTATATATCTCTATATATAGATATAAATTCTGGGATTTTGGGGTCTCTGATAAGTAAAGAGAGAGACCCCAAAATCTCAGAATTTATTTAAGAAAAATGCTGTACTTATTCTTACAGTTTTAAACTTCAGTCACCTTCAAGGTATTTTCCGTTTGATGAAATATACTGATCAACACTTTTTTGTACTGCTAAAAACAGTTTTCGAACTCATCATTTTTTAATAATTATTTTATTTTATTTTTAAAATGTGGGGTACAATTTAGGGTTAGGTACACACGTGGTCATCATACATGCAAAGTGAGTACACTATTGATGTTATGTGTCCTTCCCGGCAGTGTCCCCTACTGCCAATCCTTTTCTTCTAGTATTATGATAAATGTTCAGGGTCCACTTATGAGTGAGTACATGTGGTACTCAGATCTTTCTTTCTGTGGTAAATCACTGAGTATTATAGACTCTCCATTCAGGTTGCTGCAAAGTTCATAATTTTGTTTTTCTTTATGACTGCATAATATTTCATCATGTAAATGTATCACATTTTCTATATCCAGCCCATTTTCATTGGGCAGCACCATTGATTTCATGTCTTTGCTACTGTGAATAATGCTGCAGTAAATATGCATGTGCAGGTATCTTTTTTATAGAGTGATTTGAGTTCCTCTAGGTATATTCCCAGAAGAGGGATTGCTGGGTCATATGGAAGGTCGATTTTCAGATTTTTTAGAAACCATCACACAGTTTCACTGTCTTCCACATAGGCTGGCTTTAATTGTCATTTCTTTGATGATTAGTGAGGCTGAGCATTTTTTCATGTATTTCTTGACTGCTTATATGTTTTGTTCTGAGAAGTGTCTATTCATATCTTTTGGCTATTTTTTTAATAACGTTGTTTTTTTTCCTTTAAGGATGTTTGAGTGCCCTGTGGATCCTGGATGTTGGGGCTTTGTCAGATTTACAGTGGGCAAATTTTTTTTTTTTTTTGGAGTTGGATCTCACTCTGTTGCCCAGGCTGGAGTGCAGTGGCCACACCAGAGTTGACCTGCTGGGCTCCAGCAATCCTTCCGCCTCAGGCTTCCAAGTAGCTGGAACTACAGTCACGTGCTACCACACCTAGCCACTTATTTTTTTTTTAAATTTAATGTAGAGATGAGGTCTCATCAAGTTGCTGGGACTGGTCTCAAACCCATGGGCTCAGGCATCCCACTCACCTCACCCACTCAAAGTGCTGGGATTACAGGCTGAGCTACCGAGCCTGGCCAAATACTTTTTCCTATTCTGTGGACTGTCTCAGCTCTCTCTTGATGGTTTCTTGTGCTTTGCAGAAGCTTTGCAGTTTGATGAGGTCCCACTTGTCTATCTTATCTTTTATGGTGTTTGCTTTTGGCGAGTTGGTCAAGAATTGGTTCTCTATTCCAATTTCCATAAAGGTGTTTCCTACATTTTTTTTCTAGGATTCTTAGAGTTGTGGGTGTTACATTTAGGTCTTTGATCCATTTAGAGTTGATTTTTGTGTTTGGTGATAGGTAGGGGTCCTGTTTCAGTCTTCTGCATGTGGTCAGTCAGTTTTCCCAGCACCGTTTACTGAATAGGTTCTCCTCGTCCCATTGGTTGTTGGTGGAGGCTTTGTGAAAGATAAGTTGGTTGAGAAATTGAAGTTTTGCTTTCAGAGTCTCTATTCTGATCCATTAGTCTATATGCCTGTTCTTGTACCAATACCAGGCTGTTTTGATTATTGTAGCTTTATAGTAGAGTTTGAAGTCTGGAAGTGTGATACCTCCTACTTTGTTTCTTTTGGTAAGGATTGTTTTGGCTATTCATGGTCTTTTATGTTTCCATATATATTTCTGTCATTTCCAGGTGTGAGAAGAATGATGTTAGTAATTTAATGAGTATTGCATTAAATCTGTAGATTACCCTTGGTAGGATGGTCATGTTACCAATGTTAATTCTTCTGATCCATGAGCATGGAATACTTTTTCCTTTTTTTTTTTCTTGACTTGAATTTCTTTGAGCAGTGTTTTGTAATTTTCATTGTAAAGGTCTTTCACTTCTTTAGTTAGGAGGATGCCAAGATATTTCATTTTGTGTGTGTGACTATTGTGAATGGGTTCCAATTTCTGTCTGTTTAGCAGTACGTTGACCGTGGGTTTATCATAGATGGCTCTTACTATTTTGAGGTATGTTCCATTTATACCTAGGTTTAACTCATCATTTCTGATGCCTATTAGTGCTTCTGCCATTTTTTGTTTCACTTCTTCCACACAGGCAAAATGTTTCCCTTTGAGGACTTCTTTCATTCAGGGAAACAAACAAAAAAAAATCGCTCAGGGCAAGATCAAGTGAATGGGGAGGGTGGGGCAATTTTGGTCAAAAATTGCTGAACACTCAATGTGGTGTGGGCAAGTGTGCTTGTAAATTACCCATCTTGAAATGGGCAAACATGTTGAAAAAAATCTCCAAAAAAAATTCCCTGAAGTCAAATGCAGCCTCTCACAAAGCTAGCAGGTACAGTGATGGTGACAGTTTCTTCGAGCACTTATCAAGTGGGGAAGCCTATGCTACAAATAGACTGCCCATCAAAAAACAATGCCATTTATTTTTGGTCTGCCTTTGTGTGTATGTGTGCATGCATGTGTGTGTGTATATGTATCTATCTATATATCATCTATATCTACATATATAAATCAAATGTGTTCTGTATCCTAGAATTAAAAGAGCAAATTGCTGTCAAGCAGAAGTGACTTGCCCAGGGTTCCAGCTCCTCTAGTCCCATCTGACTAGTCTTCTAGCAGAAGGCCGCAATATCCTAGGTTTACCTGTAACTTAAAGTCACCACCAAAGCTCATTATTCTGAAGTTTGGCCACTTTTAGAAGGAAATTTAACCAACAAATGACTCAAAAGGGAACACAGCTGTTACTACTTATTTTCCCATTCAAATTTATTTTGATGCGTTTGAATAAAAAAAGAGAGAACATCATTTTAGTTATTCCGACCTGCTTTCTGAGATAAGCATAAGTTTGTTCATATGGAATTATCTCTTTTAGCCTTTTTTTTTGTTTAAGGGTAGCTACACCATATAATTCAGTGGTTTAGATTCTTGTTTCCAAAAGGTTTTAAACATGAGTGTTTTGCGGCCTTAATTTAATCTTCTGTCAAATACAAACTCCAAAACTAGGACCTTTAAATTTGTATAAGAATGCACTAAACCTAGGAAGCTACAGTTGAGGGTTATGACTGTAAGAAAATAGAAGTGTTCTCTTTATTTTAGGAATTAGACAGATTACATATATGGAAGCTATTAATAAATAAGCAGAAATCTTTCCCTGCGGTCTCACCCATGTTGTTTCACCTGCTACCTAACAGCAATACTTTATAAAACCAAAGTGCCAAAATAGAAGTCAAATTGTGGTTTAGACAATAGAATTTGTGTAATTTGACGAGGTCTGATTTATAACTCAGAGGCTACAGGATTTAATACCGGCTCTTCCTCTATACTATGTCCTCTGACCCCAGGCAATCTAGACCAAGGCTTCTCAGACTTGAGTGAGTGTTGGAATCATGGCTAGAGCTATTTAAAAATATAGCTTCCTAGGTGAACCATACCAACAGAGAATCAGATTCACTAGTGTGAGGTGAGACTCATGCACTTATGTTCTCACTGAGGCTGACATGGTGATGTTTGAAAAATCACTCATCTAACCTCAGCTGTTCCCATGTTTACAGTGCAGAGATCCAATTAGACCTATCAATTATAGCTCTAAGAAGTAAAAAGTGAAAAGAAGTGTCACTATTTAAGAGGGAAAAGATGCCTGTTTAGAAGCTCCATACTTTAAAATAGTAATAAAAGCTTAAATAAGCCTCACAAGCACATTGTGAAAAATGTAGACTGCATATTGGCACCACTGTCCATATGTGAAAATAGAAGCATTGGATATTTGTGAGTGTAAAGTTATCCAGATGGTTAACAGGAGAGTTAGGACTAATCTTCTCTCTCAACTCAGAGTTCAATTTTCTTTTGTTTATTCTGCACTGCTTTTTATAAATGAACATTAACCCCTCTAGAGTCTGTAATCATTCATGGTATTTAGGAGAGGGATTCTGTCTTCCTTGGGTCACGCAAGTCCCTTGAACATGTTTTTGTAGCAAAGGTAGGTAATAGTTTTTTGTTTTGTTTTGTTTTTTTAATAAAGAAGAAGAAGTAAAACACAAAAGAAATATTTTGTTTTAAATAAGACTCTGGATTTATAACAACCTGGACTCTTGTGTAAGAAACCACAACCCTTATACACTTTTGTGGTGAATTTTTTTTTCATTAATTGATATGGGACACCAGTTACAAACAGATTTAGCTAACACTACAATTCTGTACCTTCTGTCTGAACCTAATTACTGTCCCACACCACCAAATGTTTGCTCTTACCTCACCTTCAGTATCTCGGCTGCTGGAAAGTAAATCCCCAAACATTCCTGATTAAGTTCTTGTTTCGTGC
The DNA here is from genome assembly GCA_027257055.1 of Cephalopachus bancanus. Taxonomy (NCBI): domain Eukaryota; kingdom Metazoa; phylum Chordata; class Mammalia; order Primates; family Tarsiidae; genus Cephalopachus; species Cephalopachus bancanus. Next base: position 6,490,749 of record JAPVLO010000031.1, on the reverse strand, counting down.
TTGTAAGTTAATATTGAGATGCTAGTCCAGAAGATGGAGGTATTGTTAGTGACAACTAAAATTAAAAACAAAATGAGAATTAATTTGCTTCTAGAGCATCAATGGGGACTCCTTCTAGGGAATGCCAGTATGTAATTCCAGTTGCAGTATTGTGCTAACAGGGAGTGTATCCGGTTACTTGTCTTCAATAATGACTAGCCATTTTTACTGGACAAGAAACCATAACCCCATTATTTGCCGCATCTAGAAGACTTATCTCATTACAAGGGATGCACAGACTCAAAATCAAAGGATGGAAAATGAGTTTCCAGGCAAGTGGATCACAAAAGAAGACTGGAGTTGCAATCTTAGTATCAGACAAAATAACCTTTAAACTATCAAAAATTTTAAAAGATACAAAAGGACACTACATAATGATAAAATGTTCAATCCATCCACAAGAAATATCCATCCTAAACATATATGCACCCAACACAGGAGCACCAGCATTTATAATACAACTACTAAATAAACTAAAAAAAGATATTGACTCTAACACTATGATAGTAGGGGACTTAAATACCCCACTGACAGCCCTAGATAGATCATCGAGGCAAAAAATCAGTAAGGAGATCCAGAACCTAAACTTGACACTTGATCAAATGGACTTAGTCAATACCTACAGATTATTCCACCCAACAACCACAGAATATACATTCTACTCATCACCACATGGAACATACTCCAAGATTGATCACACTTTTGGCCATAATCAAGCATAAACAAATTCCACAAGGTTGATCTCGTCATGCACATTCTCAGACCATAGTGGAATAAAAATAAGTACTAAAACCAACAACATTTCTCCAATGCTCACAAAGACATGAACACTGAACAGCATGATGCTGAACAACAGCTGGGTCAACACTGAAATCAAAGAAGAAATTGAAAGATTCCTGGAAACAGATGAGAATGAAGACCATCTTACCAAAACCTCTGGGATGCCATGAAATCAGTTTTAAGAGGGGAATTTATATCTCTATGAGCACACATCAAGAAAATGAAAAGATCACAAGTGGAGTGCCTAACAAATTACCTAAAGGAGCTAGAAAGAGAAGACCACCAAAACCCTAACTTTAGTAGAAGAATCCAAATCACAAAAATAAGAGCCCAAATACAGGACATAGAGGACAAAAATATCACAGAAGACATCAACAAAGCAGAAAGTTGGTTCTTTGAAAGATTTAACAAGATTCATGGGCCCTTAGGCAGAATGAACAAGAAAAAAGAAAAAGCCCAAATAAACAATCAGAAATACAAAAGATCAAATCACAACTGACCCTGAAAAAATACAAAAGATTATCAGCGATTACTATGTATACCTATATGGAAACAAACTTGAAAACCTAGATGAAATGGAGGACTTTCTGATATCACACAACCTCCCCAGGTTAAAATAAGAAGACATTGTTTTCTTGTTGTTATTGAACTAAATAGGCCAATAACAACCCAGGAAATTGACTCTGTCATATGAAAACTACCTACAGAAAAAAGCCCTGGACCGAATGGCTTTCCAGCAGAATTCTACAAAACATACAATGAGGAGCTGATACCAATCCTATTGAAAGTATTTCAGGAAGCCGAGCTCGGTGGCTTAGCCTATAATCCCACACCTTGGGAGGCTGAGGTTAGTGGATTGCCTGAGCCCGCGGGTTCGAGACCTGCCTGGGCAACTTGGTGAGATCTCATCTCTACAATAAATAAGATTAGCCAGGTGTGGTAGTGTGCGCCTGTAATTCCAGCTACTTGGAAGGCTGAGCCAGAAGGATTGCCAGAGCCCCAGCAGGTCGAGGCTGTGGTGGCTGGGAGCAGCCGCTGCACTCCAGTCTGGGCAACAGAGTGAGACTCCAACTCCAAAAAAAAAAAAAAAAAAAAAGAAAGAAAATATTCCAGGAAATTGAGAAAGATGGAATTCTCCCCAAATCATTTTATGAAGCTAACATTACACTGATACCCAAACTGGGTAAAGATCCAGCAAAGAAAGAGAAATACAGACAATGAACACAGATGTAAAAATCCTCAACAAGATTCTAGCAAATCAGATCCAGAAACACATCTCAAATATCATCCACCATGACCAAGTAGGCTTCATCCCCAAGATGCAGGGCTGGTTCGACATGCGCAAGACCATAAATGTCATTAAATTCATCAACAGCTGTAAAAGCAAGAACCACATGATTATCTCATTAGATGCAGAAAAAGCTTTTGATAAAATCCAACATCCCTTCTTGATAAAAACCCTCAAACATCTAGGTATAGAAGGAACATACCTCAAAATAGTAAGTGCCATCTATGACAAACCCACAGCTAGCATATTGCTAAATGGTCAGAAAATAGAATCATTTTCCTGAAAACTGGAAAAAGACAAGGCTGTCCACTCTCACCCCTCTTGTTCAATATTGTGGTAGAAGTCCTAGCTCAGGCAACTACGCAAGAGAAAGAAATCAGGGGTATCCAAATAGTAAAAGAGAAAGTCAAGTTATTCCTCTTTGCTGATGATATGATCCTATACCTTGAAAATCCAAGAGAATCTCTCAAAAACCTGCTTGCACTGATAAAGGACTTTGGGAAGGTCTCAGGGTATAAAATAAATGTGCAAAAGACTGTTGCATTCCTCTATACCTTCAACAGGCAGGCAGAGAACCAAATAAAAAGCACAATTCCATTCACAATAGCCACCAAAAAAAAAAAAAAAAGAAAAGAAAAAAAAGAAATACCTCAGTATCTTCCTAACCAGAGAAGTGAAAGACCTTTACAATGAGAATTACAAAACACAGCTCAAAGAAATCCAAGAAGACACAAACAAATGAAAAAATATCCCATACTCATGGATAGGAAGAATCAACATTTTGAGATGTCCGTTCTACCAAAGGCAATGTACAGATTCAATGCAATACCCATTAAGCTACCAACATCATTCTTCTCAGACCTAGAAATGACAATACCAAAATTCATATGGAAATATAAATGACCACAAATAGCTAAAACAATCCTTAGAAAAGAAACAAAGCAGGAGGTATCACACTTCCAGGCTTCAAACTTTACTATAAGGCTACAGTAATCAAAACAGTCTGGTATTAGTACAAGAACAGGCATTTAGACCTGGAACAGGATAGAGATTCTAGAAGCAAAGCCTCAATTCCTCACCCAGCTCATCTTTGACAAAGCCTCCAACAACAATCACTGGGGAGAGGAGAACCTATTCAGTAAATGGTGCTGGGAGAACTGGCTGGCCACATGCAGAAGGTTGAAACAGGAACCCTACCTATCACCATACACAAAAATTAACTCTAAATGGATCAAAGACCTGAATGTAAAACCTGAAACTATAAGAATCTTAGAAAACGCAGGAGATACCCTTATGAAAATTAGGGAGATACCCTTATGAAAATCTAAAGGCCAATACCTTAAGAAATAAAATAGAAAAACAGGACCTCATCAAATTAACGAGCTTCTGAAAAGCCAAAGAAATCAACAAGAGAGCAGGGAGATAGCCCACAGAATGGGAAAATATATTTGTCAACTGTTTATCTGTCTTGGATCTACAAGGAACTCAAATGCGCTGAAAGGAATAAAACAAGCAACCCCTTTAAAAAGTGGGCAAATGACATGAATAGACACTTTTCAAAAGAAGATATACGAGCAGCCAACAGACACATAGAAAAGTTCTCAGCCTCTACTCATCATCAGAGAAATGCAAATCAAAACCACACTGAGATACCTCCTAACCCCTGTAAGAATGGCTATCATTAATAAAACAAACAACAACAGATGCTGGTGAGGATGTGGAGAAAAAGGAACATTTCTGCACTGCTGGTAGGAATGCAGACTAGTACAACCTCTTTGGAAGACAGTGTGGTGATTTCTGAAAGAACTAGAAATTGCCCTTCCCTATGACCCAGCAATTCCCCTATTGTGCATATACCCAGAGGAACTCAAATTATTCTACAAAAAAGATACCTGCACATGTATGTTTGTTGCAGCTCTATTCACAATAGCAAAGACATGGAACCAACTGTGTTGCCCATCGAAGCAGGACTGGATAAAAAAAAGTGGTACATATACACAATGGAATATTATGCAGTCATAAAGAAGGACAAATATATGGACTTTGCAGCAATTTGGATGGATTTGGAGTCAATCATACTCAATGATTTATCACAGAAACAAAGAAATGAGTTCCATATGTTCTCACTTATAAGGTGACCTTGAACAATTATAATGCTGTAAGAAAGTGATTAGCAGTAGTGGAAAACTGTCAGGGGATGGGGGGTGGGACTGGCAGTCGAGGGAAACTGCTAGGGGAGGGAGAGGCATACCTCATCAGCAAGGGTACCTGCATGATCACTGTTTATATACCTAACCCTGAATTTTACCCCACGCCTTTATAATAAATAAATAAATAAATAACAAAAAAGACTAGTCATTTTGTATATAATGGGATTTCAGGCTGTCCAAAACAGGCTGGACATCATGATTCCTTTGTTTTATTTTTGTATTTCAGATATATTTTTAAATTAAAGACAGCCTAACATAGCAGTTTTGTTACTCTTAAATATTGAAACAACCTACAAATAATATTATTTGACTTACATTTTCTAAGTTGTTATATCTTTTAGTCCATTCTTTTAAATCTTGAATTTGGCATATGAATTTTGAAATATGTTTCTAAAAGTTACAGAAGGCCAAATGAATAATAATACACATTTTGCAAAGTGGTTCCCTGACTTTTGTTTTGTAGCCTAGTACATTTACATAAAAAATGGAGATGACAAATTTCTATCTAGTGAAAAGAGAACTGAAGATAAAATACCTCCTATTGTAATTCTCATTTATCAACAATATGGGATTTTAAAAAATAAGAGAGTGGAAAAAAATATAAAGTCAAAAAATTTTAAATTAGTTTTTGTAAAAGTGCAATACAATGTTTTTTGATCAACATGCACCCATAAAAACATTGTTGATGGCCTAAAAATACTAAGAAACACTATGGGAAGAGAGAATCAATTCTCTGTTCAATTTAGGATTGAGGAAAGAGGCACATGATAGACATGTTGTAGAAGTGATTTTTAACTGAAAATGCAGTACTTCAGACTACTTGTGGGAAAGGTGATCTGTTCAGGAAATGAGGCTACTAGAAATCTCAATGTTACCCAAGACAATGGCTAGCTAGTATCTGTGTGTCTGACCAATAGCTCTATCTTCTCTTCATTAAAACTTGAAAGGGTTGTAAGTATTTTATCACCATAACATTTTGAGGACTTTCTGCTCTATTTATTATTATAATATCAGTAGGAAAACAAAATTTGTTTGAAAGAAATTACTTTACTGTGAATGCTTGCTAACGTTTTGTCATGAGTTGTATCATAAGGAAAGATATCAAATTTTCTGATTGTGTGTGGATTTTGGCATAAGAAGTTACATAATCTGGTCAAGGCCTGAATGTACAATACAACACAAATGGTGAACCTCAGACTGGACGGGGTCTGTGTACTAGATTTCCTGACCAGTTGCCTCTAGGCCAATGCTATTGGCCGTAAGCTTCCAGGTCAACCTGGGTCTGATAGTGAAGTCTTGCAGACAGTGAGTAGAATAAGTAATTTTCAATATTTGCTGCTCTATGATGATATTCCAGGATCTGCCAGGAAGGTGTTAGACAACGATTTCAGTGGGCAGCTGTAGAGTTCATTGTGTTCATTTTGAATAAAGATCTTTTGCAACTTCCAGAGAATGCATTTTTCAGGTTCTTAAAAAAACCTGTCTTCAAAGGAAGACATTCAAGCAGCCAACAAACATATGTAAAATGCTCAACCTCACTAATCATCAGAGAAATCAACAACGAGATACCACCTAACACCAGTAAGGTGTTGGCGATGTTAAAGAGAAAAGGGAGCACGTCTATACTGTTGGTGGGAATGCATGCTAGTTCAACCTTTATAGAAAGCAGTGTGGCATTTTCTCAAAGAACTAAAAATCAAGCTTTTATATGACCCAACATTCCACTTCTGGGAAAGTACCCAGAGAAACATAAATCGCTGTACCAAAATGACACTTGCACTCATATATTCTTACAGCACTATTTGCAACAGCAAAAACATAGAACCAACCCAGATGCCTACTGAGAGTGAACTGGATAAGTTAAAATGTACATATACATGACAGAATATTACACACCCATAAAAAAGAAGAAAATCATGTCTTTTGCAGTAACATGGATGCAGCTGGAGACCATCATACTGAGTGAACTATCACATAAACAAAAAACTGGATATTGCATGTTTTCACTAGTAAGCAGGCCATGATCACTGGCCACATGAGCAAAAAGATAACAGACACTGGACACTACTGACAGAGGGAGGGAGAAAGGAGGAATAAGGGGCACAACCCCACACATTGGGTACCAGATCCACTATCAAGGGAGAGAAGGCCCAAACCTCATTTGCACACAACTTACTTATGCAGTGAATCCTCACATGTACCCTACAACTCCAAATAAAAAAATAAATAAAAATAAAGTTGTATCACTTTTTAAAATTTTTAATTAATGGTGAGTTGTAAGGATTTGAAGATATCATCATCAAAGGGTCCATTACTTGTACCATTTTCACCATAGACATGACATACAAAGAGATAATAGTGCTCCCCAGTAATTCTGGGCAGGGTTGGGAGTTATGGTTGCCCACTGGGACTCTGCTGATGCCCGCTAGGTACTATGTCATTTCAACTCCTTTTGGGTATAAACAGAGACTGAGTGAGAAATCTGGCCTGCTATCCCAAACTGGCAGTAATATGGTGATTCCCCATATTCCCTTGCTAGAGTGATATGAAAGAAAAAGGGTTAAAATAGAAAATTTGAAAGTCTAGAGTTTTATAACATGATACCCAAAAGTCCAGATTCAATAAAAAAGTAACTAGTCATACCAAGAACCAGGCAAGTCTTGAATGGAAAAAGACAATCATTAGATGCCAAAACCAAAAAGACAGATATTAGAATCGTTTGACAAAGATTTTAGATTTTAGAGCATCCATCAAAATGCTTCCATGAGAAATTATGGGCATTCTTAAAACAAATTTAAAAAATAAAGGCTCAGTGAATAATTAGAAAAAGTTGCAGTATATAAACAGAAAACAAAAGAAAAAAATTTTGGAATGGAAAAGTAAAATACCTAAATTTAAAATTCAATAAATGGACTCAATAGCAGAATGGAAGGTAGAAAGGAAAGAATCAGCTAAGGTGAATAAAAACAATACAAATTACCCAACCTAAACAATGAAAAGAAAACTTACTAAAAAAAAAAAATCAACTGAGATGTCTGGGACTATAATAAGAGATTTACCATTTATATAATTGGGGTGTGGGAAGACAGGGAAATAAGTCAGGGTTGAAAGATATGCTATATTCTGGACCATACAACCAACTTCAACACAGTTAAAAGAGTCAAAATCATTTTTAAAAAAGTGTTCTTTGATCAAAATGGAGTAAAACTAAAAATCAAGAACAACAACAGCAAAAAAAAAAAAAACAGGCGAGCCTCCAAATACTCGAAGCAGCAGACTTCTAAACTATGAATATGGCAAAGAGAAAGTCTCAGGAAAAATTAAAAATATATTAAGCTTAATAAAAATATAAAGACAGCATATTAAAATGTGTGTGGCACAGCTCAGCTAAGGCAGTACTGAGAGGGAAATTTATATCACTAAATACTTTACTATCAAAATAAAAAGGAAACGTCTCAATCAATAATTTCTTTTTTTTTTTTTTTTTGAGTTGGAGTCTCACTCTGTCGCCCAGACTGGAGTGCAGTGGCCGCTCCCGGCCACCGCAGCCTCGACCCGCTGGGCTCCGGTGATCCTTCCGCCTCAGTCTTCCGAGTAGCTGGAACTACAGGCGCGCGCTACCACGCCCGGCTGATTTTTTGATTTATTGTAGAGATGAGGTCTCGCTGCCCAGGCGGGTCTCGAACCTGCGGGCTCAGGCAATCCACTCACCTCAGCCTCCCAAAGGCGCCGGATTACAGGCTGAGCCACCGAGCCCGGCCCAGTCAATAATTTCAACTCCTGCCTTTTCTAGAGAAAGGAAAACTAAAGCAAGCAAACAGACTGAAATAATGTGAAATAATGAAAAAAGAAAAAAAAAAAAAAGAAAAGAAACAAAACCTGGTTCTTTGAGAAGATCAATAAAAATTACCAACTGACCAAAAAAAAAAAAGAAAAAAAGGGAAGGGACAGAATTTCAGTATCAGGAATAAGCAAGATCTATCCCTACAGATCTTAAAGACATCAAAAGGAAAATTAAAGAATACTATGAACAACTTTACACAGACCAAATCCAACAACTCAGAAGAAATAAACTAATTTACTAAAAAGCACAAATTACTACAAGTTACCAATATTAAATAGATAATTTAAATTGTTCTACATATACTAAAATTTATAATTTGAAAATTCCTGAAAGATAAATTGCCAATGCCAAATGATATCACTGGAGAATATTACTGAACTTTTAAAAACAGAATTAACTCAAATTATACTTCAAGGAAAAAAACTAAATATATTTAAATTCATTTTATGAAACTTTTATTACACTAATACCAAAACTAGATGAAAATAGTACAGAAGCTACAATCCAATATGTCTCATTATAATAAACACAAAAATCTTTAACATAATATCAGCAAATAAAATTTCAGTAACATTGTTGCCATGACCAAGTGGGGTTTATTGCATTGTGGAAGATTGGTTCAGTATTCAAAAAACTATTAATGTAATCCAATATTCCAAGCTAAAGAAGAAAAAGCGTAACATTATATCAATCAATACAGAAAAAATAATTTGACAAAATTCAATGCACATTTGTAAACAAACAAACAAACAGCCCAGCAACAACAAAGAACAAAAAACAACAATGAAAAAACTCCCAGAAAAATTGAAACAGAAGCAACAATCTTCAGTTTGATAAAGATCATCTGTAAAAACTTATTGGCAATATTATATTTAATGATGAAATTTGAATGTTTTCCCCCTGACATTGGGAATAAGGTGAGGGTATGTGTTTTCACCACTTTTCTTTAACATAGTGCTGGAACTATTAGCCAGTGCAATAAGGAAAGAATAAAGTAAATAAAAACCTTATAGATTAGAAAGGAAGAAATTAAACTATTCCTATTTGCAGATGTTTATCTACATGGAAAATCTCAAGAATTCAACTAAAATATAGCTATTAGAAGTGAGTTCAGCTAATTGGCAGGGTACAAGATAAACACCCCCAGATTAATTGCATTTCTATAGACTAGCAATGAACATGTGGACATAAAAATTAAAAAATCATTACCATTTACAATATCTCATAAAAGAGAAATACTTAGGCATAAGCCTAAAATATGTGTAGGATTTATATGCTGAATAACAACATATTGATGTTGTTATTAAAAATCTAAATAAATAGACAGTCATACTCTGTTTACATACTGAAAGACTCAACATAGTAAAGACATCAACTCTACCCAAATAGATACACAGGCTTAATTCAATTTCTATTATAATACCAACAAAATGTTATAGATATAGAGAAGATTATTGTATAATTTATATAAGAAGGCAAAGGAACTAGAATAACTAACACAAATTTGGAAAAAGAAGAATGAAAAGGGGGGAATCAGTCTACTCGATTTTAAGACTTATTATAAAGCTACAATATTCAGTATTGTATGACATTGGTAGTGATGCAGGCATGTAGATCAATGGAACATAATAAAGATAACAGAATTAAATCCACCCAAATCTCCTCAAATGATTTTTAACAAAGATGCAAAAGCAATTCAATGAAGGATAGCCTTTACAACAAAAGGTGATGGAGCAATTGGATATCAATAAGTAGAAGTATGAACCTTGACCTAAACTTCATATCTTATACAAAAGAGAAGTGCATCATGGATTTAAATGTAAAACATAAAATTATTTTAAAAATTTAGGAAAAAATACAAGAATAATATTCTCAGGATCTAAAAGTACAATCCATTGGAAAAAATTGATTAATTAGACTTTATCAAAATTAAAAACTTTTGCTCTGCCCAAGATGTTATTAAGATGAAAAATAAAGCTACACACTTGGAGAAAATATTAGCAAACCACATATGCATTGATTATAAAAGAATAATATCTAGAACATCAAGAATTTTCAAATGTAGCCAGGCACTGTGGTTCATGCCTGTAATTATAGTACTTTGGGAGGCCAAGGCAGGAGGATTGCTTAAGCCCAGGAGTTTGAGAGCAGCCTGGACAACATGGAAACACTTCATTTCTGCAAAAAAAAAAAAAAAAAAAAAATTCAGAAAAGTTATTTGGCCATGGTGGCATGTGTCTGTAATCCTAGTTTTTGAAGAAGCTGAGGCGGAAGAATTGCCTTAGCCCAAGATGTGGAGGCTGTGGTGAGCCGTAATCATGCCACTGCACTCCAGCCTGGGCAACAAAGTGAGAACTCAACTCAACTCAAAAACAAAACAAAACAACAACCAAAAAAACGAACAGGTATTGGACAAAAGACCAAGCAAGCCATTTAGAAAACAGGCAAAAGATATAACTAGACATTTCGTTGAAGGGTATATACATGGGAAATAAGCATTTTCAGTGACATTCAACCTAATTAATCATTAGAAAAATACAAATTAATACCACAAGATATCACTACTCAACTATCAGAATAACAAAACTAAAAAAAAAAAAAAAATTGTGACAACACCAAAATGCTCAGAAAGTGTATCACTCCTACATTGATGCTGAAAAATGTAAAACAGCATAGCCACTATGGAAAATAGTTTGACAGTTTCTTAGAAAAATTAAACATGCAAACACCAAACAGCCCAGTAATTGCACTTTTGATTATTTATCTCACAGATATATATACATACACACACACACACACACACACACACACACACACACACACACAAGAACCTGTATATAAATGTTCATAGACTCTTTATTCATAACAGCCACATGCTGGAAATAACCCAGATGTCCTTCGGTGTATGAGTGGCTGAGTAGTCTGTGGTACGTGGAATACTACTCAGCTACCAAAAGGAATGAACTATTGATATACACAACTTGAATGAATCTCCAGAGAATACACTTCGTGAAAAAAAGGCAATCCCCACAAGTTACACATTATAACATTCTTTTTATATAACAGTCTTGAAATGAAAAAATCGTATAAATGGAGAATCGATGAGAGACTGCCATGGTTTAAGAATGGGTGAAGAGTCACTCTTGTGATGGAAAGGTTTCTTGATTGTATCAATGTCAATATTCTGGTTATGATATGAGTTTTGCAAGATGATTGGGTATAACTGGACACAGGTAATATGGGGTCCCTATATATATTTTTACATCTATCATTTTCTAAAATAAGTTTCTTTTAAAAAGTTATAGAAGAAAACTCAACTTTCTCATAAATACCGTGCAAGATTTTATCTGGAAGGTTTAAAAAATTCAATATTTACTACATTTTCTAATATTTAGAGTTTATTATTATTACAGGTAAACAACATTTAAAAACATTAAATATTTTCACTAAGCCCAATATAGATTCATCTCGGATTCGTTCCAGTTATGCTTCAAAGTACATGTTTCAAAGCATATGTGTAAGTGTACGTTTCAAGGAAACAAAAGTTTTCACCATAAGTGGGACACATTTCATAAGAAAAGATAGAATATTAAAAATCACTGCTTTTCAATCTCTACTAAAATAATTATCTATGGAATATCTATACCAAAACTTGCATGAATATTTTAATGGGGAATTTCATAGTGGTTGTATTAAACTGACAAACACCTGAACCCATTGATAAAGTCATTAAATATTAATCTATCGAAAGGAGAGTCCAAATGGACAATCATTAATTGAATTTTGATGTGGTGCAATAGGAAAAACAGCACCAGTCATGGGGTGTCTTTGCCCCACAAATAGCTCCCCAAAATATTGCTCTGAATCTATTCAAAACTCCTTCTTCCAGTTTACAGGAAACTTAGAAGATGTTAAGTGACGGTATAAGGAAATATTCAGTCAAAGTAAGAATAAGAGAAAATCAACATGAAAAATGACCTGGTACATTCAAAAAAGGAGGCCAAAATTAAAGATTAAATGAAATATGAGAGACATATCAACCAAATGAAAAGTGAAGCTCTTGATTGTATTCTGATTTGGAAACATCATCTAAGAAAAAGTTAAGGGAAGTTTGTGTGAGCTGAATAATATTAGAAATAAGTAATGAGTCACTAATGAATAAAATAATGTGATGTGTGGAATTTGCTTTAAAACACTTGAGTTAAATTGCATTAGCAACAACAATAAAAGTAGAAGATTGGAGACATATAGAAAATATTGGCTGATAGTTGAGAATTGTTGACTCTGGAGAATGGGTATATAAATGATTAGTATAGCATCCTTTTTACTTTTACATATATTTGGAAATTTTCCAGTAAAATGAACAAGCAAACAAATATTTGTTCCATGCAAAAAACAAATAAAGATACCAGAATTAATCATCAACTTTTCATAGAGTATTTTAAAACACCTGAAGTGATCTATCCCTGGATTATTTTATTATTCAGACTCTGGCTCAGATTGTATTCATTGCAAAAATTGAATGCCCTTCTACGTGTTCTCATAGTTCTTATAATAGCATTGCTCATTCCGTGACTGGGACTTTAACATACCTGTAGATTTCTCACTGTAACAGTCCTTGAATGCTCTATTGTTCTAGCCTCTGAAGGATCAGAGAGGATAGGGTAATCTACTATCTTATCTATTGAAGGATACTGACTTCAATTTAGTTTCTGAGGTTTAGTGATAATGCAGTTAAACGTATGGCTATAAAACTTCTCATGATCAGAAAATGGTAAGTAAACACAAGTGGGGAGAGATAGTTTATTTTGGCTTTCTCCTCCCTCCCTGCCCCTTTCTCTCTCATTCATTCATTTTTATTTATTTCTCCCTTCCTTCCCTCTTTTTTAAAACCTTTTTCTTAGGAATTCCCTGTTCTCAGTTGGATAATATAATTTTTAAAAATGATAGTTATCTAAGGCAAATATTTTTGCACTTGAATATAAAAAAAAACTTTTAAAGTACAGTACATTATCCTGCTGAGTTGTCATATGAAACCAGAAAACCATTCTTGTTCAAACTCCTGAAGTTTAAAAAAAAACATGTAAATTAAGTGTGAAACAAAACAAACAAAAACAGCAACATTAAAAGAACAGGGTGATCAAGGGAAATTCAAATCCAGAACATAGCTGTGTAAAACCTTAGAAAGCAAAGAATAGCAACACTCATGTAAAGAAGGGAAAGATGACATTAAAAGAGAATGCTCAATGAAAAGAAATGGACTAAATCTACTTTTATTTAGAGATTATTTTAAGGTATTTTAATTACTGTTTAAAAATATTTTAAGGAATAACTTTCTCATATTAATAAAAATATTAACTTCTGCCTCAATTTTTTGAATTGTCTTTATTACTGTAGGATGTATAAAATGAATATGCTGTCATCTCATATGGAGATGACAGAGGAGATAAATTACTCATTTCTTTGTTTAATAATCAACATTTTTTATTGTTCCTACCATTAATGGTCATTAATAGTTCAAAATTAAGAGGCATAGTCCTTAATTTTCATGTATTCAAAGTCCTGTGATGTCAAAAAAAAATGATTACTGTAAAAGATATTGGTGGAGACATATCTAGAGCTCAAGAGGGCTCAAAGAGACCCCTACGACATACCAGGGATATTAAATTTTGAAGGAATATAAGAATTATTCTAATGAGGAAAATGAATGATGATGATGGCTTTGGTAGGGGTGGGCAAGGAGCGAATACTTACTTTCCAAGCAGAGGGGCCCAGAGAGATATACTGGTCTATACTAGTTTGAAGTAGTCTATATCTACTAGTGTTTAGTTGAGGATGAGCCAGAAGGTATATCTCAGTTCCTAGAAAGAAGAGTTAGAGATAACTTTCTGTACTGAATGAAAGATTTACAATTGACTCTTGAACAAAATGAACTTGAACTGCCCACGTTCACTAACATGTATGTTTTTTCCAATAAAATGTACCCCAAGTATGCCTGCCTCTCTTGTTTCCCCTTCTACCTCCTCCATCTCTTCTGCCTCTGTCACCCCTGAAACACTTACCCCATGTCTTCCTCCTTCCCCTCAGCCTATGCAATGGGATGACAAGGATGTAGACTTTTATGATGATCCACTTCCATTTAATGAATAGGAAATATATTTTCTCTTCCATATGGTTTTCCTAATAACTTTTTTTCCTAGTTTATCTTATTTAAGAATATAGTATATAATACATATAACGTATAAAATTTGGCTTAATCAGTTGCTTATGTTATCAGTAATGCTTCCTACCAACAATGGGAAGTAATTAGAAGTTAAGTTCTGGAAGTAAAAAGTTATACTTGAATATTCGACTGGTTGGTGTCCCTAATCCCCACTGTTAAAAGATACAGCATAAAGCATGAGAATGAACTGAAGAATGTTAAGATATTCCTGGCATCACACAGAAGGGCAAGTGGGCCTTAAAGTCCCAAAAAGGTAGTAAGAGAATCAGTGAGGATGTTATTTCAATAATGTTCTGTTGTATCTAATACAAATTGTTAATAAAAAGTTATCACTTTTTATGTCAATTTTGTGTCTTTCTCCTGCTCTGCTTTGTAGTCAAAGTGGCTCATCTCTGTGGACTACATTTCCCAAGTGTCTTTGTCCTCCAGACTTTGAGCAATTGGCGTTGCTGGTAGGAGATTAGGGTTCAGGAACAGGGGAGAAGCCAGGATATTTCTACAAAAATTCAATTTTACTATAGCTTAGGAGCAAACATGCTTTAAAAAAATTAAATAGGGTCCCAAGAATAGTTGAGTCATGTGATAAGACATCTCCTAAAATATAGCCATATGTACAAGATAGAATTTGGTAATTTTCAAAATAAGTACAAAATGTCCTTAGAACTCAGATAGGGAGTGAGAGCTATCAACTATCAGAAAAAAGAAATGAGTTTCAGACATTGCCTTGTTGGATTTACTCAAATAATATCCAGCCTATTCTGGGAACTCCAGTTCAAAGCATCTCAGAGTTAGGTCCCCATTACATCACTGACTGGCATAAGATTCTTAGTCTCTTGGTATTTCTCTCTGTTTATCTGCTATGACCCTGATTTCTGTGCTTCTGATTTGGTCCCTTCTCTGATAGAAAAGGAGCTTATAGTGTGTCTGTTTGGGCAGGTGCACATAGGTATCAGGTGCTAAGAGAGGCAGCTGAGGGATTTAGTATTTTTGTGGATTGAGGGCAGCATAATAACTTGGGGACTGGGAGTTAATCAATGATTTCTAGATTCAGTGAACAAAACACTTAGAAAGCATATTACCAACATATATGAACTGGAAAACCACAGATTTCCCATATGGATGTGGAAGAGAAGGAGCTATTGGGGTGGAACTGGGGAAGGAGTGTGCAATAGGAAGAAACTCCTTGTTAAATTCTAATACATTTTTTTAAATGAGTCTTCTATGAGTCATTGTGTAATTGCTTTTTTGTTTTACTTTGGTTTTGACTTTAGATTATGTTCAATTATGTCCATCAGAAAAATACTATGACAATCATATAACAGAGGAAAATGACCTGGGTACAATGCTCATTTCTGCTACATGGGCAAAAAGAAAGTCAACCATTTAACTGAAACAATAACACTAGCAACAAGGAAAACAGCACCTAGAAAAACATGTTCCTTCTTCTTTTTACTATTAGGAGAGTCATACTGCCTGGCACATGCAATAAATATCAGTACTCAATAAATAATGGCTTAATAAATGAACGGTTAAAAAAATGACAAAATATATTTCTTCCACAGTCCTTGGATGAAAGCATAATTATTAGGACTTGCTGCTGAGAAAAAAAAAGCATTAGTTTATTTATCTTCAAATCCAAGTAGTTTCTCACATGTACACACAAACAGAAATTATTAGTATTATTTTTAATAAATATTTTTTATTCTTGGGTCTAAACATTGAGTGAAAATTTTTAGGCACTCCAAAGCTGTCTAAAAAATATTTCCCTTGACATGCTGAAGAACTGAAGTGTAAACTACCAGTCAGTCACAATGCAATCGTATTTTGAAATCTTCATTCCATTCCCAAGGTATAACATTAGACCTTTTTTAACATTAACACAATAATATTGGATTTATAGTATGGAAGGGTAAACTTGAATTTTCTTAATAATAAAAATTTGCAAAGTGTCATTGGCAAAGCCACTATATTCTTCCAAAAAATGAAGCACAATAGATAGAATATTCCAATGGGCAGATGTTAGCTTAAAGTGTGCATTGTTTGGAAAAGGAGTTAATTAACAACTTATTAATTGGATAGAAAATCTGAAACTGTTGTACTTCTAGCAAATACATAATTTTCTTCAAGTATTATTAAAGCGTTTTTGTTGTACCTATTAAAGATTCTTGTCTCTAAGTTAATTTCATTATGCTAATAAGCTATCATCGTTACAGAACCTAAGCTTTGATCCATGTTAATTGTCGTGATCTTCAAAGACAAAGTCACCACTTACTTTAAATGAATTTTACATCTTTTTAAAGAATCACACGGAAATTAGGGGAAGTAATTAATTTTTTATTATGTGTCTCAATATTTTTAAGGGAGGAAGTCAATGGTATTGGCTAGAATTCATTTTAACATTTAACTAGGGAAAACAGCATGAGGCAAAAAAAACTGTTCAGATGCAAAAGATTAAAGAAAATTTGAAACTGGGACCTAATTTGTCTTGATAAACTTTGGTGTTTAATATGCTTCTTTTGTTCTCAGTGTGAAACTGCAGGGTTTTGATTTGTAAAAACTTTTTGAAGAATTAATTCTTTCTAATTTTTATTCATTTCTTTGCCTTTCTTTTACAGTAAGACAGGCAAGTTGACCTTCATACCATAACACTTTTAAATATCTATGAACTTACAAGGTTAAATCTATTAGTGGTCTGATATTAGCTATTGTACACTAACAGAGTATGTTTCTTCTGAAGCAGATAAGACCCAGTTGTTTCAATATAACAACTAGTTATTTGAACGTTAAGAGCTATAAGCAAATAATGTCATTAAATTATTTATGTTTCTCTTTGTAAAACAGAAAGGTTAAGTATAGGCATATTAAATCCTTCATTTTATGAAGGATTTTTTTTGTATGAAGATAAAATACACTTTAAATATATATCTGGACTGGATAATAATTGGTTGTATATTTGTTATAACCAGAGTGATATGTAGGTTAGCATTATTTAAAACTCCATCAGACTAGATCAAAAACTGGATCACAAATGGGAATGGCAAAAGCATATTGTATAATTTTTCCTTAAATATTTGGATATGAGGGTGAACTACCAGAATTATAATTTTTAATTATTTATGTCATGTGAAGCTTTCCCATATTATTTTTGGAAAGATGGCATATGAAAAGATATTACAGGTAAGCATTCATTTAAAAAACAGAAACTCACTAACTGATATAAATAAATGCTTCACAGGAAATGTATCAAATAGATGTTTACAGAAAATCTGGTGGTTCTAATATATTGTTACAACAAACAAGATAATAGTAAAATTCCATTTTTTGTGCAGAATTTCTGAAACCCACTGGAGAGCTGACGAACTGATCATAATGATTTCTTGATATGTAAACTGTTAGTTCTCAATTCTTTGTGTACAAAAAAAATCCTGGTGATGGTTTAACAAAAGTGAATTCTAGCATGTTTCCCAAAATTTCATGTTTTTAACAAATATTGCTGAATGATTCTATGCAGATGGTTAATGGACCACAAATCTTAAACACTGATAAATGAGTGACAAACTCATATTTTGTCTGTCTTTAAACATTATGCATTTAAATTCATACAATTCTTTACTAGTCAAAACAAGCTAATGGTGAAATCTACTGATCTATCAAAGAAATAGTCATATAAATGAATATGCTGATTTGGTAATTTTAGCACTAGCAGCATTCTATGTGTTTTAGTATGGCAAAAAAATAGAACTAGCTAATTTCACTTATTAGGATGTGCTGAAACATTATAATTCTTCAAATTAGTAGTATCATCTTCAAAATTGTGAACCTATAAACCTTTTATGGTTCAGTTTCAGTTCATATTTTTCCTTTGTATGTGATAGGCATTTATTAAATATTTGTTAAACAAAAAACTTGAATTGAAATTTCTGTAAATCAATGTATGGCCCAATTTAAGATATCCATTTTATCACCAAGGATGTCTATTTTTCTTTTAAATCATAACTATGGATACAGGTAAGCATTTTCTATCACTGAGATTATTCTAAAAGTTATTTTGGGGTTCCTGAAGATATTTACATGAGTTTTTGTAACACTTTTAAATTCTGTAATAAAATCTGAACATATATTGTATGTGTTATCTTACAAGTTTTAATAAACAAAACCATACATTTGTATGTGTACACAGGTACAATTTCTCCCAGAATTGCCTGGTGGCAATGGACAGGGGATAGTCTTAATTACATTTTGAGATTGAATCTCTGGTCAATGCAATATAGGGTGAAAAGGTTTATGAGAGAACATTATTTACATTTAAAAAGATCTAACTCTGAAATCTCATCTAAACATCTTGTTTTTAGCATCTCCTTCAAACACATTAAATTACACGTTGAATTCATTATATAAATAATAATGTCTAATAAATAATTATTTTATTGACGATACTGACATTTGGCTACATGGAATGTTCTGGGGGAATGGTAGAAGAGGCAAGGAACTCAAAGCTTACCCCTTAGAGGATTGTGTCAGGCTGGGATTGAGGAGGGAGTCTCTCACATTCTGCTCTACCAGTTTCTTTCTAACTTGTTAGAGGGCCCTGCTGTAGAGGAGAAAGAAATAACACATGGAAAGTGGATGGATAGCAGCGTTTTCTTTTTCCACCTTTGTGATTTTAAGGAAAGAATGAAGTGTAGACTGCCTTTCTTGACAGATCTTAGCATGGTAATTTATGGGTTCACATAGCTCCCTCTGTCCTGACCAGTAGTCATCTGGTTGCTAATCCAAAGTGTCACTGCTTAATATGATCATTTAGAGCAAATTGTGCCCTATATAAATGACAAATCCCATGGAAGATCAAACCTTCTGTGTATAGTAAATTTTAAGATCAGGATTCCATACAGTAAGGTTATGAATAAAAACATTTAAGGTAAGGAGATGAGGGGCTTAGGAAGCCAAAAACTATTAAATGGCTTAATTGAATATGAAATTTGTAAATAAAAACTTTAATTTTAAGACTTTTTGTTAAACTATTAGAACAGCACAGCCATGGCTTCAGAGAAGTTTGTGATCAAAGGTGTAGCGAATTCTATGTTTAAGGACCATAAACCAGACTTTGTTAAATGCTATAAGCATTGAAGAGCAAATAGCTCTGAAAAACATATGATCTATTTCAAAATAAGCATGGATTTTCATCCAAAGAAATATGACATTTACTAAGGAAACCAGTCATTGTCCCAGCTTTTGCTTATTCGGCAAGTATTAATATTCTGTATCTATTATACTTTATACACAGGCTGCAAACTGGCAACCTAACCAAATTTTGTTTGGCCTACACAATATTTTAAACATTTCAAAGTTACTTTAAAATTTTTATTTTAAAAATGTGGGGTACAATTCAGGGTTAGGTATACAAGTGGTCATTGTACAAGTAAATTTGGGCCTCCCTTTGGTCCTGGTTTTGCCTGGTTTGAGATTAGGCACCCTTATTGATGTTATGTGTCTCTCCCCTGCCCTGGCAGTTTCTGGCTAAGGCCAATACCTTACTTATTGTATTAGGGTAAATGTTCAGGGTCAATTTATGAGTGAGAATATTTGGTACTCATTTCTTTGTTTCTGTGATACATCACTGAGTATTACAGACTCTAAATCCCTCCAAGTTGCTGTGAGCATAATTTTGTTCTTCTTTATGCCTGTGTAATATTCCAACATGTATATATACCACATTTTAAAATTCAGTCCAGTTTCAATGGGCAGCATGATTGGTTCCATGTTTTTGCTGTTATTGTAAATATCACGGCAATAAACATGTGTGTGCAGGTATCTTTTTTGTAGTGATTTAAGGTCCTCTGGGTATATTCCCAGAAGAGGGATTGCTGGGTTGTATGAAAAGCCAATTTCTAGTTCTTTTAGGAATTGCCACACTGTTTTCCATAGGGGTTGAGCTAGTCTGCATTCCCATCAACTGTATAGAAGCATTCCCTTTTCTCTGCATGCTCACCAGTATCTGCTGTTTTTTGTTTTATTAATGATGGCCATTCTTACTGGAATTAGGTGGTATCTCAATATGGTTTTGATTTGCATTTCTCTGATGATTAGTAAGGCTGAGCACTTATTCATGTGTCTGTGGCCTACTCATATGTCTTCTTTTGAGAAGTGTCTATTCATGTCTTTTGCACACTTTTAAATGGGGTTGTTTGTTTTTTTCCTCTCAGCATGTTTGAGTTACTTGTAGATCCTGGATGTTAGACCTTTGTCAGATATGCAGTTGGCAAATAATTTTTTCCATTCTATGGGCTGTCTCCTTGCTCTCTTGATGTTTCTTTTGCTTTGTAGAATCTTTTAAGTTTGATGAGGTCCTACTCGTCTCTCTTATCTCTTATGGCAATGGGCTTTTGAGGTTTTGATCAGGAACTGGTTGCCTATTCTGATTTTCTTAAGGGTGTCTACTGCACTTTCTAACATTCGTAACATTTCAGGTTTTATGTTTAGCTCTTTGATCCATTTAGAGTTGATTTTTGTGTATGGAGATAGGCAGGGGGTTTTGTTTTAATCCATTTACTGAAGAGGTTCTTCTCTCCCCAGTGATTGTTGGTGGAGGCTTTGTTGAAGATGAGTTGGTTGAGAAATTGAGGTTTTGCTTTTGGAATCTCTATCCTGTTCTATTGGTTTATATGACTGTTCTTATACCAATACCAGGTTGTTCTGATTATTGTAGCCTTATAATAAAGTTTAATGTCTGGAAGTGTGATACCTCCCACTTTGTTTCTTTTGCTAAGGATTGTTTTAGCTATTCGTAGTCATTTATGCTTCCATATGATTTTCTGTATTGTTATTTCCAGGACTGAAAAGAATGATGTTGGTAATTTATGTAGCATTGAATCTGTAGATTGCCTTTGGTAAGATAGACATCTTAACAATGTTGATTCTTCCAATCCTTAAGCATAAAATATTTTTCCATTTGTTTGTGTCATCTTTGCCTTCTTTGAAGAGTGTCTTGTAGTTTTCATTATAAAGGTCTTTCACTCCTCAGATTAGGAAGATGCCAAGGTATTTCATTTTTTTGTGTGGCTAATGTGAATGGGATTGTACTTTTTACTTGGCTCTTTGTCTGTTGTTGGTGTATAAGAATGCAACTCGTTTGCACATTTATTCGACCCTGAGACCTTGTCAAAGCCCTTTATCAGTGTCAAGAGGTTTTTGACAGGATTTTTGTGGTATAGGAACATATCATCAGCTAAGTGGGATAACTCGACTTCTTCTCCAATTTGGATATCCCTGATTTCCTTCTCTTGTTTGATTGCTCTAACTAGGCCTTCCAACATTATATTGAACAGGAGGAGTGAGAGTGGGCAGCCTTGTCTTATTTCAGTTTTCAGAGAAAATGCTTCCAATTTCTGTCCATATAGCACTATGTTGACTGTGGGTTTATCATAGATGACTCCTACTATTTTGAGGTATGTTCCCTGTTTTCCTAGGTGTTCCATGGTTTTTAACAAGAAAGAATGCTCAATTACGTCAAAAGTTTTTTCAGCATCTGATGACATAATCATGTGGTTCCTGTTTTAACATCTGTGGTTTAACATTTATGGTCTTGTGGATATTGAACAAGTCCTGCATCCCTCAACTGAAGCCTACTAGGTCATGGTGGATGATTTTTGAGATGTGTTGTTGGATCCGATTTTCTAGAATCTTGTTAAGTATTCTTACATCTATGTTCATTGTGGATATTGGCCTGTGGTTCTCTTTCTTAATTGGATCTTTCCATGGTCTGGGTATCAGTGTGATGTTAGCTTCATAAAATGATTTGGGGAGCATTCTGTCTTTCTCAATTGCCTGGAATGCTTCCAATAGGATTGGTATTAGCTCCTCCTTGTATGTTTTATAGAATTCTGTTGGAAATTCATCTGATATCGGACTTTTTTTGTATGAGGTTTACTAATGTCAGAGTCAATTTCCTGGGCTGTTATTGGTCTATTTAGGATCTCAATTTCTTCTTGTTTCAACCTTGGGAGGTTGTGTGATGCCAAAAAGTCCTCCATTTCATTTAGGTTATCCAGTTTGTTGCTATAACGGTGTGCATAGTAATCTCTGATAATCATTTGTCTTTCTTTGGGGTCAGTTGTAACTTGATCTTTCGTGATTCTGATAGTGCTTATTTGGACTTTTTCTCTCTTTTTCTTGGTCATTCTGGCTAGGGGGTCTATCAATCTTCTTTATCCTTTCAAAGAATTAGCTTTTTGTTTCAGTGATTTTTTTCTGAGGTATTTTTGTCTTCTATGTTCTATAATTGGACTTTTATTGTGGTATTCTGGATTCTTCTGCTGTAGTTAGGGTTTTGGTGGTCTTGCCTTTCCAGCTTGCTTAGGAAATTTGTTAGGCTGCCAACTTGTTCTCTTTCTATTTTCTTTATGTATATTCATAGAGTTATAAATTCCCCTCTCAGTAATACTTTCATGGCATCCAAGAGGTTTTGGTAAGATGTTTCTTCATTTTTGTTTCCTTCCAGGAATCTTTAAATTCCTATTTTGATTTCTGTACCAACCCAGGAGTTGTTCAGCATCATGCTGTTTAGTGTCGATGTCTTTGTGGTTTTGGGGGGAATTTTGTTGGTGGTGATATTTATTTTTATTCCACTGTGATCTGAGAAGGTGTATGACAGGATTTCAATCTTGTGAAATTTTTTTATGTTTTATTTGTGGCTGAAGATATGGTCAATCTTGGAGTATGATCCATGAGATGATGAGTAGAATGTATATTCTGTGGTTGTTGGGTGGAGTGTTCTGTAGGTAGGTATCTACTAAATTCGTCTGGTCAAATGTCATGTTGAGGTTCCAGATATCTTTGTTGATTTTTTGCCTTGATGATCTATCTATGGTAATTAGTGGTATATTTTAAGTCTCCAGCTATCATGATGTTCGAATCAATATCTGTTTTTTAGTTTACCTAGTAACTGCTTTATAAAAGCTGGTGCTCCTTTGTTGGGTGCATACATGTTTTGGATGGATACTTCTTGTTGATGGGTTGAACCTTTAATCATTATGTAGTGTCCTTTATCTTTTAAATTTTTGATTAAAAATTAAAAAGATAAAAGTTTGCTTTGTCTGATATTAAGAACACAACTCCTACCTTCTTTTGTGATCTGTTCACCAGGAAATACATTTTCTGTCCTCTAACTGTGAATGTGTGAATGTCCTTTGTGGTGAGATGAGTTTCCTGGAGACAGCAAATTTCTGGATTATTTTTTTTTTAAATCCAGTTTTCTGTTCTATGTCTTTTCAGTGGGGCATTTAGTCCATTCACCTTCAGACTGATTATTGAAATAATCAGAGAGTTTGTCCCTGCCATGATGCTCTTATAAGGCTCTTTTATTTTTGTTTATTTTCTGTGTTCATATATTTGTGTTTTCATTTTTTGCAGGTATGCAGTGTATTCTACTACTTCTGTGTTTGTGATCTTGTGAAGTATATGGTCTTTCTTTTGTTTCATTTTTCTTCTGTGCACAGCACCTTTTAAAGTTTTTCCTGTAGAGGTGGTCTTGAAGCATATTCTCTTAGGGATTAAATGTCTGGGAAGGATTTTAATTCTTCCTCACTTATGAAGCTTAGCCTGTCTGGGTAGAAAATTTTTGGTTGAAATTGTTTATCTCTGAGAACATTAAAGATTGGGGTCCAATTTCTTCTGATCTTTAGTGTTTCTGCAAATAAGTCTGCAGCAATTTTTATTGGTCTCCCCCAGTAGGTAGTCTGACCCTTTACTCTTGCTGCTTTAGGATTTTTTTTAATATCTATTTTGTGTAGGCGAATTACTATGTGTCTAGGGGCTGGTCTTCTCATAAGATGTCTTTCAGGGGTTCTCTAAATCTCTTGTGTTTGTATAGTCATCTCTCTGGCCAGATGAGGGATGTTTTCTTGAATGACCTCATGGAATGTTTGTCCCAGGGTATTTTCTGTTTCTCTTTCTATTTCAGAAAGAGATCAAATGTAGGTTTGGTTTCTTGATAAAGTCATACATCTCTTGGAGAGTTTATTCTTTCTTCCTAAGTTTTTTGTCTATAGTTTTGATAGTTTGGGTTAATTCCATATTTTGTTCTGCCAGCTCTGAGATTCTTTCTTCTGCTTGGTCAATTCTGCTTCCCATGCTTGTCAGTTTGTTATTTATTTTCTTGGAGTTTTTTATTCCTGTTATTTTTAAGTACTCTTTCTTGAGTTTGTTCAGCTCTGTTGCAATTTCATTTATTTTTAGCCCTTGCATTTCTTGACTCATATTTATTCAATCCAATGACTCTCTCATCTCCATAAGTACCTTCTGGGTTCTATCATTCTTAGAGGTAGCCATTATTTGTTCCACAGTAGCTGTTCTATCTAGCACTAACTCATTGCTTGGGCTCTGGTGGTAACCAGCAATTCTTCATTGTTTTTCTTCATTGTAGCAGTTCTATCTTTTTAATTCTGTTGCTCAGTGGGAAATGTAGAAGTCACTTCAGACATTTTCTCTACCTTTTTTCCTTTCTTGAGCCAGGGTTCCAGGTTTGTTCAATTATGAAGTAGGGCTGGAGGTGGGCATTGTACTGTCTATTTACAATTTTGAGCACCTATTAGGGGATCAAGAGGGGGGGCTGCAAGGATTCAGCACCTACTGACAGGTCATGATGTTTGCTATCTGGTGAATGGGTCAGCTGGGACTCCTCTCTATCTCTGCACAATATGACCTTACAGTGGGTAAGCTTGTGTAGTCCCTGATTCCAAGACAGGGTATAAGAGGGAAAAGGAGGAGAAAGGGAAAAAAGGGAAAGGAAGAGAAGGGGGAAAAAGGGAAAGGAGGAGAAAGGAAAAGAAGAAAGAAATATTAAAAAAGAAAGAAACGCACATGCACACACACACACACACACACACACACAACACACACAAAACAGAGAAAGAACAAAGAAAGAGAAATAGAAGAAGGAAAGAAGAGAGAAAACCAACCAACACACAATGCAACCAAATGAGATAAACAAACAAAACAATACTTCCACCAGCCTCCTTCTCGGTCAGTTCTGTTGCCTGCATCTATTGCCCAGCAGCTGGCTCAGGGTGGAGAATGGATTGTCTGGGGTTCCGCATCTGCCGTTATCCGCCAGGGCTTGTGCACTGGGGGCAATGTTCTTTGGGGTCGCAAAGAGTAGCCCTAATGCAACACAGAGATCAGTGCCTGGTCTCAAGATGCAGTTCTGCTGTTCTGCTGTTCTGCAGAGGCCACTTTGGAGCACTTCTCTGCCCAAGTGTTATAGATTCTGCTCAGTTTCTCTGCCAGGAACTATTGTTCCATTCCCAGCAGTTACCAGTCTCTGAATCTCAGGACCTGGTGGCAAGGCTCTGGAGCCTGGTCCAGGCACAGGGTGGGCTCTTACTGCTGCTTCCTTGGGAATCTGCCTCGGTCTCCCTCCCTGCATTCCCTCTATGGCCCTCACTGCCAGCATTCAGCTCGCTCCAGCAGATCTTCCTGGGAAAAGCTTCCAAATTGTCTGCCATTATGTCTCCCATTCTAATTGCACGCGTCTGTTTGGTCCAGTGTGGAAGTGGGGAGCATGTCTCTCCAGTATTGTGCACTTGAAATATCCTCTCTGGGCAAAAGATGGTCAGTTTCAGAGGTGTGCAGAGATCATCCTTCAGTATCAGGATGCAGGCTGCTCATGATGCAGGCAGCTCAGAATTGGGTGAGATAAAGCAGGTAAGGTCTCTGCCCAATCCCGGAGCAGAGAAAATGGCGGCAGTCCATGCTTTTTTCCTCTGGTGGGGTTCAGCTCCAGATTCCTTCCCTGTGCTTTCTCCATGGTCCCTGCTGCCAGTGCCTAGTCTATTGCCATAGGTGGTGGTGTGGGCCAGGTGACAGCTGATCTCTTCTGCCCTAGGGATGGTGGATCATTCTGCACACAGCAGGTGCTGAATTCGAGCAGCAGCAAATTGTAGCTGTTTCTGCAGGGGGACCCCAGATGCTTGATCCCGTATCTTCCCTCAGTTGGACATTCACTCACCCACTTGCACACACAAATGTGTACAGATTAGCTTTTTTGCCACTCACCCATTGAGACTCTCATAATCCAACCAGATCTGATGCCATCTTGCCCCCAATCCTTCTCAAAGTTAGTTTCTAACATTTAAAAATCATCTGCTTTCATGTATGTATCTGTATTTCCAGCTTTAGTTAAAAAAATTCACTGTCTGAAAATATTGGACGTTTTCACGTACATAGCAAAGATGGCACAGAGTCAGGTAGAAATGTCCTCCTTTAGAGAAATGCTCTGTGTTCACCTTAGTACTTGTGTAGCTGCCTTCACTCATTTTATTTGGCAAGTCTAAGATAAAGAAAAGAAATGTTACAATTTGATGCAAATAGCCTTAGTTTCCATATACAGTGAGTAATATTCTTACTTAAAAATGCTAAAATACCTCTGACTGCAGATTGTTATAAGATGTTTGGGGTTAACTGTGTTAGATGCTTTCCTCTTCTAAAGACCATTCCTTTTAACTAAATGCTTACTTATCTTTCTAATTTAGCATAGTCCCACATTCCTCTTTGTAGTAATTTTGGGCTATCTGATAACATATAATGGAAAACATGTTTATGTCTTCCACCAGTTCTTGTTGCATATTTCAAATGCTTAGAACAACAATTTTCAGAAGCTTTCATTAAGGTTAAT
This sequence comes from Cephalopachus bancanus, assembly GCA_027257055.1. NCBI lineage: Eukaryota > Metazoa > Chordata > Mammalia > Primates > Tarsiidae > Cephalopachus > Cephalopachus bancanus. The sequence continues at coordinate 6,463,695 of JAPVLO010000031.1, read as the reverse complement.
TTAAAAACTACATTAAATACAAACAGATTTTCTCACAAACAAAATGCAATGTGTACTTAACAGACTTCTGTATGTTATATTTGATAAACTACCTCATATAAATGCAAATTTTGACTTTCTGCCAGAACCAGGTGGTATGGAAAATATTTCTATTAAACAAATAATGCTGGAAGAGCAAACTTCAAGCACCGGTATGTTGCACAGGGAAAGAGGATGTTTCATTCAGGTTTGATGTATATTTTCAGGTTGACCTTTTCTTGTACAAAATGAAAGAAACATACTGAAGACTAATATGTGGTGAGCAGTTGTCATTGGTGTAAAAGAAGATTCAGGAAAATATTCTTGGGGGGGTGTTTTACATATGCAGAGAAATAAGCTAAAATATTTTCTTCTGTTTTGCATAATTATTTGCTTGTATCATCTCATCCTCTCCGGTAGCTATCTGGATAGCTTTCGTATCAATCACTACGTAAAACTGAACAAGCAGGATGATCCCAAATATTGCCTCACATGGAAAAGCTTTTTTGAACTCTCAGCTAGACAAAATAGAATCAAAACATAGAAGTCAAAAGAATACTTCCCCCAACCCCAAAACCTCATCTAACTATGAGATAAACATTAGAGAAGTCCAAATGAAGAGACATCCTGCAAAATACCTGATCAGTACTCTTCAAAATTGTCAGGGTCATCAAAAACTAAGAATGTCTTAGACACTCAAAGACCCGAAGAAACTAAGGAAACATGATGACTAAATGTAATGCATAATTTTGGATGGGATCTTGAAACAGATAAAGGGCATGAAAAAATTAGTGAAACCCAAATGAAGTGCAGAGAGGTTAGTTAATAGTAATGTACCAATGTTGGCTTTCTAATTCTAAAAAACATACCAAAGTAATGCAAGAATTTTTAACAATAGGGGGAACTGATGCAGGAGATATGAGAACTCTCTGTATGATCTTTGCAACTTTGCTGTAAATCTAAAATCATCCCCCCCCAAAAGTTTATGTAAATTAAAAGAAAAAAATATAAGATAAATGGATTATTTGTTTGGTCTGAAAGTACATATTATGTTTATGTGGATGTCTCATATTCATTCTTAATAGGATAAGCCCTTGGAATTGCTGTATTAGAGATAGTGATGACTGCATACAAACTGCAATTTTTTCTTTTGTTTTTGCTTAGTCACTCCCATGAAACATGCCTGGTGTCCACCTGAGACTTAGGTGTGCTCTTCCAAAGACAGTTGTGTCAATGTACAATAAGAACATTTGTTCTTGGGTTCTGAAAATTAGGCCTAACAAATTTGCTCCTCACTGTGGTCACAGGCTATATTTATGAAGTGTTGTTATGAAATTGTTCTGAAGACCCCAGGGAAATGTTTGATTTAGAAAAAAGTGGTTATATTTAAGAATGCTGCAAATCATTTAAAAATACTATATGGTTGATAATATAGTGTGGAATAATGCCCAATATGAAAATATGCAAACTTGAGAACAACATATTAGATTTGACATAATAGATTAACTATCTAAAAGTAAAATTTTAACTCTAAAGAAAATAATTTATATATGTTACACATATATTAAGAAGATGTTGATGATGATAGCTTCTGTATTGATGACCTCTGTTTTAAGCACTGGACTTAGAACTTAATATACTCTCTTTGTGAGTGGGGTATTGCCATTTCTATTTTATAGATAAGTCAAATAGACTCAGAAAGAATAAGCAACTTGCCCAAGTACTCACATCTTGTAATACAGTAACTTCTGTCTCACCAATTACACATGACAATGCCTATTTCACCTTGTCATTAAGTCTCTTAGATCTTTATCTTCTTGGCTTTGTTTCTTGGCTGTCAAATTGATGACCCCTGTTCACATCTCAGAGATCAAAAATGATAAAGCTGGGATTCTAACCTAAGTCCATCTTACTCCAAAGTCTATGTACTTATACCAGTTAATTAACATGCCTATAGTAGAGCATTATCTGCATAATTCTCCTGATGACAAACAGTTCTAGAAAGGCTTACAGGTTCAATTATTAGCTATTTGAATTATTGCATTTGCATTTGAGGTATTAATACATTAACATATTTTATACACATTTGAAAATGTTACTGGACTTTCTGATCAAAATATTTCTTACCAAAATGTGTTCTTAAAACAAGATTATAAAATTAAATTTACTATTTGGTGAAATATATATGAACTTCAAAATGTGAACATGATATATATTAACTTCATAATGTAAAATTTGATAGGAATTTTAAAAGTGATCTGAAAACAGAGGAGAAGGTCTGGAGATGGAATATTGAGACAATTTGTAGGATCTTTATGAAAAGTTGCCAAAGAGGAAACAGTAGATATTGTTGATATTATTGTTTTTGTTTAAGACCTAATGTTTTAATGTTAAAACATTAACTCTCTAAAATAGTTAATGTTTTAGCGAAAAACGCAGAGTATTCCTCCTGCTAGAGAAGACTGGACTAGCTGAGATTTCTGGAGATCTCGTCAGACCTCTGATCTAATGTGTTATTTCTGCTAACCTGCGGCTAACATTACTGACTCATAGAAAACAACTTAATAATTGCTCTAATTACAGCATCTGTCTGAACATACCACTCTTAAGAGTCAACTAGTTTTAATAAAATAATTCTCATTAATATCATAACATACTTAAATTTCTTTCCTTTCAAAACGGAGCCAAGGTTTTTAGAGTTCATGAACTTTTAGAAAGAGATCTTTCTTCTCCCGTTGAAATGTGTGCTTCCCAAGAAATCTTTGTCTTTAGAGAGCTAATAAGTTATAATATACATATAGTCAGCACAAGCAATATACTCTTCCAGAGGGGAGTTAAATTCCAAAATTATAGTTATCTTTATTAATTCTTTGTAATAAATATTTTTCTGAATCTTGGGAGAATTCAAAAGTCAGAAAAGGATTTGATAATGTAAAGTATAATTTTAGTGGTGGGTTAGTAAACTCTTTTGTATTTTAACATATTTAACATGAGGAAGCCTGACAAATGGCATTGACTTTATAATATTTGCTTTGCTAGTTAGGTAACTTCGTTTCCCAAATTTTATTTAGTATCAAAAGAACAAAATTTAAAGAATATGCAAAGCCAGAGGCTTCTAAAATTGAATATGAAGTGAAACATTATCAAAAACTATATTAAGCTGGTTCAGATTAGTTATTATTTAAAGCAGATAGTCAAACATATTCACTTTTTAAGGTAAAATTTAAATATAAGCGACTTCAAATTTAATACTATTATTATTTCTTTATATTTTTTCTAGGGAACATTTCAGATTTTAAGCCAAGTATGAAATTATATGGTTGGAGTTTACATAATTCAGACCTACAGAGTGTTTTATATTATGTCTAGAGACAGCATTAGATTTCACAGGGAAAGTCATAGGGATGCCACATTGTTGAAATTTCTGATCTAGTTGCAATGCTTTGGTTTGAATGACAAACCCAAGGGCCAAATTCACAAAACAATTACATTTGCTTTTTGTACCCATGATGCCCAAAACACTGGGATTTGCACTTTTAAACAGACACAATAAATTCTCTCATTTCTCCTTAAAAAACTTTAAATTTACAAATGTTTCTTGCCTAACTTTAGGAACTCTCCTTAGGGGCTTTGTAGCCCTGAGAAAAATGCAGTGCAGCCAAGAAAGGTGTTCCCAGCTCAGCCATCCTGTTTATCTATTTGCTCAGCTCTAGTTCCTACCAAACTACAGGCATATAAAGAATCCTACCAGGAGCCTCTATAAAACATGTAGTATCACTTTAAAAAGTAGTTTATGTCATTACTTTTTAACACATTATATTTCCAAAAGAAAGGATTAAATTAAACCCTATTAGATCTGTTTCTCTTTACTACTGAATAACAGATTATATCCCTTTAAAGCTCACTTCTAGCCATTGTAGTGAGAAAGAAGTATTTATGCAAATGTTATATATAATTTATATGTATTACATATATATCCAAATTTCTAAATATTCTAAATTTTTTCCTTGACAACTTTTTAAGTGCCAGAAATATATTCTCAATCCAAATAAAAGCTATTAGTTAGAAATATTTTTTTAAATAGATTTTCTTGCTAATAAAAAAATCAGTGGAAAATATACTTGGAATGGATACAATAATGAAATTTGTCTATGCAGATGGACACCTTTAAAGATTTTTCTTCTGGTTTGCCCAGAGCCACTCATATCTTGTAAGTACTATGATAACCTTCCTTTGATCAATTGCTCTTGACAACACCTATTGCCGTCTTTGTCAAATGTTGTTTCTTATCCAGACTCCCAGGTGTTCATCCTCCTGGCTTTGTTTCTTGACTATCTATATCAGAGGTCCCCAAATCCAGGGCCATGGACTGGTATGGTCTGTAGCCTGTTAGGAACTGGGCTGCACAGCAGGAGATAAGTGGTGGACCAGTGAGTAAAGCTTCATCTATATTTACAGTCGCTCTCCATCACTCTCATTATCTCCTAAGCTCTGCCTTATGTCAGATCAGCAATGGCATTAGATTCTCATAGGAGCATGAACCCTATTGTGAACTGTTCATGTGAGGGATCTAGGGTGTGTGTTCCTTATGAGACTCTAATGCCTGATGATCTGAGGTGGAGCTGAAGCAGAGATGCTAGTGCTGGGTAGCAGCTGTAAATACAGATTAACATTAACAGTGAGGTGTGACTGCACAGATACCATAATAAATCAATTGCTTGCAGACTCACATCTGCAATTGCTTGCAAAACCCCATCAGTGAGTGGCAGGTGAATTGATGTTCTTCAATTGTACAGCTGCATCTGGTGGCAGACTTTAAGTCAGAATCTGACACTCATTTTAGTATGCACATGGCCCACCCATTATTTCATTTACCACTTCTGTCCACACCACTTTTTTTATGGTGAGTTGTATAATTACTTCATTATACACTGCAATGTAATAGTAATAGAAAGAAAGTGAACAATACATGTTATGCACTTGAATAATCCCTAAACTATCCCCAAACTTAGTCGTGGAAAAATTGTCTTCCACGAAACTGGTCCCTGATGCCAAAAAGATTGAAGACTCATGCTCGTGGTCACATGGAAATCTACTTGTACATGTCCCAAGAAAGCTCTTGAATGAATCCAGTGCTGCAATACACTTCTACCTGGATGAAAGTATTTTCCATCATTGGAATAATTTTTTATCAATTATAGCCCTTAAGTGTTTCTGTGGTGAAATTACCAATACCTAGGGTAGCCACAAATCCCAGTTTGCCCAAAATTCTGTTTTTTGCTTGTTATCACAAGGTAATTATTAACTGCACTCATTAACACTCTTAAAAGTGTGTCCATTTGATCACCATATCAATAGCTAATTTTGAAAGACAAGTTGAATGAGAATAAACTCATGAGACCTGAGGGACAGAATTGCTTTTTTAGGTGGAAGAACTTGGAATTATGTGTGATGAATATTCCTGTACTCCTAATAGGAATGAATGCATAAAAACCAAGCTGTAGTGCAAAGGATCTTTTATTCAAATTCTAGAATATATATATAATATATAAGTATAGTGATATATAGATATGTGTAGTAAAAACATATGGTGATATTCTGAGTTATTTCAGATAGAGGTCTAAATTGAAAAAGAAAAACAGCATATGCTGAGGGACAGCAACATGTCAGACATTGAGATAGATATTATGATTAGACAATGGGACAATAAGTACGGCATAGTCAGAAAGCCTCATGGGAGATTATGGTAATAAATGACAAGTCAATCTTGGGGTAAATAAAAAACTAGGAGAGAGGAAGATAACTGAGACAGATATTGATGGGATACAATAATTTGCCTTTATACATGGACAACGGAGAGGTTTAACAATGTCTGTGTCTTTCTTAGGTGATGGCTACTATGGAAAGCTCACATTGGCTCTAAAGAGAGGAATATAAATGCCTGCAAGCGGGGCTCTGGGATCAGAATTGGAAGAGAAGAGAGACAACCATCTCTGACAGATCTGAAAAGGAATTTCTGGCCACTCCCAAGAAGTAAAACTTTCAAGAAAATCTGAAGACCGAACCCAGTCATAAGGGGTCCTCAGTTTAGCACACACACAGTTAAGAAATAGAGGAGGTTTGGAAAAAGTTTTGGAGACTGAGGTCATCCCCAAATTTCCACACACAAAAAATGTATTTATCTAATACAAGTGTGCGTCTTCCTTCTTTTTTGCATAATTTTATTGCAAGAGTTAATAAGTAATGTGGCAGAGTACTATAAAATTATTGCTTGAGGGAGTCCATGAGCAATTGAGTGAATGGAAGGATGAGCGTACTTCACAAATGCTATTTCATGTTATCCTCACAACAACTTTGGGAAGTAGATATTATTATCCCCGTATGACAGATGGGAACCCTGAGTATAGACAGATTGAATAACATCTAAGATTACACAAACAATAGTAGCAGAGTAGTTCTAACTCCAAAGTCCACTTATTTTCCAGTGCATTATTAAGATTGTAAAGTACTGCTTTTCAAAATTAAATATTTGCCATGATCACCTGGTTTTTGTGTTTTACTGCATATTGTTAAGCAGGTTTTCTGGGATGGACCTAAAATGTTGCATTTCTAACAAATTCACAAGTAGGTAATAATAATGCATTTTGAGTAGTATGAGTAAAGGATCTTTTATTTACTTTTTTTTTGAGTTTTCAAGATTATTGATGCACCTTTTGTTAAAAGATATTTAAAGAATTATTTCCAGCAATTTCCTTTGCATTACTTATTATTTGATGGTTTCTAATGCATGATAAATGAAATTGATCCAATTGTCATTTGTACTTTCAAATCAAGTAAAATATTTTATGGGATGTATAATTCTAGATTCAACTTTATGTGAGTTGATGTATTTTTAAGATCAAACAAGATTATGATGCTAGGCTGATGTGATATTTCTCTGCAGTCTATAGTATGCTTTCACAGTTGTCAAATTACCTATTTGCAATATTTTTGTTGCTCTTCAAAGTATCTCCCATCCATGGAAATGTTAATTTTCATGTTTCTTATAAAGCAAAATGAAATTCCAAAATGAATAAATACAAATAAATATAAATAAATATATCTGGATATCTATATGAAAAAAATAAACTAAACACTGACCTTTTTTTTTTTTTACAAAAATTAACTTAAAATGAATTATAAACATATGCATAAAATTCCAAGCCACAAAACTCCTAGAAGACAACAAGAGAAAATCTAGATGGAATTTTGGGATAAGTGCTGGCATTTTAGATTAAATACTAAAGGCACAATTAATCTTAAAAAAAGATTTATAAGTTGGACTTCATTAAAATTAAAAGCTTCTGCTTTGCAAAAAACACTGTCAAGAGAATGAGAACATGTGCAACAGAATGGAATATTTGCAAAAAAGCATATCTGATTAAAGACTTGTTATTCAAAAATATATATTAAAAACTCTCAAACTCAAGGATGATAAAATAAACACCACAATTATATTTTTTAAAAATGACCTAGACAGCTGAACAGACACTTTACCAAAAAGGATATACAGATGGCAAATAAGCATATGAAAAGATGCCTGACATCATAGTCATAAGGGACCTGCAAATTAAAATAACAATAAGATATCACTACACAGCTATTTAAATGGATAAAATCCAAAACACTGACAACATCAAATGCTGATGAGAATGTGGAGCAATAGGAACTCTCGTAGATTGTTGGTGGAAATGCAAAATGATACAGTCACTTTGAGAGCTTGTTTGAAGGTGCTAGCTGGGGAGCATAGCTCTTGTATACCTTTGGCCAAAGAATGGTTCTTCCTCCAGTGGAGATGAATTTGGAATTTGGCGTGCTGTTTAATTCACTCAGACCTGTATGCAGCTTTTGGAGAGACACACATGGAGTGTTGAGGGAGTAAGGTGATACCCACCTAGCTACCCAGATCAGCCAAATCAACCCTGGTGATCAATGGGGTGAGAGATATTGCAGCCAGATGACCCTCACATCCTGATACAGTCACTTTGAAAAGCAGTTTGGCAGTTTTTTACAAAACTGAACATATACTTACCATCTAATCCATTAATTTTGCTCATTGCTATTTACCCCAAATAACTGAAAACACATCCACCAGCTTTATAATTGCAAAACTGGAATTAACAAGATGTCTTGCAGTATGTAAATGGATAAATAAATCGTGATATATCTAGGCAATGGAATATTATTAAGTACCAAAAAGAAATAAGTTGTCAAAGCATGGGAAGACATAGAGAAACACTAACTGAATATCATTAAGTGAAAAGAGCCAGTATGAAAAGGCTCCATACAGTATGACTATAAAGATAAGACATTCTGGAAAATGCAAAACTACAGAGACAGTAAAAAGATCAGTGACTGCCAGACATTTGTGGGCTGGAGAAAAAGAATAGATAGAGCAGAGGCAATTTTTAGAGCAGGATAATTATTCTTCAGGATATTACAGTGGTGGGTATGTGTCTGTATACATTTGTTAATACACATATAATGTACAATACAAAGAATGAATGCTAATGTGAACTAAGGTTAATAAAGAAAAATTTGGTTCAGTAGTTGTAACAAATGAACCACATAAAGTAGGGATGTTTATGGTAGGGGAATCAGTGTGGGTATGTGAGTGGGTAGGGAACATAGGGACAGTCCTTGTACGTTGTGCTCAATTTGGTTGTGAAACTAAACTACTATAAAAATAAAGTCTATTAATTTAAAAAAGCAAAAGGGAAAGTTATCAATTTAATATTACATTAAAAATATCACCCAAGGAATGTATAATATTTTGGTTTTTGCTGTTGTTCTTATGCAAGAGAGGTCTTTTTATTTTTTATTTTTTTGAGTTGGAGTCTCACTCTGTCACCCAGACTGGAGTGCAGAGGCTGCTCCCGGTCACTGCAGCCTCAACCTACTGGGCTCTGGTGATCCTTCTGCCTCAGCCTTCCAAGTAGCTGGAACTGCAGGTGCCCGCTACCATGCCTGGCTAATTTTTTTGATTTATTGTAGAGATGAGGTCTCGCCAAGTTGCCCAGGCGGGTCTCGAACCCTCGGGCTCAGGCAATCCACTCACCTCAGCCTCCCAAAGCATGGAATTACAGGCTGAGCCACCGAGCCCGGCTGAGAGTTCTTCTAATCTTCATTCCCAACACACACACAAACACACACACAAACACACACCACGTCTCCTATGCATGTGTAAAGCTTATCTCTCAAAAGATTACTTTTCTTTACATGGGAGATGATATTAAGGAACAATATATTATGCCAAGTTGTTATATATTTCAGGTCTAAGACACTGACTTTCTTATGCCTCAGGCCAGAGTATACAATGACATGGAGTAGAATTGGACTATCTTAATGAATGAATCAATTAGGGGATCAAACATATTTTAGATTTTATCATGCACTCGTATTCTGGATGGATTGTCATAGTAAAATTTCTTATTGAAGTATTAAAAACTAAATTGATGTGACAATTACTTAAGATCAAATAATGAGCATGAGCATTGACAATATTTGGCAAAGTATTTTTTTAACTGAAATAAGAAAGTGATGAAAATAAGAAGGTTGTGGCAGAGGGAGCTCCTTGAGCTATCGAGTTCACATGGAGGACACTTGTAAGGACATGGATAGATTCCTGGGCACTGAAGTTTCAGATTTATTTTAGAAACTCACTAATAAATCAAAGGTTTGTCATTTTAATACAAAGAAATAGAATTCTGAAGCAATGTGTAAGCATTAATCTTTTACAAAGCAACTGTAACAGCAATGATTTTCTTTCTTTAATTCTCTGCAAACTTTAAAATGTGACATTTATGGTGGGTCATAGATATAAGATTATAAACATGGATTTCAGGCATATTTAAACAAAACACAGGGATATATGCAATATGTACGAAGTCATCTCTGGTGCTTTGCACTTTAACCAATTCATTCACCATTTAAAAACAATTAAAAAATTCATTAAGCTGGATTCTGCCCTTGGATACACACAACAAAACCCCCATTGAAGTCAATGGAAATTGTGCATGCATATCCAGGGGCAGAATTTGGCCCGCTGTGTTTAATTCACTCTGATCATTCCTATTAATTCAATATTAATATTTCCGTTCATTTATTCAATTAGTTCTGTGGTATTCAAAATTCATTGTATGTAATACATTGCGATCAGTCAATCATTACATTTTCAGTCCACTTTCTAACAATCAATATTTGAAGTTAGTTAAGGCAAAATGCACTTAAAAACCAAACAGAAAAAGAAATAGTCCCTCTGCAGAGATATCTCCTACTTTGTTGCCTGGTTTCTTGAGCCTGACCTCTCCCTGTGGATTTAGTCTGTGTGAGAGACATTAATAAATTGTGGGGCAGAGTTGGCCCTTAGATCAAATGCTACTTTGTAGGGTAGCCAAGTAGGGCTATCTAATAACAGCCAGATGTGAAAGACTAAGCTCATGAAATACCCACCACTTAATTAGGTCACACAATACCATTTGGATTCCGACCAAATTTGGGTTATCTCTTTTCTGAATGAAGGGATCTCTTCTGTCTTCAAGAACCAGATCAAAATGAACACAGTATGTTAACATCACAGTATAAACATCGCATGCATGAATAAGTGGAACTAAACTCAAGAAGTATAACAATTCCTATGCTCCAAATTAATTTAAATATAATTTCTTTAGGCATGAGAACTTAACCTTCTTGTATAATTTTTACATCCATTATAGGTATCTATAATATGCAAGATAATCTGTAAATCTATAAAAGAAAAGTCTATGGAAACTGACAATTCATATTTAAGTATTCACTGAGAATTCTAAAACGAACTATGCTTCCCATTTTTTGTTTTCTAATAGCTTCATGGAGGTGCAATTGGAATACAATAAACTACATATTTAAAATCTACAACGTAGTTTTGGCATATATATATATATATATACATATATATATATATAACTATATATATATATATATACACCTGTGAAACTGTCATTACCCTCAAGATACTGAACATAGGCATCACCCCAAAAGTTTCCTCATGTCACTTTCTAATTATTTCCTTTGATCCCCTAAACTCACATATTCAATCAACCACTAATCTGCTTTCTGTTATTACAGATTAGTTTGAATGTCCCGAATGGTCTAGTATTTTAAATAATTTTAAAAAGTACTCTTTCATGTCTGGCTATTTTCATTAAGAAAAAAAATATTTTGAGATTCAATCATGCTTTTTTGTGTATCAATACTTCATTCCTCTTTACTGCTGAGTAGTATTCCATTGATGGAAATATAATAATTCATTTATACCTTCCTCTGTGGGTGGGCATTTGCAATGTTTCTGGTTTGATGCTATTGCAAGTAAAGCTGTTTTGAACATTGGTGTACCAATCTTTGTGTACACACACACACACACACACACACACACACATATATATATATATATATATTTTTTTTTTTCCCCCGAGTAAATAAGTCGAAGTGGAATGATTAGGTAATATAGTATTTGTATGTTTAACGTTTTAAGAAATTGCATAATTGTTTTCAAGTTGCTGTGCAATTTTATATTTACATTTCTATCAGTATCTTATGAGAGTTCTAGTTTCTCCAAATCCTTATCAACACTTGGTATGGTCAGACTTTTAATTAACCATATTCATAGGTGTGTAGTAATATCTATTGTTGTTTATTTTGAATTTCTCTAATAATTATGCTGAATATATTTTAATGTGCTTCTTTACCATCTGTTTACTTTGGAAGTATCTGTTCTAACTTTTTGTCCATTTCAAACTGTTGTTTGTTTTCTTATTGCTGAACTTTAATAGTTATTTATTTATTCTGAAGAAATGTCCTTTCTCTAATATGTGTGTGCCATATATTTTCTCTCAGTATGCAAATTGCTTTTCATTTATCTTAACACTTTTAGAGCGCCAGTTTTTTTATGATAGTCAATTGATTAGGGTTTTTTAAATTTTATTTTCAGAATTGTGCTCTTAGTGTTATATTTAAAAAGTATTTACCTAATCAATATTATAAAGATTTTTAAAGCAGTTTTATATATTTCATTTCAAAATATGATTCAGTTAATTTTTATATATAGTTCAAGGTAAGGATTGAAGGGTTTTAGTTCTTGTTGTTTTGTTTTGTTTTGCATATATTATATATAATGATTGTTCGATTGTTCCAGGACAATTTGTTAAAAACAATAACCTTTCTCCACTGACTTATCTTTGCATCTTTGTCAATTTAAGTTATTCACGTCTTTGTGGGTTCATTTCTGACTTTGCTATTCTGGTCCATTTATCTCATTGTTCGTCTTTATGCCAATATCATTCTTTCTTGATTGCTGCCACATTATACTAGTCCAACATTAGGTAGTATTGATCCTCAAATTGGTTCTTCTATTATAATGCCATTTTGGCTATTCCTGGTCCCTTATATTTCTTTTTTTTTTTTTTTTGGAATCAACGTCAGTTTCTCCAGAAAACTTACTGTGATTTTACTTGAGATTGCATCAAATCTATAGGTAAATTTGGAGAAAACTGATATTTTAACAATATCGACTTTTTCAAACAAAGAACTTAATATATTTTTTCATTTATTTAGGACTTCTTTAATTTATTACAGCAATATGTTATAGTTCCAGTGTTCAGGTATTGAGCATTTTTTGTCAGATTTATTACGAAGAATTTTATATTTTTAAGCTATCATAAATTTCAATTTCAGATTGTTTGTTGGTAATGTATGACTATATCAAAATTGTATTCTGTAGTTTTATCTAACTTTTTAGGGCTAGGAAACTTTTTGCAGATTTTATGGGATCTTCTGCCTAGATGATCATGACATCTGAGGCTAAAGGCAATTTTAGTTCTGTGTTTCTAATTTTAAGTTTTTCTTTTGTTTGTTTTTTCCTTCTTGGCTTATTGAGATGCCAAAAACCTCAGTACATTGTAGAATATAAATGGTGAGAGCAAAAATTTTTGTTTTGTTCTTGATCTTAGAAAGAAAGTTTTCAGTCTTTCACTGTAAGTGTGATATTAGTGGTATGCTTTCCTTTGATGTTCTTTTTTTAGGCTTTGGAAATTGCTGTCCATCCCTAGTTTGCTAAACTTTTTATCAGAAATGAATCTTGGATTTTACTAGATGCATGTGTTTGTGCATTTACTAAGATGATAATATGGTTTTCCTTTTATAGTTTATTAATATGGTGAATAGTTTGGTCTGATTGTTGAAAGCCAAATTAACTGTGCATCACTCAGATAAATTGCAGTTGGTCATGGTGTAGTATAATTCTGCTTATATTTTGTTGCACTTGACTTAGTTATCTTTCACTGAGAATTTTTGCATGCATACCATGAGGGAAATAGGTCTGTGTTTTCCTTTTCTTGTAATGACATTGCTTGTTTTTTTGTATTAGGCTAATGGTGGCCTCATAGAATGAGTAGGGAGGTTTTCCTTTTTTGAATTTCTAAATGAATTTGTGTAGAATTGATAATTTTTTTTTCTTAAATGGTGAAGCCTTCTGGGATGAAAGAATTTTTTGGAAGGTTTCTTGTTTTAAAAAATTAATTTGTTTAAAAGATATAGGGCTATACATATGATCTTTTAAGTGATCATTCAATTGTTTTTCTGCTGTGCCATTAGTTTCTGCTATGACCGTTATTATTTCCTTTTTCTGAGTGCATTGGATTTAATTTGTGCTCCTTTTACTAGTATTTTACAGTGGAACCTAAAGTAATTTACTTGAAACTTTTGTTATTTTTTAGGGCTATAATTTTTGCACTGCCTGCCGGGCTCGGTGCCTCAGCATGTAATCCCGCGCTTTGGGAGGCCGAGGTGAGTGAATTGCTTGAGCCCGCTGGTTTGAGACCCGCCTGGGCAACTTGGCAAGCCCTCATCTCTACAATAAATTAAAAAAAAATTAGCCAGGCGTGGTAGCGCGAGCCTGTAGTTCCAGCTACTTGGAAGGCTGAGGCGGAAGGATAGCCGGAGCCCAGCAGATCGAGGCTGCGGTGGCCGGGGCGGCCACTGCACTCTAGTCTGGGCGACTTAGTGAGAATCAAAAAAAAAATTTTTGTACTGCTTGAGCAACATCCTACATATTTTGGTCTGTTGTGTTTTCATTTTCATTCAGTTCAAATGACTTTCCAATTTCCTTTTCCTGATAAGTGGAATACTTAGGAATGTGTTATATAATTTCTAAATATTTGTAGATTTTTCCAGGGATCTTTCTGCTGTTTATTTCTAATTTAATTTCACCGTAGTCAGAGACCACACTTATTTTGAAATATATTAAGACTTAAATATGCTGAGAATTGTTTTTGGGCCAAAACTAAGATATATTGGTAAATGTTCCCTGTGCACTGAAAAAGAATGTCTATTCCACTACTGTTGAGAGAAGTTTTCAATGAATGCTAATTACATCAAATTGGTTGGTGGTATTTTTCAGTTCTTCTAGATTCCTATTAATTTTCTATTTATTTTATCAATTATCAAAAGAGGAATATTTAAACCTCTGATTATAATGATCAATTTATTTTTCCTTGTAGTTCTACCAGTTTCTGCTTCATGTATTTTGAAGCTTTGTTATTAATAACATCAAAGTTTAAGATTGTCATAGCCTCTTGTCGAATTGATTCAATTATCACTATAAAATGACCAGTTTTTTCTTGGTTATATTCTTTACTATGAAATCAATTTAGTGTGAAATTTATATAGTTGCTTCATCTTTCCTTTGATTAGTGTTAGTATGGTAAATCTTTAATTTTTTTAATGTTAACCTATTTCTTTCTCTTTTTTTGAAATTATAATTTGATTTACGGTAACATTTTTCTTTTTAAAGATACGGGGTACAATTAAAGGTTAGGTATACAAATGTTCATTATGCAGATACCCTTGTTGATGAGGTTTGCCCCCCCCCGGCAGATTCCCATTACTGCCTATTTCTTTTTTCATATTTAACATGCATTTCTTGTAGGCAGTTTATAGTTAGATTTTAGTTTTTTACCCATTCTGACAATTTCTGTCTTTTTAAATTGGGATTTTAAGATTGTTTTTGTTAATGCGAGTATTGTAATTATTAGGTCTACTCCCATAACCTACATTTGTTTTATATTTCTTTGGTTATTTGTTCTTCTTCTCCTATATGTTTTACCTTTTTTGGAATAAATGAGCATATTTTATGATTTTTATGATTTTATGATATTTTATATTATTTTTGACTTATTAACTATGAGTTTTTGTTTTATTACTTTAATGGTTACCTTATGGTTTATAGTATATAGCTTTAAATCATCACAGTCCTGTATAAGAATTTACAATATGATTCTTCTATCAGTCAGTCTTCTAGAAATGAGCTATTGCTGTTTTAAATTTTACTTACACATATGCTATAAGCCTCACAATATATATTTATTATTTTTGTTTAAAGAGTTCATTATATTTGAAAGAGATATTAGAAAAATAATTTGTTTATTCATGTACTTTTCTCCAGTGTCATTATTTGGGTTGATATATACATTCATTTATTATTAGTAAGCCTGAAGGAGTTCATTTAGCATTTCTTAGATTAGAAGCCTGCTGGTAACAAATTTTGTCAACCTTTGTATGTATGCAAAAGTTTTAGTTTACTTTTGATTTTGAAAGAAGTTTTTATTGGGTATAGAATTCTAATTTGACCAATTTATCCATTCAGTTCTTTAAAAATGATACTCCATTGTTTTCTTGCTTTCACTGGTTTGACAAGAAATCTGATATATTCTTAATTTGGGTTCTTTATATGTAATAACACTTTCTGTCTGAGCATTTTGGGGAGTTTCTCTTTATCCCTAGGTTTGAGCAAGATGATTATAATGTGATCCGGTGTGGTATTCTTTATCTTTCTTGTTCTTAAGGCTTGTTGAAATTTTTTGATTTGTAGGCCTACAATTTTTATTAAATTTGAAAAATTTTCAGTTATGACTTCTCCAAATTATTTTTCTGTCCATTCTCTTTCTCTCAACTTCATTAAAGACTCTAATTCCACAGATATTAGGTCATTTTAGTGGTTCTACAACTTTCTAATTCTCTGTTAATTTTTTTAAGGAAATATTTTTCTATACATATTTTATTTTTGTTTTTCTATTGCTATGTCTTCAAGTTCATTAATGGTTTTTTTCTGCAACTACTTTCTTTCCTTTACCTCATTTGCAGTATTTTATCTTAGACACTATCGATTTCATCTTTAAAATTTGATTTTAGCCAGGCTCGGTGGCTCAGCTTGTAATCCCGCGCCTTTGGGAGGCTGTGAGTGGATTGCCTGAGCCCACGGGTTCAAGACCCGCCTAGGCAACTTGGTGAGACCTCATCTCTACAATAAATAAAAAATTAGCCGGGTGTGGTAGCATGTGCCTGTAGTTCCAGCTACTTGGAAGGCTGAGGGAGAAGGATCGCCGGAGCCCCGCAGGTTGAGGCTGCGGTGACCGGGAGTGGTCACTGCACTCCAGTCTGGGAGACAGAGTGAGACTCCAACCCCTCCCCCAAAAAAGACTCCAACTCAAAATTTGATTTTAAAAATGGTATTTAAAAAATAATTTGCATCTTCTTTACCTTAACTTTTACAATGCAATTATAAAAGTTATCTTTATCTGTGAATTCTAACATGTGGAAGTTCTAGGTAAATTTACTTGATTTTTCGCTCATTATGGCTTATATTTCTCGACTTCTTGGCATGCCTGGTAATATTTGATTAGATGCTAGGCATTAAAATTTTTTTAATTGGGTGTTCAGTATTTACTTATGTTTATGTAAATATTCTAGAGTTTTATTCTGGAACACAGTTAAATTATATGACAGAGTATTTTTTTTGGATTATCCTTTTAAAATTTATTGGTTGGGGCTAGAGCAATGCTCAGTCTAGAGCTAATTAGTCCCACCACTCAGGCAAATCTTATTGAGTACTTTACTCAATGTCCCACTATTCAGGAGGTTTCCTAGTCTGGTTGGTAGAGATAGGCACTATTCCCAGTTCTGAGTGTTCACTGGAAACTGGAAACTCCCATTCTTTTGTGTTCTTTTTTCCCTGGGTTTAGGTGACTTCTTCAATTATCAGTACTCAGTTAAAAATTAGAGGAGAACCAGCTGAAGGTCTCCAGAATTCTCTCTCTGCATAGTTCACTTCTCTGTAATATTATATTCTTTTGTTTTCCATTTTTTAAATAAAATTTTTATTTTAAAGATGTGGGGTACAATTCAGGGTAAGGTATACAAATGTTCA
Organism: Cephalopachus bancanus; assembly: GCA_027257055.1. NCBI lineage: Eukaryota > Metazoa > Chordata > Mammalia > Primates > Tarsiidae > Cephalopachus > Cephalopachus bancanus. The sequence goes on along the minus strand of JAPVLO010000031.1, from coordinate 6,446,399 downwards.
TTATGCAGGTATCCTTGCTGATGAGGTGAGCCCTCCCTCCCATGGAAGTTTCCTACTACTGCCATCCCTACCCTTGCCCTCCCCTGGTAGTTTCCCACTACCAATCCCTTTCTTATAGTATAATGATAGTTGTTCAAGGTCCACTTATGAGTGAGAACATGTGATACTTGGTTCTTTGTTTCTGTGATAAATCACACAGTATTATAGCCTCTAAATCCATCCAAGTTGCTGCAAAGTTCATAATTTTGTCCTACTTTATGCCTGCATAATAGTCCATTGTGTATATGTACCAAATATTTTTATCCAGTCCTTTTTCAATGGGAAGCAAGTTGGTTTCATGGTTTTGCTATTGCAAATAATGCTGCAGTTAATGCAAATAATGCTATTGCAAACACGCATGTGCAGGTATCTCTTTCACAGAGTGACTTGAGTTCCTCTGGGTATATTCCCAGTAGGGGGATTGTGGGGTCACATGGAAGGTTGATTTTTAGATCTTTTAGGATTTGCCACACCGTTTTCCACAGAGGCTGTACTAGTTTACACTCCCACCAACAGCATAGAAGAAATGTTCCCTTTTCTCCACATCCTCTCCAGCATCTAGTCATTTGGTCATTCTAGTGTCTCATCTTTATCCTTTCAGCTCAACAGTTTGCTGGATTGGTCTGGTTTTCCCCTCTCTGGAGAATTTCCTGAAACACTCTCAAGGTAGAATTATAGGACAATAGTAGGGCTCACTTTATTTTATCCACCTTTTTTTTAAGGATTCAGTGCTCTCTCATTTTATCTATCTTTTCATTGCCCAGTGTTCAGTGTCTTGAAAACTATTGTATCATATATTTAGTCCATTTTTTGTTTGTTTCAGTCATAAGGATGAAGCTCATCTCTGCTCCTTCTTCTCAGAGTGGAAGTCTTAAATTCACCACTTAATCATTATTTTTTGTGTGTGCCATGGCCTCATTATTGTATCTCATACAGAGCACAGAAAAGAGCAGGTCATAGTCCTCCCACATGAGCCATCTGGATTTTCACAACATGAAGAACTGGAAGAACTGGCAATTATCTGGTTGACTGACTAACTGTAGATCAAAGACATCATTTATTGTAAAAATGATTTAACGTTCAGAATAATTTAGTTGGACGAAAGAAATTCTAGTTTAAATTCCATGACAGATTTTCATGTGACTCTGCTCTCTGTGTCACTGGGTTGGTTTATGTGTTTCCAGTCATCCCACGGTAGCTTAGCAGAATGGAGCCCAGTAATTAGTCCATTCATTTTAGCCTTCTTTTTGGAGGTACTACACTGCGCCCTCTATGCAATGAATGAATGATTCTGATGACTATAAAAGCTGTTGAAGATCTGTACTAGTCATTTTGCCATTTGCCTTTATTTTTTCTTACACAATATAATTACAGCTTTATTCCACAAGTTCTAGGGGTATCCAATTACTTTTCATTATTTTATCTTTAAAGATATAGCTAAGTAAGATGATTGCCTGCTCACTTAAAAGTATCCTTTTCCTCTTCCCAATCCCCAAATTACATAAATTTTTCCATTCTTAATGCAATGACTTAAACAACTGTTGTGATTTCATAAATGGAAGCATTTGACTACAGGTGGGGATTAATTTGCAAGGGCAGGACAACTGTTGAAAACAAAGAGCCAGTGTCCAAGTAAGTATCTCTTGAGAAATTAGGAAATACAAGCTACATTGCATGAGAAGAATTGTTACTGACTATAATGGTTTAAAGAATTCCAGGTGGTCTGCGTGGGTCATAATGCTAGCATTTCATCTTGGAATAATCTTTATTCTTCCATTTTTTTAAAGAACTAGTGCTGCTCCTTCAAAGTGCCAGAAAGTTTTTTCATATAGGCCCATCAATTCTGGAGAAACAGAATACAAAATGAAAAATGAAAGAGTAATCTCTTGAAAAAGTGTTTCTTTGGTGCAAACTATAGAGATAGGTAAGGCAAGAGAATTTTTGAGATGATGATGCTTAAAGGAGGCATGCATGATCTGGATCAGTGGCTAATTCACCACTTTACTTTCCTCAAGCAAATACATCTCTTGTGTCCACAGTTGAAACTTCGACTTTTCTATTTTTTTTTTTTTTTTTTTTGTGGGTAAGAGGGAGAGGGATTAAAGTCTTTCATCTTTGGTAGAGAGGGAAATCTATGCTGGTGAATCATGAACAGAAAAGAAGGTAGGGATTGGTGGTTAGGAATAATTAACAGAAGAAAATAGGCTTGGTCCCCATGAACTGCCAAGGTGAACCTTATAACTCACTCTACGGTAGAATGTAGCAAATCCCACTAAACACTCAAACAACCTGTTCTTTTCTTCAAGACTAGTTTTACCTACCTTTTTATAGCCAATATGTCACACGCTATATAAACCTTCCACTACCAATGCCTTAAGAATAAACTCCTAGGCACATTTTCAGTTTAGTCCCAGCTTATCTCTTCATTTGTATTTCATGTCTTATCCCTCCAGGCACAGTAGTAATATTTCCCCCAAGCATCACATAGTAGTTTTATGCTTCTTCTTTCTAATGATCTTTTTCCTACCCAGGACATTTCCCACATTTCCCCCCTTTTCCTCACCAAGTGCACCCTTGTTCCTCCGTGAAGACCCACCTCAAATGCCTTTTTCTCTTGAAGCCATTTTCAACTCCCCTATGAGGAATGACAGCTTCCTTTGTTCATGCAACACATATCATTGACTGTCATCTCCAGAAACAATGTATTGCACCTCTGCTCTAATATCTAATATCATTGGCACAAAGTAGGCCTTAAGAAAATGCATATATGAAAGGATTAAGCTAAATGAATTGACAAATGTATCTTTTTTCCCCTGTGCATAGAGATACCATTCTATGCTGACACTGTTCAGTATTCACTTCTCTTTTCACGTGCATCAACAGTGCACTGAGCTCATCAATAGGAATTGTTCTAGTTCATTTCCAGAAGGATTTTGCTGCACTGGGTAGTTAGTGTCAGCAAAGAAGCCTTAACATGCTGGTGCCTTTACAGGTTGGATAGAGAGAGTGAAACAAAAGAACAACTACAGAAGCAGAGACCACTGATGATTAGAAAATGGCCCCTGACTTGATTCTACAAACAAAAAGTGTCAAAGCAGTGGAAACTATATGTAAGGGAACAAGGTAATCATGAGCCTATTTATTGACTTGACCCCTAGTCAAAAACATTGTAAAATTGTTTTAGCAGTAATCTCCCAGTTTATTAGTACAGTGACTACAACTAAAGCAACTTCACTTAATAGTTAGATATTATAACTACAACCACCTGGAACTGTAATTCCTTCACTACCCTCCTGCAATATTTCCACTGTCACTTACAGCTCCTCAAGAACAAAAAAATCTTTTAATAGTGGAATTACCAAAATTTATCCATCACGTAATATCCATATTAAGCAACAAATAAATTAAAAAAAAAAACTATTTCTGTTCTTAATGGTTTGTTTAAATAACTGACATCTACTTTCGTTGTCATGGGTATTAGTACATCAAAACTGTGTTTGTTCAGCCTGGTAAATAAATGATCTAATTGTGTTTCATATTTTGTTTGTTTCCAAGGCTAAAAAAATAAATACAGTATGTCTGAAACATACTGGACCCACAGTCTGTGGAGTAGCTGAATGAATAAAAGTGTTTTTTTTTCTCTTATCTTTGTACTTTAGCTGAAACAAAGGATGAATTTAAGGTAAATCACATGGTTTTAGTAAAGCTCACCTAGCACTCTATAGAGAGATCTTGGCGATCAATCCTTCCAACTTCTGTCTTGGCCTTTTCAGACTATTGCTACTTCTCACATGCCCCTTTAAGTAGAGGGAAGAGCAAAAAAATGCCTGAGACAACTGTGAAATATTTTGCAAGATTTTAATATTACTAAAGCAAACTTTCATTCCCTTTGTCTAGTGGCCAGCTGTAGCTGACACAAATATATAGTTGCTAGCTGTGAGCCCGCCCTGAGCATGAGATTTTTATATAAGGATTTATTTATGGCTAATTTCTTTATCTTTATATTGAATATAATACTTGCTAGTATCTTTCAACTTGTAATTATTTGCTTCACACATCAAAGAAAAACATTAGAAATTAAAGCCCATTCACTGTCGCGTGTGATTCATGGCCTATGTTACAGATCTTGTAAAAGATGTTCATTTTTCTTTTTTTTTTTTCCCAGACCTCCTCCCTTCTTCCTTCTGTTCCATACACTCTTATACTTCCACTTCACATTGTTCAGTTCTTTGGACATTAATAATCTATACTTATATTTATCAGCAATATATAAATGTTAAGGAAATAAACTTTTCCTGCCCACTAGCCTGATTCATAACTCATGGAACCTCAGTTGCTTTGGTCCTCAGCATAATCTTTTATTATTAGATTGTTTATGCTGACTTCCTCAAGTCCTTGCTGAATGAGAACGACAGTCATGGTACCAAGATGCTTCATTTTCTTCTCTTTAGTGTGGAATCCTATAGCACTGTGGAACTTATAAATAATTGAGTTATTTTTAAACCACTGGATGTTTTCCAGTCACTCTATTTCACACTGGATTAATTATGTAAGAAAACCGAATTGTTCCTCACCAGTGTTACAACTTTTAAAAACAACATGCTGTTTAGATTCAGGTTTGGCAACTCAGGCCTGAGCTCCCCCAAATTTATGGCACCACACCCACAGCATAATAAAACCTTTAGTGGTCCTTTGTCTTTTAGCTTGCCTTCTATTTTTTCTCAAGGGTGTTTTATGCTGGAAGATGCAAACAAAAGTTGTCCAGATGTTATTTGTATCAGAGCAGGATTTCAGTCCAGCTATCTGTGGTTGCAAATGTTTATTTTAATGGGTTATTGTGAAATCCTTGCTGTGTAGACCTTCATAGCCTTATATGCATGTTCTCAGCAATGCCAGGACATTGTTTTTAAAAATATATCATTTTAGTCCACTTGAATGATTAGTAGTCACTAGGGGAGCAAAAAATGTAACACCTGTAGAAACACAGAGAGTATATTAGAAAATATTTTTGCCAATGCCCCCATGTTGACACTGTGCAAACTGCCTGATTATGAAACCATGGCCAGTGAGCTTTAGGTAAGCAGGAGGAAGGTGTGGTTCAAGCCCTAGCAACAGTCCCAGACCTCTGAGACCAAGTTACATGACTGCAGTAAACATACCAAGGGTGTCGGAAAAAAGACCAGCTGCTGCCCCATGCAGTTTGATGGAATGAAAGAAGAGCTTAGCTAAGTGACCATAGTATGATCAGCAAGTTTATTTTAGCTATTACAACAAGCACGGGGCTGGGCTTATTATTCATTTTTAGAATTCTAATAAAATCTTAACTGATGTTTCTTTAATACTAAAGTAAATTGTTTACCCTGTATCTAAAAACATGTATTATATCCTATGTACCAATTTGCAGTGGGGAATTTCTATTCCCTAAAATTAATTTTGAAACTAAATTACATCATGTGGAAATGGATTTGATTTTTTAAGAAAGTGCTAAATGTTAGAATTATTAGCTTTCTCTGAGAACTTATTTAAAATGAAAGGATGCTTGGAGTAACCATGTGAGGGATTCATTCATGGTTATAAAAAACACAAATGAAACAACAAACACATTTAAAAACTCTTAAAATTTAAACGTGATGCTAGAAAGGACCCCTAGGAGGAAAATTATTTTTAGACATTTAACACCAAGGAATAATAAGCCTTACACCAAAGACTTTGTTAAGTACTTTTGATTGACTTTGTAAGCAGATGCTAAAATACTTAGTTGAAAATAAAAGCTGGAGACAGTCTTTTATGAATCCGTTTTAAAGTAAATTAAGTGTTGCTATAGGTTTCATACAAATAAGCAGGCCTGGTAAGTTTTGGTGATTGGAAATTAGAGTTTATATGAGAAAAATTATTTTCATACTTTGGAGAGAAATAGATTTTAGGCTATTTCACGATAGCATGCATATGTCAGTCAACATTGTAATAATAACACTGTCCCACATCTGTCTGATAGTGTATAGTGCAGAAAATACTTTGAAAATTAACTGTCTTTATGGCCTTGCATATCTCATAGTGTCATACTTTCATCATTCTCCAGCGTCTGAAATGTTGTCATGTACCAGACTTGTCCTTCACAGGTGTGCACACAGTGCTATTTCTGTGAGACACTCCTGCATGTACTCAAATGGTTTTTTGGTTCAATGGATCAAGTGCTAGAACACAGACAACCCATACACACTAGTCATATGTTGCATTAATATCCCCAAACATAGGATTTACGTAAAATGTCAATGTCTTAATTTCTCCACTAAGATCACATACAAGAATTAGTGACACATTTGTGGCTAGAGAGAACACTAGAGAGGAAAAGTATACTGTTACTTTCTTCTTTCTGTCCAGGAGAATCTATCACTGCAGCCAAAGATCAGGTAACCAGAATGCTTGGTGTCTTAGTTTGGGTTTTCCCAGAAGCCAGACCAGAGATAAGGATGTGAGGGCAAGCAGTTTATTTGGGAGGTGCAGGAAACACTAGCTGAGGGTGGCAGGGGAGAGGCCAGGGAAGTGAAGTCATCCATTAAAGAGTCCTTTATTCAGCCAGCTATCACAGTGTGTGGCTGGAGTTTAATCCTGCAGGGGACCTCAGGGATATAGTGCAAAACACACACCTCACAATGACCCCCATCTACGAGGTGAGAAAGCTGGGATATTTACATGCCACCTCCTGAGACTCATTGAATGGAGAGTTATTGGATAGGAATGGGGGAGGAGAGGAATGGAGGTAGGGGTGGTAATGAATGCCTGGTATTTCTGGGCTGTCATGTGTGCAGTCTTCCTCAGTCCAGAAACAAAATCCTCAGGTGTATAAATACAAACGTTGGCAAGGCGGACTTTAGTCAGATCACACAGCAAGGTCTGCAGAATAAGGGTAGGGCACTAAACAATATCTGCTACATTTGAGAAATAAGATATTCTAGGATCTGAGGCTTCTAAAGATTTAACAAAAGTGAGTGTTTTGATTCATGTTGTTAAAATTATTCTAAAATATCATTTTATCTTTAAAAAATAATCCCAAATGAATTGACTAGGGAATATAATATATGAGCTTCTTTGAGAGTTCATGATCAAATGCTTCTCTGGTTCTTATTGCGATCATCATTTTTCAAGGAAGAATATCCTCCATACAAATGTCCACAATGTAAGGGAAAAAAGATGGCAATGCACTAACATCAAATAAATATTTCAACAGTTGGTTCAATTTAGGTTGAAAATTTAAAGCAAAACTTGTTTCTTGAGATATGCCACATTCCATTAAAAATAAACTATAGCAAGACATTAAAAAAAATCCACCTGTAATTCCAGCACTTTGGGAGGCCAAGGCGAGTGGATTGCCTGAGTCCACTGGTTTGAGACCAGCTCTGACAACTTGGCGAGAGATACCACCTAACTCTAGGCAGGATGGCTATCATCAATAACGCAAAAAACAACTGATGCTGGAGAGGGTGTGGCGGAAAGGGAACACTTCGACACTGTTGATGAGAGTGTAAACTAGTACAGCCTCTGTGGAAAACAGTGTAGCAATTTCTTAAAGATTAAAAATTGACATTCCATACGACCCTACAATGCTCCTACTGGGAATATACCCAGAAGAACTCAAATCGCTCTGTAAAGAAGATACCTGCATACATATGTTTATCGCAGCTTTGTTCACAGTAGCAAGAACATGGAACCAACCATACTGCCCATCAAAAGAGAACTGGATTCTCTATCCTGTTTCATTGGTCTGTGTGCCTGTTCTTGTACCAATACCAGGCTGTTTTGATTACTGTAGCCTTAAAGTTTGAAGTCTGGAAGTGTGATACCTCCTGTCTTGTTTCTTTTGCTAAGGATTGTTTTGGCTATTCATGGTCATTTATGTTTCCATATGAATTTCTGTATTGTCATTTCCAGGTCTGAGAAGAATGATGTTGGTAACTTAATGGGTATTGTGTTGAATCTGTAGATTGCCTTTGGTATTCACAATAGTGAAAGCATGGAACCAACAGTGTTGTCCATCAAAGCTGGACTGGATAAAGAAAATGTGGTACACATACACAATGGAATATGATGCAGCCATAAAGAAGGACAAATATATGGACTTCACAGCAATTTGGATGGATTTGGAGTCGATCATACTCAGTGATCTGTCACAGAAACAAAGAACAGAGTACCATATGTTCTCACTCATAAGCAGACCCAGAACAATTATAATACTATAAGAAAGCATTTGGCAGCAATGGGAAACTGTCAGGGGAGTGGGTGGTGGGTGGGATTGGCAGTTAAGGGAAACTGCTAGGGGAGGGAGGGGAGGAACATACCTCATCAACAAGGGTACCTGCATAATCAATGTTTGTACACCTAACCCTGAATCACACCCCACATCTTTATAATAATAAGAAAAAAATAAGAAGAAAAAAAGAGAACTGTGATACATATACATGATGTGATACATATACATGATGGAATATTATGCAGCCATAAAGAAAACAAAATTATGAACCTCACAGCTACCTGGATGGACTTAGAGTCCACAATTACATGTTCTCACTCATAAGTGGACCTTGAACAATTATAATACTGTAAGAAAAGGATCGGCAGTAGGGGGAAACTGCTGGGAGTGGGTCGGGGAAGCGGAATTGGCAGTAGTGGGATTCTGCCTGGGGGGGCACACCTCATTAACAAGGGTACCTGCATAATGAACACTTGTATGCCTAGCCCTGAATTCCCCACATCTTTCAAAGAAAAAAATTTTAAAGAAAAAAATATAAGATGTACAACATCCCCCCTACCGCCCCCCAAAATTAGCCAGGCGTGGTAGCCCATGCCTGTAGCTCCAGCTACTTGGAAGACTGAGGCGGAAGGATCGCCGGAGCCCAGCAGGTTGACGCTGGGGTGGCCGTGAGCGTGCCACTGTACTCCAGCCTGGGTGATAGAGTGAGACTCCAACTCAAAAAAAAAAAAAAAAGAAATCCCATAAGGCTGTGCAAAATTTCTTTTTGTGAGTCAAGATTTTATTATGAGTGCAAAAAAAAAAAAGTCATTAATTCAAGCAATCATTTACATATTTAACAACCAAATTTTTATATTTTACAATGTATCAGGGAAGTATAAAATGAATAACAGGAAGACGACCCAGGCCAATGGACAAGGTCTTTGGCATAGTTGAGAGTTGATACTGAAATTCAAGTCTGTCTCTTTGTAGTTAGGAGACTTTGAGCATGTTAATTCCCCAAGCCTCAATTTCCTCATCTGGAAAATAAGATTAATGAGACTACATATGAAAAGTACTTAGGAGTTTAGGAGTATGCCTGGCATGTTTTAAGCAATGATTTTAAGTCATTTTTATAACGGTGGTGATGAAAATGCTAGGATTGCTGCCATCAAAGTCTTTGCAATCAACTAAAGGGGGCTGATAGAAACACATATGTAACACAGAACAAAACATGCCTAGCATTACATATCACAGAGGATGAGAATAATTAGAGAAGTACTCTTAGAGGAAGTGGAATGGATAGGTGGTTCTTAGAAGAGAGAAAGGTTTCTGACAGGTGATGATAGGGTTCAGTTTGTGGGGTGATGTAAATCAAAGCATGGAGTTCTAATGGACCTGGTGTGACTGGAGCATTTGAGTACCAGTGCCTGAGGCAGAGCAAATGTAGCAACTGATCTCTTAATATTGGAGCGTAAAATGCCTCAGCTTTTGGAATCTTTCCTTCCCATCTATCTTTCCTCCTTGAAGTGAACTTATCTACTCTCCTTGGCTTTAATACTATCAGTTTACTGTTGAGCCCAAAATTTAGGTTGAAGAACCCACATTTAGGTTTCCAGGTAAGCTCACTTCCACGAACTTCATTTTGTTTTGTGTTTATGTATATCTATTTCAATATCTAACAGCCACCTCACAGCTAACATGTACAAAACTTAATTCTTTATATTTCCTTCTGAAACCAACTTATTTATGGATGACCCCATCCTTCTGATTGTTCCTGTTCTAAAGGGCAGTTCAAGCCCTCATCCATTTCATCAGCAGATCTGTTGTCTCAGTTTTCAAAATAGGCTTATGTCCAGCATATGACCTCTTCTCACTTCTTCTACTATTACCATACCATACTGGCGTCCTTCCTGGATTATTGCAATACCCTCCAAATCAGTCCTATGATTTCCTCTTGAGAACTTGAAATGCTTCTTCCCAAACAGCAGCAAACTTAATTCTGTTTGAGCATGTGATAGCATATTACTCCTCTTCAAAATGCTGCAGGTCTCCCCACACCCTGACGTTTCATCCAGAGTAAAAGCTCAAGTCGCCACAATGATAAAGAAAGCCCCTCTGGGTAATCTCACCTTTTACCTCTGACCTAATTTCTTTAGTTATTTTCTTCTTGATTTTGTTATTTCAGTTATACCAGGTTATTTGTTATTCCCAACCTGATGTCTTCATTCTGCCTATTTCCTCTGCCAGAAACGTTACACCTCCAGCCATTTTCATGGTGAATGTCATTACCTTCTTCAAGTCTTTGTTTAAAGTTCATCTTCCTTTGTCACATCCTGGTTACAAAAACTCTGCTCTATTTGTTTTTCCATATTCTTTACTGCCCTGTAACACAATGTACTATTTAGTAATTTTATTTGATGTTTCTCTTCTACCATCCACTAGGATATAGCTCCATGAAGACATTGTATGTTCTGCTCAGATGTTTCCTAAAGGAGTGGTCAGCACGTTTAGATGTTCAGCATAGAAATGTTCAGCATAGAAAGAATAAGAGAATTAATGTTCTCTCTTCTTTCTTTTGAAATATGCTTTTGAGCCGGGCTCGGTGGCTCAGCCTGTAATCCCGCGCCTTTGGGAGGCTGAGGTGAGTGGATTGCCTGAGCCTGCGGGTTCGAGACCCGCCTGGGCAACGAGACCTCATCTCTACAATAAATCAAAAAATCAGCCGGGCGTGGTAGTGCATGCCTGTAATTCCAGCTACTTGGAAGGCTGAGGCGGAAGGATCGCCGGAGCCCAGCAGGTCGAGGCTGCGGTGACCGGGAGCGGCCACTGCACTCCAGTCTGGGCGACAGAGTGAGACTCCAACTCAAAAAAAAAAAAGAAATATGCTTTTATCTCATTGGCAGAAATGGAGCACAGTATTCCTTATTATTTAAAGGGTCTTAGACACAATTTTGATAATCTTTTAAAGGTTCTCTCCATTGGAAAATAGGGTATGATACAAAATAAAGAATTATTTAGTCTATACTTTGGAAAATTATTGCATTTAGATCCATGTTAGAGAAAGAAAACCTAATAACATATTGAGTAACTTCAATATGGACAATATTGCATGATTTCATCCAAATTCACAATAACACTGTGAGTGTGTGTCATCTCAGCTTTAATTATTTGAAAACTAGATTTCAGAGAAATTGAGCAATTTCCCAATATTCACACAGTAAATGGAGTGATCTCAGGTTAGAACCTAGGTTTTTCTGATTCCATAGCTCTTACTAATTGACCACCTTGATTGATAAATTAGTATCTGTTATGTAGATATGTGAAAAATCGAAAGTGTACAAAAGTCTCTGAACCTAACAATTGAGAAATAAATGGTTTTTAATGAACATATACATTCATATCCAAGATATCTTATCACATTTTAAATATTTATCTTGCTTTTAGACCACTCCACTTGGAACATCATAGATGTTCAAAGCCTTCATTATAGACAAACAAGGAAATGAGAATTGGGCATTCCTATAGAAAAAACTGTTTAGGAAGTTATAATTACTAATTATTCCAAAGATGTGTGAACCAGAACCACTTTGGCACATAGATGCACATATTTTGTCAAGGTGCTGCATAAAGTAACACCTCATGAAGTTTACTGACTAAAAGTAATCTTTGAAATATTTACTTTTGGTTTAGATACTTATTTGTAATTTTTCCAAACTTTGGTTTGAATTTTCACAAGAACATGTTATTTTTGTGCTTGTTTTAAAGCAAAATGTAGGCTTTTTTTGTAATATCTTTTCCATTCTCTTGTAACTAATATTCATGTTCTTAAAAGTTTACTTCACTCCTTTCTGTATGCATGTCATTTGTATTATGAGGCAGAAGCATCTGCTTAAACATCTCTCATCTCTCAACTGATTATATTTTATTTATTTCAAGTACAGATTACTAATTTGTGTCATTTTCATTCCTCTCTGCTGGATAAGTCTTATTTTCCTTTTTCAATGCAGTCAGTAATTTCTGGGGAAGGAAGCATTTCAAGTTCACTAAAGAAAAATATATTTTATGTTTCCTCACTTCATTTTTCCCAGTCTCCTATCCACCTAACAAGTCTAACAAGAAGTTACAGTCCCACAATCACCGTAAGCACAAATTTAGAGGCATACAATCTCATGAAAAGAGAACTTTGTCCACAGAGTTCTTTCATTTTATAGGGGAGAAAGTGAGGTCTAAAGAGCTTAAATGGCTGCCCTAAGAGCATGCAACTAGGAAGTGACTGAGCCAGGATGATAATTCTCATTTCATGTATTCTCTTATGTGTTAGATTATTTTATTTTTTGAAAGTAAGGGGGCAACCTCCTCAGGTCCCCTCCCATTGTGGGAGCTTTTCTGTCCTCTCAAAAAATCCTGCTTTAGAAAAAAAGAAAGTAAGAAACTGATACTGTAAAGGTAACTTTGTACTACTATGCTCACAGAAATGTTGGGGCATTAAGTATTATTTAGGACTTATTTTAATTTGTGATGTTTCCCCCAAATGAGCATAATAGCACCTTGCAGTTTGGGGCTGCAAAAATGTTTACTTCTGAAACTTTATGTTTCTTTGAGAAAGTTAGCATCTGAAAGAAGAAATTCATTTCCTAGTTTCCAACTAACAGTCAACGTGATATTCTACGTAGGTTTTCTTCTTTTTAAATCTTTTTATGTAGTAAACAAAATCCACAATTAGCTTCATATGCTTTCCTATTTAAACCATACTATAGAAAGTAGGTAAAACAACAAAACAACAACAAAAAACTCAAATTAGATGCAAGATTTCCAGTGAAATAAGTTTGCCATCCTTAGTTTATCTTCTGCAGCTGAACATGCATGAAATGCTCCACCCACTTTTCTAGTTGATATGGTTTAATGCAGTTCCACTGAATGAGCCTGTTAACCTAACCTTCAATTTGCTGGGGTTTGAACTCTGAAATACAGCTTTGCAAACATAGTTTAATAGCTGGTATAAGGACTTCATTTGAATTTTTAATAATATGAATTAAATATTGCTAGAGATGCTTTTTGAGACTTTTAAAAGTGATCTAATGTATAGAAAGTCAAATATAGATAAGCCTGAAATGGCTGCAGCACAAATAGCAGGGTTGGAGATACTACAGGCCACACACTTCTTGGCACATTGAGATAGCAACCACAAAGCAATAATTAAAAATTGCATCTTAAGCAATTATAATATTATATTACAATGTCTTCATATATTGTATAGTTGACTTCAGATGGGTATTAGTCAAATAGAGGGGAGCATTGACTTAAAAGTTCTATTGTTTCAAAATTCGAAATTGGTACCTAGACAAATCAGAAGACAATCAACAGACTAACGGACCATTTACTCATTACTATAGAATTTCTTAAAAACTGCAAGTTTTGTTAATGTGGGGTATTTTAATATGATAAGTTTTATGTGAGATTTAGCTAATGGTGAAATTAGTGGTGCTTGACCAACATTTTAAAAATAATAAAACAGAATAGAAAATGTCAGACTAGCCGGGATCGGTGGCTCAGCCTGTAATCCCGCGCCTTTGGGAGGCTGAGGTGAGTGGATTGCCTGAGCCCGCGGGTTCGAGACCCGCCTGGGCAGCGAGACCTCATCTCTACAATAAATCAAAAAATCAGCCGGGCGTGGTAGCGCATGCCTGTAATTCTGCTACTTGGAAGGCTGAGGCGGAAGGATCGCCGGAGCCCAGCAGGTCGAGGCTGCGGTGGCCGGGAGCGGCCACTGCACTCCAGTCTGGGCGACAGAGTGAGACTCCAACTCAAAAAAAAAAGAAAATGTCAGACTATATTTCATATGATACAGTTAAATTATTGTGTGAAGTTTTGTCTTAGATTTGTATGTTTTGTGTACTGAATATTGTTGCAAAATGTGTGTGTGTGAGTGCTTTTTTCTTCTTTTTTTACTCTAAGAATGGTTTGACAAATATTGGCTCAGGATATTTGAATTCAGTTTGTATTAACAAAATCTATTATTCCCATTTATCTTCTTAGGGATATATCTAGCACATATAATCAGGCATATATAGAATAATAACACTGAAATATAACAAAAGTTTAGCTTTTTAATAACTTCCAGAAAAATGCCCAGACTATGACAATAACCTGTAAGGTAAAGTACTTTGTGGGGAGAAAAAATACTTAGTATTAGCCTTTGCTGCTCTTTAAACTATAAACACGTGTGTACATGCGTTTTACCTAAACCTTTTCTTTATTATTTCTTTTAGCATAGCTTTCTTACATACTAAAAGTTTCAGGGAATAAATTCAGTACACCTGGATATATTCTTTCTTTACCATGTCAGCAGATTGCTGCTTTCGGCTATAAGACCAGTGTCATGTTGTTTATTATTTTAGGTTTATACCTTATACTTCATAAAGTATAAGGACAATTATTAACCAGTTAGAATCATTTGAGCAAAATTCATAGAAAAGATAATTTAAGTTAGAAACAACCCATAAAATCTGGACATTAGCTGCAATGAATCATGGAAGGGCAGTTCTAATTTATAGCTCTGTGAATTCTCTAATGGGTTAATCCCCCAGAATTATACACAATGCAGTTTACTGCTGGTTGTCTGGATTTGCACAGCCAAGCTTTCTTTTCATAAACAGAAATATGTATTTATTTCTTTTGCCCACTCTACCTCTTTTTAAGAGTGAATATCTGTGAGTAACGTGGGTCATGTATTAGTGATTTCAAAGATTGGAGAAAAAAAGTGATGTACTCTTGCTTCAGAAACACTGCACCTCTTCTTTCCATACTTACTGAGAATCCGTATACAACTATTTTATATTCTGGCATTGAGTCTTCAATTAGACTATTGAGAAAAAAAAGTTTATCTTTGTGGCTAAGTATAGGCTTTCTTTATATCTTTATAATTTGATATGAACTGGACAAAACCAGATAAGTACAAAAGAATAAATAAAGACAGTTCAGATCCTAGAAAGGGATCAGGCCTGGCCATAACAAGGAAACACACTGAGACAATGGATTCAATAACTGATATGGCCATTGTGGTGAGGCAATAAGGAAAGAAGTAACAGAGGAGAACAGATCTTGGATAGCTTTTGAATACTTTTCTTGCCATGTGATGAAATGGTTGCTTAAAGCAGCTGGCTGCATTTAATTATTTTTATTTCAATTTTATTTTTTTAATGTGGTTACTTCATAGACACATTTATTTTCCAACGTAGCTCCTTAGTAGTATAATATAGAATGCCTCATTAGCAATGGAAAATGGGCTTAAGTTTGGAGCAGGAATGTTCTGAATAATGTTTTTAGATGTGGAAGAAGTTAGCAAGAGAGATTATAGAAACTCTCACTTCCCCCTGGAGATCTTTAAAACAAGTAAAAACTTTTTTATTTAATCCACAAATTTCACATAAGATCTATCCTAATTTACTGGTGCTGCCTTTGCTTTACTAAGTTCTCCCCCTTTGTTCTTCCTTCTGCTGCTTTTGCTTGGGGAAGCCTCATGAGAGCACAGAAATATGCTTTAGCTGGAGGGAGGATATGGGCACTGCTCTAGCAAATAGAGTGCCTACATTGCATTCTATTTCTCTCCAGTTTCAATCTAGTTTTCACATTTCTCATTTAAGGATGTTGGATTAGTGCACTGGCTTTCAAAGTATAGTCTCTGGACCAGCAGTATTAACAGCACCTGAGAATTGTAAGAAACGCAGGCTGGGTACGGTGGCTCACGCCTATAATCCCAGCACTTTGGGAGGCTGAGGTGAGAGGACTGCCTTAGTCCAGGGGTTTAGACCAGCCTGGGCAACTTGAGACCTCATCTCTATAATAAATTTTAAAAAATTAGCCGGGCAAGGTGGTGCGTGCCTGTAGTTCCAGCACCTTGGAAGATTGAAGCAGAAAGATCTGAGCCTAGCAGGTTGAGCCTGCAGTGGCCATGAGCATGCATGCCACTGCACTCCAGTCTGAATGACAGAGTGAGACTCCGACTCAAAAAAAAATTAAAAGATTGCAACCTCTGGTCCCAAGCCAGATCAAATGAGTGAGAAATTGAGATTTCAAAGAAATGTTGAACTTCTGCACATACAGATATGTCATATTCTATCATGATTGGAAGAACTGAGCAACTCAAATTCCAAAGGAAAAAAAAAAGGTGAAAACAAGACAACTACAAGAACAGACAAAATTTCTGGCAGTGTCCACTGTCCAAGAAGACACACATACTTGTTTAAACCCAAAGAACCAATTCATCCTAGATGGTTCAGACACAGTTCATATACAAAGAGTCAACAAATTCAGTCAACAAATATTTGTTGGATACATGGTATGTGCCAATCACTGTGTTAGTCACAGAGGACACACTGTGAAGATGGCAGACGTGGGGCAACTATACCCGGTTCTTGACAGAGACAAGAATAAAGGATTTCAATAACTGAATCAGGCAATTTTTTTTTGACTGCTGACACCACCAAAAAAAGTTTTTATATTTCCAGTAGTTTATACCTTGCAGGTGGAAAAGCCTTTCCTACCAGAGAGGATGGTTACAACACCCCTGATGAAATTTCCTCAGCCTGACAGTATGTTTACTAAGCGTGCTATCTTTAGGGCATTCTAAAGAAAGGCAAACTACAGTACCAGAAAGCATAGCAGCTGAGACGTTTGCGTGTGCTTCTAACTCAGATCTGAAGGGTAAAGCTGAAGAGTCGGCCGCAGCTGGAAGAATGGGGGGCAGAACACTGGCAATGGGCAAAATGGTTATTCATTTCCTCTCTTGTGATCTTTCATCTTTCATTTTTGTGAATCTCAATACATAGTTGAGACTTTTCCCAGATTCACAATCAACTCTGATTATCTGCCTTCTCTCCCCACTTTTCCCTTTTTAGTTTCTTGGATGCTGTTAGAGGAAAAAGATAAAAACTATCTGGCATGGAACATTCTTGCCTTTCTTTCCTTACTTCCTTCTTTCTTTCTTTTTTTTCTTTTTTTTTTAGGTCATTTAGTATTTGTTTAAGGTTTGAGAAAAAGAAGAGAATAAGACTGAGTGATAAGAAGAGGCAGAAAGTTTTGTTTCTTTTCAAATATGTTTTTCATCTCCGACCTCATATTAAAACTTGCAGTGCATTCAGACATAATATTTACATAATTCTAAGCAGGTAGTGATTCTTTTGGTGACAAAATTATTATACAGTGTTTATCCCTGTTTATGCTCCCATGGTTTCATAGCTTTTTATTTTCCTTGAGATTTAATATGTGTGGACAATTTAGTTTGAATGAACAGCCTAGCAACAGTTTGATTGCTTTAAGCTACTCATAACTTTTTGCTTACCTGAGCATCAACTCTTAAATTCACTATAATTATTCTAATCCTCTGTACGAACACAAGATCCACATAGTTGTTGAGGATTTACTAAGTGCAGGATACGGAGAGGCACAGCTTGGGCTACAGCCTAAAAGCTCCATAATCCCTGAGGCTAGTTTCTTCTTCATCCTGCACAGAGGTTTCCGGTGGTCTGCTGTGAGTCTTACTCAGTGAAGCAATTTATCAATAAATTAAATATAGACCCAAAGTGATGTGGCCAGATTGGGAAAAAGCAAAAGCTTTCAAGCTGCTAGTGAGAGTGGATATATCAAAAGACAGAATCACGACCCCGCCCCCCGATTTCCAACCCCACGTGCTGAAAGATGTTGACAAATGCGATAGGCTAACTCTAATATACATACTACTCTAGCAAATAGAGTGCACATATATGTGTGTGTGTGTGTGTGTGTGTGTGTTGTGTGTGTGTGATCAAAATAATTTTAAGATAATTGTAAGACTCTACACCTGGATTCAAAAGCAAAATACACAATGATAGAACTGGAGGTGACATGACTTAGTAACAGCATGTGTGAAAGAGTCTTAGGCATTTAGTTGACAATAAGCTCAGTAGGAGTCAACAGTAATGTGGCTGCCAAAAAGGCTGATGAACCCCCAGGCTGCATTAATAGAAGTTTTGTGCTAGAATAAGGGAGATAATGGTGCCACCCTCCCCCCACCACTGCCACCACTTGGAGAATGCGATCAGTCCTGTGGGCCCCACCTGGATCCATTTGCAGAGAATGGTGACAATTAAAGACAGTATGAACTATGGCACGCAAGGAAAAGTTGTGGAAAGTGATAAGGTTTACCTTTAGAAAAGTTTTGTAGAGGACAGGGTGCCTTGAATAATAGACTTTTCAAAAATGAATTAGAGTTACTCTGTGTGATTAAGAAGAAGAAAGAGAACCACACTGTAGATGCCTTGGAGGGATGAACTAGAAAAATAATATAGGCATTGATGTTGAACAGATCTAGCATGGAACGCTGGCTGATAAAGCTACTCTATAAGCTTAGACAAGTTTATTTTTCCTTCTTCACCTCTATTTTCATATTCATTTTATGAAGAAAATGACTACCTTAAAGATATGATGTGGGGATTAGAAATAATGCACTCAAAATACCGAACACAGTGCTTATCAGGGTATGCAGTCAGAATCTACAGCAGCCATGATAACAGTCGGAAATACCTAAAGTATAATAGGCCACATTGGGATGATGACAAACCTTCGCCACCTCACAGTAGTAGGCATGGTACCCAATGGGTTGTTTTGTATCCCTTATACCCCTCCATCCCTCCCTGTTTTAGCAGTGTCCGTTTTCTGTTGTTCCAGTCCTGTGCCCACTTGTGTCCCATATTTAGTGCCCACTTATGAGTGAGAAGATGGTATTTTTGTTTCTGCGATAATTCACTTAGAATGAAGGTCTCCAGCTGCATTCATGTTGCTGCAGAGGACTTGATTTTGTTCTTTTTTATGGCTATGTAATATTTCATGTTGTATGTGTACCACATTTTCCTTTATCCAGTCCACCTTTGATGAGTGCGTGAGTTAGTTTCATGTGTTTGCTATTGTAAATAGTGCTGCAATAAACAAATAAATGCAAGTGTCTTTTTTGTAGTGTGATTTGTGTTCCTTAGGGGATATTCCCAGAAGTAGAATTGTTGGGCCAAATGGTAGCTCTATTTTTAATTCTTTGATAAATCTTCAAACTGCTTTTTACACACACACACACACACACACACACACACACACACACACACAGAAAAGTATCCCTTTTGAAGTGTTCATAGACTGTTCAGAAAAGGCCGTGAGGGTCATAGTCTCAGCATATTTACTTATGAAGGAGCCCAGTTTATGCTAATATTAGGAATAGAAAGCAAAGATGGCTATACTGTAAATACTATCATAAAGACATTCATAAAGATATCACCAATTCTTATTTTCTCCCAAAGAATTGACACAAGTAAAATTATAAGTTGCTTTAATAATAATGCATAATTAATCAAATGCAAAGAAACCAAACCTCTACACTGTAATTTTTATATTCCAAATAAATTGGTCTTCCCCTGAAATGAATGTTTGACTTAATTCTGCAAACAACCATGACAGAATCACAATATAAACTTACTGCAAGAAGTTTTTCCATCTTTCACTTCTTAAAAAAATTACTGTGATACAATAAGTGTGACATAAAATGAAGCACTTACCTGATGAAAACAAAAGACCAGAGTCCTAATTCAAACAAGATATTTCAAATATTTGCTTCACTTAAGTAACATAATGTATCATTTTATTAGGTCATAGTTTTACTAATGAAAAATAATGAATATAGTAAAGATAAAAAATACTTATGTATGAATGTATATAATAAGTTATGGGAGTTAGGAAAATTAAAAGACATTGTTAGAGTAAAGTGACATGCAATATATCTCAATTATGTATTTTTAACTTCTAAATAAAATTGTGAATCTGTAAACATCTTTATGTGAAAAATGTTAAGAGAGATATTCAAAAGGCCACGTCTCCAACCATGTTAAGTTTCACTACTGTAAATTAGGTTATTGAGTGAAAAAAAGGGAATTTTATTTCACTTTCTGGAACATCTTTTGCTGATATTTGATCATTACATTTTATTACTTAATAATAAAATAAAAATGCTGAGTGGTAATAATTCTTAACATATTTTAAATTGATGTATCCTGATTTTTAAAAAGTAATGCACAAATATATTGCTACCATTTTTATTCCCCAAATCCCACTCTTTGAACAGAAATTATATTTTGTTTTATTTTATTTTTTTGAGTTGGAGTCTCACTCTGTCGCCCAGACTGGAGGGCAGTGGCCGCTCCTGGCCACCGCAGCCTCGACCTGCTGGGCTCCAGCGATCATTCCGCCTCAGCCTTCCCAGTAGCAGGCAATCCACTCACCTCAGCCTCCCAAAGGCGCGGGATTACAGGCTGAAATACTGATCCCGGCTTATATTTTATTTTTAAGGGCATTTGATAATTGACAGACAGTAGCAAGATGATATTATATATTAATAAAAGTTTTTCCTAAGCTCAGTTTTGAGGAAGGAGAAGAAAGGGAGGAGAAAAAAGAAAGAAGACAAACAGAAGAAGAAAATGAAGGCCAGCCAGGTGTGGTGGCTTACACCTGTAATCCCAGCACTTTGGAAGGCTGAGAAGAGAGAACTGCCTGAGCCCAGGGGTTCGAGACCTGCCTGGGCAACTTGGCAAGACCTTGTCTCTATAATAAACCAAAAACTTAGCCAGGCGTGGTGGCACGCACCTGTAGTTCTAGCTACTTGGAAGGCTGAGGTGGAAGGATAACCTGACCCCAGCAGATTGAGGCTGTGGTGGCCGTGAGTGTGCCACTGCACTCCAGCCTGGGCTACAAAGTGAGACTCCAACTCAAAAATAAAAAGAAAACGAAGGCTACAAATTTGCATCCTAGTACTTCCCATAAATTTGTTATTTTTTGGCTATTCTTTCATGTGCTTTTCTCTTTGCTAATTGTAGTATGCATTCATTCAACAATTCAAAATTGCCATTAACATGATCTCAAAGTAGATGAAATTTAAGAAGTGCTGAATGGCTATGTGAATCAGGTTAGATAAGGTATAGACGTTGCAGTGTGTCTGGTATTGTGATGTTCCATGGAGAAATTTGATCCAGGTTGTTGCATTTTAAATCAGCATATTGGACAATGACTGTTACATCTTCAAGGAACAAGAGTGTTAATGGCTAAGTACCAATGTAATTGCAGAATATATGGATGAAATTTAGGCATGGTGAAATTCAGGACTCATGGAATAGTGCTTTTAAAAGGAATTAAAGAATTATTTAGAATATAAAAATAACTTATTATCTACTCCATATTACAAATAATTAGGGATAAAGGACATAAAAATGCTGATCCCTTTTTCTTATAAATAAATGCCTTAAAACCAAATGAGAAGAGAAGAAACTCTTTAAGTTTATACATCTGCACTCTTAAGTGTATGCTAGTATATATCAACCATACCAGGAGCATAGCTGGAGAACCTTACAAATCCAGGACACAATTCCTCTCCACAGAAAGTTTATAATTTACCAGAGGAAAAAATGAAAATGTGGATTTAAAAACAGTCTACACATATATGACATGTATATGTTCATATGTATACGTTGAATATATGCAAGGGGGACCCATAAAAACCTAGAATTTATTTATAAAAAATTGTGTATTTACTCTTACATGTCTAAACTTCAGTCACCTTCAATGTACTCTCTGTTTGATGCCATAAACCTATCAAGATGTTTTTTCCATTGCTTGGAACAGTTTTTGAACTCGTCAATTTTGATGCCTTTTGGTACTTCTGCTGTTTTTTGTATGTTTGTTTCACCTCTTCTCCATGGGTAAAACATTTCCTTTTGAGGAATTTTTAATCCGGAGAAACAAAAATTCACTCGGGGGCAAGATCGGTTGAATTGGGAGGATGGGGCACAGGGATCATACCATTCTTGGTCAAAAACTGCTGAACACTTGGTGCGATATGGGCAGATGTGTAAACGTGTAGAAAGAACCCCCCCCCCATGCACAAAAAAATTCACTGAAGCTGAACGCGGTCTTTCACAACAATGCTAGCTGACACATTGAACTGATGGGTTTCTAGAACACTTACCTAGGAAAGGAAGCCCATACTACAAGGGGCCTGTCCTCTAAAACATAATTCTAGACTTTTCTGGTCCTTCCTTGTACACGTAAAATAAGTGCTACATAAGCATTGAGATATGATTTATGTGCATTGACTTATTGACTCCCTGACTAATGATGGTTTGATTTACATGTTTTAAACTTTACAATGGTGTGAAAGCATACGCATTCAGTAGAAACCGTACTTCAGTACAATATTCAATAAATTACATGAGATATTCAACACTTTATTATAAATAGGCTTTGTGTTAGATGATTTTGACCAACTCTAGGCAAATGTACATGTTTTGAGCACTTTTAAATTAGGCTAGGCTAAGCTGTGATGTTCAGTAAGTGAGGTACATTAAGTGCGTTTTGGCTTATATTATTTTCAATTTATGACAGGTTTATTGGGATGTAACCCCATAGTAAGTCAAGGAGTATGTGCATTTTCATTGAGGACAGAAGATTCTAACGAGATCTTTGGAGGAGAGTAGAATATTAGTAGGAGAAAGACAAGTAGGAGAAAAATAATAAACATTGCTATCACGAAATCACCAATAAGACATAAAATCGAGTCATATGCCTCTTTGGAAAAGGATAAATCACAGACCTGGCCATGATTACCCAGGGAACTATGTTAGACAGGAAGACAAAAGTGAGGATATTTGCTGGTGGAATTAAGAGAGGGTAAAGATGGGATGCTGAAAAATACAGCCCTGCATACACTCGCCCTTGAGCTTAGACTAAAAGGGATAAATCCTACTCTATTTTCTCATCTATTTAGTATAGGAAAGCAGAGTAACATTTTCCCAATCAAAAAGAACTGCATGCACATTTCAAAGTGCTTTTGTTTAGGTATCATCTTACCTTTGTGAGATTTCACATCATTATCACAGATTTTGGATAATGAAGTTATAATAAGAGTTGTCATTTTAAAGTAGAAACGTTTATGTAAGTCAGCATAGCAATACTGTATTATTACCTGTGCATTACACAGTTCTCAGTAGCAACTGTAACAGTTCAGGATGCCATTCCTACATACATTTACTTCATTTCACCAGCTCTTAACTTTCTCCAAATGTTTATATAGGGGCCAGGTAGGAGACAGAAGAGTAATGTGGCTATGATTTACAAGGCTTTCTGTCACATAATAAACCAAAATGGCAATGTAGACATGACTTGAAAACAAATCCCTGGGAGTAAAACTATTCACCAGAGGAGGAAAACAAGGACCTGGTGATCTGAACACAAAATATTAAGCACAGAAATATAGACCACAAGCAAATCCCCTAAAGCAAAAACTCAAGAGGATATTTGTATGGTGGTTACAAACACAGCTTTGGAGCCAAACTGCCTAGACATTTGTTACCTGTGTCACTTGGGAAAGTTGCTTCACTTTTCTAGGCCCCAATTTCCCATCATAAGCAGCCTCATAAAGTTGTGGTGAGGAATAAAAGAGTTACCGTTTGTGAATATCTCAGAATTGCATTCAGCAGTGTCACTTAAATAGTGTAAGCATGTACATCTAGATGCTTCTTGACTTATGATGGAATTATGTACTGATAAACCTGTTGTAAGGTGAAAATACGGTAAGCTGAAAATGTGCTCAATACACCCAACATACTGAACAACACAGCCTAGTTTACCTTAATAATATTTAGAACACTTACATTGAACTGCAATTGGGCAAGATCATCTAACACAAAGTCTGCTCTATAATAAAGCATTGAATACCTCATGTAATTTTCGGTTGTGTGAAACTTGAATTATGTGTATCACATACAAGGTTCACATCTAGTAGAAATGAGTGTGTAATGTCCTAATAAAAATAGTAAAGTTTAAAAAGTATAAGTCATAGAGTTAAGAGTAAAAGGGGGTGCTAAAAGTATTGACGTTTATATAATATTGAAATGTTTATTTGTTGATCGCAAAAAAAGTTCTCTTTGCAAACTGATATTACTTTATTCAAAAATAAAACTCTTTGTAAGGATAAAATAATCTATATTCATATGCAATGAAACAAAATAAAATTATTCTTATTGAATATTGAATATTAGGAAGAAACACAGGTACATGAGTTATTTTGGGTCCATCTTCGTGAGTCATTGCCATTTTCTTAGTTTGTGTTTGTCTCTATTATTGCATTATTGTTTTGGTCCCTAGAACATATTTTGTTTTTCAGTGTTTTTATTTTTAATTTTTTAACAGATTTTCTAAGGTATAATTTACATGTCATAAAATTCACTCATTTTAAATGTACAAATCAATACTTTAAAATAGATTTATAAAGTTGTGCAAACATGATTATAAAGGTTTCTTCCTGTCTGAGTTTTTTATAGATTCTGAATATTAGTCCTTTGTCAGGTGCCTAGTTTGCAAAGATTTTCTCTTATTCCACAAATTGTGTATTTGAAGGTTTCTTTTACTATGCAGAAGTTCTTTAGTTTGATTAGGTCCCTCTTATCAACAGACACCTAAAGTGGTGGAGGGAGGGAAATGGGTAAGGGTTGAAAAACCACTCATTGAGTGAAGGATTCAATAGGACCCTAACCTCACCATCATGCAATAAACCTATGTAACAAACCCGCACATGTGCCGCTTGAATCTATTAAAAAAAATTAAATGTTTTCTTTTGGTAATTTTTCATACAATTACCTGAAAATTTCTTTTTATGATTAATTACTCTGAAATTATTGCTATTTTCAACTGACTTTCTCTATGGACCATAATATTTTTAATTGAGAAAATGATCAGATGCTAAAGAATCTGCTAAGCTCTTATAGCTACTAAACAGTGGATATTCTCAATTCTAATTTTTTAGTATAAAAATATGAACATAAAAACATGATAAAGAGTGAGTAGTAAATTATGAGGGTAGGTGAAATGTAGTATCAAAAATTATCATCAATTTACAAAAATCAGGTGATACATACCCACTAATGTTCTCCACCAGCATAAAAATATAATGCAACATTTTTAATTAAAAAATTCTTAATAGCCACATTAGGAAAAAAATTAAATAATTAAAAAGTAAAATTAAAATATGAGGACAGAAGCTTAAAAATTGTCTAAAATTACCTGTCAGGTACAGTGTTCACTAGTATTTGGGTAATGAGGACCCCCAAAACTCAATCCCTACCAGTATGCAATATGTTCATGTAACAAACTCCTAAAGGCATAGTACGCCTTAAATATAAAATAAAATTACAAAAAAGTTTGGATGCTTTGAGCTAGTTCAAAACATGGCAAAAAGATATATACAGGTTCTGATGCCTGATGGGTAGGACCTGCACACAATGGTTCTATGCATTATCAATCTTGCTTACTAAAGGATAAAGTTTATAAAGTGCATTGAAGAGTGCCTGGCATGTGCGAAGTTCTCTGTAAATGTTAGTTCTTTGAATCTTTTTTGTGAAAGCAACTATGTGAAACTTTGCTAACTTTTTTACAGAATTACAATAAAAGATATGGCTTCTGCTCTCAATTAGCTTCCAATCTAAAACATATGAATATAAATAATCTAAATATTTTCATAGTTACTGTTTTTTTGTTTTAGTTGTTTTACTTTTAGTCACTACTAAACTATTTCTATAATATATCACTTTTCAGGTAAGTTTTCGTGATTATTTTGAATGCTTTGCCATATTAAAACTACAGCTTTTTATTTTTTTCTCCATTGCAATGTACTATACACATTATTCAATTAAAACTAGAAATGTCAAAAATTTCCCACACAATGATGCAATTTTGCAGAAAAATTTTGAAATTTAAAATTAAATATTAAACACTGTTTGATCTGTATCATTTAAATTTTTCAATGTTATTTTTGTAATTGCAATGATAAAAATTTTTTTCTGGCTGCAAGGTTTGTTTTGATTATCCTATTGTATAAAAAGCTTCAAAAACTGATAATTTCTGGTGCTTCATTTTAAAAAATCCTTTGGAGAGGTTTTCCAAATGATTTCTAAGAGTCATATAAAAAGCATAAGAGTTATAATATCATTTTAGAGTACATAGGGTTGTTTACAAAGTAAATTTTCAAAGTTTCAAACATTTCTAAAATCTGTTTATTGATGGATAGTTAAAATTTCAAAAAATATACTGCCATAGTCTTAAAATTATTTTTCATCATAGGCTTCATCACATAAATTCTGTGTTTTAGTCAGTCCTACTATGTAAAAACAAAAAGTATACTGTACATTCTGATTATAAAAATTTATATTTCAACTGGAAATATTCTCAGTTTTTAAACAAAAGTACACATTATGTATGTGCTACAGCCACTTCCAAGTGTATCTCTGATCTATAAGTTTCTTAATTTAGTAAGAATATTTTTTCATATTAATTATCTTCATCAAGATTTATATTTATGTTATCATTGTAAACATGTAAGTTTACCTTTAATTTTAACTTTTTTTTTTTTTTTGAGTTGGAGTCTCACTCTGTCACACAGACTGGAGTGCAGTGGCCGCTCCCGGCCACCGCAGCCTTGACCTGTTGGGTTCCAGTGATCCTTCAGCCTCAGCCTTCCAAGTAGCTGGAACTACAGGCGTGCACTACCACGTCCAGCTGATTTTTTAAAATTTACTGTAGAGATGAGGTCTCGCCAAGTTGCCCAGGCAGGTCTCGAACCCGCGGGCTCAGGCAATCCACTCACCTCAGCCTTCCAAAGGCACGGGATTACAGGCTGAGCCACCGAGCCCGGCTACTGTCATTTAATCATTAACAAAATTCTGCTAATAAAGCCAATACATTAGCAGCTATCATTTTCATATTTGAAAGTGCACAAGAAAAATTGAACTGAAACATATATAAAATTAATGAAGACTATTAATTTGATTTAAATAAAAAGCCTTGCTTTTAGTGTGATATGTAAACCTACTTTATTTAGTTATATTTGTTAAATTATTGTCTTTGGTACAGTTACCTATAAACAACTACTAGCTTTTCAAGTGAACGCTGATACTTATTCAGAAGAGTTGTATCTGGGCTTCATATACTTAGTGATAAAAATACAGTACCTATAATGATAATAAATGTCAATTAATTCTTTGTGTAAAAGTGTATCTTCTTTCTTGGCAAGCAAAAACTCAATAATTTCTCATTAAATTGTTTTAAAAATAATTTTTGCCTTATTTTTAATTTATTTGTTTTGAGTCAAGGTCTTACTCTGCCACTCGGGCTGGAGTGCAGTGGCATGATCATGGCTCACCATCTTCTCTAACTTCTAGGCTCCAGTAATCCTCCCATCTCAACCTCCTATGTAGCTGGGACTATGGCACATGACACCATGCCTGGCAAATTTATAATTTTTTGTAGAGATGAGGTCTCAATATGTTGCCCAGGTTGGGCTCAAGCAATTCTCCTGCCTCAGCCTACCAAAGGGCTAGAATTATAGGCATGAGCTACCACTCCTAGTCAATTTTCACTTATTAAACAAACAAACAAAAATACTGCAAAGCAACAAGATAATGTATATTTATACATTTACAAAAATACAAAATAAAATATTCATATATTTTTAATATCATTATATTTATTTATATTATATATTCACAAATGCAAAATGAGACAAAACCTCTGTGGAAAGAACACCTATATTATTCTGTAATCTCAGTGGCTAAATGGCTAAAAGGTGGATTACTATCAAACCATTGTGACTTATTTGAATGCAACTATTAATAATAGCATATATTATTTGAAAATGAAGAATATAGGACAGGGATAACAGAAAATGGGAACAAAAATTGTAAGTTTGGCCTCTCCAAGCAAATCTGTAAATATGATCTTTCCTACATAAAAGTCACTATTCTTACTGTTTGAATTGATCACCTGAGGCATACATAGGTCAATCGAAGTAAAGAATAATCAGAGATTTCATGAGTCATGCATTAATTTGCAATATTTTAACACTGGTTCTCCTGTGTGTGCTAAAACACCCAATTTCTAATTAATTTAGGACTGGTTCTCTCCAAATAGTCTAACCTGTCTCCTTCCCTAGTCATTTACTATTCTTCATTCTGTTAACTGAGAATGCCATTAAGGATTAAGTCTGCCCAGACTTTAAACTTTATTATAAAGCTACAGTAATCAAAATAGCCTTGTATTGGCACAAGAACAGGCATATACACCAGTGGAACAGAATAGAGATTCTGGAAGTAAAACTTAACTTCTCAACCAACTCATCTCTGACAAACCTCCACTATCAACCACTGAGGAGAGGAAAACCTATTCAGTAAATGGTGCTGGGAAAATTGACCATATGCAGAAGATTAAAACAAGAACCCTACCTATCACCATACACAAAAATCAACTCTAAATGGATCTAAGACCTAAACGCAAAACCTCAAACTGTAAGAACCTTTGAAAACGCAGAAGACACCCTTATGGAAATCAGAACTGGCAACCAATTCCTGATCAAAACCCCAAGTGTCCATGCCATAAGAGATAAGATAGACAAGTGGGACCTCCTCAAACTGACAAGCTTCTGTAAAGCCAAAGAAACCATCAAGAGAGCGAGAAAACAGCTCACAGACTTGGAAAAAAATATTTGCCAACTGTATGTCTGAAAAAGGCCTAGCATCTAGAATCTACAAGGAACTCAAACATGCTGAAAAGAAAAAAAACAACCCCATTACAAAGTGGGCAAAAGATATGAACAGACATTGCTCAAAAGAAGACATATGAGCAGCCAACAGACACATGAAAAATTGCTCAGCTTTACTAGTCAGCAAAGAAATGGTTGGTCCTAATAAGTTATTAGCGTGCTTGACCATTAATACTTTTTTTCCTTTTTTTAATTCCCAGATGCACTGATGAGGAAACTGGAACACAGAAGATACAGAGTAAATTTCACCAGGCCACACAGAGGCTCTGATAGAGCCAGGAGAGACTTTGTAAAGTCCAGACTCTCAGACTAATGTTCTTTCAGCTAGACCTCCATGTAAGTCTCACAAATGTAGGTAGAAAGAGTTTTCCCTAAAATGCTCATAAAGCAAATCAGAGCAATGCTTCATTCCATGTGATTTCTAATTTGAAATGCAAACAATTGCCAATTTGTTTGACTTGTATTTATAATTATTTCCTTGTGAATTACTCATCACTAAATGCTTTATAAATATTTTCTCTTTTTTTCCAATGTCTATGGAATGATCTGGCATAGAAAATGTGGGCTTTCAAGGATTTATTAATATCTTCTTTTGAAATAACATGTATTTGTAAGATGAAATAAAGGCACTTTAAAGGAACAAATCTTGAACTAGATTTCCTGCTCAGACAATAACTGATCTGATGTGCTTAATAAGATGAACTAATAGTGACTTTTTTTAAAAGACCCATTACATAACAAATAGAAAAGTAAATATGCACACTTGAACTGAGCTGAGCGCAGTCTTGCCATCAGCTACTTCTGATAGATTTTTAGAATTTACTAAATTTAGGTAAGCTGAAGGCATCACACTGCATGCATTACTGAATCTGGTATCACTTTTGCCAATAACTGAAGAAACAAGGTAGCAATAATATGACAGCATGCATCATATGCTTATCATTGTCACAAAACTGAACTCTTTGTGAAGAACTGAGCCTATTATTTCTCAGTTTGTTTGAATATGAGACGTACTTCAAAGAATTTTCTAGATGGTAAAAGTTGATATTTCTATACATAGAAATTTAACAAATCCAGGATGGAATACAGAACTCAGTAGCTTGATTCAGAATATTGTTCTTCCTCTGTGCTTGGAATCATGTCAATATCAAATAATTTTTTAAAGAAAAAAAAACCAGTAGTCTCTTTTTTTTTCCTGGCTGCTACCAACTGACAAGAGTATATGTGTTTTTTAGTCTGTTATGCAAAATTTGGTATGAATTCAAACCGGCCCAAATATTTTTTTTTTTTTTTTTTTTTTTTTTTTTTTGAGTTGGAGTCTCACTCTGTCGCCCAGACTGGAGTGCAGTGGCCGCTCCCGGCCACCGCAGCCTCGACCTGCTGGGCTCCGGCGATCCTTCCGCCTCAGCCTTCCAAGTAGCCAGAATTACAGGCATGCGCTACCATGCCCGGCTGATTTTTTGATTAATTGTAGAGATGAGGTCTCGCTGCCCAGGCGGGTCTCGAACCCGCGGGCTCAGGCAATCCACTCACCTCAGCCTCCCAAAGGCGCGGGATTACAGACTGAGCCACCGAGCCCGGCTCGGCCCAAATATTAAAAAGTGCAATATTCACTTTTTTAAAAAATTTAAAAATTGTTAAATATTACCGGCAATCCCTTTAAGCAAGGGAAGGAGGAGAATCATTTGAAGAAACTCAGAGAAAAGTATTAAAAAGTCACAAGGGTTGACTTGTAAGATCAAAGAAAAAATAGAATGCTAGATCTGTTGCTGGACAAAAGCACGGTGAGCCAAAGATGTAATAGTAATGTAAATAGTCTGGGTAGAGGAACTTCACATTTCAGAGTAACTAAGGGAGGAAATGACCTGGTTCTATGCTAAGAATAACTGTCAACAGGTGAGAGATATAGTAATCAAAAAATACTTATTAAGCACAATCCCTGTTTCCCACTAAAAATCTTAAAATAGTAAAAAGAACAAAAAAACGAAAACAAACAAAACAACAAATGAGAGAGAAAGAGAGAGAGAGGCTTGGATATCAAAGTCTCACCTCCATACCCCAACAGAAGACTCATTTTGTATGACTGCCACACAAATGGTCATTTTAACAAAATCATGAACTTCGCAGCAACGTGGATGGAATTAGAGCTTTTAGTACTGAGTGATCTCTCACAGAAACAAAGAGCTGAGTATCACATGTTCTCACTCATATGTGGACCTTGAACAACTACCGTATTACTGTAGAAAAGGGATTGAAAGTAGTGGGAAACTGCGGGGAGGGGGTTGGGGGGTGAGTAGCTGGGATTGACAGTAGTCGATATACACCTGGGGAAGGCAGGGGGCATACCTCATCAATAAGGGTACCTCCACAATGAAAATTTGTATACCTAACCCTGAATTGTACCCCATAATTTCAAAATTAAAAGAGGAAAAAAAAAAGAAATGCAAATACTGGGTGGAACATGAAAAGCCACCATCTCTAAGAGAGATTAAAAAGAGATGTCAAGAATATCACACTGTTTCCCAGTTCACCATACCTAATTCTTCCTGCCACTTCATTGGTTAGGTTTTATAGGTTGCAATAACTGGTATGGAAGAGGTATGCCTGTCAGCTGTTCACAATGCAGAATCTTGAAAAGGTCAGCGTAGTAGCGGTATGACAGGCCATGTAAGTCATTATGTGCCTTATAACTCATTTGTAAGTAGAATGGGAACTAGAACAAATTAATGTAAACTATGCCATAAGACCTCTGAAACATGCTAGTCATATCAAAAGCTAGGTTTTATTCTCTATCTAGAAAGATAAACGTGTTACCTTCCTGAGGAGCAGCATAAATGGGAAATAAGTTCATTTGCTGTGAAGAAGTTTAAAGAAAAGATATTGGCAGCAGAAGGAAAGCAGTTTGGGGAAAATATATGTAATAAGATTTTATATAAATACACACACACATATATGCAGGTACTATGTGCATTTAGATTCAGATCATCTTAGTCATCTTAGTCATCATTTTCATCAATACAAATCATAAGACTTTCAAAGTTATGTACTTTTCAGAAAGAATAAAACAAAAATATCAGGTAGGAAAATATATTTGTGACTACCATAGTTTTATTATGACGGAGCTGTTAATTGTAGAGCCTTACCTTGCATTAAAAGAGGCATTATTTTATACTAAATATTAATAAAATACTTTTTTTGAACAAAAACTTATATATGCCTAGCACATTCTTTAGTACTAAAACCCTAGAGTCGCTGAACATGCTACAGGTGATTGCTAGGGAGGAGTGAAAGAGTTAATTATTCATAATGCCTTCCCGCTACCCTAGTGGTCTCACTGTGCCTCTGTTATACACTTAGGCACACTTCCTAATGGCAAAATCTATTAGAATGCACAATATTCTCCCAAGGGAGCTTGTGGAAGTCCTGTCACTTGAGACATTTAAAACTACACTGGATAAAGCACTAGAGACCTGTGAGTGCCTGTGCTCCAGCCCTCAGGACAGAACATATGACCTAATGGGTGATTTCTATCCCTTAATGTCTCTGATTCGATGGGTGTTTTAGTAGCTACCTCATATTTAAGTAGATGAGCAGCGGTCTATTTTATTTTAATAGAAATTTGGTTTGGTCTGTAAAGTGTCAAGACAGAGGTGACAAGAAAAACCACAAGGGAATGGAGGAAGCCTCCTGGAAATTTAATTGATTTGCAGGAGGGTTGAGCAAACACAACAGTGTATTAGGGTTTAGCAAATGCCTCAACTTTCTTCAAATGTTTTTAGTTCAAGGAAACCCAAAACACATTTGGCTAAACACTTTTTCCTTAATTTTCAAACCCATGTGTATTTCAAGGGAAATTTAATCCATGTGTTTCTGATTCATTTACACTTAGCTCATCAAAATGTGGTTTCGTAAGACCCATTTGATGTCTAAGAAGCCTTGTGTGCTTTTTTTTATAAGCTTTTTTTCTTTGAACCAGGAAGTTGCATTTTGCCAAGAGTCATTGGAACTCTAACCAGAAAACAGTCAGTTTTGTTTGGGATCTTGGAATCCTCAAAGTTGGTGGGAACTAATGACCAGAGAGAAGAGGAGATGTTGATTTACAGATCACAAATGTTCCCATTTCTAATAGGTTATCTGTTTAAATGACTTCAATATCTTTTCTTTTCCTCTCAACTTATAGTAGAAAAATTCATCTTAAATTCTTGAAAACCTTGCAGAAAACACAAAGGTGAATTGTATTACAGGATACAATATTGTTGTATGATCTGATAAATGTCTACTGATGAGCCTCTGGGTGATGAGGAATCAGGGTAAGTAAAGACATATTTAACTTGGGGGCAGTTACAAATAAGTGACTCAAAAAGGTGTTTAGATTGGCCATCTTCTTATAGTTAAAAAAAAATCCCTCTGCACAGTTATTGTTGTTCTCTGCAGCACACTACTGGTCCTTTAAATAAGAAACAAGACAAATAAGACTCAGTGAATGTGCTGATTCAGGTGCACACAATCCCCTATCTCATTGCCGGTGTTGCTAAAGAGCATCTGGGGTAAGGAAACATGCATCCGGTCCATCCGTCAAGAGTCATGAGAAAGCCAACAATGTTTGCACCTGCAGGATGAATTACATCTTTGGTGAGTGTGGGAAGCTACATAATGAGACAGTTGAGTGGCTGACACATTTCTTTTCTCTTGCTCCTGCACCCTCCTTCTGTGCTACCTTCATGTATTCCACTTCATCCTCTCCCTTTTCCCCACCTTTATATAATCACTACAAGATAATAGAGCAAATGTGGTACATTCATCCAAGGATGGGTGACATGGTTTACACATTGCTTTCATTTGGTTGTTCTTTGGATGAATTTTTCCTTGAGAACAAGATAATGAAAACCATACGGTCACTGAATACAAAATCTGCCGTCACTTTGGCTGTTCCCTTGCAGCCCATTTTATTTTAGAAAGGCTGGTCCCTGAGTTTATTCTGGTAGAAGATCCCAACCAGGCAGAATTCTGCCCCCTCTGGGCTTGCATAATTCAGCAAATAGTGCCAATTTAGCCTTGGTCTGTCACCCATACATCGGAAAACTCATTTGCACATAACATCTCTTGCTAGTCCGGTATAGCTTTAGACACTTGGTCTTTTAAGTATTCATATAAGTTCTATTCTGGGACCTGCACTGTGAGAGCTACAGACTGAAGAGGCAGGATGGGTAACAACAGAGACTGCTGGAAGTTCTTTAACTCATGCTGAACTCAAATTTTGAACCACACTGCCTGAAGGAAACAAATACTTTGATATGATGGGTGAAGGTAAATGTGTACTTTATTTCTGGTCTGAGTTTTGACAGTCGAAAACAAAATTATAAATTTTTAACTATGGCAGCAAGACTACAGGTGTGAGACTAAAGAATTATTCATGAAGTCAAACTCTGATACCGGTGAGTGAAAGGCCCAAGGCAATAAAAATACAGATGAGGTTCCTGAAATTTGAACAAAAGTTTATTTTCACTGTCTAATTTGTAACTTACTCTATACAGTCGTCAAAGAGAAACCACAGAAATATTAAGTTTATCTCTGAAAACACAAAGTTAAAAATGATTGTGACTTAAGAAAATTTCCTTTAAAATTATCTGTGATTCTCCTGCAGAGACAGAATTTATAAAAATAGCCAATCTATCATGTCTAATTTTTTTTCATTTCCAAAGATATGCACTTGAGAATACAAACTCCAGTCAATGTTCAAAATGTAAATCTCATATATCTTCCTAATGCAGGAGAATTAGTGTCAAGTTTTCTTTTGGGTATAAATATATATGTTGCTCTTAATTATCAGAAATTGTTGTCATTATTAATCAAGCAAAAATAACTTTGTATATTATAGAATAATCTCATTATCTCTCCCCTTTAACTTTAGAAGTGGAAGCAAAGTGATTAAAAACAAAATATGCAAATACCCGTAATTTACCGAGAGATGGAAAGAAATTTAGAATAATTTTGTCCAAATTCCTAATTTTATGATTGAAAAACAAAAAGTCCAGAGAGCTGAGGAGAATTGTTCAAGTTCCCAAGCTGGATTATATGAGATGAACATCAGAGCTCAGTTTTAAATACTAGTCTAGTGCTACTTTAACAATCAATAAAAGTAATTTATTCCTGGAATACAGCACATCAGATGAGACTACAAATATTCCTTGAATTTAAAAAGTTCTCAGAAGGTAGAAATTCTAATATATAGAACAGATTAAAGTGGAAATCACTCATTGAGATGGAGTTGAAAGCCTTAAGGCCTCACATTTTTCCCTTACCCACACCTCCCGGAGGCCTTCTAAAGTATCTCAGAAAAACTCCAAGGCTTCCTTAGGACACTGTCTTAAAACTACCAATAAATATCCCCAACTACGGTGAATAAACTCTAAGGTGTACCCCCAGCCCTACAAAGTACCAGATTGGGTGGCTTAAACAGAAGAAATTTATTTTCTCATATCTCTGGAGTTTAGAAGATCAAGATCAAGGTGATGCATGAATGGTTTCTTCTGAAGCTCTGTTCTTGTCTTGTTGATGGTCGTTTTCTCTCTGTGTCTTCTCTTTGTTTTTGTCTGTCTCATAATCTCTTCTTATAAGATTATCAGTCATATTGCATTAGGGCCAACCCTAATGACCTCACTTTAACTTAATTACACCTTTAAAGACCTTAAGTTGATTACACTACTATAATGAAATACCTTAGACTGGATAATTTATAAACATTAGAAATTCATTATTCACAGTTCTAGACCCTAGGAAGTCCAAAATCAAGACACCAGCAGATTCAGTGCCTGGTGAGGACTCACTGTCTTCTTCAAAGGTGATGCTTTTTTGCAGTGTACTCACATCGTGAAAAGGCAGGACATCCCTCTAGGGCCTCTTTATCAGGGCACTAATCCTATTTATAAGGGCAGAGCACTCATGACTTCATCATCTCCCAAAGACACCACATTCTAATACCATCCTTTCAACATATAGACATTCAGAACAGAGTACCTTATTGCCAAACACAATCACAAACTATGCCACAGGAGATTAGGGCTTCAGCATACAAATTTGGAGGGGAGGGGGCATAATTCAGTTCATAACATTCACCTTCTTATATTATATCTTTGTATACTCCTTAGGAGTGGTGGAAAATTTGACTTGATCCTAATCCATCAAATATGGCAATGGTGATAGGAGTAGTCACTCCCATGATTATGTCACATGGTAAAATACCCTTTCTGTCT
The DNA here is from genome assembly GCA_027257055.1 of Cephalopachus bancanus. NCBI lineage: Eukaryota > Metazoa > Chordata > Mammalia > Primates > Tarsiidae > Cephalopachus > Cephalopachus bancanus. Next base: position 6,410,221 of record JAPVLO010000031.1, on the reverse strand, counting down.
TACTAACCAACTTGCTCTGGAGACATTCTCTCTTATTGGCTTTGAAATAATGAAGTGGCCATGTTAGGAAGCCCACATGGCAAGGAGCTGAGAAAGGCCAATAACCAGCCAGAAGCCAGCTCCCTCAGTCTTGTGGTAGCAAGGAAATGAATTCTACCAGGAACCTGAGTGAACTTGGAAGCCAATTATTCCTCTGGTCAGGCTTTCAGATGAGAATCCCAATCCCAGGCAACACCTTGATTGCAGTGTTTCAGAGGATTCCACTAAATCATGCCAGGATTTCTGACCTGAAGGAACTGAGGTAATAAATATGTATTGTTTTAAGTAATTAAGATTTTGATAATTTTTTACACAATATGGAAAACTAATACTGATAAAATCTGAGAGTGACTTTGGAACTAGGCTGTAGTTGAAGGCAGAAGGAATTTTGACAAATATGATAGCAAATGCCTAGATAACTTTGAACAGATCGTTAGCAGAAATCTGGACCCCAAGGACACTGTCAATGAGGGCTGAAAATGAAGTGAGGAGCATGTTATTAGAAACTGGAGGAAGAGGGATCTTTGTTATAGAGTGGCAGAAAAATTAGCAAAATCGTTTCCTACAGTTACATGGAAAGCAGAACTTGTTAGTGATGCATGTGGTCATGTAACTGATTTCCAAGCGAAGTGTTGAAGGTGCTGCCTTGTTTATTCTTGCTGATTATAGTAAAATGTGAGAGGAAAGAGATAAATTGAGGACAGAACTACTAAAAAAAGGAACCAGGACTTGATGATTTTGAAAATTCTCAGTCTCTCCAGATGGCAAAAAAAAAAAAAAAAAAAAAAAAAATTTTAAAAATTAAGGGATTCTCTGTTAAGAAAGCCTGCTTGCTCTGGAGAAAAAGCCTAGGATGTGACTCTACAGTCATTTACTAAAATCTCCAAAATATTAGTTTAGGATATTCAGTCACACAAAGAACCCTTTCAAAAGATTAAGGTTGTGCCTCACAGATTCTCCCAAACTGTAAGGATTCTGCTAAGGAAATGGTGGTGTGCTTTAGTCATTTGAGCAGGATGCCAAGTAAGAGAAGAGATTTACTCAAAAAGATCTGTGAGCCTGGCTTTTATCTAATGGAGTGAACCCCTTTAAATCCACAGGAGACCCACAAAGTACTTGAGATAATTGTTTCAATGAAGGCACTACCAGCTTGGACTAAAAAGGACAGAGTACATATGAAAGGAGGCTGTCAAACTCCCAAAATTCTACTGGCAGGAATCACTGATACAACTACTCAGCTGCTACCTTTTATGAAAAAGGAAGGGTGACTCACAAAGCAGAATCAAGAACCAAGAGGGTGGAGCCTAGAGCCGAATGGAATTATTCTCAGGTCTTGAAACCTAATAAAAAAAAATCAAACATTTGCCTGGCTGGATTTCAGAACTGCCATGGACCAGTGACTCCTTTTATCTTTCATTTTTCCCCTTTTTGAACTGGACTGTCTATAGATGTTATTTTTGGTCTGCCCCACTAATTTATATTGAGTTTGTTGAAGGCAGATAACTTGTCTTTAGTTTCACAGGATCACAGATGGAGAGGAATCGTGCCTCAGGAGCTAGCTATACTTAACAGATTATCACCAGAAACCTCATTTTTACCTAGACCTGATTTAAATGATGAGATTTTGAATTTTGAGCTGGTTCTATAATGGGATGAGACTCAGGGAATTTGGGAGGAGGTGAATTTCTTTTGCATAAGGAGAGACATTAATTATTGGTGGCCAAAGGGTAGAGGTTAGACTGTGATAGACAGAAGGTAAGATGACCATAAATATCCCCACTTTCATCTCCTTATATAATCCCTTCCCCTAGATTGTGGGATTGGCCTGTAACTTGCTTCTAACTAATAAAACTTGTACAAAGTAATAGCATGTCACTCTCAAGATTATGTTACATTATGTAAGAATCATCTTGCAAGAAATTTCCCTATGTTTCTGGTTTTGAAGAAGCAAGCTGTCATGAGTCTCACAGTCACATGAAAATGAATTCTTTCAAAAGCCTGAATCAACTTCTAAGAGGACAAGTCCCCAGGTAAGCCTCAAGAGTAGAAACACTTGTTTGCTTGTTAATCTCTTTTTGTGTCCTCCCTCCTACATATGGATTTGTTGTCTTTAAGACCAGGAGTTTGTAAACTTTTGAAATTAGAGTTAACGGCAGTCATCTCTACTGTCCCCTGGCACTTGGTGGGGTGGCAGTGGAACTCAAATGAGTGAGTAAATGAAAGTCAGGGTTAACTTGTTCAATGACCCAAATCTTTCTTCTCTACTAAGCAAGTTAGTTTATTCTCTACACTGGCTCTTTTTGTACTTACAAGATGAGTGCCCTAGTTCTAGGTATAAAATGCAGATAAAATGATGTAGAGCAGAAAATGAGGGATTATTTCTTTTTGATGTCTATTTTTTTCTTAGCAAGGATACATTTCCCAGAGTTCTCTGGGACAATGCCTTCCTATATCTCATGTGGCCAGTCCTGGATCACATGCCCGCCACATAATCATTTTCTGGCAAAAGATTGATACAAAAAATCGAAGCTGAGACCAGCTGAGATTTGTGTGAAAGAGATGCCACAAATGAGCAAAAAAGATCTGACAACATAGGAGAAAAGGTGAATTCGCTATTATTTAGACAGACAATAGTATCTTTTTCAAAAATTTAGCACAATTTAACAAATTTTATAAAATATAAAATGACTGAAAAATCTATAAATATTTGTTGAGCACCTCCTATGGGAAGTAGTCTGGGATCTAGGGATATAACAGTGAAAAGAAGGATTACTATTTTCCTAAATCAAATAAGCACATGCTGATGGTGTAAAAGATAAATGTATAATGGTGAGAAGTGACTTGGTGAGGGTGTGAGAGGTATATTTTATATAGGCTAGCCATGTGTGCATCCACAGAAGAACTGAAAGGGATACCAACTCACTTGTCTAAATAAATAGAAATACCCCATGTTGCCCCTGTGACCAATCCTTATTACACCTTTTCAGACTCTTTCCCCAGGATTTCATTTTGTTGTTGTTGCTTTAGTTATTTTTTTTTTAATTTTAAAGATGTGGGGTACAATTCAGGGTTAGGTATACAAATATTTATTACACAGGTACCTTTGTTGATGAGGTGTGCCCCCCCACCCACAGTTTCCCACTACTGCCAATCCCATCCCCCTCCTCCCCTGACAGTTTCTCACTACTACCAATGCTTTTTTTTTAATAGTATTATGATAATTGTTCAAGGTTCATTTATGAATAAGAACATGTAGTACTCAGTTCTTTGTTTCTGTGATACATCACTCAGTATTATAGACTCTATGTCCATCCAAGTTGCCACGACATACATAATTTTGTCCTTCTTTAAGTCTGCTTGAAAGGACTAACATCTAGGATCTATAAGGAACTCAAACGTGCCGAAAAGAAAATAAAAACAAAAACAAATAGCCCTATTACAAAGTGGGCAAAAGATATGAATAAATATTCATCAAAAGAAGACATACGAGCAGCCAACAGATACATGAAAAAATGTTCAGCCTCACTAGTCATCAAAGAAATGCAGATTAAAACCACACTGAGATACCACCTAAATCTAGTCAGAATGGCTATCATCAATAACCCCAAAATCAACAGATGCTGGAGAGGTTGCAGGGAAAAGGGAACACTTCTACACTATTGGTGGGAGTGTAAACCAGTACAACTTCTGTGGAAAACAGTTTGGTCATTCCTAAAAGTTCTAAAAATTGACCTTCTATATGACCCGGCAATCCCCCTACTGGGAATATACCAGAAGAACTCAAATCACTCTATGAAAAAGATACTTGCACATGTTTGTTTATTGCATCATTGTTCCCAGTAGCAGAAACATGGAACCAACTGTGCTGCCCATCAAAAGAGGATTGGATAAAAAAAAAATGTGGTACATATACATAATAGAATATTTCCCCAGTATTTCTAACCACTTTTCACTACTGCCCACTTTCCAAGACAATCAAACATACCAAAATCTTTCTAGTTTTGTCAATGAATGAATATACAAACAAGTACAGTGCCACTTTATGGAACTGCATTGTCTGTGTACTGCACAACTCCAGAGGGAGCCAGACACAGACTATGATATATGTAGTTGTAGTGTTGTCTCCCTGAAAACATAGGATCCACCTTGGATATCTGTTCTAGCTACAGCTTTATCTGTGTGCTCTCCCCAGCAGGAAAAATCCTTTAAGATACTTTTCTGGACAAATTGTCTTTTCTCTTTTTTCCACTTGTTTCTAAAGCCACTGCAATCTGGCTTCCACTCCACCATGCCTGCGACATAACAATGACATCTTCTTACTAAACCAAAAGACTCTTTTCAGTCCTTATGTCATTTGACATTTTGGTAGCATTGAATTCTCTTTCTTGAAATATTCTCTTTTCTTTTCACATTCTCCTAAGTTCATTCAACCTCTCCAACTCTTCCCTCTTAGTCTTTTAGGAGATTCCTGCATTTCAGTATTTGCTCTATGTTCTGCCTTAGGCTACCTTCTCTTCTCACCCATGTGATAAAAATAGATCATCAATACAGACTTGATCAACCCAAAGTCTGTTGGCCGATCTTTTATTGGTAAATAAAAACCTATGAACACCTTTGGGTTATCTTAATGCATCCAATCATGTACAGGTTTAATCTAACTTTGGACTTTGATGTTGATGTTTTTGAGAGATAAGTAGATAGATTTGTGCACCGGTTAAGATATATCTCACCTGAAGAAATATGATCTACCATCTTTCTAATACAAATCAGGTGTTCAATAAGTAATTATTGAATAGATTAATATAATTTTTAAGGGAAGAGAACATATAAAATAATGGTAACAAACTCTAAAATATAGGTATTTACTGGTAAAATGTTCATGAAATGGGACTCAATGATTTATGTTTGTTTCACCCCAAAATATTTACTTCAGTGTGCATTATGTGCAAATGGTCTGACACTTTGGAAGACTAAAATTTAACATTTATATAATATAGATTATTTATTCTATTCAGCATTGAGCTCAAAGGCCAAATATTTCTTGTGTTTTATGGCATGTCCTTGGTCACAGTTATAAGACGCAAAACGTAAAAGTAAATAGAGTAGGGGGATTTGATTATCTGGGCATATGAAAATAACATTCTCAGTCAATTTAAGTTACCAAATTACTTAAGGATAAACATAGATGATTTCGTTTATGATTTATGAACATGGGAACATGGATGATAACTCAAATTTGCTAAAATATCAAGCAAAATATAAAACTAAAGAAATTACATTCTTACATTTTTGAGTATAAAGAAGAAAAATGATTCAGACTTCTAAACTTTCAGCTAAGCTTCACAAGAGTTCTTTAGATATTTTTATTAATAGAAAAAAAACATACAATATAATAAATCCATTATCTTTTCATTTTGCAAAATGTCAGACTCCATGTGATCCTTTTAATTTCCATGGGTGTTCTAAACAGATCATATCTAGAGACAGAGCTAATGCACAGCATGGCAAGTATGGATCAGAATACACATAAAAGGCATTACCACTTGATGCATGCACACGTGCACACACACACACACACACACACACACACACACACACACACACACACACCACAGTATTAAAAACCTTTAATAAAGTGAAAATTTTCTGTTGAATTTCCCCTAACATACAATTTTGTACCCAATTTTGTGTTATGAAAATGATTTTAGTGTCTAAAGGATATAGACATCATGATGCATCTGCCCTATTCTTTCACCTCCTGTTGCTGAGTAAAGGTCATGAATAGTGCACTACTTATTTCCTGAGTAGCCAAACTGGTGTTTCTGAAGTTGTTCATGGGAGTAAGACAACATGATGGCAAGATTGGATAATTTCAAATGAGCTTCCTTTTGCCTCCTTTCTGCCTGTCCAAAGCTGAAGGTCACTTATTGCTGTTTATCTTAATAGTTGAGATTTTGAACAATTATTAGAGGCAGGAAGTAAATGAATCAAATATGTGTTAAAAGGTGAATAAACTTTATTCCACCCCTAGAGAGCAGAAAGCTAATGACTTAAATGTGGAAAAGCAGTTTTTTCTTTCTTGCTTATCAAAAACCATGTGGACTTCTTGCTTTATTATTCCTTAAGTCTACCTAAGGTGATCTTAGGGCAAAATGCCTAAATATTAAGCCATAATCAATCAATCATTGTACACACTAATTACTTTCTGTCCTCCTTTCCTTGTCATCGTGGTCCAAAGCAGGTTTTTGAGACGGAGTACATTCACCTGAGTTGTTAGCTGCTTCGCGCCACTGTATCCTTGTATGATCTGCCTGGTCCCAGACCCCTGGAGAAAATTTGTGTGTGCGTACTGTATGTGAACTTTAGATAAATAAATAAACATGTGAAACAGCTTCCAGATAATTGAAAGCGAATGAAGGAGGGAGCAAAAAGAAAACAATTTCTCTGGGGATAAGCAGCTAAGGCGGCAGGTATGATTAAAATCCATATGATTTATGGGTAAGTGGATTACTAACATGACAGCCCTGTTAGTGTTTGTTTGAGTGCATTTGACAATAAAGTTTTGTCATTGTTGTTGTTGTGCTTGCTGTGGGTTTTGCTCAGGACTTAGCCACTCAGGAATTCCTAGTGCCTGACTGAGCAGTAATTTAGCAAGCTCTCTTGTGCTCTTTTCCTGTCAGCATTAACATGTCAATTCATTTTAATAGTCTGGGCATGCTCAGTGGGCATGCATTTTCTCAGTAGGTATCCCATGAGCCCACCCCGTGGTGCAGAAATGTGTTATAGCTTGTCTCAGACCTCGGAGACTTCAGAAGGTTTATTTTCATTATGGCCAAGTATATTTGTTAAAACAAAGCCAAAATAATATATAAAATCAAGACCCTAACAAATGAAATAGGTTATGTGTATTTGATTGGTAATTTAAGCCCTTTCAAAGACTAGGTTGCACAATCTTTCGTTACACAAAATTATTACATAGCAGAGTTTTAAAAAAATGTGTACTGTCACTGCCTCTAATTTTTGGAAGTTAAATGATATTCTGTCACAATGGGAGTTTTCTGTAATCATGATTAATAGTCGAAGTGGCTTTAATATTAAACAAGAATCTGCCTACCATCTTCTCATTAAAGTATTTTCAAATTAATTTTTATCTAATGTTCTATACATAAGTAGATGAATGAGTGAAAAAAATAAGTAAATAAGTACATAAATAAATACATAAACAAACACTCCAACTACCAATCAGGAATCTTGGTTCATAAACCTGTCCCTTTACTGTCAAACTAGGTCTCGACTTATATCTAAATGTCAAATGTTTAGAAAATACCTTGTCAGACAGAAAGAAAAAGTAAAATAAGAAAAGACAGGGAAGAAAACCTAAATTCCACAACCAAAACAAAATTAGGTTCAAGATTGCAGAAGGGCTGACAGTTTAAGCCATTAGTACAAATTACTGTTTTAAAAAAGCAAGCTTCCGAGGGTGTACAATAACGCAGCTAAAGAATTTGTGTTGACATATTTTGGATCTCAGAATTTCTAAAATGGCTGAGCAATTCTGTAATATTAAGAGTAAAGGTAAAAGGTGAGAGAAAGGTATCAGAGTTGGGGATTACATCTGCTTTTTCTTTGAAATGATTCATTCTGTTTTTGTTTTTCTTTTGTCTATCATTTTTTTTTAACCTTAGGTGGTAAACTTTGTCTGACTATGTAAGGGCAGTAAGGTGACTGTGTACAGGCTCATCGAATTTTTCTGTAATACAATTGGTGGAAATGATCAGGCATTTGCACATCAGACCATGATAGAGCAGAATTCTGGTTAGAATTCAGCATTTGACAGAATGATGCATATCTCATGTATACCATTGTATCCCACTACATGTTCCTTAGAATATTTTTATAATAAATGTTTTGCAAATTATTTCACACATACAACATATTAGAAATTCTTCGTACAAACTTTTAGAATGCTCCGCAGTGTCATAATTTCCCTTTTTATCTCTTTTTAGCATTAGCCATGGATATTTACTGGTTACCCATTGGTAAGAGTTTCCTTAATACTCTTAATGTTTCAAATCATCACTGACTAGAAATATAGACCCGAAATATTTAAGCAGTGGTAACTTAGTCCTAAACAATTGTGATAATATTTTTATTTATTTATTTATTTATTTATTTATGTTGGAGTCTCACTTGGTTGTCCAGACTGGAGTACAGTGGCCGCTCCCAGCCACCGCAACCTCGACCTGCTGGGCTCCAGAGATCCTTCTGCCTCAGCCTTCTGAGTAGCCGGAATTACAGGCACGTGCTACCACCCCCGGCTAATTTTTTGATTTATTGTAGAGATGAGGTCTCGCTGCCCAGGCGGATCTCGAATCCGTGGGCTCAGGCAATCCACTCACCTCAGCCTCCCAAAGGCACGGGATTACAGGCTGAGCCACCGAGCCTGGCTTGTGATAATATTTTAACTGAGATCATCATTCCAAGTCAGAAAGTTACTACAGTGCTTTTAAAGGTCTAAAAATGTTCACTGAAGTCAAGAAGTAGCTGCTCATGAATGCTTTTTCAGGTCAGGGAAAATGTTTTTCATATTCTATATCTAAAGGACGAAGTGGGAAGATAGAGCATAATAGGAAGAGATTAGATGGGTATGAAGGCAGAGGTCAGAAGAGATGAAGTGGTTCCCCTTCCTGATATGATATCCTGTGGCTTTTCCATCACTCTGCCCAGTCCAGCCACCTCTCAACTATTCCAGTCCCTCCTATTCTAACTCTGAGCAAGAGCATATCTCTAGGTGTGTACCTATCCATATACACTCAAATTCACCTTAAGGGGATTAGAGAAAAGAGAAATGAAGGGATGAAAATATGTTTCTTGTCTTCTGAGTTTCAAATTGCACCTACCCTTATGATTCCTCTAAAGTTTGCATAATGGGAAAAAATGAGCATTTAGTTTTTTTGCCAAAATTAAAAATGATGCTTTGGGTTTAAAATAGTGAATATGTGTACCTTGACTCATGAAAACTTTGCTCACATTAAAAAATAGCAGAAAAAAACCTCTTCATCCATAAATTGCTTTCAGATTGTCAGTGAGAGGTACTCTATTATTATGATCTACTCGCCTTACCTATTCATTATTATGAAAAAATAATTATCATTTTAATAAAACAAATTAGAGAATATATTCCATGTGTCATCTTCTCTCTGTGTTCAGTATACAACGGATAACCTGGTAGCAATAAATTTCCTGGCTTGAGTTTCTACCCATATGTAACACTTTCAATGTATTTTAAAACGAAATTTTTTTGCAGTCTATAATTTACATAATCTGTGAGTAATAATGTTTATTAATTAAACTCCAAATCTCTCTCTCTTTCTCTTTTACATATACATAAACCAACGCATACATCATACACACAAAGACACACATACACATACACGCACGCAAGCGTGCTTGCTCTCTTTTCAGGGCTCATTCCTATCTAATAAGGATTATTTTCAGGGCATTTCAACACAATGTCCCAAATTATTATTTTATAATCCATGTTCTTCTGCTGCAGATAAAGGAGAATTTCAAGAACCATTGCTTGGAAGTCTCTTTTACTTAAATGTTAAAACAATCAAAACAAGAATTAGCTCTGAAATATACAAGAGAATTTCATGGGATTCTTTCTGAATGAATTCTTCTGTCAGAATGTTTCCAATAAGTTGTGTGTGACTAGAATAATAGAAGTTGTGAGGAATACCATATTTTAATCAATTTTGGGAGTTATTCTGAATAGAAATTTAACTTTATAACTAATAAAAATGCAGCCCATAAATGTTCAATAGCCAAAATATACTACCTAATCAATTGCTTTTTTATGGAGATGGGGGTGGGAATAGTAAAATTATTATTTTCTTTAAATATCTTTGTCAATTTCATTTAATCTTTGGATGTATGACTTTCTTTTTACAGTGAATCTAGTTTTCAAAGAACTACTTATTCTCAGAAAACTTTACAAAGGCATCCCACACAATTTATTTTCATAGTATTTACACCAAATGTGTAAATCATATACTAATGACAGAAGCATCTTTGTAGTTCTTTTTAAATATGGATGAAATACAAGTTTTCTTCCAAGGTACAAAACGTCATTAAGGGCTCAGGTGGTTAAAATCAACATGAAAAATACATGCTGCATTTTCTCCCCTTAAATGCGATAATGTAATCAGATTTCAAGTCATCCTACCTACCTCACTTACAGCTTTATGGAGATTAATTAGTTTTTAGATCCCAGTCACATGATCTTTTCTGACTGTCATTTAGCTGGCTGACTAGACCTGTAAGCTGTCTCCTGCCCCAAAGGACAGATTAAATTTTAGTATTGTTTGTCCTCTTTCTTTGATTTAAAGGTGGATTTTCAAAGTTACAGTTTAATTATATTTTGTTGTTAATTAGAAATTTTTGTAATCTTGTTTCAGGGAAAGATATACATATTTAAATAAGTAAGTAAAATGAGGAGTTTCATTAATTTGATATAAAGACTGTTATTGTAATGCCACCTAAAAGCTAATTTTTAAAATTATTTATGGTATAGATGCCACAAGCATTAAAATGAATTTCCTACAATAAAACTTTACTTCACAGAGAATACTCAGGTGCCCCAAGTTAAGGTCAAGGGTAACTGGTGGTCCCCGAATAGATTTTTAAGGTTAAAATGAATGTGGAATTTTACAAAATTGCCTGGAAATTTACTGAGTAACAAACAAAAAAATATAATTTGTTATAGTGGCATGATTTCTGTTAAAAAAAATACTCACACGAACAACAACAGAAAAACAACAGAAAAACATCAAACAACTAAATTATGAGTATGCTGATTGTTATTAATAATATATTTTCTATAATGACTGTTACCAAATTTCTCTGACTGAGAGTTGCTGACTGAGCTGAGGATTAAAACTCTGTAAAACTACAGCCTTAGTTTTTATGTTAGTCTGTTTGGTCATGAATTCTCAGGAAAAAAATAATAGAAGAAAATGCTGATAAACTACCTCAACTTGCTTCACAATATATGATTAAAGAGAGAAAAGAAACCTTGCCTGCTATAGTTGTTCAAACATTGATATTTCTAGCTGAGGTTCTAATTAAGGTGTAATGAGAGATTTGAAGTGCAGTGAATTCCCTTCATTCGCGTCACTAAACCAGTGAACCACAACTACATGTAGAGTTTCAGGGAGACATAGGACCCAGTGAATTAGTTATCATATAACTCTTGAGCAGTTGGTTCAGAGCTGGAGTCACTGGGGCGTAGATCTATGGCAAATGTGGAAGTGCCTGTCTGCTATTTGACTGCAGATTTCCGTTCATGGATACTTAACAATAAACAGTCACTTCACTTAGAAGAGAACTTGATTCTACAAACACGTGGAATTTCCTGGCTCTTGAATGAAGACACCACAGGATTTTCACTGCTCAGGTGTTACTGGATGCAATGCTGATTCAGGAACTGAAATAGATTATCTATTTCCCTTGCCTGTGGAGTTGGATCCTTGCCCTTGGCAATAACCCCAGACTTTTGCAAATGATGAAGACATCCCTCCATGCCTATGTAGAAAACAGGGCCAACATAGATGCCATTAGAAAGAGTCAACTGAGCTTATGCTGAGAAAATTGTGGCATCCATACCTTTTATAAAGAGGGAGTGTTGAGAACACCAGGGTAAGTTGAAGCTCATCCCTTGAATGAGAATCATTGAGTTGTTCAATACCTCACTCATATAGTATTTTCTGACTCTTTCCTTTCCAACACACTGTTCATCCATTCGTACTCACTGCCTGACTTTGGCAATGAGAAAGTGATCTCTTGACTCTTTGCCTACCTTCAAAGATTCCTTAACAAATTAATACAAAGATAAATTATATGTGAGAACTCAATACTCATCCTTGAGCATTTTTACAAATAATAGATTTTATAAACTTTAGATTTATTTTCCTTATTATGACCTTTGGAGAGTAAACTTCATTTCAAATTCCCAATTTGTAAATATCAAAAACCTCAAGGCAAGCGATTAGTAACTGAATAATGAAAATCTTCTATATGGGGCCCATCGATCTATCATTCTTAGGAAATCTGTCACTTACATTTAGTGTTCCTTGCTAGAAAGCATCTGTTTTGTACACTGTTTTTAGGCCTGCACATACATTTTGTGCATACTATTATCCTAGGTTTAGTTAAGAATAAAAGGGAAGTGTTTCTCACATTGTAAGGTAAATATTACACGTCAATTTGGTTTTACAACTTTAGAGTTATAGCTGCATAGTTATAACTCTGAATTGGCACTTGGGAACTGCCCCTCTCTACTTTCACAAAATAGAACAAATCTAGGGTGGGGGGGCAGTAAGCACCCTCTCCTCATACACAGAAATTATCATAAATAAACAAATGCCTGAATATATCCATTTCTATCACCAGTAGGCAGCATTCCAAACTAGGCATGTTGATCCTGGGTTTCTGTTCCATTGATAAAAGGGGATATGCCATTTTTGTTCCAACCCAGAGCTGTCCAATGTGCTCTTGTAAGGCAAGTTTCCATGTTGAGTGAATAAGGATCATTGTTTCCTTTATAATGAGCCTCTCCCTCCTTTGGCTCTCAGTGAAAGGCTGCCACTACACTGGCTAAGAAATAGTTCTGTTTAACCGCCAAGTGTCTGCTGAACACAGTGCGGTAATGGGAATGATTTTCTTATCCATCATTACATGACTGGCACGTGAATAATTTTGCCCACCAGGTCATCATGTCACATCAGCCATGGTAACTTGGCTCAGTCAAATGTAAAAACTATATGACTTCCACAAAATGTTCATTTTCATAAGGAAAATAGAGAAAAATATTTATTTCTACCACCCTCCACTTCTGTGTATTGAAGATATCTAGTTTTAAAGATATCTAGTTAAGAAGAGCTGATAAATACATTGACTAAATTCATATTATAATTTAGAATACATATATCTTCAGGGGGTGCATCTGTTTTATACCTGTTTCTGGCTTCCACAGTCATACTAAGGATCTAGACATTAATACTAGATCCAGTTCACTAATATTCATTACTCCAAATCTAATCTATATTAGCATGTCAGCCCTGTATCAAAGCAGAAGACAGCAGTATTTATGATTATTAGTACAATATTGAATCATCCTGGACCACTTACTGATCCAATTACTGCGTCATTATTATCTTCTGAATAGGGCTTGATTCATCTGTGATAAATATGATGCAATTAAACCACCTTTTTACATAATAAAACACTGCAGGTGTTTATTCTTAAGAGTTCAGATACGAACAATCAATAGATTTAACTAAAAAAATCCTTCTTATAAGTGTGAATTTCATTCAGTTTTTCCAACTTTAATGTACACTTAAGATGTATAATCACTTATCTGACTATATTTTAGAAACTATACTGTCAGGTCAAACAGAAAGTAACATGGGTGGCTAATATTCTGACTAAAAATGTCGTTTCGGCCGGGCTCGGTGGCTCAACCTGTAATCCCGTGTTTTGGGAGGCTGAGGTGCGTGGATTGCCTGAGCCTGCGGGTTCGAGACCCGCCTGGGCAACCTGATGAGACCTCATCTCTATAATAAATCAAAAAATTAGCCAGGCGTGGTAGTGCGCGCCTGTAATTCCAGCTACTTGGAAGGATGAGGCGGAAGGATCGCTGGAGCCCAGCAAGTCGAGGCTGCGGTGGCCGGGAGCGGCCAGTGCACTTCAGTCTGGGTGACAGAGTGAGACTCCAACTCAAAAAAAAAAGAAAAATGTCATTTCTTCAAAGCATATAAACATTGACTGAATTACTAAAAAAGTTTTTGGAAGTAGTTATATGACACAAAGATTGGTAGTTTCAGTAATTATACATATACAATTTTAAATTACTTCTTGTCACTATCTACTTAAATACACTATTATTCTAATAACCCATGCTTCAAACAATCTGTGCATCAATACCACTAAAAATCATTATAAAAGCAAAAACAATAAGGAGCAATGTTTAAAGTTAGAACTATTTTTAACATTGAAGATAGCATTGCTTTAGTTCTCAATATATATCTTCTCTTCACCTTCTTCATCCCCAAATTTAAGATCAACATTATAATTAGAGGAATGGAAAAAATGATGAATATAAGGATTACATTTTTTATATTACAAAAATATAGTAAATAAATTACTAATCGCTCTGATTATTATTAAATTTCAAAGCACTAAAAGTCAAGTTAAGCTGGAGATTTATTTTGTAGAGGTGAACAACATTGACTAGGCAATTTTCTAACTTTAACATGAATTAAACAAGATATTTTATGACCTTATATAAAAGGTTTATTAAAAATAATAGATTTCTAAACAAATACCTTGACAGGTTACATTAGTGTCAGATGGACTATTATACTATTCCTAGTTTGTATTTTTATTGCTACCTTCTGGGGAAAGTAACTTTGATATAAATCTTAATCTACTAAGGTTGGTAACAGTTTAACTAATTTTACTCAGCTAAATTTAGCCACAAACACCTCTCATACTGTTTTTCATATGTAGTTATATAACATATAAAATAATAACACTGTATTTTTTCTTTTTTTTTTTTTTGAGTTGAAGTCTTACTCTCTCACCCAGACCGGAGTGCAGTGGCCTCTCCCAGTCACCACAGCCTCGACCTACTGGACTCCAGCCGATCCTTCCACCTCATCTTCCAAGTAGCTGGAACTACAGCCACGCACTACCACACCCAGCTCATTTTGATTTATTGTAGAGATGAGGTCTCGCCAGGTTGTCCAGATGGGTCTCAAACCCGCAGGCTCAGGCAATCCACTCACCTCAGCCTCCCAAGGCGTGGGATTACAGGCTGAGCCACCGAGCCCGGCTAACACTGTATTATTTTAATCAGCCAAGGATTTCAAAGTGGTTGATAATATATAGCACTTATCACACACCTTGCTGTCAGCCTGTCTAGGTAATTAAAGAAAGTTTGCTTCTGCTTTAAGGTTGTAATTGTACAAATTATTATCTTTGTATGTTTCCATTCTCTCTCTCTCACTTTCTCTCTTCCTACTCCCTTCTCTCTCACCCCCCATTTCTCTTTCTCACCCCTCCCTCTCTCTCCTTTTTCAAGAATAAATTCCAAATAGGTGGGAGTGCACAGCATTTCAATAATTGTAGATGTGCTTCTGTAGAAATCAATTGATAATTCCTAACACCTACCATCAATATGCAATTTTCTCCATATTTTTAAAAGGCAAGAATAAACTCAAATCCATTCCAAGTAGATTAACAAAAATACACTCTTTTTTTTTTCACCCACATTGTATACACCAAGGGTGGGGGGAGCAGTCTACTGTGCTTCGCCTAAAGGAGTATTAAAGATTAAAATG
Organism: Cephalopachus bancanus; assembly: GCA_027257055.1. Lineage (NCBI taxonomy): Eukaryota > Metazoa > Chordata > Mammalia > Primates > Tarsiidae > Cephalopachus > Cephalopachus bancanus. The sequence continues at coordinate 6,394,778 of JAPVLO010000031.1, read as the reverse complement.
AGCATTTTCATTGGTGCAGACTAAAATTTACTTCTGTAACCACAGAAATTCAATATAAATTCAGGGTTTGTAAAAAATTGAAAATGGGTGCTAGGTTCCAGACAATATTTAATTTAAACTAAGTGTTAAAATAAAAGCAATAACACTGAGAATAAATTAATGAACTACAATTAATTATATTTACAATAAGTGGTTTGGGTTTGAAACACCTACTCTCTATGCTGATAAAATAAAACCTGCATCCTGCAGTAGCTAAAGTAAGTTAAATGAAGATGCTTTTAACAAGGTTATTACTTAAGCAATGACAGGTTTACAGATTTTAGCACCACTGGGTTTTCACAGGAGCTATAGCAAGTGCTAAAATAACACACACCTTCAGGTTCATTAAATTCACCAGTGTGATGGAATAACTGATATTTTGCTATATTACTATAGTCCCTCAAAGAACCATCTATAAATAAGAGACACTAATAATAACTGTTTGTGTTGGTAAAACAATGAAATAATTCTTCCGAGGTTTATCTGCAAGGGAAAAATTGTGTTTAAGCAATGCCGTTTACATAGTTCAATCCTGTAATTTGGATTTCTTTGGAGTCACATATTTATTTATTTACCAAAAATAGGTATGTTCTGTAAAGGGTTTTGTCATGAGGTTACACTCAGGGGGAAACTTGTAAAAAAGGTGGTGTATATTAAGAGGAAATAAACTGAATCTCACCCCCAAATATTTACTTTATTGTCTAATGTTTACTAGGATATTTATGGAGGCTGTTTTATTTAAAGAACTTATAAAATTCTAATAACCAACAAATAGAGCAGCATCTCTGATAAATCCTTTACTGTAGTCTGCTGAGAGATGAGCCAAAAGCATAAATAGTGGGTTTCTAATAAATCAATGGAGTCTGGCCTTTGGAGACCTGGAAGACATATGGACAGTAATAGAGTATCTCAGGTTGTCTCATGAGTGATTCCATCTGGATGAAGTCTTGGTGTTATTCACAGCCTACTTCTCCCCTAAAACACCTTCAATCTTATCCACAGCCTCCATCTCAAATGTCAGACCACCTGGGATATGCAGCTGTCAGGCTGAAAGGGGAGCTGCCTGGGACTGGCCCCGGCCTGCTCATCAAGGAGATGCTGTCACTAGCCAGCAGGCAATGCTAGGTGCACAGGGGTGACAGCACTACCGAAAGCCAGGACATGCACCCGGCTCTGGAGCTGAGATTTCAAGGAAAAAATAAAGAACTTCGCTGAAACTATGACTGTCTCCACAATTGAACTGCTTCTATATGATATGCTCTCTGTCAAGATATTTACTTGTTTCTTATCAATATTCATGCAGAGATCAATATATTTTTATTATAAATAAATTAAAAATGTATGACAGTCCTTACACAACAATATTTCTGCAAGTATATACTTTACATAACCCTCACGTTTTTTGACATATGTTCTCTTACATTGGTATTTAGAGGCTCTATTATTAAACAAATTTAGCTTGATGAGTACATGCCCTCTGAGAGAAACATTTCTTTATCATAACTGGGCTTGGTTTCTTTTCTCTTCTCCTCTGACCCCCTGACCTACTTCAGTGTATGCTGATATCTTTGGCTCTCACAGTCTGTGAAATAGCTGCACCCTGTTATAGATAGTCATTTTAGTCTGAGAAGTAAAAAACAAGAATCCAATACATTTAATATTTAGTGTTCCCTTTTTGTAAACCTTCCATAAATATTAACAAATGCAAAATTCCTGTTGCAACTTAAATCCATTGTACTCTTTCTCTTTTAAGATTGAATTATGTTCCTGTGATTTTGAAGTTTTTCCGAGAAGTCCTGAGGGTTTCTCAACCGCACTGAAATTAGTTCAGGTTAATCACAATCACAAATGATGTATTCTCTAAGAGGGCAGATTCCATATCTACCTTGTTCATTTGTATTTCCAGTTTTAGCAGTGGTTCTTGACACTACAAAATATTTATCAGATGAATGAATAAATTCATATTTTTCTATTTTCCTGCATAGCAGAAGTTGTCTTCATGGATAATCAAAATTCATTGTGAAGTTTTATTTGTCTCAAAACTTTCCTACGTTTTATGCCCATACACACTTGTTACAATCTTCTTATTCCCTTTTTAGTTTCTTTCCCAATATAATGCTGTGCTTACTTACTGTTCTTTGTTTCTCTTTTCTAAGATTTAAATTCCTAGGCTCCAAATCTGCTATATCTGGCTTAAATGTAGATCTGGTTCTAATAGTTAAATAAGTTATTTGTTGGCTGGTTGTGGGTTTCATTAGACGTGAATTAAAATTTTTCAGGGAGGCAATATAAAATAATGGTTAGAAGCATGGATTCTGGAGTCTGATGGAGTTTCAGAAACAATCCTGCAAGATGTGACTACCGTGATACGGGGCAGTATTGCAGTGTGTACTCAGGTTCTTCACCATGTGGCCATGACAGGACTTGCCTTGGAGGATAGAAATCATTGCAACAAGTGTATGTGCATGTAGAATCATGCGTTTCACCTAGGCCAGTGCTACCACTGAATGCCTGCTGTTTGCTCTACAACTTTGACTTGCTCTGCAAGTTGAATATTATCACCCCCACTTGCTCCGAGAAAATTAAGCCATGGAAAAGTAAAAGTTAAGTAATTTGCCTGATATCTCATTAATGGTAAAATGGAGTTTGAATCTCAAGGTTAATCTGATTCCAGTGTCTTTATTTTTTTCTGCCAATTGGTTAGGAGCCAGCCTTGAGGGCCCTGTTTTTATTATTTCACATTCCTTGTACAATTGGCCAGGAAAGACAACTGGCTGCTACTTCAAAACAGGTCCAGAACCTGACCTCTTAACTCCACTTCCACCGCTACCACCCTGGTAGCAGCCTCCATCATCTCTTGCCTAGAATTTGCTACTGGCCTCTTAACAAATCTCTTTACTTCAATCCTTGCTCCCTATACTTTATTCTCAACATAGCAGCCCAGGTGATCTTTGCAGTGTGTGACTTACCATGCTTCATTCTGTTGAAAATCCTACACTGTAACCACATTTCACTGAGACTGAGAACCAACATCTTTGCAATGGCCAACTGTACACCAAGGGACAGCAAACTACGGCCTGTATGCCAAATTGGTTCCCTACCATGTTTTAATAGGCCATGAGGTAAAGATGGCATTTCATTTTTACATGACCGAAAGAAAAAATTTTAAATGTATGACATGTGACAATTATGTGAAATTTAACTTTCAGTGTCCATAAATAAAGTTAATTGGAACACAGTCACTCACATTCATTACATTTTACCCATGGCTACTTTCAAACTATCTGGGCATAACTGAGTAGTTACAACAAACACCTTGTGGGCTGCAAAGCTTCAAATCTTACTATTGGACTATTTACAGAAAAGTGGGAACTTTGACCTAAAATATCTGACTTCTGTAATCTCTGTGACCTCATCTACTGGCCACCTCCTCTCGTTCTGCTGCAGCTGCACTGGTTTTCTTGGTCTGATTGAGGACCTTCGCACAGTTTCTTCTGCCTGGAACATCCTACTCCTAGATCTTCATATTGCTGATTCTCTTAACCTCTTTCAGATGTCACCTGCTGAATGGGGTGACCTACACTGAGCATCATATTTAACACTGTCATGTACACCCTACACTTTTTTAGTCTCCTTCCCTCCTTTGCTCTATTATTTCTCCTCTTTTCATCTCATTGATGGCTTTCTTACAGACCAAATCATTTGTTTACTTATTATCTTTATTTTCTGTCTTGTCTTGCTATAAAGCAGATTCACCATGTACTAGTTACGGCCTCAGCCCTCTGCATCTTGGGCTGCAATTTATACTGCTTGCACAAGTCCAGTGAGACAGAGCATGCCCATAACAAGATAAGCAAAGCAACTTTATCACTCACATGTAGGTAGCAAGGGACAATAGAAGTCTAGGATTCTTGGTGATCTGGTTTTCGTTTTCTGAGTCTCAGAAAGCTGTCCATGGTGGATGAAATCTCATCTGCATGTGCCCCACATGATACCACAGCTGGGGCACTCCAAAAGCAATCCACTGAGGCTTTAGATCCAGAAGGTCAAATGCTTACCCTGGGCTAAGCATGGTAAGCTATCCTGTTCTAAGTGGGACAGGAATAGAGTTTCTGATCAGTTTCTCCTTATCTCAGTATGCAACATTTTCAGTATATCCTACAGGTATTCTTGAAAACAAGTGAGAAAAGGGGGAAGACCTGGATTAGTCCAAGGCCACTTACTAGAATATAAACCCCATGAGGGCAGAAACTTATGTTTGTTTTGTGTATCAATATCAATTACAATCAATAAATATTGTTCACTGTTGGATGTGAGTAGAACATGGGTTGAACATCCCAAATCTGAAATTTAAAATGGTCCAAAGACTGAAACCTTTTGAACATTAATATAACTCTCAAAGGAAATGCTCACTGGAGCATTTTGGACCTCAGAATTTTAGATTTGGGATGCTCAACCGGTAAGTATAATGTAAATATTCAAATATCTGGAATAATATGAAATATAAAGCACTTCTAGTCTCAAACATTTCAGATAAGGGATACTCAACTTATATTGTCTCTAACTAAGTAAAGTGTTTTAATATCTGATCTCTGGTACCTTACTGGAGATGCTATTTTATTTTAATATTTTTTTCTTAGGTTCATTAAACACAAATAAAAAGGTCTTAATTATATAGTTACCAAGTAAATTGGTTATGGTATTTTTTTTAACCCCATTTTCACTTAACCAAGAAGAAACCCATCCTTACATTGACTTAGTAAAAAAATTAATTCAATAACTTTGAATTATACATATGTCTGACAATTAATGCCTATTGTTATTTTGAGTTGTATATACAATTACTTAACTGTATTTCATGGGAGAAATAAGATTGTCTGAGAAGTTTTAAAAAATCACTCATAAGGAATGTTATTAACAAAAATATTAATATATACTTTTAAAAAGTATTGTAGAAACTCATATTAAAAGGTTTTCTTTTTTTTTTTCTTTAGTTTTTTTTTTTTTTTTTGAGTTGGAGTCTCTGTCGCCCACACTGCAGCCTCGAGCTGCCGGGCTCCGGCGATCCTTCCACCTCAGCCTCAGCCTTCCGAGTAACCGGAATTACAGGCACGCGCTACCACGCCCAGTTGATTTTTTTAAAATTTATTTATTGTAGAGATGAGGTCCCGCCAAGTTGCCCAGTCTGGTCTCTAACCCGCGGACTCAGGCAATCCACTCACCTCAGCCTCTCGAAGCGCGGGATTACAGGCTGAGCCACCGAGCCTGGTTTAAAAGGTTTTCTTTAAACCCTGATAAATAATGACCAAATAATATATGATTTGATATTAAATGAAACTTTGTAAGGCACTTTAGTCAAAAGAAAACTTTCCCCAAATAACAGATGTTCTGTATTGCCTCTATAGAGAGTTTAAATTTAATTTGGCCTGATAGAATTTTTAAAAATAGTGCAATGTAACATGAAATAAGTTTAAGTAAAAATATTTGCTTTTTTTCTATAGATTAATTCGTTTTACTAATTTTTATTGACTGCTTCTATGTATGGTCCAAAATTTATATACACCTATATTAAAATGTGTGATAATTGCATATGGAAACATGTTTTATTTAAGAACTTGAACAGTTTCTTTGAGCAAGAACTCCTAGGACAGATCATACAAATTATACTACTGTAATTATTTTCCAAAATGTTAAAAGCAGAAAAATATAGCGATGGCATTCTACCAAGTGAAAAATCACTTTAACCTCATATCTGCCCATATATAATAGAATGAGATTTGATATTCAAAATGATAACTCTGAGAAACTTCAAAACCCTGAGAGACTATTTGAATCATCTCGTTAAACTTCATTTTCACCACCTTAGTAAATTTTATGTCATTCTCTTCAGTTGAAAGTTAGCCATCCACTTTGAAATAAGTAAAAATGCTTTAGACAGAATCCTTACTAATATATGTAAAATAGAGAATATGTTCAAATTACAGTGATACTATCAATCATTTACCCCTTGTTTGTAGTTAGGTAATGATCCATTCTTGTTTCCATTCAAATGGTCCATTATGAGTGATCAAATCACCTGTAAACAATTAACTGGCACCTTACATCCAGCTATGATGTGAATGAGAAGCAGTGGAAGGACAGTAAGGCATTCAGTAAACTGAACAGGAATTGGAACCTTGAAGAAAAGGACCAGATAACTAAACACTGTAGTTAGTGTGGACTTAAAATATCAGACACTAGTCATAATTTGAGTGAATATGTTGTCCGAGCTCATTGGTTTTCCAGTTAATGCTGAAAATATGTGACCTGGAGTTTTTTAAATTAATAGATAGGTTTTTGTCAGTACCTTGGCTATGAAGAAAGTAAAATTCCCCCCAAATCTGCAAAATTGATTTGCCCAGAACAGAAAAATTATAAAAATAGTGTTTAAAATAATGCACATTGAACAATAATTCTTATGAAACTAAGTGAAGAAAAATGGCAGAAAAAGTTGCTTCTATTCAGTGGTTCAAGATATTTTTATATGGAGAGTGTAGAAAAGACCATAACCCTATGTCTGTAAGACAGAGTCAAAAACTGTAACATTGTATATATACACGAAATAACTCACTTCCAGTTGTGCAACGTAATGGATATCTATGCTGTGCCAAGAAATATAAAGCAACTAAAATTCACTAGTCTGGTGAAACTGAGTCATGGTATACGCAATAGGAAATGCGTGATATCGAGGTAAGAGAATAAACCAGGGCTCCCAGTGGAAGATTATCCTCAAAGCCTTCTTGAAGAAAGAGTGTCTCAACTTTGGTATTCAGGGAATCTACATTAATTTACCAAGGAAAAAAGTGAGAAATGAACCAAACACTACGATTGTTATGAGTTAAAGAGACTCTTCATGGCAGATTAACACCTGTCATGCTCGAGAAAAGATGACCATGTGAATAATAAGGGCAGCAATAGCTCACCAATGTATCACTCCAGTGGCTATCACCAACTTCTACTTCCCCGGAATGTGCTTAACTATAAATTACTACCTTTAAAATCATTTTATGCAGAACAGCTAGACTTCATAGTATTGTTTTTAAATGTTCCATGCCTTTTCCAGTAGGTTTGTGAGAAAAATTTTATTTGACAGTAGGGTTTTTATAAAAATTAAGACAGCTTATGCTGTTAAAAAAGGTCTCTTTTGGGAACAGACCTTTTGGTGAATAGATCTTGGGAAAAGCTGTATTTAAGCGATTTACTAACATATTTTGACTTTGGAATGTGTGAGTGAGTTGAAAAGATTGAAATTATTTTTTTTTGACTATGTATGTACCTGTTTATGTCATTGCTTCCAATACTCTGTGTATAGTATTTTCTAGAAAAAGAAAGGTGTCTAGTGTTCTAAGCTCAAATTCACTTTTGAATATTAGTTTCCTTCTTATGTAAGTGTGGTTGATGTCCATTGCATCAATATCTACTTCTCAATATCACTTGGCAATTCTTTCTCCTGTTTCTCTTTATTTCCAAGGAGGGAGGTGTCCTTGAGACTTCTTAAGCCAGGCTAGTAGGAAAGAAAATATAGCAAGCAGGGGATTATTCGGCAAATTATTTTTTAATTGCTGGTAAAAAGAGTGATCAGTGGAGGATGGAAATTACCTTCTAATCCTTGAATACTGGTATTTTGTGGGAGCTGCTAACCACAGTCTTTAGTGTCTCCAAATAGATTCTAGGGCAGTAATATATTTGGAAATGAAACAATTTGTTAGTGTTTCTTTATATCATTTTATTTATCTGTTTCTAGGTAAGACTATGCAATGTTTAACATAAAACAATTAATCTTTGAACTCCTAATCTTTTGTTTTGCTCTCGGTGTGGTTTTATTTATATATATATATATTTGGCAGAAATCTGTTAAGAACTCAGTCAACGACTTTTGAGAAGCCTCACTCCTGATATGATTTCACTGTTTTACTCAGAGCATATATGTTGAAGAATGTAGATGATAGATTGATGAAGTGATTCTGAAGTGGAAAAATTAAGGACAAATTTAGGGAACATACATATTAAATTATACTCATCAGTTTGCTAAAATACCAGTAATGAGCCATTGTCAAAATCACAATGTAACTGTTTGTGATGACCTTTTTGACTTCTGTTGTCCTAAGTTTCCATTTTACTAAACCTCTCTTTTCCCATCAACTTCTTTGACATGTTTAATCTATTCTAGTTTTACCTATCCTTATTTTATTCTAAGTAAATTTTGATATTTTACAAGGTAAAATATCCTTTTCTCTTACATTATTATTGTAGCTATTTTTAAAAATTATATTATAATTAAGGTCTGCATAGAGTGTTTTCCATTTTTATTGCTTCCTAATTATAAATTATATGGAATTCTCTTTGTATTTGTATTAGAAAGCATAAGTTGCTCCAGAGAAAGCATACCCTTACATTCCTGCACTGAGCTAGCAAAACATGAACTATGCATTTGCATATTGAAGAGCAAAAATAGATTATTATTGGTAAGGATGTGGTATAGACAAATATCAATATACTCATGCATACACACATTTATTAAGAATAGAGTGGTTCTGTGTCTAAAGTAATATTTGTTCTGAGAATTCTATTGGAAATGTTGTAAAATGCTTTCTTTAGAACTAGTTTGTTTTTATTCTATCAGTAACAACATCTGGATATGATGGAGTTTTATACCAAATTTATATTTTACTTCTCAACTCCTGCAGAGTTAAAACTCAGACAAGCTGAAGTGGGCTGTCCTAAGAAAGAACTTAAAATCAGAATTCAACAATGTATTTCATATCCCCAGCCTTTGGTAGACTTGATTGTTTTTGACACACTCAAATAATAAAAATGGTAAAGATAATAATAGCGTGCATATTATGTTTGCATATATGTATAGTATAGTATTTAAATAATATAACTAAAGTATTTAATGCCATGTTTAACCCATTACAGCTGCTCAATAAATGGTAGTGATGGTGGTAATTGTGATTGTGATTTATGATAATTATTTTTAATACATGGAGTCAGATCTTAAAATTAGCATACAACTAATAATTAAAATAATTTATAGCAATGAAATATCATACTACATAAATAGAATAAATGTAATGATTTGAAAATGATATTGATTTGCTTAATATATACTGCAGCAGATATTTCTTTTTCCTTGTACTTGTGATAAAGGTAAACCTCGAGAGAGTTATGACCATCAATGTAGCAAATCATCAGTAATACTTAGGTGAAAATACAAGACCTGTGGGTTAACTTTCTGACTTTAAAAATCCATTGTAGTAGGTTAAATAATTTGAAAACTTTAGCTAAGTAAAATAAATGCAATATGATTACATCTTCACCAATTTTAGGGTATTTTCATTGGAATGTGTATAATATGGCTAACTTAAATAATGGCCATATTTATACAAAACCAAACCATCTTTATTTTTTTCTGTTCCAAATTAATGAATTAGGTAACTTGTTATTTATTTTTATTTCAAGCATTTTAGCAGTGCAAGTAGTTACATGGATGAATTGTATATTGATGAAGTCTGGGCTTTTAGTGTACCTATTACCTGAATAATGTACTTTGTACCCAAAAGATAGTTTTCCATCCAGCACCCTCTTCCCACTCTCCCCCATTCTGAGTCTTCAGTGTCCATTATACAACTCTGTATGCCTTTGCCCATAACTTAGCTCCCAAACCACCTTCGAAAAGTAGAAGGAATGGCAACAATCTCCCAGGTATGTGTTCTACATGAATAATGCCACATTATCTGGACATTTAGATACATCTGGAAATATCCTGATATTTTGGATGACTAAAAACATTGTTATTTTTACATAAAACTATTTGGACATTTTACATAGTTTACCCAAAATGTCAGTGATATAATAAGGCCTATCAAAGATATATTTTGTTGTTGGTATGGTCCAGAATTCACTTGCCTTGCATGGCACTGACAGGAGGTTTTAAGAAATATGGGCTCCCAAACCTTCAACTATGTCAGCAGAGTAGACTTCTAATTCCACTCTGGCAGCATAACTCACTGTCAACCCATGGCTAAAAGAGTCACAAGTATTTGTAGAGAGGGATAGCACTGTAAAGATGCCATAGAAATTCATGCTGCACCTGTTCTCAAAAAGTAAAGGTTCCTGTCTTTGCAGCTTTCAATATAGCACCTTCCACTGATACTAAATTTGTTGATTATTTTTTTAAAAAGGAAGAACTATACAAATAGACAGGGAAATAAGATGCCCGCAACACCCCCTGTTGAAAGCTGCATTACTTATTCCGCTTGAATGAATTTATATTGGATAAATCTAGTACGGAGTGAAAACCCTATTTCCAGCTGAGACTTAAAGATGTTTTACTAAAACATGCTTAAGCAAATGCATTTTGATGCCTCACAAGAAGGATGCACACAGAGCTATCTTTGAGGAAGTTCAATAAAGTGTGTATCGGCAGCTGAAGAAAGATGTTCTGTATCTGATTTGCACTCATAGATTTGCATCAACTTAATTTAAAATTCCTGGTATGCACAGGAGAAATGGTTAAATATGACTTTTGGATGATACCTAGTAAGGGAAAATAACTTTTCCTTTCCTGTTCAGTAGTTAGTCATGCTGCTGAAACCCCAAATGTTCACCCAGACACTATGGTTTTAAAGGAGAGAGTTCCTTTGCAGTGAAAGTCTAAGACAGTGGAATTGCACCTTCCACTGGCATCACTCTACCTTGCAAGATCCTGAAAGCTTTCAAATCCACCTCGAGCCCAGGCAGTGGGAAAGAGGGAAAGGAATTGAAGAAGCAAAAATAAATATTAAAGTACATAAGAATTAAATATTACCTATTTAAATAGTAATTATGCAGTTGAAAACAAGATCATCACACCTGTACAAGAAAAGGCATGCAAACCCCAAACATCTGCTTGGATCCACCTGCCAGACACCTGTTTTGCTGTTTCAATGCCATTTGATTGCTGGAGATGTAGAGGCTCTTGTGAGGTAATGAGTGATTTTACATTATGCATGATTGAAAACAGGTGTTCTAATGCTGTACAATTCTATGCATGAATAATTCAGTTTGTTTAGAGCAAGATATTTAAAAGAAGTACTGTATGGGCTTTATTATTTCTACAAACATGAAAGTTATTTTTCTTAAAATGTACAACAATTGTTCCTTTTCAGCCAGCTTGTTTATGGCAATTTTTGTGTGATTTTATGGATGAGGAATAATATCTTGAAAGGTAATATTGATCACACTTAAGACATGTAAGAAGTAAAATTGAAAGGTCTGTTAGCAAGAGGAAAAACGGTGTTAAAATTCAATGTTCTAAGTGAAAATGCCTGATTATTTCCTTCCTGCTTTGCCTGCTTTCTGGTGGTAACAAAACATTCGTCTGAGGGCTATAATTAGGGAGGGTGAACTATTTGGGAAAATAGAGAAATTGTTTTGTATCTCAGCCCAAACACCAAGCAGAGCCCAGACTTCCTTAAAGTAGAACTGATCTTAGTCAGCAGCCTTTCTCTCCTTAGATATCATGAGTTCACACCCTCTTGTAATCCACTGTAGGACATTGCTCACAGAGACAATCCTTTTTGCTCCAATTCCCACTTGAAGTTTTGTCTACCCTGGTTTTCTAGAGTCAGAAGTGTTATTATCAGAATGTTGTATTGCAAATAACAAGTAAAATTCCCAGATTTCCAATATTAAGACATAGAACTTCACATAGAAGATACAAGACTTGTTCTTTTAGAGCCCAAAGAGTGGCTTGAGTCATCTATGACCAAATATTTATAATTTTTGAGGTGTGAGAGGTAGAAAACTTACTTCAATTAGTACTATTCAATAGGAAGACGGAGGAGAGAGCATTATATTCATAATCATGTTTCTGTTACTAATATACATTTGTTGAATGTTTCATATCATATAAACTATATTTTGAGAGTTATTGACACATAATAACCCCTTCCTAAAATATACCGACTCAGCAAGTAGTCAGCTCTGAACTTTGAGGTTTGGCTACCTTTCCTCCTTTTAAGAGTTGTGGGTTGCTTCACAGGAGATCTGTTATAGAAAAGCTTTTCAGTTAGGAGAAAATTGTAAGACAGGTCCTTCATTGGGAAAGTTGCAAAGAAAAATAGAAGATTTGGCTATTGACACAGTGAATTCCTCTTATTCCCTCCCAAAGGGATAAGGTTGGGGAGCAGGCTTTTACAAATCTTCACCAAAAATAAGCATTGGCCTCATAAACTCTGAGGATCAATGCCAGGAAAGTGTTCAGGTATCTGGACTAAGGGATATAAGTTGCCAGATATAAATGTTGGTCTGGCAATTTTGACCTAACAAAAAATCCTCTTTCCCTCAAAGTTAAGACAACATGGGCTTCTTTCTGAATGTGTTAAATATTGATATAACATCTTTTTTTTGCTACATGTCATATTACTGATGGACACCTAGAATATTAAATTGAATCACATGAAATTGCAATTTTTGTTAGTAAAAACTGCTTAAATATTAGACATTTCATATGATTCACTCTATCTCTTCTAAGGGTCCCTCACTTATTTGAGGCATCACTTTTTCTTAAACACTATAAACCATATCCTTTCATTGTACAAAATGCATAAATAGGAAGAAAAAGCAATGTTCTCTGATAGAATTAAATGCAGTGACAAAGTGTAATACATGTTTAGCAAAGACATATAAAGAGAAGGCTTTACAACCATGACAGAAGTAAGGAAATACTCCATTTCTTACTGAGAGGTGGAATCTAATTACTCTCCCATGAATCCAAGTTTCTCTTAATGAATAGTGTCACCAATATATTGAGGCAGATTTTTGCAACTTTGCCTAGCTCTCTCATGATACCTGTTAGAATCCTTTCTCTATGGCCTTGCAGAAGCTTGTCAGTTTAATAAGGGAGACATCCTACAGACTGAGAAAAAATATTTGCCAACACCAGGTCTGACAAAGGCTTAACATCCTGGATCTACAAGGAACTAAAACATGCTGAAAAGAAAAAAACAAACAACCCCATTATCAAATGGTCAAAAGTTATGAACAGACACTTCACAAAAGAGGACATCCGAGCAGTCAACAAACACATGAAGAAATGTTCAACCTCACTAATCATCAGGGAGATGCAAATCAAAACCACATTGAGATACCACCTAACTCCAGTCAGAATGGCAATTATCAACAACTCAAAAAATAACAGCTGCTGGAGAGGGTGTGGCGAAAAGGGAACACTTCTACACTGTTGGTGGAAGTGTAAACTAGTGCAACCTCTGTGGAAAGCAGTGTGGCGATCCCTAAAAGCTCTAAATATCAACCTCCCATATGACCCCACAATCCCCCTACTGGGAATATACCCTTAAGAACTCAAATCACTCTATAAAAAAGATACCTGCACACGTATGTTTATCGCAGCGTTGTTCACAACAGCAAGAACCTGGAAACAACCATGCTGCCCATCAAAAGAGAACTGGATTAAAAAAATGTGGTACATATACACAATGGAATACTACGCAGCCATAAAAAAGAACAAAATCATGAATTTCGCAGGAACCTGGATGGAACTTGCGTCTATAATACTGAGTGACCTCTCACAGAAACAAAGATCCGAGTATCACATGTTCTCACTCATATAATGGACCTTGAACATCCAATGTAATACTATAAGAAAATGACTGACAGTACTGGGAAACTATGGGGGGGGAGATGGGATTAACAGTAGCAAATATCTGTCTGGGGAAGGGGAAACATCTCTTATCAACAGGGTGCCTGAATGAAACGTAATTGTACACCTAACCCTTAACTGTATCCCACAAAACCATAATTAAAAATATTGATAAAAAAAAAAGAATCCTTTCTCTAAAAACCCAACCATCATGCTGTAAGAATCTACATTGTTTATAGGGTGGGAACCATTGTTAACAGCCTCGTCTAAGTTCTCAGCTGATTGCCAACATCAACTTCCAGTCCTGTGAGGGAGCTGATTTGTATGTCTATCCTAAAAGTGTCTTCAAGTGACTCCAGTCCCGCTCACCACGTGACAGCAAATGCGTAGTTGATTAACTATGGCTGCAAGTACTTTGACACTCCTGTTGTAAGAAAGGATCTTTCTTCCCTCTTTGTGAATTTGTGCTGTCTTTTGACTTCTTTGGCATTTACAATATGGCAGAAGTGGTGATCTGCTAGCTCTGAGTCTACTTTCAAAGGACTGCCAGTTTCTGCTCATCCTGTCTAGGAATACTTGTTCTTAAAGGCTAACTTTCACGTAAGAAGTGAGACTGTCTTAAATTAACTGTGCTGTGAGAAGCCCAAGCCACATTAAGTGGCTCTAGAGGATGATACATAATGTGACGAGGCAGTGGAAAGGAAGAAGCACTGAGGCAACGTCTTATATTTTGGTTTTGCCCAGCTTTAGGCTCCCTTGAGACCTCTGGGTTGATGTGACCAGTGATGTTTCCTGTGGACTAGTCACACAAATGGTTAGGAAGCCTACTGGAGTATCTTTAATTGTTCGTTATAATAATCCCATACATAATCAGACTTAATGTCTGCCAAATATACTGTCAGTACTTTGTGGACATAGCATCAGTGATCATTCAATTGAAACAGTGGGTAGTATTGACCATTGGGTTGTAAGCATCTGTACTAAATTGTCAGCGTCGCAATTGTTAGGGCTTTAAAAACTGACTTAAACTGTCAGTACCTTACAAGTAGAAACTACGTCTACCTTGATGTAGATGCAGATAGAGTCTAAGCATTTTTAATTACAAAGTCTGCATCATGTACTGAGCACAAGCACAGGATCTGGAGCCAGACTACCTGGGCTTAGACTTTGGATTGCCATTTACTAGCTGTGTGACCTTGGACAAGTTACTTAACATGCTTTGTCTTTATCTTTTTTTTTTTAATCTATAAGATGAAGATATTAAAAATACCTTTTCAATGAACTCTTAGGAGAATGAAAAAAATTAATATTTGCGAAATGCTTAGAACAAAACCCAGCATACCACATGGGTCATATATGTCTTTGTCAAACAAATAATTATTCTTATTATTAAATATTAATCAACAGGATGAGCAATTTGAGAAACACTAAACAAGTTAAATATCTTACAGAACCTTCATAGCAAGGTCAGAATAGGACAAAATTTAGAGCACATACCAGAGAAAAGGAAAATATATAATTATTCAAATGCTCCTACTAAATCCACTATATGGATATAACAAAAATGGAGTACTATGTGAGGAGTTAAGTACTACATATAAGTTTTTAAGGACTTAAAAGAGTCCCATCATACTTTAGGAACATATTAACATATAAGAAGGTAGGATGAAAATTTAGAGTGGCACAAAGATATGGCTATTTGAAATCATGGTTCGAATTAGGTTGGATCCTCAATATTGACAAATATGGTACTATTTTTGCATTTTAGAACCAAGTCAAGCCACCTTGCTAATATTTCTAAGTTTGAAAAACTTAAATGAAATTAACAAAATGTTATAAAATTGAATTACAAAAGCAAGGGTTTATAGTACTGGATGAGGCACTGCAAAAAGTTAAGAGTAATTTAAAAAGCAAATGCTGATTGTCTGCCGTGGCTTGTAATTCTAGCACTTTGGGAGGCCAAGGCAGGAGAATTGCTTGAGCCAAGGCAACCTGGTCAACATAGCGAGATCTCATCAATACAAAAAAATCAAAGAATTAGCTGGGCATAGTGGTGTTTGCCTATAGTCCCAGCTATTTGGGAGACTGAATTGGAAGGATTACCTGCGCCCAGGAGATCAAGGCTGCGGTGAATCACAATTGTGCCATTGCACTCCAGCCTGGGTAACAGAGTGAGACTCCCAATTCAAAAAAAAAAAAAAAGCAAAATGCTGAATTGCTAGGGGTCAGTTAAGGAATAAAAGTCTGGATACCTGAATCACTTCAAGGGTAGGCAAGGCAAATCAGTCCAAAGAAGGGCTTGAATAACTGTCTGTAGCAAATTCATACATGGGGTAGGGAATTCACAAATGCAAAGAAAAGCATCCTCCAGTAGCCATGCACAGACGGAAATGATGACAAAGACATAAGCACATTTGTTCAAAAATTTATTTGAAAATAAAGATGAGTATGCATGTATAAAATTACTACATTTTCCACAAATGGGAAATACCTGCTCAATAGGTGAGAGTTGGTCTTACTCTCTAGGCCAGTCTTGTTAACTGCTTCCTTCCTATTATACAAAGAAGAACCCCCCAAACCCCATAATTTATTTATAAAAACTGTGTGTTTATTAACTTCTCTCACCTTCAAAGTATTCTCCATCAATACAATGCACCTATTGAGATGCTTTTCCCACTGCTCAAAACAGTTTTTTAACTTGTCAATTTTGATGCCTTTTAGTGCCTCGGCCATTTTTTGTTTCACCTCTTCCACATCAGTAAAACGTTTCCCTCTGAGGACTTTTTTTGACAGGAGAAACAAAAACAGTTGCTCAGAGCAAGATCTGAGGGAGGTGGGGCATGGGGATCATGCCCTTTTTGGTCAAAAACTGCTGAACACTCAGCTTGGTGTGGGCAGGTACTCTCGTAAATCACCCATCATTAAATGACTGAAAGGCTCTCAAAAAAATGCACTAAAACCTAATGCTGCCTCTCACAACAATGCTATCTGGTAAACTGATGTCATGAGTTCCTAGAACATTTACCTAGGGTGGGAGAAGCCTATACTACAAGGGTCCCACCCACCAAAAATAATTCCGGGTTCTTTTTGGGTCTCCCCTCCTAACTTCACCTACTCTCCCCTAGTTAGTTGCTTTTTTATTTTCTAATCAATCTCAGAGTGCACTCCTTCAACTTGCTTATAAGTTACAGATAACAAAGATAAAACAAAAACATTTAGGTGTGTCTAGGCATGAATGCCAAGTTACAAATTTAGGTATTCAGGAATTTAATTTAATTTTTCTGTAACTGATTGTATTTTGTCTTTTGAACTTCCTTTCACCACATATTGAAAATTAAATTCCTGTTCAGTAGAGTCTTTCATCCCTAATACAACCATAGAGAGAAGAGCACCCCATGTTCAAACTATATGGGCAAGAGATGGGTGGAAGTCAAACAGGGCAAGAAGACTTTGGCCCAGGTTGACAGCATCCATCCACAGTGATGCCTACTAACATTTAGATCATACCAGGTGATCTCTGCACCCAAGTATACACACATCACTGCTGTTTTCTCCTTAATACAAACTCATGGTCTTACCAGACTAGTTTTCTCATAGTAGGTACCATGCATTGCTCTGGCTCCTAGATAACTCTACCTGCTTTTATGCTGACATTCCTAGAAACTTGCTACACCTAAGGTCTTTCCATCAAAATGTTTCTTGACGCCATTTTTATGCTAATACCCCTTAAAATTTTGTGTAATGGCAAACTCCAAATCTTTCTGGTTCTCTGGATTTTATCATCTGAATGTCAGGACACATTCCCTTTTTCTCTCAGACACTCTACCCTATCCAAGATTTATATCCTCTCTACCTCCCTACCTGCTCCTCCACTCAACCAATAGAATTATTTTGTATTATCTTCTCTTACTTATGAGGAACTAATCCAAGTCTTTTCTTTAGAGGTCAAACTTTTATGCTACAAGTAATTTTATGCTTAGAACCGCAATAATCCGAGATTCTCTTGCAATTCGAAAGCCTTTTAAAATTCAAGTTGCTGATATATCAACTCTTTCATGAGATAACTGATGCATCATGGCCCAGCAGACAAAAGAGAAATCATTGGATAGTAGGAGATATCAGGACAAATTTACCAGTTAATATTAAAAGTTTATCCAGCTAGTTATAAATCAGCAAATCATATCGGATAGCCATTATTTTCTGGACCTTGTTATAGGCAACTATTAAATAATTTCTTCTATAGACTTCCTAAAATGATTAGGTCTCTGAAGACAAATCCTCTTCCATGCCTTTGTGCATTCACTCATGTGGCTCTCTCTGCCCTAGTCTGCTACCTTCTTTCTCTTTGCCTGTATGATTCCATGCCAATGCAGTAAAGCATCTTGGGAAAGAGAGTGGTCTCTGGGTTTAGACCTTGTCAGTTCATCTTTACCATTTGCTCCATGGGAGGTGTCAGACAAATTACTTTACCTCTCTCTGCCCTAGTTCGTCATTTGCAAAGTGAAAATAATCATAGTACTTTCCTCAAGGGTTTACTATGATGATTAAATAAAATAATATGAATAAAAGACTTAAAATGATATATGGTGAGTGGTAGGCACTCAGTAAGCATTATCTATTTTCACTCACCTTTCACGGCTCCCTCAGTGCCAATGTTTCTAGATAGCTCTCTTGAGTGACTTTGGCTTTGAACTCAGAACCTGTATTCTGAGGTTCCACAGCATCTCATGCTTACCTCAGTACCACCCCCATTGTGTTTTCCCTGGTGGTCACTAGAGTCAGAGGCCATAAGTCAGCTCCCGAGGGTGGAGAAAGAAGGTAATAAAGGCATTGATTGAAAGGACTTAGGGCACATTTTCTCAGAGGAGATGCTTTTACACTTTGAGAAGTAACTTCTTGCTCATATTTTTCCTACTGATTTTTATGTTTCTTTCTTCAACCCTATGCAATATTATAAATCCCCTTCTGCTACATAGTAGTCCAGGAGGTATGGTGGAGGAGAGAATATAAAAGGAAAGAACAAAATATGAGTAGCAAAATATTGGTAGGACTAATATAGGACTAGTATTCCTATCCCTACTTTTTAAATAAAGAAAAGAAGTTCAATGGAGACAGAATGACATATCTAATGTATGTAGTTAAATAATGACTCAGATCTATCACCGTGGTGTTTAGCGAATGTAATTATACTCATCATGGGAGTGTACCTTTTCTAAGGACTACACTCTAGGTGATATCTGAACATTGAATATTGAAAAGATTTGGGTTCTAGAAAGTGGACTTTGGCTCCTCTCACTGCTCTGCAGGTCATTCTTGGCTTGTTTCCTCATAATTCCAATTTCTTAAAAACTTACTATTAAACTTATTGACCTGAATCTTGTTCCAGTGTCTCAAGTTTCTTCCCACAGATACATTTTTTTTTAAATCTTAAGGCAAATACTTCATTTTCTTTGTCTGCCCAGAGTTCCAGGGCCTGGATATCATCTAGTCTTTGGGTAACATCTTCCAGATTTGTTTTAAGCTGATTACATGTTGCTGAACAATCAGATTTTCTGCCCTAAGCAGCACAAAATCAAGTGATGACAGTGCTGGCTCCTGGCCACCAGCGATGTGATGATGCAGCATCAGTCTTTGATAGCCATTATTTGATCTTGGGTGTTCTCAAATGGCTCCACACCCTGAAAGAGTGGAAAAGGGAATCTCTCTCATGGTGTGACAAACGATGTGAAAGCTCCTCTGTGTCACAGCCTCTTCTGCCATCCCCTCTCCCCTTTCTTTTCCACTCAATCTCTGGACAATCCCTTCATTTTTATACAGATTCATATTTCTAATTGAGGCAGATCAAGTATTTTAGAGCAGCTATTTTAAGAAGAGGAATGCCAGCGAAGGGCATATTCTGTTTGAAAATGTAGGCAGAACTTGGCATATCTGTTTAAGAAATATCAAACCTAAAATGTAGAAAATCTTGAGCTGGAGTTCTGTTTTTCTGGTTTAAATGTCTCATTCAAGCTTTTCTCTCACTTGTTTTGCTAGTCTCTTTACTGATGCCCTGTGACCCAATGCGCAACGGTGATTCCTATAATTTGAATTTATCTTTTAACCCACCACAACAGGGGCTATCTGTGGAGGCAAAAACGTGTAACCTAGAACACACAGTCAGAATAAACTTTATTTAGCATTTCTGTATCTAAATGCTGAATGCAAAATTCTGGGAAGTCAGAATGGCTTTGACCTTTATAAAATAGAGCACTACAGACTTGAAGAGAACACAGGGGATGAGAAAATGACAATCAGGCAAAGAGTTCATTTAGTTTTTCTAAATGTTTACCAGGAGAGGGTTCTAGGCTGGAATTGCAAAGAGTACCAAATATAAAATAAAGCCTCTCTCAGAATTTCGATCAGCTTGAGGAAACCTAGCATAATGAATGTCAACTGGCAATGCTGAACATGACACACAAAATATGCACTTAATTTTAGAAGGAACCAACTCTGTACAAGATTGGATAGTAGGGTGGGGTTCCTTGTGGCTTGAAGTGATCAGAGGATACTTCAAAAACCTGGAACCTACACTGGGCTATATGAAGAGAGAGTAGGAACCTGATATTTCAGAAGCAGGAAGAAGGGCATTCCAGGTAGGAGAGAGGTGAACAAGATTTCAGACTAAGGAAGATTAAAAGATGATTGTGGGAAAACCGAAAGATTAAGCTTGGCTAAAGGGCACACATAGGAAAAAGGCAGGTTGGCTATGCCTGCCACCTAATAGGAATTCAAGAAGCATTCGTGAAAAATATGAGAAAAAGATTAAAATGATAGATCGATGTCAAATAATGATACTTGGTTATTTTTTCTGTCCCTTTTTCTAGCATGTTAAAGGCGATAGCTCATGTGATTAAGGTCAAAAGCAGAATATTAATTTAAGCCTCCTAATAATTCAGGCTAAACCTGAATCTTTGTCAGCCATCTACAGAAAGTATGTTATACTCACAAAGGGCACTGAGAGAGACCAGGTAGGGTGAGATTGGAGGCACCTGCTTTGTTGGAAGAGAATCCAGGGTGTGCAACATCTAGAACATATACTTGTAAATAAACCCTGAAAGTCAGCACACTGGAAATGATACCCTTTTCCAGTTTATCTCATTCATGTGCCACTGCTTTTATTGCATGAGTCAGAGGAAGCACCTTGTAGTCTTCTGGCTTTTTTTTTTTTTTTTAATTTTCTTCTCCATCAGAATATAAACACCACAGGTTAGGAACTGGCCCCTTCAACGTTTGGTGCTCACTAGATATCTATTGCCTGAATTCATATATTAAAACACCTGATGTGGTTCTTTAATTCAGAATGTCATGAACTCAATAGAAAGATAAACTGAGAAAAATTAAACATATACAATAGATATAGCCAGATTACCCTACATAAACGGTAAATGTGACTGTAAACAACTACGGTTGGATGACTGACAGTTGCATCACCAATTCCTCTTCAATATGATGATAATTGTGTCTCATTTGGACCCATCTGAATTCCTCGGCTTAGTGTGTGTGAGGGATTGCTGATTCTCAGTTTCTGGTTCAGGAAGTGGTCACTCCTCAACGTTCACAAATTTTCCAGGGATTTGTAATTGCACAAAGTTTATTTTTACAACCATCCTGAAATTCCAGGGCATTTTGTTCTTTTCAATGCTCTGCAATGTGATTTTTATTAATCTCTTATTGTCCTGGAAATGACAACTTTGTTCCTCCACCTGGAATCTGTGTAATTATATCATCTCTGTTTTTGCTGCAGTACTGGGAAGGATTAGTTATATCTTCATCCTTTTCGTGACAAAACAATTTCCTAATTGGAGTTTAAAGATAAAATTTAACATACTTTGGCAATCGTCTAAATGTGATATAAAAAGTATGCAAAAAGTGAATTAAAAAACCTTGCAAAAATATTTTTATATTTAAAATGTTTCTATTATTTTGTAGAAATCAGACATTTTGTTATAATAAATTCAAGAAATAAATAAAACAAATATGAATAAGAAAATTAAAACCAATACCCAGAAATAGCTATTATTAGATAAAAGGGTGAATATTATTTCAGGAAAATATAAGAATGAGTAGACAAAATTAGAAGAAAAATTAAAAAAAAGAAAGACTATTACAAACATGAAATTATATATGTATATATCTATAAGGTAGTGCCAAATATAATCTTACTTATGTTTAAAACAAGAAAAAAACTTCAAATAATGTTGAAGAATTGCTGAAGTCTAGACTCATTTTAAAATCACTCCTAGATATACTAGTTACTAAAACAGTTTCTCTTAACTCAAGAAAAAGATTATTACAGAAATTAAGAAGGAAAGGTCAATAATCTTTAACTACACTAGAAAAGTAAGGAAAAAAATGAAGATATGTTTTTTCTATCTATATTTTCTGATTTAAGTTTTTTAAATGATAAATAATTGTATGATGTCAAGTTTTACAGCGATTTTATTACATTTCATAATAAGATTCTCATAGTTATTTAGAGCTAGGTTTACATTTAAAATTTTACTTTTGTTTGTTTTGTTTCTAACAACGGTCTCTCTATTCCTGAATTATTAATTTGGGGTTACCTTTTGGTTGAGGAAAATGATAAAAGCTCACAGATGCTGTATTTCCTCAGCATTTTCATGTTCAAAAATGTTTATTCTTTTATGTTATATTTAACCAGTATTGGGCCTGCATTTAATATTCTCAGATCTTTTACACGTTGTTCCACTGTCTTCTGGCATTGAATTGATGAGAAGGCAAGCTCAATGAGGGAGGTGTTTTGTCTGTCTTGTTTTGTTGCAGCCTGAAACAAAGTCTTACACATAAGGGCTGCCCTCAAAACATTCGTAGAATAATTGAATGAATGCTGTATAAACAACCCTGATTCTAGTCTGGCTAGTGGCCTGTTCAGGTGCCTGAAAAATTCTTTCAGAAGTTTTATAGTTCAATAGCTTCACCAGGATATATACTGACGTTGACTTTTCTTGTACAATTATTACTGTACCATAAATAGGCCTTTCTGTACGTAGATTCATTTTATTTCAAAGAATTTTTTTTGTTAAAAATATTAGAGTTATATAAATTCTTCCTTTAAAAATGAGGATGGTAATGGTATCTACTATGAATTTTTACAAAAGTTAACCTAAGTAGTGTTACCTGGGTATAGTAAGCACCATATAAGTGTTACTAAGACTGTCATTGTGATTTGATCTGACTTGCCCTCTCAGTATAATTTTATCTCAGATTTCATACTCGTTTTACTATGTAAATGTTATTTACAAAAGATTCACAGAGGCAAGTACAATTACTTATTCTATATTGAACAATTTATGGTTTCCTCTGGAGTTATTATCTTGCTTTTTTGTTTTTTGATTTTTCCTTGTAACAATTACTATTTCTTCTCCTAAGCCTTATCTAGTGGAACTTCATTTCAATATTTCTAAACACATTAGTTGTCTATCAGTTGTATGTCTCCCTGAGCCTGGTCTAACCTGACTGGATGCTTTCCAGTCAGCTTTGTTTCGTTTCTCTGTCCCCTTCATCATCAGCCTATATTTTCAATGCATTTTTGTCTTTTCTTAGATTCTGTGTCTCTATCTTTCTTGGACTACCTCAATTTGCTCTTCTTCTGGTAACTTCATAAGAAGGGTATACAGTAGTTTAACTGTTTGAAGTCTTATATATCTGGGATATAGATAAAATTTTTCCCTATTGTTCTAATGAATTTCCCTTTTGTTTCCTTATTTTTAATTTCCAAAAGCTCTACATTCTGTTTGTTTGCTTATTCTGATAATATTTATTTTTAAATAGCATCCTGTTCTTGTTTTATAGATGTAATACTTGCTTTGTCTGTTCAAAATAGACTTTTTCATCTAATGAGTTCTTTCTTTCTATTTGTCCTTAATGTTTTATATTTGTAAATTATTTGATTGTAGCTATTTATAGTTATATTTAATTTATATAGGGATAATTTACTTATATTCATTGCATGCATTTAATATGTCTCAATTTATCTTTTTACAGAATTGATGAAATCTGAGGTAAATCTTTTATGTGTAACTTAACAGAAGTAGCTGGAAGCTTCTGCTAATTGACTGAGCACTTTTTAAAATACATTCTGATCTCTAATTTGGTAGCACCAAATATGATTGTATAGTCTATATAATACTATTTTTATCACCATTAATTTTTTTAATATCTTTATCTCTTTTCTAAGCCATCACTAAGATTTTATCATGCCCATCTTACTGTCTTAATGTGTTTGTGCCACAGTAACAGACTACTACAGACCAGGTCATTTATAATGAACTGAAATATATCAGCTCACAGTTCTAGAGGCTGCAAAGTCCAAGATCAAGGGGCAGTATCTCATGAGGGTCTTTTTTGCTATCTCATAAGATGGTAGAAGGCATCACAGGCAGGAGGACAAAGAGAGGGCAAAAGAGAGTTCAAACTCACTCCTGCGATAACAAGCCCACTCCCATGATAACAGCATTAATCTATTAATGAGAATGGTGCCCTCATAACCCAAACACCTCCCATTAGGCCCCACCTCCCAATACCATCACAATAGCAATTAACTTTCAAAATGCATTTTGGAGGAGACAGACATGCAAAGCATAGTGCTCTCTGTTAGCAATCTAGTTCTTGTACATATTCCTTCCCCCCCCATTTATTTGTAATGTTCTCTTAGTTAGATAATCTCCATTTTCACCTAAATCTTTTTTATTTTTTTAAGTCACATATCCTCAAGCCTTAACGTTGTTGAAATTCCTGCATAGTTTGTAACTCTCATAGAAAAAGAAAATTTTTTAAATTGGAGTCTCACTCCATGACTCAGGCTGGAGTGCAGTGGCACACTCACGGCCACCCCAGCATTGACCTGCTGGACTCCAGCTATTCTTCCATCTTCCATCTCAACCTTCCAAGTAGCTGAAACTATAGGAGCATGCTACAACACCTGGCTAATTTTTGATGTATTGTAGAGATGAAGTCTCGTCAAGTGCTTGAACCCGCAGCTTCCCAAAGTGCTGGTATTATAAACTGAACTACTGCGCCCAGTAGAAAATATTATTTTAACCCTTAGGTTATATTTTCTGTCAGGCTATAGGCTTTAACAGCTTTTTGCATGCCCGATTCCTTTATTTTTTACTTTTTTCTGAAGTATGTTTGCATGCTTTTCTATTTCTTTTTAGTTTCTTTGGTTTAGCTTAATGTGTGGAGTCTTTATTTAAACTTTCATTTTGTTTCAAAATAATATGAGTGAATTATTCTGTACCACTTTTCCATCTTATTTAAGATAGGTTGTCTTCACTTCAGAAATACATGCAAAAGGCTGTTATAGAGATTTTTGACATACTAACAATCCAGAGCATAGAAGCAATGATCTAGGACTTTGATGATCTAGGACTGTGTTTCAATTCAACAATCTCTGTCTCTCTCTCTCTCTCTCTCTCTCTCTCTCTCTTCTCTGTGTGTGTGTGTGTGTGTGTGTGTGTGTGTGTGTGTGTGTGTGTGAAACCTAAAACATACTTTTCTATCACGGAGTCAGAGCCACTTATTAATTTCTTTCATTTCCTTGCTCCCTAAAGTATTTTGTAGACCAAGAGTACAAGCATCACATGGGAGCGTATTAGAAATGCAGAATCTCAGGCCTCACCCCAGAGTTCCTAAATTAGAATCTTCATTAAAATAGGGGAAATATTAGAGCGCCTGTGGGGCCAACGTTGATAGCTGGGGAGGGACTATGATACACCAGCTGGCATCCTCCCACTTACTCTCCTTCTAAAGATTTTGTCTTATTTGTTTTCTCTTTATATTAAATTCTCATAAGTTCCATTTCATTACCTGATCATGTAACCACATTCAATTTTTATTATTGCTCCCTGCCTCTCTGGTTTTACCCCTTCTCCCCAAACGTAGTTTATATAAAAGAGAGAGCCCAAGTCGTTCTTTCTATCTTCCTGTGACCCCACAATGGTAGGTAGAAATTTTTACCATTGACCTTTCTGTGTTTTCCCTCCCTTAGCCAACAATGTACTTCCTCAGTCAGATAGTTTTACACTCTGCTCATACTCATTATCCCACCAGAACTCTACCTAGTTAATGAGGAAGGAGGTTTAGCAGCCTAGCAAAGATACAAACCATACCGGAATCAACCATCTCTGTCCTTGGGCACCATATTACTGTTTACTTTTTTTTTTTTTTTTTGAGTTGGAGTCTCACTCTGTCACCCAGACTGGAGTGCAGTAGCTGCTCCCGGCCACCGCAGCCTCGACCTGCTGGGCTCCGGCGATCCTTCCGCCTCAGTCTTCCAAGTAGCCGGAATTACAGGCATGTGCTACCACGCCCAGCTGATTTTTTGATTTATTTTAGAGATGAGGTCTCGCTGCCCAGGCGGGTCTCGAACCCGCGGGCTCAGGCAATCCACTCACCTCAGCCTCCCAAAGGCGCGGGATTACAGGCTGAGCCACCGACCCCGGCTTACTGTTTACTGTTTTATATTACTGTTGATAAAAATAGGATCTGGAAGGTCAATTTCCAGTTCTTTCAGAAATTGCCACACCGTCTTCCAGAGAGGTTGCACTAGTTTGCATTCCCACCAGCAGTGTAGAAACGTTCCTTTTTCTACGAATCCTCAGCAGCATCTGTTGTTGTTTGTTTTATTAATGATGGCCATTCTTACTGGGGTTAGGTGGTATCTCAATGTGGTTTTGATTTGCATTTCTCTGATGATGAGTGAAGCTGAGCACTTTTCCATGTGTCTGTTGGCTGCCTGTATATCTTCTTTTGAGAAGTGTCTATTCATGTCTTTTGCCTACTTTTTAATGGGGCTGTTTGTTTTTATACTTTTGGCACGTTTGAGTTTCTTGTAGATCCTAGATGTTAGGCCTTTGTCAGATTGGGAATATACCTGGAGGAACTCAAATTATCCTATAAAAAAGACACCTGCACACGTATGTTTGTTGCAGCTCTATTCACAATAGCAAAAACATGGAACCAACCATGTTGTCCATCGAAGCTGGACTGGATAAAAAATGTGCTACATATACACAATGGAATATTATGCAGCCGTAAAGAAAGACAAACATGTGAACTTCGCAGCAACTTAGATGGATTTAGAGTCGATCATACTCAGTGATCTATCACAGAAGCAAAGAACAGAGTACCATATGTTCTCACTCATAAGTGGACCTTGAACAGTTATAATACTATAAGAAAGGGATTGACAGTAGTGGGAAACTGTCAGGGGAGGGAGTGTGGGATTGGCAGTTGAGGGAAACTGTTATGGGAGAAAGGAGCATACCTCATCAACAAGGGTACTTGCATAATCAACGTTTGTATACCTAACCCTGAATTGTACCTCACATCTTTATAATTTAAAAAAAGGAATCATACAGGCTATACAAACATATTTGGTGCTGCCAAATTAAAGATCAGAGAAGGGAGGAGGTGGGAAAGATATACTGTTTATAGTTTTACCTTATATCTGTTTTTAGATCCATCTAAACTTATTTTTAGAATTAATGAGGTTTTTATGAAAACATTATTTTATTAAGACAAATGAATGCTTGTAAATGCTATTGTCTTCCAGAGGAACAAAAATATAAGCAGGAAAAAAGGTGCATTCTGAATTTTAAATCTAAGTGGCTTATCTTACCATGCTTTACAATTGGATAACACTTGTAGTTTTAAGACCTGTGTCTTATGGCCCTTCATCAGTATGAGTTTTGCAGGGAAGTACTTTTTACTTATATTACTGCACTATCCACCTTTCAGCCTGCACTTCCCCAAATGTCCATTAACTTGCCCTTACTGAAGTTGTGTTGCAATCACAAACTGGAAAACTGTGAGGGGTGTTATTAGTGTCAGTATCCACACATCTTTTTCAACCTTTACAAGGAAGGGTAAACCTCCCAGGTAGAGAGATAATTTTGTTTTGTGATAATTCCTGCGGAATCGTGCTGTGTTATGTGTGATGTGCCACTGTACCTCTAATGTGAAATAACAGAACACATAAGGATAAACCTAAAGTTAATATTATTGATAGAAAAAAAGACTCAGGGGCTATACACTATAGACTTAGCATATATGTAGAATTGTAGCAAATCAGGATAACATCCCATCATTAATAGATTGCATGTTCTTAGTCAACTGGTTAGGAATACAAGGTATTTCAAAATATAAATTAAAAGAGGAGGGCAAGAGAGAGGACAGGAATAAAAGACAAGTGGGAAGACTATGATGAGGAGAATCTGCATTTTCCTAAGCTGATTTGATTGAAATGATCATAGTATGTTTGAGACTGGCAATAAACTTATGCATAATTTACACTCTGGAATGAGAAAATGTTCTTATATTTGTTGCCTCTCTGGATTAAGTTCAACTTCTCGAACACTGAATTTATAATTTTAGAATTAGAAGAGACATTTGGATAACAATGTTTCCTCTCAAGAATGTTTCATTTTAAAGATATTTCTTCATTTTTTCAGAATAGCTTTTCAGACATTAAATGGTTTGGATCTTTTCTCACGTGGTAAACTTCCTAATGAAATCATTTCTTTCAAGTAGATGAAGAATCATAAATTTCCCTATGAATCTAAAAAGGAAGGCAAAAAGTGAGAGCATAAAGAAGACATTTTTAGTAGATTTTATGTGAAGTCAGAAACTGTCTTGAATTAACTTTGATTCTCCCTCTCTGGTCATCTTCCAAATTCTACTCTTTCCTAAATTGAACAGTAACTATTTACAGACTATCTACTCAATTTTGCCAAGCTACTTTTATTAAGCAGATAGGTTGATCAATGAAAATTATCATGAGAGCAGTGATTTTACTGACCAATCTTCCTCAATTACTAATATTTTGGAGCTGAGCCTACATTCAAATAACTTTACTTGCTTAGGAATATGGTGACGTTGAAGAGAAGAAGTTTTCCTCATCTCCCGGTAAAAATGCATTTACATCATGTAGAATGAGTCACAGAAAGTGATTCCCTCAGAACAATGGAAAGTATTTTATTTTTTCACATTATAAGCATTTACTAAACACCTTTTAGATATTAGACACCATATTAAAAACCAATAAGCTTATCCTTGTATTTTCAATAAATTAAAATATTAGGATAATGGGCAGAACTACCATAGTGTTCATATCATTAAATCTACCTAGTTGGAAAATCCACTGGGATTAAAATCCCAATACGAATCACAATCATATATTTTATCAGTTGTTTTGTGCATCACTCAAATTATTCATATATATTATTTACTTATATTTTCTATTTGCCTTACATTATTTCTTTTCACCTTATAGATTTCTTTCAAAAAAAGTTGGTAAACAGAAATCTTGCAATGTCAGAAGTAGAAAGAACCCTGGTGATTATCTGATCTAGCCTGTTTGTACAAAATGGAAAACAGTCCCCAAATAGTTAAGAGATGACACCACCTAGTGAGACAGAAGTAGGGAGGGTTTCATGGAGCCCTGGATGACTCCAGAAAATGGTTACTCAAAGAAGAAAGTGCTAGAAGACGGAAGAAATACGTAATAGCCAATGAGAATGTAGAAAGTTGTAGATTATCCAAGTTTCATTTGTTAAATCTGCAAGGCTGTATTCTGTCTATTCTCAGCTTTGTTGGCTTACTTACAATACTTATCTAACTTTGCCTCTGACTTAGAGTATTTCAATCACAAAGCATTGACATTTGGAACTAATTCTTTGTTATGAGGGGCACTATCTTAGGCACTGCACTGTAAGAGTTTCACAGCATCCCTTGTCTCCATTCACTAGATGCCAGCAGCAACTCCCAGTCGTGACAAGCAAAAATGTCTCCCGATATTGCCAAATATCCCCTGGGAACAAAATCACCCTAGTTGAGAAACATTGCTCTAAATTTAAGTAATCTGTAGATGTTTCAATTCCTGGAAACTAAGTGGATGGAAGAACCTGGAAATTGTTGTCCAGTCTCATAACAAAATGTATTAAATTATTTTGAAACTATTTTATGGCTTGTTATTATTGTTTTTATCAACAAATGTGCTGTGTATTTTTCTGTACTCTAAGCATATGCATTAGTGAACAGTTCTATAAACTCATGTAAGATTTTTGGAATATAAGCAAAATAAGACTTTATTTTTGGCTGCCACAGTTTCTCTAAAACTCTTCTGGTCAGAAACAGTCTCTCCCAGTTACTGGGGAAGCTCCAGCAGGTCTATTTCCTTTCTGGGCCTTTCCTTTCTGGGCATTCATTGGTGACAAAAGTTCTCTGGTTGTTTCAACTTGCAAGCCCAGTCTCAGTTGAGAAAATAGAAAAATTCATCCTTTGTGATGATCCTTATTCTTAATTTGACGTAGAATTCATTTTTCCCTAGGCCAGGGTCTACTAGGGTCAGTGGAAGAAGACCGGGAAATATGAACATCTTTGTAGCCTGCTGTTGCTGTCTATTTCTTCTCCTCCAGCATACTGTCATTTCTGTCTTTTCAAGGGTCAGACTCAGGAAGGGGGTTTAGGGAACAGTTATGGGAAAAAGCTATAGCCCTATGTGGCAAGTACTAGTGTCTATTGGCATTAAGATCCTCTTAAATATCTGGCAGATATTTAAGGCCAACTTTCATTTCAAAGGCACTTTTATGAATTATTCTTGCTGGGTAGGGTCTTTCTGACAAAATTCCATGGCATGAATTCTGTTCCTTTGGCTACCTCTACTCCTAAGTTCCTGGTTTTCCAGTGGTCAACTCCTCCCAGAGTCTCTTTGTTGGAGTCCTGGCAGGTAGCCTTCTTCAGCAGCGATCCAAAAGGTTGCAGGTGGACTCACTTCTCATCCGGCACATGGGAATTAGATACATCATTTGCCTGGTCGACTTTAGGAGTATGGCCTTAAGCCCACCCAGCCAGGACTCTTTAGTGCTGGAGGTGAATGCAATTACTAAACAGACACAAATATTTTTTTCTGAGGTCACAGACCTCTTTAGTTTCATCAGCAAAGGGCCAAGCACCATTGTCTGGGTCTTCCAAAGGAATGATCTCTTTGTAAATAAGCTCTTCTTAGTAGGCATGAGACAGCACATTTCATCCAACTCCCTGGATGAGTATAACAGCAGTTTAGCAGCTACCTTAATGAAATCACCACAAAGTATTCTTAATTTTGAATTATTAATGCTGTTTGAATCTCAAAAACAATGTGAGTATCCATGAGCTAGGCCCTGGATAGCCACTTTAAAGGTTTTTCCAAAATGGCCAATTTCACACGCAATTTGTTGCTTGATATCATTATACCTGGGTGCCTTCTATCAAACTGTTCTTTTGATCTCTTGATCTGGCCATATAACTGAAGTTTTTGTTTTCATCCTAATTATTAAACTAAAATATAGACCATTAACTCCATAAGAATAATGTACTAATATACAAATTCCCCATTACTTTTAAAAAAATCCACTGACTGTCTTTGACCTCTATCAATAAAATGATTGTATTGTACCAGATGATATTTAGGCTCAAGTAAGATTTAAAATTTCTGTCTCCATATGCTATAATTCCCAGAACACGACTGAATTAAAATAATCTTACCTTATTTTTCTTAGTTTTTACTAATTTCTCATTATATTTTATTGACATTAGGTCCCTGTAGGCATTTTAAAGCATGGGTGGTAGTTCACGCAATCAGTAGTTACTGGGTACCTACCATGGACCAAGAATTGACTGTTAGACCATAAGAATGACATTGGAAAACTTAATTTACTTCTTACAACCCTTTAAAAAGTATCAATTCCTGCAATATTTTACAATATGTAGCAGGATCTATTAATTTTGCTTCTTAAAGCTCCTTGCACCCCACATGAAAGACATTGTACATGAAAGATCAAATATTATATTGTCAGAATATTCTGTAAAAGTTTAGGACAAATACAGTTGCATTTTTTATTAACTAGAGCTGTCACTTAGTGTTGCTGATTCTTTGTTTAGCTATATCTTGAATTTATAAGTTTTCTATAAACTTAGAAGAGTTTTTCACCTATACAAAGAGTATCTTTAAGAAGCATTTTTTCTAATTTACCCAATTTTATTTTAATGCCCATATATTTTATTGCCATGATACACAGTAAAATGAACCAAATGATGAAATTAATGATTTGACTGGACTTACTCAGAGTTTGTTGAAAATGAATTCTACCTCTAACTTCATCCCAGGAATATGAGTAATTTAGACATTTTATCTTTTAAAATAGTCATGCACCAGTTAATCTCACCTCTATTCTCTCCATTTGCAAAGCAAGGTAAAGAGAATATGACCATTTTATGATATTTCAAAAATTCTCAATTTCCTATTCTGATGTACTTTTAGAAGATAATGGAGAAAGATCGACTGTTGATGAGAAAGAA
The DNA here is from genome assembly GCA_027257055.1 of Cephalopachus bancanus. NCBI lineage: Eukaryota > Metazoa > Chordata > Mammalia > Primates > Tarsiidae > Cephalopachus > Cephalopachus bancanus. The sequence goes on along the minus strand of JAPVLO010000031.1, from coordinate 6,362,656 downwards.
AAAGAAGAAAATTCGTGTCTTCAAATTTTAATTTTAACATACTGATCTACATGAAACGCCTCCTATCATGTAGCATATCAAAACATTTCACAAGTAACAAAAAACTGAAATGACAGCTAAATATGAGTTGAATGCTTAATGTTTTTATGTGTTAATTTAGCTCTTACAACAGCATTTTAAACTATACATTATTATGCCAAGTTTTAATTCCATATTGTCTTTCATCTTTATCCAATTAATGTTTTACGATTTTGATGTCACATTTATACAATCTGACCAAGATGTTTGACAGATCAATCAGCATAATGTTAGGCAGTAAGACCACAACCAATCTTATTTCCACTGAAAAATTACTTCTATGGATTCTGTGGAGTACTCTGTTTTGAAGGGAATTGTGGCAGACAGGAGCTGTTGATCAGTAAATATGTAGAAAGATACATGATATGGCAAAGGATAGAACGATTGATGCCTTAGTTGACCCCATGGGATTCCTTAAACAGAAGAAATCTAAAATGTATGCATAAAGAAAAAATAATCTCACATTTGCTGGATTTGCCTTCTGTATTTTAAAATAAAAAAGCTTTATTTATTTATTTTTTTACCTTGGAGGGAATTATAGTTACACAGGTAAGGTGACCCAAATAACAAAAATACCAAGTTACTTGTATAACTTTGTTGATAGACATTCACTGATTTCATGGGGTCCTGCTTGATATAACTCTAATCTTGTCATTTTATAAGCATTTAGTACTGCTGTTTTTTTCATTGCTCTTTGTTTTCTATTGTACAGTGGCACTGACCTAATAATGATGCTGTCACGTCACATCGACCAAGCTTGGATTATGGACTAGGAGATTGCATGAGAACCCTGTCAGTAAAGGAGTGTCCATAGTTTAACTCACTTCCATGAGAAAGTAAGGGAAAGGAGTGGGATGTCGGTTGAAGAGAAAGAGAAAGAAAACAACTCTGGGTTCACGACAATTTAATTTTGGCACACTGATCATTGGAATTTTCCCATCTGTTAACTCACAGTCTGTTCCTCCCCATTCTTCTTTTCAGTTTTATTATTATTAATTGCCTTTTTTTCACCTTGATTTTCTTTTTACCCCATTAAGCCCCTTCCCTTGCTCTCATTTGTCTGATAGTTTTTTGATATATATTTATCAGATACTTTTTTGATCTATATTTATATCTTAATTTAAAAAGATAGTTTAATTTGTTCTTTAAACACTTTCTCTCTTGCACCCACTATTTTCTTTTTTCTTTCTTTCTTTTTTTGCAGATTCTAACCCTGCAATAGATGGAATTCCTTCCATTTAAGAGCAGATCAGCCTTAAGCAGAACATGGAAAATAGTAGATTTACACTAGACAATATAATTTGCAATGAAATTTCTTCAGGAGCAAATAAGTAGCTTAGGTTGGTTGTTGAATAGTTAGTAACTCAGGGGTTTTTTTCTGACTAGATCCTTGGTTTTCCTCCAGAAATCTGGGATAAAAAACTCTTCCCTACTATTCTACGGAAGTTATCATTCAGATAAGTGAATGATAACACTTTCCTTAATTTATTGGTTGTGAAATGTAAGCAAAGGCTCTCTCCAGTGGAGACTTTGATTCGTCTTTAGTATGAATTTTGATGCTTGTAGCCAAGGTATTCATTCTCCACCATGGATACAGTGATGAGACTAGTACTTAAATCTACTTTGTTGGGAAAAAGAAATAGACAACACATGAGAAACAAGTTAAAGAACATGCTTGCAAAGCAATACATCTAGTCAAAATCAATTTGGTACAGTGTAAATTGAATACAGAACTGCCCCTTACCTGCGGTATTTAGCATTCACTGACTATGTGACTATTTTGAATCATTATAATTTTGAATCATTATAATAAGAATTATAATCTGTGAGTAATAACAGGGAAGAGAGTAATTACAGAATAGTACCGATAATGTAAACTCTGTGATATTTGCTAATGCATGTTATGGAATGTAAAAGACAATTTTAAGGAATAAAAGGTAAGTGCAGCTCAATTAAGAACAATACCAAAGGTTTATTTTTTTTACTTTTTTGATATATATTTATCATATCTTAATTTCAATGTCTTTTAAAAACGATACAACTTTGTGAAATTTGATATATATTATACATTGACCTAACTTTATCATATAGAATGTTTACCTATAAATGTGGGTAAATATTTGTTTGATTCCATGAAGCAAATACATTATGACCAACAGGAATTAACTTTTTATAATAAAAAATCCTATGGATCTTCTTATTTTTAAAAATAAAAGTGGCTGCGGTTTATTTCTCCCTTATAGTTTACTTTTTTGTTTTTATGGGTTAACTTTTCTCTAAGTCATTGCAAAGCTAATATTACAACACCTATAAACAGCTTTTACAACAATAAAAAAGTAACTACCAATTTGCCACAGCATAGGCTCGTTTTAAAGGAAATGGGTTAAGTAATTTTTACATAACATAAAAAATAGCCATGTATCATAACTCTTCCCAAAATCTTTGTTCCACTGGCTTTAAACCTTTGTGGTCCAATATTAAGATAATGAATAAAACTGGCATCTTACACACACACACTCACACACACACACACATGCACGCACACACACAGTGCACACACCCAATGGTCTAGTTGAAATCATTATCAAATGTTAGGAGAGGGGATTGAATACAAATATTTAGACAACCATTTTTAAATGTATCTAAAATGATCACTGCATATTCAGGGTGAGGGTGACTTCCACTAGATCTGTAACAAGACAATACAATACTATAGTGGCAAATAACAACTTGATCTAGTTTCTTAAGCATCTCAACTTAAAATAGTGCGTATGTTGCATGTACAGTTCCTACATCCAGTGTCTTTTCTTGATACAGTGCTTAGGGAAACCTAAGTACTTTTTTTAGGGAGGCAGAATAAAATTGTTGTTAAAATGAAAAGAGGTAAACCAAGGCCTTTAAAATTATGGATACTGAGTTTGTATTCTGCACTGTGTGGAAAGTATTTTGTAAGATTTCTTTTCAATAGTATAATTTCCTTAGAGATCCAGTTTGAGAGCCATAAAAAGGTCTTGTAATTGAGGAACTATGAGGATGTTATTTCTAACTAAGACACTCATGTTTATAACAACATGTGTACTTTTAAATGTTGCCAGGTGTTGAAGCTATCATTCACTGTAGACTATAATTTTCAGTATGTAAGTTTTTCAGGAAAAAAGATAATAAACCTCTTAATTTTTTTTAAAGCTTAATGAATGAATAGTTATGGTCAGAGAAAAGGGAATCTGCCTAGAGCATTTTTGTGCTAATCCTGAAAAGGGGTTACTTTTTCTTGACATTAGTATTGTCACATTGGTAGTATGGGTTATGTAAGTATATATGTCAATTAATGCTTATGTTCTAAGGTGATTTGCCCATGTAGAATAAAGTTCCTGGTGTATCTGAAAGACTGTAACACATGATGAACAGGGGACATTTTAATCTAGAATGTTTCACCTCCATTTTTATTGTAACCCTTCACATTATCAATGTTCTGGCCTTTAAGTTGGTTGCTGAAAAACTATATGACCAAAATAGACTTTAAACAACACATTGCTGTGTCTGCTTTACTGTAACAAGTTAACGGAACAGGGTCATTTGCTGCTTGCCTTTAAGGACCTCTGTCCATCTGGGTCTTTTGCACTCTCGCTGAGACTTGCTCCAAAGGGTCAGATGCTGAGTACTCAGATGGATGGCATGAACCAGGTGTTAAAAATGGAGGCTGCATGTGTAGTTGAGCGCTTGACATGAAGGCTTTTTTTTTTCTGTCAGCTGCCGTGATTGACTATGCTACTTGTTTAAGTTGTTCTTTCCCAGAAGGCTCCTTGAGGATTACTTTTGTGGTCCTTATTGACACCTTTAAACTTTCAATAGCCATTATACTTACACTTTTTTTTATCCTGTCATAACATTTTCCATCAGAATTATATTGATTTCTTTTTGTGAAAAATATAATAATCCTTATAGTGACTGAATTTTCTATTTCTGCCAGAAAGAAAACTATTAAAATACTTTCACGTCTCTCTCAAACTGATACTATGCATTTAAAATACTTTTGTAACAATAAATACCACACAAACATATGTATCCAGTAAAGGGCTTCCATTTTTATGACACTTGCTTCTCAGGAACAGACATATTCTTTAAAAGGAGAAAAAAAGTTGCCAGCTCTGAATTGATTGACATTTGTTTACTTAACTCTCTCCTTTTGAAAGCCTGCACACCTATTTCAACCTTGAACAGTTTCCAACTGTGGTATACTGGAACATTTTTTCATTTATTAAGTTCAGTGTTGCCAACCCAAACAAAGTATAATCAGCGATGATCCGAGCAGACCAAGCTGTCTAGCACCACACAATGTATCTGCATACTAATTTCCAAATTCCCTCACATTTCCAGAGAACTAATGGGATCATTTTCATTCTGTTACAGCAACTCAACAGTTACTGAATCACCATCTGTGTTTTCGTTAACCTGAATCAGATATGAATTCTGTTATTGCAAGGTAGAGCAGCTTGTTTAATGATTCTTAATCTTTTCTTTAATTAAATCATGCAGCCAACCTGAAAAATCTATCTTAATGCAAATTAGGAGCTTTTTTGGCATTCGCTTACAGTAATGCACTAATAAGGTTAATTTATGAAGGTTCTCTTCCAGTCTGTACAGATGATATTTGTTCACTGCATATTTTTAGCATATTGTCCCTTTTTGTAATATTTTAAGTAATAAAAACATAGTTATTTTTCACTTACACAAATGAGAGATATTGTAAGCAGCATTCTCTGTTAACCAAAACTAAGTACAAAATATATAAAGAATTCTAGGTAAGAGGAGAATTCATTTTGATGAATTTCAAATTCCAGTTCTGGAATTAACTGTCTCTCACTAATCATGTTTAGGTTCATAGTTGTATAAGAGGAGAGAAGGCTGAATAACTAGATAAGGCATTCCCTTGAACTATTTTTATCCTTTTGGACATGAGGTAGTAGTATAAAAAATAATCAAAATATCCTAAAAGTATCCTATCAGAATTTATCAGTTCCTTAATTATTACAAATTACATTTTAATAATCTCAAAATATATTGTTTTTAAAATATTTTTTTCAAGTAGGTATACTGATTAATATTTCTTATGGCACTAAATTCAGTATAAACACACAATCATGGAGCTTGATTAGATAAGCAATAGTGCAGGCTAAAAATAAATGACAAATTGTAAGAGTAGTGGGATTAAATCTTAATGAATAAAATAATTCCATCCTTATCATTCTAATATCTTTTTTCATGAACAGGAACTCTAATCACATTATGTCACAAATCAAGTCATTTCATGATCAAGACATTCGACTTCTATATTTACTAAGTCTTTTCTAAATCTAGAGTTACTATTTGATTAAATAATACCAAGGATGGTTACTTGAGGTAGAATATACATCATCAGCATAAGTTTATTATGGTAAGCATAAGAATTTTTCGAGAGCCACATATATGTAAAGCATGTTACACCTGGATGGGCGTAAAGATGTGAATATAAGCAAGGTATGAGATCTGTCTAAGGAGCTAAGGAAACCTTCAGAATTTATTAAAAGGACGATTAGCTTTTCACCCATAAGGTTTGTTAATGTGATTTCAAATGAATTATCATTATTTCCTCAGGTATTTGTATCTCTCTTGTATGTTGGGCCAATTTACATGATTTGTTAGTTAGATGGCCATTCATTAGAGATGGACTTAACATTTAATAAGATTATTCATAACTTCTGTTCCACATAACACTTTGAAATACCTTGCAGCAGGATGCTTTTAACTGGTAAAAAAAAAAAACTGTATACATTTTTTGTTTTGTTTTGAGCTCATCCTCTAGTATCATGACCTTTAGACAATATCTGAACAGTTGTCCAATTAAATACATTTTACTATTACAACCTGTTTCTTTAGAACATAACTGGGTCTCAGTTACTTATAAAGCCTTAATTTCCAAACAAAACTGACTTGTTACTTACATGAAAAATTAAAGGTTTTTTTTTTAAGCTTTTTGTAAATTTCATTATGGAGCTCTGAAGTATGAGTATGTCATCTATCCCCGAAAGCACTAGGAAACAGCGTAAGTAAAAGATGAGTGCTATGGCCTTAAAAAAGGTAATAAATTGTAGACTTTATTGGTTACGACCAGGCCCCTAAGCTTACCTCTTTTATCCGTAGTACAAATATATGCAAATCTTGACCTGTGGTTTTATATCTCCTAGACTATGAAAAGATAAAAAACAAGTGATAAATGAGGTAACCAATGTATTATTGCCTTTAACTTCAAAAGTCCAGCATAGCTGTTGACTATATTTATTATATCTCCAGGTAAAATTCAGTCCAAGGGGAACTGAGCCCAAGAGAAAGAATCAGTCATTTGGAGCTAATTATATATCTTAATTACAATTAGAATCAAAGCAAGACACTAGTGCTACCAACAAGTGGGATAAAGTATTTCAAACACTTTTGGTCAGATATTAGAAGATATACAGGCATTAAAGTGGAGACAGTCTTTGGCAAGTGTGGTATCCTTGTGTCTGAACCCAAAGGACACAGAAATAGTTTTATCTAGCAAATTGGCAAGTTACATTATTTCTTTGAGGGAGAAACTATAAAATACTGAATTATCACCTTGCACCAAAGCTGCTATTTTAAGAATTTTAAACTAATATTGACTTCTGTCAGATCAGTTTCTAGATTTATTGATTTAAGAAGTAGATATAAACTGAGGTGAAGTCAAGGTCAGGTCAATATTTATCTTGTGAATCAATAGATGTTGATACTAACAAAAAGTGAAGCTCAATAAATGTACATGGTTGATAGGCAGAGAGAAAATCTGATCAAAAAGTTAGTAATTTTCAAACTTACTTAGCAAATTTAGCTTGTCAGTTTGGAATATTAGTGAATAATATTTACCCTAAGGGTATAAAGAAAAAACACTGAATAATGTTTAGAAAGCATTGTATAGTTAAATAGAAATTGACATAATGCAAAGTATGTGCATGAGACATAGAAATTGGAAGGGTGACCATATCAGTAAAGAATTTTGAGATTCTAAATAAAATGTATTACTGAATAGGTAATAGACCCATATTCTAGTCTTGTCAAAGTAACAAACCAAATTCACTGAACAGAGCAGAAATGAACAAGTCATAGGTTACCTTCATCTGAACACTTCCAGAAATACTTTGATTAGAGACTTGATTATCACATTAAATATTTTCAGGCATATCTACCAGCTCTTATTTTATTTTATTTTATTTTTTATTATTTTTTTTTGAGCTGGAGTCTCACTCTGTCACCCAGACTGGAGTGCAGTGGCCGCTCCTGGCCACCGCAGCCTCGACCTGCTGGGCTCCAGCGATCCTTCCGCCTCAACCTTCCGAGTAGCCGGAATTACAGGCATGTGCCACCACGCCCGGCTGTTTTTTTGATTTTATTGTAGAGATGAGGTCTCGCTGCCCAGGAGGGTCTCAAACCCGCGGGCTCAGGCAATCCACTCACCTCAGCCTCCCAAAGGCGCGGGATTACAGGCTGAGCCACCGAGCCCGGCACCAGCTCTTATTTTAAAAGTCTAAGCCAGAATATGACCACGACAATTATAGAATGTCACACTTATATTTTTTCCTAGCCAATACGAAAACTATTTCTGTTTCAAATTGTATGTCATATTAACTTAGCTGTTCTTCTTACACGTGCCACCTTCTATATTATAAGCTATGTCACTATTATTTTTCAGGGCAGAAAGCACTATTTATGTGATCTTTCTATTACCTTCAGTCCCAAGCAAAGTGGTTTGCCCATAGTAGGCCCTTATTCAACAAATGCTGAGGAATGAATGAAATTTTCATGAAGAATTTCATTTTTGTGACATATTACTAGAGTTTTCAACTAGAATTGGTTATTAAAAGATTTCCTTACAAGACGTTTCATCACCTGAATGTCTATGGAAAAAGGTATTATTGCATTTCTTAGAGTGAAAATTAAATGAGTTAACCATCTTGTGTTTTCATAGCATTTCACATGTAACGCCATTATAATGTGGCTTACAACTTAAATAAATGTTTATTTGTTTATGTCTTATTCCTAATGATGGCTTCCTCAAGGGAATGGGCTATGCTTTATTTTCTTTTTCTTTGTTTCATATATCTTTTATGCAGTGGGGACTCAATATTTGATTAAATAGAATCCTCAAATTAAAAACATAATAAATGAATTATTTTAATGACACACATTCTATTTAATGAGGAGAGAAAACTTTTAGGATTGTTTCTCTTTGCTGAGAAGATATCTAATTCGTAGAAAGGGAGAGAGAAAGATAGAAGACTGTTAATTTCTCTGTTTTTAATATGTTTCCATTTATTTTGTTCCCACTGACAGATTTATCAGGGTGATTCACACATACCTGACCCACTTTGAAATAAACAAATTCTTACAGGTTTTTAGGCTCAATGAAAAACTCTCTTTTAATGTCAATGCTAATAACTTCGAAGTACATACTTTTTGAATAGTCAAAACACAAACTAATAGGGTTTGAATACAATAGAAAAAGAAGGAATACAGCAAACTCTACACTAGTGTCATTATGGAGAGTGGAAGAGAAGAAGACAACCATTTTATGGAACATAAATTTAACGTTGGCCTGATAATCAGTTCTAGTACACACATAAAACATTTATTTCAAACTCAAGAGTTATGCTTCACTGAGAGGCCATGATCATGTGTTCTTTAAAATATGGTCTATGGGTAGAGCAACCTTATTCATCATCTAAATCAAAACATTTTCAAGAAGTAAAGGGGGTACTCTTAATAATACATTTACTATTCATATTAGAAGCAATGCTGGGACTATCTAGACAAGTCAGGACAGATTTTTACCCTGTGTGGACAACTTGAGTTGGAATTGTGTGTGCTTCTTTGAAAGGTGAAGTCTGGGTTAAACACTACTTTCACTGAATCAGTAGCTCTGAAGCTGGACTTGGACTGTGCATTTGAACAAGCACCCTGGATAGTACTGATGCACTTGATGTTGAGAAAGCTGACACACACAAAAAATGTTAACTCAGGCCAGCACAGTGGCTCGTGCCTGTAATCACAGCACTTTAAGAGACCGAGGTGTGAGGATTGTTGAGTGCTTGCAGCCAGGAGACCGAGCCCAACACAAAATAATAAAATTAGCTGCGTATGGTGGTGTGTGCCTGTAGTCCTAGCTATGAGGTAGGATCACTTGAGCCCAGGAGTTTGAGATTACAGTAAGCTATGATTGTGCCTCTGTATTCAGCCTGGGCGATAGCATGGGGCCTTGTCTTTTAAAAAGTAAAACAGTAAACCCAGAGTGGAGAAATAGGTTGCAACATCTCTCTCAAGATACATCATTTTGGTTGAGCTCGGTGGCTCAGCCTGTAATCTCAGCACTTTGGTAGGCCAGTGCGAGTGAATTGCTTGAGCCCGTGGGTTTGAGATTCAGCCTGGGCAAACTGGCGAGATCTCGTCTCTACAACAAATAAAAAATTAGCTGGGCGTGATGGTGCATGCCTGTGAAGGCTGAGGCGGAAGGATCGCTGGAGCCCAGTGGGTCAACGTTGGGGTGGCCGTGAGTGTGCCAGTGCACTCCAGCTTGGGCCATGGAGTGAGACTCAAACTCAAATTAAAAAAAAAAAGAGAGATATATCATTTTACCTCTTACCATAGCTAAGCATGTTGGACTCATGATTCAATATGATTTGTAAGACTTATGATATAGAATTTTATAATGGGACCGTGAACATCTTTTGGTATATTACAAACCCACTATTTTACAAAGGTGGTCCATAAACTTGAGCTGAGTGGAGAAGAGAACTCAGTCCTTAATGAAAATATGCAAAGCTTTATTCTATACCAACAACTCTTGCTAACGCAAACAAGAAAAGATGGGAATAAAATAGGATTTTAAATAATCTATTTTACCTCCACTCCCAATCCTAGGAGTCCCACGACAATAACTATAAATTAAAAAGAGATAAAGCTCGTAACCTTAAAAAAATGAAGAGCAATTTAATTAGACTTGAAAGCACGTGTTTTAAGACAAAGGTTTAAACTTTCAGATTACACTATTTTAACTGAAAATATATTCAAATAGATTCAAGAAAAGTATATTATTACTCAAAAAAAACTGTTCAGAGTTCCTGACCATTGCACCCATCACTCCAATTTTATACATATAGTGATTCTAGCCTATAAAAGGCACAGAGTACAACATCAGCCAGAACCAAAGGAGAAATCATTTCATTTATATTCAGCTTTTCCAAAACATGACTCTTTTATTGTGGTTTTGCTGAAGAAGGGTTATCTGCCAAGAAATGAGCAAGGGCAGGAACAAACTACTGTAACAAGTAGAAGGTTGTTTTCTTAGTGCCAATTGTGATATATGCAGATTTCTATATTTAAAACAAAAGCATTAAACGTATAGCTTAAATGACTAAATATTATTTGACCCAAGGTAAAAGAAATAAATTTACCAATTGTTGTTTCTCAAAGCTGAAAGGCCTATTTTTCATCCAGAACAAAAAAAGGCACCATTTGTTTGATATCATTTTGATGAATTATTAATTTTATCACAGCTAAGATGACAGCTAATATTAGAACATTGAATTATTAATTTTCAAATGTGCAATAAAAAAGCACAATAAACATAAACTGAGATATGTTTTACGTATGGGTTACATTGCTTACATATTCTATTTAAGATAAATATCAAAGGAAACAGAGGAATTAAAAATCTTGTCAGCACTTCTGATGAATTCTTTTACTCAGTATTTCATATGCCATTTTAAAATATAAAGCACAAAAGCATTATGTAGCACTGATAATAAATGTGATTATTGAACACGAAATATATACATTATCCATATCACAAATTATCTTTGTGTATAGTTCCAAGTATGATAGTTAAATTACAAAGCCATAATAAGAGTGCGAAACATCTGTGGTCTTAAAGGATTCACCTCTAATCTTCCCAGGATTATTTTATTGAGAGGTGTAAACTATTTCTCCAGAATGGCTTCAAGTTTTTTACTTTTTTTGTTGTTGTGACAGTTATTCCTCTAACCTCACAAAATAAAGCTCAGAGAGGCCCCAGTCTTCTTCAAACGTACAGTGTTAGTGAAGTTTCAGTCCTAAAACAAGAATTGACTCTCTACAGCTGCTGCACTAGGGTCCATTGTTGATTGTCCTGTCAAATCTCTCCTCATAAACATCCCCTGGACTCTTGAGCCTTCAAAGCCTTAACACTTGATTCCTGAATATGAAAGTGTTTCCGTAGTGTTGGCACCATAAGCACTCAAGCAATGCGGAACAGAGTCACTGCTCAGAGAAAAGGAACAGTTAGAGGAGATGGAGAGGAGGCTGTGAGGCAAGCAGGCTGATGGACAATGTTAGGATATAATTCCCTGGCATAAGAAAGCAAGCAACTTGTTCATCCCAGAGTTCACAGGGATTTAATCCAGATAAAAGGTGGATACATTTCCATTAAAAAAAATGCTTTTGCTCCTTTAATATAACATTTTCTACTTATTTAGAAGGACCAGGGAGTATGAAATAGAAAAAGATTAACAGTAGACAGATTTTTTTTCTTTTCGTTGAAGCAGGACCCCAAAGAGAAAATGATATGAATTATATGTCATCTAATTTAGACAAGGATGATTTTAGTCATACACGCATTTGTGATAATAATATTTAAAGCACTGATGTTTAGTCACCATTTTTACATTCTGCTATTGTCATGTATGCCCCCACTGAGGGTTCTGTGTAAGCTGCTACAAGACTGTTTTTAGTAAATTGTATTATGGTGTCTAATAATTAAAACATATGTTTAATACGTTATAATACACGTTATCAAAGAACAAATTTTCTGATAATTCAAATTACATATGAAACAAGAAGACCTATTATGTTTTAAGCCCTTCCATCAATTCTGTAAAATAGATTTTGCGTATGTATCTATTTTTAAGAGATTAGGTAAATTACCCAATGTTGCATAACTAGTAAAAATTCAAGTGCACATCTGTGTGAATTAAAAATCTCCTTTTCAGATAATACATCTCTCTCTAGAAAAATTCACAATGTATGTTATACTATTAAAATGTTTAAATCTTAAAATTATGTTGTGTTGTTTTCCATAATTAACTAATAGAGTCCTCCCAATAGCCCTATGAGCTATGTACTATTATTACCTCACTTATACTTGCAAGGGACGATGAGACAAGAGATGTTAAGTAAATTGATGATTAATCAGAGGGCTAGACTTTGAACTCAGGATATTTGACGCTTTCAACCATGAAGTATTACATTCACATAATACGTTATATTGATATAGGCATATATAACACACCATACTAAATTGAAAGTGTTGAAAATTTGATGCAAGAGAGACTGACTGACTCTGTGCCTCCTGGATTCATCAAGAAGAAGAGACTCGAGTTATCTTCCTTAAACAGAGAGTTGAATCAATTTCTTTCTAGAATGTGTTTCTTTTCTCCCTCCTAATTGCCATTGATTGGTCCCCAGCCTCTCCACCTCTTCCTGCCCCTCCACATCTTTACTAGAAAATGTCCACTCAGAGTTCAGAACACTTAGTGCTCCTGGAGAGAAAAGTGATCTTCATAACCCTCATTTCTGATAGGTTCAACTCTACTTTATGCCTGGAGACCATCAGAACCAACCTGCTTCCTCCCTTACTTGATGTTTATATCAGTTACCATAATAAAACCAAGTTCTGATTCCCTGCCCTCTATTCCACATGTGTCTCTGTATATCTGTCTCTATTTCTACAATTTCTTGACTCCTAAAACTCTTCCATCTCACTCTTTTTGACTCATAGCCAGTCTTCCATAAACCTCCCTATAGATCTATCTTCATCTTCTTCTCTAAATGGTTGCTTTACTTCTTGCTATAAAATAATTCCCTTTAGAACTCTCCCCTGAAGACAATTTCTTCTCTTCAGTCTTCATAGTTTATGTCTGATTTCTGTCCCATGATCCTCTCCTCACTAGCATGAACCTCCTGTACATGTTTTCCTTGCTATATTATTAAATCATTCTCCTTCCTTCCTCTCAGAAAACACCCAGCTTGAAGACTAAGATCAGCAGAATATTTCAGCCACTGCACCTTCAAGCTGTAACTAAAGTTATGCTGGGACATTCTCTAGCATTGTTTAAAGGTTTAATTTCTGAGAATGTTGTCATTTTCCCCAACAATGCTGCTAACATAATTCCCGAGGATTTATTTATTTATATATTTATTTATTTATGAGTTGTGGGGTAAGAGTGGTGATTTACTACATAAGTTAAGTTGCACGCAGGTGAAGTTTGGGCTTCTAGCTGGCCTTCTATTCCCCTGATAGTGGACCAGGTATCCAGTGTGTTGCAATGCGTCCCCCTCCTTTTTCCCTTCCTCCCTCCCCTAACAGTATTGAGCATTGGCCAATCCCACCCTTGTGCTAGCGTGACGTGATTAGGGCCCACTTATGAGTAAGAACATGTGGTATTCAGTTCTGTTTCTGTTCACTTAGTATGATGGTCTTCAGCTGCATCCAAATTGTGAAGGCTATGATTTTATTCTATTTTTTTGGCTGCATAACAGTCCATCATGCATAAGCACCACATTTTCTTTATCTACCTAGTTTTCTCTTGATGAGTTTCTCGGCGGTTTCCATGTTTTTGTTATTGTGAATAATGCCGCAACATACATGTGTGTGCAGGTGTCTCTTTGGTAGGGCAATTTATGTTCCTCTGGGTATATTCCCAGGAGAGGGATTACTGATTCATATGGAAGCTCAATTTTTAGTTTTTTGAGAAATGACCATGCTGCTTTCCATAGTGGTTGAACTAACTTACATTCCCACCAACAGTACAAAAGCGTACCCTTTTCTCTGCAGGTGTGCCAGCATCTGTTGTTTTTTGACTTAGTGCTAGCTATCCTTATTGGTGTTAGGTGGCATTTCTTTGAATTTCTTAGTGAAGTACTGAGAATTTTAATATCCATGTGAACATAGATGATTCTTCTGATTCCCTGTCCTCTTCATTTTTGGCCTTTGTCCTTCCTCAGCTACTCACTCTCAAGGTCAAATTCTAAACTTTACTTTTGCCAATAACTCAACTTACAGAATATCAGTTTAAAGCCTTTCCTTACAGCTAGATTCTCAATTCCAACAGTCCCTCAGACACATACACATATACATCCCACCCTATGTCCAGCTCTCACACTCTGTTTAGGTATCAGTTTAGATATCACTTCCTTGAGCAGAAACTCAATTTTCTTCTTTTGATGAGGAGCTTCTCTTCCATTGCCCATCATTATCTGTTCATCTGTTATAGAAATGTTCATGCAACATTACGTAACAGTCTGTTTATATTCCCAACTATACTTACTTTCCATAAGAGCAAGGATAATGCCTGAATTGCTCACTCTTGAATTCCTACTTTCTATCACAGTTTATGGTTAATCAAGTAATAGCTCATTAAACTTTTCTTGATTTTGAAGATTTAAGCCAAGACTTTTGCTTTATATTTAGCAACTTGGTGATCTTTTAAATAATCGTATGGATTATGGTTTCATGAACTGAGAGTGACAGGACAAGGCCAGACATTAAGAGCAAATTTTTAGGAAAGAGTAGAAGCTATTCCTTTTAAATTTATATGGCCACAGTTACAAATTGAGGATAATTTTCTGGGACTTAGTGTTTATAGTGAGGTGAGGAGGGTAGAGACCATGGACCTTATGAAGAGATGGTAGTCTCCTTTTTTGTCTAAATGCCCCCGAAGGACCCAAAGTTCTTCCATCTATACTTCTTAAGGACAAATTAAACTAATGTCAAGTCCCTGGATACAATCATCCTGGCCCCTTTTACTTTGAAAACCAAATTGGTTATCCATGGGTTTGTTCGTGTAGTCATTAAAATTCTTTTTCAGCAAGTACTGACTCCCTATCATTACTACCATCCTCTTTTCCATCCCCAACTTAGTTTTGCAGTCTCATGGTGAGCAGAATGTACTTTCCCACTTCTTGGCTTGTTTTAACAAAGTGGATATTAGAGGAATATGTGGTGTGAGCCTTGAGACGTGTTTGCATTTTTGGGCTTGTGTTCTTACACACCTGCATTTTGGTATGAGAAGAACATGCCTTAATTATGTTTCTATTGTTGTTACAAAGAGGATAAGAGACACGTGGAGCAGATCTGAACCAAACCTACATCCTGGAGCCAAGTTAAAACAAGCCTAGCCAAGATCAGCTCAGTCGTAAAGAACTGTACACAGTGACTGAGAAATAAGTACTATCAGAAGCCACTGAGTTTGGGGATGGTTCAATAGACAATTATTGTAAAGAGAACTAACTGCCCTTTTTCCTTTTCTCTTTCCAAAAACTTTTGAAAATAATTGGGTTGGTTGGAGCAGAAATTTTAGTACTTCTACATTTCTAATGAAAATACTAGAAGCAATACTGTCTTCAATGCTAAACCACTGAGAAACGGGAAAAGGATGAAGTATGTCACCTATTGAGTATTTAATTTGTATAGAACCCTCTTAGATATTCCTTCTGTGAAATTATAATTTACATAAAGGTTAACTGGCCAATGAGGCTTCCACTTCAAACATAGAATCAAATTATTCCAGTTGCCACCAAACTCCTTATGTATTCTTTGGAATTGGAGATCAATGGAGTGAAAAAAATCAATAGGTGCTTGTGAGTATCACCAGTCCCTGAAGCTGCTCGCTACACTCTGGGAGTCCAGGAATGTTTCTGGATAACGACTAACTGAGTGCAATATCGAAAGGTAAAAATGAAATTCTTCTCAACCATCGTACAATCTTTGTGAGAGCAGGCTATCATGTAATTCCTCAAACGCATCCCGTACAACTTTCTTGCAGCCAAGCAACCTTTGGCCACGCATAGCAGGATGTTATTCTCTTATGTCTGCTGCCAGAAGGATTGGAAAAGCAACAGCCTTAAAGGAAGTGTAAACATCTTTTATTTAACTAAATGAAGTGCTAACTAAAGTTACTATATTAAAGAAGGAGCCAAGATAGACACGCATACATGCACACTCATATACTCCAAACCATATTCTGGTTCTCTTAGTTTGATAATTCAGAAGACTTAAATTTACAATCGTATGAGCCTATTATATTATACTGTATAAAGCATACCTTCCTGGAATTTACTCTTACTTTGTGATTATTTTTAAAATAGCAAACAAGCATTTATATTAATTCTTGCTCTATGTAAGAATCTGTTGTAAGCATTTTATTAAAATTTATTTACTTTACCACTATGCAATATACTCATGTAAGAAACCTGCACTTACTCCTCCACATGTAATTCTTTAAAAAATTGATTCTCTTTATTTTTAAAATAACGCTATAATGTCTACCCAACAGCAACAGAATATACATTCTTCTCAAGTGCACATGGAATATTCTTCAGGTTAGAGCACATATTGGGCTCCAAAACAATTCTTAACACATTTAAGAAGGTCTAAATAATATCAAGTGCCTTTTCCAATCACAATGGTAAAAACTAGAAATTAATAACTGGAGGAATCTTGGAATTCCAAATGACTCTATGAGTAATGTAATTTTATTATCCTCATGTGACTAATGATGTAACTAAGATACAGAGAGTTTAAGTGATTTGCCTAACACTACAAAGTAAATGGTGGAAGCAAAATTTGATTTCAGAATCCATGTTCAAAGAATAGAACTCTTTTGCACATTATATCAGTGCAAAAATAAGAAAGGTCGCAATTTTTTTAATGTGACTTATTTAATTATTATGATTTCATCTTTAAAATAAAGAATTATTACTTCATATCTCATTGTGTACACTACATAGTAGAAATAAAACAATTAAAATGTTAGAATTCTTGTATTCATCTACTCATTGACTATTCAGTTTTATTTAAGTCTAATTATAGAAACCATTTATCTCTTGTCATGCACATCTTAGCTAACTAACCATTGTGCATTTATCACACATAGAGAAAGCTTCATTTGATGTATGAAGAGGAGTGAGTTGAAGGAAAGGGAGAAAAATAGGAGGAAATGCTACTTAAATCTAGAACACTAAATTATACAATCTATAATATATATTTGTTATTTTAAAAATAGATAGATTTTTACTATAAAGTCACAAAGGGTTTAGCAATAAGTGCTATTGTCTTCAGGTCATTATTGAAGACTTAGCTCAAAAGAGTGCAAGAACATCCTATTAAAAAATGCATGTATAGGTGATAGACCATTCAGTATTTCAGATATTTTAATTATTTGTCACATGATGGACAGTTTAAAGATAAAGATTCATGGCTTGGGGTATTCCAGATATGTTTATTTGTCTTAGGTCTGATCTCCCATCCCATACTGTATGGCTAGATAGTTATTAAAAGCCATGCTGATTTGAGAAATGCCAAGACACAACAATAGCTAATATTTCTTAAGAGCTATTTTGTACTGAGCACTGTTCCCAGAATGTTGCCCATATGATCTCTTTTACTCTTTACAATAATACAACAAAGTAAGTGCTGTTATTGTTCCCATTTTACAGATGAGGATTGAAGCAAGATGAAGGTTAACATGATCCTACAGTTAGTAAGGATAGATACCTAGACAATCTTGTTCTGGAAACTGTGTTCTTAATAAGGTTTTCCTTCCCTGATCCTTTCACCAAGACTTTTTCACATTTCTTGCTAGAAAGTCTTCATTTTTCAGTGTCATTGCTTTAAACATATGGCAAAGAGGCCTATGTTGAAAGATGAATAAGACACATGATGTACGATAGTAGACCTCCTTGGTAGAAGGCTCCCAGGCTGCCAATATAGTGTGTCAGATAGCAAAATCATAATAAACCAAGAGCCCAGCTCAGAAAGGAATGAGGATCAATGAGGATAATTGCTAAAGGCCTCCTAATAGGGATACCATAATACTTCCATGATTGACCTTAATAGCCACTAAAGTACTTTCAGTCAACAGTCTTTGGCTCTCCCAGGTCCTGAGCCACAATCCTCAACTAGTCTAGTAGTTGACTGTAGCTTTATCCCTATTAGTTTTTAGCCCTCAGAATATTAGTTGGATAAGTGGGGAATTCAGGACACCTGTCAACCAATGGAGCTGAATGTTTACCTGAAACCACTCTCCCCCACTAGGCTCACACATCCTTTATGATTGCCTTTCTCACTGATTTCTAACTATATTCCTATGACTTCATCCCTGTGCAAATGAAACATTTGTTTGAACACTATATTCCATATCTTGGCCAGATTCCATGCAAAGAATAACGTGGCCTTTTTTTGCTGTTTCATCTGTCTCCATAGCTTAGCAGCTACCAGAAATCATCCCTTAAACGAACCACCTGAAAACATGAGACCAACTCACACCTAAATTTTTGAGCATCGTTACTGCTTAGCAAATACTATTGTCTTGCCTCATCTGCTGGACCATTGACCCTCAGAAAAAAGACTGCCTAGCATGTCATCTGAGTTTTCCAAGGATAGCTGAATATGTATCCCAGGGAAGAGTCCTATGAGTTGTCCTATTTTCTGGGTCCTGATGGTTCTTTTGTTTTCATTATCCATATCTCCCCTTGTCCTTTACTTGGGTCCTAAAGTATCTTGAGTGCAGAGCCCACACAGACTGAGAATGGCTTTACATCTATCACTAACTGGAAACACAAAGAAAATCTACACTAAAGAAAACCTTTTCAAGTTGAATGTCTGTCAAACAATTGGAGGAGCATGTGGTTTTGTGGTAAGATTTGTCAGACTGAGTTGTGGAAGTGGCTAAGTGTTGCAAGTTGGTAAATGACTACTTCAATACTCACAGAGCTGTGTGAGGAGTGCCCAAATCCTTACCCACAAGTTTCTGATCTCTTCTGAAGCTCAGCAAAAAGCCCTCAGTTATTGGACACAACACTATCACAAGCCATTTTTTAATTTTGTAAAGTGTATTATTACATGTGGAATAAAAAATACTATGTGCTATTAAAAGCTATAGTGTCCTGTTAAAAAATTATTTAAAGAAATCTTATCTGTTTGATTAGCCCAGGAATTTTTAGGAAAGGATCTCTAGTGCAATTATCCTTTCTCGTATGGGCAAATACAAGAAATATAGACCAGGTCTGTGATAAACATTTAGAACACATCTTGATTTATAGTCCAACTGTAATGTTGGGCAAATCACTTAAGCTCTCTGTGCCTTAGTTACATCCCATATATATGAGATATATGTGGGAAATATATATATCAGTTTTAATATTATCAGGTTAAATTACATATGACAAGTAGGCAGAGCAGAAAACTTATATGAGAGTCTGACAAATTGAATCAACTGAAATAAATTCAATATGGCTGCTGCAAGGTGGAAGAGTGACAAGTGACAACATGATGCTGTGAAAGAGAAAGAGAGAGAGAGGGAGAGAGGTCAGATGATAAAAGTTTATAATAAGCTCTGGAAATATTTTCCTGGTCAATGAGAAATTATTATAAGGTTTTAAACAATACGTGGTCAAAACTGTATTTATTTTAAAGGATTATGCTGGTTTCAATTAGGGGATAAATAGAAGAAAGTAGAGGAGCGATGTAGTGGCTTTGATTAGGCACGTGACAGGTGATATAGAGAGAGTTGAACAGAGAGAATAAGAAAATTTGACAATTGTTCACGAAGTTAAATTTTTAAATACAATAGATCTCCATTCTTGTGATATGACTAAATCTACTTCACCACTTCAGCTAAAAGCAGTCTGCCCCCTCTACTTTTTGTTTTCTTTTTTTGAGTTGGAGTCTCACTGCGTCCCCCAGGCTAGGGGGCAGTGGCACACTCACGGTCACCCCAGCTTCATCATGCTGGATCTGGTGATCCTTCTGCCTCAGGCTTCCAAGTAACCAGAACTACAGGCGTGCTACCATGCCCAGCTAATTTTTTTGATTTATTGTGGAGACAAGATCATGCCAAGTTGCCCAGGCTGGTCTTGAACCTGAGGACTCAGACCATCGACTCACCTCGGCCTCCCAAAGTGCTGGGATTACAGACTGAGTCACTGAGCCTGGCCCCCTCTACTGTTTATGCTCCAACCACAATGACTTTCTTTCAGTTCCTCAACCTCAAAAGCTCTTTGCCACTCTCAAGTTTTCCATATATATTCTCTCTCCCTAGGAATGCCCTCTTCATCCCTGTCCCTCCAATTTCAGGTGTTCCCTCAGGACTTGTCCTCAGTCAATAATCTAGCTTACATATCCCTTTTATATATTCTCATTTTACACTGATTTTTGGGGAGTAGGAGGGTAGCAGTCACTTTAATCATACTTGTATGAGGAGGAATAGTCTCCCTTTCATTATATTAGGGGTCCTCCTAACTACTCTCTTCTTTATTGTACTCCTAGTGCTAAATAAATAAGCAGGCTTGAATATGAGTCTTTATTAAGTCTATCTTAAAATATGCCATCATTAAAGAGTCAGTGTGCCCAAAATATATGTTCTCCTTGGGTTTCTGCTGGAAATAAATGCTCAATAATGACTATCTCCTATGTAAAGGTGACACCAGTGACCTTCAAACCGTTCAGTCTAATCTAGCGGTACTTAGCAGTGGCTGCCGAGTACCATAATTCAGGTAGTCTTAAGAGTACTGATGCTCAGGCTCTATCCCAGAGTAATTGAAATTGAATCAGAATCGCTAGGGTTGGGGTAGGCACAGGTATTTTCAGATAATTCAAATATAACATGCTTGAGAGATTACTACTGTGTAATATTTATTTGGTTATGGAAGATAAAACATCATAGATGTACAGACCTAGTGCCAAATAAATTTCTATAGGTTATTAAGATCACAAAACCATGGACTGCATCATTATCTACTTTGCAATCCATTTGTTCAATTTCCCAGAAACATTTGCTGAGTAACTGTTATATGCCATTATTACATTAGGTAATAGATATGCAGAAATTTTTAGGAATGAGTGTCTTTAGAAATGTTGCTTGTTTCCCACTGGAGATAACAAAACAAAGTGACTCCCATATTCAGAAAATGTCTTACTTGTATGTGCAAAACTACATCAGTTGTCAATATTTTCATTGAGTTGACTTTGAAAGCCCATGCTTTTATGCTTTGTCTTCTTAATCAGTTATGCTTATGTTTATTTTGTCTGCGTGCACGTTTTTGCCATATTTTATGGTAAGTATACTAGCTTTTTAAATGTTATTACATTAAGCATAATCATAGTATAAGAAAATCTACTAAGATTCATCTGTCTGATCTTATGACTTTTTCCCTTTTTCAAACGGTAGTGAAGAATACAAATGTTAGCTGGGCTTGGTGGCTCAGCCTGTAATCCTTCGCCTTTGGGAGGCTGAGGTGAGTGGATTGCCTGAGCCCGCGGGTTCGAGACCCGCCTGGGCAACTTGGCGAGACCTCATCTCTACAATAAATCAAAAAATCAGCCGGGTGTGGTAGCGCATGCCTGTAATTCCGGCTACTCGGAAGGCTGAGGCGGAAGGCTCGCTGGAGCCCAGCAGGTCGAGGCTGCGGTGGCTGGGAGTGGCCACTGCACTCCAGTCTGGGCGACAGAGTAAGACTCGAACTCAAAAAAAAAAAAATACAACTGTTACTAAACACAGTTGCTACTTTGCTGGAGAAAAGTATACTTTATACTTTTTCAGAAGCTGTGTTTATTAGAATATGGAGAACCAGAAATGTTGAGTCTACTTTTGGTGCTTGTTGATTAACTAGAAATTTTGTACACTGAAGTGCTAATATCTGCTCAAATATAGCATAAGGAATCCAAGGCTGTACCCATACACTTTGTTTATAATTCTTTATTACTTTATAAATGGATCTCAGGAGGCAGAGCAAAGAATAGCATATCTTTACAAAGAGATTCCCCACTCTGTAAATTTGAGTGAACTATATGTCAGCAAGAGAATTTAACATGATTTTGCTTCATCCTGTCAGGCCTATTCTTGATTCTCCTGAATGTTTTCAAGTTGTAACTGATTTGCAAACATCAGTACTAATGGAACCATTTGCCATTTTGCCATCATTTTGGCAGGGGCAGGGTGGGGGTGTTGTTCTAGCACTGCTGCGCATTTCCTCATCCTTCTCTGACATTTGTTTATGATTGCATCCAACTGAAGAAAGTCTCAGGCCTATCATTCAAAACCCATGACTCATTTCTTCATGCCTCTATTATTTTTTTCTTTTGGTCATGTTAATTTCCTGCATGAGAAGATATTGAAAAATGATTGCAATTTAAAAAGTCATAGGCACCATCTTCCCATCTTTTAGGACTTTATACAAATTCCTGCCAAGTTCCAGAGAATTCTCTTGACCAATGAGTGTTTTCTAAAATGTGTTATATTTTCACAATATCTTCTTTTCTTCTCTATATCCTTTATTAGTAAGAACTCTTATAAAAGAAGTGCTGAAATGATGATATATAAATAATGACTCAATTGAATGAAACAATCCAATAAAATAAATTTGCATTTAAAGAACATATTTTAAAAGAGGATTAAAAAGTCATAATAAGCAGTAGAAATGAGAGTATTACAGAGCAAAAAAACTAGTATTTAGAATTTAAATAGTATAGGGATTGAATCCTGACCCTGCCAAGTACTATATCAGAAAAATTGAGCTAACTTTTCTTCCTGAATCTCAGTTTACTCATCTGTATACAAAATTTTAAAATTAATGTTTATTAATAACAATATTCATATGTTTTAAATATGCAAAATTATAAGTTCAGGGAAAATTGCTTTTAATTGTTTAGGTTGATCTATTTTCCTACAGTTGTGATAAAATAACCCAAATAGGACAAGAGAATATGTATGACATATAACAATGCATAGCACAAATATTCATTCAAAAAATATTTAATAAACCATTTTTGTGTTTAAGACAAACTTCTTAAAAGCTGGGGACATGACAGTGCAAGATGTAGTCCCTGACTCATGGATCGTACATTAATATTGGAAAGAAGACTATTAAAGTCTCTACCCTATCAGCTTCAATTTCAGCTATTAGCTTTTCTTTCTACTGTCTTTTTCAAGTCAAGATCAAACAGAGAGCAAAGGGACTGTACCTTTCCTCTTTTCATTTCTATCACTTCTCAACATAATAATCTCTAACTACTTTTCAGGAAAATTCTGAATATTAATAAGACAATATCTATGCGATAAATTCCTCTGGGAAAACATAATATAAATGTGAGGCATTGTAATTTATTGCTTCTCAAATGTTATGTAAGATATTCAACTGGATCTGTTATTGATATAAAAAGTAAAACCTTACAATAAAGAGGCATTCAGAATGGGGAAACATTTGGAATTCTTCATTGCTTGATATGAATAGTCTGTCTAATCTTTAGAAGTCATTCTAGCTTTATGAGATACTTTGTGAGTAGATGGTGCTTCTAGAAAAAGAACACGTTGACCCGGGCCCGGTGGCTCAGCCTGTAATCCTGCACTTTGGGAGGCTGAGGTGAGTGGATTGCCTGAGCCTGCGGGTTCGATACCCACCTGGGCAACTTGGCAAGACCTCATCTCTACAATAAATCAAAAAATTAGCCGGAGTGGTAGCCCGTGCCTGTAGTTCCAGCTACTTGGAAGGCTGAGGAGGAAGGATCGACAGAGCCCAGCAGGTCGAGGTGCACTGTATTCTAGTCTGGGTGACAGAGTGAGACTCCAACTCAAAAAAAAGAAAAAGAACACGTTGAGATGTATTTTGAGGCTCTTTTGAAACGAAAGGAAAACAGAAAATATATTTTGAGGTTTTGGGATGTGTTAGGTTAAACCATATGTAATTACCAAGATAGCCATTTTTGTATGAAATAGCAATTTTATACAATTCATTGTAGTTTGTTCTTTAAAAATTATCTTCTTGGTTTACCTTTTTATTTATTGAGAAAATAATGTTGAACTGACCTGGTACTGCATCATAAAGAACTTGTATTAGTCATGAATAATAACTTAGTTATTTTTATTGTGGTATGGAATATCAAAAGATATTGTGGAAATATCAAATAAATCCTCAATTGACAGTGTTCATGGATTTTATTCAGAGTTATTCAAAGTGTAATATCTGGGAAGTCCAAACCAAGGTAAGGAGGTCTGTTTGAGAAGGGAAGTTTCGCCAAGCATCTTGTGAAATCAGTGACAGAAAGTGAAAATCCGTTTATAATATCTACAAAGCCAAGTCCCTGAATAGAAAAAGTCCACAGTTAAGATTTTTACCATGTATAAATATAGTGACCAAAAAGAGTGGACAATATAATTTCAGGAGATTTCCCAAGTTAGATGCTGGGTGTCAGAATTTGGTAGGTCAGGCCGGGCTCGATGGCTCAGGCTGTAATCCCAGCACTTTGGGAGGCCGAGGTGAGTGGATTGCCTGAGCCTGCGGGTTCGACACCCACCTGAGCAACTTGACGAGACCTCATCTCTACAATAAATCAAAAATTAGCCAGGTGTGGTAGTGTGCGCCTGTAGTTTCAGGTACTTGGAAGGCTGAGGCGGAAGGATCACCGGAGTCCAGCAGGTCAAGGCTGCGGTGGCCGGGAGCGGCCATTGCATTCCAGTCTGGGTGACAGAGTGAGACTCCAACTCAAAAAAAAAAAAAAAAAAGAATTTGGTAGGTCAGAATACTAATTAGCACACATATATTTCAATATATGCATAATTTAAAGCAATGATATCCTGGGATATCATATAATAAGTAGTCCAGAAAGCTGTGTAGCTAATTAGCAAGAGGGTGTGGTCTTCTTTTAAGAACAATGCCAAGAGTTGAGATATAATCTTTTATTCTTCTGGGATGCCACATAGAGGAGATAAATTACAAAGTAAAAAAATAGTTTTCCAGGATTTTTAGTTTACAGTTGAATTGATAAATCAATACATTTCTTTATGATGACTGTTAACTAAAAATTCTCAAAATTAACTTGTAAAACAGTTCTTTCATATTCTTTTCACAACAGCCAGAGAGAGTAGGAACAAATATTACTATTTTATAGAGACGTCCACCAAGACTGAAATAATTAAATAATTCTCCCATAGTTGATATGCTGCGTAGTCTTTTATCCCAGTATCAAGTCTGTTGGTCACTCCTGTGTGTCGCATTTTATTTCCTGACTTCACATCATTTGCTATTCTAAGTATTTGAATCTCAGAGTTATTTTTTCTTATTCAACCACTATTCAATCAAAATCTTTCATAAAATGAAACAAAAATTCCTATTTTTCTTTTTTTTATAATTAATCAGTATTTTTATTATCGTTTTGTGGGGTACAGTTAAGGGTTAGGTGTACAATTACGTTTCATTCGGGCACCCTGTTGATAAGAGGTGTTTTCCCAGCCCCAGAGAGATATTTGCTACTGTTAATCCCATCCCCCCCCATAGTTTCCCAGTACCGTCAGTCCCTATTTTTCTTAATCTACAACTTCATAGTAGTAGGTTATCACTTTCTTTAAATTGCTTTACATGATCATTAACCTAAGATCATATCATTAAAACTGGCTTGAGTTGTCACAATATCACAATTGAGAAGTCTTTTGCCATTTTAGAACATTTCAGGATAAGGGAAAAACTTTCACTGTCTACATTCTCTAGCATCTTTAAAATTTTAGTCAATATCATTCACACTTAGTTCTTGGTACCAGATTGCAAATAGGAGAGGATAAGGATAACCAATATTTTTCATGAAAAAGTATATAAGCTGTTTAGAGAGCAAAGAACAGTATCACACAACATTTATTATTTTACCCCGTAGAACACAGCACATAGGATAACTTAGTTCCTATTCTGAGAAGTTCAGTGACACCCCTCAAATTCTGCCAATTCCCAGGACCTTTGATTCTCACGATCCCTTCTGACTGAATCCAGTTGTTAAGACTGTCAACTCTCGTCTCCATGCATCTCGATTTCCACTGCTAATTTCCATTGTCTACTAGGTAATGAAATGTAGAGATGGGACTCAACCCTCTTTGCTTGATTTCCTTTATACAAGTCATTTAGATCGTCTGTGTATGAAGGAGTCTTTATTAAAGGTTTTAGGAGATGATAGAGATTTAGGCCATAAAAAATACAAAGAAATTTTTACTTTAGAGCCTTTTGAGCCACACCCACACCGCTGGGTCTATTTCCTCATAAACTTTAGATTATGGTATTATTGTCATCTTCGCCCTCTTATTTCTCACTGCTATTTTCCATACCAAAATCTGCTTCTCTCTTAACACAGAGCAATATACCCATCTTTTTCTTCTCACAAACCATAACGTTTAGGTATCATCTTCCGATTCAAAGTACTATATATTTTTCTTAACAGTGAAGTCTACCGCTAAAAGACATAATGACACAATAACAACTTTGTTTTTTTTTTTTTTTTTTTTTGAGTTGGAGTCTCACTCTGTGGCCCAGACTGGAGTGCAGTGGCCGCTCCCGGCCACCGCAGCAGCCTCGACCTGCTGGGCTCCGGCGATCCTTCCGCCTCAGCCTTCCGAGTAGCCGGAATTACAGGCACGCGCTACCACACTCGGCTGATTTTTTGATTTATTGTAGAGATGAGGTCTCGCTGCCCAGGCGGGTCTCGAACCCGTGGGCTCAGGTAATTCACTCACCTCAGCCTCCCAAAGGCGCGGGATTACAGGCTGAGCCACCAAGTCCGGCTCACTAACACCTTTCATTGACTACATAGTTTGACCTGCAAAGTGTGTACGTGTTAATTTTTGAAAAAGTTATCAATCTAAAAACTATGGAGAATACTTTGAAGGTAAGTAAAAATTAAACAAGTAAGAATAAATACATAATTTTTAATAGGTAAATTTGGGTTTTTTTGGGTCCCCCTTTTGCAAATACTTACTGGGTACCTAGATGTAATCGGGATCTTAGGGAGAAGATCCAGGAACTCTAATGGCTACTGCCTGTAGTACTAATTTTAATTCAGAACTACATTCATATATATATATATATGAAATTACAGGCGAGCGCTACCACGCCCAGTTAATTTTTTTGGTTTATTGTAGAGATGAGGTCTTGCCAAGTTGCCCAGGTGGGTCTCCAAACCGTGGGCTCAGGCAATTCACTCACCTCAGCCTCCCAAAGCACGGGATAATAGGCTGAGCCACAGAGCCCAGCTTACATTCATATTTCTGGTCTGAGCATCTGTTTTTTAGCTTTTATTTGGATCCCATACGTGTGTATCTTTGGAATGAATGATATAACATTAGATATAACTTGTATTATAATCAATAACATGCATCCCTTATCCACATAGTTAACAAAGGGAGGTGGAAAATTTCAGATAACATGTTTATCCATTCACATTAGACCTTCAGCAACATGACTGATTCCTAACACCTATACCACATTATAGTTAAGAATACTTTCTAGGTGAGGTGTGAAAATTAGCAGTGCATTTATGTTTTGCCTATGTAATCTGGCAATTACATTTAGTAAATTTGTTGTGAGTGCTTATTAAATATATGACATTATGGTAATATTTACTGGAGTAGTCTCCCTTTATTTCAGAGTATTATCACGGATGAAAGTGTAAAATAGCTTGAGTGAAGATGTCCTGAAAGTCCAGCAGGAGAGGGGACAGACTTGGAAGGGCAGTTAGATGCAAGGATAAGTTTAGTTCAAAGAGGAGATGAGAGGAGCCATGGGGTTAGATTCTGTGTTGGGTATATTACTTGCAAAGACTTTCTGGAAATATTGTAATGGCAACTTCCAACAAGTTTAATCTAAATGACCATATTAAAATGGCATGTATTCAGAGTATTTAAAAAACCAACATCCAAGCTTATATTCAACTGATAAAGAGAGGGGTCCACTTTCCTCTTGTCACCTCATACAACTCCCCTTTCCTTTACAGCTGAATGTTTAAAAATAATGCCCTTTTCACGCCTCTTGGTATCTCTGTCCTCGTTTTTCCCTCATTACTCCATGAAACAGACTTCAGTAAAGTTAACAGTAATCTCACGCAATTCAGTGCACATTTTTTAGCATTCTTCTTCCTCGTGACTCTTGGTTCTAGAAACATTTTCTTGCTTTGACTACATGACCCAATCTGAGAGATTCCCTTGGTACGCTTTTAAGGCTCACCCAACCAGGAAGCTATGGGGTTTTCCTGGCTTAGTACTAAACCTTCTTATCCTCTCCCGGTTTATTTTCTCCTTTAGTTATCTCATCCCTGCCTATGGTTTCACTGACAATCTCTGTATACAGATGCTTCTCAATCACTATATCTAGCTTCTGACTCAAGTATAAAGCATTTGAAATTCAACATATCTAACTCATGGATCTTCCTTCACCACACACTTCTCTCAAACCTAGTAAACTTCAAACTGTCTCAGTAAGAGCTACTATTTTCAATTTAGTTGCCCTAGCCAGACACCTCAGAGTCATTTGCAATACCAACCTTTCCTTTATTTCTATATACAAATCATCACTAAGTCCTGTTGATTTTTCTTAAAAATATTTCTTTACTTCCACTACCATAGTACAGGGCTCAAGTGGAAACTAACATCACTGCTTGATGAGGGTACTAATATTGTCAGATGATTTATATACCACATTTGATCTGTTCTCATCAATCCCATTTCAACATTGCAGCCAGAATAATATTTTCAAAATACTCAACTGATTAAATGACACCAAGTTACTGCTTACAATCCTTCTATTGCCTTCCATTATTCTTAGGATAAAATCCAAATTTTCAAATAACCTGCATGAACTCTGCAGTGATATCTTGCATTGTCTTGGCTTACTCTTCTGCTCAAGCCTGTTTTGCCTGTCCTTAGTTCTAATATCATTCATATTTCTCTAAGACATAGAGAATTTTGTATGAGTTTCTTCCCTTTTTCTTAAAACACCCCCAAGTTCTGCCCCTCTCCTCAAATTCATCCCTACTCTTCCTTCGTATCTCAACTGAAGTATATTTTCTTATGGAAGCCATTTTTGTTCCTGGTCTTACATTAATTTTCTTTGTATACACACTGACAGAAAGGTGCTCTTTTCCTTTGAAGACTTTCTCTCCAGTCACTGTTATGTAATATATAGTAGAATTAATTGACTGATACATATCCCCTCACAAAATTCCAACTTCAAAAAATATGAGACTGAATGTTTATACACAATGTTTAAACCCACGGTTTAGAAGTATACTTGGCACCTGGTGGGGATTCAATTAAAATACTGTTAAGTAAATGCTCAATGAATATAAGTAATTATTGAAAGTGTAATGGTAGCAGTAAACACAAGAGTACAGGCAAGAGAAAAGTGAGGAGAAATTTCCTTACAATGCCCTTAGTGAATGCCTTAAACTTTGAGAAACAGTACTTCTCTACAAACATAAATCAGTTCAATAAATCAAGGTTGGAGGTACTTAAAACAAATACTAGCAACTCTTGAAGTTCAAGACCAGGATGTCTGTCTGAATTTCACTGTACTGAAACAAGGGACTGGAAAATTAGGATATGAGATCAACCTTTTCATCTTTCTGGGCTGCGTAATTTCACATATCTTTTTGTCTCTGTGCTTCAGTCTTATTCATATTTTTAACAAGACTGGCTTTCTCTTTTTAAAGTTCTATTTGGAAATTCAGCAAAGTGTAACATCTCCTCATTCCAATGACCACGCTGATTGATGGGACTTCTATATAGGTTACTTTGATTCTTGAGAAGAAATTGTTATACGTGTATTTTTAGTAGGTTATCTACAGTTAATCCAATAAGTTATGGCCAGAGAGCCAAGATCACCAAAATGGCTTCCTAATTCCTCCCCTTCCAGAAAAAACTGCAGAGTCATTCTTGAAGAGTTGTGGGTTGGACAAGTAACAACCAGAAATCTGCTATTCTATGGTTGGCAACAAAAATGGATATGGGGAATGCTAGATAGTTGAGAAGTGGAAGATGAGTATAATATTTCCAGTCTGAGTGACTAGAAAAAAATTATAGTGCTGTTGGCAGAACTAGGAGGTTAAAAGGAAGAACTAGATTGGAAAGGGAACTAGATTGAGAATAGGGTATTGTTGGAAGAGAGACATTGTGAATTTAGTTTGGAGAAAACTGAGTCATTTATCATCAGGTCATAAGGGCTTTTCTTCCCTTATTATATGAAAAATTAACCTAAATTTGGCTTTCTTTAAGTAAATAACACCTCATGACTTAATTTCTTGACCTAAAATACCAACTCCTTTCTTTTCTTCCAACATTTATGTATATAAACTAAATCAACATTTTTCCTCTAGCTATCCCCTTAGACATAATTTCTGAAGTTCATTGATAGACATTTGAAATTGGATGATAGATACAGTTGTGAAAACTTAAGTACAATATGAATTATGTTAAGGAAATTATCTGAAAAGAAAAATGGTAACTTAATAAACTCAGTGCTTATGCTCATAGTAAGATTACATCTATGCACCACACTTCTAAACTTATGATGGACTGAATAATTTATTCTGAGTCCAGAACAATTGAACTCTAATATGAAACATGCCCTTTTCCTTGGAAATATCTTTTTATTAGGAACCTATAGTTAGGTGCCAAAAATATTTGACTTGGCAGTCAAACAGTATATAGTCTGGGCAGCTGGAGTGAATGACTCCTGCCTTGCAATTATATGGAATTTAAAGGATATTTTTCATTAGTGCAATTGCAATATATGATAGAGAAGTACCACATATTATTGTTACATACTTTTCACTTTATATGGGTCTTTTTAATAGTACATAATATTTATATTCAAAATGAGAGAGCTCCAGTTGTGTTCATTTTTTAAAAACTATCAAGGCAAAAAAAAAAAATCAAGGAATTAAAAAGCATGACAAAGTATATCAGAATTAAAAAATATGACAAAGTATATCAGAAATTGAGATATGAGAATTTATACACAACAGCATGTGTTTCGTGGGTAGTGATAGCCCGCTGAAATCTAATTTAATCAAATATTTAAAGAGGTAATAATTAATTTTTAACGAATTGAAGTGAACCATAACTAGGAAGAAATGTTATTGTTTCTTTTTAATGCCAGAAGAGTATTCCTGATGCAATTTTAATATTTCATTAAGGCAGTAACTTTCATATTGTGTGTTTTATCCCAGGTTTTTATGTTTGATGATATATTTTCTCCTCTGGAAAAAAAAAAGTTGGAAGTTTATTGCCTAGCTGTGGTGGATGATGGGAAGTGCTTTTTTCCCCCTCCGTTTGATTATGTTTCATTCTCACTAAATTACTAGGGATTAATCAAACAAATTGTGAAAAGTATATTGGCTTATGTTAGAACCAGAACTTACAACCGTGCATAGTGCTTCATCTTTTATGGAAAGTATGCAGAAATATTTCACTAGATGCTTTTCTTCAAAAGTTTTCTTATGCTGGATAACTCTTAGGTGTGTAAGTTATAATATGTAAGGTCCTTTCAAATTTGTCTTGCATTTTTCATTAGTTTCAAAACTCAGTATATTTCTCACATTTTGAGAATTTTTCTCTAAATTTAGGGAAAGTCATTTGAATCTTTCTCACTTCAGCCATAGTTAAAAGTGTAAACTACTAAAATTGAAAGGGTATACACACATTAACATGGCTGTAAAAACAGTATTTGGCAGAAGGATGCATGCTAAGTAAATGTTTGACAAAAAGCATTTAAGATTAAAAAAATAGAAAAAAAGTAAAGAAAAAGACTTCTAAGTTTGATAGATAAACACAACATATATTTTCAGTTTTAATTTGTGAGATGCAAAAGCTCATGTTTTCAGAATTGTACTCATTTTAAGACTTTAGCTTTTTATTGCACACTCTACCCTGACTCCAACTTGTGACTTTTCTGTTTCATCAGAGGTATGTTTACATTCTGCCAGACTTGAATATTTAGTCATCTGTGACTCCTCTTGCTGTTTCAAAATCTGTAATCAATAAATCATGAATCTATTTTATTCAAGGCATGATATTATTTCACCGGGTATTGGTAGAATTCTGTGAGTAGTATTCCCTCATTAGTGTAGAATGGTTAGTCCTAAACTGAATACTGCTTTGGTTCTGCCTAACAAACCTTAAAAATAAAACCAAAAGACTCAAACTGCCTCTAAAAAAGCTAACTGTGTCTCAAAAGATAACTTGAGAATATTTGTAGGAATTAAAAAAAAATCTAGCATAATGTACAGCATCCAGTTAAAAAAAGTATGCAAAGGATTATAAATATGTATATTTATACTCATTATATGGTAATAAACTAATCATTGAAACTGGCCCAAAGATCGAAGAGATGGTAAATTAGCAAAGAAATTAAAACCATTGTTATAAGTGTGTTCAAATATTTAAATAGCTGAGACATGAACAAATAAAATATATAAAACAGACCCAAATTGAAGTTCTAGGTAAAAACTATAAAGTGTGAGGTAGAAAACATTATGGATGAGATTAAAAACATATTATATATAGCAAAAAATAGTTAGTGAAATAGATACAACAACAGAAACCATCCAAAATTAAATACAGGGGAAAAAAAAAGAAAATAATTAAAAAATAAACAGAGAATTGGCAATCTGTGATATTTCCAACAGGCTAATCCATACCTAATTAGAACCCCTAAAGGAAAGTATGAGAAAAAATATATTTGAACAAAAATTGGCAAAACATTTTCAAACATAATAAACCACTACCCTATAAACCCAAGATGCTCAGTGGATACCTTACATACACACACTTGCACACACACACAAATACAAAACTACAATAGATACATCACAACCAAACTTCTCAAAAATAAAGAAAACTTTGTAAAAACAACTAGAAAAAATATATTATAAACAAATTTAAGTATGAAATATTTCTCACCAAAGCAAGTCAAGTGAAAAGACTGTAAAGAAATATAATTAAAGTATTGAAAAAAAGAAAAAAGTCTCTAGTAGCCTATGAGGATTAACAAGTAAGTTCAACTCATCCCAGAAAAAGTACTACATACCTCATTGCTGAATATTACCATGGTCACCTTTGAAGTACTCCCTTTGGGAAGCTATGCACCAACACTAGTGCCTAGTCCATCTGTCAAAGCAATTTTGAAACACTTTTACTGGAACGGCCATCAAAGCTCTCATCATATTACCCTTGATGTCCTGAATGTCAACAAAATGTATTTATTTCAATATTTTCTTTATCTTTGAATAAATAAAAAAGTCATTGTGGGCTAGATTCAGTGAGTAAGGATGGTGTTCCAATTGTATTTCAGTTAAAAATACAATTATTTGTTTACTCACTAATAATTCCCTCACAGACAATGCTATGTGAGCTGGTGCATTGTTGTGATGCAAGAGTTCTTTTAGAACCATTTTTGCACACACCTTTCTCATGCCAAGATTTTCAGTTAAAAATTTCCTGTTTCTCTGTTGATGTTTATTTGGTCTGCTATGCTTCTCACAGCCAGCCAACAATTTTGACACAAAATTCCATGAATTTTTGCAATGTTTTCATCAGTTCAACTTGTTACGGGTTGTCCTTCATCAGTGACACTATCACTTCCCTCAAAAAAAAATGTTTAATCCACTTGTACACTGATGTTTTCTTCATGGTATTATCCCTGCAAACTTTGATTAACATGTTCCTGATTTCACTTCCACTCTTGCCAAATTTAGCAAGAAATTTAATTCAAGTTCCAACATTCTCACAAGAGCACACAAATACATGCAACAACAGCAATAAACACCACTTAGCAAGATGTCACCACACATTGAACACAGCTATGAGACACTGACATACCAATGATATGAAATCTTACCAAATTGTTTGTACAGTGTTGCCAGCATAAGTGCATGGTAGAGATCACAAATTTAATTGTCAAGCCTTGTAGAATGTTATACCCAGCAAAATATCATGAAAAATAAAGATATTTTTCAGGATACAAAAATTTGTCACCAGAAAACCCACATCATAAAAAATGTTTAAAGATATTTATCTGACAGAAAGTGATACAAGATGAAATCTGCATCCACGGAAAGAAATAAAGAGCACCAAGAGTGGTAACATAGAAAAGATGCATATTACAAATTCCAAAACAACCACTGAATAGCAAAATAAAGAGTACAACTAACAAGTCAGACAAGTAAATAAAATGGAATCAAAAGATTGAAAACATTTTAAAAACAGAACTAAAGAAAGTAAATTGCGGAGATACAAAACAGAGTACAAAGTTATAGCAGTAGACTAGAACTAGTGGAATAAAGAATCTCAGAGATGGAAAACAGGTTCTTCAAATGAACACTTTCATGCAGAAACAAAGAAAAAAGAATGAAGTAGAATAAGCAAAGCCCATGAAAAATATGAGACTATGTAAAGTGGCCAAATCTATAAATCATATGCATTTCAGAAGGAGAAATTAAAGTAAAAAATATGGATAATATGCTCAAGAAAATAATTCAAGAATACTTCCTTGGTCTTGGGAGAGACCTAGACATCCAGGTAGAAGAAGCTTAAAGAACTCCTGCAAGATACATCACAAGAAACTCGCTAAGCCATATCATTGTCAGATTCTCCAAAGTTATCATGAAAAAAAAGTCCTTAAAGTAGCAAGAGAGAGGCATCAAATCACTTACAAAGGAATGAATATTAGACTAACAGCAGACTTCTCATCAAAAGCCCTAAAAGCCAGAATGAACGGGGGCTTTATTTTCAACCTTTCTTAAGGAAAAAAAATACCATTCAAACATTCTATATCCAGCCAAATTAGCTTCATAAACAGAGACTACTCTGAACAACTTTATGGCAACATGCTGGAAAACCTAGAGGAAATGGATACATTTCTGGAAACATACAACCTCCCAAGCCTAAACCTAGAAGAAGTAGGTACCCTAAATAGACCAATAAATCTCCCAACAAAAAACAAGCCAGATGGATTCACAGCTAAATTTTATCAGATATGCAAAGAATAGCTGATATCTATTTTCTGAAAGTATTCCAAAATATTGAGGAGGAGGGGCCCCTCTCTAATTTAACAAGTATCTGATACTGATATCAAAATCAAGCAAGGATAAAACAGGAAGAGAAAACTACTTTCCTGTTTCTCTCATGAATATACATGCTAAAATCCTTAACAAAATACTTGCAAACTGAATTCAGCAACATATCAAAAAAACTATAATCAAGTGGTTTTTATTTCAGGGATGCAAAGATGGTTCAATATCCACTGATCAACATGTATGAGTCATCACACAAAAAAAGCAAAAATAACCATCTGATCATCTCAATAAATACAAAATAATACATCTGACAACATCCAACATCCCTTTATTATTAAAAACCTGAAAAAACTGAGCATTGAAGGAGCATATCTCAAAATACTAAGAGCCATACATGACAAACCCATAGCCAATATTATTCTTAATTGAGAATAATGGAAAGCATTCTTCCTCAGACCAGGAACAAGACAGAGATGTCCACTATCACCACTCTTATTTAACATCATACTGGAAGTCCTAGCAAGAGCAATCAGACAAGATAAATAAATAAAACGCATCCAAAATGGCAAGGAGGAAGTCACACAATTCTTGTTTGTAGATGACATGATTGTATATCTAGAAAACCCTAAAGACTCTTCCAGGAAGCATCAAGATCTGATAAATAACTTCAGTATAGTTTCAAGATACAAAATCAATGTACAAAAAATTGTAGTGTTCCTACACCAACAATGCTCAAGCTGAGAACCAAATCAATAACTCAATTGAATCCACACTAGTCACATAATAAACAAACAAATTAATTAATTAATAACATACCTAGCAACACACCAAAATAAGGCAGTGAAAGACCTCTACAAGGAAAATTACAAAACACTGAAATAAATTGTAGATGACACAAATAAAAGAATACCCCATGTTCATGCATTGGAGGATGAATATTCTTAAAATGACCACACTGCCCAAAACAATCTATAGCTTCCATGCAATCCTGATAACATTCCAACTATGCTCTACACAGAATTAGAAAAAACAATCTCAAAGTTTATGCAGAACCAAAAATTAGTCTGAATATCCAAAGTAATTCTAAGCAAAAACAACAAAAGCAGAAGCATCACGTTGCCTTACTTCAAATTATACTCTAAGGCTATAGTAACTAAAGTAGCATGGTACTGGTACAAGAATATACAGATAGATCAGTGGAACAGAATAGAGAACCCAGAAATGAAAATTAAAAAAAAAAAAATGGAATCATAAATGATATTCAGTTAATCAAAAAATAGCCTTTAAAAAAAATTAACATTGAGTCTTTAATATATTTCTTATAAGGGCTCACCCAGAGACATAATTCAATAAAATAGAAACAAAAACAATACCATAGCCCAAGAGACAGTTTTCTCTACAAAAATCAATGTAACTTTGATTTTAGATAAATGAATAAATCAATAGATAGATAGATAGATAGATAGATAGATAGATAGATAGATAAAATGAGAACACAAAGAGAAGGGCTCGGGTCTGGAATCTTGACTGCAGACCTACTTTAAATAGGTGTCTTGCAGGCATTTCTTAAATTCTGTGGGGTTTGTTTGTTTTCTATATCAAATAGAAATAGTAGAAAATACATAAAGATGCTTATATTAATAATCAAATTAAAGGTAAATAATCCAATATCTCAAAAGAAGGCATAAGATATTTTTTTTAAAAAATTATAAAACGAAAGCCTGCCTACATATTGCCCATAAGAAACACATACAAACACAGAGTAAAAAATTAAAATAGAATGATACAAAAATATATGCAATAATAACATTAACAATAAGACAGCTAGAGTAGGTGGTTAAATCTTAGGCCAAGTAGATTTAAAAGCTCATCAAAATACTCTAGCTTAATAATAATAAAGGAGTCAATTGATTAAGAGGCCTAACAAACCTAAACATTTGCATACCTAATACTAGAATTTCAAATACATGAAGCAAAATAGAATAACACTATAAAGAACAATAGATAATTTCAAAATTATAGTCGGATAGTTAATAGCCCTCAATAATTAATAGAAAGCATAGACAGAAAATCAATATGAATAGAGACCATTTGAATATACCAGTCTGACATACTTGCCATTCAGAGAACACTCTACCCAACAAACACTAGCAAAATATACATTTTTCCCCCAACTGTATATAGAACATTTTCCAAGATAAAACAAGTTTCAATAATTTTTTAAAGATTTTTGACAAAGTACGTACTCTCTTCTCAATGAAGCTAAATGAAAAATCAGTAGAGCAGGATGCCTCAAAAACCTCCAATTGCTTGTAAACAAAGTAACACATGATTAAATAACCTACATGACTTAGAGGAACTCAAAAGAGAAATTAGAATGTTTTTGATTTAAACAAAAATGAAAGGCTACATATCCAACTATATGGGATGCTGAAAAAGTGGTGCTTCCAGGAATGCTTATTGCATTACAAAGAAGAAAATGCTTTAATAACTTTAGCTTTCATATTAAGAAACTAAAGTTAACATCATAGTTAGTGAAGAAAGGCTAATGATTTTCCCATAAGACCAGAAACAAAAAAGACAAGAATGTCCATTCCCACTACTTTTATTCTACATTGTACTGGAGGTTCTGTCTAGCATAATAAGACAGTGGGGGCAGAAGTTCAAGGGAGACATCCAGTTTACAAAGAAAAAAAATTAAACTGGTTTATTGACAGATGACACCAATCTCTATGAAGATTAATTAATGGGACCTGTAAAAGCTCCTAAAATTAATAAATGAGTTTATCAAAAGTGTAAAATACAAGCTAATTATACAAAAATTGTATTTCTGTATACTAGCAACAAATAATTGGAAAGTTTTTAAACTTCACTTTCCAATTATTTATTCTTTGGAATAAATCTGACAAATGAATTCTCCAAAACATTGTTCAATACTAGAGTAATATATCATGAATGTCCATCCAAGTCCCAATATTAAGATGTCAATTTTTAAAAAATTGATCTACACATTTAATAAAATCCCAAATAATATCAGAGTAGGTTTTCTTTTGGTGCAAATTGACAAGTTGATTCTAAATTTTATGTGGACATAGAAAAGACCTAGAATTGCCAAAATTTCTTTAAAAAGATAGAACAAAGTTAAAGTACAAAGGCTACCAGATTTCAAAACATTATAAAGCTATCCTAATTAAGAAAGTTGTAGCATTAGCATAAAGTTGGAAAAATAAATCAATAAAACAGAAGAGATAGCCCAGAAACAGATGCATACATATATGGGCAACTGATTTCTGAAAAAGATGCAAAGGTAACTCTGTGGAAAAAGTATTTTATTGAAAATGGTGCTTGGAAAATTGGATACCTATATGTTTGAAAAATAAATGTCAATAGATATTTTGCGCTATATATGAAAATTAACTCAAAAGAAATCAAAGGCTGATAAAAAATTGAAATGATACAATTTGGAAAGCTATTTGATGGTTTCTTACAAATTTAAACATGCATCTACCACATACTTTAGCCATTCTATCCCAAGATACTTACAGAAGAGAGGAAAAAAAGCACTTGCCATATAAAAGTCTTTTTGAAATGTTCATATCTGCCTGCTCCAAATAACCAAAATGTAAAAACAACCCTAAAGTCCATCAATAGGTGAATGGATAAACAATAGGAAATTATCTAGCAACAAAAGTACACTATTGAAACATGCTACAACATGGATACATTCAAAATAATTATGATGAGTGAATGAATCCAGACAAAAAACTACCTAATTTATACTACTTATTAAAAAAAATGCAAATTTACGTATACTGACTGGACGCAGACCAGTGTTTGCCAAATTGATGTGTTTGAGGAGGACGAGAGGCTGGAATTAGAAAAGGATAATGGAATATATTAATTATCTTGATTGTGGTGATTGTTTCATAGGGGCATATGCATATGTCCAAACAAAAATTATATATATTATATATGTGAAGTTTATTGTATATCAATTATACCTTAATACTACTGTTAAAAAAGAAGATGAAAATACAGAACTAATCAGGCTCAGGAAACAACAAGAAACAGAAAACTTACTTGAAACAGACATTCTGTGCTTGGAAGACTCCACTAGAATAAATAAGCTCCAAACATTCTCACCTTATCCTGTCCTTCTCTAGACTCAGTTCCAAAGAGAGGGAGAGGAAGAGGAGAAAGGACAACTTATTGCTGTAACTTGAGTCAGGTTCCTACCATTTGCACGGGTTTGAAGTCTCTGTGCACATTAGAGAGAGATGATTTTCCGAAAAGAAGTTTCAAATGCTATTATAAAAAGAAAGAGGAATGAATGACCAAACTATACATGTTTTAACTAAGCACATTTATTCCAATTCACCTGACAGTTCACCTGTATTAATTGGCTACTACATCCGTGACTGGCATTGTGCCAGTTTGATATTTTACTGATAAAAGAAAAGAGAGCCATGTTCGGTAAGCGGTACAATGTGGGAAATGTATATATAAAGAGGCAATGAGAACAGTAATAGGGAGTCTTTTTCTCTAGTCTTAGGTCCTTCCCAAATTCATGAAAATATAGCACAACTCAGAAACAGGAGCAAATAAAAAGTTTCTGGGCAACAAAAATAGAGACATTTGCAAAAAGAATTGTAGAAAGGCAATTTCCTTTAAATACAATTCAAAACAAAAGAATGAGCTACCGCAAACCAGAAGTTTAAATGCTTACAGCATATAGTAAAAGAAAACAAAGGAACAAACATAACCATTCTACAATTAAAGCAAATTGACTAGGTCAATTCCGGCACAGCAGAAGTGTGAAGGAAAGCAACATTACCTGCAACAGACCAGAGATAATTTCACGAGTTTGCACCAGTTCATTGGATAGTAAGAATTCTGTAACAGGTCTGTAGATACAAGGATCTAAGCTGAAAAACACCTCTTCCACTTATGGATGACAATTTATCTTGGCCATTAAGTTTTCTCCTCATATTCTTATTTGTTCAAAATGGATAATATTAGAAGAGTGGATCATATGTGTACTGAGGCATGTATGATAAAATGTTTATAAATCCCTTACCTGGTTTAACAAATGGTAAAAATAGTTTAGAAATTATTGAAAACTCACTCTCTATATTATCTATAATTTGTTAATTCTAATTATATTTACATTGCTACATAGTATCTTTTGTCTACTTGTCATTTTTAAATTTTATATTTATGAACTCTCTACTTAAAGAAATTCTCCAGTTATGGTCATTGCTAGCTAATGGTTCTATATACAACATGAAAACAGCTACAATATCTCACTTATTCACCCCTTACTTCTCTCTAGTGTCCAGCAAAATGGGAAGCACATATTTGTTGAATAATAAGGATGAATTGGATGATACATATCTAAATATAGCACTCAGGAGGTTAGTGGTCAAAGTGAAAAAAGAAAAAAAGAAAAAAAATCAGTTGTATAGACGCAGAGAGAATATTATCTAGTTACCTGAACAATTTATTTCTAATTTAATCTAACATTGAGACAGGTTTCTAGGATCTCTAATGTTTAAAGTTCTAAAGGTTTGAAATTCTTCTTCCTAGCTTCAGATGTAATAATGTTCCATTTGCTTAAATAATGTGTTTTTGAAGAACAACTTTCTTCCTATGCCTTATAATCGTAGGTAGAAATGTATAACTGCAAGTACGTGTCTACAAATATGTGTATCTATTTATACATTTGTAATATATATGCATTTTATCTTACAGTGGATCAATAAAAAAATGAACTAACCAATCACTATTTTGCTTTTCTTTAACCTTGAAGGTTTTCACCCCATGTAACATGTGACAAGAAGCTAAAATGTCTTTGTGTGAGTAACTGTGCACAATACAGGA
Organism: Cephalopachus bancanus; assembly: GCA_027257055.1. Classification (NCBI taxonomy): domain Eukaryota; kingdom Metazoa; phylum Chordata; class Mammalia; order Primates; family Tarsiidae; genus Cephalopachus; species Cephalopachus bancanus. The sequence continues at coordinate 6,321,738 of JAPVLO010000031.1, read as the reverse complement.
TAAACTCATTATAATTAAGTAGATGCCATCCTTTTATTTTTTCAACATTTCTTCAGCTTTATATTTTTAGAAAAAGCATTTATTTTTTATAATCACAGATGCTAAGTTAGTATATTCTAAGTATTTTCCATTTTATTAATTGTGGTCTAAAATACGATCATGCAAACAGTAAAGTCCTTGCTGGCTAGCTTTTTTCCCCATAGTTTTTATGGAGGCCTCACTCTCTAATCAGGATTTTGAGCCCTTCAATTGCTGAACTAGCAAACTGTTTGTAAGTTACATATGGTACTAGCCGAAACTGCAGACTTTGCAAGACTTTCCAAGAATTTCAGAAATGGCACAAAAGGAAATATTAAGTGTATCCAGTAGTAAAGGTATGATGAGGAAGACACATTCAATGGCAAAGTAAATTTGTTCAGAAAAAGAGCAGCACAGGCAATCAAGATAACCAGTGTCACCACATTGCCCCTGAGAAAGGTATTGAGAATTCTAGCCTCCATCTTTGCTAGAGATAAATTCATCACTTCATAGCTCAAGCCATCCAAAATAGAAAATGCTTGATGCTCACTCTCTCACAAATGGGTGAAATAAAAAACCAAGCAAAGGAAGCATTTTTCAATGGTCAGAAAAGCCACCTTCTACCTTCTCTCACCCCCTCCTCTCAGAAATCCTTCAAACCAATCCATGTGCCATATAAAATTAGATGCATTAAATTTATTTTACAAGATCATAATAGCTTTGGAACAACAACTTAGCAAACTAATGAAACCAACTTCTAACTTGGAAACCTTTCTTTCCATTTGGAAATATTGCAGACAAGGAATATTTACCGAAGAAAATATAGAAGGTGAATAATAATCTGCCATAAGTAAGATAACAGAATTGAAAATAAAACAGCATACTGATGAAAAGGAAAGATGCATGACTGCCTTTTCCAGGGCTTATGAAGCAGAGTCCTTTTTGGAAGTTGGGAATTATTGGATTGGCCAGAATCTGATTCATTGTGCATGGAGTTTCCTGTTGGCTGGCCTGACACAGTGCATTATTAAGCAGTTTGGACTGGAGCATCATTACTCTACATGAAGAATTTAAAGAAGATCTTGACTTGAATTGATTGCAAGAGGACTCATGCTGTGCCATGCAGTATAAAAATATCATCAGTCTTATGCCACTGGCACATTCAAACACCTAGTGGGATAAGCCAGGCATCAATGTTCAAGGTTTTATATAAGGTAACAGCTGCTTTGGTCAGACAGTTAATTAAATATGTTAATTTCCCATACAACCAACAGTAGCGACAACAGATCAAAGAGGAATTTTATGACATTTCTGGGTTCTCTCCTATACCCAGGACGATGGATTGTGCCCACATCATCTCCCAACCTCCTTTGTGGAGTGATGCTGCTTTCTCCCTTTGGAAATGGCCTGGTTCTATGACACTGCAAATATTGTACATGCTTTGGTACCACACTAACTACTGCCAATTGTCACCACTCCAGTCTTGAAAGGCTATTTGGGTCTGATCCCATTGCTAGTGTTTGGTTAGTCAGTAAATATCACAAATCATGCTGAAGGTAGGGAATGTGCTCTTTCTCTATTTGTCATTCTAACTTGACATTTATGCTTTATCTTTGTGGAACTGATAGAACACAGATTGTAAATCTCTGTAAATCTATGATGAGATTCTATTCTAGGCATGTAGAAGCATCAAGAGTATTCTAGATGGTGTTATGAGTTAGTCACATGGAGTATACAAAACTCAGAGTACATGTTTAAACATAATAATATTCAAATGGGCTTTGTGGCAATATGTGACACTGAAAGGAAGAAATTATTCTCAATTCATGTAAAGTATAGCAATCATAATATCTAGGAGTTATAAATGCAACAATGACATGAAACATCTTATAATATTTTTGGGGTCATATGGGAACTTTGAGGACTGCTAAGATTTCATTCTCTTTGTGATGACAGTTGCTTCTCTTGTCTGCCTATTTTGCATCTAACAAACGGTTCAGAAAATCTGTACTCATGAAAATCATCACATAAAAATGCTCAATTAACACCACTAAAAAGCAAAAATAATAGTGGAAAACAAAAATAGAAACAAAAAAGGCAATAAATTGAAAACAACAACAAATTTAGGAGATATTAATTCAGCATCTATGATCACTTTGAACAACAGTGTTCTAAATATACCAGTTAAAAGACAAAGATTGTCAGAGTGAATCAAGAAACAAGACCCAACTATATGTTGTCTATAAGGAACCTACTTTAAATATAAAGACACACATAAATAAAAGGTAGACTAATGGAGAAAAATACCATTCTAACTTTAATCAAAAGAAAGTAAAAGTAACTATATTAATTTAAGATAGAACAGACTTCAGACAAAGGCACATAAAGAGGGGCATTACAGAAAGATAATGTGGTAAATTCTCCAAGAATATATAACATTCCTTGATGTGTATGCATCTAATAGTAGAACACTAGATACATGGGGAAAAAGTAATAGAACTTCAAGGAGAAATAGATAAATCTAATATATAGTTGAAAACTTTAACAGCTCTCTACCAGAAATGCACAGGTTCATAAGATAGAAAATCAGTAAAGAGATAGTTGAATTTAATAGCACTAATCTGCTAGATAAAGTGGACATCTGTAGCCTAATTTATCTAATAATGATACATTTTTCTCAAGCTGATATTAAACAATCACAAAGATAGGCCACATTCTAGGCCAAAAATCACACCTTAACAATTTAAGAGAATAGAAATCATACAAGGTCTGCTCTCAGACTACAATGTAATTAAAATAGAAATTAAAAACAGAAAGATAGTTTAAAATATTCAAAATACTTGGAGATTAAGCAAAACACACCTACATAACATATCAAAGAAGAAATAAAGATATGTTTTAAAATTCTTTGAATTAACAGAAAACGAAAAGAAAATTTACCAATCTGTGGAATGCAGCAAAACAGATGCTTAGAAGTAAATTCTCAGCACTGAATACATATATTAGAAAGAAAAAAAGATCTAAAATCAACCACTAAATCTTCCATCTTAGAAAACTAGAAAAAGGACAAATTAAATCCAAAGTAAGCAGAAGAAATAAAAATTAAAGCAGAAATCAATAAAATTGAAAATAGGGAATCAATAGGGAAAACTTAATAAACCCCAAAGCTATTTTTTTCCTGAAAAAAATGAAAGATATTTTCATTTGAAAATATACAAAGGTCAAGAAATCTCCAGCTATGCTAAGAAAAAGAGAGGACACAAATTATTAATATCAGAAATAGTAGAGTAGACATTACTACAGATCCCACAGACATTTGAACGATAATAAACTATTTGCTATATATCAAGTTTTCTGATATGAATTATTCATAAGACACTTTAAAAGATGATTATGCAAATATAATCAAAGATGCATACCAAAGTCTAGCATAAACTTTTGAAAATATTATTTGTCTAACATACAAAATATTCTAAGGTCAGTTAAAATTACCTAAGGAAAAATAGACGTGCAGTTGAGTTAGGAAAAAAAAACCTCTTTGTGTCAGACAATGAGACATTAATACATAATGTAATAAGGTATAGAGGTATTAACTTTGTTCTCCTACTATCATCTAAATGATGAGTGAGAACTCAATTCAACCAAGAGAGAGCAGAATCAATACCACATGAAGGGAAAAGGTATATAGAACAAATGAAAAGAGAGAAATCCAATATCTAGGGGTATTATTTGATTTCAAATTTCTAGACCAATTGGTCTCCTTCTAAGAGAGCAAATGGTGATTCTAACTATGACTACAGAATACATAAAATACCTTACTGACTGGGAGAGTGAGAATTGAGTGATTATTGAAATTATAAAATTATAATTTTTAAGTCAATGTTCAGCGTGTTAAATAAGACTTGGAAGTCATTTGAAAAAATAAGAGTGATGGGTGATATTAAATTCTCTGCTTTTTCCTGAATGGGCAGTTGCAGGATGGAGGTGGCATGTAGTCTGCAGTTTCCCAGAGCCTCAGTTGAGCATATAGATCAAAGGCACAATGAACAATTAAAGTATTTTGAGATTTTCATGTCAGTTCCAAGGTACCCGATGTTGAACTGGTTTTTCAAAAGCAAAAGTACTAGTAAAATGAATATTAAAAAACAAAAAGGACAAAGATTTCACAGTTGCCAAATCATAAGATTTCACATGGATAAGAATGTGCACAGAGATCAGACACTTGCTTTGTGTTTCTATGCAGTCATTGTCATCTCAGCTGCAGGTCTCTAAGACAACAGTTAAAGAACAAATTAAACTTGTGGATTCTCTAACAAGCATCATAGTCTATTCACCTCATGTGCATCTTGAGATATTTATTATTAGGAAAATAATATACAAAGCATTCCCTGATTTTAATCTGACATTGCACATTATCTATCAAATTTGAAATTAGCATAACACTTCTTGTAAAAAGTTTGGAGTAAAGAAGATAAGGCATTGAAGTTTGATCATTTTCTTATTCTTTTTTTTTCTGTTTTTACATTTATACAAAAGTTAACACATATCTGGCAATTATCTAAATACTTTATGCTGTCTCTGACAAACTTTACATCAGTTTCATAAAGAAAGTGACTTTTCTTGCAGGGAAGGAGTATTTTACAGATGAGGAAACCTAGAATTAAAGTTGTGAAGTAACTTGCCTAAGGTCACACATCCAGAAAGTGGCTGAGTATTCCAATTCAAGGGTTTTTTTGGCCTATCAGCCTGAAGTCTTAACATTCCACCTCTCAACTTCTTAATGCAGAATCTGGAGCACCCAGTGAAGAGTCGTAACCAGAAAGTAAGTCAAATAAAATTGTAACATTAGAATATAGCCTTAGACATAATGAATCCAACAGCCTCATATTACACTTATGAAGCAAGGGAGAAACATGTCAGGGCTTTCCATAGAATAACTGACCCAAAGAGAATAGAGTAATAGATTTGGAGAGAGATCTCTAGTGGGGCGTGAAAGAACTCAGTCCATTATCCCAATTTATTCATTAAAAAAGAAACAGACAAAAAATCAATTAGTGGCAATTCCACTTTATAGTTGAATACTGTTGTATTGTTTATAAGTTATTTTATTTTATTTGATCCCTGCAGAAGTGCTATTACACAGTGAGGAGGCATGTTATCATCTTAATTTTGTATACACAAAAACTAGTATTTGAGTAACAAGACTATGTTGAAATTGCATAATTAGTAGGGCTATATCAAACACAAATTTTTTTGGTTTTGTTTTTGTTTGGCTGGTTTGTTTTTTGGTTTTTAGCTGCAAATATAGTGTTCTATCACTTTAATTTTTTTTTTTGAGATGACAAGCAGTCACCAGATCCATATGTAACAAATACTAAAACAGTTTGATAAATTTGTGATTATCCAAAAGTATTAAATTTGAGTTTGGAATAAAGATAATGAATTTCAATAGAAACCAATGTCAAGGCCATATTTAGATTTGAAAAAATAGAACTTTCCTGAATTAAAATAACTTTTTCCCCCCATAAGCTAGCCATGGATAAACAGGGTAGTAGAGTTGCTCAGAAATTGTTAATGAAAACAAGATACATTTAGAAGAAATATATTGCTCTAGGGAAAAGGAATGACAACTTTATCTTTTCTGCACTGGTCAGAATGCGGCTAGAGTTCTGATTTCAGTAATTGGTAGGATATCTAAAGTGATATTGGCAAGCTGAAGTTCAGGGGAGGTAAATAAGTGGTGAGACAGAGTCAGAAAATAGGCCTGTCTCTTGGATAAGGTAACTAAGGGCATTGCTCAGTGCCACAGGCAGAGGTCTAAGGATCTGAAATCTATCACTTATTTTATCATCATAACAAATGTAGATCAGGAACTAGCATTATTCCTGTTTCAGAAATAGACATCTTTCTAATACTGAGAATAGTAATCTAGAAAACAGTATATGTGCCATGAAAGACTTTTCAAGAATGCACTTTTAAGGCATGCAGTTATGCTATAGAAACCCTAATTATCAATAAGGTTCTAGATTTATTTACTCTTTGGTGTTCTTTTAATCTCTGTCCCTATACTTCTTGGATCTCAAAACTCAAATGAAGTTAAAGTGTATTTATATTGGCTAGTATAAACATGAATAATGATGTTAATATAAACTTTATCTATACCACAACCTGATCTACACCATAATATATTATATAAATACAATACACATAACTATAAATTTAAATTGAATCTTTGTGCACCATATAGCTTACATGTGTCATGCAATTAGACAGTAAAACTATATTTCAAACCTTAATAAAGTGTTTTTCTGCTTTGTTACTTGAAATAACCAAATTCGTTCTTAGCTAGTCTTCTGTACTTTACTATTTTTCTTATTTTCATAAGCTTTAAATATTTCCTTTAATTTAAAATATATGAACATTCATTTTTAGAAATGTTTTTATTTTATTATAAAGATGTGGGGTAGCCGGGCTCGGTGGCTCAGCACAGGCTAATCCTGCACCTTGGTAGGCTGAGGTGAGTGGATTGCCTGAGCCCATGGGTTCGAGACGCTTGGGCAACTTGGTGAGACCTCATCTCTACAATAAATCAAAAAATTAGCTGGATGTGGTAGCGTGCGCCTGTAGTTCCAGCTACTTGGAAGGCTGAGGCAGAAGGATCGCCGGAGTCCAGCAGGTCGAGGCTGCGGTGGCCAGGAGCGGCCGTTGCACTCCAGTCTGGGTGACAGAGTGAGACTTCAACTCAAATAAATAAATAAATAAATAAATAAATAAAAATAAAGATGTGGGGTACAATTCAGGGTTAGGTATACAAATGGTGATCATGCAGGTACCCTTGTTGATGAGGTGTGCCCCTCCCTCCCCAGCAGTTTCCCTCAATTGCCAATCCCACCCCATCTCCCCTGACAGTTTCATCAACCAGTATGTAAACAAAGATAGCAGATAAATAAAAAGTTCTATCTACACTGCTCTGACATTAATTCTTTGATATCAACTTGGTGTCCTGAAATTTAATTCAATTCTGACACTCACTACCTGGAGTTAGTGCTTGATTCCATAAATCAAGGGCAAAGTTCATCAAAAGAGTATCCTGACTTCAGACACCAATCACAAGCTTTGGGGACCACCAATACTTTTGATTGCCAGCAGTCTATTTGGGGATTCTCATCACCACTTCATGTTTGCTGAGCATTTTCCGTAAGATTGCAGTTTTATTATAAGGGGTACAAGTCAGGAACAACCAAATTAGAAACACATAGTATGAGGTCTAGGTAGAGGAGCTCAATGCAGAGCTTGTATGTATTTTACTTGTAGAATTAGGACATATCATGTTCCCAGTACGTCAATCTGTTTGCCAACAAGAAATTTCCATTGAGTCTCATGTTCCAGAGATTTTATTAGATAGCCAAGACTGAATAAATCACTGGTCACCTGACTGAACTCAGTCTTCAGCCTGATTTAAAGCTGACTCAAAGTTTCAACCTTCTAATCACGCGACTTTCTAGTGAAGAATTATCTTTCTAAACTATCTCAAACCCTCCTCCCAGGTACTTTATTAGCACAACAAAGATGTTCCTATTATTTGAAAATTCCAAGTATTTCTAAAGTTCCAGGTCAGAAAACAGGGACAAAGATTAGATATGCTTCATTATACCACATTATCTATTTATCTTTCTAGCAGCTTAATGTAGTTTACCATAAAAATGATAGATCCTTTCTATACAACCACTTTTAAACTTTAGAAAATATCTAGTAGATTTGAATGAATTATATACAAACATCAGGGAAATTTATATTTTAAAACGTTTGCAATTTTTGTGATGAGTAATGAATAAATTCAGAGACAATTTTTATTAATTAGACGGTCCATGATGATTCTGATGATTCTCCTTACATTGCACAATTTAGGAGTAGTTATTCTAGATTAAAGATCAACCTGGTCATGTTGGAGTGAATCTAAGTTGTATAACCGGAAATAGATAGCAATGTTTCCCCCATCCCTTTGTAAATTAAGTAGTGACTTTAAATTTTATCTTTACCATTGAGCATTCACTGTGATATTTTAATTTAACTCTGTTTAGCCAACAACTCAGTCTGATGCTTTTCATATAGTTTTTGTTTGCTTTTTTAAAAAAAAAACTAAATATATCTTTAGGAGAAAAAGTATATTATCATTTATGTCAGGAAGTGACGTGATCTTCCTGCTTGTTAATTCATAAATAAGGATATCTCTGTCAAAGGCAGAGAAAATGAAGGGGTGGGAAAATAAACAATGCACAGCAGCAGGGTTTCTCTGTGTGTGTAGCAGAGCATGAGAAAATGAGGATGATGCTGGTTTAATTTTAATTCTATTCATTACTGAAGTTGTACAGATAATACAATAAATGAATTCTGCATTTTCCTTAATTCAATATAAAGCACATGCTCTTTATAAGGTTTATAACTTTCCTAAGGTTTTGTGGCAACGTTTGTAGAAACTTTAGCAACTGTGAAGTCAAAAGGGAATGAAATACCTGAAAAATGGAGTGTTCTGTTAGATGGAGTTAAGGCTAAAGGTATACATTTTGTTTTTGCCACACTGGAGTTTTGATGCAAATGCTTAACTGACAGAGAGAGGAGAATTATCAAGTTTGTTCATAATCCTTGAAATGGCATTCATTGGATAAATCTTCCCACCAGGGGAAAAACAGACTATCTGGTATTTTTACAAAGAAGAGTTTATAAACACTAGAGAAAACTTGGACCTTTGGCAAAGGAGAGATTACTAGAGGGAACGGGGACGCAGAGTCAAACCAAGAATGTCTGGAGGAAATCAGCCAATACTAAACAATATTGCTGAAGAATCTAATGATGTGAGTTTTAGTTGCAGAGAAGGCTGAGTAGCAGTTTGAAACATTTATTATTTATTTTTCTTATCGTGCCATAAAAATAATATGAGCCCTCTAATAAAATCATTCTGAATAATTTCTAATTAAGCTGAGGTAGAGAAGGCATGTAAACCTTAAATATAGATCTTTACATTTTGGGAATAAAATGTTTTCACACCCACAAGATGAGCTTGAGTGACATAAGCTACCCAGCCACTTAGCTGTATACTTTCTATAACTGTTGCTCATCAGGTAAGGGAGAAAGATGAAGACAGGGCTCCTGATTGAAGGTCGGGCTTGGGGCTCAAGGAGGCTACAATAGAGATATCTTTATTTATTGATTATAGAGTTTTTTATATTGACAAATTCATATTTAACTTGCTACAAGTTTTTCTGTCACCATAGCTACTGCAAAAGCTTCATTATTCATTAAATAAGTGATGAATATTGTCAAAAACTGCATCCACATGAGCTGCACAAATGCATTTTCATATTATTAACATGTTGCCAACTTGCAACTCTTCGAAGTCTGAGTAAATGTTTTGACAAGAAGAGACAGCAAGGACAAATAAGAAGTAGCAGTCTTGAAGAAATTCATCCCCAATTCTAACAGCTTTAAAGTCTTAAGAGTGTTTTTGCTGGGGCAGTACCAGATAAATTGCTCTTATATGTGCATGCAAGAGACTAAAATTCCTTTGAAAGTTTATAATTTCTCATGGGAAAACACAACATAAAAGTTACTTTTACTCATAGAAAAACAAAACCATATTTTCCTGTCAACCTTTGCTGTTGGGAATTTCAAACTTTTTGCATTTTTTCCCCGTGATTCTTAGTTGACCCAAGGGACAGGCGTTTACAACATAATTTACTTTCAACGTGTCTCTGTAAATCATTGTAATACTCTCTATTGCTCGTGGAGAGACAAAAAAAAAAAAAAATCTCCCCACAGAGTTCTATGTCCCACTTTCCCTAGACTCCAGCAACAGAAATTCAGACAGAAACTTTCCCTTTTAGTGTCCACACTCAAAGACAAATACACACAAAAGAAATATATATAATGAGTACAGGTAAATTAGAACTATGGGCAGGCTTCCAGGAAAAAGATTATATTTTAAGGTTAATTGGGAGAGGGGAGATTTGTCCTAGGTTTTGTGGAGATTGTAGAAATGCTCAAGTTATTCTAGAGTAGGTGGGTTGCCTTCAGCCAAATGACTTAAAATCTTTTTTCATAAAAATCCTAAGGACCTGTTAACACATTTTTGCCAAGTTATTAATATCAAGGATCATTCAGTTTTATATGAGAATTTGATGACTTATACACTGCTTGAACCTTCACCTTTTACAACCTTAATGGGGATTTATTAGCTATTTCACAGTGCGTAAATTTGAATCTAGGTCAGATGAGGAAGAAAAATAGGGCATATCCAGACCTAAAGAGTAACTCGAACAATAATATATTAGAGTTAAAAAAAAAAAAGGAAAGGAAAGAAAGAAAAGGTACACAGTTAAACAGATGATTAAAAAAGTGTCTTAAGCAATCTGAAATTTGAAGACAAAACCTGAAAAATTACAATTCATAGAGACAATTTAAGCTCAAATTCAAATGACTAGTGAGTCTGGTTCCTAGGCAAGTGCTGCAGATTAAGGAGTTAAAATAGCTTATTAACCTGCTTCTGCTAACTGTCTATAACAGGAAATGTAACCCAGGTGGGTTTGATATTCACAAGATTAAAGCTTATGTCTACCATCAAATGGTGACCACATTAAAGCTGTTTTAATGAGGCCGGGGGAGATAATGAATGAATGTTGCTAATTCACTGCAGAGGAGACAGCCTGACCTTCTTCTGACCTCTTTGCCGCCAGGTATCTTAAACAACATATTAGTTCTGCTTAAAGCCAAAATGGGATGGTCCATAAGATAAAAACAAACCAAATATTTAGGAGAATGAATTTTGCTGGTGTTATTTTTCTCCCTAGAGTCCTTATAAAAAGGACACTGTGTAACAGGATGATAATCATCCTCACTGTCACCTTTATCATAGACACAACCGTCAGTTTCATCAGGCAGTTTCCTATAGTGCCCTCAATATTGTCCAGTGACAAGACCCAAGGAAAATTCTGCTATAAAGGCAAGGGTGAAGGAGTATTATTTAAGGATATAACTCTCTGCTGGTTAAACTTAATCCTGAGTAAATTTTGGAGGATTTGGAGGGACTGCTTATCTTCCAGGTAAGCCTTCATAAATATCAAACATTTGATAGGTTTAAGATAGCAGTGTATTAGAGATTGTACTTGCTAGAAAATAAGCAGGGTACAGCAATTCTGTTGCCTACTCATTATATTTCTACCTGTTTTGCCAGTCAGCTGGAGTAGGGTGTAGGTCTGTGTAGAAACTTAGGACCTAGTGATGACTTTTCCCACATAAAATATGACTTGTCTTCTGCTAAAAGGTGAACTAAAGTAATCATAATTAGGAAAGACAGAACAAGCATGAGATGTTTGATCACATACTTTAGTCATTGAGCAAAAAATAACTATCAAATAAGGGAAAATAAATACAAGTGAGAATACATTTTATACTCGACCAACATAGATATAGTAATTTAAGTTATAACGGTTTCAAACTTTTTTCCAGAAAAAAAAAATGCTGAATGGAATTGATGGAGTTTACATGAGCCTTGTATTAGAATATGCTTTCTCCTCAATAAGTTTATCAGGAAAGTTTATGTATGTATGGAATGTATATTGTGATTGTCTGTGTGAGCACAGCCTCAGCTTTTAAAGTCTATCTTTAGCTTAAAATACTGAAGAAAATGTAAGTGAGAGGTGGAAATCCTTAGAATTATTTTCCAGGCCAGATTTATTTTGTCAGTCATATTCAGGAAACTATGTAGTGTACCAAGAATTGTGTATTGTATTTGGACACTTATCCATAACTGTAGTCATCTTTTAACTGACAACCATCTGCTTGGACACTACTTCCATCTCCTAATAAATAATGTTAAATTAAAATGGGCAAGAAAAAGTGGCAACAGACAATTTTGGCAGCAAAAGTAAAAATGGTCATCATACCCCTAAACACACACAAAGGCTTATGAGTCAAATAGTGGTCCTATTTCATTATTATCTAAACACATATAGATAAAGCTATCTAATGCTTTCCATCAAACCAAAATGATCTACATTTGAAAAAATGATCTACATTTGTTTATTTATTTATTTATTTTTTGAGTTGGAGTCTCACTCTTTCGCCCAGACTGGAGTGCAGTGGCCGCTTCCGGCCACTGCAGCCTCACCTCCTGGGCTCCGGCGATCCTTCCACCTCAGCCTTCCAAGTAGCCGGAATTACAGGCATGCGCTACCACGCCCGGCTGATTTTTTGATTTACTGTAGAGATGAGGTCTCGCTGCCCAAGTGGGTCTCGAACCCGCAGGCTCAGGCAATCCACTCACTTCAGCCTCCCAAAGGTGTGGGATTACAGGCTGAGCCACCGAGCCCGGCTAATGATCTACATTTATCTTTGCTTCTTTAGTTGTCACTTCTCTACCCAGAGCAACTTGTTTTTCTATTACAGTCCACTGTAATGAGTCCTAGTGTTCAAGTCAGATGGAAAGTTTTCTTTTATTATCTTATGTTACCTGAGCTATTTGATGTTATGGTGGTAAGGTAATGGGTTAATAAATGTTGGATGACTTTACCTTCTTTGATATTTTCTTAGTCAAGCTATCACATACATTCAGTGATTCTCCAATATCCATTTCTAGCCTAGGCATCTTGCAGGCAATATAGCCCTATATAATCAGTGATCTACAAGGTATTTCCTTTTATGTTTCACAGACATACGGGGGGGAACCCCCCAAAATCCAGAATTATCTTTTGGAGGGTGTGCCCCTTGTAGTACAGGCTTCCCCCAGTAGGTAAGTGTTCCAGGAACCCACTGGCATCAGTGTAGCAGCTAGCATTGTTGTGAGAAGTTGCATTAGGCGTCCTTGATTTTTCTTTTTTTTTTTTTGAGATTCTTTCAACTTGTTTGCCCACATCATGATGGGTGATTTACAAGTACACCTGCCCACATGGAGGAGCTAAGTGTCCAACAGTTTTTGACTAAAAAAGGCATGACCACCTCCCCCCCATGCCATACCTTCCATATTCATCTGATTGCCAGAGACCAGCTCCAGCTGGGTTCGGGGTACCCCAAAGGTGGAGACGGCATCGGCGATTGGGGGGAGAAGAAAGAGAGCAAGAGAGAGAGAGAGAGAGAGAAAGAAAGAGACTGGACTCCGGTCTAACGCAGAAGCGATGTGTGTTTTATTGGGAATTACAATGGGTCTTTTATACACAAAGTCAGATGTGGGAGAAGTGTCCCCCACCCACCAGAAACCTTAATCCATGAAAATTTAATCAATGACTGCCTTTAAACCCTTTTCATATGATAATCTTAAAAATCCCATAACAAAGGATAACCTAATCTGTGACTGACATATTCTATAAACCTTTTTCATCCTAAATTGATTTATGCCAAGTTAAACAATTCTATAGAAGCTTAAGCATTTACTTTACAAACGAAAGTGACCCATCCCATAATGTTTGGAATGTGGCCCAGTCCAAAGTTCACAGTGGGCTACCTGCAAGTAATCCAGCCACATTCTTTCAATAGTATGGCTGTCTTCTAAAACTATATTCTACACAATTTACACCTTATTCAACTTCAGTGAATCCTGAGATCACAACCCAGAAGCCTGTGACCAATACTAAGGCTCTTAGATGTGACCCAAGTTTGAATTGCAAGTTGTGTGAAAGCCGAAACTGCAGTTTGTGGAAGAATGGGAGCAATGAGCTTCTAAAGTGAGCTTGTGTTCGTCTTGGTTTCAGAGTTTTTATGTTTGAGTTTATAGGAGCTTAATCTGGTTAGTGCTGAGTAGAAAGGGGGAGGAAATGGGGTCGATAGCTCCCGAACGCATCCTAGTGATCTCGGGGTCAATGGCCCTTCCTGATCCCTAATGCTCAGTGGGCCTCCATGGCCAGCTCCCAACATCTGATCTTGTCACAAGTTATTCTTCTCCAGAAGAAAATCTTCAAAGGGATATGTTTGCCCCATGTGGAAGAAGTGAGACAGAAATGGCGAAAGCACTAAAAGGTATCAAATTGACAAGTTCAAAAACTATTTTGAGCAGTGGATAAAGCATTCCTATAGGTATATTGCATCTATGAAAAGTACTTTAAAGTTGACTGAAATTTAAACAAGTACAAATACACATTTTTAATAAATAAATTCCTTTTCTTTTTGGGTTTCTCCTCATATCCAAATAAAAATGCTCAAAACAAGATAGTTTTTTTTACCCCCCCCCCTTAAAAAAACATTCAGCAAACCTGTCCTACTGGCTTTAATTTTGTCAAAAAGTTTCAGGAATAATAGCCACTCAAAAACCTAGTCATTTTTTATTACTTCTTCCCTCTTTTTCATGAACCAATTAGTTACAATGTCCTGCAGATTAGTTTGTAAGTAAATGAAAACAAAATTTATTTGCTTAAGAAACAAACAAACAAAAATCATTGGTTCATTTGCCTGAAAAGTTTAGGCCTAATTGGTTTTCTGACTGAAATTCTGCCTCTGGGCCTTTTAAGGGGTCTTCCCATCTCTCAGTGCTGATTCCATCTGCATTTTTCCATTGTTGGCATGTTTTCCAATTAGGGTGACCACATGGCTGCCAACAGTCCTATGCTCCTATCCTGTGTCCTCCCAGAAATTCCAACTGGAAGAAAAGGACCCCTTCTTTAGGAACTTCCAACAAAAAATCTGGGAATCTAATCTTACTGTCTATGTTTGGCCTGAATTAGGTCAGATGCTTATCACTGACCTAAGCAGTGTGGCTAGGAGCAGGCTGTGATCTGATTGTTCCACACCTGGAACTGAGGACAAAGACAGTTTAAGGCACAAGAATGAGAATAGAGGTGGGAAATTAGGAGGGAAGTGGATGCTAGCAGTATATTCCAAGAATGTGTCTTTATTTTTCTATAAATGAGGTAAAATATAGAAAAAAATGTGTGAATGTATTAAATCATAACCTTGATATAACTTTAACTGTACAGTGGGAATTGGTGAAAAGTAGGCTTATTTTGGAAATCATCTGGGTAAGTCTGGTTTCCAGGAGGTCCTCTTAGAAAGCTTCTGTCTGTGTTTATTTCCTGAACAAGCACCAGTTTTTATGTATAGAAGAGTTTAATGCTTCTCTTTCAATGTAAATTTAAAATACAGGTAATTAATTTAGTTTTTTCTAACTTAAATAGTAGGCTAATAGTTCAAGGGAGAAGCTGGAAATTAGAAGGTGTTTTTTAGTTTGAAGAAAAGTCAGAAATGACTTAAATCATGGAGATTAAGTACATAAAGATATTTCATACTAATTTTATCCACCAGCTGTTCCTTTCCACTGAAAATTAAACAAAGGGAAAAGCTTAATTTGCAGAAAGAGGATTTAGATTAGGCTAAAGGAATCTAATATTTCCGTGCATATTGAATGCACCTGGAGCAAGAACGAACAGACACCCTCAGGTAGCCTTCCAAGAAGTTGTGCTTTAGTTTGCTACAATAACGCAATGATGGTTTCTCACCCCATGCTCCTATCTGAAACAAAATATTCAACTGTCCTAATGTTCTTCTACTGGGTTCTTGTGGTTTAGTATAAATATCCAGTAACAATATTATATGCATTTACAGAAAGGCTGTATCTTAAGCAGTAGAGATGGAATGCTTCAGAAAACTTACTTTACGTGAAAAGTGGGTCTTCTTGTGAAGAAGGCACTGCTATCAAAGAATCACATGAGGAATTTGAATAAAATTTTCTGGCAATGTGTGAGTTGGGATAAAAACAATATTTTGAAATGGCCACATTTTATAGAAAAGGTGATTTTAAATATGTATTAATTGTCAAATTATAAATAAATTAGATATCACAATGAGAAAACAGAATTCTCTGTATGAACTCTTTTTTTTTTTTTTTCTCTGAAATGAACTTGCTGCTTGGCTACCTATAGCAGTTTAGTCATGAACTTGTAAACTACTCAAGCTGGGACAGGAATCTCAATGCATTCCACTTGGGTTTGAGATAAAGTGAGAACACTTCTGCTTTAAGTTGTTAAGATTTTTCCATTGTATTTTTTGTTTGATGTGGAAAGTCAACAGTACAGAGGACAGAAGATTTAACCCTGTTATTTTCCTCCTCTCATTCCACCAATCTCAGAGGTTCTAGGGACTAGTTTTATTGATAACACTTTAGTGTCTACAGAAAAATCTCCTATCGTTTTATAACTAGTCTGTTTGAACTGAGATGAAATTAAGGCTCTGAGAAAAATCATTGAGATAATAGGGCACTCTTATGGAGATTTTATAATGAATTGTTAGTACTTTGAATTTGTTGTTTTACACACTTCCCTCTCCAAAACTTGAATCTTTTATGAACGTAGGGAAAGACAGACATTAGTTCTGATTCTACTTTCCACCAAGCAACTTGGCCTGAAATGTTTATTTCAATGAATGCTTGCAGCTTTCAGCAAGAAGAGATGAAGACACATTCTCCGAGTATCACCCTCTAAATTAGAACACAGTATCTGTCCTTAGGGTAAGAAGTGGAATGGTTTATCATTTCCTTCTACTCTACAAATTATATCCAGTCTGTGGGCATTCCTAATTTTCACTGTGGTCAAAAATATGTTTTGAGAAAATATCCTGAATATCCTAAAATTAAAAATTCTCATTTAAAAAATATAATTGTGTTGAATTTATTTGAAAAGAAAAGGAAAGACAACTATAAGGTGAGAGATGAATGAAGTATCAGTCTTCCAGATGGCAAGTTCTGAAAACTCAAGAAAATGACACATTTGGAAGGGATTACAATTGACTTGCAGAATGTATTTCTGTTTTACTCTTTATTAATACTGAGGACAGAGCTTCAGGTAAGGTGGGTTCTTGGTGAATACTTATTCCCACTCATCTCACATAGAGTTGCTCATTGTCTCATGTCTGTTGTTTGACACATAGAAACCTTTGAAGGCTTTGAGTAATTCTGAAGAAATGAAGAATTGAGGTTTGTTAAAATCTATCTTTAATTAAGTGTGTGGTTAAAATGCCACCATGAAATAAGAATGTGAAAAGCTACTTTCATGAAAGTATATCTTCTGTACTTCTGGAGAGTTAGATAACGAAGCTCATAAGTAGGTGTAAGTGATAGGATGACCTGAAGATTTCATATGTATGTTGTAGCGATGTTTGTGATACTATTTCTCAGATAAATAATATACTTAAATGGACTAAAGTTAAACAACATCCCATTAATGTTTCATCAGATTCATATAATTCTTTCTTCCCCCTTTTTGGAGAAGGTTTGTTTTTGCGAGTGGATTATCTCATTCCGTTAGCTGATAGAGTTTTACAGTTATTATCCATTGATGTGATATGTATATAAAGTATATTAACTAACTACATACTTATATAAATAATATTTACAAATGTAAAAATTCATTATAAGGAATTGTCTCACATGCTTACAAAGGGTGAGAAGTACAAGATCTACAGTGGAAAAGTTGGAGACCCAGGAGAGTCAATGGCATAGTTTCAATCCAAATTTACATTTAAAGGCAAAAGAAGATAATGTGCCAGATTGAAGATAATCAGGAAGAGAGAGAAAGTTCTCTATTACTCTGCCTTTTCTTCTGTTTAGGTCTTCAACAGATTAGATGAGATCCATTCACATTGGGGAGGACAATTCTCATTGCTCAGTCTACTGATTCAAATAATGATGATCTCATCCCCCCCCCCAAAAAAAAACCCCTTGGATACATCCAGAATGAGAATAATGTTTAAATAAAATTTAGCCAAATATATGGGTATCCTGTACCCAGTCAAGTTGACATATTATTTATGTATGACACACTCATACACACACATGCACGTATTTTGTCTTTTCTGTAAATATTCTTTTTTCTTTTTCTTCATCCATTTTGGATAATTTTGAATGTGTATATATATATATATATAGCCTAATGATTATTCACTTCTTAAGTTTTAAAGCAAAGAAATGCTTTTGGGTGCATTTTGCATTAAATGGCAAAAATCTTTTACATAGGTTATAGACTAAGCCTGAGAGTTGGCCATTAGTTACGAAGCTATAATATTTATATCATATATCATTTATTTATAATATATAAATGTTTTATATTGTGTGGAGCTCTATGTATAACTGTTTCCTGGTTTATCTCTATGATTAAATTTCCTGCATGGTATGGTAGAATATGGCGTATGAAAGCTCACATGAGTAGTAAGGTTTATATAAGTCATGAAGCCTATCCTACCTCAACCCACTTACTATAATATTTCTCTTCAAGGAACTCCTTATATCTCATTAAATAATTAAATGGGAAGATTGATTTATTTTGCTTTCCTTTATCTATAATGACCTTAAAAGAGGAAGGTGAGAAAGGAAACAGAATGTTGATGCTGTTAATAATTATATGAAATCTAGAGAGAGACAGAGAGAGAGAGAGAGAGAGAGAGCTCGATTTTCTTCTTCCTTAGCAGGCCTCTTGGGGTAGAGAAAGCACTTCACATTGGTTCTATAAAGTATTCTCTTGTTCTCTCAGGTGCCAGACTGTTCTGGCATAATGCCCATGACTATATAGATGGATATGTGTGTGTGTATGAGTGTGTCATATATAAATAATATGATTTTATAGAGAAACCAAAAATAAGATAAGCCTTGGAAGGAAAGTCAGATCACAACCCCTATCTTGAATGAAAGACATTATGTTTTCCAGAGAACACATAAATATTCACATCTAACTTGCCTCAAATTATTCAGTCTATCTAACATACCATTAAGTATTCTATGTGTTGAATGGTTATTTTATTTATGAAAATTTTAAAAATAATTAGCAATATAAAATAAGGCTTCAGTATTCTGTGAATACTGATATTACATGTTTTACACTTGAAATATTACCACTTGATTCCAAGGCTTGTGAAATTTTTCTAAACCCTTTTTTCTCTACTTAAAGTTTTACCACAATCACCATGTTCAGGAAAATATTATTTTGCTTTGTTTTGTCCTTGTGTTAAAATGAACTGTATCACTCATGACAAATGGTACCTAAAATTTTACTTCTTCTCTGATGCTTTTTGGATTTTAATTTGTTCATTCACTTGTCCATCTAACAAGTATTTATTAAGTATTCAATAAAGTAGTCTGTCCTTTCTGGGTGCAGAACATGGACTTCTTTCTTCTTCTGTGTGTGTGTGTGTGTGTGTGTGTGTGTGTGTGTGTGTGTGTGTGTGAACTTTTCAGAGTTTATTAGAGAAGGGAAAGAGGAGAGATAGAGAAACATGCCAGAGCTGCCATGGGCAAGAGAAATCACTCTTTTCTTGATG
Organism: Cephalopachus bancanus; assembly: GCA_027257055.1. NCBI lineage: Eukaryota > Metazoa > Chordata > Mammalia > Primates > Tarsiidae > Cephalopachus > Cephalopachus bancanus. Next base: position 6,302,436 of record JAPVLO010000031.1, on the reverse strand, counting down.
TGTATAATTATCCTTGCTCTTGCTAGTAACAAAAGTACCAGGAGAAGCAAACAAACAAGTCTCACAAGTCTGGAGGCTAGAAGTCTGAAATCAAAGTGTTGGCAGGGTTCATTCCTTCTAAGGACTGCAGGAGAAAATCTGTTCCATGCCTCTCTTCTAGCTTCTGGTGGTTTGCTGGTAAGCAATGTCATCCCTTGGCTTGTAGACACATCATCCCTACCTCTGCCTTCATGTTCACATGGTGTTCTCCCTTTGCATGCATCTGTCATGAAATTTCTCCTTTTTATAAGAATATCAGTCATATTGGCTTAGGTGCTCACATTATTCCAGTATGACCAAATCTTAAAAAATCATATCTGCAACTACCCTATTTCCAAATGAAGTCAAATTTTGAGTTACTAGGAGTTGTGACGTCAACATATGAATTTTTGGGATGATACAACTCAACTCATAATACCTCCCTATTGTGAATTACAAAAAATTGAGGAGGGAAGAGATTGATAAGTTGGGCTCTATTTATATGCTATTCGTCAACTCTGCCTAATCATCATCTGTAACCAACTCGGTCTTGTCAGAGAAATGCAAATCAAAACCACATTGAGATACCACCTAACCCCAGTAAGAATGACCATCATTAACAAAACGAACAACAGATGCTGGCCAGGATGCAGAGAAGAGGGAACACTTCTACACTGCTGGTGGGATTGCAAACTAGTGCAACCCCTTTAGAAAACAGTGTGGCGATTTCTGAAAGAACTTGAAATTGATCTTCCATTTGACCCAGCAATCCCCTATTGGGAATATTCCTGGAGGAACTCAAATCATTCTACAAAAAAGATTCCTGCACATGCATGTTTGTTGCAGCTCTATTCACAATAACAAAAACATGGAAACAACCATGCTGTCCATTGACGCAGGACTGGCTAAAAAAAATATGATACATAGACACCATGAAATATTATGCAGCCATAAAGAAGGACAAACATATGGACTTCACAGCAACTTAGATGGATTTGGATTCTATCAATTCAGTGATCTATCACAGAAACGAAGAAGAGAGTACCATATGTTCTCACTCATAAGTGGACCTGAACTATTATCATAATACTATGAGAAGGGGATTGGTGGTAGTGACTAACTGCCAGGGGAAGTGGGGTGGGATTGGCAGTTGAGGGAAACTGCCAGGGGAGTGAAGGGCACACCTCATCAACAAGGGTACCTGCATAATGAACATTTGTATACCTAACCCTGAATTGTACTCCACATCTTTAAAAAAAAAAATTAAATGCTTAACAATTGTGAAGAGAAGAACAAGAACATACTCCACTAGAAAAGAAGGTGATTAGAGGTTATATTTGTTAGAAGGCAGGTAGTGTAGGTTGAGAGATCCAAAGGGGACTCAAAAAAACCTGGAATTGCCCGATTGTTTGTTTTTCCGAAGGGTGGGTGCTTTGTCGTACACTCAGAACTTGTTTCTCTGGATCAGTCAACAAAATTTTTACCTGGAAGTCTTGAGGAGGTTGCATCCTGATTTCTGGAGGAAACAACCTGAGTTGTAGCAAATGGGTGACTGGTTCTTCTACTGTGACAATCACCTACCCACAGCATGCTGAGTTCAGCAGTTTTTGACCAAAATTGGCTTGATCACCATGCCCCACCTTCCCTATACACTGGATCTCACTCCCAGCTATTTGTTTGTTTGTTTGTCTCTCCAGATTTAAAAAAAAAAAATCTTCAAAGAGAAATGTTTTGCTGATGTGGAAGAGATGAAACAAAAAACAGCAGGAACACTAAAAGACATCAAAATCGACAAGTTCAAAAACTGAGCAGTGGAAAAAGCACCTTGTTAGATACATTGGATCAAACGGAGAGTATACTGCAGGTGCCTGAAGTTTATTATTTAAGAATAAATACAAAATTTTTTATTAATAAATTTCATTTTGGATCCTCTTTCATTGTAATGTTACTATATATGTTCCACTTTTTGTCTAATCATTTATGTTTTAATGACTGAATATTTCTGTCAGATAAAATTTTTATTATTATTGCTTAAACATTTACATATTTAATTTGGTAGTAGTATCCAAAAACCACGTTTATGGGGTCATTATTTTTGCCTAATTCTTATAATCCCAGAAACTGCAGGTGGGCACTGGGCATGGTGGCTCACACCTATAATCCTAGCACTTTGGGAGACCAAGACAAAATAATTGCTTGAGCTCAGGAGTTTGAGACCAGCTTAGGCAACATAGCAAGACCTCATCTCTATAATTAAATAAGCAAACAAATAAATAAATCTAAAAAATAAACTGCAGGTGGGGAGGAGATTTTAGAAACTCAAGGTCATCTCTTTGCCTTAGGGCCTGTAGAGCTATTTGGAATTACTTATTGAGACATCAAAAATAATTCCAAATGATTACCTTTTGTTTTTCTTAACATTATGTGAAAACTGGATTATACTGTGTATTAGTATTCAATTAAGTTTTGGACATTTATTTTCTTTTTCCTTGGATTCTATACATAAAATAGGCAGTCAAATAAAAGGTTTACCTTTGTTTTAATCATATAAATGCTTGTATCTCCATTGCCTCCACCATCATCTGAACATTTTAGTTGCAGTTGATTATGAAATGATGTCCTCTGAAAATGTAGAAATAATTGTACACTACTCTTTAAAGATTGTACTGACACAGATCACTATTGACTGAACGTGTGGTGGGGGAGGGAGAAAGGGGGAAAATATGTTTATATGACTGTTTATTTTAAATTTTTTTTTGAGAATTACTAAAACCCCAAGGAGGATGTTTCTTTATAGATTCTTTTGCTTGCTTTTGTACACATTTAAGTTTGATGCATTTGGGGATCCTATATTAATCTGTGTCTACCAATGACTAAAAAAATGTCTAGTTCACACCAATCCTTTCTCTCATTATAACATCTCCATAAAAAAAAAATACTGGACTCCCATGAATGAAGTTACAGTATAGGAAAATTGTTTTTTGCTTTGCTATAAAACAGTGGTTAAAAATCTGTCTGGAAATATTTCAACGAAAGAGCAGACTGCTGGTTTTTGGAAGTAAGTCTGTACATAGTACCAGATGCTTGGTAGGTAACAGTATGACTGCGTTAGGTGAGTATGGGAGAAGGTGTATGTTCCTGTAAGCAGCAGTTGAATAGTTCTTTCCAATTCTTCCAGACAGATTGGATTCACTATGTTTTTACAGTTTGAACAATTTTTTTTCAAGATAAGACACCACCACAGTCTAATACCTTTTTTGGCAGTCAGCTCTGCGAGTCTTCTCAAGGGCTTTGGAGTCTGTGTTATTGTGTACCTTAAGTTGGATTAACATGGAGTGCAAGAATTAGGGGAACTAGGGAATACATTTTGTAATATTTCGTAAGGTCTTCTGGAAGCCTAAGAAAGCTAAGAAAATAGTCTAGTTAAACTTGTCCCCCCTGACCCAGAACTCCCTATCCCCTCCCCAGTAAGATAAACAATATATTCTGAACTAAGCCTGAGATTTCTCATTATGTTTTCAGCTTTTAAGATTTGCATAGTAAAATCTCTGATTCGAACAGCGAAAGTGAGCTCCTGGTCTTGATTTCTTTGTTTGTTTGCCAGATTTATATAGCACCTCTGACCCAAGGTCTCCAGCACTTTCTTAGGTCAGCTCCTTCCCCACCCTTTTAAAATTGATCACTAGAGATGTAATCTGTGAATCACCCCAGTGACTCCCTGTAGGCTCCCACTGGCATCACGCACTGGCTGCTCGTGTCAGAACCACAGAAAACTACAGCGTGTCAGATCCATGCAACGCCAGTTCTCTGCGGAGAAAGACATTCGTCAATGTCTTATTGCAACTGATGCCCACTTTGGGAATTTTGTTGTTGTAAAATTGTGGCCATGAGACTAATAAAAGAAAATATGCACACATACACAAAAAACGCGCAATTGGTTGGTATTTGTGCTCCTTTTTATTTCCATCAAAGAATAATATCTTAACAGAATATGTGAATTGTGTTGCTTCTCTAACACTAGTGCTAAAAGCCACACAAATCTTCCAGGAGACAGCTGATCCGGTTGAAAGCAACGTGAGAAGAGACAGATTGGGGGTCTGGGAAGAGGAGTGTGCTGGCAAAGCCCATGAAGGTCTCCTTCTCAGTGCAAAGCTACTCTTTTGATGAGGAAGCTTTTCTCTGAAGCCTCTCACTTTAAAAAATGGTAGGATGATGGAAACTGCCTTCGTTAATTGTCAGCTCACACCTTTCTTTAATGAGTTTCCTAGAAGTTTATGGTTAAGTTACCCTGGTGACACAGGTAGGGTTTCCTTCAACTCCAGCTGAGACTGTCAGAATAGGAAAATGGGGGTCCATTTTCTGATTAATGAAAATAATAATTATATACAGATGAAAGCAAAGAGAGAAAGCAAAGAGCTTCCATGTTACTTTAAACAAAGAAGAGTTAAGGCCTTATCTTAACTATGCATTGGCACCGCAATGCGAAATGGTCATGCAAAATTAATTTTTAATGTGTTCAATTTATATTAAAAATTTCTGCAAGTGTGTGAATTTTTTTTCCAAGGCTGGAGTGCTACTTCATTTACAATATTCCCTGAAGGTGTTTTTTTTAAAAGAGACTCTTAAACTGAAGCCATTTTAAGGGTTTTATGAGACATTATGTGAGCTTTCATATGCAAGTTAGTCGTTAAGTACCAGATATTATATTCTGTAATATGCTTAAGTGATATTAGAGGCTGTATATAGCCTGCAGTAATGGCTATTGCTGCTTTTTTAATTTATCAAGAAAATGTTGCTTAAATAAGGAGCAAATCAATGCTGGGTTGTACAAAATATAAATGTAAGGAAGTAACAGTATTTTTTATATACTTCTTCCAGCTTCACTGGAAGGGAAAAATACAACCTACTTTTATGACTCCTATTGATAGAAATTGTAAGAAAAAAATAAATAATATAAAATAGTATATCTCCATTTAGAGAACCGCTAAGAGTATACAATGACTTTGAATAATGGATACTCATTGTTGCACAGTGCTTCTTGATGGGTATAAAGATGAATTTTATGCCCTTGATAATTGTTTTTTGTATGCTTTCTGGCATTCAGACAAAGTAAAATCTCTTACTTGGACTTAAACCAGTTAGGGCTTTGACTATTCTGCCTACAAAGAGAAATATTTGTATTAAGTTGGATTCATTGGTCAAGCTTTAAAAAGCATGGATAAAGCCCCCACCTGGTGAGTGAAATTGACTTAAAAAATTAAGGACAGATATTTGGGCAATGATCCTCCCATCCTGCAAACTAACCACCACCACTACCACCTATTTCATAATGTGTATAATTTTGCAAATGTTTACTCTGTAACCACAACTACAAATTGAAATTTTTGTTTGGCAAGAAATAAGACTCAACTTGTTATTGATAAGCTATGTATTGTATTCAGGGGTTTATCATTGTGAACATAGGCATCTAGCTTAAAAATAATTCACTTCTCATTAAAACAAAATTATCTCAAAATGCTAAATAACCCTATGCAAAATGAATTTGACAGTATGAAATTTATTTTATACCTACATTTTCATATTAAAAGCGAATGATTCCTTAGCTGAGATTATAGCTTGAATTTGGATTTGAGATATAAATTACTCCAGGAAAATATTAGCTAATTTTAGCTTCCCATTTTGAAAAATATGGTGTAAGAAATTCATCTAGGTTTTGTTTATTAATGGTTAAATGTATCTGGGATCAGTAATCAAGAGTCAAACTTTAAAATAAACACAGTTAGCTTTCCCAATGAGAGTTGCAATGAATTATTTGTTAACTATTTTTCCCCCCGTCATGGTCATTTTCAACATACACTTACATATATTTTGGGGGGGAGGGACTTCTTAAATAGTATCTTAAATAGCACTAGTGTGTTGTGGACTTTTCACACGTTAATCTTACATTCACTCAAAAGGCAAAAAATGAAAGTTCAATTGGATTTTCCTTAACAGTGTGTTTTATGAGACAAATAACAATAAGCCAACATACAAAACAATTATCAGAGATTATAGGCTCAGTATATGTTTAGAACTCCCATTTCTAATATATGAGTTAATTATTATCTATTGATTAATTTTTATATTTATTCCACAAACATTTACCAAGCCCCAACTATTTTCTTGATATAACACTCTAAAATTCTGTGAGCACCTAAATTGCCTTCAAAATTACCATCAAAAAAAGCAAATTATATTCACTATTATTTCAGTGGTCAGTATATTTTTGATTTCCTAATTCTTAAAGAATAATCATTAAAGTGTTATAGAATAGAGGTAATTATCAATAATCAGAATGCTTGTTTACATTAGTTGTCCACTGTCCGGACAGCACTTTTCTGAGTTTTCTGCTATAATTTTTAATCTTGGAAAGAATCTCACTGTATTTACTAACTATCTTTATTGTCATTTTACAATGTAAATACTGACAGGCAGAGTTTTCTATTTGCAGCCCTTTCGAGCTGTAGAATCTTTCTGTGTATTCACAAGTTTCCTGGTCCCACTGGGTCCCAGTAAATCCAAAGCTGTGTATTTAAAATGATGACAATATTCCAACCTAGCGTCCCGCCTTCCTCGGCCCAGCTGCAGATCACTCTCTCTCTTCATTCTCCATTCTGCATTATGATTAAATACATTTAAAATCAAAATCATCTTTTCCACTCTCCTTCTCTCTCCCAGCTGCTGATTCCCACCCGATCCTTCTTTTGGAGTCAGATTTAATACGAATATTTAAAATCAAAATCATCTTCTGTTTCTTTGCCCTAGCCGAGCAGCTGCAGATTGCTACTCCCCGGTACTGTTCTCAGCCTCTAGCTCACCAAAATGTTTCTCGGAAAAATAATATGAAGTTGTTTTTTTTCCTTCCAAAGCTGCTTGTGTTTTCATGAACCTCATTTTAATCTGTTTTCTTTTATAAGGATTATGAATATGACTTTGCCGAAAGTTAAGTGTGTCATATTGGGTTGTGTGTGTCAGGGGTCAAGAATGCTTTAAATTAATCAATATTGATATAAAGTAACACATAGGGCTGACTGTATCATGCATTCCCATAGAACATTATTCAAATCCACATGTACATACTATATATTTTTTATTAATACAGGCAAATAAAACTGAATAGAGCTTAAAACTCTACCAGATCTTAAAATAAACATTCAGGAAGAAATAAGGAGAAATAAGCAAATAAAGTTTTTTGGCAGAGAATTTATTTATTTAGCAACAGTGATATAGTTGCTTACACTTTCTACAAATGTTTTATCTCTTTTTCCGTAGCACCTGTCCCTGAGTGAATAGAACCACATCTGTCTCATCTTGGCATAACAAGTACACATCTACATCTGTGAATGATGATTCCATTTTTGAAGGAAGCAGTGTATACTTTTGCACTCTGGTGAAAAAAAAAATGCACAATGGATTTTGTGTCTTGCAGTAAGGCTTCTAAATACTGAATAGAAAGTTTGAATCTGATACAAAAACATTGGATTTGAAATTCAGGAAAGCTATGAATTTTACCTATATCTGTCTATGTATGTTGCACCTGTAAATTTATACTTTTTTAAAACACAAAATATCAAATAAATAAAGGATTCACATAGGAGAAGATATAATTTAGAAAAGAAAATACTTTTATAAACACTTTATTATTTTACACACTCATAAGTTAGTAAAGGTTTGCATACTGTTTCAGAAATATTTCCTAAAGGAACAAGATTAATTTTAGGTAAGGAAGAATTCAGGTTCTTAATTGATACCAATTAGAGTTACTGATTGTGATAATTTAGGGCATTTTGTATTTTGCACACTTCAATTTTAATACAAATAACCAATCTCTATGCAGAACCCTCTAATAATTAATGAACAGGATGAGTGGAGGTAGGGTATCTTGGAAGCCAGAGCTTCAGGCCCAAAGCAGAAGATACAGTTACGTTCACATAAAAATGTTTCTTTCCCCCAGACCTATACTAGTTGCTGCGGTCTCTATTTGAAACCAGAAGTATGAGCATCACTCTTTCTCTTTTTCCTTTTCTGTTCCTCATATTCACTCCAGTCTTCATTCTATTCATTCTTCTACATCTTGTTGCAATTGACCATTATCTCCCATTTGAATTTTGCAGAAGTCTCCAAAGTGACAAGTCAGTCTCAAGAATAGATTCCCTCCAATCTCTACTCCCACTGCAACCAAGAAGAATATTTATAAACCCACCTCTGATTTCCCTGCTTAAAATCCTTTAGTGGCTCCCTATTGCCCTCATGAGAAAGTCCAAACTCAGTTCCTCATTGTAGTTTACAAGAGTTTCATGAATTGTCGTTGTAAGACTGGGCAGCTTCACCTCTCTACCTCTCTCTGTCCCTCCACACTACCTCAGCTCTTGATGAATTATTTGCAATTCTCAGAAGTCTTCCATGTTTCCTCTCTGTCTCTCTCTCACACACACAACTCTGAGCTTTTTAATGTTAGTTCTTATACCTGGCTATTTCCCATCCCACTCCTTTCCTGCATATTACTCCACAGCACGGTGGCAATGGGAAAGAGTGAAGCTATATCACAGGTGTGAAGAAAGTGGCTGCAGGAATTATGATCTCAAACTTCATGACTTTCGTGTTTCTTTCCGGATGCCTGTTTATTATGTGCAAAACATTGACTTCAGCACTGGGGGAATATTTTTTTTTTAATGCTATTCAAAAGTTTGGCAATGATCTTGGGAAAACAGAACTGATGCAAGCAGAGTATGTGGTATACAAAACAGGAGTGACACAAAAAATCTATTTTGCTGTTTGGTGCAAAGGTACTTTCATTGACATACTACTATCCTTTAATCTACCGTTATCTCATATTAATTTTTGTCCACAAATAAAAGAACCAAGTTCTGATAATACTAAGATACTGCTTTGAGACGTTCAAAGATAATCCTTTAGGTGATTCTGTAATCTCCCTGGTTGCCATTTCCCAGAACTTCACAGGTCTTGCTTTTATGAGGCTCAACTTTGTTCCTCCCAGTACTCTGGAAGTCTATTTATTTTTTCTTGATCACTCCATGGTGAGAAGCAAGAACAGCTGCTTTCCACGTCTGTGTCTGTTCATATTCTTAAAGAGTTCTCTATCTCACCTATCTTTCAAATAGCACTAGGTTCTCGAAGGAAAAACTGTGTCTGTGAACTTAACTAGGTTTTGTTTTTTATGTCAAGGACACCACTGGTCTCAGGGGGTTGCTTGCACTGTTGCATTACCATCTCTGAATTTCCTGTGAGAACCGTCCAACTGCTCTCAAAGTTTCTCCACTTGGTTCTTTGGGTTGGAATTGCCTCGATGTGGCTGCAGTGCTGACCACTGGCATGTTCCTCCCTATGTACTCTTTTTTCATCTGAGGTGAGAAGAGCAAACTGCATAATTTACCAGAACTTCCTGGGTGGTCACACCTTCTTTTTCTCTCCTGCCTGGTCTAACCCAACTGCCATCTGTTCTCCTAAGCACCCCAGGCCGTCCTGGGCTTGACAATACACTGTGCTGTTATAGGCACAAAAATGAGCTGTGATAGAAATCTGAAATTCTTTCTCCATTTATAGTATGCTCAGTTTCCTGTGTTTTGTAAGTTGCAGTCAGTTTGTATACATATGTGCTTATAAATTTCCTTTTGCTTATTTTTAGTCCAAAGAAAGAATGTTAAAAAAATCACCCTAGAGGGTTACATAATATATATTATTTATTGATAACACTCTGGACTTTTAGATAAACCTATAAGCAATTGGTTTTAAATATATATATTATACATCCAAGAGACTAGACAGAGTTCTTCCAGTCTGCTGGAGAAATTATATATTTAGGGTGTTTTTCAAAATATGTTACCCGATAACATATTTTCTATCTGCTAGAATTTCTATCTGCTAGATTTTTTTTTCTAATTTTAGACATGCCTATCATTTTCAAATTCCTCAGATTTCTCAGCTGATTCCTGCTGCTATGTTCAGAGTTAACATTACTATCTAGAAAATAAATCCGCAATAAAATACCTAATAATGAACATGAGCATTTAAAGTTGCAATAAAGACTTTGGCTCATTATTTAATGGTCAGTGTGATTTTACTTCTAAGAAGAAAAGAATTGCTACCAGTAGACACCACATGTATGTATATCACACTTAGAAATTTTTAACTTCGAGTACCTTGATTTCAATTTCTCCAATTCAAAATTACTATGCATCTTCAAACAGAATCGATCTATCAAACTGTATTTAATAAATCTTTACTTTAGTAAATGTTCTTTTTTTTGAATAATCAATAAACATTTAGAACGACTACCATTGAAATTCAGGTTTCAGGAACATAACAATAAAAAAATAAAATCCTAAACTCAGCATTTTTCCCCCCAACAAGGCTAAGGTTGAAGTTTTGAAGGTTTAAATCTATATTTACTTAAGTTGTTTCTAACTTAATGAAGAAAGGCGTTGAGTAACAGGAAATATTAAAATCAGAATTGTCATTCTTAGTTAAGATTAGAAAAATAAAAAAATTCTCAAAATAAAATAAATAAAATTTTTCTAATTGCTTGTGACCATGAAAAAGTCTTCATTTGATACTATATGTGTCAGATGGAAATAGTGTATAACTTTGAGTATATCCAATAAGGCATTTAAAAAGTAGCAGACACTACAGTGACATTTCTAATTATAGTTAACTATATAAGATTTATTAGAAATGTGCTATATTCATCTCTTATTTTCATGGATTCTCAGATTTAACTGCAATTTGTTTATATTTGCTAGTGTCAACACAGTTAGCTCGTTTTCTGACACCAGCTGAAAAAGTCGGACTGATTTTCTTAACTTCTCTAAGTCTAAATTTTCTCCTCTGCAAATAGAAATTTACTAGGACTACTTTTATGAAATCAGGGATCAACAAGATATAGTCCAAAAACCAAATCCAGTCTGTAGAGTGTTTGGGGGCAGGCTAGAAGTCATAATTACATTTATAATGCATTGTTATAACAAACACAAAACAAATAACAACAAGAAACTAATATCAACGACAACAAAAGCAAAGAAGACTATACCAATAAGAGCTTATATGACCTACAAAGCCTAAATATTCGCTATCTGGACCTTCCAGATACATTTTCCAGGCCTTAAACTACAACATAATTCATTTTAAAGATTAAATTATATAGTGCATGTAAAGTGGTTGACAACATGTTAGGAACATGGGAAGGGTCCATGAATGCCACTTGTCTTGTTTTTGGTAATACCAGTAAGAAAATGATATTAATATTCTACTTAAGGGTCCATCAATTGGTGGAGTCCCACTTAGTCTGTGTTATCTCATACTCTATCCTACTGTATATGCAGTCATGTACCTTATAATGACTTTTCAGTTTACAAGAACACATATAGGGCAGTGGTCCTATTAATTATAATGGAGCTGAAAAATCCTTATTATCTTATTAGAGTTGAAGCCAGCATAAAATTGTAGTGTAACACATTACAAATGTGTGCTGATGCAGGTATAAACAAACCTACTGCATTGCCAGTTGTATAAAAATACAGCACATACAATTATGTACAGCACATAATACTTGATAATAGTAATAAATGACAATATTACTGGTTTATGTATTTAATGTATGTATGTATGTTTTGTTATTATTTTAGAGTGTACACTAATTGAATGACATTTCTGATTATAGTTAACTATGTAGGGTTTATTAGAACTGCTCTACATTTATCTCCAGTTTAGGATTCTCAGATTTTATTGAAATTAGTTTACGCTTCCTTGTGTCAGCGTGGTGAGCCAAAGCCCTCGAGCACTAAGTGTGTAACTTAGGCTGAACTGAGACTGAGTTCTGTCTGTCCAAGCTCTAAACAGAGCAGTGGAACCTGTTTAGGTCAGAGTCTTGTTTAAATGTAATCTTGAATCCAACTAAATGTGGGAAGAAAAACTAAAGATTCACTCCACACGCATGCACATACTGCTTATCTGGTTATATTTTTATAAAGTTAAGCGTAAAACAAACTCAGACAAGTCCTTCAGAAGGCATTCCAGAAGAAGGCATTGTTATCATAGGAGATGACAGCTCCATGCGTGTTATTGCCCCTGAAGACCTTTTAGTAGAACAAGATATGGAGGTGGAAGACAGAGATATTGATGATACTGACCCTTTTAGGTGTAGGCTAGTTTGTGTGTTTGCGTTCTTGCTTTTTTCTTTTGTTTTCAATTGAAGAAGTGGGAAAAAATTAAAAATAGATAAAACCTTATTGAATAAGACTATAAACCAAGAAAATATTTTTGTATAGCTGTACAGTATGTTTGTGTTTTAAACTGTTATTACAAAAGACTCAAGAAGTTAACAAATTAAGCTTATAAAGTAAAATAGTTACAATAAGCTAAGGTTAATTTGTTATTGGAGAAAAATCATACTTTTATTTTTGTTTATTTATTTATTTTGAGCTGCAGTCTCACTCTGTCAGCCAGACTGTAGTGCAGTGGCCGCTCCCGGCCACCGCAGCCTCGCCCTGTTGTGCTCCAGCGATTCTTCCGCCTCAGCCTTCCAAGTAGCTGAAACTACAGGCGCACACTACCACGCCCAGCTGATTTTTTATTTATTGTAGAGATGAGGTCTCGCCAAGTTGCCCAGGTGGGTCTCGAACACTCAGGCTCAGGCAATCCACTCACCTCAGCCTCCTAAGGCGCGAGATTACCGGCTGGGCCACCGAGCCCGGCTAATGATACTTTTAAATAAGTTTATTGTAGCTTATATGTTCAGTGTTTATAACGACTACAGTATTGAACAATAATGTCCCATTGCCTTCACCTTCACACACCACTCACTGACTCACTTGGAGCAAATTCCAGTTATGCAAGCTCCATTCATAGTAAGTACTCTAAATATATGTACCATTTTTTAAATCTTTTATACCATATTTTACTGTACCTTTTCTATGTTTAGATACATTTAGATACACAAATACCCTTGCGTTACAATTGCACTACAGTATGCAGTACAGTAACTTGCTGTACAGGCTTGTAGCCCAGGAGCAATAGGCTAACCATATAGCATAGGTATGTCATAGACTATACCTTCTAGGTTTGTGGAAATACACTCTACGATGTTTATACAATGAAGTCACCTAAGGACGCATTTCCCAGAATGTATCCCTGTCATTAAGCGACACATGACTGTACCATCTTGAGCTATGTAAAATTAAAAGGCATTCTTTTTTTGGAATGACACTAAAAATTCTACTTTTCAAAGAAAGCTTAACAATGTGTACTTTAAATTCTTTTTATTAATTAATTTATTTTGTTATGTTTTTAATGCAACTCTAATGTGAGAATCTGTATCTTGGGAGAAGGAAAGTCTGGAGATAAGTTCATAAAAACATGTCAAAGACCACTGGAAAGGAAGTTACTTGATGTTCTTTTTCTTTGTGTGTGTTATTTTTATTTCTCTTGCAAAAGAAAGCATTTTAGTCCCTTGATTTTTTTTTTTTCTAAAGCGAGGCTTTAATTTGGAAAGAGTGACGTTTTCCCAAAGGGGGGAAGTTGAAAGGGAAACTATGAAAGAGAAGTAGTTTACTGTTTTGTTTTGTTTCACCTTCAGAGAATGCAGAACATTGAATCTCACGCTTTCTGAATGCCCTGGCATTCTTATGTCAGCCCACCACAAACTAAGGTTCATACAAGCAAACATTCCTCCCTCCCTTAAACATTAGATTAAGATGAATTTTAAAAACAAAACCTTCATTAGCAATCCTGGTGGTAGATTCCTTTGGATGTAGGCCAGCCGGTCCCTGGGAAAGCCATCAGAGGGACCCAGCCAGCTGGGGAACAGAGATGTGGAACCTGCTCAGATCAGAGTCTTATTTAAACTCATCCTTGAATGCAGCTACATGTGTGGGAAGAAAAACTAAGGATCTGCTACACACACACACACACACACACACACACACACACACACACACACACACAAATTAAATAAATAAAGTAGGGAAACCAGCAGGAGTTCAAGTTAAAAGGAACAGCCTTGAAAACAGTCCTGATTTGGTCAAGCAATAGCAGGACTCATGAAGGTTATGGCTGGGTAGAGATGAAATAGGCCATGAATTCCCCACCAAATTCCTTTGCAAATAAAATTTCAGCATTTCTGCCAGGGTTTTCCCTGTTCCTTTGCATCCTGATGGCCAAGCCACAGGATCCTGGAGCCCTTATCTGGATCACATGCCTGTGAACATGCTGAATCCGTGTTCAACTGATAACTAAAAGTTACTATACTAAAAGTTATCAGTTGGGCTTCCTAGTAAGCATTAATCCGTGAACATTTTTGTTACAAGCTTTTCCACTGAAGAAGAGAAAAATGATGGTGGATTGTATAAGTTTTCAATAAGTTGGAGAAAGTCATTCCATCTTTCCATAAATTGGCATTTTGGCCATTTTGGAAAATGTACCATTGCCAGTCTCTTTAAGATCAAATTCAGTTGGAGGTCACGTGGGTAAAGATCAATGCCTCAAAGAAGTGAAGCAGACTAAGACTGTGGTGGACATGGTTGGTCATATAGGGTGCTCACCAGGAGGGCTGTGGGAAGAACCTGTACTAATATCCCTGCTAGATAAGGTCAGTCCCTGTTTGTGACATGCAACTCTGAAAGGACAAACTGACATTCCTCAAATTGCTGCTATTCAACTGCAATCTAGTTACTGCTACCACAGTGAATCCTAAACTTAACAACAGATGTGCATTTCTGAAGACTTTGGTGAGGACATTCCTCCTTCCTGAATTGATCTCGAGTTCATAGGATGGTTCTTAAAAACTCTTCTCACTGAAAACTATCCCTCTTCAACATTTTTAAAGGTAGTTCTGCTGATCCACTTGGTAACAGCTTAACTTGTTTTTCAAATCAGTGTCCCAGGCAGAGAGAACAGACCAGGGTGAGACTAGCACCTTGAGCAGAGAGAGAAATAAATTGGTAGGAGCCTGGCAACACTGTAGTGAATGCATGCCACAATGTGTTGGTATTTATTCTAAACATGGAATACCATTGAAGGGTGCAGAGAACTGATATATGATCTATATTAAATAACAACAACCAATCTGGCTACCGAACGCCTCTCTCCATCTAGTACTCTAGAAACCAAAAATGTGTCTTCTAGCTCCATGTTACACCATCTGAAATGACTGAAGTTGATTTTTACGGTTCTTTCATTATTCCAAATGATTACTTAGTTTAAATGTCACTGGGTTTCTCTTACCTATATGACAGTGAATAAGCAAGATTACAAAATGGATGTTTATTAAAAAATGCCACTGCCTCTGTCTTTCCTGAGGGAAAGTGGGTGAACAAGAGCATTCACTTTTCCGTTAGTCATCTCCTCTGCTGGGTTGCTTGGTGCCATTGTCCTTCCATTGACATTTTTTACTGATTAAAGCATGATGTATCATATTTGGTAGAAAAATGGTTCTGGATCCCCCCTGGTTGTTTTGATTCCTGGCTCTGCCAATTACTAGCCAGGAATCCTTGTGTGAGTTACTTCACTTCTTTATGCCTCTGAGTTTTCACTTCTCATGTGGAGACAGAACAGTTTCTCCTCATGTGATTATTAAGAGGACCAAGTTAATTAAAACCAATACAGCACTTGGAACAGTCCCCGGAGCATAGTGATCAATGAATAAGTGCTAGTTGTATCTAAAACTGTCAGATTAGCTGACATGGTGGCTCACAACTGTGGGAGGATTACTTGAACCCAGGAGTTTGAGACCAGCCTGTGCAATATAGCAACATCTTGTCTCTAGATTGCTGAGTTAGAGGAGGAATTAGGACTCTTAGAGGTAGTCTGCCAAGATTTGTTTCATCCATCCCTTTACAAGTGTATAAGGAGGTAACCACTCCTTTTCTAATAATGAGGTGTTTGTAGGTCAATTAAACTGTGGATTTTAAGAAAACTAATTGAAAGAAAGAGAAGAAGGAGGGAAGAAGTAACCCCAGGACTCTAGAGAACATCAATATTTAAGAAAATTAAGGAAAGTGGTAAAAATAGATCAGCAGAATGTTCTGGAAAGGTAGAAAGAGTCAGTTAAAAGTAGGGTTAGAGTAATAAGGATAACAGTCCAAGGGTGGTAAATGCAAAGAGATCAGTATAATAAGGAGTAAAAAATAGTTAACCATTGAGTGTACTATTAGACAGTTTGACCTATGTTCAGGTGATCTTAGGGCTGACTTGGGTCAATAAGTTGGTTTGTAGCCAATGGTTAAAACCTAAATCTGAGATAAAGAATTATAAACAACTCTTCTGATAGAAAAAAGGAAGGAGCGAGGTGGTAGTTTTCAAATGAAGCTAAAATTATGTGAGTGAGTGTGTGTGTGTGTGTGTGTGTGTGTGCATGTGTGTGTGTAAGTATACTAAAAATATACAGGGAGAATGAGAACATGTTTGTAAGACAGGAATATAATGCAATGGAAAAGAGAATGTAAACATCTAAAATTAAAGATAATGAGTTTTCTAAAGGAAGATATAATAGACTTTGAATACAAAAGAGGCAGCTACAAGCATTCTGCATGGGTTGTAGCCCATCTCCAACACTTCCAAGCTGTGGCATGGGCATGTTGCCAAAGCTCTCTGTGCATCAGTTTCTACATCTGTAAAATTGAGATAATAGTAGAACCTGCTTCATATGGTGGTGATAATATAGTATGCCTTGTCACATCCAAAGCACACAATAAGTGCAACAGAAGTAACAACTACTGTTGGACATGAAAGTAAATGGTATTTGGGATAGAGAGGTAAGTCAGCAATGGAACAACTTAGTTGTGAAACATAAGAGAAGGAAGTTGAATAAATTCTTAACTAAAACCCTGTACTTAATAAATAAATATTACAGAGGAAAAGTTCTCTTCTGACTATGAGGAAAGTAGGCATTGCATTTGAATCTTAGAGAAAGTGTATAATTTGAGCATGGGTTCTGGAATGATAAAGGCAGAAGAAATAGATTGATAATTAAGAAGGACTGAGGGCCCCCTGACGGTGATGTGAACACTTTTAACCAAGAACCAATGTGCCTGCTTGTGAGATTTTCTCCTGCAGGATTTCCTAGTTGGTGGAGCCTCAGAGAGTAATACAGGATGGTGTATTAGCCAGGCCATGTGAGGTTATGTTGCAGTGACCACCTGACAAGGTGTATGCAGATAAGGAGAGGTAGTGATGGAGTGGGGTATCTGTCCCCCGTGGTCACTTAGAAAACCATTTTTTCAGGGATGCCGTCACCTTTAATTTTTCAAATTTTTATATTATTTGTATATTTTTAAACACTTTTTCTTGTGTTAAAATATACACACATTTAGTTAGGTGTGTTGGCGCTCTTCCATAGTCCCAGCTACCGGAATCCTGAGGCAGAAGGATCACCTGATACCAGCATGTTGAGGCTGCAGTGGCTGAGAGCACACCACTGCACTCCAGCCTCAGCAACAGAGTGAGACTCTGACTCAACAAAACAAAAAACAAAACAACAAAAAAACCAGAAGAAATATACATACACATAAACTTGAACCATCTGAACTATTATCAAATGTACAACTCAGTGGTATTAACTATATTCACACTGTTGTGCAACCATCACTACTGTGCATTTCCAGAACTTTTTCATTATACCAAACTGAAACTCTGTACCATCAAATTGTAACTTCCCATATATTCTTCTCCAGCCCCTGGTAACCAATATTGTACTCCTTGTCTCTATTGATTCAGATATTCTAGGTAACTCATCCAAATGGAAATCATACAATAGTTTAACCTTTTGTTCTTGCCTTATTTCACTTAGCATTATATTTTTAAGGTTCATTCAAGTTGTAGCATGCATGATAATTTTATTTATAAGGGTAAATAATATTCCATTGTATGCATGTGCCATATTTTGTATATCCAGTCATCTATTCATGGACATATTTTTTCCACATTTTGGTTATGAATAATGCTACTGTGGATATTGGTATACAGACATCACTTTCAGTTCCTGATCTCAATTTTGGGGTATATTTCCAGGAGTGGAATTAATGGATCATATGGTAAGTCTGTGTTTAAAATTTTGAGGAATCTCTATACTGTTTTTTTACAGTGAATATACTATTTTACGTTTCTACCAGTAATGATTTTATATGTATGAGTACATTTATAAATGTAGACACATATATCTGTCTATCTATCTATCTATCTATCTATCTATCTATCTATCTATCTGTCTATCTATCAATCATATCCATCCATCAAGACCAAGTGGGCTTAATTTTAGGAATGCAAATTTGATTTAATAGTGAAAAATTAATCAAGTAATTTTACCATATTAGCCAATGATAAAAACAAACGAATAAAAGAATATGACTATCTCAAAAGATGCAGAAAAGTCATCTGACCAAATTTAATATTTATTTATGACAAAAGTAAGTCTTAGTCAACTAAGAATAGAACTTTCTTAATTTTCTGCATGTGGTCAGCCTGTTTTCCCAGTACCATTTACTGAATAGGTTCTCCTCTCCCCAGTGGTAGGTGGTGGAGGCTTTGTCGAAGATGAGTTGGTTGAGAAATTGAGGTTTTGCTTCTGGAATCTTAATTCTATTCCATTGATCTATATGCCTGTTCCTGTACCAATATCAAACTGTGTTGATGATTGTAGCTTTATAGTAATGTTTGAATTCTGGTAATGTGATACCACCTACTTTGGTTTTTTTTTTTTGCAGAGGACTGTTCTGGCTATTCTTGGATGTTTGTGTTTCCATATGAATTCCTGTGTTGTTTTTTCTAAGTCTGAGAAGAATGTTGCTGGTAATTTGATGGGTATTGCATTGAATGTGTAGATTGCCTTAGGTAAGATGGACATCTTCACAATGTTGATTCTTCCAATCCATGAGCATGGGATATTTTCCCACTTGTTTGTGTCATCTTTGATTTCTTTGAGCAGTGTTTTGTAGTTTTCATTGTAAAAGTCTTTCACGTCTCTGGTTAGGAAGATGCCAAGGTATTTCATTTTTTTTTGTGGCTATTGTGAATGGAAATGCATTTTTTATTTGGGTTTCTGTTTGTCTATTATTGGGGTAAAGAAATGTGATTGTCTTTTGCACCAACAGCAGGTCTGACAAAGGCTTAACATCTTGGATCTACAAGGAACTCAAATGTGCTGAAAAGAAAAAAACAAACAACCCCATTATAAAATTGGCAAAAGATATGAACAGACACTTCACAAGGGAAGACATCCGAGCAACAAACAGACACATGAAGAAATGTTCAACCTCACTAATCATCAGGGAGATGCAAATCAAAACCACACTGAGATACCACCTAACTCCAGTCAGAATGGCAATTATCAACAACTCAAAAATAATAGCTGCTGGAGAGGGTGTGGTGAAAAGGGAACACTTCTACACTGTTGGTGGGAGTGTAAACTAGTGCAACCTCTGTGGAAAGCAGTGTGGCGATTCTTAAAAGCTCTAAACATCACTTCCCATATGACTCTGCAATCCTCCTACTGGGAATATATCCTGAAGAACTCAAATCACTCTATAAAAAAGATACCTGCACATGTATGTTTATCGCAGCATTGTTCACAATAGCAAGAACCTGGAAGCAACCATGCTGCCCATCAAAAGAGGACTGGATCAAAAAAATGTGGTACATATACACGATGGAATACTACGCAGCCATAAAAAAGAACAAAATCATGAATTTCGCAGCAACCTGGATGGAACTGGAGTCTATAATACTGAGTGACCTCTCACAGAAACAAAGATCCGAGTATCACATGTTCTCACTCATATAATGGACCTTGAACATCCAATGTAATACTATAAGAAAATGACTGACAGTAGTGTGAAACTATGGGGGGGGATGGGATTAACGGTAGCAAATATCTGTCTGGGGACGGGGAAACACCTCTTATCGACAGGGTGCCTGAATGAAACGTATTTATATACCTAACCTTTAACTGTACCCCACAATATCATAATAAAAAATATTGATAAAAAAATTTCTTAATCATATGGAAAACATCCATCTAAAAGCCAAAATATCTTTTATTGTTTAAATATTGAAAATTTTCTACTAAGATATGGAACAAGGCGATGATCTTACTTTAACTACTTCTATTCAGTAATTTATTAGATAGTCTAACAGATGTTTTAAAGCAAGAAAATAAATAAAAAGCATGATGACCTCAAGGGAAGGATATAACCACCTTTCTATGCAGATGATGACTGAGTTGGCAGAATCCAGGGTCTATAAAATAGTCCTAAAGTAATAAGCTATTTTAGCAAGGCCAAAGATAAAAGGCCACTAAAGAAAGAATTGTATAAACATAATTTTTAAAGTTGTAGCAAATAATTATACAAATATAATTTTTATTATTAATAGTAGTCTGCATAACAAAATTATCAAATGATATCTAGAATTTCTACACTATAGTCTTCAAAATGTTGCTGAGGTAAACTTAAAAGGACCTGTAAAATGAAGAGATATTCTATGTTAGGGGAATAAAAAACACAATGTTATTAAGATGTCACTTTTCCCCAAATAACTTTTAATTTGATGCTATCTCAATCAAAATTACAGCAGACTATTCCATAAAATTAGCAAGATGATTCTACGTTTTGTGGGGAAATATGAAAGACTAGTTGAAACGATTTTGAAAAAGTGGCAAATTTTATACTAACTAAATTTAAAAATTATTTAAAAACCAAGTTAATGAAGATTGTATGAAATTGGCATACAAAGAAATATATAAATCAATTGAGTAGAATATAGAGTGTAGAAATATACCTATTAATAAATGGCCTATTGATTTTAGAAAAAAAGTTTCAGGGCAATTCAATGGAGAAAGGTTATTCTTTTTAAACAAATTGTTCTATAGCAATTGCATCAACGTACAAAATAGATTCAACCTCAACCTCTATATATAAAAAAGTTAGAGGTAGATCATAGATCTAAAAGTAAAAACTAAAACAATAAATTTTAAAAAGAAATTATCAGAGTATGTCTTTATGATCTTGGAATGGGTAAAGATTTTTTAGCACCGAAACAAAGAGCAACAATCACAAGAAAAATTATTATTATTATTATTTGTGTTTTAGTCTAACTCCATTGCCCAGGTTGGAGTGCAGTGGCACACTCATGACCAGCCCAGCATCAACCTGCTGGGCTCAGGCGATCCTTCCACCTCAGCCTTCCAAGTAGCCAGAACTACAGGCATGCGTTACCACGCCCGGCTAATTTTTGATTTATTGTAGAGACGAAGTCTTGCCAATTTGCTTGGGCTAGTCTCAAACTCAGGGGGTTCAGGCAATCCACTTGCCTCAGCCTCCCAAAGTGCTGGGATTACAGGCTGAGCCACTGATTAATTTTAAAAATGGACCTCACCAAAGAGATGTTTTCAAAAGTATCTATCAAAAGATACCATTAAGAGAGAAAAAGGGAGAAGATCCAAGGTGACTATCATGGAGCAACAAATCAGTGCAACTCTTGCTGAGCAATGCAGAGTGTAGGGACCCAGTCACCAATAGAGGGAGATATCACAAACACTTTTGGATGGGCAAAATACCTTGCACCCAGCAAAGGTCTCCTTGAACACATAGTGACCAGAAAGCCACAATGTGTGTAGGAATCTGGGAAACCCATTCCCTAGCATGCACCAAGCTTGCACAAGAATTGAAGTCCTGCTTGGTGAAATAAAATGGGTAAGCGAGTCAAAGACACACTGGGACAGTTCACCACCTCCCACTGTGCATGCAAATCATTTGTCCCACATGAGAGGAGTCCTGGTCAAGGCATAGCAGTGGGCAACCACAGCCCAAGTGAAATAGGAGAAAGAACCCCGCTGGGTCAGCTGCTGTGAGCATGACTTCCTGTTGGACTGGTGGGGGAAGGCCCATCAGTAGAGTGAACCTGGTTAATGTACACCACCAGTAGCTGGTGGCCATCTCCCCAATCAGACTAGGATGAATCACCTCCAAACCCTGCATTCTTGCAGGGCAGAGTCCGCCCCCTCCTCCATGGGAGAAAATTTGCTCTATTTCAAGAGTAGAGAGTGGACCTGAACAAGTGTGGAGTGACATGAAAGACACCTGAGGGTTTTCTCAGTGAGAAGGTCCTGGGATGTAACCTGCAGACTGCAGATGGGAGACCCATTCCCTGCACATTGTCTGCAGTGTGCTAGTAGCAGGGGCTGAAAGCTGGTCCATGTTTAGCAATGGGAGAGAAAAATCTGCCATGACAGAAATCTGCCACAAGTTGGAGCAACGAGCAGAAGTGAATTCCCCTTCCTCTCTTCTGAGTGACATATACTGAAACACAGGAAAGTTCCTAGAAGAGATGGTTATTGAATAGCTTCAGAGCATCAGATAAAAAGAGAGGTTATAGATATTGAAGAGAGGCCTGTCACAAATGAGGAAAAAAATAAATGAAAAAATACAGGCAACCTACAGAGTCCTAAAGAGACAGGGCCTGAAAAAGCAGCTACTACAGCACAAACAATGGAAACCCCCCCAGAACAACCTGCCCCAGCTACAGAAATTAGAGATTGAATGACAAAAATGAACAGAAACCAAGGGAAACTAGAAGCAAAACATACTGAAATCATACAGGAAGTAAAAGCAAAGTTGGCAATTTTGGAAAAAAAAAAAAACTCATTTTGAAATAACAAAAATGAAAAACTTTATCCTGGAAATTAAGAACACAGTAACAAGCAAGGAAGCAGGGAAGCAGGGCCAACCAGGAAAAAAATCTCAAAACTTGGAGACCAAAATATGGAATTAACCCAGTCTTATAAAAACAAAAGAAAAAACCTCCAACAGAAGGAGTAAAGCCTCCAAGAGATGTGGGACTGTGTCAAGAATCTAAACCTATGCCTGATTGGTATCTCTAAAGCAGAAAAGAAACAGAGAACACTATAAAACAAGCATTCCATGAGGTCATTCAAGAAAATTCCCTACATTTCACTAGAGGGATGATCAACCAAGCACAAGAGATTCAGAGAACCTCTGCAAGGTATCATATGAGAAGATCATCCGCAAGGCACATAGTAGTCTGTCTCCACAAAGTAAGCATGAAAGAAAAAAATCCTAAAGGCAGCAAGAAAGAAAGGTCAAACACTTACTGGGGAAGACTCATCAGAATTACTCCAGACTTATCTGCAGAAACACTACAAGCAAGAAGGGACTGGAGTACAATTTTTAATCTTAAAGATAAGCAATTACAGCTAATAATATATTAGCTTGCCATGCTAGGCTTTATCAGTTTTGGAGAACTAAAATCATTCCCAGATATCCAAGAGAATATGCTGCCTCCAGATGAGCCCTTCAGGAGACACTTCAGAAGGTGTTGGATATAGAAAAAAATGAATGGTCATACCCAACATAAAAGTAAGGTAAGCAAAGAGATAACAGAGCATACAGAGCACTCACAAAAATGAAAACACACACATACATAAATACAAAATTAGAAATTAAAATAAACAATACCCCAAGAGCCCTATGACAGGGATAAACTCTCACATTCTAATAATAATTTGAACATGAATGGACTAAGTACACCACTGAAGAGACATAGAGTGGCAAACTGGATAAGGAAGCATGATCCAACAGTCTGTTGCCTCCAGGGAACTCATCTCACTACAAAGGACACCCATAGGCTCAAAGCTGGAGGCTGGAAAACAATCTTTCAGGTGAATGGAAAACAGAAGGGGACAAGAGTGGCTATTCTGATATCAGACATAACAGTCTTGAAACAATCCAAAGCTTAAAAGGACTCTGAAGGACACTACATAATGGAAAAAACTCAATCCACAAACTAGAAATATCCATCTTAAACATGTATTCACTCAACACAGAAAAACCAAGTTTTATAAAACAACTACCAAGTAATCTGAGAGGGGACATTGACTCTCACACAATTATAGTGGGAGACCTAAATACCTCACTAACAGCTTTAGATAGATCATCCAGGTCAAAAAACAAAAAGGATATCTGGAACTTCAACTCAACACTCAATCAAATGAATTTGATAGACCTCTACAGAACACTTTACCCAACATCTGCAGAGTATACATTTTACTCATCACCACATAGAACATACTCCAAGATCAATCACATTCTTGAAGACAAATCAAGTGTGAACAAATTTTAAAAGATTAAAACAATATCTTGCATCTTCTCAGATCACAGTGGAAAAAAAAAATATTGGCAATATTTCCCCAAAACACACAAAGACATGGAAACTGATCAGCATGCTGGTGAACTACTTCTGGGTCAACACAGAAATCAAGACAGAATTAAAAAGATTCCTTGAACCAAATGAAAACAAAGAAACATCTTATCAGAATCTCTGGAATTCCAAGCAGTGCTAAAAGAAAAATTCATAGCATTGTACACACACATATGAAAAAAAACAAAACAAAACAGTAAGACTACAAGTAGACAGTCTGACATCACACCTAAAGAATCTGGAAAGACAAGATTAACTAAATCCCAACTTCAGTGGAAGAATCCATATCACCAATATAAAATCATAATTGCAGGATAAAGAAGACAAAAATATCATAGAAAGAATTAACAAGACAAAAAGCTGGTTCTTTGAAAGGATAAATAAGACTGATGGGCCTCTGTTCAGATTGACCAAAAAAAGAAAAAATCCAAGTAAACACATTTAGAAACACAAAAGGTAAAGTCACAACTAACCCTGAAGAAATTAAAAAGATTATGAGAGATTACTGTGAACCTCTATATGCAAATTAACTAGAAAGTCTAAAGGAAATGAAGGGCTTTATGACAATACATAACCTCCTAAGGTTGAAACAAGAAGAAATTACAACTCTAAACAGACAAATAACAATCTAGGAAATCAACTCAGTCATAAGAAATCTCCCCAAAAAAAAACAAACCAAAACAAAACAAAAAACATCATGGGCCAGATAGTTTCCCAGCTTAATCCTACAAGACATACAAGGAGGAGGTGATACCAATCTTATTGAAACTATTCCAAGCAATCAAGAATAATGAGACTTGCCTCAACTTATTGTATGAAGCTAACATCATACTGATACCCAAACCTGGCAAAGTCTCAACAAAGAAAGAGAATTTCAGGTCAATCTCCTTGATGAACATAGATGCAAAAATTCACAAAAATTCTAGCAAATTGAATCCAATAACACATCTCAAGGATCACCCACCATGACTAGGTGGGCTTCATTCCTGGGATGCAGGGCTGATTCAACATTCATAAGACCATAAATGTAATTTAGCACATTAACAGATATAAAGTTAAGAACTACATGAGTATAATATTAGACAAAGAAAAAGCATTAAAAATCAAGCATCACTTCTTGATAAAAAACTCCTGCGTACCTAAACATAGAAGGAACATCTCTCAAAACAGTAAGAGCCATCTATGACAACCACACAGTCAACATTTTGCTCAATGGGAAGAAGCTGGAAGCATTTCCCCTAAGAATATAAACAAGACAAAGATGCCTGCTCTTACCTCTCTTGTTCAACATAGTTCTGGAAGTCCTAGTCGAAGCAATCAGGCAAGAGAAGGAAATCATAGGTATTCAAATAGGAAAAGAACAAGTTAAGCTATCCCTTTGGAGACTATTTGATTCTATATCTTGAAAACCCTAGGAGTGTGTCAAAAACCTCCTCCCACTGATAATCAACTTTGGTAAAGTCTCAGGGTACAAAATCAACATGCAAAAGACAGTTGCATTCTCTGCTCCAACCACATGCAGGCAGAGAATCAAATAAAAAACATAGCCTGGTATAAAATAGTCACATAAAAAAGAAAAACAAGCTGGGCTCGGTGGCTCAGCCTGTAATCCCGCGCCTTTGGGAGACTGAGGTGAGTGGATTGCCTGAACCTGTGGGTTTGAGACCCGCCTGGGCAACTTGGTGGGACCTCATCTCTACAATAAATCAAAAAAATCAGTCAGTCGTGTTAGCGCACGCCTGTAATTCCGGCTACTTGGAAGGCTGAGGCGGAAGGATCGCCGGAGCCCAGCAGGTCGAGGCTGCGGTGGCCAGGAGCAGCCACTGCACTCCAGTCTGGGCGACAGAGTAAGACTCCAACTCAGAAAAAAAAAAAGAAAAACAAAAAAAGAAAGAAAGAAAGAAAGAAAAAGAGAGAGAGAGAGAGAGAGAGAGAGAGAGAGAGAGAGAGAGAGAGAGAAAGAAAGAAAGAAAGAAAGAAAGAAAGAAAGAAAGAAAGAAAGAAGGAAAGAAGGAAAGAAGGAAAGAAGGAAAGAAGGAAAGAAGGAAAGAAAGAAAGAAAGAAAGAAAGAAAGAAAGAAAGAAAGAAAGAAAGAAAGAAAGAAAGAAAGAAAGAAAAGACCGACCTTGGCATCTACTTAACCAGAGAAGTGAAAGATCAGTACAGTGAGAACTACAAAATGCTGCTCAAATAAACTAAGAATGACACAAACAAATGGAAAAACATGCTGTGCTCATGGATCAGAAGTGTCAATATTGTCAAGATGTCCATTCTACCTACCCAAGGCAATCTATAGATTCAATGCAATACCCATCAAATTAACAACATCATTTTTCACAGACCTGAAAATAACAACACAGAAATTCATATAAAAACAAAAAAGAGCATGAATAGCCAAAACAATCATCAGCAAAAGGAACAAAGTGAGAGGTATCACACTTCAAACTTTATCACAAGACTACAGTAACAAAGTATCCTGGTATTGGTATAAGAATAGGCACATAGACCAATGGAATAGGACAGAGATTTCAGAAGCAAAACTTTGTCTCTCAATCAATTCATCTTCAACAAAACCACCAATAGTAATCACTGGGGAATGAAGACCATGTTTAGCAAATGGGTCCAGGAAAACTGGCTGACTACATGAGGAAGAATGAAATTGGACCTCTACCTTGCACCATATACAAGAATCAACTCAAAATGAATTAAAAACCTAAATATAAAGCCTCCAACTATAAGAATCCTAGAAGAAAATGTATAAAATACCTTTATACAATCAGAGTAGGCAATGAATTGTTGAATAAGTCCCAAAAGGGACTAAGCATTGCTGTCTATGCTATGACATAGCATTGCTGTCTATGGAGGCTATAAAATGACTATACAGAAGCAGAGGAACTTTCTGGCATGACAGACATGCTCTATATGTTGAGTATGTGGGTGTATATGTATTTGTCAACAACACTTAATTATATACTTAAGATATACATATCTCTTCGTACATAAATTAATTTAAAAACTAACCTATCCAAGCCTGGATAATAACTAAGAACAATATGAATAGGAAGAAGAGGCACTTAACTCAATCATGTTTACTTTTTTTGCCATTCCTTAAACACTGATTTCTTACTGTCTCTTCCCCTCAATTGTAAATTATTCTTGACAACATTTGCCCTCTTCCCTCTTGAATCCAGCTTTCTCACGTGGTAATCCCTGCTCTTCATTTTTTTTTTTCTAATGCCTCTTATCTATTCCTCTTTTTCCATCTTAAGACCTTTTCTCATAACCTTATTCTCATCAAGTTAGGGTTGACAAAGAGTATTCTAAAGTGGTACCTTTTGGCCAAATATTTATGTGTGAAATCCTAGAGCTCAGAGTCCATGAAGCAGCTTAAAAATACTTAAAAATAAAGCTGGAACTTTAAATGTTATCTTGTGTTTTTAAAGTCCGTTTCTCAACTAATACTGAGTTGTCAGATAGTTTCATGGGTCTGCAGATATGCTGAAGAGCTTTCCGTCTGGGGAGAAGTGAAAAGACCCTTAGTGACATGATGAATGGACATGAACAAAGTGGCTAATGTCTCTTAAGAAAGGCAAGTATTCTAATGACTCCTCTCTCCATTTTTTTCTCTCCCATACATTTTTCCAGCTAGTCTACTCTGAAAAAAAATCACTCTAGGTGTCTCCTCAATTCTGTAGCTTGATCACTGATCTTGCTTAAGTTCCTACTGTCTCTCACTTGCCCTAATAATAACGCTTCATTTGTCTCTGTGATTCCATTTGGGCCCATCTCCTGTCCTGCTACTTTCCCTTTGCCTTTCCCTTTCCCTCTTTACTTTCTAACTTATAATCTCCCATACTCTAACCAGACCAAATGTGGGCAGTTTAGAAATAGACTATACCTTTTTGTGTTTCTGAATCTTAGCTATTCCCTCTTTCAGGCCTATACCTAGGCCTTGATTTCTTAAAGATCCAGGTAGTTATCTAATCATTTTTGTGAAGCTGTAGTCTGCTTTCTCCTGTTCATGCTTCCTTTTTTTTTTTTTTTTGATGATTTTGCTTTTGCTTATTATTATACGTACCATTTTGTCTTTCTTCCTGCTAAATTGTAAGCTGTTTAAAAGTCTATATCTTATGATCTAAGTATTTCTAGCCCAGTGCCTGACCCACTGTAGACATTCAATAAATATTGATTGATTGCATAAAAATATTTTAAAAGATTATCAAACTTTCTCTAATGGAAATGTTTGTGTGTGTTTGTGTGTGTGTGTGTATGTGTGTGTGTGTGTGTTTGCTTTGCTTTTAAAATTAAAAAAATCTGTGGTCATATTTCTTTATTTACAAACACATACGTGAAACATTATAAAAAATGTTATTGCAGGAAAGTGCAAAAATAAATAGCATACATGAGTGTTTCCTCTTAAGTTGAATATTTTTGCCATTGTTTTTTATGACATAGATTCTGAAACAACAGCACTCATTATAAGAAACTAGTGATGTAAAAACTGGCTTTACCTCAGAATTCTTATTTGTAGAAAAGTACAAAGACTAGTTAATATTCTTTTAAGATGATTTTCTTTACCAGTTGACTAGTATGCAAGTCACTGGTCCACTTTTAATATGATGAGGATAGTAGGTAGGTTTAGGTTGGTAATCAAAATTAAAGTCTAAAATCTGCATCAAAATTATGAGTTGCTTGCTTGTGAGAAATTTCCTAACTAGGACTGCTTCCAAAAGCACTTCACTGTAGATTCATGGAATTTTTAAAACTGTTTTGTTTGTTCCTTCTCCACACTTCTTCCCTCGTGCATCGAGGTACATCTGTCTGTTTTCTGCCTTATCAAGCATGCATCTACATCTGTGAGGAAAACTCCACTTCCTTGGCTAAAAACCTGTATCTGATTGTGGTAATAAAGCTCTACTTCCTCAGTTCAAAACATACATCAGACAAGACCAATTACTTCAAATGACTCATAGTAACAGGCAAAGCAATAGTCGTCTTTCCAAAGCCTTTGAACTTCTACTGCTTCAAAGGTGTACTAAAATGTGGTCATGAGGCGATTGTCTAAAATTGCCAAATTACCAGTTTCCAAGCTTTGACGTTTGTTATTTTGCATAACTAGACAAAGGAAATCAGTAAGATTGCCCACCAGGAGGAAAAGAGATCCCCCCGCCAAAAAAAAGACAGACAAAAAAGTCACTATGACATAGGTGAGACATATGCATGAGGCCTCTTAAGCAAAGGGCAGGAAAGGGATTTAATTAACTATTGCTGTAATTAGGATTCTAAGATAAACAAATGGATTTTTAAACTTCTTATTGTTGCTTTAATGTGCACAAAATATATTACTCTAAGAATGATCAATGAATATATTGTTTTTTTCTTTAAAGGAAGCCACTGTCTGGGAATACTTCTTTATAACTTTGAATTCTGGCAAAGAAGCTGCTGATGTTCACGTATGTGTCCGAAGTGTCAACAGTGGTGAATAGTAGTCAAAACCCATAATTGCCTGCCAGCTGTTTGGAAACTTGTGTGAATTGAATCTGTGGCCATATCTGTTCCTGTCCTTTCTCTAGGAGTAAATTTAGCAGTGATTGTCTTTAAGGGAATTATTTTCCATATGTTTATCACATTCTGCCATATTTTTAATTAGCATAAAGTCTTTTTATTTTATCTCTCATAAACATCTTTAAAATTACTACCTGATTTATAAAACCTCTTTCTAGGAACTGTAGATTATACCAAGAAGGATAACAGAGTGTAGTAGTAAGAGGCAGACTCTCTAGAGCCTAATGCCTGGGTTCAAATTCTGTCTCCATCAATGCATCTAGCTTTGGGCAAGTTATTTAATTTCTCTCTGTTTTAGTTTCTGTATCTATGAAGTGGGGATACAATGATGATACCTACCTCATGGATTGATGTGAACATTAAATACATTAATATTTTTAAAATTTCAAAATACCCGACTCATGGTAGCCATTATGTGTTTTTTATTTTTCTTTTAAAGATGAAGAATGCATATATTTAAATTACTTATTAGAGCTTGATTAAATTGGTGGCATTAATTTTATTGTCATTGTTTTTAAAAGTGAAAAAATCGAATGAGGAAAAATGTTGAAGCCCATTGCTTGAGTCTAAGAAGTAATTGGTAGTCCAAACTAGCAAGCTTCTTCTGTAATCTATACCACACTGAGCTAATGAAGGTTTCACATAGCTGAAAGTACAGAGACCTTTACTGAATTTTCAGACTAACTTTGCCTCAATAACTTTGTTCATTTTCTTAGACTGCTATCCCTATTAAAAGGAGTAGCAAAAAATTCCTAACCCTTGCTAACATACACTTTCTCCTCAATAAATGGGCCATTTTAATGAAGTAATATCATTCATACTTTATAAGTAGCTAGTATTCAATCATGCTGCTGCCACCAATTCTTAGGAATTTAGATCAAGAGAGACACTTTAGGCGACTTAGTTCAAGTCTCTCATTTTACAAAAGGAAGAGTCTTCACTGAAACAGACATCAGGGAGGTTTTCCACAATCATAGCCAATTAGCAATGGATTTGGGCCACACTGGCAGAGAGTATGCTTCTTGGAGTCAGGCTATGGTAAGTTTAACTTCTAACATTCCCACTCTCATACTTCAGAACACATCTTAATTTCCTCAACCTTAAAGAAGATAATGAGATAATATTTGTAGATGGGATAATAATTGTAAAGTAATTACTAAATTGGCTGGTTTGTCGCAAACTCAATAAATAATACCTTCAAAGTCTGTTCAACATGGTGGGGTTTGTAAATGCACACTTGGCACATTAATTTGTCAGGAAAATGGTAACTGAGTCAAACGTTTATACTCATATTTAAATATAGTTCAGATCCTGTAAATAAACCTGCGGAGTCAAGTTTTATCTTGTCCACTTTGTGTTACCCAGGTCTTGTACAGGAAATGGAGTGTATTTAATATTGATGACTCTGTATGTGTCATTTAATCGTCTCTATCGATTGGATTTCATCAGAGTGTGGGGCTTGGACAGAGCTTTGATTAGACTGTAAGAATTCTTTGCCGTTTTCTTTTACCCGACACCATATCAATGTACCTTCTGGTGTGATATCGTTTTCACAATCAATATCTGAAAAAAAGCTCTGCACACAGCCCTCCAGAAAAAGAGAGAAGTCACTGCTTCTAAGTCCCCCTCTGCACATAGATTAAATCTCTCCAATTGAAAAGGGTTTATTGCATGTTTTAGAGCAGGATAGAGCAGGGGGAAAGACCTGAAGGAGTCTCCATAGATTTCTTGTGTAATTTGTGCATCATTTTTTATTTAAAAGTATCAAATTCTGACTTTTAATGTTGGTTGACATTTGAGAATGGATCATTTTTATCAGTGAAATTTTACAGTTTCAATCTAGTGGAGTTTTTTTCCTAGATGTAATAATAGTCTATAAATATATTATTTGGGCAAATTGATATCTTAGACAGACTATTCTTGTCCAAATTCATTTTGCATGGATTTTACTGCTGTGAAATGTCCGCTGGGCCTCCCTGACTAATCCTCCACTGAGGCAAAGTTTATTTTTCTATTTACCAAAGTTGTTTCACCAGGAATCCACAGAGCTCAAGCTCCAGATTTAAATAACACGAACTAAGTGGCATCATGTGCAAATGTATCTTTTTATACTAGGTTCATGAAGTTTGTGGTGGTGTCTTAATGCTAATTGGGAAAGGGGCTGGCTTAAAATGCTTATTTATCTCCCTGCTGAAATATGGAATTTTCTCAGAGGTCAGTTGCTGGGATCTTGTTGGTCAGGGTTGTGCTAAAATCCTGAAAGCGGATGAGGCAATTTCAAATATGCCAGAATATTTCAAGTATCAGTTCCCTGGGTTTGGAAATTATATATTCTATTCATGTGAAATGTAAATTTCCAATAAAATAAGCAACTGGGCATCGAGATACTTCATGTTATATCCTGAAATGGAAGTTTTCTGCCACAGAATGGTAGGAACAAGTGGGCAAAGAACATGGAGCCTCTATTCTTTCTACTCTTTCCTCTTTTTTTTTTTCAGTACTTCTCACTTTCTGCAACTTCATCATCTCCTCCTGTGGGTTCTTTTATCCTTGTGTTGTGTTCTTCCTTTTGTCATATGTTGACTTTAGAAAAGTACTTGGCACATCAGGAACCAAGAACCAAATCTGGCGGTCTGTTGTGAAAATAAAGCCTTATTGGAACACAGCCATACCCACTTGTTTGAGTATTGTCTAGGTTGCTTTCCAACGACAATGGCAGAGATGAACAGTTGTGACAGGAACCGTGTGACTGGCAATGTCTGAAACACTTGCTATCTGACCCTTTACAGAAAAAGTTTGTAGACCCTAGCTTTAGAACAAGTTTTCATGGTGTAAGAACAAGTTTTGTGTGGGAGAAGTTGGAGAAGAATGCAATAGCTCCGCAAAATACCATCTTGTTCATTGGTAATAATTGTATTTTCTGCATATTTTATATGTTCCATTTCTAAAGTTATAAGTATTTGACTGTCATTTCTATGTGCATTTTTATATAAAGTTTTTAATATCAGGAGGTATGTGAGTTGCTGAAAATGTAGGTCTATACGTTTTACTATTGCAAGTTCCCTGATGATATCATAAAGTAATTTTTAAAATATATCTCTTCTGACTTCCCGCACCTCCATGAAATGGCTAAAGTATGAGGTTGCTTCTGGAGAGGGAGAAGGTGTATATTTTTATATACATCTCCTGATCTTTGAATTTTGTTTTTTTATGATATGCACTAATATATTTGTTTAAGGCATACTTCAAAATTAATATTTCCCAAAAAGTTTATAGCAGATTTAGTCATTAAATTGCACAGGATATAAGCTTTTTCTACATTTAACAAGATAGGATATCATGTAAAAATAAGTTTGTAACACACTCATTTTCACATAAATATTCATTTAAACTTTTCTGCATTTAGAATTAATGAACCATAGACAAGAAAATTATAACTCTGTTTAACTAAAGCAACAATCCTCAAGTATTACTTTTTCCAAACTGTTTTAAAACTTAATGGAAGTAACCACCATGTATAGTACTTATTGAGTATCATGTGCTTCTGTTATAACATTTTAGCTAATCTCCCTCGGAGCTCTGGGAGGAGGGATGTGTGTGAGGAGATGGAGGTTCAGAATTTAGTTAACCAGGGAGTCAAAAGCAGATATGTGTGTCTGAGTCTGCAAGTCAAGGCCTTTCCACAACACCAGGAGCTTCTGATTAAATGCAGATCTCTACAGCATGCAGACTTTAAATGCAACTTGGCAATCAATTTCAGTAGGGATTCTGGATAGATGAGACCCACACATTCTCAGAACAGCCCTAGAAGCTTTGCTTTTTTTTATTGAAAAGATAATTGATAAATTGGGCGAAGAGTCATATTTTGTTTGCCTTAGGTTCATCAGTGTGGGAAGCCTTGGAGGAAACATGTCCACTGCAGGTAATTCACGAGAAAGAAGAACCCCACGTAAAGAGTTTGTTTGTTTGTCTGTTTGGTTTTTTTTTGCAGATGACACATATGAGCACAGATTCTGAGTGCTCATTTCCTTGTGGCCCAGGACCAAAATCATCAGTGTAGTTTTGTTGCTATAAAAATATATAAAGAGACTCGGTGACTCCTTTCCATGGAAGCTTGCTCATACAAGGCTTAGAGAGATTGAGCAGACAAAATTTTGGTCTCTATTCTTGCCTTGCCCCCAACATGAAACATGCTTGCGGTTAAGTTTGCTAAAACTTTGTTCTGACAGGTCACTTCTTTGTTCACCAACTTTCCAAAAATAAGGAATGAAGTTCAGATGTTCAGTGTCCTCCAGTAAGCATCTTCTTGGATACCTCTTCCATAGCTTTTCTTCCTTCTAAAAAGGAGCAGGGGCAGAGTGAGGCAGAAGTTGTCTCTTAAAAGCTGAAAGCTGCCAGTGGTATAGGTTTTGGTCTTGTTTTCTAAGAAATCTGTCTGAGCGGGTCATTTTTTTTTAGTCAGATGCAAATCATCACACTCCTTATAAATATCTATATAATATTGATACAAATGGGTTAAGTAGGATTATTTATTTACTATTTGCATACATTTATGGGGTACATGTGAATTTTGTTACATATATATAATGTGAAGTGATCAAGTCAGGGTATTTAGTGTGTCTGTCACCCGGGTACAATATATTTTAGTTAGGCACAGTGACTCTATTTGGCTTTGCAGGCTTTTTTTTCCCCCTAGAGAATGCTTCCCTGTGCATTTTTGTGCTTATGTCTACACTGTAAATCAGAGACTTTGCAAACTGTGTGTATGAATGTTTGTGTGTGTCTATGTACATCTGTGTTCTTATTGATCAGACCCTGCAGGTGTTGAGAACCAGAAAGATAGAGGACAGCAGGAAGGATCTGAGAAAGGAGACTCAGCACAGGAGGGAGATAAGACATAGAAAGAGGAGGCAGGAGTTTCTCTAGTCCAGACTGGGGAGGTTTCTTGGGCAGTGTGATTTAAGATGAAAACTCGAAACTATCCTGATGTTAGAAGCAGGATCAGATTCAGATTCTGTAGTGTCTGAAGTTCATACAATTTGAGAGACTTTCTATAAGAAAAATATATATAAAACTACAAATAGAAAATTAACAGTCTTGAAAAGACCTTAAAATCGTAGGTTTTTTTCGCTTCACAGTAGATCTGCTACTGCTTCTAGTTGAACATTTCCCTTGTAACCTAATTTTCCTGTTAAGACTAAATGCCCCTGTGGTTAGGGTGAAGAATATTCCAGGGAGCCTGTCTGACAAACATCCTGGGAAGAGGCACAACTGAAGCTGTGCCCTAGACTATTCTGAGAGAGGAAATGTGTCTTCTCTCTCACATCTCTGGAGGCTGGTCCAAACTCTAAGGTTCAAACATAGTAGAACTTCCCTGCTCGTGGAGCTGGGCTGATTTTCATCATCTAAAGAAAGGCTGCATTCCAACAAAGAAGGTTAGTACCAAGGATAAGTCCAAGCCTGAAGCTCTGAGAAAGCCTACCATGCTGATCTTTCCTGTCATTATCTTCAAACCTTGTGAAAAGTTGGGAAGAGATGCAGATTAACTTCTCTTTTTCTGTGAAGAATCAGTGGAATGCTGCTCCACATGAATGACGCATAATAAACGGATTCCCTGCTTATTCCCCTAGGTCTAAGGTGGAGGATCTCTGAGACAGCAGCATCCTATGGGACCATGGGTAGCAGTGGCAGGGACAGGACACTCTGGTCAGAGTGAAAGTACATGAGGAACCTAATCCTGAGAGGTGAGAATCTGGAAGCTAACAGAAAATAACAAAAACACTTTGAGGCAGGAAAGATACAGTCCTGTTTAGACATATTGAGTCTCAAGCTCACTCTCATTTGTGTACTTATCAAATGCATCACTACTTTTAGGAACAGGTTGGTGGGGCTTTGTGCACATACAGTCAAGGGAAATGAACACCAAATACACTTCCTTACATGTCTCATCACTGAATCTTTGCTCTTGAGTTCTTTCCTTTCTTAATATCTGCTTGTTCTCGATTTATCTGCACTGGATGAAAATAACTTGCCCTACAAAATCCAGCTCAACTAGTCACAAAGTTTGAAACCATTTCTGACTTTTCCAGTCACAAATGGTCTTTATTTTTTAAATATTTTGTCTTTACCTTCCTTTACGGTTCTTCATACTGTCACCTAGAAGTGTGACTACCTTTATATGCATCTGGACTAGCTTCATCTGCCTACATGAGTAAGAAAGTCACTTAGGTCTTCTTAAATCTTTTGGGTTTTTGTTTGCTTATTAATGTGTACATAAAGGCAAAAGTACGCACACAAATATCATGGGAAGCAAGGGACAGGATGGCTCCAGAATTGAGCATCCAGGATGAAGACTAAATTGAGAAATTAAAGGAATACACGCAGCTTGTCAGTACAGCTGCGTGTATTCCTTTAATTTCTCAATTTAGTCTTCATAAATTGTGTTTATCAGTATTATCGAGCAGTTGCCTCCATTGAGCTTTTCAGTCTCAGATTATATAGTCCCTGAAGAAAGGAACCATGACTCATTCATTTTTTTTTTTTTTTTCTGAGTTGGAATCTCACTCGGTCGCCCAGACTGGAGTGCAGTGGCCGCTCCCGGCCACCGCAGCCTCGACCTGCTGGGCTCCGGCGATCCTTCCGCCTCAGCCTTCCAAGTAGCCGGAATTACAGGCATGCGCTACCACGCCCAGCTGATTTTTTTTTTAAATTTATTTATTGTAGAGATGAGGTCTCACTGCCCAGGCGGGTCTTGAACCTGCGGGCTTAGGCAATCCACTCACCCCAGCCTCCCAAAGGCGCGGGATTACAGGCTGAGCCACCGAGCCCGGCGACTCATTCATCTTTATGAGTGCCTCAAACATCAGCATGTTAAACACTTGGTGCACAGGTGAATCAAGGGTTGCCTGCATATGCTTCTTGGAGGAGGATCCCATTTCCATAGCAGACTGAGTGAATTTGTTTACATATGAATATAATTTCTCTTTTCCTCTCAGCTCTTCTCCTCACAGCCATAATTCTTTCACTGAAATCTTGTCAGTATGCACTATGGCAATGCTTAGTTTCCAGACCCTCATATTCCAATATCTATCTCACTCTCTATGTGTCCCTTAGTGCAAGGCCCTGGCACAAAATAAACTCCCAATAAATGTTGACTAAATAGATGGGTATGAACCAACTGTAATATCCTTCTGCATACACGCTATATTCAAGCTAACTGTGTTTGGAGACTTTTCACCCATATTGTTACTAAGAGGAGAGTCTTTATATTTTGTGATGTATGGCCTCCTCAGTTTTTTATATGGGCTAATTGCTTCTCAGAGAAACTAGTTCATAGTGCTACTGAAAATGTAACTTTGTGACTTATAAGAGCTACTTTATTATCTGATGAAATTGACTTATTTAGAAGAAACCAAAGAGAACAAAATGTTTATTTATTCAAATATTAAATATTTTAAATAAAATCAAATTTTTGGAGAAGATGTCTGCATCTGGGTTCTGGATGAGTATCGATGGAAGGTTTTTATCTTTAGCTGGGAAACTAAAGAAAAATAAGGAGAATGTAATATGTTGTGAAGAATAATCCTGAACTGGCATGAGCAGAAAAGGTAGAATTTGCCTACTTCTTTGAACATTTGTTCATATCCTTCATGTTTATTATACTGCAGACCATTAAGCTATTTTATGGTCAAGGGAGAAGTTCAAGTACAGCATGAGTTGCCAAAAGGATTATGAAGTTCATTTTGATTGATCAATAATTAACTGTACCTTGTGAAATTACAGGCTTGACTAACTGTGGAACGTATTGTAGTGAACAGTCCAAGCTGCCAGAAAGAACAGAGAAGACAGAAGAAAAAGCGATGGAAACCGAAACATCTGTTCTCTTCATGCTGCAAGAGCTAGCCACTAAGATCTCGCTGTTTCCTTCTCTATCTAAAGGACAAACAGCATAAAGCAGGGATTGGATTGATACGGGACACTACAGAAGATGTTTGCTTATAATTATTTCTAGCACTTTTTTGAAGCTCAGGGATAAAACATTTCTAATTATTCATCAAGCTCTTGGAACTCATAGGCCTCTATAATAGGGATTTAGCAGAACAACAAATTGCACATGAGAATACAGATGAAAGGAAGGAATATGAAGGGATTATTGCCATCAAAAAGCAAATGACTATTTGATAGAATTACAAGAATACAGGGGGTCATAGAGTGATAGAAAAACAATACTAATTGATAAATATATAGCTCTTTAGCATTGATTTGAATTATGTCATTGCTGTGAAATGGCTATTACTCGTCATTTTCTTCTCACAGATGACTATCAAGGGAAGATAAACGATAGACCTTCTGAAAAATAACTATTCTACACTTAGCATTATTTCAGTGACTATCTTGGAAAAACTGACCACATTGGACCATTGACAGTCCTAATTTTTAAAATGTTTGATGGAAGTACACTTTGATAATATCTGACAATCTTAGTCTACCCAAAAGACATGATGATTTTTATTACTCACTTATGGCTTACATAATGAGGTTTTGAACATTGTTTAAGATAATCTATCTCAAATCTAAAACAAAACAAGGTACTGACTATCATTGTTCCTGTTTTATAATACATGTACATCCTGTTCCTCCTTTGCTAACATAGAAAAAAGCTAAATTACCTATAGATATTGACAATTATAGCAGAGATATGCTTTAAAAATTTGCATTGGCAGGTTTTGAATGCTGTGAGGTTCTCAAAGTGGAAGGGGGAAAAGCAAAATTGCTTTCTAGCAACATACAGCTGGGCCATCCTTTCACTAGTATACTCCAGGCCAGGAAATAGACTCATGTTCCAAAATGTATTTAATCTAAATATTTTTCAGTCACCTTTGATTAAACATTTCTATTTATTTTTTAATAGAATAAAACTTTTAAAAAAGAGATAACAAAGATATCCAAATTAAATGACAGCATGGGGTCTCAACATCTCTTCTGTTGTTCCTAGCTGTAAGAACCCACCCTTGTGCACACCATCCAGTAAGGACATTGAAGAACTCAGTGGTCTGGTCTGTCATGAATTCTATTTGCCCCGGCACCTTCTTCAAAGGACATAGAGCTGTTTGAAGGGAATAGGCAGTTAAGGTCTTTGAAGTTTTATGTAGTTTACAAAAACTTTGTTTTTTCTAAGCTCTGTTTTATATATAGCCAAAATTTCTAGTTT
Source organism: Cephalopachus bancanus (assembly GCA_027257055.1). Taxonomy (NCBI): domain Eukaryota; kingdom Metazoa; phylum Chordata; class Mammalia; order Primates; family Tarsiidae; genus Cephalopachus; species Cephalopachus bancanus. The sequence continues at coordinate 6,263,381 of JAPVLO010000031.1, read as the reverse complement.
GAGACAGTCATAACTAGAATAGCCATGTGTGTCAGACTTGTGATGGCATAGTCTAATAAAATAATTCAGCTTTGCTTACCTGCTAATATTGTGCTGTGAAAGATTTAGAAAGTCAAATTTGAAATTTAGGAAAGCACATATTTATAATTAAGATATATCTGGCATCTATTTAACATTAATAAGTATTAACTCTACAAATCTAGATAACTGTTGTACTAAACACAAGAATCCTTCCTGGTCAGTTTGTGAGGGAGGGGGAATAAAAGGAGTGAGAGTCTTTAGGACCTCAGAAAGACTGGGACTTTAGAATACCGGGTAGATCAAGAAAAACACGTGTATGAAATAGGATTTCAACTTATCTTTGGACAGGGAGATCATTTAAAGAAAGAGAGAAAAATAAAGAAAAGGTATCTAGTCATTTTCCAAGCATATCACTTTTGAAATTGGGAATAAGAAAAATATTTCAGTTTTATACTGATTTTCTTATGGCTTTTGGAAGTTATTTATTTGCATTACACTAAAATAAATACCACAATAAAGTTTTTGTTTACTATGATTTAAAGTAAAGTAAATGTTTTATGACCAGGAATTAATGTTACATTTGTGACTGCAAATAATTCTTCAGAATGAATATTTCCCTGTTTTGTTGTTATACTAAACAAATCTGCAGCATGTTACTTTAAAAATGAAATAAAGCTTGTGTTCATAGTGACAGTCAATAACACTACAGCATAATAATCAATTGCTATTTGTAGCAGCAGGACTAGCAGTGGGGGCAGATCAGTGCAAATTACTGTCACTGTGTGCTGTCATGTATGCAGCCAGCCTGTAGAACCCAAGACAAATGATGCCCTACTCCATGGAACGAGACAGTACTTAGTCATACCTGCACAACAGTAAAGCGATGCGTGCTGGCATCAAATGTAACAGGAAAGTGGATATAAATCTGAAACATTGATGGGTAGGAAAAATAAATTAATCCAGCTAAGAGGTCTGCTCCCAAGATTTGAAGTTAAATGCTCGTACTTTTTTCTATGAGCTGGAAATAGGTGGATTACAGGTGTCTAGGGATCTACAAAAAGGTTAGATGGCTTTTTAGTGAACACCAAAGAAGTATGTGCTGTACTTTACTTCAGTGTTGCAGAAAGATGACTCTAAAACCAGATACTATGCGTAAATCACTCTTTATGGCCAATTCTAGTGACAAATTGAAATGATCATTTATTTCACAAACAAATAAGAAACAAACTAAAGAGGAGGGAAAACCATGTTTATCAGTATCATTGAACATTGAACTATTTAAAAAATGTTTTTCATTTTTTTATATTTGATTTGGAGAAAGAGAGAAAACCTTTGACCTATCTTTGGGAAACTCTTAAGTTTTCTAACAAACCAAGCAGATAATTTTGAAGCTATACCTGCTGACTTTCTCCTTTGGTCTCTTTGTCTAATGAATCGGACCAGATTGCCTTCTTTTTACAGGCAGGTAATACAGAGAGTAATGGGAGAGAGGGGAAACTGATTTCTTTATTTAAATCTACACATGCTATATTTACAGAAAACAAGTTGAGCAAATTGATGGCATACTAATCCCTCTATTTCTAACACTTCTTAGTAGTTAAGTCTACAGAGAGGTATATTAACTCATTCAGGAGACAAATGTTTCAAATGTTACCTTGAACAGGACTGGCTATGTAATTTACTGTATCCTGTGCAAAATGAATCTGTGAGGCCCCGGTTCAAAAATAGTAAGGGATTTCAAGATGGTGACAACAGAACATTAAACCAAACGCAGGGCCCTTTAATCTGAGGGACCCCTTGTGACTGCACAGGCCATAGATCCATGAAACCAGCCCTCAATGGGACAGTTTAACTTCCTACTCTACAGTCTTACAGAAAACACTAGCCTAGTTTGGTTTATGTTACTTAATCAACCCTCGACAGACTGACTTCTAAGACAAAAGTTGCAGACTGATAGCCTTCAGGCTGAAGTCAGCCCAGAGACACATTTTGTTTTACCTGATAGGTGACAATTATGGGTCAAGACTAAGTAACAGCTGTTCTCTTTGAGGCATGCTCTCTGCAGGTTTTCACAGTCCCTATTATTCCTTATTGTTTTACGATGAGCCATTTTTGTCCCTTAGGTTACCTGCCTACCCCCGTTGACATTCGAGTTTGCCACCTATCACTTAGTAAGAGAAATCTTTAGCCAGCATTCCATGCTCCTAAAACCAGAAGAAATAATAGTAGTAAAAATTCATACTGATGAAACTACATTGATATAAAAAAATTTGTTAAAGAAAAAATAAGTGAATAGTATTGATGAAATGTATATTCAGTAAAATATCCTCTCAGGAAAATTTATCATTATCTAAGTACTTCATGTAACAAAAACTTTTTGGTACCAAATGCAATTCTCTACTTCTGTACTTCACTGATCTAGGTGGAAAAACCTCAGTAATTCACTTAACAATATGCTGAGCCATTTACAAACACCAATGCCTGGGTTAGAGGGGACACTTAAGTATAATAAAATAATTGAAGTGACCCTCAGAAGCAAACTGTGATAAAAAAAAAGTAGCAATGATCTTCCTAAGTATAATGTCTTCATCAAATATGCCTAAGATATGTACATTATTAAAAATGAGACAATTCACCTGGTTGTTAAACATGCTGATGGCAAGTTGTAATTTTTCAAAAGGGAAAAAAGCCGAAAAATAATGTCCTTATGATTCAAAATAAAATTTCTGCCCAAAATGACAATGCTTTGAGTTCATTATAGTGATTTCCTTATTGATAGTTTATGTTATTAATGTCTTAATAGTATTACCTTATCTTATAATTCTACCCCCAGTGGTATCCAACTGCAAACCCAATACACATTTTTACTGGTTTCAACTTGCTAGATTTATTCTGAGATAGAAATGTATAACAATTTAGTTGTGATTAGACAACCTTGAGGGTAAGCTCACATATAAGAAGATGAATAAATATCAGAACTTTTTTTGGTAAATGATCACATTTGGCTGCTTCTTCAGATTCTTAACTAATGAAATAAAGAATTTAGCATAAACTTTCAGTCTCTGCTGTATTTTACTGATAAATACCATTTACTTTGTTTGGAGCATTTGGGGGAAATAATGCACATGGCAATATTGAGTTATATCAAGTTATGCCATCGTCAGCCACTCGGTCTGGGATGTCAAGTTTATATCACTTCAGACTATATTTCTTTTTTTCCTTAGTTCTTCCCTCATACACTAAACTGTAATTTCAAAGAAATATTGGCCATGTAACCCAGTTGGATTAAAACTATCTTTAAGGGGTTGCTTTTAAAATATTGACATTTACCTGGCAGAGAATAGATATGGGTACTGCTACCATTACTGAAATTTTCCTTACCATTACTGAAATTTCCCCTTTTAATGTCCCCTTTAATGATGGAAATTGTGTAAAGACTTTGGAACTTTCCATTTAAATAAAGCTACAGAGCTTAAAACTGGGTGTGTTCGAAATATTTTTTTTTTTCCAGAGTAAATTCAAGTCGGAGTATTGTGTGTCACAGAAAAAGAATCCTATGGAGAAATCTATCTCAAGGTGGTGTGATTCACTTGGCAGAAGGAGGCTACACAGCTAGCACCATTTGTCCATATTTCTGGGCTATTTGCTTTCATTCTCCTTTCTTGATTTCCATTTCTCTACATTGATCTCCTTTTACAATTTGTAAGTTACATTTCATGTTTTCTATAATATCCACATCTCATGAATAAGAAAGCTGGCTTGTGGAAACATGCATAAAACTTTGACTTGACAAGAATGAAACAGCACTAAAAGGAATTGTGATTAGCACACATTCTTTTATTGCATAGAACCATCTGGAACCAAATGGGCCAGGGATGAGGCTGGCTTGGCAACTCTATGGTTGACTAACGTGCACAGACTCACATGTTTAATAAGTATAAGGGCAAAGATCTGCACCTATGCTCAGAGGCCCCAGTTTTTCCCATTATGCCAGGCTGTCTTTCTGCAGGCCCTGTAGGTGAAAACCTTATCAGCAAATGACCCAGCTAACATATTCGAGTGTTTTTCAACTTGTGTTGAGTGCAAAATTTATGGAACTGGGAATTCAAAATAAAAATAGTTTCCTTTTCCTCATGACTCCAAGACAAATTTAAAACACTAATTGTGATTATGATTATGATTATGATTATTTTTGAGTCAGGGTCTTACTCTGTTGCCTAGGCTAGAGTGTGATAGCACAATCATAGCTCACCAAAGCTTTAACTTCCTGGGCTCAGGTGATCCTTCCTCTCAGCCTCTCGAGTAGTAGGAACTACAGGTATGAGCCATCATGCCTGGCTAATTTTTCTAATTTTTTTGTAGAGACAAAATTTCACTATGTTGCCCAGGCTGGTCTTGGACTCCTGGGCTCAAGTTATCTTCCTGTCTCAGTCTCTCTGAGTGCTGGTATTACAAGTGTGAACCACCATGCCCGGTCTAGAATTACTTTTAAATTATAGATTCTGAAGAAAGAGGCAAACAGCAAAAGACAAACTGATAACATTTTTTAAGAGACGAGAGTCTAGCTATGTTGTGCGAGCTGTTCTGGAATTCTCTCCCTACCTCAGTCTTTTTCTGCAATGTCTTTCTCGAGTTATCAAATAATTGATTTAAGTTGCATGTAGTGACTAAGATTAGTAGAATTTTGTGACTCATATCAAATATTAAATTTAATTCCTTATATTTTTAGTGTTAAGTGAAATTATTTGAAAATCAGTTATTCATTCAACAAATGTTTTATTCATTCAACAAATGTTTGTGAGGGGATAGGATTCCCACAACAAAGAATGACAAATTGCCCTCCCCTTAGTTTACTTATAGTGATTAATTAAGTAACTGTGTAATTTTCCTCAATTAACCAAAACACAAATTATTCTATTGCCAAAACCTTTCGGATACATGGTAGTATAGACCACTGGTGATAGCACATGTAGAGAAAAGAAACTCACACTCAGGTATTGCAGGTACAAATGTCAATCCCATCACTATCTCATATACATAGTTCCTCATCTTCTGTGTACTTAAAAAATAAATTGCAAACCCAGTGTTATAGCAATTTGTCAATTAACTGACTTTATGATCTATAATTTCATCACAAACTTTCCAGGAACTATAAACACTAGTTATTTTTGATGGCCTTTCTATGTTTTCTGCAAACTCCCATGTGAAATAAATAAATCTTTAACTTCATCATTCATTGAAATAAATAGCAATATATTCAACTTCATCATTCATTGGTAATCTTGTTCCTTATAAATAGAGAGGAAAAGGAATCTTAACATAGCCCATGCATTTTATGTAGCATGTATATTATAAAGAGCATATCGAGATTTTTATTAAAATAGAAACGCACATTGAATGTTTGCTTGCAATGCTGACAGTATGCTCACAACTGTTGGTTCCAGAAAACATTGTGAAGAATTTTAATGATCTGAATTGTAAGAAATGCATTAGCATTGACTAAAGGTGGTGAAAAATCGCTAGTCCTAATTTCCAAACTCCTTTTATTTTTATCACATTCTTTTCTTACACTGGGTTTTGTCACATGGATAGGTATAGCCCTATGGAAAGATATAAGATAGATTGCAGAGCAGCAACTTAAAACAAAGTTAAATGGTCCTAAGAGTCAAAATTTAGCTGAATAATATGTTTAACTAATATTTTCACTTAAAAAACATATGAAAATTATTTTATTAATATTGTAGTATTTAGATTTTGAATTAGTCACAATTGCAAAAAGAAAAGGAAAAGCAAAATTGTATTGCATTTCCCATCTTGCAAGATGGTAGTAAAAAAGCCAAGAAGTCAGACACTAAACAGGAAAACCATGGCAAAGAAAGACGATGCCAGTGGCAAGATGAAGAGGAGTAACCTCAGGGTCGAAATGTTCAATGAGGGGAAAGCTCTGCTACAGCTAAAACCCTATCTTTGAGGAATCGGTAGATAGTCTCAATTCAAGGATGGCCATGTGCAAAAAAATATTCAGCAGCTAACTCCAGGATTGAAAAGAAAAGGGAGATGCTACTGTTACAAAGTCAGTAGGAGATAACAAGAATGTTGACACCCAAATGTTTAAACTTGGCTATACTTCTAGTTATTATCCTACAGATGTGTCTCAAAAGCCATTGAGTCACTGTAATAAACCCTTTAGTAAGTTAGCATGTGAAAAATTGTGCCACTTCCAAGACCCTTCTGTTAACCCTCACTGGTTGTCACAGATGCTCAAGGATGGTTTTCCTGAAGCAACTGAGCAGCTTGTTAATTGTGAGTGGACTTCCGGTCCTCAATTGAGTTTCCTGTATTAAACACACCAGAAATTTATCAATGCCACCTCCACCAAAACTGGAGTGAAAACTCCAATGCTTCTCACTGATGCCTACTTCAAAAAGAAGCTGTATAAACCCAGTGACCAAGAAGATGAGATCTCTGACAAAGAGAAAGAGAAATACAAGGCTACATAGCAGTGCAAGATCAATCAGAATGCTCTGCGCTCTCAACTTCTGTCAAAACTCAAAGCTGTTCCTCAGCTTCTAGGCTATCCGTGTTTTGCGTTCTTTCACACACACATTTCTAACAAAGAGCTCTAATTAAAACAAATGAAAGAATAAAAAGTACAGTACTTCTTCATTATCTGTTGGCTACAATCTGCATATAGAATCAAACTTGTCAATGACAAAAATGTTATTTAATTTTAAAATAAAAGGTTTTCAAAAATTGACTACTGTGAATATTTCATACTTAAAAGACTTTTCTTTTATATTTAAAAGACTGTAATTCCATTTATAGAAATAAGAATAGGCAAAATCTATATGTTTCACATTTAAGGAAATCAATATGTTATTTAATGAATGAGAATACATATTAAATTTTGTTTTATTTAGGGGAAAAATCTAGATTCCACAGAATGCATATACGCTGATTTAAGAAAAAAGAGTTATGTCTGGCTAACAAGGGAGAAGGGAGAAGGGCATGCCTAATATTTAGGAAATTATTGGAACTAGCACAGGGTTAGTTAATTAGTTCTGCAATTTAAAAAATCAACTCTGTATAATACTTGTAAGGAAATTGACAACTAACTATCCTACCACTAGAAAAATGATTTCTTTTCTCGAAGATGTCCACTGAGATATTTTGCAGCACTTAGAATTCATCAAAGTGTAGCATTTGCAAATGGGAAAACAGCCTTCAATAATAGCCATTCCCTTAAAATGGTGCAATTGCCAAGGGCCTAATATGATTTGGCAAAAAATGCCTTGTGTCCTTCAATCAAGAGCTGATTTAATCTTATTACAAAAAACTATAGTGGTTTTATTGAAGTTCTATCTAGTCTCTATTGGTCGAGTCATGTGGAAGGAAAATTATTTCCTCTATTTGTTCTTTTAACTTAAGATGTTTTGGAAAAGGAAGTTAAAGTTCTCAAGATAATGTTGTAGTTGATGCTAACAACAAGAAAACTTTGAAGTTAAAGTAGCTTATTTGGAGGAATGTCAATGAGGCATCCATGGAATGTTAAGATGCTTCATGCCAGTTATAATGGGGGCCCCCTTTTTCCAGAGAGAGACAAATAAAATTTGTTTTATATTATCTTTTAAATCTCCAGCAAACTACCCTTCTGTGCACTATAGCATAATTCATGCATCACCATTATCCCCCCACAAGTTGTACAGATCTATTTGAGTGGTTGACAAGCAAAGAATAAATAACTTGAATGCGTATTTATATTCTAAATTGAAAAATATATTAATTCAAGTCTATGGATGATGCAGATAGAGTTAAAAAAATTTTGGAAATATACTAAAACACGAAGTATAGTAGAATGCCAAGGGAAGGCAAGTTTTAGGATTTCCCTGAGAGATTATTCCTTAGTAATGTATTTGTGTAGTAAGAGGGTCTGGAAGAATTGCTGAACAATAGAAAAGATCCTGGTGAACTTAGACGCCTCTGCACACAATCTTTCAATCCTCAGGGTTGACTCACTAAGCTCCCAATGTCAGTCGCAAAACTGGTCTGGTCCCTTTAACAAATATGATTCCTAGGTGGAAAAATACAATGTCTCAGCATGAAATAAATCTTGTTTTTATTCAGAATATTTAGCTCCCAAAACTAGGCTCAATACTTTTCCTTAAAATTTTCTTATATTTAAGTCCATGTCTTACATTGCTCGGGTGACATTGGGTGAATAGGGAGGATGTGGCACAGGAGTCACGCTACTTTTATCAAAAACTGCTGAACACTCAGTGTGATGTGGGCAGATACACTTGTAAATCACCCAGAATGAGAAGGGAAAATGCTTTGAGAGATTCTCAAAAAAAAAAAAAAAAAAATTAAGAGGTTCCATTGTGAGAATGGAACCTCTCACAAGGCTAGTTGGTACGCTGATGCTGATGGGTTCCTGGAATACTTACCAATATGGGGATGCCTGTACCACAAGAGGCCTGCATCCAATAGATAATTATGGGATTTGGGGGGGGGGTTCCCCTTTCATATATGTCATTATGATGTTGGGCTTGATAATGCTGTTTGGGAAATCTTTCTTTCTTGATCATTGATATTTTTGGTTAAAATATCCTTTAAATTTTTGTTGTCATGTTGAGATTAATACTTAGGCTATCCATATTTGACTGGCAGGAATTTTACTAGTCTTCTTTATCTAGGATCAAGCTCTAGTAGGCACACGCCATCACTGTGTGTTTATACACTTACTGTTTCCAAATCGCTGGAGAAGTGCAGGTGGGAGGCGAGTGGGGAGTTGCTGTTTTAATTCCTCTCCAGGATTAGCTGGTATGTTACAGATGTGCCAGAGGTAGATGGGAAATGTGGACCAATGGTATGATGCAAATTATTTCCAGAAACAGAAAGAGTTGAGATAGGCAGCAAGAAGAGTCGTATTAAGAAGAGGGATTAGATTTGCCTCTGCCCAAAGCTCTTCTCTTATCTTAAAGACTCCATGGTAATGTGATGTGTGTGATCTTTTCAGCCGGGCACAGCCCTGTCCCATCTTTGAATACTCCCACCTTCAGCCTTCTTCAAATCAAAAGGCTGAAGAGTAAGCTCAAATACCAAATCCAGGAATGTTGGAGAATTCATCAAAGTGTTTTCAAAAACATGGATTATTTCAATAACCTGAATCAATCCTGTCCTGCCTGATTACACCTTAAGGCTGTTTCATAAAAGACTGCATATCTGAGGGAAATACAGATACAACTTCAAATACCTTGGAAGAGTAGTGAGGAGATGTTAAGGCAGCCTCTAAAACAACCCCAGTGATCCCTGTCTTCAGTTGTGCATGCCCTTTTATAATAGACTTTCTTTGAGTATAGGTTAGACCTAGTAATTCATTTATGACAAAAAAAGAATATTGCAAAAACGCTGGAACAGGACATATCTTCTAAGACTAAACATGCACTTACACAGCAACTGCACTATTAGGCATTTATTGCAGAGAAACAAGAACTTATAATCACCAAGAATCTGTGCACAAATGTTCATAGCAGCTTTATTCATAATAGTCAAAAACTGGCATGACTCCAGATGTCCTTCAACAGGTTAACAATGAAACAAACCATGGCACATACCTACCAGGGAATACAATCCAGCAAGATGCAGGAATAAACTATTGATACATACAACTTGGATGGATTTTCAGAGAATTATACAAAGTTAAAAAAGTTCAAATCAAAAAGTTGTATACTATATGATTCCATTTATATAATACTTTTGAAATAACATTTACAAAAATGAGTAGATTAGTGGTTGACAGTGGTTAGCAGCAGGGTGAAATGGGGAGAAAAAGTGGCTATGATTATAAAAGGGTGACATGAGAGATAATAGTGTGGATGAAACAGTATAGTATCTCAGTTGTGGTGTTGGATACACACACATGTGGTAGAACTATAAGAGATTAAATACACACCCATGTAAACAACAAGTAAAAGTGAAACAAGAAATCTGAATAGGATTGATGAAATGTATCATTAGAAAAATCAACCTTCCATATGACCCAGCAATCCCCATTCTGGGAATATATCTGGAGGAACTCAAATCACTCTATGAAGACGATACCTGCACACACATGTTTATTGCAGTATTATTCACAAAATATAGCAAAAACATGGAACCAACTGTGCTGCCCACTGAAAGAGGACTGGATTAAAAAAATGTGGTACATATACACAATGGAATATTAAGCAGCCATAAAGACGGACAAAATTATGAACTTCGCAGCAACTTGTATGGACTTAGAGGCTATAATACTCAGTGATCTATGACAGAAACAAAGAACCGTGCACCACCTGATCCCACTCAAGTGGACTCTGAACAATAATCATAATACTATAAGAAAGGGATTGGCAGTAGCGAGAAACTGCCAGGGGAAGAGGGGGACACACTTCATCAATAAGGGTACCTGATCTCAAACCAGGTGAAGTGGGGACCAAAGTGAGGCCCAAACTTTAACTGTACAATGACCATTTGTACACCTCGCACTAAATTGTACCCCACACCTTTAAAATAAAATAAATAAATGCAGAAATATAGTGGATATGATATTTTACTGCAGTTTTGCAAGTTTGGTAGAAACTGGGTAAAAAGTACATGGGATCTTTTTGAATCATTTCTCAAAATTGCACGTGACTCTAATTATCTCAATTAAAAATGTCAATAGAAATCTGATGGGTTGTGACTGTTAAGACTAGATAACAAAGTGTCATGATCTGCCTCTCTCCTTCTCTCTGTCTTGCCCTTTTCTCTCCTCTTGCTCAGGGGAAACCAGCTTCCATGAAGTAAGTAGTCCTACATTAAGGCCCACACATAGAAAATCAAAATCAAAACAACGTAAAACCCAATATCTCCAAATAACAACTAGCAAGACCTGAGTTCCATGAGCAGCTATGTGAGTGACCTTAGAAGTGGTATCCTGACTGGGCTTGGTGGCTCAGCCTGTAATCCCAGTGCTTTGGGAGCCCGAGGGTTCGAGACCCCTTGGGCAACTTGGTGAGACCTCATCTCTACAATAAATCAAAAATTAGCCAGATGTGGTAGTGCATGCCTATAGTTCCAGCTACTTGGAAGGCTGAGGCAGAAGGATCGCTGGAGCCCAGCAGGTAGAGGCTGCAGTGACCTGGAGCGGCCACTGCACTCCAGTCTGAGTGACAGAGTGAGACTCTAACTCAAAAAAAAAAAACAAAGAAAAAAAGAAATGGTATCCTCAGCAGCCTGCTGCAGCCAGCGGGATCCTCAGCACCCTGTCCCAGTCAGTGGGTGAGCTTGAAAGCGGATCCTTCCCCAGTCAAGCCTTGAGATGACGTCAGCCATGACCATACCTTGGGAGATACCTTGAGTAAGAGGCACTCGCTAAGCCAGGCCAGGATTCATGACTTATAGAATCCTTGAGATAATAAACATTTGCTGTTTTCATTTGCTGAGTTTGGGAGTCATTTGTTAGGCAGCAGTAGATAACTTTGAGAAGCATCACACAACTGACAATGTTTTATCCTAATAGATATCTCCATCTAGTACTCACAGTGCTTCACAGGGTGGTAGTGCCTTCATTCTTCCTCCTCCCTTCAACCTCCCTGTACAAAAACATACAAATTTTAGCCCTATGTCATATTTGTCTGCCCCTTAGATCCACTTCAGCAATACTCCATCTTGCCCTAAGCAGCAAGGCTAACAGCTGGGGCTACAACAGGTATGGATGTCCCGCTCTCTGACTTTTTTGGGGTTTGGCCATGGGAAATGGTCTCAGAAGATTAGAGTGAGAGAGGAGGGTGAAGTTAGATTTACATTTCCTGGCTCCCTCCCTGTCAGGCCACTCTAAGAGATGATATGGCTGTATCCATTGGCAGAAAGTTCTGCTCTTCCCATAGCAGTTTGTGGCCCTGGACTCTGGACTCCCATTTGTCTGTTTTACTCTCTTCAGATCTAGGGATGAATAACATCTCTAACATAATTAGCTCTGAGTTCTTGTCGGAATCTTTGTGGTTCCACTACACTCCAACCACGCCTTTGCAAATAGTTTCTGAAAAATTACCCATTCTGATGATATCATCTGTTTCTTATTCAGACTCACTGCTTTTTCTTTTTCTTTTCTTTTCCTTTTTGAGTTGGAGTCTCACTCTGTCGCCCAGACTGGAGTGCGGTGGCATGCTCCCGGCCACCGCAGCCTCGACCCACTTGGCTCCAGCGATCCTTCCACCTCAGCCTTCCAAGTAGCTGAAACTACAGGTGTGCGCTACCACGTTGGCTAATTTTTGATTTATTGTAGAGAAGAGGTCTCTTCAAGTTGCCCAGGGGGGTCTGGAATGTACAGGCTCAGGAAATCCACTCGCCTCTGCCTCCCAAAGTGTTGGGATTACAGGCTGAGCCATCGAGCCTGGCCCAGACTCACTGCTTTTTTCAATCTTACTCCCCTTTTTCTTGTCTCACACTTTTTCTACTTTCAAACCCTTTCCTTCCACCAAGAGATCTCCCTCCATCCCTCTCTTCCTCTTCCTTCTTTCCTTCCTTTGTTCTCCACACTCCCCTTTCTCTCTCAGGTTATGTCGATGTTGTTTCTAATAATAATCAATTTAGATTCTTTAATTGTCTTTCAGGGCTCAGAACTTTATTATATAAAGGGTAGAACTTGGTGAAGTATGTAAAGGTATTGCTCTTTTGAGCCAGGGCCGCCTTGTAAAGTTGTATAGTTTTGTGTGCCATGAAATCTCCAATAAGAGGGAGCAAATGAGGACCAAAACCCAGACTAGACCAAGCTCCACCTGTCAATCCTTGAAGCTGGGAACAAGGCAATCTCTGACTCAAGAAAATGGCACATGTATTTTTTTTTTTTTTGAGTTGGAGTCTCACTCTGTCGCCCAGACTGGAGTGCAGTGGCCGCTCCCGGGCACCGCAGCCTCGACCTGCTGGGCTCTGGCGATCCTTCCACCTCAGCCTTCCAAGTAGCCAGAATTATAGGCATGCGCTACCACGCCTGGTTAATTTTTTTGATTTTATTGTAGAGATGAGGTCTCGCCTGCCCAGGTGGGTCTCGAACCCGCTGGCTCAGGTAATCCACTCACCTCAGCCTCCCAAAAGCACGGGATTACAGGCCAAGCCACCGAGCCCGGCTAGTGTATTTTTTTTTTACAAGCCCCTTCTGCTAGCCAAACCATGCTCCCAGAGGGGTCCTTCTGCTGCTTGGCAAGAACCCTCTTTCTTTCTAAATAGTACAAAGGCCATTCTATGTTCCTTGAGGTTTTGTTTCATCTCTTTCACATAAAGATATCAGTTATAGTATCCCCCCAAAACTACACAAGAACAGAACCTTTGAAACAAATAGGAAGAATTTGGGGATCAAATGTGTGGATTTTAGTAAAGGAAGTCACAGAGGACATTTGTACCCTGCTTAGGTAATGACCACTGTGTTTCCCTTTAGTTGGCAAAATTCCATTCTTTATAACGTCCCTTTATTTATCATCTATCAGATTTCTGTAGCTATTGAATGACAACCAACACAATTGGGCTTCAATGAAAACATAAAATTAAGCCATAATGTAAGATATTTTAAAAGCTAATTTGTCACCTCAGTTTCACCAAAACCCTATGTGTTTTGAGATCCTCTCAGCTGAATAATGTACCCTCATGATTTATCAGTCAAACAAAATTTAAATGCAAAAAACGTACACACGTTAAACATGGACTACCCTTTTAAAAGTGTAGAGGAGTTTGGGTGGAAGTTGATCTATGAATTATCTCAAGACTAAACATTTCTTATTCACTTATTCATTTATCATTAATTCAATCATGGCATGGTTTCTTTGCCTTAGTGTATCCTGTGTTTTGAGGTTCCTGATCTGCATGCTTTACAAATGAATCTAGTTTCTTCTGTACTGGATAGGTAGTGCATGGCATGCAGTAATGACAGTTACTCCAAGGAAGCAGAACCTAACTTCCATGAAATGCTGCTTCCTAAAGTTGCTCTGTGATATGACTTTCTCCATGTAGTTGAACCTTTCCTCATGCAGTTTAACCAAAGGTACAGTGAAGATTTCTGAGCAATAAATTAATTTGGTATGATAATGTGATGATTAAATGGATCTATGACACTTTTCTTTGAATTTAAAATATGGCACAGTTTTAATTTTACTATGTATTTCCTGTGTAAACATTTAATTCCTTAAAGTTCTAAATGTGGAACTCATTCTCATTAAAATTGTGCTTTAAAATCATCTCCATGTTTTAATAACTTTATTATAAAAATGTTGGGTTTTGAAAAGATTGTTTTCCTCTCTGATGTATATTATTTGAAATATTTGACTTGTAAAGTAGGTAATGAGAAGATGCTATTTTGGATCTTGCTGTAATTTAAGAAGCTCTTTTTATTAAAAACAAATAAATATAAATGGGAAATGGAATAAACATTGAGAGTAAATTGTTTCTCAAACATGACAGACTGAAATAAAGCCCCCTTCAAAATATGTGGTCTTATCCTTCCAAGCTAAAGAAACACATTCTCCCTTATAAACATCTAGCTTTTTACAATAATATAAAATAATATGGTAAGCAGAAAAAAAATTTGCCTCCATAGAGCTTTCAAGATTTATGAACATTTATGTATAAATATAGGCAAATATTCCTTTTTCTATATTTCCTCCTTGTTAGCCAACTGCAAACTGATCACTTACAATTGTACTTGAGTGTTTAGTGACCAGAAAATTTACAAATGCTGCTGCTGCCAGAGAAACTGAAAGTGCACAAGCAGATTGAAGGAAATACTACAGGCAAAAATTAGCCATCATTAGTTACCGCTGCTAATATTGCAGAAAATTGAAATGCTTGCCTCACTGAGAATTGGAAAACATTTCTGAAGTTTATTTGGAACAACCCAAAACATTTATATATATGTAGATATAATCATTTTATGATATTGTGTTGTTATATTTTGTAACTATATTTTAATATTTATTATGTCTATTATCCAAGGTATATTTTAAAATAAATTTCCAAGATTATCATTTGTATTTTATGACTGTTTAAAATCTTGCATAAAGGCAAAAAAGTTTTAGGATATACATGCTAAACTGTATTATTCGTTTTATTTTCACTAGCTCACTAATATAGAATAATTGTCACTAATGTAATATTAATATTCCAGAGTTACTGTCATAAAATTATTTCACATTAAGATCTTTCTTCTGAGTATATCTTTACTAAGTCACCATTATATCATCAGTCAATCAGTGTTTTCTTGGCAGATGGACTGGACTTAAATTATAATTTATAATTTAAGATTCAGTTGGAAAGTATATTAATTGAAAACATACCATGTTCAATGTACTCTTTTAGATCTTGTGAGTAATTCAGAAATAAATAAGAGGCAGTATATTATCTTGTGAGTAAGACATATATCAATAATAAGAATACCAGGCAGAATGTTCTAAATGTTCTAAAGGAGGAAATTACATGCCATGCACATTTAGAAAACAATTATTTTACATCGCCACATGCATTCTCTTTGTTTTTGTAGGTCTATTTTTGCCATGTAGTGACATTTCTTTCTTAGAACTCTTGGTCTTTCTCCATATTTAGAAAGCATGAGAGAAAATGAAAAATGAGACAGGGACGGTGGGAATGGGTGAGGGTGGGGAGAAAGAGAGAGAAGGGGGAAGAAAAGGAAGAAGAAGACGAAGAAAAAGAAGACAGAGAAATGGAAGAAGAATTATGAGGTAAAATTCTAAATTAAAAAAAAAAACACTTATGAGGATGAGGCATCTCCCCCTGTCAAAAAAACGAATTAGTTTTTGGAGGGCAGGCCTCGGTAGTATAGGCTTCCTCCACTAGGTTAAGTGTCTTAGAAACCAACTGCCGTCAATGTACCAGCTTGCATTGTGAGAGACTGTGTTGAACTTCAGTGAATTTTTTTTGGAAGACTCTTTCGACGTTTGCCCATTTCGTGATAGGTGATTTATGAGCACACCTGCTCACACCACGCTGAGTGTTCAGCAGTTTTTGACTAAAAATGGCATGAACCCGGTGTCCCACTCTCCCTAATGACCTGATTTCACCCCCAGCAACTTAGTTTTGTTTGTTTTCCCTGGTATGGAAGAGGCAAAACAAAAAAACTGCTGAGACACTAAAAAACATCAAAATTGACAAATTCAAAAACTGTTTTGAGCAGTTTGTGGAAAGTGTTTTGATAGGTGTACTACAACAGAGTACCTTGAATGTGACTGAGGTTTAAACATGTAAAAATAAATACACAATTTTTAATAAATAAATTATGTTTTGGGGAGAGTCTCCTTTGTATTCATGTGTGTGTTTTGCTGTAGATTTAGTTTTGAGGGAGTCCATAGTTGATTTATCCTACATAGTGCTTTTTCTACCTATTCGTGTGCCACTAGCGGTTGTATTCTATTATGGATACTTTCAGTGTTTGTGCTTGCAGATGACCTTACTGTGAATATCTCTGTCAAGTACATTTCCCTGACACCTGTTATAAAATGCTACAGGCTTCCATGCACATGTGACACCATATTGGAATGATCCAGTTCATTTGGCATAATGCAAATAGGTAGAGTACATGTTGCCTAACATATTTAAGCAGCATTATATTTTGATCAAGGGAGACTTTGGGAAGATTTTGGATGGCATAACATATAAAGATTCTTTCAGAGTGTTTATTATTAAAACCAGTCAACCAAAGAATGCCATTGAAAAACATGCCTTTCTTGGTTAAAGATAATACTGAGACATATGATAAAATATGTGTAATTAAATTAGAATATCTACAAACTCATCACATATATGATCATAAGTATAAATATATAGGCATATTATTTTTTAAAGCATATGAATTTTTAGTTGACTCTAAATTTTTCCTGAAGGGTTTTTTGATTTGTAAATTTTCTTAACTAGATTAAAATGAGCAAATGGAAGATGTTCTGCTGGAATTTTCATCTTTGAAGTATGCCCTATGTATTTAAGAACCATGAAGTATTTAGCACCACTAGTATGGAAATGATAAGAAATTCTATCTGAGTTTTCCCACTGCTAGTATGGAACAGTGTCAGCATTATATAGAATAGAAAAAAAATTAAGATTAATTAAATGACTTATTTGTTTATTTATTTATTTGTCTATTTATTTATTTATTTATTTTGAGTTGGAGTCTCACTCTGTCGCCCAGACTGGAGTGCAGTGGCTGCTCCTGGCCACTGCAGCCTCGACCTGCTGGGGCTCCGGCGATCCTTCTGCCTCAGCCTTAGTATCTGGAATTACAGGCGTGCACTACCACGCCCAGCTAATTTTTTGATTTATTGTAGAGATGAGGTCTCACCAAATTGCCCAGGCGGGTCTCGAACCCGCGGGCTCAGGCAATCCACTCACCTCAGCCTCCCAAGGCGCAGGATTATAGGCTGAGCCACTGAGCCCAGCTAAATGACTTCTTTAGTCCAATACATTAAAATGTTTTATGTGCCTACTAGGTGCAAAGTCTTTGTGTTTGGCTTACTGATTTGTAACTGACTAAGACCAAATTCCTGTCTTCAAAAAATTGTTATTACAAATATACATACACACACACATGCTCAAACATGGGGTGTACTATCTAACAACAATTTTTTCCCAGTTCAGGCATAAGGAGGACATAGTTACTTGAATTTAAAAAAGTGACAGATCAAACAAAAAAACTGAATAGTAATGCAATTTTTCTTTTCTTTTAGGACTGTAATTGCAGTCCTTAAGATAAATGAAAGTCTAGGAGACTGGTAATCTGTTCAGGTACAGAGGAACTTGTGCAGAAGACAGAGTGTCCTATACAAGGGGCCGGCCCTGCAATTGAACGGCAGGCATATGAATTCCTATTTTGCTGTAAGGACTAAGGTAAATATCTAGCACAGTATCGTTTTCAGATAGACACTGAAGGTAATGATCACTATTCTTAGTAAAGACCATATGACAAACGCATACTTCACCATAAACATTATATATTTCCTTAGTGTAAAGCCATGATTCTTTTACTTCTGTATAAAACAATGATGTATGTATTCCATTATGTTTTAGTAACTGTTTGCTTTGTATGTGCCTAGATTTCATTTTATTGTATTCATCTTTTTTCTTGGAATAGCCTAACTTTTAATTTGTGTTTCTAAAACTTATGCCTTCAGTTTGTAATATGTTACTTTCAATTGCTAATTTAAAAATAAAATTTAAATGTCTACTGCTTATAATTTTATGAATATTTCCACCTTCAAAATATATTGCCCAAATTTATAGATTTCTGATGTCAAAAAATTTATTTTTAAAATTAATTTTCAGGTATCTACCCATGTAGATGGCCGGTATATGTTTGCTATTATTTTCTAATAAACGTGTTTTACTGTCAAGTAATTAACAGGAAAATGAAATGCAACATCTACTAGAAATGCTTAGCTCCACTGTCATAAGACATGTTCCCAAAGCATGGTTAGTCTTAGTTCTTTAGTCTTTAAGACTTAGCAAAAATGCAATCATAAATATAATACACATCAAATAACAAATTGAGAAGGAAGGAACATAAATAATATTAGATTCATAAGCTGCACTGCCATAGTTGTTTATGCACAGGGCTTAGGTTTGATTAGGTGGCATGGGATGATGCAAATGGCATAACAAATCTCTATTAATTGGGAAAGATTTCTCAAAGGATGTAGATTTTAAATTCCCCTCTAAAGGAGTTGAGTCAAACAGAATGTTAGAGAAGAGACTCTCCCGTATATGATAGCTTGTTTCCATAAAGGAGTAAGGAAAGATTAACTACGTTGGAGAGAAAATGTACTTTGGGAGTTTAGTGGGAGATCCTGAAGCTCATAAGCACAATTGCTATGTACAGACTGTGGCCAATGATGGATTAAGTTGGAGTCCAGGACACTGGGTAACCGCGTTAATGGCAGCATTATTTAAAGGGAGCATTTGAGACAGAGAGCCCAATGAAATGATGATAGAATGGGCAAAGGCTGTGGTAATGATTATGGTGATGATAATAAATTATATATATGCGTGTGTACATATGTAATAGATAGGATAGAACTCAGTTTATAGATTTTTTTCTTGTAATTTTCACAAAGCACTATGTTTAAGGGAATTTATAAGACTTTTGAAAGATGAAGAAATGTGAAATGACCAATGTCAAAGATTCAGAAATGTGGAATGGAGAAAGAAACTGAATTCAGGTTTTTTAGTATCCAAAGTCTCTTTTAAAGAGAAAGTAGCAGTGCTTGATAAGCACGCAGCTGGGAAAGATGACTTTTCCAGGGTTGGTGATTAACTTATTCCTGGATAATGTGATTATCAGCCAGAAAATGCCTTGTTCTCTTTCAGGCTTCTTGATTCAAATTTGTCTATTTATAAATCTGACTAGAAGAAGACAAGGATATCTTAATTATTTTCTGGAAGAAAAATGTCTGGAAATTATCAAAATTTCCACTGTACAAAATTGGTTTTTATGTCTATTGGAATAAGAAATATTATAAATTTTCACATTGTATGAGTTTTCACCAACGAACACTTCTTTAACAATTATCAACAACTCAAAAAAAAATAGCTGCTGGAGAGGGTGTGGTGAAAAGGGAACACTTCTACACTGTTGGTGGGAGTGTAAACTAGTGCAACCTCTGTGGAAAGCAGTGTGGCGATTCTTAAAAGTTCTAAATACCAACCTCCCACATGACCCCGCAATCCCCCTACTGGGAATATATCCTGAAGAACACAAATCACTCTATAAAAAAGATACCTGCACACGCATGTTTATCGCAGCATTGGTCACAATAGCAAGAACCTGTTAACAGCCATGCTGCCCGTCAAAAGAGGACTGGATTAAAAAAATGTGGTACATATACACGATGGAATACTATGCAGCCATAAAAAAGAACAAAATCATGAATTTCGCAGCAACCTGGATGGAACTAGAGTCTATAATACTGAGTGATCTCTCACAGAAACAAAGATCCGAGTATCACATGTTCTCACTCATATAATGGACCTTAAAC
The DNA here is from genome assembly GCA_027257055.1 of Cephalopachus bancanus. Lineage (NCBI taxonomy): Eukaryota > Metazoa > Chordata > Mammalia > Primates > Tarsiidae > Cephalopachus > Cephalopachus bancanus. The sequence goes on along the minus strand of JAPVLO010000031.1, from coordinate 6,243,318 downwards.
ATCCAATGCAATACTATACGAAAATGACTGACCGTACTGGGAAACTATGGTGGGGGGAGAGAGATGGGATTAACAGTAGCAAATATCTGTCTGGGTATGGGGAAACATCCCATATCAACAGGGTGCCTGAATGAAATGCAATTGTATACCTAACCCTTAACTGTACCCCACAACTTCACAATAAAAAAATTAAAAAATAAAAAAATAAAAAACAATACAACATATTTTTGTTAAGTTTTGGTACCAGCAGGAAGTTTGCATGAGCAAAGACTGGCAAATCAGACCTAAACTTTTGGTATAGAGTCCATAATTGGAGGTTTCAGTTCCAGAGAGGCCTGAAAATATTGATGGTTTCAGAATCCTAAATATATCATTGGTTCAAATTAACAAAGTATGCCTTGAATTCTAGCTAAACACATGATCACTTGAGACTATCTATACGTGGCTTCATTGGGTATAAGAGAGGAGAGGTTGTCATTGGAAATATGCTAACCAAGAGTTCTCACCCTGAGTGCTTTTATTTTTATTTTTACCTCATGATTTTATTATCAGAATAACTGATAACTATGCTTTTAGACCCGTCAGTTCAAGAGAATGATGCTCTTACTGATTAGGATGGCTGCATAGAGGAGATATGTTGTTGTCTATTCTCTGAGTATGAACTATGCCAGTCTTGAAATATTTGGTGTAAAGAGAACAGAACATGGTTTATGAGCTCATTTTAATGGTATGCTGCACCATCCCTCATTTTCTATTGATAGTTAAACTATTACATAAACAGTTTATAAAATACTAAACTAAAAGAAGTTGACTTGAATTTACAATGTGTATTAACCGCTTTGGTTCCAAATACAGTTCATTAAAATAGCTAAGAATCAAGTTTAATTTCATTATTGATAGAGGAAGTACATACTTAGGGCTATCTCAGACTTTTGGTGCAGTAAATATCGTCTGCATTTTCTGGAGACACTGTCTGCCACAGTGCCCAAATGAGAAAAATTCTCCTGGTTAATCACACATTTACTAAATGGTATTATGGCAAGTGAAGAGTCCTTAGAATGGGTTCACCTTCACAAGTCTAAAATAAGACTGACATTTGTGCTGAAAAATATAAAATGAATTAATTATTCAACATAGAATGTCTAAAAATATTACAAAAGTGTTTTTTTGCAAATCTAGAATTTAATAGGGCATATTGTTTATTATAAAAGATCATTGTTCTGAGTAACTTTTTCAAAATTGTAAAGGCTTAAGGATATTCGTGTTCACAGTCACAACCCTTCTGTTGTCCATTATGAGTGTAATTTTATGCCACTCTTTAGGAACTTTGTCATTTATCATGAAGTAATCAGTTAGTGATTTATATTTTAGTTTATTGAATGCTAAAACACATACTTTGGTGATTATGGAAGTAATATTGAGCAGAAATAGAAAGACAAGGAAATAAAATACAAGCTGAACAAAAGATAATTCAAAAATAAGATGATATAAATGATGGGATTTTTAGAAAATTCTAAAATACCCATATCATTGATATTGCTTAAAGATATTTCTGTAATGACTCAGAGATGCTTGTATGTTCTTACACTAAAGCTCTTTATTTCTTACCAAAGCAGGAGTGACAGAAATTTTTTTTCAAGATTTTTCTTTTCCCCCTAGATATTTAACAAAAACTGGTCACAAATAATCTATGGAGAAGAGTATTTTTCTTATTGGTGATTTAGATTGAATCTGAGGAAACAAAGAGTAATTTATAACTTTAATTTACTAAAAGCATGTGAATTAAATATGCTAGGATTCAATAATGGTACTGTGATGCTTAACTCCAGCTGTATCTGTCTTTGTGAATGGTGATTAAAAAAGGCAAATTTGCTTACATCTTTCCTTGCTGACACTGAGGTCATTGCTTTATGGGTTTGCTTTCATTTGCTCATCCATAGTAATTTCTATTTTTGGCTACTCTTGCAAAAAATTAGATGCCCTGGATCAAAATAGATATTCTCATAGTGCAATTGTAGCATGAAGTGAAAGCTACTGTATATGAAAAAAAGAAGAAGAAGAAGAATATGGCTGGTTTCATCATAAAACATAACCAATAACATTATGATATTTAACATGGAGCAAACATTCCACACACTACTCTTTGTTACCACATAAAAATGCCTTCATAATGGTTGTTCCTTGACATGAGGTCTTTATAAAAGAAGTAATTTATTGCCCTACCTGTAACTGAAATAATGACTAAATCATTAATGAAAAAGTCTAGTAGCTCCTTCCGAGTAAATCTTCCACAACTTGCTACAGTGCTAATCGTAGGCATGTTATACAGTAAGTTAGCCTGAAGCTAAGTTAAGCAGGCAGATTAGGACTGTAATATAGTATCAGGACTCATAAATCAAGCTTGCTTGCAGATTTCCTTTCACTTGCTGCTCCTTCTTACAGTTCAGACAAGTCATAATTACACATCAGTAGGCATTGTGAACAGAGGAATGAGCTACAACATAACGCACAATAAACCCTGTCATATAAAAGCAAACTGGATAAAATAACAGAAGCAATACTCCATTTTACAACATCACACTAAAGAATTACACCATGCCATTGTGTATTATTCTGATCAATCATGAATCCATCCACAATTGACAGCTCAGTGGGTTAAAATTTACCATTGAAGAATAGTTTCCAGTTTTATTATTTTCTTGTTTGATTATACACATTAAGCATAAGACTGTATGTGATTCTGAAAAGCCACAGGTACATAATATAACACTGCCCTGTGCACATTGCAATTAAATAAATTCTGCTAATGCTCTTTTAAAGCTTTCTTTTATTAGACATGCTTAAAATAATTCATACCGGATGAACTATAAGTGGTTCTTTATTCATGTTTTATTAGTATTATAATTTTGAGTAATTATTCAGGTATTCTTGTTACCTTAGACCAAAAAGATGTTGACTCTGAAGTCTTTTCTGTTATTTTCAGGCTTAGATGATATTACCACTAAGCTCAAAGGACCCTCCTTTACCACTAGGTTTGAGCTGAACATTGAAAAGGGGATTTAATGAAACATGAGCAAATATTGGTTGTTTCATTTCTAATAAAACATTTAAATGAACTAATAAATGTTAGGTAATTGTTGAATGCTAATCTAAAATTGCTACTACTGGTTTATTTTATAGTTGTAACTCAGCAGGTGTTGGGGAGAATATACTTTTCATATATTGTCAAATGTTGTTTTGAGAGGTATGAAGGTGTTTAACCTACTCCACATTCATAAGAATTTAATTATAATGAATATATTAATAATATCAAAAATATAGAGAAAATAATTTTACAGCCAGAGAGTAAATTATATGGTATTCTGGAATTTCCTTCCAGATGTTACTGGGTTCATGTTTTAACTATTATTCATGTGTACACACGAAGGAGACCCTCTTGAGAAATGAGTTCATGTAACAACTTTTATTTTAATTACTGAATGTTTAAATTCCACCCCCACTGCCCACCCAGAGAATACTATTTTGTGGATATTAGAATTTAAAGAGAAATGAAGATATAGATATTGGGGAAAGACTGGAAAATGCTAAAGAGTGTGAGTGTGACTCAGGCATATTTGATGTAAGCACCAGTGACCTTGAAATCAGAAGTCCTGAGTTGAAGTTTGAATTTGTTTAGACTCTACCAGGTCCTTAAGAATCAGGGCCATGTTTCTGATGTCTATCCGTAGAACTTAATACTCTGTTTGGGACATAGTTTTTGTTTTATCTAGAAAAATATTTCCCTGATAACTCTCTGTTCCCAGAAGATTCCATGCTAACTTCTAACAGAGCAATTAACTTGCTGCATTGTAATTATCTGTTAACTTGAATTCTTGCCTTTTTTGAGGTTAAGAACTATGTCTTATTTAACATTCTATACCTCCAGTTAAAGGATAGAGTTGACTGGTATAGAATTTAAGCTCAAATATTTGTTTAAACTTAGCTCAGCAATAATATTAATAACTATTGCTGGTATACTACATATGTTTTATAGATTAGATCTAATTAGATCTTCAGAAAAACTGGATATATCTTTACTATTATTATTCCATTTTTTTATATGTGAAAATTGTTTTAAGATTACACAGGTAGTAAATGGAGAGCCCAGGATTTGAAGGTAAGCAGTTCAAATTCAGAGACCTGTCTGGTTACCATGACCTACTGCCTATTATCTTGGGCCAGGCACCTAATCTTTCACAATTATGTAAATTTAATTCTCCTTTCCTCATCTTCTGATGCTGGACTATATCCCATACTGGTCAGGGTGGAATGTCACGGGACTGGGACCTTATACAGAGAACATTCTCCCAGAGAGACTTGACACAGATGGATATGCTGGAGTATCTATAGTAGGATTTGCTTGCATTTTTCCTTTCTGACACCGAGGACATTGTTTTATGGGTTTGATTTCATTTACTCATCATCTTTTTTGTGTATGTGTCTGTTTTTTTGGTTCCGTTTTGTTTTATTTTTTTCCAAACTTTCTGAAAAATCAGTTAACCTTTTAAAAGGCTAATTAACTGTTGCTCCATTACAAAGTAACAGGTGCTTTTTGAACTCTTTAGTTGGAGACTACTATAACTCTTGGTAGTGTTAGTCCACATAATTTCTTACGTTATGGCTGCATTGTTGAAACCATAAACATGCATGTGCTTTTTTATTTTACTGTTATCTCAAATAATATTTAATTGAGATTGAATCAACTAGTCAATTTAGTGAAATATGTAGGGCTAGTGATAAGAAATTGATAACTGAGCACTGTGTCAAAATTAAAGTACCTGGTTGATAAAAATATTTGACAAGCTATCTCTGCGTTTGTTGTTGTTGAAGTTTGACCTTGAGGGGATGAGGACATCTATGAAAGCACAGGACAGACCTAGAATTAAAAGAAGTAGAAGCCTTCATATAATTCTGAATAGAAATTTTGTGTGCATAATTACAACGATTTAAGGCTCTAAATTTTTATTTTAGCAAACAAGTTTCACCATTTTCCTACTGGACAGGTATGATGTCAGTAGTTAGTAAATAAACAAAGCAACTGGTAACTTTTTAATATACAGATTTTTAAATATTTTACTCATTATATTAGTGAAATTAAAAAATGGTGAGTAGAAAATGGGAATAAAGGGAGTGATAAGAACAATACTCTAAAAGCTGGGGGAATGACACAAATAATTAAGAAGTCTCTGTCTCTTTTCATACCCATCTTTACAGTTAATTTATTAGAAATTACGCTTAATATCATGATCGGCAGCTTAAATTGTGAACTGTTTAATTCTTCTCCAGTAAAGTGTGAATCAAGTCGACAATATATGAATTAGTTACAAAACATTGACAACAGATCAGGCATTTTCCCATAAGGAAATAAAGAATGTCATGAAATTTGAAAAAGTCTCAAATACAGAAGTTGAGCACAAAAGGATTAGTGGCTCTGCCAATTTGAGAGATGGCAGAGGGTAATTTTGTCTTTAACTGGAAATACTGCTTACATCAGGAGGAACTGGTATAAAAAATATTATATGAGACATCTGTTAACTTGGTCAGCCAAATTAGAAAAAAACTTCTTTAAAAATTCTAAATAGTCATCACTTTTCAATGAGTATCTATGTGGACAGAAAAACTGTATAAAATACAGTTGAACTTAAACTGTATGAAAAAGACATTTTGGCAATAGAAAATATCTGTTAGAAAATATGGATACTGAAATAATGAGTAATTCATAGTTGATTTGCAGTTTGGAGATTATATAAGTATATGCAGCCGTAGGGTTAAAAAGGCTTTTTCTTCCTCATTTATTTTCTTAGAAAGTGTTATTATCCAGCCTGTTTAAATAGCAACTATGCAAATTTCTCATGCTTTATAAATGTTTCACTAAAGAATTCTCGACTAATCAATTAATTCTATTTTTTTTTCCTGATTGTCAGCAGATGAGTATCTGGTGAGAATGGTTCTTTTTTCCTGAGTTGGTTTGTACAGAACTATAAATTCATTTCCTGTAGAAGTCTTTTGGGAAGAAGGAAAATAGTGAATCATATGAAAGGAATTGTTTTCTCCCCTCAAAAAGCTAGCCCTTCTTTTTTTTTCTACTTCCTTTTTCTTTATAGTTGAAATCTGAAGGAGATAAAAATACAGAATAGCAACTTTTGTATAAAAATTTGATCTAATAAGAATTGCTTAGTAGGTATTGAGAATATTTAGCACATATTTAAGTTTGTACTCATCTTACACTGTCTCCAACTTTTATTTATATAAATATTTTCGGGTGCAGGCAACTGGGATAAAATCTTTGAAACATGGAAGAAATCTCAATTTTAGAAAGAACATCTTAGAGTCATCAACATATGCGTGACGTTTGAAGTCATGAGACTGAATGAACCTCATTCAAGGGAATGAGTATCTATCTCAAAGAGAATGTGCACGATGACAAGTTTCATGGTATCTGATATTACAAGGTTGGAAAGAGGAAGAGAAACTTGAAAAAAAAAGAGTCTGGGAAGAAGCAAATAGTGAGGTGGGAGGGAAACCAAAAGAGTATGGCATCTTGGAAGACAAGTGAGGAAATAAAAACAGAATTAGGCACTAGACCTAGCAATATGAAGATAATGGGTGATCTTGACCAAAGCAGTGTCAACGATGTTTCTAGTAAAATGCCTTATTCAAGCAAATGAGAGGAGAAAAAAAAAAATTGGGGACAGTAAGTTTGAACATTTATGGGGAATGTTCCTGGAAAGGGGACTAGAGTGAAGGTCAGTAACTGGAAGTGACTGGAGAGGAAAGTAGGGTATAAAGAGAGATTAAGAAGGGCTAAATTGTATGCTTATATGATGGTAGGAGAAAGTAGAGAGAAAAAAATTGATGTTGTAGGAGAGGATAATTAATAGGATGATATATGGTAGTGAGAGAGGACTGAGTCTAATATACAAACGGAGGGCTTGGGTTTAAAGAGGGACATTAGATTATCTACAGCTATTTCTACATCTTCTGTATCCATATCAGTCTATCTACATATTAACAGCCATTACACACTCAATATCTACATGTTAACATCCATTACACACTCACATACCTGAGGGCAAACTATGTGGTTTCAGTTGCTGGCAAGTGAGTGGGTATGATAGTTGGAGTTTGTGAAAATTGTCTTCTCACTTCAGGTTTCTCAATGAAGTGAGAAGCCTAGTGATCAACCAAATGTAGGATTTGGGAAGACATATTGGAGTTTTAAATAGAGAGAGGAGGCAATAGTCTAGGAAGGTGGGATGAAATAAGCACAGCATATTTGTCTGATAACATCAAGATTCTTGGTTTGCAAATTTAAGGGAAGAACAAGTAGCATGTATGTATGTTTCTCTCCAACCCTGAGGAGGCATATAGGAAAAGAGTTGGGTTGATGCACATTTGTGGTTTTCCAGAGAGTATTACAAAGGAGAGAGAGAGGCAAGGGAGTTGGGATTGATTACACTGGTAATCAAGCTGGTAAAGACTTGTGTGGTCGCTTGCAGCATCTTCCAACATGGTCCCCTTGGCTGCTTTCTCTTCTTCCTCTCTATCCTTTATGCTAATATAAACTATCTGTACTATATAGTGCAGAATATATCATTTCTCTCTTTTTATCTGTAACCTCCAAAGATAACAATGTACCCATTGTCAGGAGAAAATGCAAACTTCTCAGAATGATGTTAAACTCCAGTTTCAGTTTGCACTTCATGCTTCTTTATGCCTTAGTTTATTCTCACCATTACCCAATTGTGGCAGGTTCTTCCAAGCATGTTCTTTTGCTATATTTTCCTCTTTACTAGAAAGGTTCTCCTTTCATGTACCTAGCTCATATTCATCCTGAAAATTTCAAAATGAATTCATTGCTTTATAAAAATTATCTCTTTTTTTTTCATGGTACAGATTATTCTCCTTCTTTATTCCCACTTAACCTGGTTAATAACTTAAGGACACCCTAACACTGCATAGTAACCAACTATTGGCATATCTGAATCATTAGATTTAAAGAGGTAGAATGGATATTTTTCATTCCTTGAACTCCAAAAATTTCTGGCTTATAATTATCAGTAGGTATTTTTATGAATAAACACATGAACAAACAGACTAAAATGAGACCATACGTTGGTGTCAAATGACCTTCAACCCTTGGTAGAAAAAGGAGTTCTATTTTAATGTGGTAGATATAGATCTTTACTAAAGAAACAAAATATGAAATATGAGGTAAAACATGGAAGTTCTGTTTTGAAAGAATGGTGCCATATTGTCTAGTAGGGAAAAGAGAGGGTGACGTAAATCCTAAAGAATACTATAACTGACCTGAGAAGTTACTGGAGAACCATGCCTCTGGCCTGATAACTACAAACAAACCCATAATCTGTGCAGTTATTATTACTGTATGCTGCTGTTATTCCCTCATTTAATTGGATTTGTTATTTTTATGAAGGTTGTTTTAGCATTCAGATACCTAGTTGTCCTTGAGCACATGAGTATCTGATTGTCTGCTCACCTGGTGACAGTCATAGTTTCTTTTGGTGCAGTGCCTCCTATCCACTGTGCTTCAGTTTCCTTTCATAAAAGTGGTAGTACATAAACAAAACCATGGAACCAACCTAAAAGCCCACCAACTATTTTCTGTATAAAGAAAATATGGTACACACACACACAGACACACACACACACACACACCATGGAATATGATGCAGCCATAATAAAGAATGATATCATGTCCTTTGCAGCAATATGGATGGAGCTGGAGTTCATCATCCTAGGTGAACCGCCTCAGAAACAACCAACCAAGCATCACATGTTTTCACTTATATGCAGGAACTAAAGGGCCACAATGATGGAAATAATGAACACTGGGGATACCAATAAGGGAGAGCTGGGAAGGGAGGATAGGGTTCAGAATTACCTATTGGGTATAATGTTCACTATCAGGGGAATGGGCCTCCTGACAGCCAATCCTCACTACTATATAATCTGTCCAAGTAACATATATATATGTACTCTATGAATCTAAAAGAAAAAAAAACAGATAATTAAAAGTGTTGGTGATGATTCTTTGTTTTATCTTCTTACAAATGTCAGAAAATATAAATAAAGAAATGGATATGAATGTCTTTCAAAGTCAAAATATATACAAGAACAAATCACTCTATAAAAAAGATACCTGCACACGCATGTTTATCGCAGCGTTGTTCACAATAGCAAGAACCTGGAAACAGTCATGCTGCCCATCAAAAGAGGACTGGATTAAAAAAATGCGGTACATATACACAATGGAATACTACGCAGACATAAAAAAGAACAAAATTATGAATTTCGCAGCAACCTGGATGGAACTAGAGTCTATAATACTGAGTGACCTCTCACAGAAACAAAGAACCGAGTATCACCTGTTCTCACTCATGTAATGGACCTTAAACATCCAATGCAATACTATACGAAAATGACTGACCGTACTGGGAAACTATGGTGGGGGGAGAGAGATGGGATTAACAGTAGCAAATATCTGTCTGGGAACGGGGAAACACCCCATATCAACAGGGTGCCTGAATGAAACGCAATTGTATACCTAACCCTTAACTGTACCCCACAACTTCACAATAAAAATATATATATATACAAGATATTAATTGTCTAAAATGAGAAAGAAAATCTAAAATATTAGTTGTGTTGTGAGAGATGGAGAGTTAGGCACACACTAGTTTCATAGACTTAATAAATAAATGCTAATTTAATGAGCAAACTAAAATTTATGTCAATTTTTTACATTAATCCAAAAAATACACTCAGAGGGGAAATAAACAACGTTAAGCTTTAGCTATTGAATAACTATGGAAAATCTGGCAACTGCACTGATGATTGGAATGTTCCCACGATATCAGTCATTTTTTAATAGTATATGAAACAGTAAGCTAAAAACATACTGGAGATTTTTCTCAAATAAGGGAGAATTTAGGTTTTGAGAGAAATTAGATTACTATGCAGAGATTATATAACCTAAACAAAAATAAAGCAGAAAGAAAGTCAGGAAAGGAAGGTGCAGAGGGTAAATGGATATTTTCAAAAGCTAGAAAATTGATAAGAAAAGAGGGAAAGACTATATATATATATGAAAAGCAACCAGTTCGTCCATATGGTTTCTGTCACCAGACTCATCATTAAGGTATTATGTGTGGTAGCGGTAATTGCAGGCTAAACTTTTGTGGACTAGTTGAAAGAGTTATGACCAACTATAGTTTTTAAACTATAGACTAGTTGTTTGGGAACGTCTTACTATGGCTGACATCCATTTGAGTGAAGTCCTTGATTATGTGTCTGGCATGTTGCATTTTCAATCTAGTTTTTTAATTAGTCTTTGATATGGGTATATAACTGAAAATAGCAAGAGGTAAAGCAAGAAATAAGAAGAGACACATATAGCAAGTAAAATTTTTAAGAAGATTGGTTCTAATTAGGAAATTTGTTTGAGGGGTGTCATAAAATAAAATAATAAGTTTGAAATTATACAAAGACACATTTTAAAAATATATGTTTCTGTGTGAAATCTTCCGAGAATTTGATTTCATTTGATGTAAGGACAGGGAGAATCTGTAAGCAGAAGAGATCTTCAAATATACACACAGGAATTTTTACTAAGATCCCCTCCCTTCATGCTAATTCTGTGTCATAAAAGAGATGCTTCCAAACAAAATTTACTAACTGGATGCCAGTGTGTCAGAGATGGCCCATGGGCATGGCACATTTATTAACTACAGTGTCTCAAAAAAATATTGAATTGATCATCAAAGTTTAAAAATTAAGAGCTTTTACATTAAAAACAAACAAACAAACAAACAAAACCCCTGACCTTTCAGGAAATAAATCTAAAGTGCTGGCAGCACTGAATGTGTATTGTTGTCTGGCGGCAAGTTGCTGCAGGTTTCATAGTAACTGATCCTTTACATGGCATTCATTTCTTTGATTCTTTAGATTGTCCTCATTCTTTATTTGTTGTATAAGTTGCTGACTTCACTCATTCAAGTTTCCTGACTGGCACCAGTTCGCATCTGAGTTTGAAACCCCACCCTTAATGGGATCCTGCTCTCCTTTGACAAAACTTGACTTTAAATCCCATGCTGCCATGTTAAAAACTTCTAGCATGAACTGAGGGGCCAGTAAAGCTACAGACATAAGAGCAAGCTTTTATATCAGTTGTAATTGACACTCCTTCACAAAAGGAATGACAGTATGTCAATCATAACAATAGAGTTATTACTTAAGACCTCCCACAAAAGAATTGACTTGGTATTTTAATCATAACAGTAGAGTTATTCCTTAAGACTACCCCACAAAAGGAGTGACTTCATATTTTAATCACAATAGATTTATTCCTTAAGTAGAAATGAGGAGGTTAATCTAGATTATTTAATGAAAGACTATTTGAATTGATTAAAACAAAATCAAACTTGAAATTAGATCAACATCTGGTCATAAGAAAAGGAATCATGTAGACATAAGAAATGGAAAGCTATTAGAAATAGTTATGTGTAAACAAAGAAGACAGTAAGATACATTTGTGACGATCCTCTTTTCAAAATCTAGACGGAGTGGTCTCAAATAGCACAAATTTCAAAGCTGCCACTATACTATTTCTAAATAACATCAAGTAGATTTTTAGAGACATAAAATGATCATATGTTATTTTTTCCTATTTGAACCAGATTCCTTGGATTAAATTGCTATTTAAGTTGAATTTGATAAAGATAAAATCCATAAATGCATGCAGAATATATTCATAACAATATTGCACCTTGAGGAAAAAGTAGATGAAGTAGATAATATGATATTTTTTATTGGACCAATAAATAAAAGGCAATTCTCGAGCCCCAAAGTCTCAAGTACATTTTCACTTTAAATGAACACACTCATGAAGCATTTTATTGCAACATTTTCTTGTGGGAATATATAGGTAAATGACTGCAAGAATGTGAAAGTGCATTGTAAATTGTTAAGCTCTATTTAAAAATTCTTCATGTTTCCAGCATACAGTTAGACCCATTATGACTTCTGTGTGCCAAGATGAACCTCTATCTGACAGAATTAAAATAAATTGCAAGAGAAAGGATCAATAAATATTTTATCATGTGCTGAAAATGATTAAACTTACAGTATAATAAAATTGTTGGTTTAGCAGCAATAGTAATACATATAATCATGTGCTCATAATGGTAATTTGCATAATTGTTATACAGTTATACATTCAATTATATGATTGTAATACTAATAGCTAACATTGAGTGCTTACTATGTGCCAGTAAGGACATTTCATGTATTAACTAATTTAATTCTCATCCAACCCTAGAAGTTAGAATCTATTATTATTTGCATTTTAAAAAAGAGGAGACTGAGACAGAGCACCTATAAATTAATCTAGGTGCTCAAGAATAGGAGGTCAGACATTGTTACTATTATAGTTTATTAACAATGTTCACATGGTTACTAATAATTCTAATAATTGACTGGCACCTAGCATAGTAGATTACAAGTAAAAAGGTAAATTACTTTTTAAAAAGTAGGAAGAAGTTAAATGTCCTTTTCAACAATAAAAGCTTGTCCTTAAAACCAAAAATGAATGTTCATCATAGTCTTATAAAGTCTAAATAAAATACTGGCAAACATATATTTTGGCAGTTGAGGAAAATATGGTTACTAGTCTTTGAGAAAATAGTTATTTAAAGGTTTCTTTTTTACAGTTTTACACTACTTTTTTGCACTCTCACATTTTACTTAATTACTTTATAGTCATTCTGTGATCATACAACAGTTAACACAATTCAATTAATTTTCTCTGAGTACAAATTCATACACACTAATTGTGAATACAATTTGCCCAATTATCCATGATGTCACTGGCTTCATAGATTTGGCCCATGCCACAAACCTATCAGAATAGTAGGGTGTCGATTGCTGGGCGGGTATTGCGGATAAAAGTGTCTGAGGACAGAGAGCCACAGACAATAGGGATATCATCCCTATGTCCTTGTTCAGGTACATAAATTGCAAAAGATGTGTGGGGAGGGAGTAGAGATAGAGAGAGCACGTGCACTATAGCCCAAAGATATCCCAGATTTATCATGATAGAATACATACACAGATGTGTAAGATGCACCAAGTCATCAAGGATAAAGGAAACATGGAACATTTAAGTGAAAACCAGAGTGCCAGTGAATGGGGGTGAGGATTTCAAAAGAAATCACAGATGCCAAAAGGGATTCTCTGAATAGTAGATTCTACACTAGAAGAAGGGGGACAACATGAATTGGATAAGTTCAAACCTAAATGAAGAGAAAACACCAAAATGATTGAATTTACCAGAAATTTATTAGGTTAAAGAGTCTCTCATCAGGTTTCATGTATTCTTAAGAGTCATATTCTTGACATATCTAATTATAAATCCCTTGTAAATGATATCTATGATACTGTCACTTGAAAATCTGAGTAAATCAATGTGAAATGATTAAATCCAAAGACAAGAATTTTGTATGTGGCACATTATAAAAACTATTTGTAAAAATAAATAAGGTTTGTGTATAACAAGCAAAAAACCAGAAACTTATTAATATCTACTAAATATATAAAATACATCTAGGGATAAAACTATTCAAGATACAGGACCCATATAAAGATACCTACTGCACTTTTATTGGAGACTGCAAATTAAATAAATAAAAAAGAAATTTATGCTTTTATACAGAAAGACCATAATATCAAATCTTCCTAATTTAACACAATTTTGTTCAAATTAGAAATAATTTATTTCCATTGAGGAAAATGCTCTAAATTTTATTGAAAAATAACCTGATAATATAGTAGAATTCTGAAGATAAAAGATAATGAGTAGGGGAATCTCACTACAAATTATTGAAATATACTAAATAATAGCAATAGTTATCACAGTAAGGAGCTGGTTCTAGAATTTAAAAAGGATGCCAATGGACTAGACAAGAAAGGTGAGAGTCACATTATATAAATATTAATATATATCTGTAAGGATAGATAATATTACTTCAAATGAGTCATATAAATAGATATTTAATAAATACTAATGAGAGATAAAGATGAACTGTGTGGAATAAATGGATCCTCACTTTATTCTTTGCATTGGTTATGAGAGTTAAATCTCAAAAAGTAATACTCAAGAGAAGTAAGATGAATAATTTGGTGTTTTTAAAATTTTAAAATAATAAGATTATTTTATACTAGAATATCAAAAATGAATAAATTTATACACTTGATCATATAAAATGTATCCTTTTTCTTCTTGACAAAGTGCAATACAAAACAAAAATTTTACCATGACCAAAGTGAGCAGCAAATGACAAAATGGAGAAACATTTAAGTATGTAACATGTTTTGGTTGATACATACAAAGTATAAAAAGTCTTACAATCAAATAATAACAAAACGAATACAACAACAGTAAAGTAGGAGAAAGTATATGAAAAAAGTACAACTTTTGTGGTAAGTAATATATTGGTTTTTGCTTTATCAAATTAACAATTTTTTATGATAACATCTATTTTGGTTAAGGATAAGAAAGTTTAATACATTGCCAAGAGCAAGGTAAATTAATACAAACTTTCTAGAGAATAATGTGGTAATATTTTTCATAAGACTAAAAAGAACATAGTCATTGACCCAGTAATTCTATTATTTTTAAGGAACTAATTAGACAGTTATATAAATGATTTTCATTACATTGCTGTTCATAATAGTAAAAACTTAAAACAACCTAAATATCTAACAACAGTGAAGTGAATGATAGTAAGATCCATACAATAGAATAACACCTAAATTGATATTGATCTTTTGACATGAAATATGTGTAGGTGTGTATATTTTTAAGAGTAGCATTATACCATACATACACATGCATGTCTAGGTACAAAGAGAATATGCATGCATATGCATTTATATGCAGTTGCATATCGTTTACATATATACATATGTGACACAGCTTACACAGACAAATAAATTACTATACATAAATATACATATATACATGTATACATGCGTTTGCATACCTTTTACATATATCCACATGTGAGGCATGTCTATAGTAATATACATATACCTATGTATTCACATATATGCTATATTTGTATATAGCCTTTTGTATATCATATATTCATTTATCTGTATATATGTGTGTACATATTCTCAAATGATATAGACTAGTTATTAGCTATGATTATCTCTGTGTGGTAGGATTACATTTTCTTCATGCTGATTTATAGCTTTAAACTATTCCATAATACAAATATTGCTATGTAGTTACATAAATAAAGTGACTAATTTGCCTGTCACGAGTTAGTAAGTAACATCTTGGTTCTTTCACCATGTGTGATCAGTGCAATTCTGATTAGATTTTGTGCTTGGGTGCAAATAAAAACTTCATTCCTCATTTTAATCAACCCCTATGTTAATCTCTGGCAGTAGATAGGTACTTTGAACTGTTCTTTCAGTGATGATCTTGTAAAAGGTACCTGTTTTCCCACAAATGCATCACCCTAACAAACCACCCATTGATTCTGGGCTGTGATTCATTAGCCTTCTTTTAACACTAAGATTTGGTAACTAGGGAAGGAAAGTTTAAGACGGACACAAAATCCCAGTAATAAAGTACACTAAGATTTTTTTCCCTCAAATTACAATGAGTAGAGCTCTCTGGATTTATTGTAAATTCTCAGTGAATATTCTCCATTAACAACATACCATTTTTCTTTGACTGCAATGCCTGTCATCCTTGCCTAGTGGGAACCCTAATTTGCTTTAAATTGCCAAAGTGCTCATTATGGAATGCTTAGTAGCTAGAGTTTGTACATAATATTTGAAAATCAACCTTAATTTTTCTGCCTGAGATGAACACTTGGATTCCACAGTAAACATAATCAGAGATTTACAGAAACCTAGTGAACTCTGTTTATTATACTTGCCTGGAATAGCTACAGAAAAGGTCAGAGGTCCAACGTCTTCATGCAGAGACAGATCATGTTCTAGCTGGTTCTGAGGAGGAAAAAAACAGTAGGTGAAGCTTTAATGAATGGCTTATCATGTGAAACACACTATGTGATAATAGCAGTGTTGGTAAGACAAGAAGGAAGTTTTTTTTCTTTCCTTTTTTGTAGGGGTTTAGTTAGTTTTACATTGCTTTAATGCTTACATTTCAATAGTAGTATATAAAACAGTTCACTGAGAAATTATTAGATTCTGCAATGATTGTTAAGCAACTTAGATTTCATAGATTGGATTGGAAACTTAGTTTAGTATTTATTTTATTTTATTTTTTATTTTAGCAGAAACTGGCCTCCTATACATGTAAGCATCCAAGTTGGACCCCTTTTAATTTCTTTAATTTATGATTTTATTTCAGTCTTCTCTGTTTAAGCTGGCCTTAAGTGAAGAAAACAGAGCAGAGGCTCACAGAGGTAGAAGTTCTATTGTAAAAAAATTGTCTCATGTTACAAGATAACTTGCTGGAAAGACAGCAGGGATGTGCATAGGAATTCCTTGTTTGTGTGAGTACATTTTTCAAAACGTGGTAAGTCAACAAGAACATTTAACTTACTAATTTTCCCAACCTCAACATGCTCTCCTTCCCTCTTTCAGTCAGAAAACAAGAACAGGCTCCACGTCTAAAAGAAGCTGCTACATACCAACCAGTTTCTAACTTTAATGTCTGCAGATGAAAAATGTAGATTCTTACTAGGTAGGTCTGTGATGTGTCGCTTCTAACAAGCTCTTATGAGGGTGATGCTGTGGGTCAGTAGATCATTCTTTGTGTAGCAAGGCTGTGCACAGGTGAACAAAAAATCAGTAATTAAAAAGATAACTCCATACATCAATAGATCAATATAACAATATGGAATGATGAAAATATAATAATGAGGAAAGAAAGATTTAACTCATCGTCAGTGTGAAGAAACAGATTAGGTCTTTGATGAAAAGAAAATTGCCTTCCCCTCTCACACCAGCACTAAAGTCATTGATAGGTGTATTGCAAAATGTTGTAAAAAATTCAATGCTATATATAAAAAAGTCAGATTATAAAACTATAATTCTAAACTTAGAATAGGATGGATTACTTGAAGTATAAAACAGAACTGCAAAGGAGAATAATTGATATATCGGACAAAATACACGTAACAAAACTTACATACTTAGTTTTTCTGTTACAGTTAAGGACACATTTCTATTTTGTGATTTTCCTGCTTTACCTATCTAAAAATATAGATGCGTCAAGTAAAGAAATTCCTTTGATTTAGTGAGGACACAGATGTGATGGCCACTGTGTATATATCACATGGTATTCCTAATCTTTTGCAAAGCAGATATTATGATCCCCTATTTTGAGAATTCAGCAATTGAGACTTGTTCAAGATCATAGAGGGAACAATCCAGACTGTCTAGGACTATATCCAATATTCTTTCATTTTTGTTATACTGCCTATCTTTAGAATTTTTACTTAATAAACAAGGAGAAACAAGAAAAAATGCTAAAGTATCCTACACTATTAAGTGTTAAGGATTTGCTACCGGGTGCTAGCTAGGTCAGTACAGCTTCTGAGGATAGATTGTCCTGATTTCTTAGCCTAAAAGTCCTCCATGAGCAGGGAGCAAGCATTAATTGAGTCATTTCATCTGTTTTGTGACTCTGGATGTTCCCTAGAGAAAGTGCCCAATGTGTTTTCTGAGCATCAGTCATTTATTAAACTTCTCACACAGTTTAGAAAACTAGTAAATAGGAGCAAATTATTAGGAGACACATCCTTGCAGTGTTTTAATTATTTAAAGAAAAGTTAAAGAGGTCATGGAAATTTCTTCTTTGATATGTCAGTGCTTCTGCTCCAGGTAACAAAGGAACAGGTGTATAACAGTAGCTAAAATAACCCGAACATATTTTTCCTTCCTGTCTCCAAATGCCTTTCATTATACAATAAAAAACTGATTTTTAAAATCAGTTTAATAAAAGAGCAAACATTTCCTTACTTATTTTAATGTGGAACAAAGTCACTTTTGAAATGTCACATTGGAATATCTAAAATGGGTTTGACACAGGTCTTCCTGAGACCTGGGGTTGAGTGACTTTGGTCACTTCCTTCAGTGCACAGAGTGCCCTTTATTCCAGGTCTGGAACACCATGGTTGGCCTTGGTTCTGCCCAACGGCTTCAAGAACATACCCTATTGTTCTAGGGTAGTCTTAGGACACTTTAGTGCTTTATTTCCAGTAGCAAAATCTAAACTCTATCCAAATCTGCAAATTTTGCTGTTGTTTGCACTATTTGCCACATCTTGTTTGAATTCATTCAATCTTTCTACCCAGTTGCTCACACTTAAATGAAGAGAACACTTTATACACTGACTTGAGTATCCTGAACATGAAGAGGAAAAACTATTCTTTCTGAAAACATTTTAGTTTTGCAGTTTTCACATTTCAAAAAATATTAAGGTGAATATATTTTATTAAGTGTTATTAAAATTAACAATATATTATAGATTACTATTTAATAAAACATTTATGAGACATACAATAATGCAACACATATTATATAATGCATAACATGTACTATATATTAATTTCTTTTAATAATACTCAATATATTTTATTAATAGTAAAGTAATTTATATCTTGACCAGAGTAGAAGAACAGCAAGTTTAAGCTTAGGGAAATCAGTATAGCTTGGCAAATAAAATGGTGAATTCTGCAGCGAGAAACATAATTTTAAAATTCGAATCTGCCATTTATTTGCCAATGTAACTTAGGAAAATTATTCAACTTTTCTATTACTTTGTTTCTTTCTTGTATATAGATGTAATAATGGTACCACTTTAAAAGCTTTGTTAGAAGGTGCAGTGCCTGGCATATAATATTTTGTCAAGTAATGTTAGCTATTATTAATATCATCTGAATTCCTATGCATTATATTACATTCCAGGAGATAGACACACACACACACACACACACACACACACACACACACACACATACACACACAGAGAGAGAGAGAGAGAGAGAGAGATGGATTCTTACTTAGAGCAACTTAAATTCTATCAGAAGACAAAAACATAAAGAAGTCATTTCAATCATGTGGCAAGTGTTATGCTAGATGTAGGGTCTAGGATCTATGGAAACAGAGAAATCACATCAGCTCTGCCTCTGGTTTGGGTGAGATTCCTAGAAAATATGACATTTCACCTGAGACCTGAAGGAAGTAAGAGACTTGGGAAATAAAAAGGCATATGAATAAAATGTACAGGGTTTAGGAACTGATGTGGAAGGTAAGAGGGTCCCAGGTTTTAGGTTGACCTATTGTACGTATGGTGATGATGATGGTGCCATTACAAATGAAGGGTTACTAGAAAAGATTTCAGATAGAGAAATTAAATCCATCTATAATTTTTGAGATGCTAATTTAGTTCTGCTTATGGCACAGTCAATTAAATATATCCAGTGGGTACTTAGACAAAATAACAGTCAGTACTGTTACAATAATTTTGAAAATATTAAGGCTATAAGAGGAAATTGAAACTACAGAGCAGATGAGATTTTCTAGGTAAAAAAAGAATAATTGACATAATTTGGGATAAAAATTATGTTTTAGATATCAAATGGAGCAGAGTTTCTCAACTTCACTACTACCGCTGTCATGTGCTGAATAATTTTTTGCTGTTGAAGGAGGCTGTGCACAACACAGGGTATTTGGCAGCATCACTGAAGCATTTACTCACTAGACTGCAGTAACACTCACTTTCTCTGGTTGTAACCAAGTATCTCCACACATTGCCAAACGACTCCCAGAGAACAAAACCACCTCTTATTTAGAACCACTGAAACTGAAGAAGGGAAAACATGAAATAGACTAAGAAAGAACATTCAGTATGGTAGGAAGAAAGCCAGTATTTTAATATCATGAAAACTAAAGGGGGCAATACTTTCAAAACAGAGAGAATATTCGTTTGTTTTTAAAGGCAGTTAAGTTTAATCTTGGACACGGAAAATAATTAATTAGATGTGACAATATGAATGTCTGTGATTGAATTTGCCATAGTAAATTCAGAATGGTATGGAAGCCAGTTTATAATAGGTCAATGGGATTCTTCAACTAAAAGAGAAAATGTAAGGAGAGTAAGAGTAGAATAATCTTTTATGAAGTTTAGCTGAAATAGGCAAGTAGAAAAATAAGGCACCTAATAGTAAGGGTACAAGCACAGAGAGCAAGTTATTTTGATAAGATGGAGGATTGGGAAATTGAGGAGGAAGAAAGAAAGAGAATAACACTGGTGGAACAAAGTCTGAGAAGTGTAAATTCAAGAGATTAGGTGGAGAAGTTGACCTTGAGCACACGATTCTTTTAAGTCTAGCTGTAAGGATGGTTTATATGTTAGTTATATTTTGCTTTATAACAAATTATCCCCAAACTTAACGGTTTGCAATAGCAATCTTTACTATCAGTTTCAGTACACTAAGAATTCAGCTACATCTTAAAAGAGTTATCTACTTCAGGGTTTTCACAGGCTACAGTCAAGGTATGGGCCAGGAATACAGCCATCAAAGATCCACTGCAAAGGGATATGCTGTCATCTCACGCATTTGGTTGTTGGCAGGGTTTAGTTTCTTGTGAGCTTTTGGACCAGGTACATTAAGTTTTTGCTAATGGCTGGAGGCTGCCTTCAGTTATTTGGCCTGTAGGCCTGTCTAGGCAGCTTATAACATGGCAGTTTCCTTCATCTGAGTGAGCTAGTCAAGAAGAGTGACAAAGAAACAGAGAATGAGAAAAAGAGTGCAAAACAGAATTATGTTTTCTATAATCTAATATTAGAATTTATATCACATCACTTTTGCCATATTTTGTTCCCTAGAGACAGGTCACTAGGTCTATTACACACATTAAAGGAGACATATACAAAGCCATGAAGACCAGTAAGTAGACAGACATCATTAGGACCCATTTCAGGAGTGGCTTCCTACAGTATGGAAATATGAACATATTTATAATTGATGTGCACATAAAGTCGAGAGAGTTCACACATTATGGCCTCAAATTTCTCAAATGTGTCACTCAAAGAAGGAAAAGTATTAACTAGAGGACTGAAGAAAAACATGAAGATTTGAAATGTCTTCTGAGGTAAAGAGAAACTGATGAAAACAAGATCAAGACAAGAGTCTTGAAAGAGTTGAGAGATCAGCTAAAATCAAGGTCAATGAATTTTTTTGGCACCAATTTATAGTTCTGGAGACTTGCTGTAGTCCTTATATTTAAAAAAAGGTTTAATAATTTCCTCTGTAATCTGTATATGAAAAATTAATCATTCAAATACAGGTTTAATTGGAGAAGGGAAGAAAATAATAAGAAAAAATTACAAGTGATTTTTATCATTTTTTTACTTATACTCATCTTACTCATTAAAAAAGTTATTCAAAATAGTATCATCATTTGTATCTAGATATTTATGAGGACACACTCAAGAGGGGGAAAATCAAAACAAAGCAAAACAGCAAATCACACAGAATGACCCATATCTGAATTGATGCATTTTCCGTCAGCAATACTTTATAGAGTTGATAGACTTGCATATCTTTTTCATTTGTATAAACAACCTCATACACAAAGAGGATTCCTTTAATAACAATATATAAAAATATTTTTCTAAGTATATTAATCATAGATTATATGGAATAATGAGAATGTATTAATTAAGGTAAAAACAGCTGGTGTAAGAAAGGGACTCAAAATATAATGGCTTCATAGACAGAAGTTTGTTTCCCTTTTATGTAATAGTGTCTGTGTAAAAAGTTCAGTCTAGTGATATAGTTCTGCTTCACACTGCTGTTCAAAGCTCAGGATTTCTTGCATCTTACTGTTCACCCATCTCTAGTTATTTCCCTCATCTGCCTGGCCAAAGTTGGCATGAGCATGTTCATGGAAAAGATGAAAAGAGTGTAGAGGATTTGTAGCCACTGTTTCTAGGCCCACATCATGGTACACATTACTTCTGCTCACATTCTGTTAGTAAGGACATAATCTCTCACAGGCATTCATAACTGCAAGAGAGTCTGGCAAGTGTAGTCTCTAGCTGGGTAGTTAAGCTAGGGGCTATATTTCTATTACTATGAAGAAAGGAAAAGGGATTTTGGTGAACAAGTAATTCTCTGAGTCAAAAGAGAGTAAATTAAACCAAATCAGTATTATTCAAATAGCAATTTGAATAAATGTGCCAATTTTTCTCCATAAGTTGCACAGATAAAGGGATAAGTTTAAGTTTTTTGTACTGCATAATAAAAAGCATAGTTACCAAAAATATAAGGACAAAACATATATTGTGTTTCTTTTTATAAGAAAGTATTTGTCTTAAAAGTCAAACTCTCTTCTGTACCATTTGACAAGAAAATATACTAAAGGTGGAAGAAAAACAGTCAAGCTATTATGAGAACATATGGAATACCACTGCAATTATTCCTAATCACCCATTTTATCCATGCTTAGCATGCAAATGATGTAAATTTTATCAATACCAAAGATAGCTGAACAACTGAGTTGTTGCAAAATTCTTCTCCATAATTTTTAAACAAATATATTTTGTTGAAAAAAATAATATTTATAAAGCAAATGAATGACTGACTTGTATTTTACAATGACAAAGACATTTATAATTTTAAGAGAAGTAAAATATTAATGGGAGGGAGATGCATCTCTATGGAAGGATCCTTTTTTCACAATGTTTCACATACATACTATGATCAATATTTTCATACTAAAACTGAGGGTGTTAAAACTGAGTAGAGAGGGAGTTAAGTGAAAGAAAATCCACAACAATTAGTCCCAGAGAAACCTAGAATTCTAGTCATCACTTTCTAGCTGTGTGACTTTGAGTAAGTAACCTATAATTCAATCCAAAATAGGACTCACCACCCATTCTCAGTTTCCATCAACTAAGGGGAGATAATATCTATATGCTAGTGACTCTGAACGAATTAAGAGACATGACTTATATAAGAGCATACAGTAGGTACTCAACTGTTTTCCTGCCCTCCTCATCAAAACATAATTGTTTTAGTTATCCACTGATGTATTCCAACCCGCTCATAAACTTAGGTACATAAAACAACTGAGTTTATTATACTTATTATTCTATGGGTCAGAAATTCAGAGGGTTGAAATGAGAAGAGCTTGTTTCTGCTTCACTATGTCTGAGGCCTCATCTCAGGTGATTTGAACAGCTGTAGATAGTTGTGACAACTTGATGGGTACCATATATATGAGGCTTCAGTTTTTGATGTTTGCTCAGTTGATTTCCACATGGCTTTGGATGGGCTGAAATATTCAAGGTACCTTTTCACTACCAGGTCTAGTGCCTGGGTCTGATAGCCAGAATGGCTCCGGGTAGGCCTGGCATCTCTGTTTCTCCCCATGTAGTTATATTGAACTTCTACATAGCATGGTGATCTCAGGGTTTTAAGATATCTTCTGTGGCATCTGGCTTCCCCCAGAGTGAACTGAAAGACCAAGGTGAAAGTTATATGTTTGCCTCAGTGTTGTTGTAGCATCACTTCTGCCCAGTTCTGATTTACTGGGAGGAGACACATCTTGGAAGGAGGAGTGGCATACACACAGAAGTGGGGCTGAATTATTTGGGGTCATCTTTAATGTCTAGCTACTGCATAAATAAAGCTACAAATGGTACTTCTTTTTTGTTTGTTTCCCTGCTGTTTTCAGGACTTATTTGCTGAACCTCTAACCCAGGCTTTTTTGAATATCATATTTTACAGAGAATTGGTGACACAAAGACAGGGAGATGTGAGTAGGGGGAAGAAAATTGGTTCTTTATGAGAAAAAATAGACAGAAAATCAGTCAAACATTAACAATTGTGTGTGTGTGTGTTGTGTGTGTGTGTGTATGTGTGTGTGTTTATGAATAGAGAGATAGAGAGAGAGACAGGTAGATTAGATAGATAGATAGATAGATAGACAGAACTCCACTAAGTTGCTTTACCAGCCTTAAGAATAATTATAGACTCATTTTGTTTTAATAATTTAAATAAATTTTCCAAGGCACTGGCAGGGCACCCATTATATTTTAGTGCTTCTCTTTTCTTAAATGGTCCATAAACCCCCAGAGCTCATTTAATCTAAAGAAATCTGTCCTGCTTTCAAATGTGAAGGAGAATGACAACTGGAGAAACTAATGTCTTCCTAAAGCCCCAGCTTTCTATTATGTCTATTTCAATTACAATATACATACCCCTATTGAAATTCCATGGGTGACTTCTCCATTCAGCAATATACTAGATGGTACTCTACAGGAAATTGTGATTGCTGCTGATCTAGTCCTTGACGTTGAGTTGGGTTTCTGAGTCATACTGTCCTTCTCCTCATGGCTATGATTCTAAAATGTGGCTTGGAGGTAGTGATTTGTGGAGTCTGGTGACCCTGAGATCATTTTACAGGGGTCTGTGAGGTCCAATAATAATAAGACATTCATTACTTGATTATTTCACTTTCGTTCTCTCACAAGAGTACAGCTAAATTTTCTACTGTGGATTTGGAAGATCTGTGTAACTCAGTGAACCAATATCCTCCAAATGTATCAATGCATGATGTCATAAAATCATGCATGATTAAAAGATTCATTCAAAATGCATCATAGAATAACTGGTGTCAATGTAAGTGGGTACAAAATGTTCATCAATATTGTTTTAGATTCCATACTGGAATCTAAACTCACCTTTTGGAAACCACCACTTATCAAGTTATGGTATATCAAAGACTATTAAAAATTATGTTTAAAGTTTTTAAACTATCCTTTCATTTTCCAACTACGTATCTGTGTGAGTCTGAGTATTTTTCATATACTCTAACTAAAATAACATATCTTAACAGATTGGATGCAGAAGCAGACATGAGAATTCAGCAGGCTTTTACTGTACGATATTAAATATATTTGTAACATGTAAAAGATGTCATTCAACTTTTTTTAATTTTGAAAAATATATGCAATTTATGTTAACAGGTATGACTTTATTATTAGTTTAAATTAATTACCAAATAAATACTTTTAAATGTCTCCATTTTTATTACTAATATATTAAATGTTGAGAGATATAATTCATCATCAACAGAGCTCTTGAGGGAGCACTGATAAATTTAAGAGTATAAATAGATCCTGAGCCCAAATGTTTGAGAATCACTGCCAGGACTCATTCAGAATTCAGTCAGTGCCATTGCACTTAACCAGGAGGATAAGGCCAGAGCCCCACGGAACACTTTCTCTCAGGAATCCTTGTTTTTATGCAAATGTGGCCACTTCTGAAGAACCAGCTCTCTGAGCCATATTAGGATCCAGTCACAAATAGCCTCTTTTATAACACATCTTTCCCACCTGGGATTGCCTGCCTAACGTGCTTGTATTTACATAAGCAAGACGTCAGGAGTAAGTGAGTGATCTTTGGAGACAAAATATCCTGTCCTAAATAGAAAAAAAACTTAAGTGGCAGCTTCATTCCATAAAGTCCACCTGACTGGGCCCCCTGCTGCTCATCAAACTTGCTAATGGCAACATGCTACTAAGATGAACTTAAGCAGAATCCAAATGACTGACTTTGGGTCAGCAAAGAAAATGTGTCTTATGACAGGCCATGTTAATATCTAACTATGTGGGCAAATACTAATTTCTGAAATATATATTAATAAATTATTAACTTTTAACTAAAGTAAACTCTTTATAATATGTAAATTCCATTAATGCAAATATACTTATATATGTATGAACAACACTCATAATTTGCGGAACTACTCACCTAGAAAGATAAAGATATCTGTGTATTTGACAATATGCTTTTTATTGTATAAATTATATATTTAATGTTTTATGGGTTTTTATGCAGTATTTTATAAAAATAACCTAGTAAAACAAATGATTTTATAATTCTGATTTGAGATATGGCATTAAAATAGCTGACAAATTTTTTTTTATTGCTCTATCACAATTATATACTCAGAGTTTCTCCATTTGAAAGGGATCTCAAATCTAGTTTTTACAAAACAAATATTCAGCAAAGAAAATAGATATGCTGTTAATTGTTATACTTTGCCCTAAGCTCTAGTTAATTTTTGGTTATATGCATGGCTTAAGGTTATGTTGCAAGTTTAGGTGCTTGTTAAGTTCCTTGTGTTCAGGATTTATTTCTAGTTAGTTTATTACTTTACATATCTGTTCATTTAGATAATTATCTGACACCTGCTCATGGCAGATTGTTTTGACAGATTATATTGGCTGAGATCAGTTTGTCACCTGCCATCTGTCCAGTAAAGGTGAGTTCAAAAGCTGGTAATTTCTGCACCATCAAAAGAAATCCTTTTTGATGAGTTAGAATTTTTTCTTGTTCTTAAGAAGGTGTTGAACAGAAAAAGTAAGGTATTGACAAATATTACAGTATCTTTAGTCTTTATCTGGTATAGTTATTTATCTGAAATGCTACCTCACCATTTTTTTGATTTAATCAGAAGGAGCATACTATATTAAAAGAGAACATGTTGTTTTAAATTAGATATTTGGCTTGGCTGGCATCTTGAACAGCTTTAAACAGCATTATTTCCTTTTCCTTTTGTGTTGAGTTTTTGACACTTGAGCTAACTCTAAGTACTTAAAATGAAAATAAATCTTTTTAAAGCACATATATAATATTGTTCATATCATTATGAAATTAGGACAGCTCTATTGTTATAGAGTTTTTGGAAATCCATGCAAAGTAAATAACATTCAATGAGGGGAAGATTAGTAAGTTACTCAGTGTCGACTACATAATAAATAAAATTGTACTTTTAGCAGCAGTGATAATTATTTTAGATTTTTTTGAAAGAAAATAAAAATTTAAAGAAAACTTGAAAGCTAACTTCAACATTCATATAAAAGTGAAAAATTAAAAAATCAGTAGGTTCTGTTTCTTAAAGTGGGCCAATATTCTTATTTTTTAAATTAAAGAAATAATTCTAGTGGAAGAAACAATTATCAATTTATTTTTATTTTACTTTTGTAATAATTTAGCCAATATTACTTGAGCACTTACTATCTGTCAGACATTAAGGCTATGGTATTCAGCAAGAAAGATCTAGTCTCAGCCCTCCTGCCATGCAAAGTCTAGATTTTATTGTCCTAAGTAGTCAGGCTGTGTGCTTTCATGCCTCTAACTGTTGCTACTGAATAAGCACATTTTTGTAAACTTTGTGAATTGACCAATAACAATTGTGAAACCTGTGTTGAAAACAAAATTAGAACATATTGAGACATTTTCAAATGTGTCCAATGACTTGTGAAGTGACCTGTACTTTGAATATATATTTATTAGAAGGGAAAGGGCCAAGGTTTTTGCTACCCTTATAAATTCTCTCTAGTTATCTGGCATGATAGGAATTTTTCACAGACTGCTCTGAGAAAGGAGTCCAACACTGGCTTAGAATACTCTATTGGACTATGGGGAGTTAAAAAAAAAAGAAGCAGAACAAGTCCTTAAAGACCTTCTGGTATAATGGGAAGACAGCACCAACATAAATATATGGATATAAACACAAGTGACTCCAAGAAATAAATATACACAATCAACTGCTGGACCAAATGCTCTCTCAAGGGCCTCTTTGTGCTATATGATCTCAGGATTTGTTGAACCGCAGCTTTCTAGAGGAATATACAAAACTCTTAGAGTTCCAAGAGGCATGAAGTTTGAATAACTGAGAATTCTCAGAGCCTCTGTGCAAAGGCTTCATCAAGGATGTGAGCCTTAGGTCATACGTATCAGACACACAGCATCACACTCATCAAAAAGCACAGCCAAATTGCCACCATGCCGACATGCTGCCAAAGTATTTAGCAGAAGAATGAAAGATACAACCAACTGGGCCATTGTCTACATGGCATGGAAGAATTGCTCAACTAATTTTTTTGATTGATGTGACCAGTTGTTTTGGCACTGTGTCAAACCCGCATCATATACAAGTGCCCTGCATGAGTCATGACAGATTCCAAAGATGCTCAGATTCCAATCTGGCTACATTTTGAAAACTGGGATTAGAGATATTTTTCCAATAAGATTTGTTGACTTATTTCTGATCTAACCAACAACATGAATTTTGCTTCTTTAATTTAATAAGTGATTTATCTTTAAAACCCAAGCCACATATCATTGTTTATTTTGTGACCATATATGGAAGAAAAATTGCAGAATATTTTGTACTATACACTAAAAAGTAATTTTATCAGGAAAAGCTTTTACTTTTTTCTAATAAACAACCTTGTATAGAATAAGTTGAATGACAACAAATTATCCTTGAAAAGTAATACTTGGGGGTAGTGACACCCACTGAGTATGGCAATAGCTGCGTCACAAAGCAAGGGGGCATAAGTACAAGCACACACCAGAAGTAACTTTGGTTCACTTAAAATGGCACATATTCGAAGTAAACTCAGGAAACAAAAGTTATATAAATCTTTAGGTATAAAGTGAGCAAATGGAAATAAAAATAACTAGATACAAAATGAAAATCATGCTTGCTGGGAAAGACAGACAAACTCTTAACAGAATAAGGAGTTTCAATTGCAAGCACAGAAGATCTGCAGAGGAAGGCAGCCTCAGTTGGTTTCCTCTGTCTTGTTCTTGGGATAGAGCTTTTAATGACACAAAGTAGATTAGTCAGAAAGTACTAGGTTTGGTGTGTGCTAAACATAGTCCTTCACTGGAGAGAGGATATTCTTCTGAGCTCAAATAAATTCCCCATAGAAAAAGATATTGGTGATAAGACAGAAAACATTAATAAGCATTACAATATCATAATTAAATTTGTAATATACTATACTATCTATGGAGATGAGACCAGGAAATCTGACTTAATGTCATATTTGTCTATTGAGGAACCCAAGTTGATCAATCAACACCTTTCTCTCATTGTTTGTGGACACTGAGATTCCGGAAGACCAAAGGATTCTTTTCACAGTCTTATAATGATGGCCAAGTGACGAATGGCATAAGGTTCTAGAGCCCTGGCCAAGTGCTCTTTCCATTAATTGCATGCAAACAGGCTAAAACGAAAGTGAATTTTAAGCTATTGACTTTAACACATCATAATAAATAATTTTACATAAGTGTTCTTTAGGTGAGCCATCATTTTCTTTTGTGTTATTAATTTTTAAACATAAATGGAATTTCTGGGTTTCTTATACTGGATTACATTATAGACAGGATTGAACATGGGGTAAAATAACTCTTTTAAAATGAAGCATAGACTCTGTTCATTTAGACTGTAAACTGAGTTCCTACTGCTAGTAATAAGTTCTTATGAGGTCTGACAATTAAGTTTGTGAACTCACCTTAGAAAAAGTGTAACATACCTCGTTGCTGGATATCACTAGAGTCACCTTTGAAGTACTCCTCCTAGAAAGCTATGCATCAATGCCAGCATGCAGTCTACCCATCAAAACAACTTTGAAACTCTTTTTCTGGAATGGCCATCAGAGTTATTGCCACGAGAATGCCAGAGTTTGAATTAGAGCAACGAACAAACATTACATTTCTTATTAAACTTGGTAAGAGTGGAAGCTAAATCAGGGACATGTAAGTCCAAGTTTATGGGGATAATGCCATGAAGAAAACAGTAATATACAAATGGATTAAACATTTTTCTGAGGGAAGAAAAAATGCCACTGATGAAGAGAGGTCAGGATGGCCAGTAACAAGCAGAACTGATGAAAACATTGCAAAAATTCATCAAATTGTGTGTCAAAATCATTGACTGTGAGATGTAGCAGACCAAATAAACATCAACAGAGAAATGGTTAGTTAAATCTTAACTAAAAATCTTGGCATGAGAGAATTATGTACAAAAAATGGTCTCAAAGGAGTTCCTTGCATGGTGACAATGCACCAGGTCACACAGCACTGTCTATGAGGGAGTTTTTAGCCAGTAAAAAAGATAACTGTATTGGAACACCCTCCCTACTCATCTGATTGGCCCTCAATTATTTTTTTCTTTACCCTAAGATAAAGGAAATATTGAAAGAAAGATTTCGATGGCATTCAGGACATCAAGCATAATAAGATGACAGCTTTGACGGCCAGTCCAGAAAAAATGTTCCCCAATTGCTTAGATGGATTAACTGGGCGCTGGCACCATTACATATCTTCCTAAAGGGAGTACTTCAAAGGTGATCATAGTGATATTCAGGAATGAGGTATGTAGCACCTTTTCTAGGATGAGTTCATGAGCTTAATTGTCTCTCCTCCTAGTGGTGAATTACTTAGTTTTTCTGCCTTTCAATTAATTCTGAAAAGTTTTCTCTTGTTCACTGTTTCTTCTCACTCATTTTTCTAATCTTCCAATGCCCTTCTCCTTTTTGCCATATGTATGTTTTTCAGAGCAGGCTGGCTGAATTCCAAGGATAGTATATTGACCACTTTATACAGAGTGGATGTTTGGCCAGCAAGTTCTCTTCATTTACTTCTGAAAATGTCAACGGTATGGTTAATTTTTTATTTCAGTTAAAAGGCAAATATCTCATAATGGTAGGGATGTACCCTCCCTATAAGAAACGCCTTTGTAAATGGAGGTAACACTGAACATGCTTAAAGACTGTAGATAGAAGAAAATTCTGCGAGGTCAGTAATATAAGAAAATCTGAAGAGATCATTTAAGGTAGTTCCACAGTTAAGTAGTGAAAATATCAGGATTTTTCTCTTACTTTGCAGAAGTTTTCAGTTTAATGAGGTCTCACTTGTCTATCTTATCTCTTATGGCATGGGCACATGAAGTTTTGATCAGGAATTGGTTGCCAGTTCCTACTTCCATAGGGGTGTCTCTTGCATTTTCTAAGGTTCTTTTAGTTTGAGGTTTTATATCTAGGTCTTTGATCCATTTATAGTTGATTTTTGTGTATGGTGATATGTAGGGGTCCTGTTTCAATCTTCTGCATGTGGTCAGCCAGTTTTCCCAGCACCATTTACTAAATAGGTTCTCCTCTCCCTAGTGATTATTGGTGGGGGTCTTGACAAAGACTAGGTGATTAAAAATTGAGGTTTTAGCCGGGCTCGGTGGCTCAGCCTGTAATCCCGCGCCTCTGGGAGGCTGAGGTGAGTGGATTGCTTGAGCCCGCAGGTTCGAGACCTGCCTGGGCAGCGAGACCTCATCTCTACAATAAAAAAAAATCAGCCGGGCGTGGTAGCGCATGCCTGTAATTCCGGCTACTTGGAAGGCTGAGGCGGAAGAATCGCTGGAGCCCAGCAGGTCGAGGCTGCAGTGGCCGGGAGCGGCCACTGCACTCCAGTCTGGGCGACAGAGTGAGACTCCAACTCAAAAAAAAAAAAAAAAAAAAATTGAGGTTTTGCTTCCAGAATCTCTATCCTGTTCCATTGGTCCATATGCCTATTCTTGTACCTATTCTAGGCTGTTTTGATAATTGTACCCTTATAGTCAAGTTTAAAGTCTGGAAGTGTGATACTTCTCACTTTGTTTCTTTTGCTAAGGATTAGTTTGGCTATTCATGGTTGTTTTTGTTTCCATATGAATTTCTTCATTGTCACTTCCAGGAGTGAGAAGAATGATGTTGGTAATTAAATGGGTATCACATTGACTCTCTAGACTGCCCTTAGTAGTATAGACAAAAGTTTTTGCCAACTGTATATCTGACAAAGACCTGACATTCAGGATCTACAAGGAACTCAAACGTGCCAAAAGGAAAAAAAACAGTTCCATTAAAAAGTGGGAAAAACTTATGAATAGCTACTTCTCAAAAGAAGATATATGGGCAAGAAACAGACACATGAAAACATGCTCATCCTCACTAAACATCAGAGAAATGCAAATCAAAACCACTTTGAGATACCATCTAACCCCAGTAAGAATGACCATCATTAATAAAACAAACGACAACAGATGGTAGTGAGGATACAGAGAAAAAGGAACACTTCTACACTGCTGGTGGGAATGCAAACTAGTGCAACCTCTTTGGAAAACAGTGTGACCATCCATATGGCCCAACAATTCCCCTACTGGGAATATACCCAGAGGAACTCAAATCATTCTACAAAAAAGATATCTGCATACACATGTTTATTACAGCACTATTTACAATAGCAAAAACATGAACCAACCGTGCTGCCCATCGAAATGAACTGGATAAAAAAATGTGGTACATATACACAATGGAATATTATGCAGCCATAAAGGACAAACATATGGACTTTGCAGCAACTTGGATGGATTTAGAGTCTATCATACTCAGTGATCTATCACAGAAAAAAAGAACAGAGTGCTACATGTTCTTACTCATAAGCAGACCCTGAATATTTACCATAATATTATAAGAAAGGGATTGGTAGCAGTGGGATACTGCCAAGGTGTGAGAAGGCACAACATCAAAAAGAGTACCTGATCTCAAACCACGCAAAGAGGGGACCAAAGGGAGGCTCATACTTTGCCTGTACGATGACCACTTGTATACTTAATCCTGAATTTTTAAAAAAAAGACAAAGAAAAAGGAAATAGCAGAATTTTGTATAGTGTCTGATATTATCTGGTTGTTTTGGCTCTTGAGGTTAAAACTGTAAATGACCTAAGACAGCTTAATACAAATTATTTGGAACATTTTTAGTATAATTACTAGAGTTGAGTTTTTTATAAGTGCATGATCCATGGAGAATTCCATTTTTTCTTTCTTGCTTGGGACCTGTCTCCCTTTTAGTTACTCTGCCAGTCATTACTTCCCCAGATAAATAGAAGGAGCTGATTTTCAATATTTCCAGTTATTCCATGAGTTGAGGAATTTATTTTAAGTATTTTAATTGTGTCTGTTTTCTTTCTTGCTTCTAATGTTTTCTTGCAAAGTGGCATATTCTTTAAACTGAAAATGCAACTATGGATTTTCAAATAATATATTAGGTAAACATCTTGTGATTTTAAAAATGAATAATATATGTTATGATAATTTTTGTTCAGTAATAAACTTATAATTAGACCAAAGTCATGTACATAAATATCAAGTAAATATCATGCAAATAATATTTAAGATTTTGTGTTGGAATAAAAATATCTACTAGTAAAAATAGAAGTTGAATTTGTTTATATTTAAAGTTCCAAAAACCAGGTTTCATGGTATTTTATGTTCCCAGCATGACCATTCCTTTTATTCCATTTATACTAAAACATTTGGGATACCTCATGGGCAAAGGGTATTATATTGGGTGCTATAAGAATATGACATTGAAATTTACTCATAGTCTACTGAAGACCCAAATAAGGTAGACAGGGTAAGTGTTGCATGTGGAGGACAGACATTCATGCTATAGACTTGGCCTCTTGCTTATATACTCGCTCACTCCTCCAGAGGTGAGAAAGGCTGATTTATTTAAATAGTGAATAGGAAATTGGAAAGGAGCTGTAACATATCTTAGATCCAAATGTATTTTTGTTTACTTTTGGATTTATAAATTTTCACAAGGAAAGGCACCTACTGTAAGAAGCTGTGTATAGGGGAGAGGGAGAAGAAAGCTTGTGAACATGATAGAGTGAATTCAATACAAAGATGAAGTAATAATTTCACCAGGATAGTTCTCAAAAATCAGCTCTAATTAGTAATATAGATGACAATTTCACTCTATCTGACTGAACCTCAAAAACTATAAAAACAATATAAAACAAGAGGGAAAGTTATTAATGTTATTACAGAGGCATAAATATAGCATTCTGACAGCAGAAAAGACATGTATTTCTAATGAAGATGTTCACAAGAAAACTTCATGGAGGGAGTAGCCTGTGAGTCGAGCTTGGAGGAGTCCAGAGAATTTGGACAAATGGTGATTGGAGACCAATAAGGGTGAAAACATAGGAGTGAGGAAATATGAAAAGTGTGCTAGAAATACGAGCAAAGCAAGCAAAGAAATTTGACAAGTGCACTGGGTTTGTAAAATTCTCCGCCCAAACTTTAGCAGTCTTGATCTCCCAGGAAATGGCAACTTCATCCTTCCAGTTGCTCAGGTCAAAAACATGAATCATCTTTGACTTCTTAACCCACATCCAACCTGTCAGCCAATCTGTTCATTCTGACTTCAAAGTAGATTCAGAATCCAGCTTTTTCTCAATCTCTCTATTGGCCTCAACCCCAAAGGCTTCAAACTCAGATACA
Organism: Cephalopachus bancanus; assembly: GCA_027257055.1. Lineage (NCBI taxonomy): Eukaryota > Metazoa > Chordata > Mammalia > Primates > Tarsiidae > Cephalopachus > Cephalopachus bancanus. The sequence goes on along the minus strand of JAPVLO010000031.1, from coordinate 6,209,078 downwards.
AAACTCAAGGATTTTTAATGATCTGTAAGGCTGTGTATGTTATTACCTTACTTTTATCTTTGACAAATATTCACCTCTCTTTGAGTTCTAGCCACAGTGTCCTCTTTATTGATGTCAACCAAGAGGTAGTCTCAGTAACTTTATATTGCATCTCTCTCTGGTTAGGACATTTTCTCCAGGTATCTTCATAACTTGTTCTCTTATCCAGTTTAGGCCTCTTCTCAAACAGCACATTCTCAGTTAGGTCATCCATGGCAACCCTAGTTAAATCAGCAACTCTGGCCCACATCCCAACTCCACACTCCTTTATTTCTCTTCCCACTTTGCTTCATGGCATCATTAGCTGTTTCAAACTGGGTCAATTAAGCTCTGCTGTGGCAACTAGTCACCCTTGAAAGAAGCCCTTCAAATTGTCTCAAATTGAGGCCGGTGGTCCTGGCCTTTGTGTTTTCATACCTAATGGCCTCTGATTACAAGCATTTCCCTATAAGTGGGAGGAAATTTGCCCAAGAGTGTTGCCTGCTGTAGAGGACAATTGCCACTAAGGGCACAGTCTCATACAACATTCTATGTATCCATACAGATCAATTGTGGCTCAGCTGTATGTGATCTTCTCCCTGGGACCCAGGACAATGAATATCCTATATGGGAACCTGTTAATTGTTTTAGCAGAGAAAAATTTAAAAATTGGTGAACCACAAGCTGGCTCTTAAAGCTGTTTCCTAGAATTGTCATGTATCTTTCCCATATACATTTCATTGTGTTCAAAGCAAGAAATACTGCTGAACTTGACATTGGTGAGGTGATGCAATATAATTTTAATGTGTCATGGAAAGGGGCATTGGAATATTTGGCAAATAGTAACATCATCTACCACATTATTTGTCAAAAAATAGACATTTCCTTGGATATTATCTCTTGATGTATATCTTAGGTAAGGTTCCTAGAAACATACTGTAAGACGGAGACTACAAGCAGAAAGGGGGTGCTCTCTGAAAATATACATGTATGGAAGTAAGAAAGACAGGAGTGGGAAGAGGGAGTTATTGATCTTTAGTGTGGTTAAAATTGAAGTCTCATTCTACCCCACAGTAAGTTCCAAAGCTTGGAAGACCTTCATTGTCATCACAAATTGATGCCAGTGGGTCATACTTTTGTGTTTTCATATCTAATGGCTATTGGTTGCAAGCATCGTCCTAAAAGGGAGTGGAAACTTGCCAAAGGGAGTTCCTTGCTATAGAGGACAATTGCCATTGATGGTACAGAAATGAACAGTCCGTCAGCCAAGGGTTTCTGCAACTGGGGAGAATGGGGATAGATTGAGTATACCTGCTCTGACCAGGATATTTTGGGACAGCACCATAGTATCAATTGTCTTCATTAGAATGAGATGCCTATAAAGGCAGGACTGTTGCTTGTTTGGATTATTGCTACAGCCTCTATGCTGCTCACATGTGACATGTTCAATATTTGTTGAATGAATAAACAAGCAAACGAATAATTTGTATGAAATTTTAGGTTAGAAAGATAGAAACAAGTAAAGTATAGAGGTTCTTCACTAACTAAATAAGGAGTTTATATTTACAAGGAATATACATGTTTAGAAGTATGCATCAGGAGTATTGATCAAATAGCAGTGTGTGCAGTGTACTGAATGTGAAGAAAGAGATGCTAGGAATGGCTGAGGGGAAGCTAGTATCATACTCCTTGGTAATATGTTGCTGATAACATGAGACTGGAGGTGGGAAAGGGTGGCACATGAGAACTTTAAAATGTCTTATAAGAATAAAAATTTGGCAATATGGTGGGCAGACAAAAGGAGAACACAAAATTCAAAGATGTCATGGAAGGATAAGATCTCAATAATGAGATAATCAAATAAAACAAACATAATTAAGGTAAAAACGCTTCAAGAAGAAAACTGTTTTTTCCTTTTTAAAAAAGATAACTGCACATGCATGTTTATTGCAGCATTATTTACAATAGCAAAAACGTGGAACCAGCTGTGCTGCCCATCGAAAGAGCACTGGATTAAAAAAATGTGGTACATATGCATGATGGAATATTATGCAGCCATAAAGAAGAACAAAATGAACTTCGCAGCAACTTGGATGGACTTAGAGTCTATAATACGGAGTGGTCTATCACAGAAACAAAGAACAGAGTATCACATGTTCTCACTCAGAAGTGGACCTTGAACAATTATCCTACTACTATGAGAAAGGGATTGACAGTAGTGGAAAACTGCCAGGGAATGAGAGAGCAGGATTTGCAGTAGTGGGAAACTGCCAGGGGAGGAGGTGGGGCACACCTCATCAACAAGGGTACCTGCATAAGAACATTTGTATACCTGACCCAGAATTGTATCTTTAAAACAAAAAATTAAAATAAGATACTTGTAGAACCTGGCAAGATAAAATAAAAAGGAAGAAGAAGAAAACTGAAGAACATTCTCTAGTTACCTCTTAAGAAAGAGACTTGAGGAAAGACTAGGGGACAGACTACAAGACTTGGAAACACAATATTAAGGACAGCAATATGTCCTGTGATGTATGTGTCATGTAATTTTATATTTTTCTGATTAAAACTATAAGAAATAAATTATTTTCATCATGTGATCTGTTTGTAGAAAATTAAAAATCTTAATTGTACCAAACTTTGGTATCAGATACATACTGTAGAATTGGATTGTAACAAAAATGTAGAAACTACCCAATTACTTAGAAATTATTAATTACCCCCTGTGAAACATCTAATGAGGTGGTAATATGTTTTTGGATGGATCTGATCTTAGATTTCATATATAAAACTAATTCTAAATGTTTTAAATGTTATTTAGGAATTCAAAGAAGTGCTACATGGTAAGTCAAATATCTGGCGATGGTATAGTGGCATTTCCATCAAATTGGATGACTGGGAAGAGCCTTACTTTACAAATAAGTGTTCTCCATGGTCAGTCAATAATACATATGCAATAAACAAACTGTAAGATGAGAACATTTTGTAACTAATAGGAATGGTAAATATGACTTCTCTATTGGCTTAGAGATACTAATGTCAAATGTGGTACAAAGGTATATAAAATATATTAAATTGTTTTACAAATAGTGGGTACTCAACAAATGATAGAAATATTATGTTAGTCAGTTTTAATCCATAACAACATGGAAAAGGATGTTCTGAATATGTATTAATATTTCTAAATATTTCTTTTATTTATATAACTTATATGGCTTACCAAATGCTCAAGATTAGATTACAATAAAAATGCTTAACACTAAAATTAGCAGTGGATTAGATTCTGTATTTTCAAATAAAAATTACCTGTTCATTACTTTGAGTTTTAAATAAAGTTATCTCACTCTCAATCTTCAGCTATTATATTGCATGGGTTCTATCAAGTCATAAAATACCAAGGTTATTAGGAGTTGATTTCTTATGAAAAACGCATACTTCCAGTGCTTGGCACAGGATCTGATGAAATGGATTGCTCAAAAAATGGTTGAACTGATTAATTAATACATGCAGATAAGGATTACAGAAAATTGCAGGTAGGCAAGATTTCAGTTACTATACAGATACTCTGTTTTTCTTAATTTAAAATATTTATTTCTAAATGCATGTAGCAGCATAAAATTGTATTTATGTATTTTGACCAACATGAATGTCATATTTTTTTACATTGATTTTTTTAGGGCTAAACAAATGATTTCAAGTTCTTTCTAGCCTATGGCTAGATAAGAATATGATGTATTTCAAAAGGATCCACATACCTTTAAAGTATGACTGAAACATTTCTCAAGGCACTAAAATAAAAATAAAGCCTTCTTTTAAAAGTATTTTGCTCACCTTTCTTTAAAATAATGGGAAGGGGGTTAAGAAACTTGGGGCTTATTGAATCCAGCACAGCCTCAATCCCATAGTAACTTATTCAGGGGTGATATTGATCAATAGAGTCAAAGACATAAGAATCTAACTAAAATAAACAGTGTCTTTCTTGTCCTCAATGGATTCTTTATGAGTTTCCTGTAGGTAAGAACACAAATATGACTTTCCTTTAGAGATATTGTTTATTTCTATTAAAAACGCCTCAGGAATTCTCTAACATCAGTAAAGTCCACAGGACATTCAAGTGTGTTAGTTGCTTTTCTTAAGAATTGTTGAGGATTTGGCAGGTTCAGGAAACCTATTGGTTAGAAATCCAAACTCCAACTTTTTGATAGAAAAATTATTAGAAAAAATTTATGTACATTTCTTTAAATTTAGATTTTAACTGACACTTTTTAAGTATAATTTTGCTTTATAAGTAAAGGTTTAGTAATACAAAGTAATTATGATCACATGATTTTTTTTTGAATTAAGAATTATCTGACCACAAAAATTAAATACAACTTTCTCTGAATTAAATTTGTGTATCATTTGTAAATGTAGTAGTAAGATGCTAGAATCTCCTTGAATTAATCTTTTTGTGAGTCATATGCTATTTCCTGCTTGTCTTGTTCTCTTTGTAGTTTGGTATGTTTTCTTTTTTCTTTCACTCTTTCTCACATTCTTACTTTCTTTGCATTTTGTATTATATTTTCACATTTTTTTCTGTTTTAAGTTTTTATGTTCAGGGTATAGAGTTCTTTAGTAGCAAAAAAGACACAAGCATCAAAGAAGAGATAAGTTTGGATATCACTAGGCCAATGCATAACTTAAATCCTTGTCCTGATATCCCAGAGTCAATATGAATATGGAAATGAGAAAACACAAAACAGTGCAGAATAGTTTGGCTTTCCACAGTTAAAAATAAAATAAAACAAACTTTCTAGAATTCAGAGGTTCATTGTGGTATAGCTGCTAACCTCTCTGGGTCTCTTGACCTCTCAGCCAGTTTTAATGCTTGATCAAATGAGAAAGTCAAAATTAACCCCAAAGTTTTCCTCTCAGTGCATGGTTAATGTTTCCTTCTCCTACTTCAATTATGCCATCTTCATTATGCTTTCTTCCTCACTATCACAGTTGTTAAAATGAAGAGCCTCTCTCTGAGTGTCACAGCTCCATTATGCAGGCCTATACCTGTGCTGGCAGCAGGCTCTTCTTCTCACCTCATATTGCCTTTTGCTTGGGGAGGAGATCCCTGCCGTGCATCTCAAACTGAAAACTGAAAGAAAATTAAGATGCTGTTTGGATTTTGAGTGAATTATGGAAAACGGGCCCTTTTTTGTCTACCAGGCATGCTGGTATAAGCTATTACCCACCTTCTACTCCATTCCCTACGGTGGTAGCTGTCAGTATGGAAATCTCATCTAAACTTTTTATCAGTTTGTATCTAAGGCAAGGACATACACACAAACTTGGCATTTCTTTTAGAAAGCGGCGATATGTTGAACATAATGGGCCATGGCATGGTTGAGCTGGCCATTTTAACAACCTTAAGAGCTGACTTGAGGCATTAAGTTCCAAGTCTAGAAACTAAATAACAATTAGTTTCTAATTTAGATAAACAAGCAATCAGAATCAATTATTTGGTAGCAAAATGTGAGCAAAGATTAAATATGAACATGACTTATGTGAATCCAGTCACTGTTGAAACCACGGTATTTGATGGTTTCATGTTTCATTTGTATATCTTATTTTGCCAGTTGCTGATATCTTCACAGTTTTGCGTGAGAATATCTAAATGCACACATACCCCAGACACAACTGAAAGTTTGATATTTAAGCATTAAGAACCTAAGTCAGTTGGGAAGCTGAGATGCCCTTTATTCAGGTAGCAGCACAAATCTAAGCATGCAGGAACATAGACGGGTGAATGCTGGTCTTTGAAAAGATTAACTTGGTAGTGCAAATTACAAGGACCAATGGAGAGCCATAGAATAACCTCACAACTGCTGTGTTTGCTTAAAGTAATATTTCGGTGGTATTATTTGCAATATGAAGTAGGTAGAAGACTACTATACATTATGTTTTGATAATCTCCTACTAAGGAAAATTCTTCCAAAAATACTTCCAATTTTTTATACTTGAGGCCAAAGTAATGATAACCCCTGTTGAGATAAAAATATTATTGGAGAGGACAACACACAAAGCCATTGTTTACCAAAAACATCTTGTTTGATTTAGTTGTTGGATATTTGACAAGAATATTAGGAATCAGAAAAGTTAGACAACTGATGTGTAGCTGTAGAATATCACAAATATTGTTCACTAAGTCAGAAGAGTCTTTTCAGGAAATAGAAACCCAAAAAATTGTGAGAGAGCAGAGAAAATAGGCAAAAGCAAAGAGAAATATATTCTGTCTACCAAGTCTGGGCTATCCAAACTGGTTAGTCTCATAGAAGCGAATGTTCAAATAATTTTTTAAATTATGTGCTCAGCTTAGGCTAGAATATAATAACCAATTTTGCATTTGCATTTTTTATTTTAGATCAATATATTTTAAGAAGCATTTAAAATATGATTTTAAGATGAATATTAACTATATTTATGATATATAAAGACATTTTAAATAATTCTGCAAACTATTATGTGCCATACATAATTAAACTAAATTTAAATTAATTATATCACTAGATACATTAAGCAGGCATAATATATATTGTTTGATTTTAGGGCTATATAGTATAACAATATAGACTGAAATGCAACTCTATATTCCAGCTTCATCAAAAACAAGCAATAACCTTCCATAACCTGATGTTTAAAATGTTTATGTATTTTACTTTAAAATACTGATTTATAAGTATTTTAAATGTGTTAATAAAAGTAAGAATATTTCAGATTGCCTTTATAAAGCATATCTCAGTATAGTGGATGTTAAGAGTATTTTTAATATATGAAAAGTCAAGTTGGATATAATAATTATTTTTTTTAATATATTTTTAAATTAAGGTTAAATGTGTATTTGAAGAATTTCAGATTATATGTATATGATTCAATAAGTTGATGTTATTAGTTAATGCACCTTAGTATACAACTCAGTAGGTTAGTAGAAAAATGTATCTACCCATTTAGCCACTACCACAAGCAAGAAATAGAACATTTCCGATACCCTAGAGTGTTTCCTCATGCTTGTTCCAGCAAATTCTTGGTCTTCTAAGTAACAATGACTCTGATTTCTTTCATCATAAATTAGTTTTTCTTGTTCTTAAACTTTATATAAATAGAATCATATAGCATATTGTCTTTTCCATTTTTTGTTTTTGTTTTTTTGTTTTGGAGTTGGAGTCTCACTGTATCTGGAGTGCGGTGGCACCCTCAAGGTCACCCCAGCGTCGACCTGCTGGTCTCCGGTGATCCTTCCGTCTCAGCCTTCCAAGTAGCCAGAACTACAGGCACGTGCTACCATGAATGGCTTATTTATTTATTTATTTATTTATTTATTTGTTTATTTATTTATTTATTTATTGTAGAGGCGGAGGTCTCGCCAAGTTGTCAGGGCTGATCTCAAACCCTCGGGCTCAGGCAATTCTCCTCGGCCTCCCAAAGTGCTGGGATTACAGGCTGAGCCACCAAGCCCGGCCAGCATATTGTCTTTTCTATGGCTCTTTTTTTGACATACCTTTGAAATCCATCTATGTTATTGTTCATATAAGCACCTATTTTTTTTTTTAAACTGGTGAATAGTTTTCAATTGCATGAACTCATCCCAATTCACCTATTATCCCCTTGATGGACATTTTTGTAGTTTCTGGTTTGAAACTATTATGAACAAAACTGCTATAAACCTTTCCTGTACAAATCTAATAGGAGATAAACATTTTTATTTATCCTGGTAAATACCTAGGAATGAAACTGCTGGTTCATAGAGTAGGTATGTTTAATTTTTTTTTTGAGTTGGAGTCTCACTCTATCGCCCAGACTGGAGTGCAGTGGCCACCGCAACCTCGCCTGCTGGGCTCCAGCGATCCTTCCGCCTCAGCCTTCCGAGTAGCCGGAATTACAGGCATGCGCTACCACACCCGGCTGATTTTTTGATTTATTGTAGAGATGAGGCCTCGCTGCCCAAGCGGGTCTCGAACCAAAGGTGCGGGATTACGGGCTGAGCCACCGAGCCCGGCTGGTATGTTTAATTTTATGAGAAACTAAGCTGTATGCACTTTTCCTAACTGGTTGCACCATTTCACATTCTTATTAACAGCATATGAAAACTTTGTTCATTCCACATACTTGTCAATATTTGATGATGAAGTCAGTCTTTTATATTTTATTCACTGTAGCTGGTATGAATTGGTATGGCAATTTTAGTTTTAGTAATGTTGTCTTGCTAAAGTACTTAAGATAGCATCACAAGTACTAGAAGAATTTTTTTAATCAGATTAATGTAAATAGCAGATACGGGATAGAACATTTTAAGGATTTTAAGAATTATCAGAATATTTATCCTCTTCATTTTTAAAAATTTAACTTAATATTTCCTTTTTTATTAGGAGTTTCCCATAGCTCTGAATCAAATATTAAATTACCAAGATAAAAACAATTATAACTGTATATTCAGGCAAAACCATTATGCTACTGGTGATACTGTACCAAGCAATGTGAAACTGGATATAACTTTCAGTTTGTTGAAACACAATGTAAGAACACATTTATATTAATGTTAGTCAAGAGATCTAAATGCAATGAATATGAACTAGGAATTGTCAATATACCTTCCGGTTATTAAATTCTGTGTTTTGGGGCTGGGGACAGAGAACTGACCCTGGAATCCCAGCTACTCAAATGGCTGAGGCAGGAGGATCACTTGAGATTAGCAGCTCAAGACCAGCCAGGGCAACACCACAAGAATCTATCTCTAAAAAACTAAAACAAAGTAAATGAAATTCTATGTTTTTCAATAATATGCTATTTTGGTGTTAATGATTATTCCAATTTTTAACACTACAATGAGTGAAGAGAAGTATAAAACAATAAAAGAAAATCCAGGGAATGGACGATAACTATGACAATTAATGTTAATATTTGTAAAGTGATATTTCCTTCAACTAGTCTACTTTTGCATCAGACTCACAATTATGTACTAATGCTAATCTTTCCACAACAGTTTCTTTAATGTTAGTCTTTCCGATACCTTGGTAAACCGTCACTGTTAAAAATGAATCTATCAAAATTATTTCAAAAGTAAAATATTCTGTCAGAAAACAGTACGGGTATCAATGAGGCCAGGTAGTTATAGATAATCATATCAACTTTTTTTCTCTCTTGAATGGTTGGAAGAATTGTTCAGTTGTTTGTTTGGGTATGGCCATAGCCTCCAGGACTTTACCTATTCAATTATGTCTGAGTTGACATCTGACTCTAGAGATTTCAAAGATTATAAGTTATTTCCCCACTGGTATTGGAGGTATTAAGTCCAACTTGGGAAGACTTTGACTTTGCATGGAGGAGTTAAGAGATTTCAGTAAAAATTATAAAACTGTGTAAAAATAATAAAGCCATAACCACAGGACATAAAAGTCTATCTGAATTCTTTAAAGGGTTATGAGTAATTTCCCTTGAATAAACAAGTTACTCTGAAAGGGTTCTAAAGTAATTTAGCGGGAAAGCCGGGAGAGCATATGAAAACCCACATGGCAGGCAGGATCACTTTTTTAAAAGTTTGTCAATCTAATGAGCACTTAATTAAAGTCAACAGAGTCTCTAAGTCTCCAAGTAATTTTCAAAAAGAGCTTTTGGGAAAGGGAAGATTTTTCTTTATGCTTGTCCTCTTTTTCTCTTATTCTCCATTTGTCTGATAACTGTGGAAAGCCTTTATAATATTATCTTTGGGGTTTTATTTTTATTAACTCTTTCTTTCATCCTGTAGCTCAGTTTGAGACTGATTAAATATAAGCCTTTTTTTTCCCTCCTACTAAAATAAATATTGTGATCTTAGAAAAATATGAGGTCTTATCAGATTGGTTGGTTGACCTCTAAATTTGAAGTCTTTTGTTGATTATATATGTGTATCTCTTTTCTTTCTATCTCTTTCTCTGTAATCACTTTTCTCTCTCTCTCTCTTTCTCTCTCTCTCTGTCTCTATAAAATCTCTCTCTCTCTCTCTCTCATTATTTGTATGTAATATATATAATGTATCTATAATACACAATATTTCAGTTTGGTCATCTCAGATACAGTTTTCATCTACTCATTTCTTCTCAGAAATGACCAAAATGAAAAAAAAGAGGGAAGGGGGACACCCAGAAGGCTGCCAAAAATTAGAGAAATGGAAGGGAAATAGTAATCATTTAATAATTTGTTAAGAAAATATAAATTATCAATTTATATAACCATTTTAGAAAGTTTGAGAAATATAAAAATGTCTAATCTTTAATAATCTCACTATACAGAGACAATTACTGCTTTTTATGTGAATGATTTACTCAGTTTCTCTTTTTTGTATCAACCAAGATTATGTTTATGAGTCTAGAAATGACTCCTTCTACTCCCTTCCTCTATCCCTCAGCACCTCCTCTTCTTCTATCTGTTGACATTGGTTGGTTTCAAAGGGAAGTGAAGAAGTCTCCCAAGAAAATAATTCAAACATTTTTAATTTCTGAGGTTCAGATGAATACCTGAATCTCTGATAAAATTGTGGAAATCAAGATGAATGTATGAAAAGATTGTGAGATCACTAAGAGAAAAATTCATCCTGTGATTGGGGACAGAAAAAAAACAACAGGGCCTGAGAGATTAAGACGCATAAAGTTTCTAGGTGAGCTTTGGTTGTTACTAAAACAGTGCAAAATCAGCCACACTAAAGACATTTGCGTGATCAAAGGAAAGAAAGGCCATATGAGCATAAACAAAAAGTAGGCATGATATTTTATGCTATATATTAATGTTTTTTTCTAAAATTTAATGCTACTCTTACATATTTTCAACTGATAAGCAGTAGGTCCAGACTAAGATATCTGATTTCCAAACTCCTTCCTTTTAATCACTATATGAATTTGTCCCTCTTAAAACTAGTAGGCAGGCTATTAAACAATATTGGTTGCAAGTGTCATTAATATTTTATTTAATATTTTAATTTATTTTATATTTAAGTAGCCAAAAATTATGAAATTCTTCATTTTAGAACACTTAAAATATTTTATTTGTTCTTGCTTGTGTGCTCAGGAACTAAAGCTATGAAACCATACATAGGACAATGATTTCCAGTGTATATGATAAAAATCTAAATGCTTACAAAAGAAGGTTCATCAAGGCCTTTAAAAAACAAATAAATAAAAAAACCTCTTGTGTTTATTATCACTGTATTCACATGAAAATTCATACAAGAAAGTGTTCTCACAAGCACAAGGGATCTAATGCACTCTTGTTACACTGTTTGCTCTTACACAGTCTCTAAAAGGTTAAGCTTTAATCCAGCCCTGCCTAACTATTATTAATTTTACATTAAGACACATAAATATAGAGAAGTATTACTATACATAGATTAGTGTTCAGGAATTCTCCCCAGTTAGTTCAGAGAGGAAAGCTAGTACAAATTAATTTGTTCATATTGCAACAAAGACTTAGTGAGTCAAAATCTTCATTCAAAGACTGACTGTACAATATCATAAAATGTCTCCTAGAATGAACAGAAGCTAGAGGGATGAAGGTGCAACTATAATGGCTACTTGTGCCACTCCTTCACTACATGGACACTTAGGGATGTTAAGAATCATTAGATAGAGCGAGCATTTCATCTGCTGGCCTGCACCCATCCTCTCTTCATTGCTAGTAGAAACAAAAGGGGGTCGAGTGCTCCACTTTTTGCTCCCATACAGAATTTCTTCTCTAGAATAAAAAAAGTTTAGAATAGGACCCTGCAAACCAATGTCTTGTAGATAAATATACACCAAGAAATAGTAGAAAACTAATTTATACTGCTAAGAGAAATATATCAAGGATAATGCTAGAAAAATCAACAACAACAACAACAACAACAACAGAACAAAGCTGCCATCTGCATGTGCCTATTTGAGCATTCACTAGAACACACATACTTTAATGGAATAAAAAAGAACTATTAGGAATATCCCACTTTCCAGGAGCTGATGGGTGTAAAGCTTCAAGAAATAAAGTTATTGCAAATAAAAACTGCAATCTTTAAACTTTTTTACTTAGGTAGCTCATAAAATAAATTTGAAATTTATGTATTCCTCCTTGCATATTCATAAGCTGACATGTAAAAGTTCTTGTTATAGGTTTAAATAAGATTATTCTTTGATAATAGAAAGTTAAATTATTGCACACTTTTAGAAAATGAAATATGATGAGATTTGACTATAATTGGAAAAAAAATTTTATATATTGATAAAATAGATTTTAACTACCTTATTAAATAAAGTACACTAAATCTGAAAGAAATCACATAAAAGTTTTATGTTCTTGGCTTCATTCACTGTTATCTGGGAGAACATTAATTGTTTTGGAAAACATTCCAGTTACATTTAAAACAATCAGTGCCAGGAACTTCTATTACTTGGGCAGTTTGAATTTGAGATATTCCAACACTGGCCAAACAACTTGTTCCTAATGCCAATCTTCATTTTTAATGGAAATATGCATAAGGCAAGGAAAAACAGGAAGCCTTCATTAAACTATAAAGGAAGATGCTTCGTATCCAGTGTTTTGATTTTCCCTTTGATTTGCACTAGCAGATTTTTATTTCTCTGAACAATGTACCATCTTAAGGTTTAGTATAGATGAGAGATATGTATTTATAAATACACATCTAAAAGGCTAAAAGGACTATTTTGAAGGTAGGGTCATTCTCAGACAAATTGATTTTCTGGAAGAAAATTTATATAGAATTGGAATAGTTAGAAATTAATCCCCTAAAACTATCCACGCCTGTATACTACTCAAAAATTTCATAACCTAAAGAGTACTCTTACCTCTTCTTGAACTACTGAGTTAAGAAAGTACGCCCTTCCTAGAAGTTATCAACCTTCTTATGATAGGAATAACCTAAGAGATTTTCTGGTGGCAGCATTGAGAGAGCAGAAGATAAAGGGAGTGGTTGTAACTGGAATATCAGTTTCTTGCTGTGGATACTTCAGAACCCTGGGGAAGGCAAATTACTTATTTAGAGAGTTTACACAAGTATTCTATCTGGAGTTAAAGTTAGGTATCTAAAATTCTGAGAGTTCCGTTATCAATGAGATTAATTCATTCATTGTGCTTTCCAGCTGAAAGGGATGCAGGAATCACATGTCTTATATCTCCTCTTGAAGCCTACATTCCAAACCACACAATCTCTAGATATCTCTGCTGAGGGTTGCTGACAAGGGGGTGCTCACGATTAGTGACCACTGAAGTCAGCTGGAACTGCACAGGTTCCAAGACCTCAGAGAGCCAAAGTCTCTTACCACACTCCGGGCCTTTTTAGGTAGGCCCTGCACAGGAGTGCAAGTGTGCACACACAAAGAGAGGAGACACACACAGAGGCACCCATGAGTGTCACTGAATATAAGCTTTGGATGTCAGCCTATACCTTCAAGAGTTCTAAACACTTGATCTGGACTCAGTTGATTCCTTCCATGCTCTGACAGACTCTGAAAAAGTCCAGGTGCTTCTTCCTCACTCACATCCACCAGGGACTTTTGGGGGGGGCAGCTATGTGGCCAATTTAAACCATTACCCTTCATTCAGCTAACAACTCTGATTCTTATAATCTATCCCACAGCTCTCTACTCTTCAGCCACATGAATCGCCCTGTCCTTCCTTTCAAAACTTTCCCTTATGTCCTCCAGATTCCCCATTTAAGAATAAATAAGTACAGCACCACCCTCAACTTCTCCAAACAATAATCTCCCATGTTCTCTTATCTGAAATCTAGTCTTCCCCAAGGACACTCTACACTTGAGTAGAGTTTTCTTATTATTCTGCATTCCATGTTTTTTCATGTGATTTTTTTTTTCCTCCCAAGGCAACCTTCAGAGCATAAATGGGGAGCAGGTTGCACAATAAAAGGATAAAAAGTGTTCTAACCAAGGGGATTTGGACAGAGTACTCATGTTATGTACAAAACATCTTCTAATCCTTTTAGTCTGATGTATCTCCCTTCTATCAGTCCCCTTCTGCCTTTCCTCATGGAGATGGGTTAAAGTGGGTTAAAGCACATTTTTTGATACTCCTCTTAACCAGAGGAGTCCACATCTTCTTCATTTGAATCACAGTAGACTCCGTGAGGCTTGACCCAAAGAATAAGGCAAAAATGACACCATGCCAATATCTGGGCCCAGGCCTGACAATACCATCAACTTTCTCTTCATGCCTCTTGGGATAGGTGTTTGCGGAATCCAGCCAGCATGCTGTGAGAATGCCCAAAGAAGTCCCTTGAGGAGACCCATGTGGGGGAAATGGGACCATTAGATGTCAGCCCTTGAGAAGCTCCCAAATGACAGCCAGTGTTGACTTCTCAGCACTAACTTGTTTGTGAACTGTTTTGCAAGTGGATTCGCTGGTTCCAGTAGAGTTCTCCAGATGATGCCCTATGAAACACTGATGAACTCTTCTAAATTGTCGATTTGTGAACAAAATAAATGATTGTTGCTTTAAGTCACTAACTATTGGGGTGGTTTATTATATAGCAATATATAAAACAGAGATACTTGCCTACCTACCTAGCTCAAAGTGGCAGATTCCATTATTTCATTTCTTATTAATATTCTCATCTTCAAATCCTGCTAACCTTTTTCTGACTCTCATGGGTAAAATGTAACATGAGTCTACTCAGCTGTCTGCCAGCACTCTAGCTACCTGTAAGTTGGTGATCACAACTATAATTCCATAGTTTCCAACTTCAGATGGTCTGCATCCTGCTTAGAAATCCAGTATTTCCTTATCCACTTTCTCTTATTTTCCACAAATGTTTTAAGCCTACTCTCCTTTTCTCAATCCTTTGATTGAGAAACTTAATCCTTCTTTCAGCAGATTAACTAGACTCCCAGCTCATAGCAAAAATAGAAGCCAACAGATGGAAACTCCTCCCACACCCTGCCAATTATTCTGGCAGTTTCCCTCCCCTCTTTTCTTCATCTTCGTCTTCTTCTACTTTACGGTGTTTTTCCAAGTAGCACTTAGGTATAGTTAAACATTCCCCATATTTAAAAAAGACACATTCATTTTACATTATCCTGCAGGTTTAATTCTTAGCTCTCCTTACTACCCAAAATTCCCAAAAGTACTCTTGGGTGCACTGCTTCGACTTGCTTTCCTTTCCATTCCCTCTACACCCACTTTAGCTTTTATCCTCCTCACTATTATATTAGATGTTTTGAGTTACTTTAAGGGAATACCTGAGGCTGAGTTATTTATAAAGAAAAGAGGTTAATTTTGGCTCATAGTTCTATAGACTGCACATGAAGCATGGCACTAGCATCTGCTTATGGTGAGGCCTCAGGAAGCTTACAATCATGGTGAGCCAGTGTGTCACATGAGGAGAAAGGAAATAAGAAAGGGGAGAAGAAAGTGCCAGACTCTTTTAAACAATTAATTCTAACTAATAGACTGAGAACTCACTCTACAAAAAGAAAGGTAACAAGCCATTCATGAAGAATAAACCTTCACCTCTAATACTGGAGGTCAAATTTCAACTTGAGATTTGGAGGGAACAAACATCTAAATTATATCAACTACTGAAATTGATTACAGTGTGGCAGCTACATACTCCGCTACTCTAGGTAGTCTTTAAACCTTATTTAATTTGATTTCTCAGCAGCTCTTGATTTTGTTGCTCTTTTCTGAAATGTTCCATTCCTTTGGCAACTATTAATTATTCTCCAAATTTTATTCTTACCTTTTTGAATGCTCCTTCAAGTCCACTTTGCTACCTCACTAAACTTCTCTTGCTCCTTAAATTTAGGATTATTCTCAGTTCCATGTTATATTCTCCCTGGTAACCTCATGTGATCCCATGATTTCAAAACTTATACTTCCAGCCCAGATATTTCTCATGAGATCTAGGCATATAGGAATATACCTGCAAAGTACCTATGGATATACCTCAAATAACTTGCCCAGAAAAAATGAATCATCTTGAATACTAAGTATATGCATTTTCCTATTTTCTTAAGTGGTGAGATGATCCTCTTGATCACTGAAGTCAGACTCAGTCATCATTTTGACTCTTCTCTATTTCTTTATCTCATATCTGACTATTGTCTAGTCTTGTGAGTTGTACATTTGAATTAGCTCAAATTTCTAAATTCCTTTCTATTTCCAGGTTAGAGAAGACTTATCTTCTTTATATCAGAGCTGCAATTTGTCCACTACATTGCTAAATTATATTTCTAAAACTAATATATGGTCATGTAATTCTCTCAGCCAGGATTCATTAGTGACTGATCCTTCCAAGGTCCTGCTGACCTCTGCAGCTTTGTCCTCTACATTTCTAGCACTCTCTTGCCAGCCACCAAGCGGTGTTTGTTCCAGCTATGCTTAATGCACCTTTACACAATTTTTCTCCTGTGAATAACAGTAACCAGCCTATCCCTCACCCACCAACCCATTGACCATAGTAATTCTGGTCACCTTTTTTGGCCACAGATTAATCTTTCCTTCATCCAGGAAGTTTTATTGAAGCTGTAAAATCGAGATTGCACATTCATCATACATGATCTTCTAGCACACTAATTAGCACTCCAGAGAGTATTTATGACATCATGTTGCAATATCTCTCATCAGTCGATTCCACTAATCTGTGAACTTTGTGAGAAGAGACAATGTGTTACTTGTTGTTTAGAATTGTATTCTCACATGCTGCACACCTGTCAGCCTTCATGCACCACCTTTGAGCAGGGACTCCAAGACCACCCAACCACAGACTTCGTCACCCTGAGTTGATCAACAATTGATTACGTCTGGAATTCTAGATTGGAAATAGTTTTTCTTCAGAATTTTTAAGACATTGACGTGGAGAAAAACAAGACCAGTAGTACGGCCCAAAACTCTTCAAAGAAGCAACAATTATCAGTAATCAGAGTGAAAAGAAGAGAAAAATCCATTAACCTGTGTTGGAAACTAGTCAAACTCTCACCTCTCTACTGGTAGCCTCCAGACACAGTGGGGAAGATGAATGAGGGGATTTCAGGAGTTCTGTGCTTCTGCCATGAATTTAGAAAGCCTCTGAATTTTGCAGGACTTCAGTTACTCATGGGAAATTACCTTACCCATAGCCACTCTCGGCCAACATCTCACATGATATGGTGCAGGAAAAAAGAAAGATTTCAGCAGCACCAACCACCATTTCCCAGGAACTCAACACTTGAGGGTGGTGTGACTGCTTTCTACTGGCTTGGGAGATGACAGGCCTCAAGGGCAAACTCCAAAACTATAGAGAGTTCCTGATTGGGACAATTGCCTTGAGAACACCTGAGCCCCTGAGGCCTGCTGCACTTTCACATGTGGAAGGCAGATTGCCTGAGGCTAAGATGGGAAAGCCTGGTGGGACTCATTGCTACAGCAACCTCTCACTCTTCTGTGCCTGCTATACATGACAGCATTACTCCAGTGACCTGTAACTCCCTCTTAATCACCACTGGGGTAGCCAAGCGTGCATTCTTGTTTGTAGGGTGCTCAACCTCCTTCCCCTTACCCCCTGAGTCCCTTGAAGGCTTATAACATACAGAGAACTTGAGTAATCCCCAGAGCCTAACACTCTGCCTAGGATGACTGGGGACTTCCTTGAAGCAACACATGCCAAGGATAAAGCTCACAGCCACCATTGCAACTGACTTTCTCCCACAAGCACCACCTTTTAGTTGGAGGTCAACATTAAAGCTCACCACATTAGATATAATACCTCAGCTCTGGCAAAAACCTGATCCCAAACCCCAGCAAACACAACTTTTCAAGCCACTCCAGCCACTCAGGATGCCATGAGCCAGAGCAGGTACCCAGCACAGGACCATCACAGCTGGCAATTTATAAACTAACACCACCAAGGCTATAAGCAAGGGAACCCTACTGTGCCTATGTCAGCCCCTGCCAACCTAAAATAAGAAAAAATTTTCTGCCCAAATGAAAAGAAACCAGAAAAATAATTCTGACAATATGAAAAATCAGAGTTCTCCAACACCCATACGACTACATCAACTTTTCATCAACAAACCCTAACCAAAATGAAATCTTTGAAATTCCAGACATAGAATTCAAAAGGTTGAATATAAAATTGATCAATAAGCTTCAGGAGAAAATTAAAAACTGAAATAAATTTTACAGTACCATTCAAAACATCAATAAAAAATTCTCCAAAGACTTATAAAAAAAAAAGCTGAAATTCTGGAAATGAAAGAAACACTTAGGGAAGTATGAAATGCAGTGGAAAGTTTTAACGGTAGACTAGAACAAGCAGAAGAAAGGATAACAGAACTTGAAGACAAGGTTTTTGAATTAACTCAATCAGACAATAAAGAAAAAAAAAATCAAGAAAACAGAACATAATCTCCAAGAAACGTGGGATTATGTAAAATGTCAAAAACTAAAAATCACAGGTGTTCCTGAGGAAGAAGAGAAAATGATAGAATTGGAAAATGTATTTGAGGGAATAATGGAAGAAAACTTCTCTAACTTTGCCAGAGATCTAAACATCCAGACAGAAGAAGCCCAAAGATTTCCCAGAAGATTCATTGCAAAAAAGGTTATCCCTAAGGCATTATTATCCAGTTATTCAAAGTTAATGTGAAGGAAAGAATTTTAAGAGCAATGAGACAAAAGCACCAAGTGACTTACAAGTGCAAACCTATCAGACTAACAGCAGACTTCTCAGAAGAAATCCTACAAGCCAGAAGGCATTGGGGCCTCATCTTCAATCTCCTCAGATAGCATAAAAGGGAGTTAAGGATTTTATATCTTGTAAAACTAAGTTTCATACATGAAGGAGAAATGAAGTCTTTCTCAGACAAGCAAATGCTAAGCAATTTGTCACCACTAGACCAGCTCTACAAGAAATGCTCAAAGAAGTTCTAAATACTGAAAGAAAAGATCAAAATGCAGTAGTAGAATAATGCTGGAAAACATAAATCTCATAGGCCTATGGAACATGAACACAATAGAGAAAATAATAAAATAAAGCAACTAGATAGCAATCAATATGATAAATGGAATAATACCTTACATATTAGTATTAACTCAACATAAATGGTCTCAATGTCCCAATAAGAATATACAGACTGGCAGAACAGATAAAAACAAACAAAAACAAAAACACAACACAACCTGCCTTCAAGAGACCCACTCAACTCACAAATATTCCTAAAGACTCAAGGGAATGGGGTGGGAAACAATATTTCATGCAAATGGAAACCAAAACCAAGCAGGAGTAGCCATCTTCATATTAGTTAAAATAGACTTTAAATTGACAACAGTAAAAAAAAGACAAATATTGTTATTTTATAATGGTAAAGGGATCAATCCAATGAAAAGACAAAGCAATTTTAAATATATATATGTCCAATACCAGAGCCCTAAGTTTTATAAAACAAATTCTACTAGACCTAAAAAAAGAGATACATTGAAATGCAATAATAGTGAGAGACTTCAATACTCTACAGACAGCAATAGACCAATTATTAAGACAGAAATTCCACAAAGAATTTCAGATTTTAGAGCAAATGGAATTAACAGACATAGAAGATCTCATCACAAATCTACAGAATATACATTTTTCTCAGCATCACATGGAACAGTCTCCAAGACAAACCATATGATAGGCCAAAAATCAAGTCCCAATAATTTTTTAAAAATTTAAATAATATCAAGCACCTTCTCAGACCACAGTAGAATAAAACTAGAAAATAGCTCAAAGAAGACCCTGTGAAAACAAACAAAAACAGGGATGTCAAACAATCTGCTCCTGAATAACCCTAGGGTCAACAATAAAATCAAGATAGAAATTTAATAATTCCTTGAAATAAATGACAACAATGAAACAGGTTGCCAAAACCTCTGGTACACAGCTAAAGTTGTGCTCAGAGGAAAATTTAAAGCATTGGAAGCTTATGCTAATAAGACTGAAAATTGCATGTTGACAACCTAACATCACACCTGATGAAACTAGAAAAACATGAACAAACCAAGCCCAAAGCTAGCAGAAGACAAGAAATAATGGGAATCAGAGCAAAACTAAATGAAATTGAAATAAATGAATAGGCCGGGCTCGGTGGCTCAGCTTGTAATCCCGCGCCTTTGGGAGGCTGAGGTGAGTGAATTGCCTGAGCCCGCGGGTTCGAGACCCACCTGGGCAGGGAGACCTCATCTCTACAATAAATCAAAAAAAAAAAAAAATTAGCCGGGTGTGGTAGCGCGCACCTATAATTCCAGCTACTTGGAAGGCTGAGGCGGAAGGATCGCCGGAGCCCAGCAGGTCGAGGCTGCGGTGGCCGGGAGTGGCCACTGCACTCCGGTCTGGGCGACAGAGTGAGACTCCAACTCAACAACAACAACAAAAAAGAAATAAATGAATAAAAAGAATCAATGAAACAAAAAGCTGGTTCTTTGAAAAGACAAATAGAATTGTTAGACTGCTAGGTAGATTAATTCAGAAATGAAGAGAGAAGATTCAAATTAGTTCAATTAGAAATGAAAATGGAAGCCGGGCTCGGTGGCTCAGCCTGTAATCCCGTGTTTTGGGAGGCTGAGGTGAATGGATTGCCTAAGCCCGCAGGTTTGAGACCTGCCTGGGCAACTTGGCGAGACCTCATCTCTACAATACATCAAAAATTAGCTGAGCGTGGTAGTGTGTGCCTGTAGTTCCAGCTACTTGGAAGGCTGAGGCGGGAAGGATCACCGGAGCCCAGCAGGTTGAGGCTGCGGTGGCTGGAAGCGGCTACTGCACTCCAGTCTGGGCGACAGGGTGAGACTCCAACTCAAAAAAGAAAAAACAAAAGGAAAAAAAATAAGAAAATGAAGATGTTACAACTGATGTAATGGTAATTCAAAAGATTATCTGAGACTATTATGAACACCTCTATGCAAACAAACTAGACAATCTGGAGAAAATGAATAAATTATTGCAAACATACAATCCAAAACACTGGATCAGGAAGAAATAGAAACCCTGAACAGACCAGTAATGAGTAGTGAGACTGAAGCAGTAATTAGAAGTCTTCTAGCCAAAAAAAAAAGTCCATGACTTGATGGTGTCAAAGCTGAATTCTACCAGACCTTCAAAGAATAACAGAAACCAACTTTACTAAAGCTACTTCACAAGATTATAAAAGAGGAATCTTCCCTATCTCATTCTATGAAACCAGTATCACTTTGATACCAAAGCCAGGCAAAGACAAAACAAAAAAAGAAAACTACAGATCAGTAACCTTTATGGACATAGAGGCAAACATCCTCAACAAAAGTATTAGCAAATCAAATTCAACAGCACATTAAAAAAATACACCAAGATCAAGTGGGTTTTATGCCAGGAATGCAAGGATAGTTCAACATATATAATTCAATAAACATGATCCACTACATAAACAGAATTAAACAAAATTTATATGATCACTGTAATATACACATAAAAAGCATTTGATAAAATACAGCATCACTATATGATTAAAAAAACCCTCTGCACAATAAGCAAAGAGGAAACAGTCCTCAAAATAATAAAACTCATATATAACAAACTCACAGTCAATACCATTCTGAACAGAGGCACTGCATTTCTCCTCAGAACTGGAACAAGACAAGGATGTCCACTTTCACCATTTCTATTCAACATAGAACTGGGAGTCTAAGCCAAATCAATTAGGTAAGAAAAAGAAATAAAGTATATTCAAATTGGAAAAGAAGGAAACAAACTATTAGTGTATGCCAACATTATGATCTTATGCCTAGAGAATCCTAAAGACTCTTTCAAAAGATTCTAGACTTGATAAATGAATTTAGTTAAGTTTCAGGATACAAAATCAACACATCCAAATCAGTAACACTGTTATACACCAATAATGACCAAGCTGAGAATCAAATTAAGTACTGAATTCCATGTGCCCATTGGCTGCCCATTATCTTCTATTGAGAAGTATATATTCATGTCTTTTGTCCACTTTTTAATGTGGCTGTTTGATTTTTTCCTTTTAGCACATTTGAGTTCCTTGTAGGCCTTTGTCAGATATACAATTGGTAACTATTTTTTCCCATTGTGGGCTGTCTTTCTGTTCTCTTGATGTTTTATTTAGCTCTGCAGAAGCTTTGCAGTTTGATGAAGTCCCATTTGTCTATCTCTTATGGCATGGGCACTTGGGGTTTTGGTCGAATTGGTTGCCAGTTCCAATTTCCATTAGAGTGGCTCCTTACAGTTTGAGGAGACTTACAGTTTGAGGTTTTACATTTAGGTCTTTGATCCATTAGAGTTGATTTTATGTATGGTGATAGGTAGGGTTCTTGTCTCAATCTTCTGCATGTGGTCAGTCAGTTTTCCCAGCACCATTTACTGAATAGGTTCTCCTCTCCCCAGTGGTTGTTGTTGGAGGCTTTGTCAAAGATGAGTCAGTTGAGAAATTGAGGTTTTGCTTCTGGAATCTCTATCTTGTTTCATTGGCCCATATGCCTATTCTTGGGCAAATACCAGGCTGTTTTGATTATTGTAGCCTTATAGCAAAGTTTAAAATCTACAAGTGTGATACCTCCCACATTGTTTCTTTTGCTAAGAATTGTTTTGGCTATTCATGGTCATTTATGTTACCATATGAATTTCTGTATTGACATTTCCAAGTCTGAGAAGAATGATGTGCTGAGTCTCACTAATCATCAGAGAAATGCAAATAAAAGCCATATTGAGATACTACCTAACCATGATAAAAATATCCATCATTAATAAAACAAAAAACAATAGATGCTGGTGAAGATGTGGAGAAAAAGGAATGCTACACTGCTGGTGGGAGTGCAAACTAGTGCAAACTCTTTGGAAAACAGTGTGGCGATTTCTAAAAGACCATTGAACATCCATATGACCCAGCAATTCCCCTACTGGGAATATACCCAGAGGAACTCAAATCATTCTTCAAAAAATATACTTGTACACTCATGTTTATTGCAGTGCTATTCACAACAGCAAAACAATGGAATCAACCATGCTGCCAATCAAAACTGGATAAAAATATGTGGCACATATACACAATGGAATATTATGCAGCCTAAAGAAGGACAGACATATGGACTTCACAGAAACTTGTATGGATTTAAAGTCTATCATACTGTGATCTATTACAGAAACAAAGATCAGAGTACCACATGTTCTCACTCATAAGCAGACCTTGAACATTTTCCATAATACTATAAGAAAGGGATTGCCAGTAGCAGGATACTTCTAGGGTGGGGATGGGGAGAAACACAACATCAATAAGGGTACCTGATCTCAAACCAGGCAAAGTGGAGACCAAAGGGTGGCCCAAACTTTGCCTGTGTGATGACCACTTATATAGCTAATCCCGAATTGTACCCCACATCTTTAAAATAAAAATTAAGGCAATCCCCTTGGTCCCCTCCCACTGTGGGAGCTTTACTATCCTCTCAATAAATCTTGTTTCCTAAAAAAAAATTAATCTAAATTAAATTTAAATTTAAAAAGTAAAAAAACCCACAAAACTGAATTCCATTTATAATAGCAGCAAAACAGCTAAAATTTCTAAGAATATATTTATCCAAGGAGGTAAAAGATCTCTACAACGATAACTATAAAACTTTGATAAAAGAAATTGTAGAGAACACAAACAAATGGAGAGACCTCCTATGCTCCTGGATTGGAAACCACCCATGCTCATGAATTAAATATCCCACATGTCACTCAAATTAATCTACAGATTCAGTGCAATCTCTATCAAACTATCAATGTCATTTTTCACAGAATCAGAAAAACAATGCTAAAATTCATATGGAACCAAAATAGAGCCAGAGTAGCCAAAGTGATTCTAAGCAAGAAGAACAAAACTGGAAGCATCACATTATATGACTTCAAATTATGTTACAAGCTGTAGTAACCAAAATAGCAAGGTACTGATACAAGAACAGACACATGGACTGATGGAACAGAATAAGGAATCCAGAAAATAAACCCAAATACCTACAAACCAACTTATCTTTGACAAAGTAGACAAAAACATACACTAGGGAAAGTACTACTTATTCAACAAATAGTCCTGTGAAAATTGGATAGCTACAAGAAAAAAATGAAACTGGATCCCTATCTCTTCTCATGTACAGAAATTAACTCTAGATGGATTACTTAAGTGTGATATACCACTTAACCCCAGTAAGAATGGCCATCATTAATGAAACAAACAACAGATGCTGATGAGGATGTGGAGCAAAAGAAATGCTTCTACACTGCTGGGAGAAATGCAAACTTGTGCAACCTCTTTGGAAGACAATGTGGCGATTTCTGAAAGAACTAGAAATTGACCTTCCAATCCCCCTACTGGGAATATACCCAGAGGAACTCAAATCATTCTATAAGAAATATATCTGCACAGGCAAGTTTGTTGCAGCTCTATTCACAATAGCAAAAACATGGAACCAACTATGCTGCCCATCAAAGCTGGACTAGCTAAAAAAATGTGGTACATATACACAATGGAATGTTATGCAGTCATAAAGAAGGACAAACATACAGACTTTGCAGCAACTTGGATGGATTTAGAGTTGATCATACTCAGTGATCTACCACAGAAACAAAGAACAGAGTACCATATATTCTCACTCATAAGTGGACCTTGTACAATTATCATAATACTATAAGGAAGGGATTGTCAGTAGTGGGAAACTGTCAGGGTAGGGGAGGTAGGAGTGGCAGTTGAGGAAAACTGCTGGGGTGGGGGGCACCTCATCAACAAGGGTACCCGCATAATGAACATCTGTATACCTAACCCTGAATTGTACCTCGCATCTTTAAAATATAAAAGTTAAAAAAAATGACTTAAATGTAAAAGCTGAAACCATAAAAATCTTCAAAGAAACCTAGAAAAAACTCTTCTGGACATCATCCTAGGCAAATAATTTATAGCTAAAATCTCAAAAGTAAGTGCAAGAAAAATAAAATAAAAACACATGGGACTCAAATTAAAAAGTTTCTTCACAGCAAAAGAAATAATCAACAGAGTAAATAGGTAAACTACAGAATGCGAGAAGATATTCACAAACTATATATCTGACAAAAGACTAATATCCAGAATCTACAAAGAAGTCAAATCAGTAATCACTCATAATGACTATTATTTTAAAAATCAAAAACAATAGATGCTGGCACAGATGCAGAGAAATGGGAATGCTTATACACTGTTGGTGAGAGTATAAATTAGTACAAACTTCTTTGGAAAGCAGTATGGAGATTTCTCAAACAACTAAAAGGAGATCTACCATTTGATCCTGCAATCCCACTACTAGGCACCTACCCAAAGAAACAGAGATCATTATATAAAAAAGGCACCTGAGACCGGCTTCGGTGGCTCAGCCTGTAATCCCGCGCTTTGGGAGGCGGAGGTGAGTGAATTGCCCGAGCCCGCGGGTTCAAAGACCCGCCTGGGTAACTTGGCGAGACCTCATCTCTACAATAAAAATCAAAAAAATTAGCCAGGCGTGGTAGCGCGAGCCTGTAGTTCCAGCTACTTGGAAGGCTGAGGGGGAAGGATCGCCAGAGCCCAGCAGGTTGAGGCTGTGGTGGCCGGAAGCGGCCACTGCACTCCAGTCTGGCTGAGTGAGACTTCTACTCAAAAAAAAAAAGACACCTGCACCACATGTTCATCACAGCACAATTCACAACTGCAAAGATGTGGCATCAATCTAAATGCCCATCAGCCAATAAGTGAGTAACGAAAATGTGGTATATATACACTATGGAATACTATTCAGCCATCAAAAAGAATGAAATAATGACTTTTGCAGCAACTCAAAAGGAATTGGAGAACATTGTCCTAAGTGAACTCAGGAACAGAAAACCAAACACCACGTGTTCTCGCGTATAAATGGGAGCTAAACTAATGATATGCAAAGGCATAGGGAATGGCATAATAACCACCGGAGTCTCAGAAGGAGGAGGGCCAGGAGTGGAAGGACAAAAAGATCACCTATTGGGTACAATGTGCAGAGGTCGGGGTGGTGGATACAATTAAAGCCTAGAGCAAACCTATGTGTATCCCCCTAAAGCTACTGAAATATAATAAAATGTCAAAAAAGAAAAGGATTAAAAACTTAAAAGTGCATCCACAGTGTGTAATCTTATACCTGGCACACTGTCAACAAATATTTTTGAATAAATAAGTGAATAATGGTCTAACTATTTTTCCAGTTGAGAAATTAAAGGCCCTAGAACGAATTAAAAGATACTACATTATCTAGAGTTGTGGTATCCTTCTCCTGCTAGCAGTTTGAAGTGTCATTTGACAAGAATTGTTTTTGAAGGTAAAATGTTGCACTAATGCACCTTGGAGTAGAGGCTTTGGTGAGAATGAGGGATCAAAGCTCTATTTCTGAACCTGTATCTCAACTTCCTGACTCTTCAAGCCCAAACCACAAGATTGCTCTTATTTACTTTTAAAATGGTGTTGGTCACTACATAAGTTGTTTTCTTTAATATTTAAACGATGGAGTATGGTTATAAATTTTATCTCTCTGGTGACTATTACACCATCTAGATGTACTGTTCATTAGTTCTTTGAAACAAATATCTCTGCAGTTATAATTGCCGTGGTAGCTACTTCTTGACAACTAAAATAAATGAGAAATTGAACATTTGTTCAGTTCTGTTGATTTTCTTAATCATTGAACCTCAACACATTTTTTTTCTACTAGATTTCAAACCCCTGATGTACCAGGGCTGTACTCTATTTATCTTTTCAATTTCAGTATATGTTGTAGTATTTAGTAAAATGTGGGTAGTTAATACATGTTGGGTGTGTGCATGATTTTAAAATTGCTCAATTCATTGCAAAAAATAGTAAATGAAAAAGAAAAATCACATCCATTACTTTACCATCTGCTCATGTAATGCCCACCTACTTTCTGAATACACTATGCATATGAAGGCTGATCAATTTTTCTGAAAAATAGACAGGTATCACTAAGAATTAAAGAAGTATATTTTCTCTGTTTGCAAATATATGCTATACATAATACCTGGTATTTTTTCTATAGAAGAAACATTATCAGAAACATAAACTTGGAGGTTGCCCATTCTGCATTTTATTACTGTGATGTCTATTCACACAACTGCCAATTGCTTTGCTTTTGATAAAGCATCTGTAATTACTTTTAATTCGAATATAAATTCCCTTTGTTGCCAGAAAACACTTAACCTTAGTTATGTTAGAAAGGCAAACAACATAAAAACTGGCTATATACATATTTAAAATCATAAGCATAAAAATACTAATTAAGATAAAACATACCACAGTCCCTACAATAAACACAAATTAATAATCCAATCAAGAATGTGAGCTCTTTCAGAAAATTATGACATGAATCATATAATCATACAAAAAATTAAGTTAACTAAAGTGATATGGAATTTGGTTAATGACCTAGTTAATTTTTTACACCTTTGAGGATTTTTTCAGACTACAGAAAACAAAATCTTCATCTGTTAATAAAGTAGATTTAAAAAAATAAGTTCTGTACTTTGTAGTTCCCCAAACAATCAATATATGGAGAGTTTTTATTTAAAAGCTGTCAACCAGAAGAAACTAGAGAATACAAACAAAATTACACTGACTATTCTTTAAGTAAGATTCTGAGATAGAGACAGACATTAGGCATTTCTGACAGTCTCTTGGAGATTTAAAACAGAAAATTTAGTTACCACTGTAGTGGCTACCACTGTAATAGATGCTGTGTGTTGCTGCCACAGGACTAAGGCATTGATTTCTCCAGCTGAAAAGTGTTGGTGGCTGACAGGTCTCAGATGAGTCCCTCTTCTGGAATAGCTTTTGTTGTGACTACATCAAATTCCCCTCTTCCCTGTGACCAATCCTGTACTTCCACCCACACACACGGCTGATTCAGAGAGCATAGCCAATGAACATAGCTGCACACAACTCAGTCTCAGAATCTATTTCCCAGAGAACCCAACCTAAGACAGACATTCAGACCAAAAATTTTAAAATGTCGGCTGTGTACTTTATAAGAGTAGTACAGTGGTCTGAGTGTAAGAAATCTGTCTTAATCTTTTT
This sequence comes from Cephalopachus bancanus, assembly GCA_027257055.1. Lineage (NCBI taxonomy): Eukaryota > Metazoa > Chordata > Mammalia > Primates > Tarsiidae > Cephalopachus > Cephalopachus bancanus. Next base: position 6,180,963 of record JAPVLO010000031.1, on the reverse strand, counting down.
TGTCTGAAATAACTTGGAAGGCACCTGACCATCTGGAAATGATTTTTTTCCTGATTTAACTGTTTGTTTTCATGTAGACAAAGCATTGAAGACACACCCAACCTCATGATTTTTTACAGTCTTGTCATATCAGTGTTGTCATTTCCTTATTTCTTCCTATTTTCTTGTATTTGGCATTTACTTTTTTTTCTACAAACAAATATATCCAAGATTTACACAAAGGAAAACAAAATTTTAAAAAGTTGTCAACTGATAGTATTTTTTAAGACTACAAACATGTGGAATTAGTCCTTTCATGACTGCCCAAATCAACAATTTCCCAAACTTCCTTGGTCATAAGAAACTAGGACACTTTTTAAAATAGGAGATTTCTATTCAGTCATTATGAGATAGGGCTTGAGAGTCATAGGAATCACAGTGAATCTTATAAGAGAAAATTGAAAAAAAAAACCAGCCTAGAGAGTAAGCAACAAATTAAAATTCTACTTCTGAGTGTTTCTCAAACATTAACGTGTACACAAATCAATGGTTATTTTGTTAAAGTGCAAATTTTACTAGTCTTGGACTAGGGCCTGAGATTCTGCATTTCAAGCAAGCTCCCGAGAGACACAGGTCATCCATGGAAGACTTTGAGTAGTGAAAGAGCAGCCCATCCGGAGCAGCTGGAAGAGAAAGTATTTCACATGTGTATATTGTTTGAGAGAAAGTGTTCTTTGAAGATTTAGTCCTTTACATAAGAGCAAAACTACTTTTCTATTCCCTTTGTTATTGTCTTGCGATTGATATCTGCAGAGAGACAGCAAGGCTTGCCCCCTTTAGTCCACATGAACATAGAACTACTGTTTGGTTTGATGACTTATCACAATTTCTAGATGCTGAAGATGCCTGTGATTCTCACTCCCTGAGCAAATCTTCCTCACTCAAATTCTCTGTGTTTACCTCAGATATTCTCAGCTGATCATCTTCTTTTTCATGTCCTTCAGTTTAGCCTGATGAATGGATTTTTAGAGGCTTGAGAAATATCCTATAGGAAAAGTTTTCTGTGACAAGTTGTTGGGTGACATACAGTATAACACTAGTCAATTATTACTTTGTTGTATGATTCAGTTTCAGAAAAAAATGACTAGTATATATGAATTGGTAGCAAAAGTCTGATGATGAGCATTAAATGGAGGTTTTAAAAGTTCATTTATTGAACCCATGTCCATGTTCTTTTCCAGTACTGCTTTAGTGTCTGGATTTTTTACTTTGGGTAGCCGCAAGTGTGTAACAGATGTGATTTAGACAGCTAAGCCCCTTATGTTGTTGGATTTTGTAGTCATTCCTATATATATGTAGTCATTCATATATATATGGAAATATGTATATATATATGTACATATATTTCTTTGTTTCGTTCTTTTTTCTTTTTTTCTTTTGGTCTTTTTTTGATTAAAACATGATGCTGTCACTCCTAGATGTCTTTATTTTGGGAACTATCTGGAAATATAACGAACTCCAATATAACTTAATTAAACCAAATAACAACTAAAGTGTCAGATAATGTGAGTCAAGTTCTCCATAAATAGGCAAGGTGTCCTCTTGGAACTTTCTTGCACTCATTTTTAACTTATTTGAATTGGGTGAAATTTTTTGGAAACTTTTCTAAAGATTGCTGAGCTTTTTATCTAATTTCGAGTCAGTTATTAATATTTTTTGCAAGGTTTTCCCCTTATAGTTAATTCCTTTTTTTTGACACAAATTTGGAAAATGAATTACTTGCAAAGATGTTCTTGTATTATTAATGTTCAAACAGCTACTATATTACAGGGTTCTTGTCTATGCCTTCTCATACTTATTTGTTCTCAAAGTATAATATGTTTTAGAATTACCTGGAAGGCTTATGTTTAAATAATAATAATAATAATAATAATAATAATAAATCATATTCCTGGGACTAACCCCTTGAGTTTCTAATTCAGTAGGTCTGAGGAGGGACCAAGGAATTTACATTTCTAACAAGTTTTCAGAGATGCTGATGTTGATGCTACTGGTTCAGTACACCTATTTTGAGAATCACTGTGCATCTCAGTTTTCGAGTTTCTCCTCTACAATATATGAGTCTTCCCTTACCACATCAAATGCTATCTAACTAGTCTACAATTGAAGAATAATGATTCACTGCCTATACATGCACTTGTATTAACAAACCCCTGAAATGTTATGCTGAGCTAAAACCAGACACAAAAATGAGCATACGTACAATTAAATTTATATACAAAGTTTAACAGCAGACAAAACTAACCCAAGGTGATTGGAATCAGAGTAGTGGTTATCCCTGAAGGTGTGGGCAAAGCAGCTGGAAAGGAATACAGGAAAGTTCGCAGGTGATGCGAATGTTCTATGGAGAAATATGGTGCTCTTTTGTTAAAAATTAGCTAGTTATATACTAAAGATCTGTAGTATTTTCTACACGTAACTTATATCTCAATTAATAAAAAAAGTTGATTGCAAAAGATTAATATGACTGCTGGTTGAAAAAAAATATCTGTTAAGCCAATTCAGACTAAAGTTAAGAGGATAGACTTAATATGGTTCTTCTCCCAAGGAAATTTGAATTTTCATGGATTATCAGCACAGAAAAAAATATCCATTTAATAGTGGATTTTAGGTATTCACTAGACTTGTGGGATAGGCAATTATTGGAGAAGGAAAGATTTTTCTGAGACCACTCTCAGAGTCTTTTCTCTATTTGCTGATTGGATAATCAGGACATCTTGAATTGTGATTCATTTTTCATTTTTTCAGAAGGATAAGCATTCTTCCTGAGGACTTCCTCACTTTCCTCAATAGTATAGGTCTCCCCCCAATCTAATAACCTTTTATTTCATTGTTGTATTTTATAACATCTTTCCACTCTGAAATTTTGTTGTTTACTCATGCTTCCTTGGCTGTTTTTTATTCCACTCAACCATAATGTTCACAGTATATCTCCAGCACCTAAAATAGCACCTTGAACATATTTAAAACTCAATAAATATTTATGAAATGAATAAAGAAATGGACAAATTTGATTCTTAACACTTTGTAGACTAAGCTCAACATTCTGGCCAGTTCCATATCTTTATTGGGTAACTATGACCAATGATGAATAATGTCAAACCACTGCCATGATTCTAGGGAGCTCAGTGAGGGAAATACAGTACACATTTAAATATAATCCCACATATTCTGAGTTGCTTACAATCAGACCTCCAATCCAGGAGATGGATGTATATCCAAAGACCATAAAACAATGGCCAGGCACTTTTTTATGGAGTATAATTGAGACCAAAAAAATATGTATTCTAATGTAGTTCCTGATCCAGGATTTCACAGTGCTGAACTATGGGTAGCAATGGGGAACAGGATGGACAATGCTAACATGGAATATATTTCATAAATTGTCTTTTGTTACTGTTTGGCATTCCTATACATACTAAAATTGAAATATTCAGCATTTCTTTCAGTTTCTAAATTTATGTAAAGTAAAAAAGCATATCTGTGTTAAAAGAAGTACTACCTTCCCCTTGGAAATTTCCAATGACTACATATACATATGTTCACCTTGGAAACTCGGAAAAACACCCACTTATGACTCACGAGAAATGTAGGGGGAAGAAAACAGCACAAAGACACCCCTTGGCCAGCTCCAGATAATGGCAGAAAGTGAATAGACAGCTTGAGATGATGGCTCTTTAAATTTTTTTTGTTAGGCTGCTACCTGAAGGATACATTGGCAAACATGATGTATAGAGAGTGTGGGTCTCAAAGTTAAAGAAAAATTACTGTTTCTAGGTTTTGCCACTAGTATCTTGCATGTCCTTGGACACAAATGACCCTCAAAATGAGAGCAATTATTTTGGACCCTGTGCAATAAAGCTACTCTGTGCAATAATAATATAAAATACTTTAAAAAATCAAAATATATTATTTAAATGTGAAGTAGTGTTTTTATTTTAACATTAAAAAATATATTCTTGTTCGAGACCCACCCGGGCAACTTGGCAAGACTTTATCTCTACAATAAATCAGAAATTAGTCAAGGATGGTAGCATGCGCCTGCAGTTCCAGCTACTTGGAAGGCTGAGGAGGAAGGATCGCCAGAGCCCAGCAGGTCAAGGCTGCGTTGGCCAGGAACATGCCACTGCACTCCAGTCTGGGTGACAGAGTGAGAGTACAACTCAAAACACAAATATATTCTTATCAGTAGAGGTAGTAATAATATTATGAACATACAAATAATACAAAGAGTATCACAAGGATAATTTAAAATTAAAATACTTGCTTTTAAACTCTGGAAGTGTATTTTTTCAATTGTGGTATAAAGTTATTTTCAAATGATGAAATAATAAAATTTAGTGGAAAGACCTTAAGGATTGTTTTATAATTTCTTCATTATACAATTAAGGAAAATTAGGCCAAGGAAAATTAGGCTTAGAAAAATTAAATGACTTACTCTAGATATCAGAGCTATTTATTTACAAGATTGAGACCAGAATCCAGAGGTTGCTATTTCAAGTAATTCAAGCAATGAAAATAACCCAGATAGTGAGATTTTCTTATTTATTTGGTATGTAGAAAGATTGGTCTTTAAATATTAAATTCCATTCTATGACTTCCTCAGCATATGACCATTGTAAAGTAACTTGCCATGAACTGGGGATTTAAAAAAATCTGAAAATATGAAGATACTTAGTAGAAAGTAGATTTTGAAGTCATTCCTATGCATGTGAAAATGATTTGTTTATAGCTTAGTCCCTGGTTTTCTTTTTAAAAAGGCAAAAATATTTGCACTATCAGTTAAACTTAAGGAACAATTGATCAGAAAAAGAAAATGTATTTGGGAAATCCATTTAGTAAAGTTGAGTCTTTTGAAAGATGTTGCTGTCATCACTATGGGCCATTTGGTTCACCTGCTAATTCCCAAGAACGTGTACATAGCAAAAGGTCTCTGCCTGAGGCGGTCCCTTCTAATGCTGGAGCCAAATCAGTGGAATGGATTGGATACACATAAATGTTTTGTCACCTTCCCAGTACCAAAGAGCTCAAATTGCTGAACATTGCATTCTCTTTCGTGGCTGAGAAATGTGTGTTCCTTATTATGAAGGGTTTAGGGATTGCATACTGTGTAATAGCCCAGATGAGTGAAAACAAATTTAAATATAAGCAATGAACTGGCTTATACTTTGCATGTTGTAAATACTCTTAGAAACAGTATGGGGCCTTATTAAGTTTGAACCTCAGGTCTTTCAACTTCCCTGAGAAAAGAGAACAAATGGTAACTGCATGAGAAAATAAGTAACTAACGTTTGTGATTTCCCACTTCAGCTCAAGCCCAGATATTTTTGTCAGTTGTTAATTACAGTCATATTTCTCTAAAGCATTTTCTTTTTTAAGGAAGAAAAATAGAGGAAGACAAGCATTTCAAGGAGAAAGGCTGAGCCATGTGATACAGGTTCATATTTTTCTGAGTGGAGAAGAGGAACGTATGGGAATGAAGGCAATCAGCAGGGCTCCGTGCTGGAGAAGAGGGAGCCGGCGCTTAGCTGGAGTGGGTGGAAAGTGGAGAACAGACGGGGATAGTCAAGGCAGGGCTAGATCCAGATTCAAAGGAGAAAATGGCAAGACTCTGGCTTGAAAGTGGGGGATGTGTCAGGGGACAGATGAGATGAAAACATGGTGGGATGTGAGTCTGTTTGTTGGGCCAAGAAAGCCTGCACAACATTGCAGTCAGGGCTCTCTTCTTTTTCCAGATACACACTTATCTATGGTGATATATTGATTCCAAGGTCTCTACCATTGTGGTTCTTCCTCTACCTCATACAACTGGCGGCCAACTTCTGGTTTAAGGGCAAGGAAGAATCGCATTTTCATATGAGGAAAAATTAAGGCAGAAAAAAGTAAATTAATTGAATTAAGGACATATAATTAAATTTCTAATGAGATTTGCATTAGGACCACATGTCCTGACTCCTCATGTTTCATTATTTCCAGATTTTTTACATTGGATGTGACCAGAGAGTTCATTTAGTCCAGTCATTTATCATCTGTTTCACCTTCCCTTGGAAACTAAAATACTGAGCTGGTATCGCACATAACCATGTCGACTTTGTCCTAACAATTCCTCAGTATGAGTGGTAGTTCCTATCAAGAACACTAAACAGGTGGTTTTGTTAGCATGAAACCCTGGGCTTCCCTGAAATGTCAGTTTACTATTTTGATGGCTTTCTTATTGTTATTATTTTTTATCCAGACACTTGTTGACAGGAAACCCTGTGGCCATCATTCATTGCATTTAAGTAATCAAACAACCACAAACTGTCACTGTCACTTTCATTTCCTGTCATCATTCATTTTCTTCAGCTGCTGCTAGTTTATCATTGTAGCTGGTTGTCCCATGCTTCTGTGCATCAGGAAGGGAAGACTGTAGGTGTGTGCAGGTGCTGAAAAAATACATGAGACCAACACAGTAAATACTTGCAAACTCACTTTTGCCTTTCCAGTTATGTCATTCACCTGTGGGCTTAGAAATGTTTTCTGTTTCTAGGATCAAATGAAAATCCCAGCCTTATTGCTGCAGGATTTTCTTAATCCTCCCACAGTAGTTAAAGACTCTGCCTAGCTTCATTTTGTTTGTTGTAGCTTGTGCAGGAGTGATGCAAGTCAGGCTTAACTGCTTCCATCAGCAGCTCCAGGAGAAAGCTCTGTGATGGTAAAAATCGGATTTGGTTGTCCTTCACAAGGACCTTTCTCCCAGCTGTTTGTATCTAAATGTATGTCTCTATAGCTCCGAAAACTATCAGGAAACAGGTGTTTTTCTATTAATAGCCAGGATGCATCAAAGGAAGGAGAAGGTATAGTGGTATGTGAAAATCAGGTGGTCCACAGTTGAATACTTTGTACACAATAACTAATCACTCAAAGCTCATATCTATTTATAATAAAGTCTATAATTACAAGCCAGGTGGCTGTGGTTAGAAGATTATGGGGCTTCAAAACAGGTTGCTTGACTCACCATTACAGCTTTAGGGAAGACATGTCCACCTGGGTAGTGGATGGTGTGGCACGTGTCTGCTTATAACTGCACATGTGTGCTCTGCCTTAGCCACTTTGTGTGCTGTCTTCTGAGTCTGTGCATGTAAAAGTTGTATTCTACAAATCTCCCTTTCCATTTGCAAAAATAATAACCAGAAAAGTTTACATGAGATTCTGTGGACTTTGAGTCCAAAATTTTGCTACATTTTTTCCTGATGAATATTATGTAAAATTGATATAAATTAGAATTTGCTGATACAATGCTTTGAAATCTAAGATGTTCTCTGACCACTTGACTCTGTGGCTATAGAGTCTCAAGTTTTTCTTTACCATTTATTTCAGAATCCATGATGGATGGTGGCATAATGACCATGGTATAATGTGAATGTGAGGTTCTGTATAATATGCTAATTATTTATTGAGTATCTCTTATAAATAGTAACTCTTTTAAGGTCTGGAAGCATACAAAGAAATAAAGAAGATGGTCCTAGTACTGAAGGAACTTTCTCCTCAACTGGGAAGATAATAATACAAAAATAAAAAGCTGCCTCTATTATAATACATATTCTATTCTCAGAGCAGACAATATTTGCTAAAGCTTACAAGATATGGTTATTCTGCAAATGAGATTATTTATATTTAAAGCTTCATGAAGGTGAGACTAGAAAGATGGAATTAATTGGTAAAAAAAGACAGTAAAATGCAACTGGGTGAGGTGATTGTTTTAGTTTTCTATGGCAATGTAACAAGTTACCATAAACTTTGCTGCTTAAGACAATGCCTATTTATTATGTCACATTTCTGTAGATCCGGTGACCAGGCTGGCTTTGTTGAGACTTCTGGTCCATGCCTCCCAAGGCTACAAACAAGGTGTCATTCATTAGTTTTGTACCACAGGATCCTCTTCCGAACTCATATGGCTGTTGGCAGAGTTCAATTGCTTGCAGCTGTCTAATTGAGGTCCTCATTTTCTTGCTAGCTGTTGTCCAGGGTCCTTGCCACATGGTAGCCTTCATAGTCTTTTTAAACATGGCAGCTTCTTTTTTCCAGGCAGGCAGAATAATGTCTGCTGCTTTAAGGCTTTCTCTTCAGGAAAGGCCTAGCCCCTCTTCTAAGGATTACCCTCATTAAGTCAAGCTCACCCAGGGTTAACTCCCCTCTAGTTAGAAATTTAGCAGTTTAGTCCAGGTAACTAACATTGGGGGTGAAATCCAATCGTATTCACAGATCTTGCCCACATTCAATGGGAAGGGATTGCACAAGATGTTTACACAAGGAAGTAGGAATCACCTTAGCATTTGCCTGATTACAGTGACAGAAACAATGTGACATCAGGTAGTTTTACATGATGTGTGGGAAACACAGTGAGTAAATCAACCTAACTGCAGAAATCAATTCTGAGATAATTTTGAAAGTCATTTGAAAATAAGTTTGGGAAAAAAGTCAGAGAATAAATATCTCAAGTCTTTAAGCCATTTTTATGGGTTATATGTTCTTTTCTTTTCTTTCTTTTTCTTTTTTTTTTTTTTTGAGTTGCAGTCTCACTCGGTTGCCCAGACTGGAGTGCAGTGATCGCTCCCGGCCACCGCAGCCTCGACCTGCTGGGCTCCGGCGATCCTTCCGCCTCAGCCTTCCAAGTAGCTGGAACTACAGGCGTGTGCTACCACGCCTGGCTCATTTTGATCTATTATAGAGATGAGGTCTCGCCAAGTTGCCCAGGCGGGTCTCGAACCCGCAGGCTTAGGCAATCCACTCCCCTCAACTACCCAAAGGCACGGGATTACAGGCTGAGCCACCGAGCCTGGCTAATGTAGCACTGAAAATGAGAGTGCCTGAGAAAAGGGAACCCACCATCCAATAGACTTAATGATCTTATTGATGTCCTGTCAACTCCGACTTTCTATAATAACTGATAATGGCTTTGAGCAGGGTTAGTAAATTAGGGGCAGAGGCTTTTTTTTTAATGCAGCCCTGTAGTGAAGAATTATTTGTTACATTGTGAAAGGGTTGTAAAAACAAACAATAAACAACACAAAAAAGAGAAAAGAATGAAAAAGAGAATGAAAAGAGCATAGTGTGGGGAAAATCGGAGAAGGAAAAGGAGGAAGAAGGGATATTGTGTAGTACTCAAAACCTAAAATATTAATCATTTGACTCTTGATAGAAAAAGAGTACTGTCCCCTGACCCTGACTCCTAGGCACATAAGACCTAAAATTAGAAATTTTAGAGCACAAGTGCTAAAAAATCACCACAAAGTTTATATTAAAACATGAAAAAAATCCTTAGATCTCACTTCAAACTACAGCAGCCGAAAGGGCTCCTGGAAAGTGTCTATGTCTATGGAATGGGTAAGGGTGGAGGGATTAATGAATTCTCACTTCCCTGGGTAGATGTTTTAACTACCTGAACACACCTCTTCGTGTATCACTTGGTTCCTATTTCAATTCCTTTTGTAAAACTGTGGTCAAAGCAATAACTGATATTATACTGTCTAAACTGAAGTTTTACAGTAGTTGTGTTTATATTTTCATTTATTTATTTGTAATTTACTAGGTATTTTAAAATCTGAATATGTATGCTTCCTAACTTCTGGGATTTCTTTTCTATTTTGATATTTTTTATTATTTCACATTTTCTATTTCAATAATTTCAATTCTATTTTCTTTTTTTCTCCTTCTAAAACTCTGCTCTTTTGGTGCACTTGTATTGGTCTCCTCCATTTTTTGTTTGGTCTATTATTTCTTGTTTTTGTCTTCCATATTCTGTGCAATCTTTTTTATTAACAACCTTTCATTTGATTTTCTTACTCTCTGTGTATTCCCATTTTTATAACATCATGTTTTTGTTCATGACAATGGTGCAGTATCTTCTAAGATTAATATGAGTTTTGCTAACCAATAAGCCTTTTGCTAATTTTCTAGATTTTTTTTTCAACCTCAGAAAGCATTGTTTGTATATTTGTTTATCTTTGTTTTTCACTTTAAAGTTGCAAATTTGATTAATGGCCAATAAAACTTGATTGCCTGTTCATATTTTAAAAATCATCTGGGAGAATGAGAGGGAAGGATGACTTGAGTCCAGAAGTTTGAGGTTGCAGTGAGCTCTAATTGCACGACTGCACTCCCACCTAGGAGACAGAATGAGAGTTTCTCTCTTTACAAAAAATAAAAATAAAAATGAATTAAAAACTGACTACAGGTGCTCTGTGTGTGTGTGTGTGTGTGTGTGTGTGTGTGTGCGTATGTGTATGTGTACATGTGTGCAGTGTATGGAGAACTTATAGGTTAATAGGCCATTTTTAGGGTAAGTGGGCAAACAGTTTTCCCCATGATTTGTTACTCTAAAATGCCAAAGTATGGTGTATTACCAAATCGCATCTCAAGTTAGCTGCTTTAGTTCTATATTAGCATTTAGTCCTGTGATTTTAGATGAGAAATATACTTTTTGGCTGTTTGTTTGTTAAAGGAATAAACATCTCGTTGCTGGGAATTAAATAAGCAGTGAACACATATGAATAATTAATCACTCAGTTTAACACCAGTTAACAATCAGTTCTGTCATACTACACCAGACTTATTATCTGTATGAAACTATTTATGTTACATTCAATTTTCCAAGATACTTTTATCATTTGCTCTTTATAATAATTCATTTAGGTATACAGAAAATAATTCCATTTCAGAGTTTAGAAACAATGGTAAAACAAAGTGTGACCAATACAACAAGCCAATTAAGAATATCGCTAGAACTTAAACTGATATCTGTCCTCTTTCTGTCTGATATGTTTTGACTGTCACTGCAATTATTTAATTTATTTGTTTATTTTTACAAAGTGGGAGCCCTAACAGTTCTCCAGCCACCTGAAGAATGGTCATCACTGATCATCACTCAATTCAGGACTTTGGCACTTTCAATATTTTCAACAAAGTTCAATATAAAATAGTTATTTCAGTTAAGAGCAGTGGCTCACTTCTATAATCTCAGCACTTTCTGAGACTGAGGCAGGAGCACTGCTTGAGCCCAGGAGTTTGAGACCAGTCTGGGCAACATGGCAAGATCTCCTCTCTACAAAAACCTTTAAAAAATGTATAGTTGACATGGTGGCACACAGCTATAGTCCTGGCTACTTGGGAGGGGAGGTTGTATAGGAGGATAGCTTGAGCCCAGGAGTCTGAGGCTGCAGTGAGCCATAATCATGCTACTGCACTCCATCCTGGGTATCAGAGTGAGACACTGACTAAAAAAATGAAATAGTTATTTTAAAATAGGTTAAATTTTAACCAGAAGAACCCCTGTTCTTAAGGCAATCTTAAACGTGTTGCTATATTTAGCTGGATAGACAGTCAAGAAAATTTAATATAAAGTAAATATGGCCAATGACAGGTCTCACATTTTCCATTTTGAGGCAGAAACCTAGTTGTAACAAAGCCATAAAGAACTCTAAATTATTGAGTAATGAAATGTTGGTTAATCTGCAAGTTGTACTCTATATTTCCTTTAAATTCTCAAACTCTCCAACTTTATTTTCTTTGTTTAGTAGTCTAACTGATCTCATAAATGTACTTCATAATAATACAATGTATATTACACATGTGATTTTTAAAAATATTTAGTGGGCTAGCTAAACTGAATATTCATATGTTTTCTTAAGTTTCTGATTTTTCCTTCAAGCTTATATGAGAAAAAAATCTTTGAATGTTTTACTCTTTGCATTGTGAAGTTGCTTTTGTGCCTTTTTGTGCTTAAATTTCTCAAGTTACAGTTCTCTCATGAAAGCGGACAAAACATGGTAAAGGATCTAGATGGATTGGTAGTAAATTTGTGGGTATTTTTCTTTTTAATAAAGTCTTTGTAAGGTTTGTAAATGCCTTAGGCAACTTTTTCTTCTTTCTCACCCTTGTCATAAGGCCAGGTTATGAAGAAAAAAGAACAAATATTTCTTACAAGATTAGTTTACACATGAACTAAGCAGTGTATTGCATGTAGCCTGCTGGAAAAAATTTTAAAAACCTTTTTTTCTGTTTCTAAGTATTTTCTATTAAAGAAAAAAATCAGGATTATTAATATACCCTCTTGAGGTTTATTAACTTCAGAATGTTATATAAAATGGAGAAATTTGGCCATGGAATCTGGAGTAAAGTTCATTAATGATGTCCTGGGGTTTGATCATTTTCTAATATTTTAAGAAGGTCTGAGCAAGCACTGCACCAATTCAGAAATAAAAGTTTGTGCTAATATTGACATTATGACATCTCTTCCAAAAGCAAAACTTTCAATATTTTCTATCTTTAAAAGATGTTGTGTGATTTTCTTTAATACCCACTGTCACAAAATTATTTGTTCCCCTTGCTTCAAATGCTAACTTATAGCAATGGGTATTTTACTGGTAAATCTAAAGACATAGCCATTGTATGCTGTCTTGATCATTTTGATGTTTAGAATATTGAACTTTCCTTTAAGAATTTGTCTAAGAACCCTTCTCTAAATTCTGCCCCATCACAGTCTGCAGCTATTCATTGGCATCATAAGAAATAAAAATCACAGAACAATCACTCACTTTCAATGGTCATGATAGGTCATGGGCCTCTGCAATTTGGTTTCAGGAGTAGACAAGGTCTTTTGCTTAAAGGAAGGGATCAAATATGTTCTGGAATTCTACCACTCAATTTAATTAAATTTCTTTCTATATTGCTTTGATCTGTTTTTAAAATATAGTTATCCCAGGAAAAGGGGATAAAAGCATAGGCCAGTATCATTACTCTAGTCTTTCCTTTCCTGTGAAAGAAGAAATGAGCAAAAAGGAAGATAATCTCACCTAGTGTTCTGGAGCAAGTGACATTAGCAAAATGGTGGGATAGAAATTTTATATCACCATCTCCCACAGTGCACTGATTTTGACAACCACCCATTGATAAAAATACCTTTGTAGGAGTCCTGGCATTCAGCAGTGAAATTCTAGCACATTGTTGAAGCAAAATTTCCAAAAGTAAACCCATGAAAAAGGGCAATAGGAATAACTTTACTTTTCTCATTTCCCTACTCTCACAAAGCCATAAAGCTGAATGCTGACAGACCCTCTTGGCCTTTGTTTAGTCTCATAGGAAAAAATGAGAGTACAGTGAGTGGGTGCTCAGCTTCTCTAGCTATGTGGGAGGTTGCCTAAGAGGCCCACTCCTTTCTCGCCCTACCCTGGATATTAAGGGATTAGCAAGCTAGGTGTCCGAGAGAGGCTGGGGACAGGGAAGAGGTAGGTTTTCACAGCAACTAAAGCTCAAAATTCAACAGAAGGATATATATACTACTAGCTACTTGAGTGAACTTCATCAGGAAGTCGAACCATGAGTTGCACGGAACTCTGTCTGAACTCCCCCCTCCAGTTGTTCATGGGAGCCCTCAATAATCCAAGGGCCTCACACACTTCTTCACCACCCTATGGCTGGCTCTTCGTATTCACATGTGGACCCTGGCTAGTGGATTCAAGCCTTTGTAGATAGCTCATGAACATGTGCAGACTGCCAGCTAGATACCGTGTGACTGAGAAAAGGCAAACAAACTTGAGCATTTCCTGTTATCACCCTAGAAAAAAAGAGCAGAAGTCTCTTGAAACCTGGCTTGACTTTGTCAGAGTGAGAGGAGGCATATAATTCTTAAACTTTCACTCAAGAGGGAATAAGAAAGGCGGAGTTGGTAAATCTATAGAAAGGTCAGAGAGAGCCTCAGAATCTTTAGCCAGGTTAACTAGTAAAGGTGTTTTTCTTCTGAGCCAGTCAGTAAAATCCATAAGATGTGAGTTCATAAAATGTGAAGATAGCAATGCAAAGTACCAAGGAACATTGAAAAATAAGAAAACACGGTACCATCAAAAAACCCACAATTTTCCAGAAATTATATATATATGAAACCAATCTCAAAAAAATGCACACATAGGAACTGCCTCACAAAGAATACAAAATAATTATTTTAAGAAAATCAGTGAACAACAGGAGAATAAAGACAGACAACTCAGTTATATATATATATATATATATATATATATATATATATATATATATATATATATATAGCAACTTATTTTTAAAATATGGATACTTTGGAGCTAAAACACACAATGAGTGAAATAAAAATGCAATAAAAATCTTCAACAGCAGACCTGACATGGATAAACAGAAAATAATCTGTGAACTTGAAGATGGGTCATTTGAAATTATCCAGTCAGGGTACAGAAAAGGAAAAAAAAAAGAATACAAAGTAATAAATAAAACTTATGGGATTTGTAGGACAACATCAAGGAAAATAATATGCACATTATGGATAAAGATAAGAGCGAGAAAGAGGAAGAAAGTTTATTTAAAGAAATAGTGGAGGAAAAGTTCTCAAACCTTGAGAAAGATAAACATCCAGGTGCATGAAGCTTACAGGTTTCTAAACAAGTTCAACCCAAAGAGACTTTTACTGAGATACATGATAAACAAATTGTCAAAATTTAAACAGAAAATTTTGAAAACAGCAAGAGAAGAGACTTGTTACATACAAGAAAAGCCTCCACCAAATTAAACAATCAGTAGAATTATCAGTAGAAACCTTACAGGCCTGGTGTGAATGAGATAATATACTCAAAACACTGAAAAAAATAAAATAAAATAACTGACCATAAATAATACTTTACCAACATATTATGTTCTCCAGAAATGAAGAGATAAGGAGTTTTCCAGAAAAAAATAAAAGCTAAAAAGTTAATCAGCATTAGACCTGACTTATGAAACATGCTAAAGGGAGTTTCATAGGAAAACATATGAAAATATAAAACTCTCTGGTAAAACTTAGTATACATTTCAATTAAGAATACTTTAATACTATAATAGTGCTATATAACTTAATTTTAATCTAGTATAAAAGGTAAAAGTATTAATCTATATTTTGTTAATGGATATAGAATATGAAAACAAGTAAGTCGTGACAACATAAACATAAAATGTGGGGGGGAGGAAATAAAAATTTAGAGGTTGTATATGTGATCAAAGTTAAGTTGATACCATTTGAAATAGACTGCTGTAACAAAAAGATGTTTTATGTAAGCCTCATGTTAACCACAGAGTAACAGTGTATAATAACTACACAGAAGAGAAAGAGAAAGGAAATAATGCATACCACCATAGAAAATCATCAAATCACAAAGAAAGGCAGCGAGAGGAATAAAGAAACAAAAGAAATAGAAAACAGCCAAAAAACAACTAAATGGCAATAGGAATTTCTTACCTACCAATAATTACTTTCAAGGTAAATGGACTAAATTTTCCAGTAAAAAATAGAGTGACTTCAAAGATTTTTTAAAAATAATACCAAAAATATATGCTGCCTACAAAAAATTCACTTTTGCTTTAAGGACATACAAGTTGAAAGTAAAAGGAAGGAAAAATATAATCCATTCAAATAGAAACCAAAAAAGAGCAGGGTTAACTACACTTATATAAGAAAAAAATAAACCTTGAGTCAAAAACTGTTACATGAGACAAAGAAAGTGATAAATGGGTCAATGCATCAAGAAGATGTAACAATTTTAACATACATGCATCCAACAGCTGGGCACCCAAACATACACTATAAATATTAACAGATCTGAAGGGAGAAATAGAGAACAATACAATAATAGTTGGGGACTTTAGTAGCCCACTTTCATAAATGGATCATCTAGAGAAAATCAGTAAGGAAATATTGAATTTAAACTATACTTTAGACCAAATGGATTCAACTGACATATATAAAACATTACATCCATAGCAGCAGAATATGCATTCTTGTGAAGTACACATAAAACATTCTCTAGGATAGACCATATACTAGGCCACAAAACAAATGTTAACAAATTTAAGAAGACTGGAGTCATAACAAATATCTTTTCAAACCACAGTGGCATAACTAGATATCAGTTACAGGAAGAAAACTGAAAATTCAAAAATAGGTCGAAATGATACAACACTCCTGAACAACAAATAGATAACAATAAAAAAAAATCTAAAGGAAAATTAAACAAACAAACAAAAACTTGAGCAGACAAAATTGAACCAAACAGAGCAAAACTTACAGAATATGGTAAAGCAGTTCTAAGCAGAAAGTTTGTAATGATAAGTGCCTACACTGAGAAAAAAGAAATATCTCAATTTTAAAAAACCAAACAACCTCAAGGAGCTAGAAAAAGAAAAAGAAAAAAAAAAAAAGCTAAACTGAGCCAGGCTCGGTGACTCAGCCTGTAATCCCATGCCTTTGGGAGGCTGAGGTGAGTGGATTGCCTGAGCCCGCGGGTTCGAGACCCGCCTGGGCAGCGAGACCTCATCTCTACAATAAATTAAAAAAAAAAAAATCAGCCGGGTGTGGTAGCGCATGCCTGTAGTCCCTGCTACTTGGAAAGCTGAGGCGGAAGGATCGTCGGAGCCCAGCAGGCGAGGCTGCAGTGGTCGGGAGCAGCCACTGCACTCCAGTCTGGGCAACAGAGTGAGACTCCAACTCAAAAAAAAAAAAAAAGCTAAACTGAAATCACATGTTGCAGAGAGAAGGAAATAACAAAAACCAGAGAAGAAATAAAGACTAAAAAAAAATTTTAAAAATCAACTAAAATAAGTCATTTTATTGAAAAGATAAACACAATTGATAAATGTTTAGTTAGATTAATAGTAAATTGTGTTAATAAATAACACAATAAACATAATAAATTGTGTTAATAAATAACACAAGAAGACACAACTAAATAAAATCATGAATGAGAGAGAAGAAATTACAAATGACACTACAAAAAAGAAAGAAATATGAGAGGCTATTATTAACCATGCACAAATTGGATAACCTAGAAGAAGTGAATAAATTCTTAGAAGCTTTTATGTTTATACTTAGAACAATGAAGATTTAGGAAATTTGAACAGATTAATGATGAGTAAAGATATCGAATTAATAATTGAAACCCTCCAAATAAATGAAAATCCAACCATGGGTAAATTCTACCAAACATTTAAAGAATTCATATCAGCCGGGCTCGGTGGCTCAGCCTGTAATCCCGCGCCTTTGGGAGGCTGAGATGAGTGGATCGACTGAGCCCGCGGGTTCGAGACCCGCCTGGGCAGCAAGACCTCATCTCTACAATAAATCAAAAAAAAAAATCAGCCGGGCGTGGTAGCGCGCCTGTAATTCTGGCTACTCGGAAGGCTGAGGTGGAAGGATCGCCGGAGCCCAGCAGGCGAGGCTGCGGTGGCTGGGAGCGGCCACTGCACTCCAGTCTGGGCGACAGAGTGAGACTCCAACTCAAAGAAAAAATAAATAAATTAAAAAAATAAAGAATTCATATCAATTCTTCTCAAATTTTTCCAAAAAATGAAAGAGGAGGAAATACTTCCAAACTCATTTTAGGAATCCATGATTACCCACATACCAAAACCAGAGAAGAAAACAATAAGAAAATAAAAATGCAGGCCAATATTCCTGATGAGCATAGAAGCAATATCTTCAACAAAATACTGGCAAATTGAATTCAATAGCATACTAACTGGATCATATACCATGATCAAGTGGGATCTATGCCTGTGATGCAAGAATGGCTCAATGTATGCAAATATGTAAATATGCTATACCACATTTCCACATTAGCAGAATAGAAGATAAAAATCATATGATCATCTAAATATATGCAAAAAATTGATAAACTTCAGCATACTATATATATCAACAAATTAAATATGAAAGGAATGCTTTGCAACATAACAAAGTCTATATATGACAAGCCCACCACTAGCATTATACTCAATGATAAAATGCTGAATTTTTTTTTTCCTAAAATCATGAACAAGACAAGGGTGCCTAGTCACCACTTCTATTCCATATATTATTGAAAGTCTAGACAGAACAATTAGGCAAGAAAAAAAAAAGTCTCTAAATTGGAAAGGAATAAGTAAAAGTGTGTCTGCTTGTACATGACATAAACTTATTAATAGAAAACCCTAAAGATTCCATTAAAAATGGTAAGTACAAATAAAAAAATTTGGTAAAGTTTCAGGATACAAATCAATATACAAAAGTCAGTTGCATTTTCATACACTATCTGAGAAATAAATTAAGAAGACAACAACCACATTTATAATAGCATAAAAAATAATAAAATACTTAGGAACAAATATCCAAAGAAGTAAAAATATCTGTTCACTGAAAGCTATAAAACATATATAGGTGAAAGAAATTAAAGAAAACACAAATAAATGAAATGATATCCTGTGTTCATTGATTGAAAGAATTAATATTGTTAAAATGTCCATTGTATTCAGAGTGATCTACAGATTCAAGTCATAGCATTGTTTTTTATTCAAATTATTATTATTTTTTTTAATTTAAAGTAAAAATCCCATGAAATTTGGTGATTGAACAGTTTTGTATCTTGACCTGCCTATGATGGTGGATACATAAAACTACACATGTGATAAAACCATAGAAAACTAAATATACATGCACATATATACACACACAAGTACATGAAAACTAGGGAAATGTGGATAAGAATGAAAGATTGTATCAACATCATTGTTCTAGTTGTGATGTTACAGTATACTTTCGCAGGATACTATAGGGGAAAGGTGGCTGAAGGGTATGTAGGATTTTCATAGATTATTACTTTTTTGTTGTTGTTTTTTTTGAGTTGGAGTCTCACTCTGTTGCCCAGACTTGAGTGCAGTGGCAGCTCCCGGCCACCGCAGTCTCGACCTACTGGGCTCCAGCAATCCTTCCGCCTCAGCCTTCCAGGTAGCCGGAATTACAGGCATGCACTACCACGCCTGGTTGATTTTTTTATTTATTGTAGAGATGAGGTCTCGCTGCCCAGGCGGGTCTCAAACCCGCGGGCTCAGGCGATCCACTCACCTCAGCCTTCCAAAGGCGCGGGATTACAGGCTGAGCCACCGAGCCCGGCAGATTATTTCTTATATCTGTATGTGAATCAACACATATCTCAAAAATCTTAATTTAAAAAGTAGAAAAAATTGTCTGCAAAGAATAACATGATGATGTGACAACTTTGCCTTTTACCCACTCTTGTCCCCTACCAGGTCCTTGCAGGATTTTGAGTGTGTACCTCCTGACTTACAATATCACTCGTGCAGCCTACCTCAAATGCTTTTAAAGAAAGTGCTGTGGGCATGGAGCGGGTCATAGAACTGAACCAAAGGAAGCACAGAACAGTGGTCAAAATCATGCACATAAAGAGGGATCCTGAAATTTCTTCAGAGAGAAATGTCTTTGATGTTTTCTAACAAAAAAAAGTTGGCAAAACCACAACACACAATAGCATTGCTGATTGTTTCCATCTTTGTAGGTGTATTTCTGCCCAAAGAGTACACTGGGCCTGCAACTTCTCTGCTGAGTTCCTTGTTGCCCCTATGAGCTGGAAGGATAACTGGCCAGAAGGTAAAATTTGGCATGGTTTGGCCTCACAGAACGCATCGTATTAGAACATATTCATCAAATATCATATCATTTACTCAAACAGAATTCCTCTGTAATTAGCACATGTAATAAGCAAAGAAGTTATCCAAATAACGGATAGTTAGAGGCGTGCTAAATATCTTCAAAGGGTCCATTTTGATTCGTGGTCCTAATTTGTTATGATATTATACATATACCATACAATTAAATCAAATGCTAATTTTTACAAAATACACTTCGTATTCTAAATCTTGAACAAATGTCAAATGAAGGTTGGATCCTGCAGCCTGCTTGTGCATTCTTTGCTTACCTATTCCAGAAAGAAGAGGAGGTGAGTCAGGAAAGTGCATTCTTTCATGGCATCAGGTCTGCCTCCTTGTGTTAGCAAGGGGTAGGTTTTCCAAGTCCAGGCATTTGAAAGGCTTGACTTTAGAGCCCTAGGGGGAGGGGACAAGTCTCTATTTGTTTATAGCCTTTAGCTCTAATTACATAATTACATCGGAAGGGGGACTGACTTCTGAGGAAAGGCAACAAAGTGAACAAGGTAAAATTGTAATAGGTCATTTCAGCTATTATCTTTCTAACCCTCCAGTGTGTGTGTGTGTGTGTGTGTGTGTGTGTGTGTGTGTGTGAGAGAGAGAGAGAGAGAGAGAGAGAGAGAGAGACATGTACCCACTGGTGCATGGTCATAGCAGATAAAGGCAGCCAGGGGTGTAGGCAAGGCTATCATTTTACCTTTAGTGCACTGTGGCACCCTGATAATCTCATTGAAATTGGAAGGTAAACGGGATGTTGTAGAAACAGAGGCCCTTCATGGCAGGTAATAGAGCAGACCTAATTAGCCTCAAGTACCTGTAATCCTAGGAGATGTACTTGGAGATAAAAGCTAGGCAGAGTCCCTCAGGTATGACTAATAGGTCCCCAGCCAGGTTGGCTCTGGATCAGGTGTAGTGTGTCAGCTGTGCTGAATGCGTCCTATTGATCCAGGAGAGGCTGCACTTTCTGCCACAAGTGAATTCAAATCACTTACAAGGAAAAGGTATCAGATGCAACCTACTTCATATTTCAAAAGAATTTGCTTCCGTGCTTGTTTGGTAGTAGATTGTTTAGTCTTTTTTAAAAGCTGTCTTTTAAAACATAAATGCTTAAATCATGCATATGATTTGGCTCTTTCAAAACCACTTTTAAAATTCTGTGGACAAGTGCATCATAGTCACATTTTATATTTTAGAAAAATAGAGAAATGTTTCCTTGAAGATTATGGCCCCTACTTACTAGGTGATATTTTACATGTGAAGAAATTTTGTGATTCACTTTAAAGAAAATAAAGGTATGTTTCTCTATTTATTAAATTATTGGAACTTAAAAAATTAAAAACATAGAAGATGACACCCATAATTTTAAGCTGTGGATAATCTAAAATAGTATCTTCCAAGTGCCTGTTATCCTCAAAAATGTACTTGGATTAAATAAGAGTAAAATCCTTCATTCAAATAAAATGTTACATTGAAGCTTTCATCCGCCAACCCCCAAAATTTCCACTGCCACAACACAAATAATAAGAAATTGCTAAAAGCAGAATTCTCTGCATGAAGTCATGGTAGAGACCTGAGCCCCATCGATCTGACTTTACTTTTCTTTCCCTCCTTTTGAGGTATTTGAGATGCCTATAAGGACCCCTAGAAATCACTGAACCAGGCAATGTTTAGTTTTTAAATGTGACCAGTGTGTAATCAATTTCAGAAAGATGCAAACCTAGGTTATTTTAAAAACCTATTGGTGAGTGAGGGATCATAATCTCTTCTGAATCAATTAAGTATCCAACACTGCCAGAACATTTTTTCTAAGCATTGTACATTTTGATTTTGATCAGACATTGGAGATCATCTCATTCATTAACAAATATCCATTGCTCATCTACTATTTATCAGGCACTGTTCTAGATACTGAAGAGATGTCAGTGAATAAAACAGAAAAAAAATGTGCTTAAAGAGTTTATGCATTCACATAGAGGAGAGGTTGACAGTATACACTTAATAAAAGGAATAAATACAATTTTCAATAATAGAAGATACAAGTGCTAGGGAAAATAATAGAAGTAGCATAAGATAAGTTAAAGGTACAGACAGGTCAGTGGGAAGTTTAAAATCAGTGATTAGGGCAAACTTATTTTAGAAAGAAATGTTAGAATAGAGACTTGGATGAGGCAAAGGAGATAGCCATGTGGATTTCTGAGGAGGGAACAAATACATATATAACAGTACTTTGCATATAGCAAACAACTTGTATAGAATATACTTATTCTTGAGGTATCCAAATACTTCTGGTCCATGATTCAGGGAGAAAAGCCAAGGTTACTATCCTCACATATAAAGAGGGATAAAGAAAATGTATGTAAAAATATTGAGAAGTTTAAGTAAAAATAAAATGTTCTTCAGCTATGTAGTGTGGGTTAAAAGAGTAAGCAAGCCAGCTTTCATAGCACTTTTAATTAAAGGTTTTCCATGCATTTCATAGTGCTGTTTTTCCCTTGCTCAGTCTAAAGCTAGGGTTGAGAAATTGAGTTGGCAAGATAACCAGTGGTGTGCTAGAGCCAGTGCATGTTCGTGCATGAGAGCTGATTGTATGCATCTCTTCCTGATTCTGAGTTAGTGGCATCACTTTGGTAGATTAAAATCAGCCATGAGTGAGTATACTTATACTAAAAAAATTGTAAAACACCTCAAATCTGGTCTTGGCTCATTCTAAGAGCTAGTTGTTAAACATTCACCAGTATTCCACAGCAAGGCATCTATTAGACAAATTTTAAATAATTTCATCTTCCTGTTGACTTTAAAATGTATGTCAATTTTTGCAAGAATCTTTCATCAACAGTTCTATTAGATCAATTGTCATAGTTATTCCAAAACAACGTGTGTATGTATGTGTGTGTGTTTTCACTCTAAGAAATTTGAAACACTTAGTGGCCTGTTTTATTCCTAGTCAGCATGACCAGAAGAAGAAACTGCCTCTGA
The DNA here is from genome assembly GCA_027257055.1 of Cephalopachus bancanus. Classification (NCBI taxonomy): domain Eukaryota; kingdom Metazoa; phylum Chordata; class Mammalia; order Primates; family Tarsiidae; genus Cephalopachus; species Cephalopachus bancanus. The sequence continues at coordinate 6,158,439 of JAPVLO010000031.1, read as the reverse complement.
TTATCTATAGTTAGGGCAGAACACTTTTATAAGTTTTTTTTTAATGGAGACTCGATTCTAGAATTATCTTGTATGTGGAGAGCAATTAGAATGCTAAATGGAGATAAAAGTACCACAATGGAGCATAAAAATATTCTGATTACAAAAATCTCAGAGCACATAATGAGACAAATTTTAAGATAAATATTGTAGTTTGTAGAGAGGACCAAGTCCTTCCAGATAATGTGTGAACAACCAAAATAATATAAGGTACTATAATTTGAGGAGATTCAATTGTCTGCCTATATTTGCCTTTGAGTCAGAAAGTCAGAGTTAGCAATTAATTCATAAGAGAGATTTCTGTCATCAAAAAGTGGATCTGTTTTCCAATCCACGCTCAGGATTTAGAAGATATTTTTTAAGTAGGGCATATAGGAAAAAAGTGATAATGAATCAGATAATTTCCCAAATTCCCAAGATCCGATTTTGTAATGTTTTATTTTGCTTAGTAAATACTTGACATTAAATCAACAATGTTTCTAAGCTGAGAAGTTGAAAAACTGTTAGGCATATTACTGTAATATTTACCTATAGGGGTTAAAAATTGGACCAGGTTTGTTTGAAAAAGATGCAAGATACAAACTAGACAGCTGCTTTTTTCTCACTCATTTCACTCTATTACTGGTTAACTTAGTGGAAAAATGTAAATTTTCCAGGGATTTTAGGTTGAAGGTATCTCAGCCAACTTAGATGTGTGCTTGACTTGAGGTCTAATTTAACTCCCATGTAGTATTGATCTGTACAGAACACCAAGGACACTTACAATCTTCCTTTGCCAAAGGTAGACAATGGTATACGAGTAAAGTGTAATAAATGTTCCTGTCCTGTTCTATGTCAATATCCAGTTGCCTTTTGTGTGTGTGTGTGTGTGTATGTGTGTGTGTGTGTGTGTGTATGTGTGTACCATTTTGAGTGCATCAGTATTTCACATTTATTGTAGTGTGATGAAGCACCTTTCAAAATGGCCAGAGGGACACTCAGCAGTAAGCATTTAGACAGTACAAATTGGAGTGAACAGGAGGACAGTTAGCAGGGAATATTTCTGCGGTCAAAGTAGTCAGAGTAGGAGCTGAATCAGCTAAATGCAGAGTTAAGAGCTACAGTACCTGCTGCAAAGTAAATATAGATTACCTTCTTGATGACAAATTGATCCACTGGACAAGGATCTTTCAGACAAAAAGACAAGTACAAAAAAATTAAGTAATTCACACTGACTAATTTTTTAACCCTTTACTCTGTAACCATCTTGTCTCCCTGTAACTTTCTACTACACATCATTTCAGTCTAAAATAACCTATTGAACAAAAAAATGCCTATGTAAAACCTAAAATCCTAACCTTTTGAAAGACAACTTGTTAATTCATCCTCACTCAACTTATGATTCTTTACAATCACTACACCAATTATAACTTCTAAATCTGTAGAGCATAGTAAGCACTACCATGGAATTGTTCTGCTAATCACACCTGAACAACTTATGCATGGGTAGAAAATCAGCTTCATGCAGAAGTTTCATTTGAATTCATTCAGCAAGTATTTTTTGAACCTCTACTATGTGCATGCCGCCTTTAACATGTTTATTTAGATAATCACTCTCTTTAAAAGATCTCTTTCAATCTGATTTTTGAAGACTGACAAAATTTCATTGAGGAAGGGATGGGGTATGAGTGAATAATAATAATTCATTCATTTAGTTAGCAAATATTTATCGAACAAATACTCAAAACAAGGCTCAATGGCAGATGATAAGATATCTGCTTTAGACATTTAACTGCTTCCTGCAAGGAGCTCACAGTTTATTTGAGGGAGAAAAGCAATTAAATAATCAAAGTAGAATGTGGTAGATGATACAAGAAGGATCATGGCCAATTACTCAAGATGTTGGGTGGGAAGATACCACAGAAGGCTTTCGGGGAAAAAAATAAATGAAATGGGAAAGTAGGACCTACCACAGTTAAGAAGAGAAAAGAGGAAATGGAAATGTTGGGGAAGAACATTCAGTGCAAGCAGCAGCACATATGATGCACCCACAGAGCACATTCAGGACATAGAGAAAGTCTGGTAAAGCTACAAACAACCAAATATAAACAATAGTTACTGAAAGTGATCAAGCTGAGCATGTGTGAAAGACTAGTATAACAAATTGGAATCCCAAGTGGAAGTTGGCAGCGTAGAAATTTTATAAAATGGATAATAACAAGTTAATGAAATCATTCCTTGTCTTAAGGAAGATTAATATGTAGTATCAAATTGTGACAATTGCAATAATTTTTAAAAAGAAATAAACTTGAGTTGGATAATTTGCAGATAGTTTCTGCTGAAACTATTAGAAATATAGAAGTTTCATTGCATGCTAAAAAATTAGATTAGTATAGTTTATAATAGGTCCACACTGAGAAGTACATTTTTTTCAGATGGACTTTTTAAAGTTAAATTGTGAACCTCACTTAAAAAATTTTGCTTTTCATTTTGAGATGAATTCATTTTAGGTAACATTTTTTTCAGGTGCCAATTGTTATTGGATGTTGAAGCCTTCCTGTATACAATCAGATGTGCCAAAGGAATTGAAAGAACAGTCCAATGACTCTAAGTTTTGCAAACCCAAATTCTTAGCAGAGCCAAAGATGCATCCAAGAAGGTGCAGAATTTTCTCTTCAGTTAGTGCTGATTCAGTCAAAGATGTGCTATTCGTTCACTATGATGACAAACTTCTAGTATTTCAGAGACTACACTTAGAAGAGAATACAGACACACGTGGGAAATTGTGCAGGATTGGTTCCAGACCAGCCCTATAAAGTGAATATAGCAATGAAGTCAATCACAAAAATTTTTTGGTTTCCCAGTGCATTTGAAAGTTATGTTTGCGCTATACTGTAGTCTATTAAGTATGCAGTAGCATTATGTCCAAAATAACAATGTATATACCCTAATTAAAAATACTTTATTATTGGCCAGGCTCAGTAGCTTAGCCTGTAATCCCAGCGCTTTGGGAGGTTGAGATGAGTGGATTGCATGAGCCCGCAGGTTTGAGACCCGCCCAGACAACTTGACGAGACCTCATCTCTGCAAGAATCAAGGAGTAATTTTGACCGGGCATGGTAGCGCGCGCCTGTAGTTCCGACTGCTTGGAAGGCTGAGGCAGAAGGATCGCCGGAGTCCAGCAGGTCGAGGCTGTGGTGGCTGGGAGCGTGCCACTGCACTCCAGTCAGGGTGGCAGAGTGAGACTCCAACTCAAAAACAAAAGCAAAAAAAAACTTTATTACTAAAAAATGCTCATGACCATTTGAGTCTTCAGCGAGTCATAATCTTTTTGCTGGTGAAGGGTCTTACTGATGGCTGGCTGCTGACTGATCATGCTGGTGGTTGCTGAACATTGGAATGACCATGAAATGTCCATGGAAATTAAAAAAAAAAAGGCAATGAAATTTGCCATATAATTGACTCTCCCTTTGACAAAAGACTTATCTGTAGCATGCAATGCTGCTTGATAGCATGTTACCCACAGTAGAACTTTTGTCAAAGTTGGAGTCAATCCTTTCAAACTCTCTCACTGCTTTATCAACTAAGTTTATGGAATTTATAAATCTTTTGTTGTCATTTCAACAATGTTCACAGCATCTTTACCAGAAATAGATTCTATCTCAAGAAACCAGTTTCTAAGCTCATCCATAAAAAAACCACTCCTCGTGGGTTCAAGTTTGATCATGAGATAACAGCAAGTTAGTCACCTGTTCAGGTTTCACTTCTAATTCTGGTTCTCTTCCTATTTCCACCACATCTGCAGTTCTTCCTCCACTCAAGTCTTGAACTCCTCAGAATCATCCATGAGGGATGGAATCAATTTATTCCAAACTTCTGTTAATGTTGATATTTTAACTTCCTCTCATGAATCACAAATGTTCCTTTTGTCATCTAGAACAGTGATTTTTTTTCAGAATGTTTTCAATTTGCTTAGACCATGTCCATCAGAGGAATCACTACTGATAGCCTCACAAAACATATTTCTTTTCTTTTTTTTTTTTGATTTTTTAACATTTTTTTTATTGTGAAGTTGTGGGGTACAGTTAAGGGTTAGGTATACAGCTGCGTTTCATTCAGGCACCCTGTTGATATGGGGTGTTTCCCCGTTCCCAGACAGATATTTGCTACTGTTAATCCCATCTCCCTCCCCCCACCATAGTTTCCCAGTACGGTTAGTCATTTTCGTATAGTATTGCATTGGATGTTTAAGGTCCGTTATATGAGTGAGAACATGTGATACTCGGATCTTTGTTTCTGTGAGAGGTCACTCAGTATTATAGACTCTAGTTCCATCCAGGTTGCTGCGAAATTCATGATTTTGCTCTTTTTTATGGCTGCGTAGTATTCCATCGTGTATATGTACCACATTTTTTTAATCCAGTCCTCTTTTGACGGGCAGCATGGCTGTTAACAGGTTCTTGGTATTGTGAACAATGCTGCGATAAACATGTGTGTGCAGGTATCTTTTTTATAGAGTGATTTGTGTACTTCAGGATATATTCCCAGTAGGGGGATTGCGGGGTCATATGGGAGGTTGGTATTTAGAGCTTTTAAGAATCACCACACTGCTTTCCACAGAGGTTGCACTAGTTTACATTCCCACCAACAGTGTAGAAGTGTTCCCTTTTCACCACACGCTCTCCAGCAGCTGTTATTTTTTGAGTTGTTGATAATTGCCATTCTGACTGGGGTTAGGTGGTATCTCAGTGTGGTTTTGATTTACATCTCCCTGATGATTAGTGAGGTTGAACATTTCTTCATGTGTTTGTTGGCTGCTCGGATGTCTTCCTTTGTGAAGTGTCTGTTCATATCTTTTGCCCATTTTATAATGGGGTTGTTTGTTTTTTTCTTTTCAGCACGTTTGAGTTCCTTGTAGATCCAGGATGTTAAGCCTTTGTCGGACCTGGAGTTGGCAAATACTTTTTCCCAGTCTGTAGGCTGTCTCTCTGCTCTCTTGATGGTTTCTTTGAAGCCTTTGTCGGACCTGGAGTTGGCAAATACTTTTTCCCAGTCTGTAGGCTGTCTCCCTGCTCTCTTGTTGGTTTCTTTGGCTTTGCAGAAGCTTGTCAGTTTAATAAGGTCCCACTTATCTATTTTCTCTCTTATGAGCTGTGGGTTTTGGGTTTTGTTCAGGAATTGGATGCCAGTTCCGATTTCCATGAGGGTTTTTCCTTCATTTTCTAAGGTTCTTATGGTTTGAGGTTTTACATTTAGGTCTCTGATCCATTTGGAATTAACCTTTTGCATGGGTATAGATAGGGGTCCTGTTTCAATCTTGTGCATGTGGTCAGCCAGTTTTCCCAGCACCATTTACTGAATAGGTTCTCCTCTCCCCAGTGGTAGGTGGTGGGGGCTTTGTCAAAGATGAGTTGGTTGAGAAATTGAGGTTTTGCTTCTGGGATCTCAATTCTATTCCATTGATCTATATGCCTGTTCCTATACCAATACCAAGCTGTTTTGATGATTGTAGCCTTATAGTAAAGTTTGAAGTCTGGTAGTGTGATACCACCTGCTTTGTTTTTTTTTTTTCTGAGGATTGTTCTGGCTATTCTTGGACGTTTGTGTTTCCATATGAATTCCTGTATTGTTTTTTCTAGATCTGAGAAGAATGTTGCTGGTAATTTGATGGGTATTGCATTGCATTTGTAGATTGCCTTAGGTAAGATGGACATCTTCACAATGTTGATTCTTCCGATCCATGAGTATGGGATATTTTTCCATTTGTTTGTGTCAACTTTGGTTTCTTTGAGCAGTGTTTTGTAGTTTTCCTTGTAAAGGTCTTTCACGTCTCTGGTTAGGAAGATGCCAAGGTATTTCAATTTTTTTGTGGCTATTGTGAATGGAATTGTGTTTTTTATTTGGGTTTCTGTTTGTTTATTATTGGTGTAGAGAAATGCGATTGTCTTTTGTACATTTATTTTGTATCCTGAGACTTTGCCAAAGGTCTTTATCAGTGTAAGGAGGTTTTTGACAGATTCTCTTGGGTTTTCAAGGTATACAATCATGTCATCTGCAAAGAGAGATAACTTGACTTCCTCTTTTCCTATTTGGATACCCCTGATTGCCTTCTCTTCTCTGATTGCTCGAGCCAGGACTTCCAATACTATGTTGAACAGGAGGGGTGAGAGTGGGCATCCTTGTCTTGTTCCAGTTTTCAGGGGAAATGGTTCTAATTTTTGTCCATTTAGGAGTATGCTCACTGTGGGTTTCTCGTAGATGGCTTTTACTATTTTGAGGTATGTTCCCCATATACCTAGATGTTCAAGGGTTTTTATAAAGAAGGGTGCTGGATTTTATCAAAAGCTTTTTCTGCATCTAATGATATAATCATGTGGTTTTTGGTTTGACATCTGTTTGGTTTTTTTTTTTTTTTGAGTTGGAGTCTCACTCGGTCGCCCAAACTGGAGTGCAGTGGCCCCTTCCAGCCACCGCGCCTCGACCTGCTGGGCTCTGGCAATCCTTCCACCTCAGCCTTCCAAGTAGTCGGAATTACAGGCATGCGCTACCACGCCCGGCTGATTTTTTGATTTATTGTAGAGATGAGGTCTCGCTGCCCAGCAGGTCTCGAACCCGCGGGCTCAGGCAATCCACTCACCTCAGCCTCCCAAAGGCGCAGGATTACAGGCTGAGCCACCAACCTCGGCTTTGACATCTGTTGATGTATTTAATAACTATATTTCTTAAATAACACTTTAAAGTCAAAATTACTCCTTGATCCATGGGCTACAGATAGGATACTGTATTAGCAGGTATGAAAACAAGATGAATTTCCTTTTACACCTCTTCAGAACTCTTGGATGATCAGATTGTAGATGAGCAGTAATATTTTATAAGGAATCTTTTTATCTGAGATGTTAGTCTCAATGGTGATATTAAAATATTTAGTTATCATGCTGAATACAGATGTGTTGTTATCCAGACTTTGTCCTTTCATTTATAGGGCACAAACAAAGTCATTTTAGCATAATTCTTAGGGGTTCTAGAGTTTTGGAATAGTAAATGAGCAGTGGCTTCAACTTAAAATCACCATTAGCCCCAAACAAGAGAATCAGCTTGTCCTTTAAACTTTGAAGCCAGGCATTGACTTTTTCTTTCTAGCTATAAAAGTCCTAGATGGCATTTTCTTCTGATATAGAACTATTTTGTCTACATTAAAACTTCATGGTTTAGTGTAGCTATCTTTCTCAATTATCTTGGCTAGATCTTCTGGATAACTTGCTGCAGCTTTTCCGCCAACTCTTGCTGCTTTATCTTGCACTTTTATGTTAGAGAGATGGCTTATTTCCTTCATCCTCAAGACCTAAGCTCTTCTATCTTCAGACTTTTCTTCTTTAGCTTCCTCATCTCTCTCATCTTTGACAGAACCAAAGATTTTGGGGGCCCTGCTCTGGATTAGGCTTTGGTTTAAGAAAACGTTGTGGCTGGTTTGGTCTTCTATCTACACCATTAACATTCTCCTTATCAGCAATGATGCTATTTTGTTTCTTATCATTTTTATGTTCACTGAAGTAGAACTTTTAATTTTCTTCAAGATTTTTATTTACTCATAACTTGCCTGTTTGGTATAAGTGGTCTAGATTTTGGCCTGTCTCAGCTTTCAGTATGTCTTTCTCACCAAGCTAAATCATTTCTAGCTTTTGATTTAAGATCAGAGACTTGTGACTATTTCTTTCACTTGAACACTCACAGGCCATCCTCAGGTTATTAATGGCATAATTTTAATATTATTCTGTCTCAGGGAATAGGGAGGCTAGAAGAGAGAGAAAGAGATGGGAGAGCAGCCAGTTGATGGAGCAGTCAAAACATACACAGCATTTATTAAGTTCACCATCTTACATGGGTGCAGTTTGCAGTGCCTCAAAACAATTACAATAGTAACATCAAATATTACTGGCCACAAACTACAATAACAGATATAATAATAATGAAAAAGCTTAAACTATTGTGAGAATTACCAAAATGTGACCCAGAGACTATTGGAAAAATGATGCTCATAGACTTGCTTGATACAAGATTGTCATAAAACTTGAGTTTGTAAAAAATGAAATATCTGCAAAGCAAAATAAAAGAATGTGCAAAAAAACAAAGTATACTTGTGACCACTTTGGTTAAAAAAAATTAAAATGAGCTGGGCTCAGTGGCTCAGCCTGTAATCCCGCGCTTTGGGAGACTGAGGTGAGTGAATTGCCTGAGCCCGCGGGTTTGAGACCCGCCTGGGTAACTTGGCAAGAGCTCATCTCTACAATAAATCAAAATGAGCAGGGCATGGTAGTGTGTGCCTATAGTTCCAGCTACTCGGAAGGCTGAGGCGGAAGAATCGCCAGAGCCCAGCAGGTCGAGGATGCGGTGGCTGGGAGCGGCCACTGCACTCCAGTCTGGGTGACAGAGTGAGACTTCAACTCAACAACAACAACAACAACAAAAATTTAAATGACAAGGATTTATTCACATGCCTAAAACTGATTTCTTTTTTCATTTTTAAGGTGAATTGTCCTTGTTTAAGGACATGTCAGGTACACCACTTATATAGGGTGAGTTTCTTCCCCAAACTGGCCTCCTACTCCTAACACAGTCCTGAATTTTCTTTATGAATTGAAGACAGAAATTGTATTTTGTCATTAACCAAAGCCTAGAGAAAAATTGGAATTGTTTCTGTGGGTAAAGGACATGCTCAATATTGTAGCCAATCAAACAATTAGATGTTTTAAATATGCTAAACATATTTAAATATGTCAAACATTTAAATATGTTTAAATACCATGAGGCATTATTTTCTAATTAATATTTTCAATATTACACAAAAATGTATAAATAAATAAATTCATTTAAAAGTGTATAGATAGAAGGGGCTTAAATATCAACAGAGATTACTTACTTTTAAGTATAATGCTCAATATAAATGCATAGGTATGGACTTAGTAACTGAAATATCACTTCAAATGCATTGTAACATTGTGAAGAAATGTGAGAGAAGTAAAATTCGCTTCTGTTTATTGGTAAAGAAAGAGAAAAATAAGATAGAGAAAGACAGAGGAGAAGCTGTGTCCTAGCTGAGGAAGAGATAACTACTCATCCTTTTTTTTTTTTTTTTTTTTGGCCAAAGAAATATTAATACCTGCCTGCCAGTACTAAGCAAAATACCAAAAGACTTTGCTGTATGCTTTTTAAAAAAAATCATGTTTTCATGCATGTAATCACATCAGTGAACACATTAGGGGGATAGAGTTACAAACATATGTTTCCAAGTGTGTTCCATTATATTCCTACTGCAATTTTCTGAACTCTAATTTACGGCTGTACTTCAAGCTTACTCCAGCTACACTGAAGTAAATACTGTATAAATTTCAGGAATTCTGTACAAAATTATATATTGGATAACAGGATGACTGCTAACTCAGTAAACATTGCATAGCTGCATTGTATTCATCTTGGTGCCCCATGATTTTTTCACAGCAGGCACACGGAGGAGGAGAATTTGTATACATTAATATTTTGAAGTCAAATCATTGAATTTTCTTTCAATCACTTTACATACTAATTGGAGAAACTCTAGAGTCCCATAGTATCACAGGAGGGGGGAAAGGCCCATTTTAGAGATGAACTGACTGAGGTAATGATAAAAATGATTCACTAAGGTAATATGAAATCAAGAGCATGAAGAGGAGGAGAAGATAGATGACAGCCAATTGATTCAAGTTGCTTCAACCTAGGCTTCCCAGCATGTGTCAAAGGTATATAGTCTCCTAGAGAAAATGACTGCTGACTAGAAGGCATTTACTGAACCAATATGAGGCAGTGCAACAATCTCACCTCTGAGCATAATATCCTTCACCTTTGATGCCAGGGATGCTCATTGCTTCCTACTCTATTTTCTTTGCTCCAGGCAATGGCAAAAGAAAAAAGAACTGATGTGTTTAAGGCATCGCAGTTCACAGGTCTCTAACGTATCCAGGGCATCTGTATACACTGATGGAAAGTATTTTCAGTTCAATCACTTTGAAAGCCTGGATAATAGAGGAGCAGGAGGACTTGTCGTACGGACAACAAAGTTTTTTGTTTTTTTTTCTTTTATCAACATGAAGCTCAGTTAGCAATTGCACTAAACATTGATTTCACTGGCCTGTTTGTAGACACTCCAGGGGTCTTTTTAGCTGTACAACACAGACATATGCTGAACAGCCTTTGATTTTTTTTTCTTGCAAGTTTGTTTTACAAGATAGGCCAGTGCCTGCATGTGTTGTTCTAGTCATTATATAAGATTCGTCTCATCACTTTGTATTTAAAAATCACCTGTTCTTACCCTGGCTTTTCTCATCTTCTGCCAATCCTTGGGTGTCCGCTGGCTCTTCCCCAGCACTGTCTGAGAAGTTCTGGGTTTCATGGGCAGAGCTGGTATAAAAACAATACTAGCAGTATACAATTATGGAGGTTGTCCTCTCAGTGTGTCTTGGGCACGCTGTGGAATTCTCATTATTGTGAGGGGAGGTTTGCACGTGCTTTGAGCAGAGAACAGACCCCTTAGCGTAAACTTTTTGACAGAAGTCTCTGAAATAACTTTTCAAAACCCATGTCTCGTTTATTTTCCTCTTTTTTCCTCCTGATTTGGTGTCAGTCATCAATCGAGCAGGAGACAACTCATTTCATTTCTGTGACACACCATGATGGACTTGTGTTGCAACCCTGACTTATTTTGAGAACTTCAATTTCTCAAGCTGAAAGCTTGAATGTCCCATGGTTGGAAGAGCTATTGATCCAATGTAGATGGACGGTTCAAGAGGAACTGATACATTCCTTACAGCACTTTCTTTTTCCCTTGCCCTCCTGGCTACTACATAATATAGTCTTTCTCAGAGTTTGTTGCCATCTACAAACTTTGATTCTGGCATCACATATATATTGTCTTTATACCTTTTTTTTCACTATAAGCTTTGTCTTCCTGTAGTATTGCTCCATTTCATTTTAGATGAATTGTCTATTAATTTGCAAGATAGTTATTCTTGGTCTCTTTAACAACTTGCTGTAAAAAATCTAGGCATTGAGATTAAATTATATTTCCAATGTGCCTTCCTAGTGATTTTAGAAGAAAGAATGTATAGGTTTTCTCTCAAATACATGATGCTAATATGGCAATAAAAATTAAATATTTAAGCTATCATTTAAAAACAGTAATTTAAAAAACCTGCAAATAACCCAATATGAGTATAAAGTAACAATTTTTAAAAACATAATATGCAAAGTTGCTTGTAGAAATAAACAGTTATGCTCTCTATGATGAGAGAAGGTGGCTACTCCCTGTCTGGAATTCCAGAGACTTGAATTACCCTGGTCTAAAATTCCTTTCTCCAATTAAGAAATATATTGGTTATCTGTGGAGAATAGTATGATCACTCCATCTCCATCAACTTGAGATACCAAAAGAGAAGGAAAGCATTTTTCTTGTCAGACTTCATGGAAATAGACTCTATTTTTATTTTATTTTTAAAATTTTTATCACATTCATTGCAATGACAAATAAGTCCTAAGCTCTGTGCAAGGCACTTTAGATGCATTTGCTCATCTGGTCTTTATAGGGCCTCTGTAAAGTACATTTCATTATTATATAAATTTTGTTGATATGGATACCCGAATTCATAACTCAAATTCAAGCCCCAAGCCGGGCTCGGTGGCTCAGCCTGTAATCCCGTGCCTTTGGGAGGCTGAGGTGAGTGGATTGCCTGAGCCCGCGGGTTCGAGACCCGCCTGGGCAGTGAGACCTCATCTCTACAATGAATCAAAAAATCAGCCAGGCGTGGTAGCGCACGCCTGTAGTTCCGGCTGTGTGGAAGGCCGAGGCGGAAGGATCACTAGTGCCCAGCAGGTCGAGACTGCGGTGGCTGGGAGCGGCCACTGAACTCCAGTCTGGGTGAGAGAGTGAGACTCCAACTCAAAAAAAAAAAAAAATTCAAGCCCCACAGGTAACAAGGGTAAAGTGCTTATTGAAACCAAGTCTGTCTGACTTTGGAACATGCAGGGTCCCATAAAGAAACAATTCATCTCAGAAATACATTTCAGTAAAGGGACAACTTATATATCTGTGGCCACAAAGATAGGAAGGTACTCAGAGATTACCAAGAATACAAGCAATTCACATTTCTGGAGCTTACTGGGCAAGGAGAGCAAGCAGCGTAGTTACTGGAGCATGGTGAGAGCTGGAGCTAGGGGGAGAAGCAACCAGAAAGATCTAAACCAGAGACAGAAGCACGGCACCAAGACCTCTGTCTCTTCCCTCTCAGGTCTCCTGCCTGTGTTTCCCGTTGGCTACATTCTACTAAAAGTCAACCCACAAATAAACCTGGGGAAAGAGTCTCTAGGAGTCAGTGTTTCAGGTCTTAAAGAAGGCAAAGAAGGAAAAAGAGTGGATAGAGGTGGGTGGCAGGGGTGACAAACCTGCACACACAATAACCAAGAGGCTCCCTGCATAGCAAGAATATCACAGCTTCAAACAGAGGCTCAACCTTTGACTGCCATGATTCATTTCTAGGAGATAATTCACCTTTGCAAGAAAAGGCAATGAACACATAAAATATCTGACAAACCATATTAAAAATAAAATAAGATGTTTTCATATGCATTCATTCCAGTTTTGCAGAGTATTTTTTATTTCTTCCTGGAAATGAACTGAATATATATTATATGGCACAATTTATTTGAATAGTGTTAACTTAAAATGTTCCTGGAGGCCGGGCTTGGGGGCTCAGTCTGTAATCTCAGCACTTTGGGAGGCCAAGATGAGTGGATTGCCTGAGTCCGTAGGTTCAAGACCAGTTCAGGCAACTTGGCGAGACCTTGTCTCTACAATAAATCAAAAATCAGCCAGGTGTGGTAGTGCATGCCTGTAGTTCTGGCTACTTGGAAGGCTGAGGTGGAAGGATCGCCGGAGCCCAACAGGTCAATGCTGGGGTGGCCGTGAGTTTGCCACTGCACTCCAGCCTGGCTGACAGAGTGAGACTCCAACTCAAAAAAAAAAAAAAGAAAAGAAAAGAAAAGAAAAATGTCCCCAGAAACTTTAGTTTTATTATATTTGAAAATATGCTTAAAAAGTACAAATAATTTTGAACTATAAGTTTAGAACGAATTACTAAACCCAATTCACCCATTAAAATATGTGCATGGGAACTCTTTTATTATTTATTTATCTTTTTTACAAATTAACAACTTATGACTTTTTTTTTCCATTGATCAGTTTTTAAATGTTTTCATGTTCTTACTTTAGTTACTGACATCTCTAAAGCTACTAACAAATAATAATAAAGTTAGGCAAAGATGAAGAGCAATCACAAAATGACTTAACCAGCCATCCCCAACCCTTCACAGTCACACTCCAGCCTTGCATTCCACCCTCGTCCTTTAGGGTCCTTCACTCATCCTACATTTTGGCAACCTGAGCTCTTCCTGCACAGAGCTTGAGAGGTAATATTGTCTATGCTTCTGTGCTCTTTGATCGCTCCAGCTTGAACACCAATTCTGAATAATCAGAGCTGTTTTCCAACTAGTTTCTGTATAAATAGTCTCCCTATATTTAATATTTTCTTCTTCCATTACTGTCAGGGTTATCTTACAAAAAACAAATATTATTATACTATTTTTTCCTCCTAAAGTCTACTCTGAGTCTCAAATTCTCACATCTAAGCTGTTTAACTTGGCAAACAGCTGATTCACAGTCTGATTTCAACTCACTTCTCCAGCCTCATCTTCTTCAGCATTGTGTCCTAAACTATGCTCATCCAGCGCAAAGCCACAGACTGTTGTTTTAATCTGTTATTGCTCATGATGTGTCTGGCTTTCTCTTCTTTTCCTTTATCCCTTTGATAAACTTCATCCATCCTTCCATTCATCCATCCGTCTATCCATCCATTCATCCATCCACCCTTCCACCCACCTATTCATCCATCTATCTACCTCCTCATCTATCTACCTATTTATTAATTCAATATTCTATTAATTTATTTATCACCCAATCTAATTATTAATTAACCTCTATTTTTGATCAGGGAATCATCTAGGAGCTGGAGATTCTTTGGTAAGCAGAGCTGGAAAGCCCTTGCCAGCATGCAGTTTGATCTAGTCATAGAGATAGGTGTTATTAAACAACCTCACAACTTTGATTGTAAACAAAGATAACTTATGAAGCAAAGGAACTCAGTTTCGTGAGGATGTTTAATGAGGCAATCTGCCTCTGACTAACTGTGGTGTGAGCAGAGATCCATAAAGGAAATATCTCTTGATAAAATGCTGCTTAAGGTGAGATATGAAGGTTAGTAGGAGATAACTTGAATAGAATGTGAAGGGAAAATAAAGGCATACGAAATAGAAAGAATGCATTGACAAAAACTTAACAGTAAGCAAGATTATGGTATGTTTGAGAACAGAAAACAAAACAACAAAGATAGCTAAAAGGGGAAAAGAACAAGATTTAGTAAAGAGATGAGATAGACAGGCACTAGATCACATAAGGTGTTGCAAACTCTGGTGAGGATGATTTTGCCTTGTCCAAATACCCATATAAAGCCATTGTTTGTAGAAGGCAGGAAGGTGAGGTGATCAGGTTTACATTTTTTCACTTTCAGAAACACTTGATCACAGTAAAAAAAACAAAAACAAAAACAAACTAGAGAAGGGTCAGAATGGAAGCAGGACAACTAGTGAGAGGTGATTTCCCTAGTCCAGTGAGAAAGCACTATGGCTTGAACTTTGATGAAGACAGCAGAAATAGCAAAAAATAGCTATTATCAGATAATTGGAAAAATAGGCAGCATTAGACAAAAAGGATGTATGAAGTCAAGGACTACCTTAGAGTTTCTGACTTGTGCAGCTAGGAACTCACTGAAGGAAATATTTATTACTCAGCCCCAGCTTCAATGTCATTTCCTACATGAGTTTTTCTTTGACTTACATAAAGTTAAACATCCCTTCCCTATGCTTCTTTGCTGCCAAGAATATTTATTCATAACCTATTGCTTATTAACTTTATGAACTTTATAAGACTTGGATTTTATGCTTCTGTACTTTAGGTGCTCAGTAATAGTTGAATTAATGAATGAGTGAATGAACTTAATTTATAGCTTCTATAAAGACACTACTCTATTAAAGTAAAGATACAGGCATTCAAAATACTGGGTATGGATGAAATCTAAGAGATTCTTTGGGCTAAACCTATTCTTTCAAAATAAAGTGATGGGTGTCTTGAGATCTTAAGTAATTTGCTCAGTTTGAAATATCTAAGAAATGTAGAGCTAGGCTAGGGCCTTTTCCTCTCTCCCTGTATAAATGACTAGTCTGCTTCTGTAATTGGTTTACTCTAGTGTCTCTTCATGGTGGTAAAAACAGCTCTATCTTCTATCTGACCTTAGTGGCTTTTCTTTAGGGTTAGTAACTTCTCTACATTCATTTATTTTGAAAACGTTCTCTTAAACATCACTGAACCACAGGAGTTGCACACTATCTGTAATTGCTCACAGGTCAGGTAAACAAACAGTTACATAAACAAAGGAGAATAAATTAGATATGTTTTAAGAAGCATAACAAGGAATGAATTGAATTAACGGGTGTTACTGGGTGTTTTATTAATTACAATTTAATATAATATGACAATCACAATTAGATTGTGATGTATGTTTGAAGTGACTTTACAAATTACATTTTGAAGATATATTATGGGTATAATCTGGAAACTTTATTGCAATCTAAATTCAATTTTCTCTACTCTCTCCTTCCTTCTATTCATCCCCCTCCCATTTAGTAGGTCTGGAATAGGATATCTGAAACACAGTGACACATGAAAAGAGTAGAAAGGTTACATACTTTCTCATATTTGAAGTAACTTATATATTAGTTCATTTTGTCTCCATGTGCATGTTTGTAGATATAAAATTATGCATTTCTCAATAGTATGCCAAAGTATTTCTAAATGTGATACATATATATATAAATATAAATATATGTATGTATGCCTTAGCCAATCAAAGATGCAGAGAGTGTTATGTTCTTTCTAATTTCCTTATAGCACCAAAAAAAATAAAAAAAATATTTCCTCCAGAAATTGAATATAATCAGAGGAAAGATTGAGTACAGTGGCAAGCCCTGCTCTGAGAGGGTAGCTTGAAAAAGTGGTGAGGACATGGAGAATCTATCTTAGAGCCTATGAAAAGGGTTTTAAAAAGATAATAATAATGATTATTAATATCATAGTTAACATTTAGAAGATGTCTGCTACATTCCTGGCACATGCATCCTTTTATTAAATTCACACTTATGTGTACATATAATTTTTATCCTTACTTGATATATGCGGTAACTCACATATTAAAGAGAGAGACCAAGTTACCACTCAGGTTATACAATCAGTAAGAGTGTGAGCATGAATTTGAAAACCTATATCTCTGCTCTCAGTGTCTGACACCTCCACTAGCCATTCTCCTGTTTATTCCTCAAATTTCAACTCAATGATCCCAGAAACCTTCCTGATTGTTTTTGTTTTATTTTCTTACTTGAAGAAGTGCAAGAGTTAAAAATAGTAGTGTCATAATGAACTTTAGTCTCTCTGTCCAGCACCTTGTTCTAATGAATGGCCTTTCAAGGTTTCAGTGAATGTGATGTCAATGTTCTATGTTTCTAGTGTGCTGTTGCCTTTTATTCATAGGGCTGGGCATCTGCTCCCAAACTGATCAATACATCGCTTTCCAAGGAATTTAGGAGAGAGAAAAAAATAGTATCTCTCTGATGTTTGAACATATATCATGCAAAATGGGTCAAAGTCTTTCCTCTGCCACATGAAAAAGTAGGGAGTGGAGCACAGACTATATGGGAAGTCTATGCTCCAGTTGATACTGAGTTCTAGTAGAATTCCTGTTTTACTTTTTAAAAAATTTTTTATTTTCACATCTCATGATCCTTATGATAAATTGCCTCTTCACTTAAGCTACTTCACATTGGGTATCAGTAACTTTTAGCCCCCCCCAAAAAAAACTCCGCATAACTACTGTAGTTCTAATCCAGTTTTAAAAATTCTGACTCTTGCCCTTATTGAAGAAAGTCCTCATTTGTTCATTATTAATTCAACATCAGATAGGATCAAGTATCCATAAAGAATAAACAGTCCCCGACCAAAAAAGAAATGTCAACATCTTAGGAACCTAACCTAACGAGATATTCAATCTCTCTGCTCAATCTCTCTCTCCCCAACTTCTTCTCTCTCTCTCTCTCTCTCTCTCTCTCTCTCTCTCTCTCTCTCTCTCAATTTAAATAAACAGAAGAGCAAGGACAATGTTTTGTTACAGTTAGTGTTTTATGAAGTGAAAGGATTTGCTCATATCTCACACCAGGGAATAGGCTGGGTAGAGGTTAGAATTTTATTTTCTTACACTGACAAGTCTTATTTTGGAAGTAGGAGTCATTCTAATTGTTGGCATAGAAGACTTCTCTATTTTGTGAAACATGTTCACAGTTGGCGATGGACTTAGCCAGATCCATGAAGCAGGCAAAGTTTCAGAGTCTTTCAACACACACTTTACAATAACTTTTTCTCTCCTGACCCTAAGGCTATGACTGCAAGTCCCTCATGGTTTCCATCGAAGGCCAAGATCCACTCAGTGGATGTCTCCAAGAGGCATCCATACTTCTAACTATCTGTACTTCCAAGGAGCAGAAGATTCCAGGCTTGCTTCTCATTTACTTAGTGTTTGATTTTTAGTTGGTGAAGGCAGCTAATATAACAGAGCAACATATGAGAATGTATCAGTGAAAATTATTTAACCTGTTGTAGTTAAGCTATTATTCAAAAGAACAAAAAAATGTTCGTGATCTGGGTCACTGATAGGCTATTTGCTAAGACATTTTTGAGCAGATGGGAGCAGTGAGCTTTTTCAATCGTAGGGGAAGGTATGCATCAAGATATTGAGACGTCGTTTAGAAAATAGAGATATTTATATGTTGTGTGGAATAAATTCCATATGTGTATTATCTATTCTGCTAACAATTATGTCTCTTTCGAGACTGGAATTTTGAACAATACCCAGGATAAAACTTCAGTTTAAACATGTATTATAGGGTTAACATTTTTAAAAGAAAATTTTTTTTATGCTAGAAGCTTCTAGCTTCTGATGCTATTAACTGTACAATAAATCAAGAAGAACAAGAAAATGACACCTCCAAATTCCACTTGATAAAAAGCAGAAAGCCTCAGATAGATGTTCCAAATGACAGAAGTTTCCTTTCAGGAGTATAGCTTGATTAGAAATATAGAAGTTAAATGTGATAGGAGAGAATAATAGTGTATTTGGACATAAGAGAGCAGAGATAAAAACTTTCAAATCTGAAATTACCTCTGGGTCACTTGGTTAAAAGACAAAATGACGTCATATTACTGCATATTCAAATTGTCCTCTGTAGAATTTTGTTTTTTTAACTGTATGAAGTTCTTAAGCAACCACAGTTAAACTTGAAAAGGCACTGGTATTACCTATTTCTACTCTCTAGCCTTTTTTCTTCAAAGTCTATTCATGATGTATTAACTCCATTCTCTCTATCCCAGTAGTACCAATTCAACAAGTAATCTACTTTGACTTCAAATTTGCATTTTTAGAATTGACCTCTCTAAACATGACTACTTTAAGTACTACTTTTCAATTGCCTTATGATACTACTTTTCAATTGCCTTATGATAATTCATGTATGAAATGACATTCAATTGTTAAATATAATTCTTAGTCAACCATAATTGTTGACTAATTTGCATGTAGCTCACCCAATGTGCAAGATGATGATACTTGCTATTATGCTGTATTTTTTTCTGAGAAATGGTAAAAACAAAGCTATAGTTTTCAACTGGGGCACTAAAAGCCCTATCACTTTGATCATTAGTTTGAGGACAAAATTAGCCAAAAGTGAGCACTTATTGATATCTTACTTTCTCCACAACTGGCTCATTGTCTTATTTCTTTTTTCTTATGGGTAGTATTTTAATTTACAAATGGGCTTGCATTTATCATTTCATTTGCATTTTAATTTGTATTCATTTTTTAAATGGGAAGCAAATCAACAACTTCAAGTTCCATTGATATGATTGACAATACAGCAATATCCTGTTTTTATTTAGTGACCATCTGTTTTCAGATTTTTGAGAATCAAATTAATTGAATCTTCATATGATTCCTTTAAATGTACATAAGTTGTCTTTTGATTTTATTTAGAGGACTGAACAGTTTTTTTTTTTTAGTTTCTTGCTTAAGGTTAAGGGGAAATGGAATGAGACAAGGATGAACAGAGTTAGAGACAGTTCAGTCACTCCTTTTCCGATGCGTAATGCTACGGATGAGGCAGAACATAAACCACTGAGACAGAAAGTGAGAAAGCATGCTACTTGAGAATGAACATCAGATAACTGTTTTTTTCATGATAAATCAATAAATGTTAACTTGCTTTGAAAAGAGAAACATGGTAAATATGCATTTTCATTTACTTGCTAGCATAATAAAACACTTTCTATAACTGTCCAGAAAGTCCAGACCACGGCATACGTAAGATATTTAAACCCAAAACAGATACACCTCCCTTTTCTCTGTAACAAAATTGGTTTCAGTAATATGCATGGAAAAATAAGTATTAATCGTTCTTTCTTTTATCCATCTTTATTGTTGAAACAACTGATTTTTCAAAGTTGAGTATATATTGACTCTACCAATGTCGTTCTTGTGATAGTGAAGAGTTTTGCAAGATTTGTCCTCTTACCAAGGGGGAACTTGGTAAAGTATACCCAGAATCTCACTGTATTATTTCTTATAGTTTGATATAGTTTGAAATGTGAATTTATAATTATCTTAAAATAAAATGTTTAATTTTAAAAAATAATGAAAGCAACTGCAAACATAGCATGTGACAAACATTGATGTCATTTTTTCTATTTCCTTCTGGTTAGTATACATAGTCATATAGTTTACACATTTGTATGTTAATTGTGTACAATTTTATACTGTGTTTACTTTGTTTATCATTAATTAATAAACTATTTTTCTGTTATATAGTTCTAATAATAATTATTATTGATGAGTGCACAGTCATGTTAATAGGCCTTGATTACCCTTTTTTTGAAAATCAAAATGGTCACCATTCATGTAAGTAGAATTCTACATTTGAATGATAGCAAAGGAACTAAATTAGATTAAAAAACTAAATTAAAGATCTAAACCCCATCAAGCAGGAGGGGAAAAAAGTGGGGGAATTTGATTGTCTAAAATCTATGAAATCTTATAGCTTTGATTTGCAACAGACTTCTACCAATCATGCTATCATTAATATACTTATTTTTAAGTTAAGAAAATTAAAAAGAATTTGTCTGTGATAAGTGCATGGAAGTTCATTATGATATGATTATCTACTTTTATATATGTTTCAATTTACAATATTAAAAAGTACTTTTAATTTAAAAAATTGCTATAAAATATTCTCCCATCACTCTTGGAAATAGTTTGAAATATTCCTTGGGCGGTGGACCACCATTAGTCTCTGGGGTATATTTTTGACAATTTTTAAAAGTGCCTCTTCCTAACTGTCACAGGTAAGTAGACATGAGGAATAAATGTAATGCTGTGTTTTGATTGGGAAGTTGAGACAGAAAGACATTAGGTAAAAGCTAAGAAAATTTGAATAAACTATAGATGTAAAAAATAACGTATCCATATTGGTTAATTAACTGTGATAAATATACCATACTAATTCTCTTAGTAATAAAAGAAACTGTTATATAGGGTGTTCAGGAATTCCGTACTAACATTGAGATTTTTCTGTAAGTCTAAAACTTCTAAAATTAAAAAGTTTATTTTTATTTTAAAAGTGGAGGATGGCTCAGTGACTCAGTCTGTAATCTCAGCACTTTGGAGGCCGAGGCAAGATAATTGCCTGACCCAGGGGTTGGAAACCAACCTGAGCTACTTGGTGATACTTTGTCTCTACAATAAATTAAAAAAAAATAAGCTGGATGTGGTAGCACACGCCTGTAGTTCCAGCTATTTGAAAGGCTGAGGTGGAAGGATTGCCTAAGCCCAGCAGGTTGAGGCTGTGGTGGCTGTGAGTGTACCACTGCCCTCCAGTCAGGGTGACAGAGTGAAACTCCAATTAAAAAAAAATGGAAATGCCATATTAATAATATTATTAAAATTCAGTAATGAATTAGAATGCACACTTGCCAAACAAAAATATTACATCCCACAGTTCACACAGTATCACTGTCTTAAAAATACTAAACACAAATAAAAACTCCAAATGACTACATACAATGACAGAATGAAAGTAACTCAAGTTCTATTTCATTGTTTTTTATAATCACTGGTAAACTACAAAAATATAAATTAGTTCTAGAGTTGGAGACAGAAACTGAATCTGAAGGAAACTTCTATAATTCCAAACCTTGGAAAGCTTACTGTCTTAAAAAAAATTATTTTAAAGATGTGGGATACAATTCAGGGTTAGGTATACAAATATTCATTATGAAGGTACCCTTGTTGATGAATTGTGTCCCCCACCCCGGCAGTTTCCCACTACTGCCAGTACTGTCCTCCCCTCTTCCGACAGTTTCCCATTATTGCCAATCCTTTTCTTATAGTAGTATAATAATTGTTCAACATCTACTTGTGAGTGAGAACATGTGATAGTTTTTTGTTTCTGTGATAGATCACTCAGTATTGTAGACTCTAAGTCCAAGAAATGTGGTACCTATACATGATGGAATATTACTCAGCCATAAAGAAGGACAAAATTATGAACTTTGCAGCAGCTTGGATGGATTTAGAGCTTACTGTCTTAAATAGACATGTAACTGGCCTTCTTTTATTGTCATGATCCAACTGTAACCAGGAGTTCTCAGAATTGCCTTCTTTGTGGATACTGTGTTTATTAAACAAAAAAATTATGATAATATAACAAAAACAAATTCATAGCAAGATGCCATACTTAATAGAAATTGCAACAATTGGTTAGAAATTATACCAAAATCAGTTATTTCAGTTATTTTGTCACTTATATCATTTAGTATTGCTGGTGCATGATAATAATCAAGAGTGAATTAATTTGGTTTAATTTTGGTTTTAAATTATCTTATGACTTCCTTTTCTTTCCTACAGGCAGAGTTTACAGCTTCTACCACCCTACTATTGGTATGTCATTGATCCAGACACAGTTTTAGATACTGGAGATAGAACAGTTTTGTTCTCTCACGGTACATACATTTAAGTGAGAAACTTAGATGATACACAGGAAAATTAAAATAAATGGATAATTCCATATATTAATAAATGCTAGGTTGAATGTACTACCACAAGAATCCAAAAAGGTCTGCAAACATCGTGCCTCCTTCTTTGTAGCTGAGAATGCAAGATGTAGCAGTTTTTCTTTGACTCTATCCTAGCACATCATTTGCCCCTAAGAACTCTAAAATCTTTACTGAAACAACAGGTTCCTGAATTTTCCTAGAATTTATCTCCCATTCTCTGGGGTGATTATGTCTTACCAAGTCATCCACTAGTTACTTCTTACTTGCCTTGTCCAATCAACATGATGCCATTCATGTAATGGATCAGTGAAATATTGAAAGAGTTGACAAGAATGGTCAGATTTCTTCAGACTATATTCTGACAGAGGAAAGAGAACTAATATATTCCTGAAATAAAAGTGTAAATAATTATTTTTGTACATCTCATACGAATGCCATTTGTTTGTGATCCATTTTCTTGAGAAAGATTGAAAAGAATGTGTTTACCACATCAAAGGCCTCATGCCAGATACCTGAGGCTTTATTAATCTCCTTTAGCAATAAGACCACAGCTAGCTCAGTAGATGGAAAGGGCTCCTACTTGGTTAAGCCAGAGGCCATCGTACTTATTCTCCAGGGGCCAGAACAGTGAACCAAGTCAAAATGTAATTGGACCACTGCTTTTGCATCTTTTGGGTCTTTAATGGCATTTCTAATTTCCGCCATCCTGCACCCTTCTGCAGTGGTGGTGTAATATTGCTTTTGAGTTACTATCTTGGCCAGGAGTGGGAGGCAATTTTGAAGGTTTCAATTTAGTCTTCTTCATAGGAAACATTCAATATGGAATATTTTTCTAATTGACAACATAGCAATTCCAATTTTACTGGGAAAAAGAGCACTGGGGCCCACTGTTATTTGATCTTCAGCCAGGACTCCATTTAGTACTTGGTGTTCATAAGGTTCCACTCTAAAAGGTAAAGCCATGGTGACATTTTGTTTCTCTGAGTGTCACTTTAGACATTGTGTCCAAAATTTCTCCCGAGACCTAGGTATTCCTTTTCACCAGTGTATGATCACCTGATTCCCTTTGGAAAAGGAACGAAGGGAATCATTACAATAAATGCATGCCACTAGGTTTCCTAGGGCTACTGCTTCAATCAGTGTGTTCTGAATTTGAAAAGTGGCTCAGATCTGAAAACTAAACATAGATCATGACTTTTTATCAAAACAACCACACACTTCTAGTTGTTTGGTTAGAGATATTAATCAGCAACTTGTTGGCTACTCCTCTAGCAAATTTGGTCCTAGGGATACTATGGTCTATTAGTCATCAAAACCCCCTGTAGGCCTTAACTAAACCCTTATCTTGTCAGCTGTTATGGTAGTTGTATCTCCTGACTCCTGAAAGTTAAGCATAGTTGTTTGGTCTAGCTCGCTATGGTGACCCATCATACCTATGAATATTAATAAGCTCAGCTCTGTGACTCTCTAATATCAAACCCTGGCTTGTAGAACAGTGCCACCAATGAAATTCTGGTAGCATTCTCACTGGTGCATTCCTGTCCTTCTTGGCTAATGATCTATCCTCCTGTGGAACATAATCTTCTAATGGGTTTTTGGGTCTCACATAATATATTTACTCCAGTATGTCTACTCTATTTAGTCTCTCCACTCCTTCTCCCACCTTCTGGGGAGGCTTGGGCATCTCTACTTCATTCATTACTGGCCATCAGTGTTTCCCAGCCTCTAAATACCTACTAACACAGAGCTTTCTTCATTCTTTGGTGCTCTTGCCAGAGTATGATATTCCATATTCCAAGACAGCATCCCTAAGTCATGCAAGTTATGCTTTTCAAGTCCTATGTTGTAGCTTCCTTAATCAAGCACCCTCATAAACCAATCTCAGTGTTACTCTGCTGGTTCCTGACACATCTTCCTAGCTAGTTGTAACAGTCTGTATCTCTTTCCTTCCTTGTGAGACCCAGAAAACCCCAAAGATGGAATTTAATCCTCATTTCTATATAGCATCAGGAGGGGAGGTGAGGACATCTCAATGGATAACCTGTTGCCTTTTGGGGGAGAGGCCTTAAGAGCTTTACCCAGCATATGATAAGTGCTAACTCTGGCTAGTTAAGTATGGGCAACTTCCACACATTCTGAGGCATGTGAGGGATCTTAGAAGCCTACTTCATCACAGACATTCGTGCAACTGTTCCTGTCTCATTTTTAATATTCTCAGGTTTTTCAACCATGGACCCAACTTTAGTATAGCAGATCTTCTTTGACCATTTAGGCACTTGCTGTATCCTGCATCTCTAAATATTAGATCTTCTGTGCGTGCTCGTCTACTTAGTCTTTAACTGCTTATTAACAGCTCTCTCAATTTCTCATTATCCTTCTGTAGGGCATCAATAAAATTTAGTAGAAAGCAGCTAGCTATGCTGTCTTTATAGGCATTTGTTCCCTCATCACTTTCAAATTTCAGAATCATCACACCTGCAAGGAATTTCTCTTCCACTGGGAAATTTTTCACTCAGGTAACCTCAGATAAAATCTTTAGCAATTAGAACATTACTCCATACAACAAGCACCTAGAATGAACAGTTTTCTATTTGCAGCTAGTTGGTGTGTGATCCATCCCGGAGTCCCATCATAACACTTCCAGTACTATATTGGTTTTAGTTTTCCAAAAAATAAAGAAGACACGAAGATTGGTGGGTTTGGAAGTTTGAGAGATGTATTAGGGCAGGTTTGGAAGAGGTTGTCTCTCTTAAAAGAAGGCCAAATGGAATTTAAAGGCAGATATTCTGGGAACCTAGATGGATAATCAATGGAGCTGGTGAGGAAAGAGGTAGCAATGAGAATCAGGCTCATTCCCAAGGAAGCAACACTGTTCCCTACCACGACAAAGTAAAGGAAACCAAAGGAAGACTATGCAGAATTTGTGCGTGGTGAGGCTAAAATGCAGGCAGCTATGGCAATCAGCAGGGCTTTTACTCTGAATTGAAAGAGCCCTTCTTGAGTGCAGCAAGAGTCCTACTTGTGTAGGATTTCTTAATAGGCAGATTAGATATGTTCCGTAGTTTGTGGTAAAGCAGGAATACATAAGAATGGGGGAACAATACTTTTGGAAATAGATAGTTGAAATAAAAAAGCATAGTCTTTAAGTGAAGAATCACAACAGTTTGACTTCCTTAGAGTTAGTATAAGATGTACTCTATTTTAAAGTATTTATAGCAAAAAAAAAAAAGGAGACATTATGAGGAACACCATTGTAGTTATTATTTAATAGCATGATTCTGGAATTCTAGTCAAAGGAATAAGATAAGAAAAACTGTAAGTACTGGAAATAAAGTGTTCAATTTGGCATCTTTTTCACTAAAGCAACTCAAAATAAGCAATGGGAAATCAAATAAATGTAAACTCAACTTTAAAATGCTTAATACCTATATATACATTTTACTAACATTGTATTAAAAATTATAAGAATAATGTGAAAAGTCATATGACAGTGTATATGTTCCTGAATGAAGAATTTCAATATTACAACTTCAGGCATTTTTCTTAAGCTGTACATTCCATGTAATTCAAATTTATATTTTCATGTGATATTTTATAACCTGTCAAATTATTTTGAACTTTATCCAGAAAATAAATGAAAAAAAAATCATTGAGAGTAAAATGAGAGGAAACTTCTTTTTCTACATACTACAGCATATTGTAAAGTCACAGTTACTTAAAAAGTATGGTATTATTGCTAATTTAGACCTACAGTTAATTACTGAGAATAGATTGCCAAAAACTGGTCCTTAGATTTAACAGGTTTGTTTTTGTTAGTAAAAACAGCACTCTATGTCACTGAGGGAAATAAAACATTAATAAATCGCATACTTTGAAACACACCTTTATGGAATTATGAGCAATTGTTATTCAAAGACTAACGATAAAATGACTACCATGTTAAGAGTATAATTTATATCCTTATTCTAGGAGTACCCTGTTTGCTGAGAGCTGAGTATGTTTCTGGGATGTGGGATTTTCAGATTTCCAAATGGGACAATTTTGGTCATCCTAGATGATGACAAAGTAGGAATTCAGAGGTCATGATATGAAAAACTAATGGGATAGTTTAAAAGACAATCAGGAGATAAACACAAAATTCCCTGTAAAATTTCTAGGGTCAGAGGGTGAGTAAGCAGTTAAATTATGCAGGACCTTGTGGGATGAAGAAAGAATATTGGAGTTTGTTTCAAATGTGATTGGCCCCTACTTAGAGTTTTTCAAGGGGGAGTGACTCATGTGTTTCCATATGGTATAAAGAATTTTTCCGGCTGTCAAGGAGAGAATAGAGATGCCTACTTCTTCCTAGACAACAGATTGGGAGGAACTGCACCAAAACATTTCTGTGGCTATTTTTGAATGGTAAGACTTTTTTTTTTAATATTACTTTTTGGAAATTTTTTTTTTTTGCTGACATTTATTACAGTTTTAAACAAAATAATTATTTTTATTTAAAAATAAACTTTGTAATATAATGTGAAGATAGAAACAGATGATGAAAGAACACATGCTCTCATTTAATTAATGAAAGTCTAATAAAATGTGACCTTTTACCAAAGCTTATAATTCACTTAAGCCAACTGAAGAAAGTTAAAAACCACTCTCCTGTGTCTACACTTTTTTCCTGAGAGGCAAAACTCCAGACTTTGATTTGGAATTCTATTCATCTGAATATAATGAAAAAGGACAAATTAGACATAAAATAAAGAAAAAAACAATTTGCCTATATCAGCAAAGAAATATGTGGTGTATAGTTTTACTTAAAAATTTTTGAAATATATCGGTTATGCAAAACTTAAAGTTATATAGACTGGCAAAAATAACAGATTTGACTCTGCTGTGGACATTCACAAATTCTAAAGCTCTAATTCAGATAATAGTAAAATGAAAATAAAACAAAATTTTTTTCCCAAGCACAATGGTACAGTTCTTTTATACTCTTGTTAATGTCTTGGAGAAACTCATGAAAACCATAATAGATAGAATATTTTGAGGTGATATTATTAAACATTTAATCTAATCACATCTTTGATTTCAAACAAGACACTTTCTAGGGTTTAACATTGAAACATCAATAGCAATGATTACACACACACACACACACACACACACACACACACACACACACACACACACAACGTTAATTTGGTAACATTCCTACAGTGAAAAGAGCTTCTCAGTAAAAATGAACCATAAGTGTTTTCAATGTTAATGACCACTGAGTTTTTTCTCCCTTATCTTTACTCATGGATACTGATAGTGTCAGTTGTATCACTTGAAACTATGAAAGATAATGGTGAGGTAATTACTTGTTTTCTGCACACCCATGTCATTACAAATTAGTGAAGTCCACCTCAAATTGTCAGCATCCCATTCCATTGATCTCCTAGTCAGTTTCTAAAAGCAGGAAGTTACAGCGATGTGCAGTTAATGCTGGCGGCTGCAAATAGACTGCCTACAGGTCTGTTTTTGTAAAGAAAAATTTTCAATTAGTGAAAGCCATGGGCATCAGCTTTCAAAAAGAGGAAAAAGAACTTCCCTATAAATCTTTGATCTTTTCTGCTACATCATGTTTTTTCATGAAAGAGAGTTGCGGTGCTCCTGCTTAAAAAGCTTCTACGAAATAATTTCGTTTTCTAGCCAGCAAGATTAAAGACTTAGAACCTTTTATTAAAATAATAGTGCAGGAACAAAATGTTAAATTTAGATCATGTTTCTAAGAGATTCAGTAGATTAAAATTAGTTAAGAAGTAATAAAATAAGCAAAAGAACTCATTTCATTTATTTTTTAATTGATAGTATCAATATTTTATAGATTGGCTTTGTGTGATCATTCCTTACTGATCTCTCTGTGTCTTGCCATCACTTTATGAAACTATTGGTGCTTTCAGAGGTTTCCTTGATTTATAAGTCTCTTTTCAAAAATGTTGTTTTCAGTCTCTGCTCCTTCCTGATGGCAGATAACTTTGTGACAGCAGAGAAAGGAGACTCTGGATCTCTTCCCTGTTTCCGTGAGTCATGCATTCCCATATACTCTTATATTTTATTTCTCACTCCCCCTTAAGGAAAAAATGTTGGCTTTTGTCAGGTATAGGTTGTACAGGATGTAGACACTTAGAAGATCCAATGTAGACATAGATGTTAGACTGTCGTGAGAGAAAAATGATCTTGGATGTATTATAGCCCTGCCAAGGTATCAATAGAACATAGTGTAGCCTGCAGATGGGGAGAAAGGAGATTTCTTACAGCATCTTGAATTGTAAGTTTCTAGCACCAGAGCTTTACATAAGAGGCATTCTTTATGGATGATTGTACTCGATTGTATCAGAGAGTTTTGTCATCTATTAAAAATAAATATCATCTTATTAAAGGAAAAAGCAGTCAATATATCTACTTATTACAGGCTTTTAATAATAAATTTCATCCTCCCTGGTTTCCAAACAATAGTTTGGTTCCTCATTCTCAAAAGCTTCATGTGAAGGGGATCAGGGTGAGGTAGCCCCACAGCAATCATTATGTATGGAGGATCCTAGGGTGATAAGAAATGAATGCTTAATAAATTCTGATTATCAAGATGGCACTTTTCCTTTCCACAAGTGTGAGAAAATTTACCAATGCAAACAGTTGAATTTTAATAATAGTTAGAAAAATCTGTTAGTAACATTTTTATAGGCAATGGATAATAAAGGGAAAACTTAAGATTTTGTGGGACTATGTAATTTAACAGTAAATTTAATTATAGTGATTTAGTTTAATTCATATATTAGAAACAATTATACAAAATATTTGTACAGACAATTTATCTGGGATGACAATCAGAACAGTCTATTTTATAAAATGTTTAAGGGTGATTTAATTTTTTAAATGTGGGGTACAAATGAGGTTTAGGTACATATGTGGCCATCATATAGGTAAAGTGTGGGTACCCTTATTGATGTTATGTCCCCCCTGCTGGCAGTGTCCCACTACTGCCAATCCCTTCCTTATGATGTTATGATAAATGTATGAGTGAGTATACGTGGTATTCAGATCTTTGTTTCTGTGATAAATTGCTGAGTATTATAGACTATAATTCCATTCAATTTGCTGCAAAGTTCATAATTTTGTTTATCTTTTTGGTTGCATAATATTCCATTGTGTAAATGTACTGCATTTTCTTTATCCAGTCCACTTTCGATGGGCAGCATGGTTGGTTGGTATCCAAATAGGAAAAGAGAAAGTAAAGTTATCCCTCTTTGTGGATGACATGATCCTATACCCTGAAAACCCAAGAGAATCTATCAAAAACCTCCTTGCCCTGATAAAGGACTTTGGCAAAGTCTCAGTGTATAAAATAAACATTCAAAATACAGTCACCTTCTTAGATTTTTTTAATGAAAAAAATGAACTATGATTTAATACTCTGCCATTTCTTCTCTCTGTCTATTCTTTATTTCATCTGTTCAAATAAAAAGAAAAAAATCCTGGGTAACTGTTGTTATATTACATATGAAAAAGGATGAAAAATAAAATTATTTTTCAATTAAAATTAATGACAAATTACATCCTAAAAGGAGAAGCTTTAGGCCTAGCCGATATTTCCCAATGTGCATTCTGCAGAAGAGTCTGCTATTAGAAACTGTTAAAAGTCTTCCATGGTCAAATATGTGAGGATAGTATCACTCTTAGCAGAGTTAAATATGTTTACATTAATATAATAATCTGAATGTCTAAAACAAGGATATACCTTGCAGCATTTCTCAAACTTACTTAAATGCCGTAGCTTTTTCTACTGTATGACATTCTTGGCTATTCTGTGGAACAAAAGTTGGAACACATTTTTTTCAGGTAATAATAGGTAATGCAGAAGTTAAAATGTAAGATCAGAATCATTTTTTATTGTTTGTCTCTGAACAGCTTATCTGTATTATATCCGAATTGATATTTTGGTCTAATGTTTTTGTTTACTAACTTTCCTTGACCTTTTCTTTCAGTTAATGCTTCAAGGGAAAAAGCAAAGATTATTCAAATACTCTTTACTAATTGCGTGGGTCCTTAAATATTTGCCTTTATTGCTCTGTCTGGATCCTTCTTTGCCACATCAAATATTTTATCATGCTCAATAATAAATAAATTTAATTTAAAATAATTTAATCTTTGTATTCATAATTTGTGCTTAAATTAATTTATAATGACCTGTTCTGGAGAGTATAAGCTTATGTTTTGAAACTCTTTGTGCATTTAGTACGTAGAAAACTTGTACCTGGTAGCATTAAAAAATAAGATATTATATGTTTCTTCTATATAGGAAAAGTGATTAAATGCCAAGCCTTTCTAGTTCTATTTACTAATAATTTGATCAAATGTTACAATCTTTGACCTATACTTTCTAGTAGTGTTAGCTATTCATTTCAAGAATAGAAATATTCAATGGTTATATTTTCTATTTGAGGATCTAGCATGTAGCCCTTATATTTATTCTGTTCATCTTTATAATAGAGTGCATACTTACTCTGTTCACCTTTAAAATGTATGGCTCTAAGTGAAAACATATAATGTTGATGATGAAGTATAAAAATGTTTCTGTAACAAACTACACAATTTCTCATAAAACACTTGCATTTTGAAAGGATTTTTGACAGAGTTCCATTTCAGCAGTTAATGGCAGAATGCTTGGTGTGGGAGTCTTTGGAGAAGCAAAAAAATTGGCTCTACAAATTAGAGACCGAGAGCAAGAAACCAAAAAATACAGTCATAGATGGGTGACACTGCATTGGCAACAAAGGTGAATATGTGGAGACTGACAGCCAGAAGTAGATGAATTTAGATCACTTTAAGTTGAACAGATAAAAAAGAAAATAGTCAAGGAAGATACGTTAGAGTTGTATCACACTCACTGTCTGTTGGCATTCCTGTTACAGAACATTCCTTCATTTTCTGGGTATACCAATGACTGACAAAATGAGCTAACTACAAGCCAATACTTAGTGAGCTAGGCCTCAAGCCAGTAGCAATGTTTATTTTTTAAACCATGAAATGCATTTGGCCTTCTTCACTTACCAAGAAAAGAAGAAGGAAAACTCGATTGGCACAAAGCGGGTTCATTTAGAAAATACAAATTATTGTTCTTGCCAAAACTTTACCCTATTTGAATTAGGGCCTTAGTAAAGGAGAAGTTCTTAAAGGAGCCATTTTTTAGTACCAATATCAGTTTGTGAGCTCCATTAAAAATCATATTTCTAATAGTATAGTTCATAATACATTTCATGAGAAATCAGATGATGGGGTGAGATTTTTTTTCAGCATGCATAAAGTTCATGGTTATTCACTTTTTATATAATGTAGGCATGTTGGATTCTAAACTATTATGAATATAATATGTCTGGACCAAGAAACTTCCCAAACACAGAATGACCCAACATACGACGATGTGACAAATACTAACTGCATTTGGAATATATTATTTTCAAAAGCAATTTAACCATTTATATGGAAATTCATCTTCTTTGTAGCTATTCACAATTATTTGCTAAATATTTATTATTGTAGTTGCTCTGAGTTCTAATAAAAAGTTAAGAATTTCAGAAAAAATGGCATATGTGATATTTGCTTTCTATTAATTTTAAAATGTTAATGAAGATATTCCTTATAAAATGTTTTACTTAATTTACTTCTAGTTCTTCCAAATATGTGAGTTTTAACAAGAAATAACGATTGCAATCATTAAGAAGATAAATAAGAACAGAAATATTTTCACTAACATTGGTAAATACTCTTTAGCCTTAAAATTATGATCATTACCATTCATGTTTGATGTAGTATATCTTTGTCACTAAATAATTTCTACATAATTTTAAATACTTAGATAGCAACCAGAATAAAATCAAATTTTTAGAACCACATATTTGGTCTATATCTTTAGAAATATCCAGATATTGACCAAATTAGTTCCATGTGTGGAGGCTAGTCAACATGGTATTCTAGGAGACATTTCCTCTGATCCTAAAGTATTCTTTAAATAAACTATATTAAGCTGGGCTCGGTGGCTCAGCCTGTAATCCCATGCCTTTGGGAGGCTGAGGTGAGTGGATTGCCTGAGCCTGCGGGTTCGAGACCCGCCTGGGCAACTTGGCGAGACCTCATCTCTACAATAAATCAAAAATGAGCCGGGCGTGGTAGCGCGTGCCTGTAGTTCCAGCTACTTGGAAGGCTGAGGCGGAAGGATCGCCGGAGCACAGCAGGTCGAGGCTGCGGTGGCTGGGAGTGGCCACTGCACTCCAGTCTGGGCGACAGAGTGAGACTCTAACTCAAAAATAAATAAATAAATAAATAAATAAATAAATAAATAAAATAAAAATTAAAAAACTATATTAGCTACAACTGTTTTCAGTAGCCATCTTATATTATCTAATACATTTCCAATAAAAAGCATAATATTGTTTCTAAGGTATAATATTTTTATTTAGTGGATGCCTCTGAATCTACAATGTGATAAGTGCTTCTATATGCATTACCTTATTCAAGTTTTGACAATTAGTCTGAAAATGAGCAGCCTCATTTTATAGATATGAAGAGTAAAGAAGGTTAAATGATTCTGGTTTAGTTGCAGAATGAAAATGTAAATTTAGAACCTGCTGATTTTAAAGTTCACATTCCTCATTTCCTATACTATCTTACAAGTTCATGTAAAATAATAATAAGAAACTATACCTCTTATGGCATCATTTTACAAGAATGGTGGTTATCTGAGTAGTACTAGACTTTCCACTATATGTTTCATTGATTTGCTCTCCTCTGCTCCCCCATCCTTGCCTGATCCAGGCAACAGTTAATCTATTTAATACTTAAGGTTGTCTAAATTTTATTTTGTTTTCAGTGTTTGTCAATTTGGGCTTTATAAAGTTAATTGAAAGTGAATGAGATAACACTATAGAATAACATCTGTATAGAATAATTAAACATTTATTATATGCATAATTATGAGTAACAATATAGAGGTTCCAGAGAACTAGCTTTTGATGTGAACTTTAAATCCGTTCAACTAAGAATATGTGAACTTTAAATCCGTTCAGGAAAGAATAAACAAAATAAAGCATAAAATCTAAACTATTATCTCTGTTTAGACTCAAAATTCTGAAGTTTTATAACCCATATTCTGCTAATCTCACACTTTGAAAGAATCCTGAGTGTTCTGTATTATGATGCTAATTTTCTTTAATCAGGATAGTCAGTGTTAAATGAAAAGAGTTATATATTTATTGAAATGTGATTGTCCAAAGTCCTTCATTTTCTTAATTATAGATGCTCACTGACTTACACTGAGTTCTGTCCCAATAAGCCCATCATAAATTGAAAATACAGTTAGTCAAAAGTATATGGTTGACTTACTGTATTTTCAATTTACAATGGGTTTATCCTGTTATAGTCCTCATCATAAGTGGAGGGACATACTAAATACATATTGCTTTCATACCTAAATGAAGTCAAAAAACTTGTGAGTTGAACGATTGTAAGTTGGGGACATTGGTATAAAGTTCTTCCCCCCAATAGACTGTATAAAAATATTTACTAATATCTGTTAATTCAAGATGATTGGCTTTTCTTTATTTGAGTGTTGTGATGTTCTCTCTCTGTGTCTGTCCTCTGGTTCATCTCATTGTTTTGCCCTGTGGCAATAATGAAAGGATAACTGTAGCCTAATTTAAGGGGTGCTGGGGAGCAATAACCTCTTATTTATACCTGATCTCAAAAGAGTTCCTGTGTTATATAGAAGTAACGAATACCCCCAACATTTCCCTTGTGAACATACATGCCCTCTGACAACACTGGCTTGTAGTGTTTTATTCACTAAGGCTAATCTCTTTTTTAATGGCATATCACCCACTCTAAATGTTTAAAAGTCTGTGGATCCCAGAGAATCTCTGAGGTTTATTCAGAGTGTTTACCAGGTACCTAACATCAATTCATGGAAGGTGCCTTAGGTGGTGGAATAGATATAAACACTCCATGGCCTCTTTGACATTTAATTTTATTTCAAAGTAGTCAGGAATTTGGATCTCACATTTATACAAAGCATTGTCTTTCTTTTCAGTTCTTATTTTTAAAGTCCTCAACATTTTAGTGGAGACTTTTTTGATGTGGTGTGAAAGTAGAAGTAAAGTCAAGGAGGAATAAGAGTTCCAAGTGAAGCCACCCTCTAATCTCCTGCAGAGGTGACAGACTGAAAGGTAACCTGACTCAAAGTTATGAGATAGTGACTTAAGATGAGCTTCACTGTTCTTGTTTCTAATTCCCCGTGCAACCTGCCAGCTCTACCAATGCATAGTTGATTTAGAGATATGGATAAGAGCCAATTGGCCCATAATCAATCTACACAAGGAAAAGGTGATATTGCAATTTAAAAGGAGAGGCAGTTGTGATTTAGGAACACTTGAAGGGAATTGTTGGCCCTTAAACCACAGAGGTTCTTAATCTTGAGATGTCACTAAATCATAAGTTCCTAGAGTTAGATTTAAGAAAATTTTAGCTATGAACTATAATACTGAACTGAAAACCGGATCATCATCGTGAGCTATATTAAACCATGATGATGCAAACACAGGAGCAAATTCATTCATCTTTAACAAGTAAGCAAACCAAATATGAAGATTTTGAATGAAATCACTTTATAATATAAAATAAAAAAGTTTGATAGAAAGGCTGGAGAAGGTTTCCCTTCAACAACAAAGAAAAGATACTTACTGCTATCTACTAAGAATCAGATTTTAATGTTGAGCAAATGGGTATTGACTCTACTTAATCACAGAGCTTACAATCAAGGCCTGTTATGCACAATAGAACTTTCTGCTGTGAAGAAAAAATTTTTATCTACAGTGTCTGATACAGTAGTAAGTAGTCATATATGACCACTGAACACTCAAAATGTGACTAGATTAACTGAAGAAGTGTTTTTAAATTTTTTAATTTAATTAAATTTATATAGCTGTATTTGACTCCTGGTATCGGACAGCATAAATTCAGACAGACATTAATCAAGAAAGTATATCATTGTTAATTATGACAACTGTTCCAAAAGAAAAGTAATGCTAACAATAAAGTTAAACAGGGAGACTTTACTAGCCTGAGACTTGATGGTCAGGAAAGGGTTTCCTGAGAAAGTTACACATCAATCAAGATCTGAAATGTGAGTAGAAATTGCTGGAGGAAGGAGGTGGAGGGTCCAGTGGAAGCAGAGTGAGCAACACATGCCAAATGATGAGGAAAGAGGAGTGTCTTATATCTAGAATCAAAGGAATCACTTTGCCTGAAACACTCAACATCTGAACTCAAAGAGAAACAGGCTAGAGAAGCAGGCAGAGTTTAGTTCATGCAGAACCTTCTAGAACATGGTAAATATTTCTTACTTGGCAATTAAAAAATTTAAAGCTGTTGAAGATTTTTAAGTACAAAAATGATCCTATTTGTTTTTCACATAATCATGCTTGCTGCAGTGGAGGGAGAATTAGAGGAATAATTCTTGACTGTGAGACAGAAAGCTGGAGGCCGTAGAAGCAGTCCAGGCAAGAATGATAGTGGCTACACTAGGAAATGACAATGGAGAGGGAGAGAAGTGGATTTTTTCAGAGGTTTTAAGGAATGAAACTGTTAAGACCTTACAAAAACTGGATCTGGGGTGAGAAAATGTCAAGCATCACGAGTAACTCCCGGATTTCTGAGTCAGAGCTGGATGGATGTCTGGGTCATTAACCAATAAAGGAAACCAGAAGGCAATCCAATTTGACTGTGAAGATGATCATTTCAACTATTGACTCAGTGAGTTTGTGGTATCTTTGTGGCATTTAAAAGTGACATATTCAAATGGGATGTACAGGCGCAGAAATCAGAAGAGACTTCTGGTTAAGAAATGTAAACTTGAGGGCTACTGAGATGTCATTTACAAAAATGTATGGTCAAGAAAGTGAATTCATGGAGGGAAGGGAAAGAGTAAGAATCAAAGAAGGGCCTGGGGTTGAGCCACTCATAATTCCAATGTTTTATTTATTTTCAGCATTAATGTTTTATTTTTACTTTTTTGCCTCTAGGCCATCTCAAGTCATCTTAGATGATACATTTGGAATACTCAATTTTATGGGCTCTATTTACTGTATTCATTTACTCCCAAGTTAGAATATTTGGAAGTGTTTAACCTAGGGTAGCCTTCCTTATACATGTGCAATGTTTCTATATAGTCTCCTCTCCCCTCTTCTCCCTAAACTTCTAGTCAAAATTTCTGTTCACTCAAATTGTAGAGTTTAGCTATTCTAATGAGAGAAACTTATATAGAGAGATGTAACAAACAGGTTTTTTTCAAGAAATACTGTTAACCCAAACACATCTGAAGTTATTTAAATATATGGAAGCACATTCTTCCCATTACATTTCTAGAAATAAAAATAACAACCTGAACATTTCTAACAGCCCTCCTCTTGCCACTGCCCCAAGGTTTTTTCTCCCCTGCTATTCTCTTTTCTATTATTTTTATAGCCATTTAGCACTGTCTGCATCAGCTGGGGCTGTGCAGAGCAACAGTGATCAACACCTGGGTATACTTTTTTAGCAGTCATTCCTCGGGTACCAATTTATCCAATAGCCAACATATGGAATACTTTAGTCGTTTATCTATTCTATTTTGAAAGGTAGGGTGTTTGATAGAACTTCTTCCTGGTAAGTTGCTAGAAGAAAGTGAATGGAGGACTCTGCTTTCATGTTAAAAGTCAACTTTTTCATAACCAATCAAACCCTTAGATTAAGGAGTCTGGGCAACCCCTTTGGGTCCCCTCCCACTGTAGGAGCTTTCTGTCCTCTGAATAAATACCTTTCTTTCTTTCTTTCTTTCTTTCTTTCTTTCTTTCTTTCTTTCTTTCTTTCTTTTCTTTCTTTCTTTTTTTTTTCTTTCTTTCTTTTTCTTACAAAGACCTGGGATACAAATTCAGGGTTAGGTATGCAAACGTTGATTATGCATGTACCCTTGTTGATGAGGTATGCCCCTCCCTCCCCTGGCAGTTTCCCTCAACTGCCAATCCCTTTCTTATAGTATTATAATTGTTCAAGTTCTGCTTATGAGTGAGAACATATGGTACTATGCTTTTTGTTTCTGTGACAGATCACTGAGTATGATTGACTTTAAATGCATCCAAGTTGCTGCAAAGTCCATATGTTTGTCCTTCTTTATGGCTGCATAATATTCCATTGTGTATATGTACCACATTTTTAAATCCAGTCCAACTTCGATGGGCAACATGATTGGCTCCATGTTTTTGTTATTGTGAATAGAGCTGCCACAAACATACATGTGCAGGTATCTTTTTTGTAGAATGATTTGAGTTCCTCCAGATATATTCCCAATAGGAGAATTGCTGGGTCACATGGAAGGTCAATTTTTAGTTCTTTCAGAAATCTTCACACTGTCTTTCAAAGGCCTAACATCTAGGATCTACAAGGAACTCAAACGTGCTGAAAGGAAAAAAACCAAACATCTCCATTAAAAAGTGGGCAAAAGAACTTAATAGACACTTCTCAAAAGTAGATATATGGGAAGCCAACAGACACATGAAAAAGTGCTCAGCCTCACTTGTCATCAGATAAATGGAAATCAAATCCAAATTGAGATACCACCTAACCCCAGTAAGAATGGTCATCATTAATTAAACAAAAAACAACAGATGCTGGTGAGGTTGTGGAGGAAAGGAACGCTTCTACACTACTGGTGGGAATGCAAACTAGTGCAACCTCTTTGGAATCAATCCTGCTTTCTAAAAGAAGAAAGAAAGAAAGAAAAAAAAAAAGGAGTCTGAATGTGTCTGGGAATTATGTGACCAAACAGAAAATCTGTTATGTAATTTATAATTGCAAAATAATTTTCCATTCTGTGTAGTAATTTGTGAGTAAATATTTTAGCAAAGTCATTAAAATACTCTTTGTGGGGGTGATATAAATATATACATGTGTATATACAAACATGTCTATATAAATGCATGTATAT
Organism: Cephalopachus bancanus; assembly: GCA_027257055.1. NCBI lineage: Eukaryota > Metazoa > Chordata > Mammalia > Primates > Tarsiidae > Cephalopachus > Cephalopachus bancanus. The sequence continues at coordinate 6,120,040 of JAPVLO010000031.1, read as the reverse complement.
ATAAGGTAATCATGTATAAAACCTATGATAAGCCCACATGCACATTCATATTTAAATAAAAATATAATTATATAGATACATGTTTGTATGTATATGTGTCTATACATAATCAACATTTTTGCTGATGACTAACTACTCAAAAATTTAGTGGCTTAAAACAACAGCTTGTATCCTTAACTTATTATTGCTTTTTGGCTATTTGTGTTGGGTCTCTTCTGGGTAGTCTTCTTACCTCTTCTGGGCTCATTCATGCCTCTACAATCAGGCTGGGTTTGGATGACTGTTGGCTAGGGCAACATGGCTCTCCTCCATGTATCCTTGAACCATTCAAAAGGCTATCTTTGACTTGTTCATGATTGATATCAGGAGTCCAAGAACAAGAGGAAATGTGCAAGACCTCTTAAAGTTCAAACTGAACACATTTACAATTTTGCTTCTCCAACCTTCTCTTTGCTATAGAAAGTCACTAGGTCAGTTCAGATTCTAGGAACTGAAAAGGGAAGAATTTGTGTCCACTTTTTAAATGGTTGCTCCCTAAAATGTTTCATGCATTCAATACACAGCTTGTTGCTTTTGGTTTCTGTCTTCTCCCTCCAACCTTTATGTAAGAGGGATGTTGGTCATCATTTCTACAAGGAAAAGACCATATCTGTGTTGTTCTCCTTGTTTCATGCTTACAGAACGCATATGTGCCAGTCATTGCCTTCTTCAATGTTTCTATAATATACTGTGTGAATTTTTAGCAAGATTATCAAACATCTATTACACTATTTGTTACTGCCTCTCTTGATCTTCTGTAACCTTTTGAGGGCAGTCACTTTATCTAACTCATATTTGTAGCTCTTACAGTTGGAAATGTGCCTGGTCATAGTAAAGTAGCAATTCTACTTAGCCAATGATTACATGAAAAATGGGATAAATGACTGTTCTAGTGCTTAACAAATGTTTCTTAATAAGGAATGAATCCTCAGCATCTTCCTAACCAGAGAAGTGAAGAACCTTTACAACAAAAATTACAAAACACTGCTCAAAGACATCAAAGAATACAAAAACAATTGGAAAAATATTCTATGCTCATGGATTAAAAGAATCAACATTGTTAAGATGTCCATTTTACTAAAGACAATCTACAGGTTCAACACAATACCCATTAAATTACCAACATCATACTTCTCAGACCCAAAAAAAGGCAATACAAACATTCATATGGAATCATAAACCATGAATAGCAAAAACAATCCTCAGCATAAGAAACAAAGTGGGAGGTATCACACTTCCAGACTTTAAACTTTGCTGTAAGGCTAAAATAATCACAACAGCTGGGTATGGGTACAAGAACAAAGATACAGATCAATGGAACAGGATAGAGATTCTGGAAGCAAAATCTCAATATCTCAACCAACTCATCATCGACAAAGCAGCCACCAACAATGACTGGGGAGAAGAAAACCTGTTCAGTAAATGGTGCTGGGAAAACTGGCTGACCACATTCAAAATGAAACAGGATCCCTACCTATCACCATATATAAAAATTAACTCTAAATGGGTCAAAGACCTAAACGTAAAACCGCAAATCTATAAGGATCTTACAAAACACAGGAAACACCCTTACAGAAATTGGAATAGGCAATCATTCCTGATCATAACCCCAAAAGTCCATGCCATAAGAGATAAGATAGATGAGTGGGACCTCTTCCAACTTAAAAACTTCTGCAAAGCAAAATAAATCATCAAGAGAGTGGAAATACAGCCCACAGAATGGGAAAAAAAAATATATTTGCCAACTGTATATCTAGCAAAGGTCTAACATTCAGGATCTACAAGGAACTCAAATGTGCCAAAAAAAACCCAAAAAACAAAAATAAAACAGCCCCATTAAAATGTGGGCAAAAGATATGAAAAGACACTTCTCAGAAGAAGACATATGAGCAGCCAACAGATACATGAAAAAATGTTCAACCTCACTAATCATCAAAGAAATGCATATCAAAACCACACTGAGATACCACCTAACTCCAGTCAGGATGGCTATCATCAATAACTTAAAAAGCAACAGATGCTGGCGAGGATGTGGAGCAAAGGGAACACTTCTACATTGTTGGTGGGAATATAAACTAGAGCAACCATTGTGGAAAACAGTGTGGCATTCCTAAAAGATCTAAAAATCGACCTTCCATATGACCCAGCAAGCCCCTTCTGGAAATATACTTGGAGGAACTGAAATAATTCAATGAAAAGGATACCTGCACATGCCTATTTATTTCAGCATTCTTCACAAAAGCAAAAACATGGAACCAACTGTGCTGCCCATCAAAAGTAGACTGGACAAAAAAATGTGATACATATATGCAGTGAAGTATTATGCAGTCATAAAGAAAACAAAATTATGAACTTTGCAGCAACTTGGATGGATTTACAGTCTATGACACTCGGTGATTTATCACAGAAACAGAAAAACAAGTACCACGTGTTCTCACCTTTAAGTGGACCCTGAACTCTAATCATAATACTATAAGAAAAGTATTGGCAGTAGTGAAACACTGCCAGGGAAGGGGAGGGGCACATAACATCAATAAGCATACCTGATCTCAAACCAGGAAAACTGGGGACCAAAGGGAGGCCCAAACTTTACCTGTATGATGACCACTTATCTACCTAATCCTGAATTATACCCTACACCTAAAACAAAATAAAATAAAATATAAACCAATTATTTTTTAGAAATTTTAGGATTCTATTGTTATATTTAATACAAAGGCAAAATGTTTAAAGAGCAAAGCATAAATTTAACATATCCTCTTCTCATTTCTGTCTCTATCCCTAAGGCCTAGTGAACTTATGTTGACCCACCTAGATTTTCCCTTAAACTGTGGATTTCTGTTTTCAGTAATTAAGCCTCCTTTTAGTTGAAACCTTGAAACTTTTTTTGGTGGAATCATGAAATAGTTAAGTGACCACACATTCAATTTTTCTGAGACACCCAATTTAGTGCTTGTTTTCTTGGTGTATTAATAATGCCCTCTTTACTTCCAAAAGTGTTGTGGCCTGGACCATAAATTATATGATTATTTTAAATATATCCATGCTTTGAATGTGATGCCAATAGAAGCCTGAAGGTTAAACAATCCCTGTTGTATTGTGATCATACATAACTATTTCAACTGAAGCAAGTTACCTAATCTCATTGTACCATTTCCTCACTGCTATTCAAAAATTTTACATTTCAGGTGTCAAAAAGAACTAGAAAGTACACCTCAACTAAAGGTCATCAGCAAATGGCTTGTGTATAAATGATTTCTTTTGTGCTATAGTTACCATAACTGATAAATAATTGATTAGGTAAATGGGAAACTTCCCCAGAGATTATGACAAAATCATTGGGTTAAAATGCATGATAAAAATGGCATTAAACCTTTTACTTAGGGAGAGGAGACTTCCTTAGCCTTTCTGCAGTTGTGCCTTCTTCTCTTTCACAGCTGACCTAAAGTGACAAAGAGTCTATGTGTTCCTAATGGAGTTGGGCTCTGGGAATATGCTACTTAATCCTGGCATGTGATAGTAATGATGGGTCCCAGTGGTGCATACTCAAGGCAAAAGAAAAAGTGCAATCACTTAGCGTGTGCCGATTTCATATTTTAATATACATTTCCATAAGTAGTTTCTTACTTAAGTAGCATAAATATCATCTACCTAAATTAGCATTTTGGCCATATGGTAATTAGTAAAATTTCCTTAAGATAAAAGTTTAAAAATAGACTATAAATATTTAGCCACTGACCTTGTTAGCCTTGCAAATAATATCATGATATCTTCTTTTTTAATAAATGAAAGTTTGCACATGACAGGGCTGTGAAAGAACTACCAGGTCAGTGATTCATAACATTTCCAAAGACTTTTATAGTGGATTTCATAATAGAATGATATTCTCTGGACACATACACATCAAGCTACTTTATTAAACTGACTGGTAAATTTTACCAAAAAGCTTGTTTGATTAGTTTCATAAACCCATGACTTTTCTGGTTGCTAACTTTAAAAAAATTTCTCTCTCTCTCTCTCTCTCTCTTGTTTTTCTCTGTCTTGTGCTGCAATATTACATGCATTCACATAAAATCTTCATCAGAATTAAATGCATGGCTTAGGCGTACAGAAAATTATGTAGATATTCATAGCCTACAGGTAAGGTAGCTTATCAATATTTCAGATTCTCTACTGCTTTTGAATATAGACTTCATCTTTGCTGTTTTTATTCCAAGCTTTCTCTCTTTATTGCTGCTTTTCCCAGGAGAAGCACCATGAAGGGGCCTCATGGCCTCATGCCTGTGGACTAGATATCATTTGTACCTACAGCTAGAGAAAAAATAAAAACTGAACAGCAAGGAAAAGAACAAATTGATTTTTTTCCAGCTACAACAATTATTCTCTATTTTTAAAAAATCATTATTTTTTCTTTTGTTTATGATGGCCTTAATCAGGGACTATTTACCACAATGGTTCAAAAAGTAGCATTCATAGCTAATACTTGGAAATTAAACAAAATAAACTGTTGAGGACTCAAAAGAATAAAGCTTCATTCTGCTCCTGATCCTTGGTTTTCTAGTTCTGTCGATGCCTGGACAGTGATACTTACCTTTCTTTTTTAATGTCCGAATCACTGCAAGAAATGATAAATACCCCCTCACACAGGAAATATAAAAATGTGCATTTTTATATTTGTCATTCTATAAACTTGAACTTTATGGCACCCTTTTATTTAGTGACTGTCACTCTTCTAGACTCTGCTTTGAGTCAAAGAAAATCCGAGCTTCTATAACTTAGAAGGAAAAAGGTAGCCTCGCTTTGAAAATAGTTCAAAAAACATCCATCTTAGGGAGATATCCATCAGCTGTCATTTTACTCTGAAACACCTTCTACATTCCCTCGTTTCTCTTGCGTCTGTTTGCCAGTAACAGAACAGCAGGTATTTCTACTTATCAATAAGTGTGAAACTGTATGCACATGGTGTCTGTGTATTTTTTTTTTCTCTTTCATTTTTAACATCAGTTAACTAACTCTATATGAATGTTTAGTTGGAGGAGGATTCTAGAACATGGCAGTCAGGTAACATAACATTAAATACTAGGCAATTTAGTTCATCACAATTTTCCAGTTAATTTTCCTTAGTTATCTTCTTCATTCTAGTAAAGCCCCAAGAAGTACAGGAAGAACAGAGATCTATCTTTTCTATCCCATAGGGAAACAACTATTTTCTTATAACCATCAGAAAAGAGAAAAGCTGGGTGAGATGAAATTAATTCTAGTATCTTCACTCATTCATTTACTTGTTCTGTTTCCTCATTCACTGAGTCACATATTTATTTGATAAATGTGTCCTAGTTACTCCAGGGATAGCATTAAACAAGACAGACATAAGACAGTTTGGGAGGCTGGAGACAGACAGTGAACAATGAAATATATGTGTAAGTACTATAAAAACAATAACATAAAGTAACGAACCACAGGGCTCTGGTGGACCAGGGGTCAGAGGCAGAATTGGCATTACTTTAGATGCAGCAACCAGGAAAGCATTCTCAATGGAGGTGGCTTTGAGTCAATGCTTGATAAAGAGCAGGTTGACAGTTACATAGAAAAAAGGCAAATGCCTTCTGAGTAGCAAGCAGAACCGAGGCAATGGCCCTCAGACTGGATGATGCTTGGCATGTTCAAAGAAGAGCAAGGATGCTGTGTGTGGCTGGAAAGGTATCACCACAAGGTTGAGGAGGGAATGGAGACAGACGTTGGGCAGGGGCTTGCTGATGCAGCATCTTGAAACCATGGCACTACACTGAACACTTTCAGAAGATTTTAGAGATTTTAGTGTATATACATGAAAACTCTTGCATATGCTTTAAAGACCACTCCAGTTGTTGATTGGAGAGGAACTGTGAAGAGTCAAGGGTATCTTGATAGAAGGATCCACTCTTGGCAGATTATTTAGTTCACATGAGGTATACTATAATTTGACAGATTTAAAAACTGTATGTGAAATGCATATATCCAAGCAGATGTGGTGTTCTGACTCAGAAACATGAGGAGCTATATCCTTATTACTCAATGTCACTATTTTAAAAAATATCTGAACATACTTTAAGGAGGGTTTCAGAGCCTGAACCTCAAATGGCAGCATCTTTTATGGACTTTGATTGGTGAACCTGTTTTTAAGAATAAAATAAAGACAACTGGAAACTCATCTAGTGAGCAACATGGAAAAACAAAAAAGGGCAGTGTATGTTTTGGTCAGAATGTGACTAAGATAATTTTGTTTTTAAAGTAAAAGCATATTCAAAGTTTGAATTTCAAAAACGTTTTAAACAATTGCAACATTGTTGGAATAGATAATCTCTTCTGCCTCAGATGACGATGGTTTCTCTCACCTCTAAACTTCTGGTATAACGTAATTGCCATCTCCCATAAGAAATAAACCACTTTGGTTTGGTGATTTAAGAGTATCATAATTGTCTTTCCTGGCAACACTGGAAATTGTTAAGAACAGAATTTTGCTTTTTGAACAGTTTATGTTGTTTGGTCCAGTGCAGCTAGTGCTTGGATGTATAACTGTTTGTCTTCACCTTCCCAAATCCCACCTCAGCTAACCTGATTAATGGTGCCATTTTCAACCTCAACCTGGTCCAGCCTCAGGATCCAGGAAGATGGCCTGGTCTAGTGATACTAGAACTCCCTGCTCACTAGCTAGTGGGATTTGAATGTACAGTTTGACATTGGAATGTACAAGTTGATTCACCTAGAAATATAAATAATTTATTTGCCTTTTTTCTATATCTATTACTTCCTTTTATACATTTCTAATTGATTGTACTTATTTTGTTTTCATTTTCTTGTTTGCTTTCATTCTTCAAAGACTCTTCCTATTTGTGATCAAATCTATTATTTCCAAGGACACCATATAATTTAATTGTTGTTTTTGAGATAGTTATGGCTTTTTCTTAGAATTTTTAATATTTCAATAAAATCTTGTTTTATATTTTTAGTTTTAGGGTTATTTCTCTTCTGAAAGTATATACTTTCATATCTACTGAATAATGTTTGTTACCATTTTATTCTGTTTCCTAATGCAGGTTGCCGTAATATTTTGGTCAATTAAATAATTTTGATTACCACTTCATCTTTTTCTCTTATGTCAATTTGCATGAGTGGCTTCTGCCATTTTGTTGCTGTTGTTATTTGTGTTTAAATGCAATACACTTTTCAGGTCCAGCAATAATAGGTGAAATATGGAAGGGAATAAAGTGTTTGAGTCATTTCCAGGTTTCTTAGTTTAGTTGAACCCTCTTTTATTGATATCGAGAAGTTCAATATCTTTAATGAAATCCATCTATTGGGAATTGGTGCATCTTCCGATTCTATGATATTTTTTTGTCTCTATTGACTACTCAGTGATGACTGCTTACTTTCTTCCTTTCTTTCCTTACCAAATCTCCAAAGTTTGTCATTTGCTTTCCAATTGTTTCAATCTGCTCTAAAAGTTTGCATTCTCAGAATTGACACCACGCACATTCAAGCCATTTCCGTTTGAAGCAGGCAGAATTCTAATCCATAAAGTATCAGAACTTTCTCGGTTCTCTGTTTTTTTGTCCTCAGGATGGGACTGAGTAATTTTGGGGCTTAGAGTAACTGAGCTGTATGACCTGCTTGTAGTCACCTAATTTTTGTGCAACATAAGACTGACTCAGCATTCTACTAAGGGTGTCAGAGATCACCACTTACTTCAGATGTTTATTCTTGCACTTACACATAAATAGAAGGTTTTAAATACATACATATATATATATATATATATATATATATATATATATATAAAATTTATCCTGCTTAAGTTGTATGTGTGGGTGATGAACAGCTTTATTTGATATCCTCATTAAACTGTATTCTTCATGGAAGATTTGTGGATATGTGTGGAGATTCCTGGATTTAATCAGTCCTGTGGAACAGCAGTGCAGTAACTTCCAGTCATATAATTAACTATTCTATCATTTATTATTTCATGTTCACTTTAGGATACCCAACTTGGCTATTTCACATGCTTAGAAATCCAAGAAATTTTCTTTATTTCTCCCTTAACTTGTAAAATACCTGATTCTGTACTTACACATAAATATAAATTTAACATTTGGCTTCAAGAGAGCACTAATTATTTTAGCTAATTATTTCATGGCTCAATACATGCATTAGATCCTGGCACATAATGTACTCTAACAGAATTTGTACTTAAAAGTCATGCATTTGAGCCAATTATCCATGTTTGAAAACTCCTCTAAGTGGGTTTAAGTCAATGATACCTACCTATAAATGCTTCATAAGTTCATGTGCCATCACTGTTACAAAGGAACGATAAGAAACAAATTTAATAAAATTGTAATATAGAAATTCAAGGTCTAAGAAGGCAACCATTGTGTGGTGAACAAAACGTGAGCTTTGGCATCAAATTGATTTATCTCTGTTTTGTTTTGCCACTTATCAGACCATCTCTAAGTTAGTTGTGTTGCCTCAGTTTTTAATTTTTAACTGTAAAACAGATATAATAATACCTGCCTGATAGAATATTTGTCATACTTTAATGAGATAATATATTGAAAATATCTAGCAAAATATTAGGTAGGAAATAAGCATCAAAAAATGTTTTTTTGTGCCTTCCTCCAATCTTAGGAGAAACTGTAACTGCATATAAAAGACCAAGGTTCAGCCATCACTTCTCTAGTTCTAGGTGTCCTTTAATTTATGGAATTATTAATTTCTCTCATATAAGAATAAGTGATCATCATGTTTTAAATAGAATATTTACTAATAATTCACCAGGATATTGTGGTAATTGACTATTTAATGTTCAGGGTTGCTATTTCCAACTTCAAACTGAGGAATGTGGGTAAAAGGATTTGCTTCCAACTCCAGTTGCTGGGGGAATTCTAATTCCCTTGTTCTCCGCCAATGAAATCTTTATACACCAAAAAGGTATTTTCTAAATACTCATCATCACATGTGCAAAGGTATAATACTTTAAATGAAGTGATTCTGAATTAATAAACAGAATAGAACTGTTAGTGGAATTTAAAGTACCCAAGAACCATCTCAAAATGTATTTCACAGATTGCTTCTTTATATTGCAGAATGAATATGATTTTATATCTGAAAAAACAAATCTGCACATTAAGCAATCAATGTTTCTCATGATGCACACTTGGTATTATTTCTGGGAGTACCAGAGCCGACATAACCTAGTTAAAAGAGTATAATTTATTTAGCTACTTGCATAGTCCTTTTGGAGTAAAAACTGCTGCTACGACAGGCGGAAAGAAACAATGAACTTCCTGCTTTAGAACTATCAAAGAAACTTACATTTTTTAAAAAATTACTTTTTGCTCTACTCCCCCTCAAAGCCCTGATGCATAATCTTTCCTGTCTACTTGAATGCCTCTTATATGTGAAAAACAAAAAGATAGGGAAAGGATGAAGGGAGAAGAGGGGTATAAAGGCACATTCAGTCGCAGAATCTTTACTGAAAAATCCTCAACAAGCAGAATGGATTGAAAAATTCAAGCATGACTAAAAAGTACATTCCCCACTAGTCAGTAGATTTTGCTTCCTATTTGTCACTGCCACCTTGGAGAGCGGGGAGCATTAATAATGCATGGGTACTAGGAATGTATTAGCAACTAACCTTGCGAAGAAAATCAGCTGGGGACCCAGAAGAGCTCTGTGTGTGTGTGTGTGTGTGTGTGTGTGTGTGTGTGTGTGTGTGTGTGTGAGAGAGAGAGAGAGAGAGAGAGAGAGAGAGAGAGAGAGAGAGAGAAGAGAGGAAGGAAGCAGGGAGAATGTGCATATATGCTCTAGAGTATCCTTCTTATTTATTGAAATGATTTGAAAAGCTGTGTCAGGTGTGTAGGCAACTATGTATCAACGCAAAGGAAAACTAAAAATCCTTGGAATGGGACCATAATTGAGTTTATTGATCACATTCATGAATTTCCCCACATCCATCAAGGCGCTATTTTGCCTACCTGTATATAACATAAAGAAATGTCCCTGGGAAATTAAGCGTATTTATACACTGAGGAAAATAAGTTTTAGTAAATTATATTTTAGAAATCTTATTTTTTTACTGAAGCCTCAGAAGATGAATTTTTCACATGTGCTATGTGTGACTTAAGTTCTACTTTAGTATGTAGCATGCACTGCAGATAGATTGATTGTGATATATAAATGTTAGTTCTGATTCTAGAATTACTCTAAGAGAACCAAACAAATGAACAAACACACATACATGTAACGAATTACTAATTTAGAATAATGACATTGTTCCAGCTTCAAAATGAACTTTTCATTTTTTAAATTGATTAAAAATTTGTTTTCTCAGTTAGTTTAAATCGAAAACAATTTAGTTCCTTTGTGACGTTATGACTTGTCCCTGAGGATGCCACCATATGATTAGCCCTGCTGATGAGGGCTTCAGCCTAATGTAGAGCTTCTCTCCAGAGAACGCTCTACCCATAGCACTCGCCTTGAGTCCCTCATCCCACCCCATATTTCCCAACACCATTTCTAGTCCACAATGACTTGTCACTTATTGAATCAAATGTAGAGATGTTAGGTAAGAATAGACCAGGGGACTATATTTGTAAAATATTTATATTTTAAGCTCACAACTTTCAGTTCAAAATATTTAATCAAAATATTACATAGAAATTTGTGTTTTCATAGAAAAAATTTATACTTGAAAAATGGGAAAGTTTTCATTAAATATAAAAATGTGTGAATGAGAAATATTTTTAATTTTTTTAACTAATGGGTTTTTAATATTTTTTCTTTATTTTATTATTAAGAAAATGTCAAAAATACTGAAAAGTTTAAATATTTCTATATACTTTATATGTTTATGCATTGTTTGTACAATTAACATGTTGCTATACTCGATCAATCACATGTGTAATCATCCTGTTTCCATTCATTTGCTTAAATATTGTTTACATGTCAAAGTTGGTTGCAGATATTATCAAAATTTCTCCTAAATACTTTGACACATAACATTAGCTATAATTCAATATTTGCTTATACTTCTTTTGATATAAAATTTATATACAATGAAATACCTACATAGTAAATACATAAATTTATGAGTTCTGTCAAATGCATACAATTGGGTAACACAAATCTATTGCAAAATACAGATTATTATCAATTTACTATTTTCATAGCTTCCTGACATTAGTTAATGTTGTAGAAAAAGTCCAAAGACTACAACTAATAGATTTTTCCACATAAAGTGATTATTCAAAATTTAAGATTATATTTTGTTATACTTAGAAGACCACATGATTAAGGTATAATGATTATAAGAGGAGAATTGGTTCCCTACCACTTTCTCATATTCATTATAATTGTTCTCTTGAGATATGAATAATTTCATTCTATTATTTTCTCAAGAATTTTTGTTGAACTTAAGTAAAGTTTTACCCATCCTTCTTTAATTATTATTATTATTATCACTATTATTTCTTCTCTTAATTTCTCATTTGGGAAAGCATTCCAGAATCATTTCATTTTGTGATGTCCTACTTCCCTCTTACTTTCTTCCCTTCTCCTTCTCCTTAGCCCTATATACACATGTACATTTAAAGAAAACCTGGTGGAATAGCTACCAAATCCATGTATGCTGTTTAAAGTATACCCAATACATAGTCAATATATCCTTTTACACAGAAAAGATCTGAGATGAATGAATAGATGATATGGAAATTACTTGAGTCACATTTACTTGCATGTTAGTTGACAAATATTCCTTTATGCGTATTACAAAATACTACATAGAGTTGTGCTTTCAGGAATGCATCTTAAGTTTTACTATCAACTCTTATAAGTGGGAGAATGTGTGCATTTTCCTAAGTAAAAAAGACTATTTTTAAGATTTAAAAAAATTTATTAAAAGCATTGATGGGTGTGTACACAAATACACACACAATATTGAGGATTCTTATTCCTCAAAGCAAAACTTTTTATATGTAAGTACCATTCAATAAGTACCAATAGAAAAAAATGATCTTGCTTAAAAGCCATCAACATGTACCCATTCAAACTGAGTTCTCTACAAAATAGCTAATGTAATTCTTGAAAAGATATTAACCATAGGAAATAAGTGACAGCCTTGCACATTTTGTAAACATATTCCAATATTTTAACAGAAATTCAATTTATTTGACTTTAAGTGAGGGATTGTAATTAATTTATTCTTCCCATGGGGGTAGAAATTTATAAAATCTGGCCTTACTTTCCTAGGTAGGTGATTTTAACTGACAGACTGAGATTTCCTTATTGCTGACTTACAAAATATGAATACTTTGGGGGTTTTCCATGTAATCCCATTAGAATATTATCCAATTTCTCTTTATACAGTGTTTTTTTTTTTTTTTTTGAGTTCTCATCTGAGACTGATGCATGCCATATCTACTGCTGGGGCGATTTCCGTCATTCCAAATAGCCGATTACATTCCCTTTTTGATTTATTGTAATATTATCTCAATCAGGCAATTCCCCTCTTACAGGCTGAGCAATTTACAGTGTTTTTTTAAAACATTTTTTTAAACTATGGAGCTGATTCAGTCCCAATATTTGTTCTTGAGATACATTGCAGCAATTTTTTAAACAAGAAAACTAACTAGAATCTTGGAACTATTAACCAGAAAAGTTCAATTAAAAGAAATAATTATGCCAAAATTGTGAACCAACAGGAAGCCAAGGGATGTGTAAGAAATATGAACAAAAGCCACAGTTCTCCTAGTAGCTAAATTCCGAGGTGATGTACTTTTTCTCTAGTTAGACTGTGCTATTATGCAAAGGTCCTAACATGTTTTCTTGTTCCACTAAAATGTGGGTTACTAAACTGTAGCTATTTTTATTTAAATTGTTCTGGTAATAAAATTGATAGCTAAGACATTTCTTCATCAATCTGTTAAAAAGTTATATTAATTCAAATATGTAAAAATATCCCATTCATTTAACAAAAGATACAGCATAAATCATAAACTTTGAGCAGAACAAGTGGAATTTGATTTCAGGGAAGAAATGTAGAATACAATTTTAAATTAAGTGGTTAGAGTATCATCTTGATTGAAAAGCTAAGATCTCTGAGTAATAACTTGAACGGAGTGTGGGACTGAATCATGTTGATACCGGGGAAAGTTTTAAATAAAATACACATATAAGAAGTTCTGTCTCAGCTATAATGTATACCCAGGAAAACAACTATCTATATTTTAAACAAATTAGACAAGAAGTCTGGGGATAGCCAAAAATTTCTTTACTGCAATTTGATGACTTAAAACAAAGCTCCTTTTATTTTAGCACATGTTGTGTTGTAGCTCCAAAGCCTGCACAAATGCCCAATGCTCAACAGAAATAAAATGGAAGACAGTGAATCAGATCATGGTTCTCATTCAGAATTCCCATCAAAAGAAGAAACCCAGTAAAAAATCTAAAACTACATCCAGAACACACAAAAATGATATAAGAAAAAAGTGTCATTGGAACATAAATAAATAAATCAAAACTCAGAGATTTTTTTTACCAGCTGTTTAAAAATTCAATGAGACTAGAAAAAAAAAGAAACCACAATTCAAAAGTAAAATAATTAGAAAATATCAAACACAAACACACAAAATAAACAATCTAGTATTTAATTTTTTCCTCAAACAAAAAAATGTGAGAAGATATATGTGTTATTAATAGTAACATTAAAGTTCTCGGTGATTACTCAATGAGAATATAAGAATTCATATAAAACTCTGAAATTTTAGAATATTAAAGAGAAACAGAATACCTTAAAAACTTGTAGAGAAGAAAAAAGTTATATGTAAAAGCTAAAATAATTCTGACATAAGAAATTTTATCAACACCAATGGATGCCAGATAGAAAAGAAGCAATACCTTTGAAAATTTTATACCCAGAAAAACTATCATTCAAGTAAAATAAAAGCATAACGATTTTCAACATGCAAGCCCACAGAATATCTATGTCTCCTGCATTTTCATAACAAAATACCTGAAGATAAATTACAGTCAAAGGAGAGAATATTTCTCAAAAGAGGAGGCAAGTAATCCAAGAAACAATGAATACAATTCTGCAAATCTTTGAAGGATAGCCTCAGAGTGAAATCTCTATAATAAGTTAGAAGGTAATTGTTCTAAGTTGGAGAAGGTGAAAATTATACTTTCAGGAAAAAGTTTGCTAAAAAAAAAAATGAGAATGACTGTTTACTTCCAAAGAAAAAATTCAAATTGCAAGATTGGAATAACTTCTATTTTTTATACCTAAAATAGTGTCCATGATAAATGTATATCCTCAATTAATATTTGAAGAATAAATATATAAATTTTGACGATGGAAAATTACAAATATAATAGGCAATATAAATTGTAACAAAAGAGAAGAAAGGAAAAGGAAAATGCAATTTGAATCCATTCAATTTGCAAAATGCAGAGTCAGGAGATACTATTTAAAGAGGAACAAAAATACAAATTTAAGTTTATCTTTTGAATCACAATAGCAACCAATGAAAAAATATTTTAAAAAAATAGTGACTCAAACAATTGAATGGGGAAGAGAAATTGTGAATATAGAATAAATACTTTTATTTCATACTATGAAGTCATTAGATAATTGTCTGAAAGGGATATAAAAATATTATCAAAAAATAGCCAGGTGTGGTGGTGCACAGCTGTAGTTCTAGGTATTTGAAAAGCTAAGGCTGAAGGATTATCTGAACCTAGTAGGTCAAGGCTGTGTGGCCATGAGCATGCTACTGTACTCCAGCCTGGGTGACAAAGTCAGACTCCAACTCAAAAAAAAAAAACACAAAAGAATCAAAAACCGTGAGAGTTCCTTCCAGAAGAATGAAAAATGTTACAATTACATTATGCTAAGTTAAAGAAGTCAGAGACAAGATGCCAAATATTATATTATTCTATTTACATAAAATATCCAGAATAGGCAAATCTATAGAGACAGAACACAGTCTGGTGGTTGCCAGAACTGGGGCAAAGGGCAATGTGGAATAACTGCTTAATGGATGTGGGGCTCCCTTAAGGGTGATGAAAATTTTTTTGGAATTAGATAGAGGTGGTATTTGCACAACACTATGGATGTACTAAATACCACTAAATTGTTCACTTTAAAGCAGTTAGTTTATACTATACAAATTTTGCCTTTAAAAAATTATATTACTAAAAATGTGTAGGACTGGGTGATAAGGAAAAAAGCCACAGACTGTTTATTTTCACTATACATTTATTTATAATATGAAATGTATTATCTTGCACATGTATTGTTTTAATAATTATCCTTTTAAAAAAGTTTGAACACAAATTCAACTTAGATCAGGAGGTAAAATTTCCATCTCTACATAGAGTAGAGGAAATGGAACAGTAAAATGCTGTCCAGTTTATTAGATTGCAAATGGATACAAATATTCTTGCAACATAATCTTTTTTACTTTCAGATGATATAAATGGATTTCAGCTATTTGTTTCAATTACATGCTTATGGAATTAAATGAATGCATATGTATTTCAGATAAGTATGATAATAAGAAATCTATAAATGAGCATCAAATGTACTTCTATAATTCACCATAATCCTACTATAATCTGCACTCAAAGCTTTGTGTGTTAATTATGAAGGGATATGAATCTCTGCATTTCCTTTACTCTTGCCTTTTAGTAGTGACTTGGTAATATCTACTAATGGGCTTTGTTGTCTGATGAACTGAATTACTGTGTTCCCTGCTCGGGACTCTGCTAAATCATCTAAGATATTTGAGAAATTAACTTCGGCTTAAACATTAGAATTGGGGACAGAGCATGAAAAGATTACCTCTGTTGGCCAAGACAAATCAGTGTTCTGTAGTTTTTTGAGAAGACAAAGTAATTCTAAGTTTTCCATTCATTATTTTATTTGTATTTAAAGCAAAACTGAAAAGCAATTTCATGATTAAAAAAATATTATCTAACCTTCTCTCTTTGAACCTATGTATCTTTTAAATTTTTGTTTTAAAAAATGTCATTATTTCAGCCTTTGCAAGTAAAGTTACTCATAAACACACTGTAGGATATTATGTTTTAAAGCAGTAAATTTTGTTATAATTTACAGTAGTGAAATCTTCCAAATATGCACATTTCAAATTTCTCAAGATTTGTAAGTGGAACTTAATGAAATGGAAATCTGGTTGGTAATTATACCCGGCTCAGCCTGGGAGTTCATAGTGCTGTCAGCCTGTGTGGTCATGGGTAGCTAAGCAACACAGCCAACTAGTACCTTTGTAGGATATTTTTAGCTTCATTGCACATTTTTCATTTATATATTGGAGATTGATTTGTTTTGCAATTTTATTTTGAAATTCCACTACTTAAAATGAAAGGTATACCAAAAGGAAACATACAAACGGGAATTTAAAAATACATGATAATTTCCATAATTTGATACACAAATAACATATTGTTGGAGAGTTAAACGCTGCACTATGTGTTTTTTTTAAGTGAAAATACTTTCATGGCTTTGAAAATAATTTCCTACAAATAAATAAAAGAGCTGAAGTCTCTGTTCATGGGTGAAGACACTGACATCAAAAGTTAAATAGCTTAATTTGTTTCTAAACTCAAATTAATAACCTAGTGACAAGTCCATGATTGCTTAATAAACAGAGTATGAATGAGACCTTGGATTATGTTCCTTTGGTAAACAGCATTTCCAGGGGAGACAAGAAAGGTAACAAGTTGTCACAAATCTTAAATGTCAGAGTAGCAATGGGCAGAAAGCTTTTTGGAGTAGTTAATTGCATTCCCAGACCTCTGTGTCCCTGTGCAGCACCTGGAAGAGCATTAATGACCGCAAAGCACATTTCCTCTAACAGGTCACATTTGTCCATTTCCACCCACTAGGTCTGATTGAGAATACCTCTCCTTAATGTAACCTATTATTCAGATACCACTGATAGAAAACTGCATGGTTTAGGCAGAAAAAAAAAAGATACAACCAACCAACCAACCAAACAAACGTGATATTTAGAGTTAACAGCAGTGGAGAGTTCAAATACCATTGCCATCAATAGTTCCTGAATTAGATGCTCAAGTTTCTTTTAGTTTGAATCCTCATCTGTGTAATGGAGTATACTTTCTTCCATTCAGAGTGTTGTGAGAAATAAATGACATGCATAAACACACGTTAAATCACTTAACATGGTCCAACTTTGTCCCACCCTTTGCAGCCTTACATAGTGATTGACTAATAAAGATTTAAACATTTGTCATGTCTAACCTGCTGTCGTGAATACAATCTAGGAATTTATCAACTCTTAAGCATTATCTATATTTTCTTAAAAGGAGCAATCAGTTTTTCAGTAGGAAAAACAGATCGTATTTCTGTAAATATTAGAAATCGACCTGGGCTAGACAGGGTTTTATAAACTTACATATCTCACTATTAAAAGCCTTTGTATCATTTTAAATTTTAAAATATATTCCTTGATTCCTTTAAATATGATTAGTTTGCTTGACAGATTATAATCCTCTTTTAAAGGGTCCCATTTATAAGGATTTTCTATGTAATTAATTCGGAAGTCTGAAATCATGACTCATTTTCTCAGGTTGTGTTTTTGGTAGTAGTCAATGCACTCCTTAAATAATATCTTAATAGGTGCAGGTTGCTGTCTACAGAAACTGAACAACTCCCTGGTTCCCTATGTGAATTGATAATGGAGACATAGTGACAGAGTTGAGGAAGTTTCCTGTGTTTCCTACTTCGTTCATTTTTAAATGGGACCTAATATCAATTCTACTGCACACCAACATTTGTGGTTGGTAAAGGTGACCACGTCAGAAACCAATGATGGTCTTGTAAAGACTCTGGCCTCAGTCAGCATATATGAGGTGAAATCAGAGAAGCCAGATTGAGCTGGAAGCATTAAAGTCAGGAGGCAATGACTATTTTTAGCTTGATTTACTCTTGTTTATGTTCCTTTCCAGTGTATGCTGAATAAAGTAGAACCTGACCCCTGCTATTGGAGGATAACAAAGGAAGGAAGTCAAATAATACACTCCCTTTAGTTCTGGAGTGGAGATAAGATTAAACAATAGTAACGCCTCTCACTACTGACATAAAAATAAATTAAAAACATACCAGGAATGCCACCAATTCAGAACTTTGCAATTGCACTACCAATAGTGACACCCATTTCCTGGTACTCTGGAGACTTCGAATAAAAGGATCAGAATGCAGTGACGTAACTATTACCCCTATGGAATGAGTGGTAGGTGTAGTAAAAGCTAGTATAACATCAATTTTTACAGTAATACTGTTGATGATATTGAAAATTATAAGCTTTAAAGCAATTGTTTTCCCCTATTTAATGATTTTTGTTAGTTCATAATGGAGACAGAGTTCTCAATGTTAGTATGTATAATGCAAATTTGAATATTATTGTATACTAAACATATTACTTAATACAACAGGACAAAAGTCATATGACTGAGAAGCTGTATGCAAAATATGTTGGTACATTAGTATATAAAAGATATAAATCAAATATATATGGGAATTGGGGATACCTTCCTATTCCGTGCATACTACTTATTTTTATTATTGAGTTGCTACTACTCTCTCTAAGATAATGTCTTTATCTTTAGCTCACTTTCAAAGTCTATTCAGTTTTATTTGTGTTTGTTATTTATTCTTTTCCCATGACACATTACTGGGCTTATATATCATTGTCCAATTTCAAATTTTTTTTTAAATCCTCCGTTAGTCTAAATAGTTACTCTTGATACATTTGCTTTTAAAAATCACTTTATTCTTTTAAGAGCTTAAAATTTGACCCCCAAAAGAAAACACAAATAATACTCTAATCATTTTAAAAGTTACTGTTGTTTACCTTAAAATGATATCTATGCTTTTAAATTTTTAAGTCATTTTTTTCCTTCACTTCAGATTGCTATAAATGTTTGTATAGTTAATCTTACACAAATAAGATAAAAAGACTGTCCTGACAAGTACCTCCTTCATTTCACTTTTTTTTAACTTAAAGGAGTATACTTTATTAAAACTATTATACTTGTTTTCCCTGATATCTTTATATTTAGCAAATTATTTTCTTCCTTCTCTATTTTTGGCAGATTTTAATTACTCACTTTCATATTGGCATTATTGCCTGTCAGTAATGCTAATGTATGATCTATATAACATCTGAAGAAAACCTGAGATTTGATATTAAATTTCCTTTTATTGCTTTTGTTTTATAATTGACTCTATCAAACTTTTTACTCCTAAGTTCTGTTTCACATCTTTAAAGCAAGTAACTAAGCTCCTGATATATGTAGTAAGACATTTACTAATAGGTTACCTTGTATGAGCATACTTTTCAATATTATATTATTTGTTGACTTTAGGTAACACTGTGGAAGGAGCAATTACAGCATTTGGGATTAGAAGAAAAAGTCAGACAAGATACTACATACTCTTGGACCTCGGTTCCATATATCTAAATGAGCATAATTATACAGACTCTTGAGATAGGTAAGACATAAAAGAGGTTTACATGTGAGATGCGTAATACTCGGTTTGGTATACCACTGATACTCAACAAATGGTAGCTATTATTATGCTGGACTTGACTCTAAACTCTTCATTATTTGCCAATAGAAGTCTTTTCAGGAAATCAAAAGCAAAATTAGTTCTTTTACTTTTTTACAGACAGGATTTTGTTCTGTCATCCATACTGAAGTGCAATGGAACAATCATGGCTCACTGCATCCCTGAATTCCTGGGCTCAGGGACCCTCCCACCTCAGCTTCTTGACAGGGACTGCAGTCATGCCCAGCTATTTTTTAAAAAAAAAATTTGTAGAAGCTTGGTCTTGCCCAGGGTAGTCTTTAACTCTAGGGCTCAAGTGATTCTCCCATCTCGGCCTCCCAAAGCACTGGGATTACAGGCATGTGCCACCACTCGTGGCCAAAGCAAAGATATTTAGAATGTGTCACTAATGACTTGTTCTTTATTTTTATTTAGGATGTTTTGCAACTTAATACAATTATAAAGCTTAGGTTTTAAAACAGATATGGAGCCTTTTTCCTAAAATGAACTAATTAAACTTTATTATTTCAAACTTTGTGGTTATCTTCACAAAATCTGATTTTGGAAAAATATGCATGTGGGTTTTAAATATTTGACTATTTCCTTCACTAAATGCGGGTGGCCTCCACTTAAAGATTTATACAAGGAAGCAGGAGACATGATTTAGAATATATTTCAAGGAATTTAAATAGAAATATCCAATTAATTCACATCTGTATTCATTTATGCCTAGCTTTACGTTGGATAGATTCTATAGTCTATATTCTGCCATGGTTCAGAGCATGAATCTCTTACTAACTAGAGAGAACTATGTAAAATAATCAGTGCAAGAAAGATTATTCACATTACCTCCAAGAAAAACTTTTGGCTTTTTTAATGTTAAACAATAGGCATTCATTTCATTGGCACTCGTAAACTCTATGAATAACTTATAGGGAAGAGGGAGCATCTATAAACATTAAAGAATATTGTAGGTTAGGGAAATACCTCTGATCCTTCCCCATTGTTATATAATATGTATGATCTCATGAATGTGGGACAAGGGGAAACCACTGGAATTAATAACCACACTGCCTTTTTTCCTATTTGAGTGATGCTGTGATGTGGCTACTGAATAAAATCACATTGAAAGAAATTTGGGCTTGAGGCTGTGTTTTTTAATATATGGAAATGTCATAATTTAATAGTACTCTAATACTAATTACCTCTCATGATATTTTTCCTGAAGTCTCTTTACACAAAACTAAATTGAACTCAATTACTTCTTTTTCTTTCTTTTCTTTCACAGAAACCTCATTTAAACCTGAACCAGGTATGAGATGAAAGTGCCTAGTGTTCTCACTGATTCTCTATAATGAATATATTATTCAGGAACTTTCTTGGCTTACCTTTGCTGTTGAATTACACCACATTTTATTAAAGATCTGTGAAATGTTCCCTGAGATGTTTCATAGCCTGTTCTCTTTAGACAGCAAGTTTTGCAAAATCTTCTTGGCTTTGTATAGGTGATAACAGGAAGCAAGAATAATGAGATAAAACCTTTTCGTTCAGGTTTTTTAATTGAGGAACAAATTATTTCATAGTTTCTCATTAGTTATTCTCATGGATTCTAATGACAAGGTGCCAACTTTCACACTTTAAACAGGTTAATTAATCAGGTAGTAATGAAGTTGGGTGATACCTGAGTGTTGGTGTGCTGAATAATCACAGTTCCTAATAATGTGCTTAAATGTCTGTAAGCCTGAGAGGATAGGTTGGAATTCAGATCTTCTGAGTTCTGCATAAATAAATATATGCTAGCTAATGGGGAAACTAATTTCAATTTATTGCACAAGGTATAATCTTTAGTTGTTATATATATGTGAATATGTATATATATATATATATATGAATGAATATACAAATCAGATACATAGGTTTATATTCATAATATATTGGTCTTTTTGTTTGGTAGCATAGCATGGGCATATTTCAACCTTTACATTTGTACAATTCTTACTTTGTTTAATCAGTTCTTAAGTTGTATATTTTAACTCTTACTGGTCAACTGAAGTTTTAGTAAAACTAGGTAAGAGTGAAATATTAGGTGAAATCCCACAATAAGACAACAGTAAGCAAGTGTGTCAAAGAAGATATCGTTACTAGGAAGTCATCCATAAGGTATAAATCATCTTGAGGACCCTAAGCATCTGCTCAGTAGAATACACTGGAGAGGATATGTTGAACATGACCACGTTTATAATCATAATTATCATAAATATGTTAAGAACAGACAAATTATTTCAATTTTCTATAATGGCATTGTAGAGCAGTCTATCCCTAAGAAAACAGGAAGCCTAGGATACATGGCATTGTGACTTCTCTCACCAGCAAGTGTTTCACCCTTGTGAAGTAAACAATAAAGAATCAAAAACCTGCTTCATATGTGCAGTGTCTGGGGCACTTTCACTGCCCTCGTAACAATGAAAATATATTGAGATAACTGATGGAATTAGCTCTTAAATAATTAGGGTTAACATATTGAAGATAGATCAGGAAAGAAAGAGTGTATTCAAATCAATATTAAAATAATTCTATCAACTTTTGATTGTCAGAAATGAATCAACTGTGGTTTGGAAGGAGTAAGGAATTTGAGCTATGTCACAGTCTTAGGATGATGCTCCACAATAAGCAGTACATTATGTGGTCATGATCAAAGCTTCCTCTGAGTGGGTCTCATGCAGCCAAATCACAAAGCTGGGTCACTAAGATTGGGGACAGGCTGCCAGTAAGGAATGGGGGGATGGGACACAGAGCTCTCACTGGCAAATCTTGAGGAGGCTTAAGACCTGGGACCACATCTGTGCCCTCATGGAAATCTGGCAATCATAAACCTCCACAGGCACTTCCTTCAGAGAGAAGGGCAGTTGGCTTGTTTCTGCAACCTCTTAAATTTAATCTCTAAGTCATTTACACTGTTGGCTTTGGATAATTCAAATGATCTCATTCTACCTACCTACTTATTTATACATGCATATATATCTTTTTGTTGTTGTTTTGTTTGTTTGTTTGTTTTGTTTGTTTTCAGTGTCTCATTCTGTCAGCCAGGCTGGAATGCAGAGGCATGATCACAGTTCATCACAGCCTCAACCTCCTGACTCAGGCAATCCTCCTGCCTCAGCCTCTCCAGTAGCTGGGACTGCAGGCACATGCCACCACGCCCAACTAATTTTTTGATTTTTTGTAGAGATGGGGTCTTGCTCAGGATTGTCTCAAACGCCTGGGCTCAAGCAATCATCCTTCCTCGGCATCCCAAAGTACTAGGATTACAGGTGTGACACACCACACCTGGCATTATATGTCTATTTTCATGTAGATATGTTTACATAAAGACTAAAGGTAAGCAGGGGTAAGTATATATATTCGCATGTTTATCTAAAGTATACTTAGCTACTTGAAGTGTTTTCATTTTTACTTTTATTTGTGGGTTTGTTTTGTGAAGGAAGTGGTTTTTTATTTGTTGTGTTTGTGCCCCTACCTTTCTGAATGGTCGCATCCTACACCATTCTCTGTTCACTCTAGTAAATACAGTCTTGGGACAGTAATCTGGCTATTTACCTTCCAACAGTACAACATAAACCAATTAATAAAACTAATTTAAACAATGCGGCAGGTGAAATTTGGCAACTTAGAACAATTAACTGATTGAATTAATGAATATAAATACTAAATAATACACACTCATGGACTCTAGGACTTCAAAACTCTCCTATTTTAAACAAGAAAGAGACAATAGATTTTCTTACTATACTGAAATTTAAATCAAAGTTTTCTATACCCTGTGTGGTCTAATAATTAGATTTTACTCTGCTGGGATATAATGAATGGTGTTTTTGCCTCTAAAGTACCTACATATTTTTCTTCTTATTTGCACATTACAATTACAAGTCATGATCTTTATTCACACTATATTATTGGTGAGTATCAATAATTCTTATTGATGGAAGGATAAAATGAAGAAAACAAAACAAAATCTCTCTCGATATTCAAAAAGCACATAATATTATGCACTCTACCTCTTTCTCCTCAGAGTATGGACAACTGAAACCTCAAAATACCCTTAAAGCTTTTGTATTAAAATGACATGGTTTTGCTAAGTTGTTGTCGAAAAAGAAAAAAAAAAAATACAGAAACGTGTATATCATTAGCACAACTGCATTCCTTTATTTTCTTTTGCAAAATAAATTACATAAATGGGGTTTGTATTGTTTGCTATACTTCACCGAGAGATTGGGATAATTAAGTTTCAAGAACTGAGATGCTTTAAAACACATTTAATTTAGTAAAATTGGTAAGGAAGCTACTGCAATTTAAAAAAATAAACAAAAAAGGACAAAAGTTTCCTATGTCTTACTGGGTAATTTGGAGTGAATTTAGACTATGGCATTAGAAGTACAAAAGGTAACTAAAAATGCCATTAAATGAAATGTTCCAAGTCCAAGCAATTTCCTTCTTAACAGAAAGTAAAATGCAAACAGAGATTACGAAAACCCTGCTGTGTTTAATTTAAGTGTATGTAAGCCTTTTACTCAGTCATTTTGTCTGGAGATAATCACGGCCATCCACAGTGGTCAGGGCTGTGAAGCATGGGTTGTCAAAAGTTGCTCACTCTTTGATTCCACCTTGCTTGTGTCAGCCATGGTTCACATGAGGCAAGTTCAGCTCATTCATCTTCTGACAGGGTGGGATTCTCCTATTTCTGCCACCATCAATTTGTTTCTGTTGCTTCCAGACCACTTGCAGCAACATAGAGTCATGTACGTATTGCATGTCCAACATTGCAAAGTGATATGATTGACCATATACAGGCAAAAAAAATCTCTGTAGTCATGTAAATGTAAATCTATTATATGTGTGCATTTATCTGTGGGTTAT
This sequence comes from Cephalopachus bancanus, assembly GCA_027257055.1. Taxonomy (NCBI): domain Eukaryota; kingdom Metazoa; phylum Chordata; class Mammalia; order Primates; family Tarsiidae; genus Cephalopachus; species Cephalopachus bancanus. The sequence continues at coordinate 6,095,460 of JAPVLO010000031.1, read as the reverse complement.
TTATGTATACATGCAAGGGTTATTTAATGCACATTTTCAAATTTTAACGCTTATAAATATTAAAGCATCACTTTTGCAGTGTTAAACTGCTAGAAGTATTTTGTTACATACAGAATCCATTTTTAAAAGCAAGCAGAATCTTGGAGTATTTCTCAGAGGTAAAGAAGAGAAATGACTAAATCTATCTTTTAAATATATAAAGAATTAAAGAGATTAGGAACCAGGTCAAGCTAATTAGCCATTTTTTTCATTGATATGATCATTTTTCCAATGTTTTAAATACATATTTTACCATTTGAGATAAGAATGTTTGGAAGATCAAAGTATGCCTTTTATAGGAACATGCCAATACTGTTTTGCCATTTCATATTCAACTTCCAGTTGCTAATAATTTCTAAAAGGAGGGCAAAATTTGCCAATATTTTAACTTCAAAATTAACCATTTGGTATTTATTGAGCATCTAAGTGTGCAGGAATCCCTAATATAAGGTTATAGATGAAAATAAAAGGACAGTGAATAAAATAACAGATTTTCTGTCTCCAGTTTAGAACATGAATACTCATAAAATGCCCAGAATTTATAAAGAAGCATTATAAAATTTCAAGAATACATAATACACATACACACATATCTATACCTATTTTCTGCAACTTTTCAATGGAAAGAGGAAAGACCCTTAGACACCAGTATAAGTCACTCATCCACATGTGAAGCACTTGTGAAATGTCACAATAAGTCAAACTTTTAAAAATAAAAACAAACAACCCCATTATAAAATGGGCAAAAGATATGAACAGACACTTCACAAAGGAAGACATCCGAGTAGCCAACAGACACATGAAGAAATGTTCAACCTCACTAATCATCAGGGAGATGCAAATCAAAACCACACTGAGATACCACCTAACTCCAGTCAGAATGGCAATTATCAACAACAAAAAATAACAGCTGCTGGAGAGGGTGTGGCGAAAAGGGAGCACTTCTACACTGTTGGGGGGAGTGTAAACCAGTGCAACCTCTGTGGAAAGCAGCGTGCAATTCCCAAAAGTTCTAAATACCAACCTCCCATATGACCCCTCAATCCCCCTACTGGGAATATATCCTGAAGAACTCAAATCACTCTATAAAAAAGATACTTGCACACATATGTTTGTCACAGCATTGTTCACAATAACAAGAACCTGGAAGCAACCATGCTTCCCATCAAAAGAGGACTGGATTAAAAAAATGTGGGACACATACACGATGGAATTCTATACAGCCATAAAAAAGAACAAAATCATGAATTTCGCAGCAACCTGGATGGAACTAGAGTCTATAATACTGGTGACCTCTCGCAAAAACAAAGATCCTAGTATCACATGTTCTCACTCATATAATGGACCTTGAACATCCAATGTAATACTATAAGAAAATGACTGACAGTAGTGGGAAATTATGGGGGGGTAGGGAGATGGGATTAACGGTAGCAAATATCTGTCTGGGGATGGGGAAGCACCTCTTATCAATACGGTGCCTGAATGAAACATATTTGTATACCTAACCCTTAACTGTACCCCACAACATCATAATAAAAAATATTGATTATAAAAAAAATTAACATGGTATAATTATGGTCTCTGAAAACATTCGATATGAACCAGAGATTATGTAAAGAAATTCTGGATAAGTAATTAAGCAATATAGTTCGACAGGTATGAACCAGATAGTGGGTCTGTGTCACAACCTGAACATGTAATGTACAACTGTGGGAGTGGTTTTTGCCTTGTAACAGACCAACAGTTCCAACTGGAGCACTAAGTAGTTTTGAGCTCATGATTGCAATGGATGTCATCAACAAGCCTGGGTTGTGGCCAACAATAAGCCATTAGTTTTTCTGTGGTTATTTGACTAGATTTTGAGATATTATTATTTAAAATATGCATTCTACCTCATTTATTTTAGGTTGTTCTTTTAAGGAAGTTATTACAAACTCTCCTCCACAAGCTTGTCATTACAGAGCATTAAAAGAGGGTGATATAAATAAGAAATGGCATGGATTTTTAAGGCTTTTGAGATAATCTTGTCTAGTCCACTGATACCATGAAAAAGTTAATGCTCAAAGAAGGTATGTTTCTTCATTAAGGATATTTGTAATTGGCAGAGTCACCATACACAGCCATTGAATTGGCAGAGTCACCATACACAGCCATGGATTGAGCACTGCTTAATTCCATGGAGAACCCTCAACAAGGAGTCAATTTGAGTAGCATTCCCTAGAGTTGCGAAAATTGGCACAATAATAAAAGCAAACATAAAATAATGCAAGAATTAATGAAAGAAGTTCAAATGACCTCAATGAGCTATAGGGATGAAATTAGATACCCAGATTTCATCAGATACACAACAGAAATAGAGTCCAGGCAAGCCTCGATAGTATGAAAACTGTATCTTAATATCTCTACATTTCCACCATTATGAGCATTCTGACTCTTTAGACACAATTACAAGTCATACAAAACAATGCTGTGAACATCATTCTCCCGTGGCATTCACAGTTTCACCAGCATCCAGCTGTAGTGGTGCAGGCTTCGCCAGCATCCAGCTGTAGTGGTGTAGGGCGGTAAGTAGACTGCAGCATCCTTCAGGGACGCATCTCCAGAGTTTCCTTCAGGTGATATTGTAGCAGAATGTTTCCAGTGAGAAGACCTTTAAGTATCTTTTCCTGGCCCATGTTAAAGTGGCAACTTCTAGAAAATTCTACAACACAGTATCACAGTAACGTCTCTGCCACAGCTGTGTCCTTTTCCAATAAGGTCAGCATCACAGCCCTAGAAGACAGGGGTGTTATCACATCACTAGGGGTGTAGTTATTTAAATTATATTAACTATTACAATCTCATATTATATGTATAATACGTCATATAGATTACCAATCATATCACCTATACTATTCATTATATATTATTTATAACACATTACATCATATTATGTGCTATTGTATTATATATATTTGTGATTTCTATATTCTTTAGCATTTATTTTGATTCTTATTTGTCAATATATCATTATACTAATTTACTGTTATAGATGATAACTTTTTATATTAAACACTCTGCTTAAAATACTATATGGTTTCTCGTTCCTCATTTAACCTAGATTGTTACAAACGTTTTACTAATTTACAGCCCAAAAACAATATATGAAGGTGTTTTTTTTTTTTTGGTGTCCTCTTATTTCTGTCATTGTTTGGTATTACGTTTTCAAGATTTTGTGCTTTAATAATTTTAATGGGGGAAGGGGGGGCGGGGAGGTGGGATTGATAGTAGTCGAGATCTGCCTGGGGGGGATCACGCCTCATCAACAAGGGTACCTGCACAATGAATATGTGTATACCTAACCCTGAATTGTACCCCACAATTAAAAAAAATTAAATTAAAAAAAACCCCAAAATAATAATAATTTTGATAAAGTGAAAATATAGTTTTTTTAACTGATTTTTAACTGATATTTCCTTTGAAGGCTGGGGAAATTAAATATTTTTATTTCTATTATTGGCCATTTATTTGTATTATTTGTACGTGTGAGTTACTTGCTCACAGTATTATTCCCTTTCTATTGTAACACAGATTTTATTTTTAAAATTGTGATAAGCCAAGCATGGTGGTAGGCATCTGTAGTCCTAGCTACTCAAGAAACTGAGGCTAGAGGATGGCTTAAGCCCAGGAGTTCGAGGCTGTGGTAAACTGTGATTATGATGCTTGCCTGGGTGACAGAGTGAGACTGTACTCAAAATAAATAAGCAAATAAATAATAAAATTGTGATAATCTTTACATATTAAGAATATATATCTTATAACTGATACATGGTGCAGCTATTTATTTCTTGAGCTATTCAACTCTCATGTTTGCTTATGTTTTACATGTTAATATGTAAATACATATATATGCTATCTGTTGCTGTTTTATGTATGTATATATAATGTGAGTGTGTATATGTATCTATAAGTTTTAACACCCTTAAATTTTTTTTTTTAATAGAAGTCTCACTTTGTCCCCAGGCTGGAGTGCAGTGGCACACTCAAAGCCACCACAGTCTTAATCTGCTGGCCTCAGGTGATCCTTCCGCCTCACTCTTCCAGGTACCTGGAACCACAGTGCCACCATGACCAGCCATTGTTTAAAAAAATTTATTGTAGAGACGAAATCTCACTAAGCTACCCAGGCTAATCTTAAACCCCTGGACTCAGGTAATCCTCTCGCCTCCCAAAGTGCTAGTATTACAGGAATGAGCCACCACACCCAGTTCCTTTACATTTTCAAATCATGTTTTATTCCAGTGTGATTTCTACCTTTCATATTCCTCATTTTTAACGTTTATACATTCACCTTTATTGTTAATTTTTTATTATTTTAGGGTTCATATTGTATTTGACTCATTAAATCTCATGGAATTAAGGTTTATATTGTGATCTATTTTTATTTTGTCCTAGATTGACTAAATAGACAGTAAATGTCCCAAGTAGTACACATTGAAAAATCCATTCTTTTTATAGTTAATTAAAATTCCACATTCATTATATGCTAAATTATTTAGGTTATTTAGATTCCATTAACTATTTGCTTATTTGTGCCAGTTTGCCTGTTCTTGTTTTTATAAAGATACTGTAAATATCTTTATAATAAAATATGTATTAAAATATAATATTTGTTATGGTGGGTTTCTTTGCATTATATGTTTTTAGTTTGCTAAACAGTTTTTTAAAATCTATTATTTACTTTTTTTCAGATGAACTTCGGTGTCATGATCCAAGATTTGTTTCTATTTTATCTTTATATTGTATTGCAATTTCATCAAAATAAAATTATTTTGTCTTGTTTCATTCATTTGTAAATAATGTTTATGATAATATTGTGAGCCCTGTTTCGTTTTTGTTTAAATTTTCCTGATAAAGTTTTTTTTTTTAATTTCAATACAAAACAATCCAAAACAATGGGGTAGTTTTCAGTTGCATGGCTGCATTTTACAGTGGCAAAGAAGTCTGTGCTTTAAGTGTACCCACCATCCTCACCTGTAAACATTGTACCCAATAGGTAATTTTGCTTAATCTTTTACTTTTAAAAATTTTTGTCATTTTATTTGACACATTTCTTTTAAATCTTGTATACATTAAATGATGCTATTGAACATAACTTTGTAGACAATTCAATATTCCTGCTTTGAATAATATGATTGATATTTTTAATTATTGTTGTAATGAATAAAGTTGGTCCTAGCTCTGCCATAAGTGCTTTGTGACTTAAACATTTTTACTACTTGTTTTCTGATATTTTATTTTCTTCTACATAGAATTACATTTTAAAAATTACATTTGATTTTCTTTTGTGCATCTTAAAATATGTATTCATAGCTTTCTAAATTCTGTTGCTAGCTTTATTGAAATTTTTCAAAGCGTTTTAATCCAATACTTCTCATAGACCTCCTATTCAGGAAAATGCCCATGATCTCACATTTTGAATATCATTTCATGAGAAACATAGGATTTGGGCGCAATCTAATATTTTAAATTTAATAATTTTTCCTTTTGGTGCTATCTGCTCATAGGTATAAGGTAATGGGGGGCAGCAAGTCATCTTTCAGATATCTAGATAAAAAGAAAAAAGCAGCTCAAAATACACCCTCCCCAAATGTTTTTAAAACATCATAAGAATGTATAAACAAAGAAAACTATACAAAATATCCAGGGAAGGAAGAGTCTATTCTAGATTCGCTGAGGTCTCTGGCAGTTTTTCACCTTGAAGGATTTGCTGCTGTATTTTGACTAGAGACTCTCAAAAAACAGTGGACACCGATGACCACATGCTACGGCATAACATGCTAAAATGTAAAAAGAACCAAACTCAAGAGTCAATTTTACTTATGGGACATTTTCTGATAGTTGTATTGGCACAGAGATATGAAGGTGTATGCAAGAAAGACGCGTGAAATAACTGACTTAAGGTCTCTGTAGTTTTTTACTAAGTAATGTTTGGCATACAATGAAGTGACAGGCAAATGTGATAAATAAAAAAATAGAAAAATAATCAGATCATCTTAATATTGAACTTAAAATACAGGGTTTTAAAATTCCTATGCATACACCAAATATAACAGGAAATAGATAAAAATGGAGTATTCCTATAAAATTTTATTTTAGAAATTAAATAGACTTTAGGATTGACGTTAAGATATGTCAATAGAAAATAAAAAATATATAAAAACTGAAGCACAGTAACAGAAGTGAAGCAAAGTAAACAACAACAACAAAATAGCATAATAGACATGGCCATAGGTAAATGGCCTAAATTAAGTGTAACTGGTGTACCAAAAGAAGAAAAAGAGAGAACGAGAGAAGCAATATTTGAAGAGATAATTGCCAAAAATTTTCTAAAACTGATAAAAATAAAATAAACCTAAAGTTTGAAGAACTCGATTTAGAATAACCATTCTTACTATAGTCTGAATTTATCTTCTTTCTGCTTTTTAAAATAAAATGTTTATTAAAGCACTTCTTGAAAGGTAACATAAGAAACTCCAAAAATATGATTCTCCATAACAACAATGTGAACACTGAAAAATATAGTACAGTAATTATACTTCTAGGTATTTACTCAAGACAAATGAAACCAAATGTCTCTGAAAAATATTACACACAAATGTTAATTATGTATCATAGCTAAAAAAAAGTTTAAAAAAACCACAAAAATTCATCAATTGATAAATAAAACACAAATATTATATATTTGTGCATTAAATATTATTTGACAGTAAAAAGAAATTAAGTATTAATACATCCTATAAAATGGGTGAAATGTAAAAATACTATACTAATTGATAGAAGCCAGTCACAGAAGACTGTATATTGCATGAATGCACTGATATAAAACTTCATGAATAGGCAATACCATAAGGAGATAAGCAGATTAATGGCTGCCAAGAACTGGAGGGAGGAGGGGATGGGATGCCTGCCAATGGGTATGGGGTTTATTTGTGGGTTGATAAAAATATTCTAAAATTAGATAGGGTGATGGATAGTTGTACAACTCTGCAAATATATTAAACGCCATACAGCTATATATTTTTTAAATGGTAGATTTTATGACATGTAAGCTATATTTCAAAAAAGCTAATATAAAGATGTCGTTTAAAGTAAAAACCATGATTTACAAAAAATGATATTTGTCAAAAACTTTCATTTACCCTCATATTAATTATCTTAATCTTTACTTTTTAAAAAATTTTATTTTAAAGATGTGGGGTATAATTCAGGGTTAGGTATGCAAATGGTCAATGTACAGGTAAAGTTTGAGCCTCACTTTGGTTCCCACTTCACCTGGGTTGAGATCAAGTACGCTTATGGAGGAAGTTTGCCCTCACTTCCCTGGCAGTTTCCCACTACTGCAAATCCCTTTCTTGCAGTATTATGATAATTGTTCAGGGTTCACTTATGAGTGAGAACATTATTTGTTTCTGTGCTAGATAACTGAAAATTATAGTCTAAGTCCATCCAAGTTGCTGCAAAGTTCATAATTTTGTCCCTCTGTATGACTGCATAATAGTCCATCATGTATATTTACCACATTTTTTCAATACCGTCTACTTTGCAGCACAGTTGGTTCCATGTTTTAGCCATTGTGAATAATGCTGCAATAAACAGCATTTTCATTGAATGATTTCAGTTCCTCCAGACATATTCCCAGAAGGGAGATTGCTGGATTGTATGGAAGGTCACTTTTAAGGTCTTTTATGAATCATTACATTGCTTTCCACAGAGGGTGTACTAATTTACACTCCTATTAACAGTGTAGAAGAGTTCCCTTTTCCCTGCATCCTCTCCAGTATCTATTGTTTTTTGAGTTATTTATAATGGCCATCCTGACTGGAGTTAAGTGGTATCTCAGTGTGGTTTTAATTTGCATTTCTTTGATGATTTATAAGGCTGAGCATTTTTCATGTATCTGATGGCTACTCATATGTCTTCTTTTGAGAAGTGTCTATTTCTATCTTTTGCCATTTTTTAAATAGAGCTGTTTGGTTTTTTTTTTTTTTCTTTACAGCATGGTTAGGTTCCTTGTAGATCCTGGATATTAGGCCTTTGTCAGATATAGAATTGGAAAATATTTTTCCCCCATTCTGTGGGCTGTCTTCTTGCTCTCTTGATGATTTATTTTGCTTTGCAGAAGCTTTTCAATTTGATGAGGTCCCACTTGTCTGTCTTATCTCTTGTGGCATGGGAATTCGGGATTTTGATCAGAAATTGGTTGCCAGTTCCAATTTCCATAGGGGTGTCACCTGCATTTTCTAAGGTTCTTATAGTTTGAGGTTTTACATTTAGGTATTTGATCCATTTAGAGTTGATTTTTGTGAATAGTAATAGGTAGAGATCATATTTTAATCTTCTGCATGTGGTCAGCCAGTTTTCCCAGCAATATTTACTGAATAAGTTCTCCTCTTCCCAATGGTTGTTAGTGGAGGCTTTGTTGAAGATGAGTTGGTTGAGAAATTGAGGTTTTTGCTTCTGGAATCTCTATTCTGTTCCATTCATCTATATGCCAGTTCTTGTACCTATACCAGGTTGTTTTGATTATTGTAGCCTTATAATAAAGTTTAAAGTCTGGAAGTGTGATTCCTCATGCTTAGTTTCTTTTGCTGAGGATTGTTTTGGTTATTTATGGTTGTTTTTTTTTCCATATGAATTTCTGTATTGTCATTTCCAGGTCGGAGAAGAATGATGCTGATAAATTAATGAGTATTGCATTAAATCTGTAGATTGCCTTGGGTAGGATGGACATCTTAACAATGTTGATTCTTCCAATCCATGAACATCGTATATTTTTTCATTTGTTTGTGTCATCTTTGATTTCTTTGAGCAGTGTTTTGTAACTTTCATTGTAAAGGTCATTTCATTTCTCTGGTTAGGAAGATGGTGAGGTATTTCTTGTTGTTGTTGTTGTTGTTGCTATTGTGAATGAGATTGTGGTTTCTATTTGGTTTTCTGCCTGTTCGTTGTTGCTGTCTAAGAATGTGAGTGTCTTTTGCACGTTGATTTTGTATCCTGAGACTCTGCCAAAGTCCTTTATCAGTGCAAAAATGTTTTCGACAGATAATCTTGGATTTTTGAGGTATCGCATCATATTGTCAGCAAAGAGGGACAATGAGACTTCTTTTTTTCCTGTTTGGATGCCTCTAATTTCCTTATCTTGTTTGATTGCTCCAGCTAGGACTTCCAAACTATGTTGAACAGGAGGAACAGGAGGGATGAAAGTGGGCAGCCTTGTCTTGTGCCAGTTTTCAGTGGAAATCCTTCCAATTTTTGTCTGTTTAGCAATATGTTGTCTGTGGGTTTATCATAGTTGGTTCTAACTATTTTGAGGTATGTTCCATCTATGCCTAGGTGTTCAAGGGTTTTAATCAAACAGAGATGCAGGATTTTATCAAAAGTTTTTTTAGCATCTAATGATATAATCATGTGATTCTATTTTTACATCTGTTGATGTATTTAATTACATTTATGATCCTGCAGATGTTGAAACAGCCCTGCATCCTTTGAATGAACCCTACTTGATCATGGTGGATGATTGTTGAGATGTGTTGTGGATCTAATTTGCTAGAATTTTGTCTGGTATTTTTGCATCTATGTTCATCAGAGATATTTGCCTGTAGCTCTGTTTCTTTGTTGGATCTTTACCCAGTTTGAGTATCAGTGTGATGCTAACTTCACAAAATGATTTGGGGAGAGTTCTGTCTTTCTTGATTCATTGGAATACTTTCAATAAGATTGAATCAGTTCCTTCTTGTATGCTTTGTAAAACTTCACTGTAAAGCCATCTAGTATAGGACTTTTTTTGTGGGTAGTTTTCTTATAATGGAGTCTATATCCTGAGTTGCTATTGGTCTATTTAATGCCTCAATTTCTTTGTGTTTCAACCAGAAAACCCTCCATTTCATTTAGGCTTTTGAGTTTGTTTCCATACAGGTGAGCATAGTAATCTCTGATAACTTTTTTGTAATTCTTCATAGTCTGTTGTGATTTGATCTTTTGCATTACTGATGGTGTTTATTTGGACATTTTCTCTATTTTTCTTGATCAGTTTGGCTGGGGGTCCGTCAATCTTGTTTGTCCTTTCAAAGAACCAGCTTTTAGTTTCATTGATTTCTTTTCTATGATATTTTTGTCTTCTATGTCCTGTTTTAGGCTTTATTTTGGTGATCTGGATTTTTCTGCTGAAGTTAAGATTTTGGTGGTCTTGTCTTTCTAGCTCCCTTAGGTGATTTGTTAGGTTGTTAACTTGTGATCTTTCTGTTTTTTTAATGTGTGTTTGTAAAGAAATGAATTCCCCTCTCAGTACTGCTTTCAAAGCATCCCTGAAGTTTTAGTAAGATGTGTCTTTGTTTTCATTTGTTTCCAGAAGTCTTTTAATTTCTGCTTTGATTTCCATGTTGACCCAGAAGTTCTTCAGCATCATGCTGTTTAATGTTCATGTGTTTGTGGGTTTGGGAGTATCTTTGTTGGTGTTGCTTTTTATTTTTATTTCACTGTGGTCTGAGAAGGTGCACAACAGTATTTCAATCTTATGACATACTTTTTAATGCTTTTTATGCTTTTATGCCTTTTATTTGCTTATGCTTGATTTATGACTGAGGATGTGGATAATATTGGAATACCTTTCATGTGGTGATGAGTAGAATGTGTATTCCATGGTTGTTGGGTGGAGTGTTCTGTGGGTATCTATTAAGTTCATTTGGTCAAGTATCAAGTTGAGGTTCTGGATCTCCTTGTTGATTGCTTTGATGATTTATCTAGGGTTGTTAGTGGTATATTTAAGTCCTCAGTTATAGTAATGTTAGAGTCAACGTCTTTTTTAAGTTTACCTATAAACTGCTTTATAAGTGTTGGTACTCCTATTTTACTTGCATATATGTTTAGGATGAATATTTCTTGTTGATGCACTGAGCCTTTTATCATTATGTAGTGACCTTCTGTCTTTTTAAATTTTTGATGGTTTAAAGGATGCTTTGTCTCATATTAAGATCACAACTCCTGCTTTCTTTTGTGCTTCATTCTCCTGAAAATTTATTTTCCATTTTCTTACTTTGAGTCTGTGAGTGACTATTCTGGTGAGATGAGTCTCCTGGATATTGTTGTATCGTGTTTTTTTAAATCCAGTTTGCCATTCTAAGTTTTTTTAGTGGTGCATTTAGTCCATTCACGTTCAGGCTAATTATTGAGATGTGAAAGTTGATCCCTGTCATCAGGTTGTTAAAGGGTTTGTTGTTGGTTTTCTTTTGATTTTTGGGTTGATATATGTTTGTGTTTTCAATCTTTTTCCTGCATCTTGGGAAGAGTGTGTGGCTTTTTTTTTTTCTGACTATTTGTCTGTTTTTTTTTTCTTTCTTCTGTGTTTAATTCTTTCTTAAGCATTTCTTGTAGAGCTGATCTAGAGGCAGTGTAAACTTTCAGGGATTGACTGTCTGGGAAGGATTTGAATTCTCCATCACTGATGAAGCTTAGCTTAGCTGGGTAGGAAACTTTTGGTTGGAATTGTTTATCTTTAAGAACTTTGAAGATTGAACTCCAGACTGTTCTAGCCTGTAGTTTTTCTGTAGATAATTCTGCTGCTATCCTAATTGGTCTTCCCTAATAAGTAACCTGACCTTTCTCTCTTGCTGATTTCTCTCTTGTTTTTTCTTTTAAAGCTATTTTGTGTAAGTGAATTACAATGTATCTAGTAATTCATTTGATGTCTTTCAGGGGTTCTCTGAATTTCTTGTGTTTGAATGGTCAGGTCTCTGATGAGATGAGGGTGGCTTTCTTGGATACTTTAATGAAATGTGTGTTCCAGGGTGGTCTCTGTTTCTCTATCTTCCTCAGGAATGCCAATTAATCATAGGTTCAACCTCTTGATATAATCACACATCTCTTGAGGCTTTGTTCTGTCTTTTTAAGCTTCTTTTTTATGTTTTTAATAGTTTGGGTTAGTTTCATATTTTTGTCCTCAAGCTCTCAGATTCTTTTTTCTGCTCGGTTAATTCTGCTTTCCATGCTTGTCAGTCTGTTATTAATTTTGTTTACTGTATGTTTTATTGCCACTTTCTCAGTTATCAACTCCTTCATTCTTTCCTATTGTCTCTCTCATTTATATTCCTTCTCTTGATATCATATTAATATCTTGATATCTGGGTTTTTAGTTTGGGACCAGTTGTTCTGGGGGCTCTTCACTGTTTGAGTTCTGAATTCTGTATTCTCAGATGTGGTCTTCTCAAGGAGTCTATATGGGGCCTGCATTCTTCCTTGGTCCTTCTTCATTTGTGATGATTTTCCTCCCTCTTTTTCCCCCTTCTTCAATTCCATTACTCAGTTAAAAGAGGAGTATCTTCCACTTGTTTGCTCCCCATTCTTCCTCATGCAGATTTTCTGGATTTGTTCGATTTTGAAGCTGGGTTGGGTATGGGGGGCTGTGCTTTTTGCAGTTTTGAGATTTGATTAAAGTATGATGGGGGAATGGTGGTTCAGAAGCTATCTGCAGATCAAAGTATCTGCTGACAGGTGTGTGGACCCCTTGGACCCCACTTCCCACCACCTTACAATCTGCCCATGTAGTAGGGGTGTATGTATGCCCATTGAAAGGAAAATGAGATAAGAAAAAGATGGAAAAAGGAAGAAGGGAGACAAAAGGAAGATGAAGAGAGAGGTGAAGAAGGAAAACAGACAGGCACACCAAGTAACAAACAAACAAACAAGCAAAAAACAAAAACATACAAGCAAACAAACATACAAACAAATAAACTTGATGATGCACTCACCCTCAAAAATACCCATACACAAATAGAAAAACTAAAAAGGACCAACCCCACCCCCCCCAAAAAAAAGAAATACTAAAGCAGAAACAGTGAGAGCAAAAGAAATCCCTCTATGGTCATTTTTGGATTTTCAGGTTCCTTTCCCAAGCCCACAGTGGCTTCTGGCTGCCATTGCTGCAGGGACTAGGCCCCAGTCTCCAGGCCCTCCCCTCCACTCTGGGGGCAGGCTGATCGGGTTGCTCTTAGCATGGATCAGATGCCCCATGGACTGCTGTGGGGGGAAGGTGAATCAGATCCAGACGTATGCAATCCATCCACTGCTTCTTCTGCCTCCACGTCCCCCACTCAGATCAAATGTGTCCATGCCTGGTCTAGCATGGAGGTAAGGTATCCCTCGAAGTTTCTTCTCTGGATCATCAATGGTTGATCCCAGAGAGGTGAAGAGTTTGCCTCTGGGTCCTAGGTTGGAGACTGAACAAAGCTGGGGGTCCAACATAGGTCTCTGTCAAGTCCCAGGACAGAGAAAATGGCAGTGCTTAGTGTCTCCTTGGTAGTGATGGGGCTCAGCTCCAGATTTCCTTGCCATGAATTCTTCACAGTTCCCTCTGCCAGTGCTCGGCCCACTACTGTGGATGGTGGTGTGGGACAGGTGCCAGGTGCTGGGGAGCAACTGACATCTGCTGCCTTCTCCCAAGAAACCCCCGAGAATGGCTGACAATCATGCATGCTGGGGGTTCCAATCTCAGGGCAGTGGTGGATTGCAACCACTTCTGGAGGGGAGCCCTGGGTGCTAGATCCAAAATATCCCCCCAGATGGTCTTTTACTCACCCAACTGCACTCACCCACTCACACAGAGTGTCTCTTTTTTTTTGAGTTGGAGTCTCACTCTGTCGCCCAGACTGGAGTGCAGTGGCCGCTCCCGGCTACTGCGGCCTCAACCTGCTGGCTCCCGCGATCCTTCCGCCTCCTCAGCCTTCCAAGTAGCCCGAATTACAGGCACTGCACCAGACTGTCTTTAAGGACACTCACCCTTTCAAAGATTTTTACTCTCTCTCTGGTTCTGTCGCTATCTTGCCTATCTATAATCTTTTTTATTTTTAAGTTTACCACACGGTGTTTTGGAATTTGGAATATTGTTAATAATTTATTTTTTACATTTAATGTTTATATTCTAATCATAATATTTGCAAATTGCATGTGTTTTTATAACCAGATGTCTGTAGATTAGATTTTCTAGAAAGCAGAAACTAAGGCAAGGATTTCAATAGTGACATTATTTGGGTAGTACAAGCTCTGATAAGTAAAGAAAAAAGATAGTGAGTCAAAGAAAGAAGCAAATCAAAACAATGGCATATTCTAGTGCAATTTAGATTTGGAATTATCTACCAGATAATTACAAATGGAATTTTACCTCACTATTAAGAAGACATATTTAATCAGTTGTGTTGGGGAGAGTTGGATCAAAATTAAATTAAAAACACAGATAGAATTCAGTGCTACCAGACTTGCAAATGTGATTTTTACAGAAGGATAAAATCAGAGAGAATTTACATTTATAATAACATATATTTTTAAGCACAAATTTTAAATGTTAATTTTATTTAAATATACAGTCTAATGGGATATAGACCTAACTTATAGTGACTCGAGTTTACATTTGCTACATTTTCAGGAATTTTACAGGGTATCTATTAAACCATTGGTGATTTGGAATAAGTTATAGTAGGAGTATTTACACCATAAAAATTGCCATGCTATACATCAAGGCTTATTTTTTCCTTATAAAAATCAGTTGCTAAATATTTACTAGTACACCACAGATAGTAACATTTCAAATTAAATATAAATAAAGAATTTTTTAAGGTTTATTTTATTAAAAGAGTGACAAAGTGAAAATTTATTGCCAATTTATAGACTAAGTTTGATGATGAGGTTGATATCAAAAGATTGTGAATAACTAAAAGGACATAAAAAAAGTTTTTTGATTACAGGACCTGTTTTTATTTCATGCACAAGGTTAATATTTTTCATTATTCCTATTTGTGAAAATATAGCAGGTAGCAAAGAAAAACTATTTTATGTGTATATTTTATTTACAATGACTTTTTTTTATCATGCATCCCCATTATTAGAAAAGTAATACTATAGAAAAGTTGATGTTTGTCAAATTATGTCATACTTGACTTGATATACAGAATAGCTTCTTCATTTTGTTCCCCCAGACACTAATTATTATAAATCTTGAGTGCTGACCCTGTTAGCAATCATCTCATTACATGGTGCAAAATGTTGCAGGTCTTTTCTAACTCAAGATGAAGTCACATCAGAGTTATCACAGCAATCTTATCCATTCATTGATTTCTCGTCAACCAAAGGATTGACTTCAAGACATCTTCTAGTTCTTCAGGGTTTTATTTGGATTATAAGATTGAAGGCTTTGTTTCTTTGTATTTGATGAAAGTAATTACTCCTGATTCTCCATTCTTGGTACATAGTATCACTAAAGTTGTCAAAGTTCACCTGGTAATAATGTAGAATAAAGGTGTGTTTGCTTTATGGTTCTAACTTCAAGAATCTATTGATAAATCTGTTTTTAATATTTTATATAAACTGTTCAAAATCATTTTAAGCTTATAGTGTGTTTATTTTTTAATTTTAAATGTTTAGTGTATTTCATTTTTAAAAATAATGATAGATGTCAAGTGCATTAAAAAGTGTCTTCATAAAAGTGCTTTATAAAATAAGTGTTATTGTTACACCTTTAACAACTTCCCGTGACTAATCAGATGATTTAGGAAGATTATCTCAGCTATCTGTTGAGTAAAAAATAAACTTTTTCATTTTAATAAAATTTCATAGAAGGAAAACATTAAAATATTTTATATTTTGAACAAAATAAAGATAACAGAATAGCTGCTATAATCTTACATATCAAAATCTTTTTGCAGCCTTCATTTTTAGAGACAAAAGAGTCTATTAAAATCTAATTGATTTTTATTATTGCACTTAAAACTTGTTTGAAAATGGTACTCATGGCGACATTATCAAATTCTTACACTTTTGCACATATTATTCTTTTTTTCTGGTTAAGCTTGAGGATTTGGGGTTTTGTTTTGTTTATTCCTAGAGGGAAAATATTTGACTAATAGAGAATAAGGAATTCCCATCCTTTGAAAGTGTTTTCTGCCACTTCGCCACGTAGGCATATATATGAACTATATAATCATATAGATCTTAAAACGGTCCAAATCCCTCTGAACTTAATATAATTTTATTTACATAGGCACTTATTACTGCAGTGCCTTGAATTCTGGAGAAAAAAATGAAGGTGATGAAATAGTCATCAAATTTGGCCCGACATGGTGGCTTACACCTGTAATCACAGCATTTTGGGAGGCCTAGGTTGTAGGATCACTTGAGTCCAGGAGTTTGAGACCTTCCTGGGAATCAAAGTGCATGCATGATGGCTAGTGCCTGTAGTCCCAGTTACTCTGGAGGCTGAAGTATAAGAATTGCTGAGCCCAAAATGTTGAGGCAGTGGTGAGCCATGGTTGTGCCATCGTACTCCAGCATGAGTGACAGAGTGAGACTCGTAATCAAAAGTAAAAATAAAAATAAGCAATACCAAATATAAATGTGGAATCCCTCACTGAGGAGAGTATTGTAGCTGTCTGAGCCTCACTTACAAATGGATAAAATTCCCTCTCGAAGCTGAAGACCAGTCACTGGTACCAATTTTAAAGAGACAGAAATTTTTCTCAGGGCTAAAAGGCAGCAGTAGTAATATTATCACTTGGAACCTTGATACACATCAAAGGAAATGAAGCCCTATGGCTGGAAAAATTACATGGATACCATAGACCAATAATTTTAAATATTAAAAGACTCTTTTCAAGCTAAGGACAATTTGTAGTTATAAGCAGACAGCCCAAGGTTAGCAAGCACTGAGAAAAAATGAGTCCCTTGAATTCAAGATTTTTTTTTTTTTTACTGTCAAGCCTCCTAAGAATTAAAATGACTCATCTAATTCTTACAGATTAATGTGATTCTTTTGCCATTGCCCTGTGTGCTTTTGCGTCACCTTGTGTATATATTTTTAAAATAAACTTTCTTCAACCCTATTTTTATAGTATATATTGAAGAACAGTGTCAAATTTTAATATGAATAGAAATGCATTGTTGATAGGGATGTCTCTAGACTATTTCTAACCTCATATTTAAGTTGATATTCAAATATGAAGTCTCATTTTCTTTCTTAATAAAAGCTACCTCATTTAGCAACCAGTCTAAGCTTTTGTTGTGTCAACCTGATAATATAAGCAGATAGTTAAAGGTTCTGATTTATGATGGTTTCTTTAAAAGATAGCTTGTGTGTAAGTCTTCAATCTAGAGCGTTTGCTGGCTTGGTTTCTAACAAAGGCTCATTAAAATGAGTGAAACTAATATAAAACTTACCTTGAAACAGTTCCCTGGCTGAACTCTATTCTCAAAGGATTTTCTAATTTGCAATTTTTATTTTAGACTTTGACCAAGACATTAAAAAGAAATAACATGTAGGACTCTTTGCAAATACTCTTTCAAAAGTGGAATAGATTTATGGTTCTTAGATGATTAAGACACTGTGTTCATATCTTTTATTTATAAAGGAAGAGAATTCAACATGATTTGTAATAATTAAATGACACTTTGAAAATTATGATTCAGTAAATGTTCACTACTTCCAAATACTGGGGTTATCTTGTACATTTTGAAACCAGGTGATGTGCAGTCATATGCATAAACCTTTGCAAGTTTATCTTTTCTAGTATGAATATTTGATGTGAACAAAATAAGCTCCCTGCCTATGTTTTTGGCTTCTATCTTCTGCCATTTTTACATACAGTACAATTTAATTTAAATATATAATTATTGTCTTCTGCAATCTGAGCCTTAAAACATGAAGTAAAATCTTAGCAAACATTATTCTTAGCTTCTGGGGTGTGTTCTGATTAACTGAATTTCTGATAAAATAGAGATGAAGATATAACATTTTAATTATAAAAATCTAAAATATGCTGGTCTATTTTCTATCTTTATATACTGAACTCAGTTCAATCCCTTTTTCTGTAATTCATTGCTTTTTACTGTACCTCAGGGTCATCAACTTGAACATAAATTATAATTTTATAAAGCTAGATGAAAAATATAAGACTGCAAAAGTTGTGACTTCAGAACACACTTGAGAAGCTGCTTTATTAATAAACTTCTAAATCACCTTGTTTTCCCTGATCATTAGCTTCTTCCTTTTAAAAAGTATTAAAAAATTTGTCTTTAGAAATATTATTTGAGGATTCCAATTAGTTGAGATTCACTTCATCAAGGTTTTACTTTAAAAATTATTAAAAAACCAAAAAATGAATATATTATGACTAAAAACAGTTAATGTCTAGATTGTTGTCTTAATTTTTTAAAAGGCAAAATATGTGACTGGTTTCATTATTTCTTAAGACGATAGAAAGGAGATTAGAGGTTCTCCAATGACTTCTTATTGCTGACTCTATCTGGCTTGGGATCTACAAATTATTTGATACACCAAGAAAGTAATCTAAATCACATTTTGGTAATGAACCTATGTACAATAAATCAGATCACATTTTTACGTTTGTTTACTGGTTGATATGGAAATATGTATGTAAACTGAATTTGTAAATGACCTTGCTCAGCTACCTAATTTCATGTACCGAATAGCTAAAGCTGTCCCAAGTAGTATTCACCAAGACTTTAAACAAAAATCATAATATGACTAAGCCATCACTGCACTAATAGAAGTTTTTATTCCAAGGGTAGCTCAGACCACACGTGTAGTATAGCAAAAGTTCCATCTGGAAATAATTCACTGTTATTGCTTCTTATCAGAACTGCTGAGAACTTTTTTTTTTATAAAGTATAAATGAATCATGGGACAGACTGAGTATGCTCATTAAACTATAAAAACTTGTTAGGTGATCACCTTACCATGCAAAATAGATGTCTAATAGAGGCAAGCTAGATCATGTGAGCCCATGGTATGAATGTGACATGTGAAAAGAGAAATCGACTGAAATCTGTCTGCATTACACTAGGAAATTACATATTCTTCTTAAAGTAAAATAAACACTTGACAAAGCTGTTAATCATCCCTAGTGGAAAGGATTTACAGATTCAATATTAAGATGATGAGCTTCCCACTGGTCTTAGAAGCGCTGTAGTCAAATGAATCCATTTTCCTCTGAAATCATTTAGATAAAAATTATATTCACATAGAAGAATATAAATGACTTGAATGCTAAAATGTCACTTTAAAAATGCATTGCCCCTTCTGTGGACTTCTATTAGATTTCAGTTAATATTTGGTTAAGAAAGAAAGATATCAAAACCAGGCCACTTTCTTGAATGGGGAAATAACTATCCTATATATTTCCTGCAAATAAGAGAATGAGACTAGGGATGACAACAGAGGCAAGTACATACATATCTCAAATTCACTTCATATTTATATGTGTAACTCAACCATAAAAGAATATACATTTTCATCTGAATTACCCCATAAAACCTCTCTCTTACATTTTAGGGTAAATCAAAATAGTGTTTCACTGATAACATATTTGGAAATTTACCGGCAGTGATATTGTAGCTGGTAACTCCTATACAAACAAACAATCTCTAGAAGTTGTCCATTCACAAAGAGATTATAGAATTTAGTTATTAAGGATGTGTGCAGTGCAGTATAAGTGCATTTGTTTCCTAGTAAACAAACTAGCACTGTGTCACTGAAGAAATTTGTAAGCATTAAAATATTCTGTAATCAGGTCCCAGGAGAACATATTAAATTTTTTAAAAGGAATAAATATTTGACATTGTAGCCATTTTCTAAATATACTTAAAGATGAGGCCTGCTGTCAAGGGGCTCTTTCTAGAGTGAGGAGAAAAAATGATATGACAGGTGAGCCAGGAACATACTTTGTCAGGGCTTATCCAGAAGGAAGGGCTAATGCAGGTATAGGTTTGAAAGATTGAAGTCATTTGAAACCATGAGGTTGAAATGGTAATTACAATAAGAAAAAGGTATACTCATTTTAGAATAAACATTGAGAGGCAGGGATGAAAGGATAGAAATTCAAAACACAATCCTCTTTAAATCAAGAGGGAACAATCAAAGAAAAAAATTAACCTATTCTCAGGAGGCACTATTACAGGTGGTCAGACTAAGTAAGTAGTCATCTAAATGATGCTATCTGCTGGGTAATTAAAGGCAAAACAGTCCCCAAATGTGTTTTTTTGTATGCCTATCATAGTGCCTGAGATCTCCACCAATGAGCTATATTTATGAGAGTTCTTCTGGATCTTTATGACTATGAATGAGGCTAAAATATTTTCATGGGGCATTATATTACAGTGAAACAGAGAAGAAAGTTTGGATCTGGGCTCAATTTTCTCATTTGGAAATAGAGATTATAATATCTGCCTCAGGTTTATTGAAAGATATGTTATTTAAAAATTCAATATATAAGATGAAATAAGTTTCTCGTACATAGTAAGCATTCAAAAAGTGATAGTAGTTTTTGTCTTCAGCATTGAAAAACAGGCACATATTATTAAGAATTGCATGTATTCGAGCAACTGCTGTGCATGTTGTCTTCATTTTTAGTGAGCTTTTGAAAATATTAGATAAAAATATAAACAAAAAATATACAATATATAGTACATCTGACAATTATTTTTTCTCTGAAGAAAATTTAGAAAAATATGAAGAGATAGAAGTTCTATTTTAGATGTGATAAACAGAGAATGGCTTTTTGTGCAGAGGATATTTGAGAAGAAAAGTATTACAAGATAGAAAAAGCCAGTGCAAAGCCTTGGAGGGTTGAGCATGCTTGCTGAGCAAGAAGATCAATGTGTGGTTAAAAAGAAGAGTGAAGATAGAAATAGAAGGAAACAGAGGAGGTACTTAGAAGCCAGAAACTATTAGAGTCCATGCTCAAGGCTTTAGATTTTATTCTATGTATGATACGAGGTTATTAAAGACTGTTCAGACAATGTCATGAGATGATTTGTCTTTAGTCCATGGGATATAGAGCGAGTATATTTGGTGGATAGAACTGTGAGATCAAGGCAGGGCTTTATTAAGGTATATCAGCAGATTGGGCAGAAAATGGAATTAAGTGACTGATAAGAGCTTTGTTTCATTTGCTGACCGAGGACACTAGGCACTTCTTGGTGTCAGGTGCTAAAAGGGAGTAGAAGAGTTTAAGTTCTGGGTGTTACAATTTATGAACGATGTCTTTATCTTCAGGACACAACTTCCAGATATTACCATACCACTATGCATAAGAGTAGATCTACAGATTTAACTCACATAGAGTCCACACCATTGCTGAAAATACTGTTTTTCTTTTTCTCCAGTAATCTTTTGTGGCCACAAACACTGGTAGTCACACATGCTCCTCATTAAAGAAATATTCAAAGGTCAGCTTTTGACGTTATTATCTCTACAATATATAAAGGGAGAACAGCATGGTGTACACAGAGAAACAAAATATTTAAAATCTGAATCTAGAGGAGAAATTGGAGTTTCTTTTCTTTTTTTTTTTTAACTGGAGTCTCACTCAGTCGCTCAGACTGGAGTGCAGTGGCCACTCCCGGCCACCGCAGCCTCGACCTGCTGGGCTCCTGTGATCCTTCCACCTCAGCCTTCCAAGCAGCTGGAACTAGAGGCGCACACTACCACGCCCAGCTAATTTTTTGATTTATTGTAGAGATGAGGTTTCGCCTAGTTGACCAGGCTGGTCTCGAACCCGTGGGCTCAGGCAATCCACTCACCTCGGCCTCCCAAAGCGCGGGATTACAGGCTGAGCCACTGAGCCCGACTGGAGTTTATTTTCATTTGGGAAAATCTGAGATATTCTGTTTTACAGTATATGCATTGATCAGAAAGCCTTTCAGCCATGAGCAAAAATTATTGAAATTGATCTATGCAAATATTTTCCATTGGCAAAGTTGTGTGAATATGAGGATACAAGTAATTGCTTATGTAATAAACAAAGTATAAAAATACATGATCACAGCTAAACAGGAGACTGTAGACATATGGAAGCAAGTTAAGAAGAAAAGTATAAAAATAAGATTCAAAGTAGAGGATAGATATAAAATACATATATGTATGTGAACTATCAAAGAAAATAAAATGTGGCCATTTCACCATAAAATGATGTATAAATACTTACTTTCGGCAAATTAGAACTAGAATTTCTCATGGAGAGACATTCGATTAATTTTTGAAAACTCAAATTTAAATTCTGGTTATCTCATCTACATCAAATGCCTACAGTTTCCAAAGCATCTTTATTGGACCTTTGGCTATCAATTTGACATCATATCTTGTTTTTGGCTGTCTATTGAGAAGAGGATGAGAAATGGGTGAAGACTGGTGAAGTGTTAAGCTCTAGCTACTTTTACAGAACTACATAATGAGGCCATGAAAGCACCTGTCTATTCTAATACCCTGATCCCTGACCAGTAAGTTTTATCAAATATATATAGTCTCTGGTTTGTATAGAGAGAGAGTAATTATAACTCTATAGAATAATAAAAAGAAAGCTCATAGTTACATATTGAGGTAAAACTTCCAGAATGCATTAGAACTTCTCTCTCCAAAAAAGTAGCCACTAGTCACAGGTGACTATTGCAATGCTTAAAATGTAGCTAGTCTGCATTGAAATTTTCCTTAAGTGTAAATACACACCTGATTTCGAAGATTACAAGACAACAACAAAGAAGTAAAATAAAAAAGACTGTAAAATATCTCAATAGTTTTATATATTTTACATGTAAATAATATTATGAAAGTTTGTTTAAATAAAATACAATTTAAAAAGTAAACACTACTGTTTCTATTTACTTTTTTACTATGGTTTCTAGAAAATTTAAGATTACAAATTAGCTAATATTGGTGACTTGCATCATATTCCTATTACTTGGTATTGTATTAGAACTTTACTGAGATGACCTTTAGTTTGGCCAACATAATATGCATTGGAACAAAAAAAAGTGTGTTGGTTAGAATAAGAGAAGCGTTACATTGGTGTCAAATCTGAGTCCAAATCTAAGCTTTATACAAATGCTACTTGACTTATGATGGTTCTATTTAACAATTTTTTGACTATACGATAGAGCAAGAAGCAAATCACATTTAGTAAAATCTGTTCTTCAGGTTCTCATAAAACCTTCTGTTTTTCACTTTTAGTAAAGTATTTAATGAATTATATGAGATATTCAATGGTTTATTGTAAACTAGGCTTTTTGTTAGATGATTTTGTCCAACTGTAGGGTAATGTAAGTGTTCTGAGCATGTTTAAGGGAGACTGAGTTATAATTTCTGCAGGTTAGGTGTATTAAACATATTTTGACTTATAGTATTTTTAACTTACGATAGATTTGTTAGAAAATAATTCCTTTGTAAGTTGAGAGGCAACTGTAATTTATTTGTTTGTTTACTTATTTATTTAGAGTTGAAGTTTCACTAAAATAACCCCATTGTAAGTTGAGGGGCAACTGTAATTTATTTACTTATTTAGAGCTGAATTCTCACTCTGTTGCCCAGGCTGGAATGCAGTGGCATGCTCATGGCCATCGTAGCCTCCATCTGCTGGGCTTAGGCAATTCTGCCTCAGCCTTCTGAGCAGTTGGAACTACAGGTGTGCATCACTATGCCTGACTAATTTTTTTGATTTATTGTAAGGTCTCACCTAGCTGTCCAGGCTGGTCTCAAACTCCCAGGCTCAGACAATTCTCCCCCACCCCACCTCCCAAAGTGCTGGGATTACAGGCATGTGCCACCACACCCAGCTTGTAATTTAATAATTATGTGATTATGATTTTTTGTTTCATATGTCTGAACTTCAGGAACTTTTAATCTGTAAATAAAAATAATAATACTAGAGGCTTAAGGCTATGAGAAATGTACTAGTCCCTGGTTCATTATAAGGCAAATTAATTTTTTTCTTATAGCAATAGAAAAGAGAAAATTAAACTCAACTCACCCTTTCTCAAATAACTAGCTTTATGTTGGCAGACGTATTTGTTAGTTTCTCTAAGTTCCAGTTAATTCAGGTACAAAATGGAGATAATAATCTTAAAATTGCTTTGAACATAGGTGTCTCTGCAAATCAGACATAGATGTCTGAGTTCTTTTAACTCCAAATATTCAATGTCAGTGATTATATTTCAAATGACTCAAAATAATAGAAACATTATTTTCAATTTCTGGCAAGATAGAATGCAATAGGGAAGACTGTGAGAGTCTCTGCAAAAATGACTGTCCATAAAGACTCTCTGTGTGAGTGGGTGTGTACTGCTTGGTGAGTGAAAGTCTATCTGAAGGGAGACTCAGGTTCATGCACTCAGAGTTCTCTTCCAGAGGTGACTACAACTCCCCATCACCCTGAGATTAGAACCCCTAGTGTACAGGGTTGTCTGCTGACTTGGGGATCGCTTGAGAAGAGGCACCGGAAAGCAGCTGATCCTTAACACCTGGTGCCTAGCCCATACCATCACTTGTGACAGTAGAGTGGCATGAGCCCCAGGACTGTGGAAAGAGCAGGTCATGGAAAGCTGGAAATAAGCCTTGCCACCAGTGAGGAAACACTGAACTAGTACCGTTTTCTCTGTCCCAGGACCAGGCAGAGACCTGCATTGCCCTACCTAGCTCCTCTCAGTCTCCAACCTGGGACCTAGAGGTTATCTCCTTATCCAACTTGAAGAGACAGATGTCCCTCCCCCACACTGGAACAGACACAGACACATAGATCTGAGTGGGAGACTTGACAGCAGAGGCAGCAAACCAGGTGAGTCAAAATATGATCCACCCTCCTCCCACAGTAGTCCATGGGGCATCTGACCCATGCTGACAGTAACCCTATCAGTCTGCCCTGAGAGCAGAGGGGAGAGGCTGGAGACCAGAACTGAAAAAAAAGATGAAGTTGCAGGAATGACCTCAGAGCAAGGTTTTTTATTTGTTTTGCATTTTTTTTTTTGGTTTTAACTTTTTCTCTTCTCTCTTTTTCTCTGTTTTAGATTACATTTTCATACTTGCTTTGTTCATTTAAAATTTTTTTGTTTTAATTTTTTTCTCTTCTCTCTTTTTCTCTGTTTTAGATTACATTTTCATACTTGCTTTGTTCATGCTATTTTAATGCTGTTTTTAAAGACTTCCTGTTAGCATATGGGTATTTTTGAGGGAGAATACATCAGCAGGGGGGTTTTGTTGGTATGTGTGTTTGTATGATTATCTGTATTTTTTTACCTTTTCTGTTTTTGTCTGTGTCTCCTTTTATTTGTTAGTTGGTACAACTATCTGTTTTCCCTCTTCTTCTCTCTCTCCACGTTCTTCTCATCATCCTCCCTTTTTCCATTCTTTTCATTTTTCTTACCTCATTTTGCTTTTAGGGGGCAAACCTATATGCCCTGCATAGATGTATTGTAAGATAGTGGGAAGTGGGTTATAGGGGGCCCACTTACCTGTCAGCGGATACCGGGATTTGCAGATAGTTCCTGAATCACATCTCTCCCCTCAATTAAATCTCAAGACTACAAAAAGTACAGTTCCCCACCCACAGTCCAGCTTCAGAATTGAATAAAGCTAGAGGATCTATATAAAGAGTAGGAGATTGAGCAAACAGAAGTAAAAGCAATGCCCCCATCCCTGTAAAACAAAATTAAGGAAGAGGATAAAAAAAGAAGGAGGAGGAGGAAAATCTACACAAATGAAGAAAAACCAAAGGAAGAATATGGGTTTCACACAGACCCCAGGGAGTCAACTACTGAGAAAACAGAATTCAGAATGCAAACAATGAAAAGCCCCCAGAATGACTGGTCTCAAACCACAAACCCAAGATATTAATAGAGAGAATAAATAGAAAAGATGAGAGAAAAGAAGAAAGAATGGAGTTGATAACTGAGATAACAGCAATAAAGAATACAGTGAAAGAAATAAAAAACAAACTGATAAGCATGGAAAGCAGAATTAACCAAACAAAAGAAAGACTCTCGGAGCTTGAGGACCAAAATATGGAACTAAACCAAATGCTAAAAACATAGAACAGAAGCTTAAAAAGACAGAACAAAACCTCCAAGGATGAGCAATTATTTCAAGAGGCCAAGCCTAAGATGAACTGAAATCCCTGAGGCAGATAGAAAGACAAAGACCACCCTGGAACAACATTCCATAAAACTATCCAAGAAAACTTCCTTCAACTCATCAGTGATGTAATCATTCAAACACAGGAGATTCAGATAACCCCTGCAAGACAACAAATGAGAAGACCAACTCCTAGACACATAATAATTTGCCTACACAAAGTAATATAAAAAATCCTAAAGTAGCAAGAAAGAAAAATAAGACTACCTACCAGGGAAGACCAATTAGAATGGCATCAGAAATATCTACAGAAACACTTCAGGCTAGGAAAACTTGGAGACCAATCTTCAAAGTTCTCCAAGATAAACAATTACATCCAGGAGCTACCTATCCAGCTAAACTAAGCTTCATCAGTGATGGAGAATTAAAATTCTTCCCAGACACTCAATCCCCAAGAATTTATGCTGCCTCCAAGACCAGCTCTACAAGAAACATTTAATAAAGTATTAAACACAGAGGAAAGGAAAAAAAAAAAAGAGAGACAATGCCCTTCACAAGAATGTAGGAAAAAGATTGAAAACACACGTGAATCAACCCCCAAATCCAAAGGAAGACAACAAACAAATAAACAAATGAACAACAGCAACAATAACACACTATAAGAACCTCATGACAGGGATTAAACTCACAAATCTCAATAATTAGACTGAATGTGAATAGACTAAGTGCACTACTGAAAAAGATATAGAATGGCATAATGGATAAAATATCATGAGGCAACAATATATTGTCTCAAAGAGCCTCATCTTACCAGAAGGGACACTCACTGACTCAAAGTAAGAAAATGGGAAACCAAATTTCAGGTGAATGGAACACAAAAGAAAGCAGGAGTTGTGATTTCAATATCAGACAAAATACCATTTAAGCTATCAAAAATTAAAAAATGATATGGACAGTCAATACATAATGATAAAAAGTTCAATCCATCAACAAATATCCATCTTAAAAACATATACTCCCAACATAGGAGCACCAACTTTCATAAAGATGCTTCTAGAAAAACTGCCATAAGATACTGACTCTAATATTATCATAGCTAGGGACTTAAATACCCCACATACAACCCTAGAGAGATCATCAAGACAAAAAAAAAATCAGCAAGGGGATCTGGAACCTCAACGTGATGCTTGACCAAATGTACTTAACTGATACCTACAGAACACTCCACCCAAAAACCATGAAATATGCATTCATCACAAGGAAAGTAATCTAAGATTGACCACATCCTCAACCATAAATCAAGCATAAACAAATTCCATGAAATACTGCCATACACTTTCTCAAACTACAGTGGAATAAAATAAATATCAACATCAAAAATGTTCCCCTAAAGCCTACAAAGACATGGCCACTAAATGGCATGATGCTAAACAACTCCTAGGTCAATGTGGAAATCAAAACAGAGATTAAAATATATCTGGAAACAAATAAAATGAAGAAACATTTTACCAAAATCTCTAGGATGCCATGAAAGCAGTACTAAGAAGTGAATTCATGTCTATACAAACACACATGAAGAAAATGGAAAGGTCATAAGTTAACAGCCTAACAAATCACCTAAGGAGGCTGGAAAAGCAAGACCACCAAAACCCTAACTTCAGCACAAGAATCCAGATCACCAAATTGGGACATAGAAGACAAAAATATAATACAAAAAAAAAAAAAAATCAATGAAACCAAAAGCTGGTCCTTTGAAAGGTAAAAAAGATTAATGAACCCCTTGCTAGACTGACCAGGAAAAAGAGAGAAAAGGCTCAAATAAACAGAATCAGAAACGCAAAGGTTAAGTCACAACCGACTCTGAAGAAATACAACATATTATCAGAGACTACTATGTACAACTGTATGGAAACAAACTTGAAAACCTAACAGAAATGGAGGACTTTCTGACATCACACAACCTCCCCAGGTTAAAACAAGAAGAAATTGAGACCCTAAATAGTCCAATATCAATTCAGAAAAATGACTAGGCCATAAGAAAACTACTTCCAAAAAAAAAAAAAAAAAAAAGCCCTGGACCAGATAACTCTCCAGCAGAATTCTACAAAACATAGAAGGAAACACTGATACCAATCCTATTGAAAGTATTTCAGGCAATTGAGAAAGATGGTACTCTCCCCAAATCATTTTATGAAGCTAACTTCATGTTGGTAACCAAACCACGTAAAGATCCAACAAAGAAAGAGAACTACAGGCCAATACCCTTGATGAACATAGATGCTCAAATTCTCAACAAGATCCTAGCAAACCAGACCCAACAATACATCTCAAAAATCATCCACCATGAGCATGTAAGCTCATCCCCAGGATGCAGGGCTGGTTCAACATTCACAAGATCATAAATGTAATACATCAACTGATGCAAAAACAAAACCCACATGATTATATCATTAGATGTGGAAAAGCTTTTGATAAAACCAGCACCCCTCCTCGATAAAAACCCTCAAAAATCTAGGCATAGATGAAACATACCTCAATATTGTAAGAACCATCTATGAGAAACCCACAGCCAGCATACTGCTAAACAGATAGAAATTGGAACCACTTCCTCTGAAAACCAGAACAAGACAAGGATGCCCAATTTTACCCCTTCTTTTCAACATAGTTTTTGAAGTCTTAGCCAGAGCAATCAGACAAGAGAAGCAGATCAGAGTATCTAAATAGGAAAAGAGGAAGTCAAGTTATCCCTCTTTGCAGAAACATGATTCTATACCTCAAAAATCCAAGAAAATATGCTAAAAATCTCCTTGCACTGATAAAGGACTTTAGCAAAGTCTCAGGATATAAAATAAATGTGCAAAAGACAGTCTAATTTCTATACACCAACAATAAACCAGTTGAAATCCAAATAAAAGCACAATCCCATTCACAATAGCCACACACACAAAAAAATGAAAAACCTTGGCGTCTTCCTAACCAGAAGACGTGAAAGAACTTTTCAATGAAAACTACAATACACTGCGCAAAGAAATAAAAAATGACACAAACAAATGGAAAAATATTCCAAGCTCATGGATTGGAAGAATCAACACTGTTAAAATGTCCATCCTACCCAAGACAATCTACAGATTTAATGCCATAATTATTAAATTACCAGCAGCATTCTTCTTAGACCTGGAAACAACAATACAGGATTTCATATGGAAACATGAACGACCACAAATAGCTAAAACAATCCTCAGCAAAAAAATAAAACAAACAAACAAAAAAACTATGTGGGAGGTATCACACTCCCAGACTTTAAACTTTATTATAAAGCTACCATAATCAAAATAGTCTGGTAATGGTATAAGAACAGGCATCTAAACCAATAGAACAGGATAGAGATTCCAAAAGCAAATCCTCAATTTCTCAACCAACTCATGTTTGACAAAGCCTCCACCACCGACCACTGGGGAGAGGAGAACCTATTCAGTAAATTGTGCTGGGAAAACTGGCTGACCACATGCAGAAGATTAAAACAAGACTCCTACTTATCACAATATATAAAAATCAACTCTAAATGGATCAAAGACCGAAATATAAAACTTTAGACTATAAGAACTTTAGTTGGGGGCAAGTAGAGAATAAAAATACATAAATAAATAAATAATCTTAGAAAATGCAGGAGTCACCCTTAGCGAAATTGGAACTGTCAACCAATTCCTGATCAAAACCCCAAGTGCCCATGCCATAAGAAATAAGATAGACAAGTAGGACCTCATCAAACTGACAAACTTCTGTAAAGCCAAAGAAACCACCAAGAGAGCAGGGAGACAGCCCACTGAATGGGAAAAGATATTTGCCAACTCTGCAAAGGCCTAACATCTTCAGTCTACAAGGAACTCAAATGTGCTACAAAGAAACAAAACAAAGAGCTCCATTACAAAGTGGGCAAAAGATATGAATAGACACTTCTCAAAAGAAGACAAATGAGCAGCCAAGAGTTACATGAGAAAATGCTCGGCCTCACTAGACATCAAAAAAGCACAAATTAAAACTACATTGAGATACCACCTAACTCTAGTCAGGATGGCCATCATCAAAAAAACAGCAAATGCTGGAGAGGATGCATGGGAAAAGGGAACACTTATACACTGTTGGTGGGAGTGTAAACTAGTACAACATCTGTGGGAAAAGGACCTAAAAATCGACCTCCTATATGACTCTGCAATCCCCCTACTGGGAATATACCCGGAGGAACTCAAATCACTATGAAAAAGATACCTGCACTCGTATGTTTATTGCAGCATTGTTCACAATAGCAAAAACATGGAACCAACCAACTTTTCTATCTGCCTATAGAAAAAGGACTGGATTAAAAAAAATGTGGTACATATACATGATGGAATATTACACAGTCATAAAGAAGGACAGAATTACGAATTTCACAGAAACTTGGATGGATTTAGAGTCTATAATACTGAGTGATCTATCACAGAAGCAAAGAACTGATTATCACATGTTCTCACTCATAAGAGGATCTTGAACAATTACTGTAATAATAAGAAAAGGATTGTCAGTAGTAGGAAACTGCCAGGAGTGGGGGCCAGAATTGGCAGCAGTGGGAATCTGCCGGGAGAAGGGGGCACACCTCTTCAACAAGGGTTCCTGCATAATGAACATTTGTATACCTAACCCTGAATTGTACCCCACATCTTTAAAATAAAGTAGTAAAAATAAAAAATAATAAACACTAGATGAAACTCCATCTCTGAGTCTCTTCTCTCCCACTCCCTGCTTATTTATCTCCCTTACTTGAAATATTTCCTTCTATCCCTGAACTAAATCCTATGCTTTCTTCAAGGTTGAACTCTAATGCCATGACCACCAATTTTTCCCTGACCCACTTTCCACTTAGCATATATATATATATGTAATGTTTATATTCATACACATATGTGTGTTTAAAGATATATATACACATACATATATGCATGCATATATATATATACACACACACATATACATACACACACAAAATTGTTTGTTGAGAATGACATCTCACAATCTGTTATGAAAACTCAATTTAATTTGCTGTAATACATGCAAAACTATAAACATCATAAATTTACTTTTACTATTGCTTCACCTCTTTATTACTAGTATCCAAAATTCATAGCATATACAAGGTGCTTAATAATTATTTGTTGAAGAAATGAATGAATAAATCCTATAACAGAGAATAGAGAGATGATTCCCATATTCATCTGCTTGTCTTGTGTTGTACATTGAAGAAATAGTTAGTGATGACATTTAATCCACATGGCTATAAAGAAATGGTGACTATTTTCCAAATCATGTTTTTTAAAGTCACATTTTAGTGATACCATTCCATGAGGTAAGTTCTTTGTCTTGTAGTCTTTCATTCATAAGCTTAGATTTTATTTATGCAATTGCTTCAAATATATTTTATTACTGCCTTTTAGGAAAAACTTTGCTACTTACTAATATGACATCTAAATTGTTCATGTAATGTATAATTTTTCAGAATAAGAATTATCTATAGAAGTATTTATATTATTATTAGATTCAGAATTATTTTGCACCCTGGGGGAGTACGTACACTTTAGAAACAAGAACCACTCCCCTCTTAGTTTGAGCCTTGAAAATAGATCTTCCATTATACAGCATCATATCACTTCCAGCTCAACTCCATGAAATATGAGTTCTGACTCAATAACTCTGACTTCTATATAAGCCTGGACACAAGTGCCTGTCATGCCATACATTATATATAAACATACTATATCATGTATGAACATAGAAAGCACAGAAAAAGTGCTGATGGGCAGGTTGGTTTTAAATCTTAAAATGTAAATCTGATCATATTACTACTCCCTGGCATAAAATCCTTCATGACCTCCCCACTCCAGAAAAAAGAAATAAAACTCTTTACCTTGCCCTTCAAGGTCCTATATGGCCCCCCTCTCAGAGCCTATTTCATGCTCACCTTTCTGTGCTCATCACCTGCAGGTGTTCCCCTTCCCTGTGTCTGCATCAGTCATATTGGTCCTCTCTACTGTTAACTTTGAAAATGCCTGGCAATTTTCACCTCAGGGTCTCAGCCTTTACTTTTTTTTTTTTTAATCTGCTTGAAATAATCTTTTCAAGACTTGCTTTTTCTCCTCATTTCCAACAAATGTTGCTCTTTGAGGAAGCCTCTGTCTGCATCAGTCCACATAGCACTTCTTCTCTGGTTACTTTGAAGACCATTTCTGTTTTTCTTAATTTATATACCTCTGATATTATCTTTACTCACTTGTTTTAATTACCTGTGTTTTTCTCGCTAAAATAGAAGTGCCATTCAGTCAGGAAACTTAACTTTAACAATCATAATCATTTCAGCTCCAAAACTGAATTGAGTGATATTTATGTACTAATCATGCTGCAAGCTGTAATCAGCTCTGAATCTCCCTTGTATATTCTGCTTTTGATCTTAGAGTTAGCAAATCGGATTTCTGCTTTGTTGGCTGGTACTATGTTAGAAGCTGCCAACAGAGGAAGAGCGAAAAGCTGGGAGTGGCAATGGCACTTAACAAACAACTTTCAGGTTGGCTTCTGATTGATTCCCATTTTGGTGAACAGGACCCCAGAAACATCTTCTAGCAGCAGTTCCTTTCCATATCAACAGCTAAACTAATCGGGTTTTTGGATTTTGCAAAAACAGCTTTACTATGCCCTCTTAGAGACACCAGCAGAAGCAGGGCAGTGACCCCTCCTAAGTTCTAGTATCCAGGATCCCTGGGGCCATGCTCCTAGTCAGAGACTCAAATACCAGGCAGCTAACCACTCCTCCTCAGAGGAGTCCCTAAGTTCTAAAATAAGGAACTTTTTTCCTTTCCTCCTCATTCCTCTAGGGTTACAAGTAGTAGCCGCTCCCTGCAGTTGTTGCCATTGCTGTGTCATCATGTTCTCTTTTTGGACTTTTCAATTATCTGGTTAATAACTTCAAAGTTAGTTACCAATTCTTTGCGAAAAATTTTCTCTGTTAAAATAGTGTGATTTCTGTCTCTCAACTGGACCCTGACTAATTATATATCTATAGTGAGAGAGATATAAATTTCCATAGATGTTTACATAAGTTTCCTAGTTGGATTGCTTGACATCTAACCTATCACTATCCTAGAACTTTTTTTTTTTGGGGGGGGGTTGGAGTCTCATTCTGTTGCCCAGACTGGAGTGCAGTGGCTGCTCCCGGCCTCCACAGCCTCGACCTGCTGGGCTCTGGCGATCCTTCCGCCTCAGCCTTCCAAGTAGCTGAAACTACAGGCGAGCGCTACCACACCCAGCTAATTTTTTGATTTATTGTAGAGATGAGGTCTCGCCAAGTTGCCCAGGCGAGTCTCGAACCCTGGACTCAGGCAATCCACTCACCTCAGCCTCCCAAAGCGCAGAACTTTTTTTTTTTTTTTGAGTTGGAGTCTCACTCTGTCACCCAGACTGGGGTGCAGTGGCCGCTCCCGGCCACCGCAGCCTCCACCTGCTGGGCTCCAGTGATCCTTCCGCCTCAGCCTTCCGAGTAGCCGGAATTACAGGCATGTGCTACCACGCCCGGCTGATTTTTTTGATTTACTGTAGAGATGAGGTCTCACTGCCCAGGCGGGTCTCGAACCCGCGGGCTCAGGCAATCCACTCACCTCAGCCTCCCAAAGGCACGGGATTACAGGCTGAGCCACCAAGCCCGGCTAGAACTTTTTCTAAAACTCCTTCATCTTAGATTAGTTGATGGTATTCTATTGTAGATTAGCTTCCCTATAGATGGGAACTAATTTAATGTTTGGTTTTTCAAATTGTCTGTTGCCCTTAAAATTCCTAAATATGACCACTGACAAGATTTATAAGCAAGCAATTTTCATGTTTTGTATTGTGTCTTGCCTTGGAAAAGTCACTATACCAGTTCTAACATGTTGGTGGTTTTTGGTTAGTTGACATCACTAAGAAGACACATACTTTTAACATTTGAGAAGATGATGCAGGAGTATGTGATTCTGAGATTTTTAAATGATTTCCTTGTGGTTGAGAAGCTTAATATCTGAATATTAAGCTCCTGTCCCCAGAAAACATACCCAGACATAAAAACATACACTTGCAAGGAGATATTAAATAGACTGCTGTATTCTAAAAAGATTTTCTAGTAATTATATCTCCATTCCATGTTAACAAAAAACTTTCTGAGGAAAGGATTTATAGTACATTTAAAGATAGAAAGTGGCTATTTGGTCTCACAGGATTTGGAATAAGAACAGCATAGGGAAATCTTGAAACCAAAATAGAGAGAAGTGAATAGTGATAAAACAGAAAGTGTCATTTTGAACCAAATCTAAATGAGAAGAAAAGAGGAAAAAGAGAAGAAAGAAAATAGTGAGAATGAACTGTTGGGCATTTTCCAAATTTATTTAACAGAAAAAAAAGGGAGAATTCTGGTGAAAGTACAATTCTTATGTGTATACTTCTATTATTTTTGTTGTTGTTCAATTTGCTTTCTTTGTGCTAAATAAGATTAATTCTCTAAGTCTGTGAAGTACTTTCTTGTGCCTTTGGCTATTTTCCTAATTCAAAGTTATTTTAAGTGAGTGTACTGAGTTTTTAGAACAGTAATTTAAGGTAAAAGTTCAACCCTACTCTCTCTAGGGAAAACATGTTAGATAGATCACTTGGTAATTCAGGGGGAGAAGATCTCTTTCCATGCTAATATTTTAGATTTGATTCTCTATGCAGGTTTAACAATTTATAAGATAAACAAATGTTGTTCAATGTCACTCTCAGAAAAAAACACCTTTAACATGCCAAAGAACAAAAATGACAAATAAACTAATAAGAACTAGGGAAGACTTTTGAAGGATGAAAGGTTCATTAAAAAAATGTGTACTTTTCTACAAGCTCTTTAATACTGTTTTTTGTTTCTGATTATTGTCCTTTAAAAAAAGTCAAAGAAAAATAAAACAAATTCAACTTTTTTTCAAAACAGAAAATAATATCACCTACTTCCATACCAAGTGTATAACTAGAAATCAAAGTAATCATTCTCATGAGTATTAAAAAATAGCCCATCTGGCATGGATATTTCATTTTTATATCTCTGATTTAGGACATCGACTTGTATTTTTAACTATTCTTAATGGCACATTACTTAACTTTTCAGAGATAAACAATATATTTTTAAAGATAAAAATAACAGTTTCTTCTAAGAAAATCATCAGTGTTCAAATTCCAGAGTGTAATGTATCTACCCAATAGTATAATTATTTTGCCAGAGGATTTAAGCCAGCAATCATGGTTGTATTGTATGTAGAGAAGAAATCACAATATAAATATTGGGGGAAAAGTAGAAGTTGAGAAATTGCCCTCTGGGCAAAATGTAAGTGGGGAAACTGCATGATTTATTGCCATGTATGTGGTATTAGCATGTATGTGGGTATAACAAATTAAACTTATGTTTCTGCTAATAAGTAAACCAGCAAATGACAGTATCCAGAGAACTAGTCTCTAAGAAAACCTACCTGATAGTTTTGTGGTTTCTAAATTAGCTTTTTAAATTTTAATGATGGTGTCATGGAAGAAGCATCATATTTCATATCTTTGGAAATACAATGCAACTTTAGAAATACCACAAGCTTTCTAAGAAATCCTTCGTTCTCTGTAAAGAAGTATTTCAAAAGTATTGTTAGGAAAGCATTTTTGAGATTTCTACTTCCTGGCAGACTATACATATTGCTTCCCCAAAGGGGTCATCTATTTCAATACACATTTAAATAAAAATTAGTGAATTCAAATTAAAATTTGTTTGATGCTTTTGTTGTGAATTACTCCCACTCTTCTTTAAATTTATTTTTTCTTTCCATTTAAAATATCACATCTTTGGGAAAAAATGTTTTCTACCTTTTAAATCAAAACCTTGGATTGCATTACAGGAAAAACAAATCTTGTAACAGAGGAAAAGTACGGCTGAATAGCAAATAAATTAGATTCAGACTTGAGATAACAGAAATAGCTGTAATCAGAAGATATGCTTTATTATTACAGATGGAGATAATGGTGAGAAAAGTGTGGGAGAATGCCTAAGGCTTATTTTAAGACAAATGTAACAATATATTACCTACATGGCTTATTTTCACATGTGTTTTTAAAAAATGCCTTTTCTGGAAAGCAAATCTTAACACACAAAAGATTAAAAGCGACAAGCATTTATTGAGCGTTTTCAATATATAATATCTACAGGGTCATATGTTATATACAGAGGGATAACCAAACCCAACCTAAGATAATTCCTGTCTTCTAGAAGCACACAGTCTCTTTTGAAAGAAAATATAAACGAGAAAAATTAAAGTGTTTAATATCAAATGTGACAGATTTTTAAATTCAAGAAAGTTATGAAAAGAAATAATAAAAATATTTGTTCATCAGACTCTGAGGCACCTTTTTTGTAAAGTGTTTCAGGGAGAAAATTATACATATTATATAATATACATATTATATATATGTTTTAATAAACAATAAGTTGGGTGAGTTGTAGTGTAAAGAAAAGAAGAAAAGAAAGGTCACTGGAAATTTTTGATTCTGAGTCAAAGTGCTTAAGTTTGAAAACAAAAGTCTAAACTCATGGTCTAATTTAGAAGAGTTTCTTAACTTTTTAGGCACATTATTTTCCTTATAAACCAAATAAATTAGATTACACAAGTTGTAATATACTTCCAAGTCCTGGAATTTTAGTGGTAAAAATGACTTAAAGGAAGCTATTATGAGTAAATGGACAGTCAGCATAAGAATGCACTAATTTCTGAGAACCAAATGTAATTACTCTATTTTTAAGAATAGGGCATTTGTAAAGGCCTACAGAAAACACGTGGACTCTTCAAAATTTTATGACAAGATTTATAATAGAACAAAGGTAAAAGAAATGAATACAGTGTGTGTGTGTGTGTGTGTGTGTACCTATATAGTCACTGGACTGTTGGTTACCAGAAAAAATTCAGAATTTTTCTTTGCTAAATATGGCACCAATAACTGAACTAGATTCTTCTTCACTGACTTCATTGTAGTACCTGAAGGAACCATTTCAAACATTACGTGGCCCTTTGAAATTATGTTTGTAATTTTTAATTTAACCTTTAAAAGAAGAAGATGAAGTGAGAAATGTTATATTTTCCCACCAAATGAGTTGAAAGACGTTATTGACCGCAAGCCTATAATGAAGAATTTCTGCTGAAAAGTACGTAAAGCAGATGGTAAGGTCTATGCATCTATCATAATGATATTAGTTTTATGACTGCTTCAATTAGTTCTGATGAGAAAGGCGACATCCAGAACCAAAGAATTTTATGTGATTGATCATGAATGCATTTGTGCATGTGTAGGGGGTGGGGGGATCCCAACACAATGATGGAGTTCTCAATGTTATTACTACAGAATGTGTTTGTGACTTAACAGCTTTTTGTCATGTGAACCTAAAATTCATGGTGTGATCTGCAAAGAACACTTATATATTTTGTTTTTTAAGTAGAGTCTCCTCATTCTGGTGCCAGAAACTTCACTTTCCTTTGGGAATAGATCACAGTCTCTTTAATTATTTAAGATATATCTGATTATCATACATAAAAATTGATTTTATTACTATACAGTTCATAAATTTTAATGAATGTATAGATTTATGTAACTAGCAACACAATTAGGAGACAGAGCAATTCAGTGTCTTCAAACTCCTTCATTCTTATATTTGTAGTTCCATTCTATCCCCATTCTCTAGTAACCACTGATCTGTTTTCTATCACTATAGTTTTGTCTTTTCATTAATAGAATCATATAGTATGCAACCATTTGAGATAAGCTTCTTTCACTTCACATACAAGGTATGACCATTAAGTTCACAAACTCATCCAAGTGTTATAAACCTCATTGCTGAATATCACTACAATCACCTTTGAAGTATTCCCTTTGGGGAACTATGCACTGACACCAGTGCCTAGTCCACCTGCCAGGGCAATTTTGAAACTCTTTTTCTAGAATGGGCATCAGAGCTGTCATTGTGAGAATGTCAGAATTTGAATGAGAGCAATGAACAAACATTAAATTTCTTGTTAAAGTTAGCAAGAATGGAAGTAAAATCAGGGACATATTTGGTCCAAGTTTATGGGGATAATGTCAGGAAGAAAACAGCATTTTCAAATGGATTAAATATTTTTCTGAGGAGACAGAAAGTGTCACTGATGAAGAGAGGTCAGGACAGCTAGTAATGAGCAGAACTGACAAAAACATTGTAAAAATTCACTGAATTGTACATCAAAATCATCAACTGACTACGAGAAGCATAGAAGACCAAATAAATATCAATAGAGAAACAGGAAAACCTTAACTGAATATCTTGGCATGGGAAAGGTTGTGTGCAAAGAATGGTCCTAAAAAAGCTCTTGCATCATGACAATGCAGCAGCTCACACAGCACTGTCTGTGAGGGAGCTTTTAGTTAGTAAACAAATAACCGTATTGGAACACCCTCCCTACTCACCTGATCTGGCCCCAATGACATTTTTCTTTGCTTGAAGATAAAAGAAATATTGAAAGGAAGATATTTTGATGACATTCAGGACATCAAGGATAACATGAGGGCAGCTCTGATGGCCATTCCAGAAAAAGAGTTCAAAAATTGCTTTGACGGGTAGACTAGGCACTGGCAGCAGTGCATATCTTCTCAAGGGGAGTACTTCAATGGTGATCATAGTGATATTCAGCAATGAGGTATGTAGAAGGATTTTTCTAGGATGAGTTTGTAAACTTAGCTGTCAGTTCTGTAGTGCCTTTAAAAGTCATCGTAGTTGTTGTGTGTATCAGCAGTATGTCCCTTTTTATAGCATGGTTACACTATAGTGTTTACTCACCAGTTGAAAGGTACATGTTTGTTACACAGTTTTCGGTGATTATAAATAATGTATTCATATGTATTTATTTGTGCACATGTTTTTGTGAGTATCTACATTTTTATTTCTCTAAAGTAAATACCTAAGAGTAGGATTTGTGGGTCATATGATAAGTAAATTTTGTGTGTGTGTTTGTGTGTCGAAGTCTCACTCTGTCGCCCAGGCTGGAGTGCAGTGGTACACTCACGACCACTGCAGCCTAGATCTGCTGGGCTCAGGTGACACTTCCACTTCAGCCTTCCAAGTAGCTGGTACTGTAGACATGCGCCACCAAACCCAACTGGTTTTTCTTGATTTATTGTAGAGATGAGGTCTCACCAAGTTTTCCAGGCTGGTCTCAAATCCCCGGACTCAGGCAATCCTCTCACCTTGGCCTCCCAAAGTGCTGGGATTATAGGTGTGAACCACTGTGCCCAGCTGATAAGTGAATTTTTAATTGTCAAACTGTTACCCAGAGTATTGTAATGTTTGCTTTCTCACTAGTAATGTATGAATTTCTGTTGCTCTGCATAATTATTAGCTCTTGGCATTATCAATACTTTTTTAGTAAATCATTTTAGTAGATGTATTGCTATATTGCTGATATTGCTGTATCTCATTGTGATTTTAGATTGCATTTTCCTAATGGCTTACAGTAGTGAGAATCTTTTGTATATCCTCTTTGCTGGAGTGCCTGTTCAACTACCATGTCCAGTTGTTAATTGGGTTGTTTCTTTTTTATTGTTACATTTTAATATTATGAATAAAAGTCCTTTGAAGGATATATGATTTGTAAATATTTTCTCCTAGTTTTCTTATTATATTTTTATTCAACTAATGACGTCTTTTGCAGGGCACAAGTTTTCATTTTGTTGTAAGTGTTTATCAATATATTCTTTAATGTGTCATACTTTTGGAGTTATGTCTAGAAACTCTTGGAGAAAGAACTTATGTATTTGATTGAGTTTCACCAAAATTCTTTGTTGCAATGCCCACTCCTACTACCACAGAATGTGATATTATTTGGAAATAAGGCTACTGCCGTTGGAAATTGTCAAGATGGGGTCATCCTAGAGTAGAGTAGGCCTACCCCTATATGAATGTTGTCCTTATAAAAAGGGTAATTTGGACACAGACACACAAGGAGAGTGCTATATGAAAAGGAGGGCAAAGATTGTGATGACACAACAGTAGCCAAGAAATACCAAAGACAGTCATCAAGTCCTCATAAGCAAAAAATGTGGGATGGAAGAGTTTTCTTCACAATCAAGAGAAGGAAGCAATACTGCCAACACCTTGATCTCAGATGTCTAGACTCTTATAATTGTGAGAAATGTTAATGTCTCTAATTAATTGTCAATTTTTATGTCTCTTCTTTCATTTCTAAAAGTTGTTGCTTCCTGTGTTTTGAAGGTCTGCTATTACATAGATACTCATTTAGAATTATTGTATCTTCTTAGTGAATTCTACCATGTATCTTTATGTAATATCCCCAGTAAAGTCCTGATAATTTACTTTAATCTAAAGTCTACATTTTTACATATGAATATAGTTAATCCAACTTGTTCTCATTTTTTCTTTATCTTTTTCTCTCTTTGAACTTTTCATTGACACTTCTTTGCAACATAATTAACATATTATAAAAATTCATTTCTAAAAGTGTTTTAGAAATTTGTTTTGTTTTGTTTTAAAAACGGGCTCTTAGTCTATTGCCCCAGCTGAAGTGGAGTCTAGTCATAGCTCACTGCAAATCTTCAATTCTTAGGCTCAAACAATCATCCTGCCTTAGCCTCCCTAGTCATTATGACTACCAGCATGTGCCAACACACCCAACTATTAAAAAAAAAATTAGAGATGAGGTTGCTATGTTGCCTAGGCTACTCTGGAACTCCTGGGATCAAGCAATCCTTCTATTTAGGCCTCCAGATTAGTTAGGATTATAGGTAAGAGTCACTATGCCTAGTTATAGGTGTTTTTCTGGTCTTTTTTTGTTTGTTTGTTTGTTTGTTTGCTTTACTATATCCACAAGGTTGTGCAACTATCACCTTTAATTCCAGAAGATGTCATCACCCCAAAATGAACCTTGTCCAAACTTTTGACAAGCACTAATCTTCCTATCTCAACAGATTTTCTTTTTGTGACCATTTCATATAAGTGGTATTATAGAATATGTGGTCTTTTGTTTCTGACTATTTTACACTTAGTGTAGCCTTTTTAAAACTCATTCATGTAGCAAGAATGAGTACTTCAGTCATTTTTATGGTTGAATAATATTTCATTACATGTGTGTATCATTTCTTCTAATTTAATTTCTTCTTCGCTTTTGAAGTATAATTTGGCTAAATAGGAATTACTTGCTGCAAGTCTTTTCTCTTTTAGCTCTTTGAATATATTATCCCATTCCTTCTGACCTTCATGTTTTGATAAGAAATCAGTTAATAATTTTATTGATGATCATTTGTAAGTGTTAATTTTATTCTCTCTTGTTGATTTCAAAACTATCTTTGCCTTTGTCTTTCAACAGCTTAATTTTAATGTGTTTTCACTTCCTGGTTGCACAGAGCTTCAATGTTAATATAAGTTGAAGACTTGGAGCCTTCTAATGTCTTTACCGTGTATGCATACAGACCTGATCATGTGCTCCTACATTTGCTTGTGGTCTCCTAGATTCCCAGGAATATTTTGGAGCTTCAAAACCCCTCTAATTATCTTATTCTCCAGTTTAACCTTTAAAAATATTCTGGTTAGCATATTGATTGCCCCAGCTGTTATCTACTTCTTCAGGTGGTCATGCATTTTATCAATTGCATCTAATTGCTTTCCAACAAATGCCCTGGAGACAAACATGTGTATACTGGAAGATTTCTGAATCTGGAAAAATAAATAAATAAAACAAAAATGAAAAAATGAAAAGACAGCCTTGCTAATTGGGAAATCTAAGGTACCACCAGAGAAGTCAAAAAAATTGTATTTTCTGGGAAAAATTTTGAAAGACACCTAGTCCTGTTTTACCCCTTCAGTAGTTACATAGGTGCTGGTTTCTACTGTTACTTAAATTTTGGCTTCCAAGTTAAAGAGAGATGGGGAGGAATAGGGTAAGTTAAAGTACCACAAAAATTGCTGTTCATATAGAGATTCAGCCTTTTTTTTTTCTTAAAGACTCTCTTGACTGCTGTAAGTTTTTGATTAATTTTTAGCATTCTGAAAAGTTAACTACTATAGTTTTTGCCACTTTTCTCATTGCTTTGATGGAGATAATTTTTGAAGATTTTTATTCTGCCATTTTCACAGAGGTCATCTCCACT
The DNA here is from genome assembly GCA_027257055.1 of Cephalopachus bancanus. Taxonomy (NCBI): domain Eukaryota; kingdom Metazoa; phylum Chordata; class Mammalia; order Primates; family Tarsiidae; genus Cephalopachus; species Cephalopachus bancanus. The sequence goes on along the minus strand of JAPVLO010000031.1, from coordinate 6,053,249 downwards.
TTTCTTTTGGTTAGTGTTAGTATGGTATAAATATATACATCCTTTTATGTTTATTACACTTGAATTAAGTTTTATGTAGATAGCATATAATTAACAAATATCTTTTAATTCATTCTGATAATCTATGTATTTTAATTGCATTGATTAGACCATCTACATTTAATTTTTAAATGTTTAAAATAATCTCACTTTTTTATTATTTGCTGTCTATCTGCTCTCTCTATATTTTATACCTCATTGTTTCCTTTCTTGTTCACTATTATATATTTTAAATATTACATAGCATTTCAATTTATTTTATCTATTATTTTTGCCTGCTTTTTTGTATATTTACACCAACATGGGTGTATTTTTAGTTCTACATCCACCTCAAGTTGAATATAAAAAAACTTACCTTAATTTAGATTTACTTTTCCCTTTTTTCTTCATGTTCTAATTATATGTGTATATATTTATTTATACATATATTGAGCACTTCACCAAAAAATCTTAAATATTTTTACTTTCCATGATCAAGTTTTTTTAAATTAAGAGATTACTAGAGTTTTATATTAGCTGGTATTTTTCCATTTATATGGTTCTTTTTCCTACTTAGTGTTGCAGATTTCCTTCTGATACAATTTTTATTTTTTATGAAGAAAGTTATTTACTGATACTTTAAGAACAAATTTGCTGGAAATAAATTATTTAGTTTTTCTTTATCTGAGAGTGTTATTATGTTACCTTAATTCACAAATAATATGTTTGCTGGCTATAGAATTCTGGCTTGATGGATAGCTGCTTGTTTTCAACACTTGAAAAATAATGTTCTACTTTTTTCTTGCCAGAATTACTTCAAATGAGAAACCACAATTATTTATATTGTTATTCTCCTACAAAGACTGTGTAATTTTTCTTTGGCTACTTTCAAAGTTTTTTCAATCTTCAATTTTTAGCATATTTATTATAACGTTTTCAGGTATATACTTCTTTTTTTTTCTTTTCATGTTGGAGTCTCACTCTGTTGCCCAGGCTGTAGTGAAGTGGCATACTCACAGCCACCGCAGCCACCACACCCTCGACCTGCTGGGCTCAGGCAATCCTTCTGCCTCAGCCTTCCAAGCAGCTGGAACTATAGGCACCTGCCACCATGCCCGGTTAATTTTTTGAGTTATTGCAGAGATGAGGTCTCATCGAGTTGCCCAGGCTGTTCTCAAACCCCTAGTTTCAGGCAATCCTCTCGCTTCAGTCCCTCAAAGTGCTGGGATTATAGGCTTGAGCCATCACGCCCTGCCATATATTTATTTGAGTTTGTCCTGCTTAGGGTTTTACCAGCTTCTAATATCTGTAGGTTTAGACCTTTTACCAAATTTTGGAATATTTTAACTTTTTAAAGTTTTATAAGCATCACATTTTATAATCTTCTCTGGGATTCTGATGACATGAATATTAGACCACTTGAGGTTTTGTTCAACTCTTTTTCCAAAGATTTTTCTCTCAAATGTTCATAGTGGATAATTTCTATTTATCTGTCATTAAGTTCATTAAGTTTTGGCTGTAATCTATTCTAATACTTACATGTTCTATTTATTTACTTATGTATGTATTATTTTTTGCTGCAGTTTTCTATTTTTTCATTAGCTTTGACATATTTGAAATTTTTGAAGTACTTTTATAGGAGGTCCATTAAAACTCTTGTAGGATGATTCTATTATTTGTTCTATCTCAACATTAGCATCTGTTGTCTTTTTTCCATATAAGCTGACATTACCCACGTTCTCTGTATGTAAAGTGATTTGGGATTATATTCTCGATACTTGAAATATTATATTGCAAGGCTCTGAGGTTCGTTTAAATCCTGTGGAGAATATTGATTTTTTTTTTTTAAATAAGAAATTTACATGGTTAGTTTAAAGCGACAAGTTCCAACCTGCCTTCTGTGGGCAGTGGGTCAATGTAGTCTTCAAATATTTTCAAATCTGTTTTTATCTGTCCCAAATGTCAGCCATACTTTGGTTAGTCTGGGACCTGAGCTCTTGTCTTTTTGTCAATTCCTCACAAATTTTGTCACGTTGACTGGAATCAAACCATTTGTGCCTAGCTTGAAAATAAGGTCAGGAGTGTATAACAATGTTTTGGGTTACTTGTATAACTTATTTTTTTTTAAATCATAATCTTTCTGATATCCGCTATGTCTCTGAAATTCCCTTTCAGTTCTCTAACAGATAATCTGGGTATTTGATTGCCCTTCTGTCTTGTGCCCTTTTTAGCTATGCCCAAATCTAAGTCCAAAAGACAGAAGAACAGAGTGAAGACAGAGTGAGACTCCAACTCAAAAAAAAAAAAAAGAAAGAAATGGAAAGCAACAGAGTTAACTCCATCTTTTTGGCATTGCATCTCCTTTGAGCAGAGAAAAAAATTCTTCTTCTTCTTAGTTGTGGCTCTACCAGGCCTTTATTGCAGTTAATGTTATTTCCATTACTAAATTGTTTGGCAGCTGGCAAACAAAAGAATTATGAATTTTTTTTTAATGGAAGAAAATACCAAACAAAACAAAAGTGGGCAATGTTTACCCTGCCCCGAGTGTTAGAACTTCCTTCTTCTCCTTCTCAAGTCAAAAATAGAAGTCTTCTTTAAAAGGTTTTTGTTTAAAGCCTGATTCCTCACCTATGCCTAGATGTTTGAGGGTTTTAATCAAAGAGGGGTGCTGGATTATATCAAAAGCTTTTTCCACATCTAATGATATACTCATGTGGCTTTTCTTTTCACTTCTGTTGATGTATTTAATTATGTTTATGGTCTTGCAAATGTTGAACCAGCCCTGCATCCCGGGGATGAAGCCTTTTTGTGGAGGATTTTTGAGATGCGTTGTTGGATCCAATTTTCTAGGATCTTGTTGAGAATTTTAGCATCTATGTTCATCAAGGATATTAGCCTGTAGTTCTCTTCTTTTGTTGCATCTTTTTCCAATTTGGATATCAATATGAAATTAGTTTCATAAAATGATTTGAGGAGAATTCCATCTTTCTTGATTGCTTGGGATACTTTCACTAGGATTGATACCAGTTCCCCCTTATATGTTTTGTAGAATTCTGCTGGAAAGTCATCTGATCCAGGGCCCTTTTTTTTTTTTTTGTGGGTGGCTTTCCTATGACATGTTTGATTTCCTGGGTTGTTGCTGGTCTATTTAGGGTCTTGATTTCTGGTTTCTACCTGAGGAGGTTGTGTGATGTCAGAAAGTCCTCCATTTCATTTAGGTTTTTGAATTTGTTTCCATACTGATGTACATAGTAATCTCTGATAATCTTTTGTATTTCTTAAGGGTCAGTTGTGACTTCATCATTTGCATTTTTGATTGCGGTTATTTGGTCTTTTTCTCACTTTTTCTTGGTCAGTCTAGCTAGGGGTCCATCAATCTTGTTTATCCTTAAAAAAAAAGCTTTTGGTTTCATTGACTTTTTTGTATTATATTTTTGTCTTCTACGTCCCAAATTTTGGCTTCTATTTTGGTAATCTGGATTCCTCTGCTGAAGTTAGAGTTTTGGTGGTCTTGCTTTTCCAGCTTCCTTAGGTGATTTGTTCTGCTGGTAACTTATGATCTTTCCATTTTCTTCATGTGCATTTGTAGAGATATGAATTCCCCTCTTAGGACTGCTTTCATGGCATCTCAGAGATTTTGGTAAGCTGTTTCTTCATTTTCATTTGTTTCTAGCTATGTTTTAATCTCTGTTTTGATTTCTGTGTTGACCCAGAAGTTGTTAGTAAGAGCCATCTATGAGAAATCCACAACCAGCATATCACTAAACAGAAGGAAATGGGAACCATTTCCCCTGAAAACCGGAACAAGACAAGAGTGCCCACTGTCATCCCTCCTTTTCAATATAGTTTTGGGAGACCTAGCTAGAGCAATCAGATAAGAGAAAGAGATTAGGGATATCCAAAGAGGAAAAGAAGAAGTCAAGTTATCCCTCTTTGCAGACAACATGACTCTATACCTCGAAAAATCAAGAGAATCTGTCAAAAACCTCCCTACACTGATAAAGGACTTTGGCAAAGTCTCAGGATATAAAATAAATGTGCAAAAGACAGTCTCATTTCTATACACCAACAATAAAACAATAGAAATCCAAATAAAAACCACAATCCCATTCACAATAGCCACAAACAAAATAAAATATCTTGACATCTTCCTAACCCAAGACCTGAAAGACCTTTACAATGAAACTACAAAACACTGCTCAAAGAAATAAAAAAATGATACAAACAAATGGATAAATATTCCAAGCTCATGGATTGGAAGAATGAACACTGTTAAAATGTCCATCCTACTGAAGGAAATCTACAGATTTAATGCAGACCCATTAAATTACCAGCAGCATTCTTCTCAGACTTGGAAACAATATAGGAATTCATATGGAAACAAATGATCACAAACAACCACAACAATCCTCAGCAAAAACAAAACAAAACAATGTGGGAGGTATCAGACTTTAAACTTTATTATAAAACTACAATAATCAAAACAGCCTGGTATTGGTACAAGAACAGGCATATGAACCAATGGAATAGGATAGAGATTCCAGAAGCAAATCATCAATTTCTCAACCAACTCAATATCAACAAAGCCTCCACCATCAACCACTGGGGAGATGATAACCTTTTTAGTAAATGGTGCTGGGAAAACTGGCTGACCACATGCAGAAGATTAAAACAAGACACCTACCTATCACCATACACAAAAATCAACTCTAAATGGATAAAAGACCAAAATGTAAAACCTCAAACTTTAAGAACCTTAGAAAACACAGGAGATACCCTTATGAAAATTGGAACTGGCAAACAATTTCCTATCAAAACCCCAAGTGCACATGCCATATGAGATGAGAAAGACAATTGAGACCTCATCAAACTGAAAAGCTTCCACAAAGTCAAGGAAACCATCAAGAGTGCAGGGAGGCAACTTACAGACAGGGAAAAAATATTTGCCAGCTGTATATCTAAAAAAGACCTAACATCTAGGATCTACAAGGACTTCAAATGTGTCAAAAAGAAAAAAACAAAGAGCCCATTACAAAGTGGACAAAAGATATGAATAGACACTTCCTAAAAGAAGACATATCAGCAACCAACAGATACATAAAAAAATGCTCAGCCTCACTAGTCATAAAAGAAATGCAAATTAAAACCACACTGAGATACCACCTAACATTAGTCAAGATGGCCACAATCAATATCAAAAGACAACAGATGCTGGAGAAGATGCGAGGGAAAAGGGAACACTTCTACACTGCTGGTGGGAGTATAAACTAGTACAGCCTCTATGGAAAACAGTTTGGTGATTCCTAAAAGATCTAAAAATCTACCTTCCATAAGACTCTGCAATCCTCCTACAGGGAATATACCCAGAGGAATTCAAATCACCCTATGAATAAGATACCTGCATATGCATATTTATTGCAGCAAAAACTGTGCTGCCCATTGAAAGAGGACTGGATTTTTAAAAATGTGGTACATATAGATGATGGAATATTATGCAGCCATAAGGAAGGACTAAATTATGAACTTCACAGGAACTTGGATGGATTTAGAGTCTATAATACTGAGTCATCTATCACAGAAACAAAGAACTGAGTATCACATGTTCTCACTCATAAGCAGACCTTGAACAACTATTGTAATACTATAAAAAAGGGATTGGTAGTAGTGGGAATCTGTTGGGGGAAGGGCCACAACTCATTAACAAGGTACCTGCATAATGAACATTTGTACCCTGAATTGTACCCCACATCTTTAAAATAAAATTTTTAAAAAAAATTAAAAAAAAAAAAATAAAGCCTGTTGCCCACATCTGAATTTGAGGTTTTATTGAGATCCTATTGAAAGACATCAGAGGAAAAATAATGATAAACTCACTGCCATTTCATTTATATTTTACACCTCCTTCCCATTCTATCTGATATTATTTAATTTTTAGTGTTATCAAATAGCTCCCCCATGCTCTGTGCAGATTTTTAAAACATTAATTAATTAAATAATTTTCATTTATTTAAGAATTGAGAGGCAAAACTTAAGATGGCCACCAGACAGGTCAAACTGTGAGAGTCTCCGCAAAAGCAAATGTCCGTAAAGACTCTCTGTGTGAGTAGGTGTGCACTGATGGGAGAGTGAATGTCCATTTGAGGGCTGACTCAGATTCGTGCACCTGGGGCCCCCCTTTGGGGGTGACTGCTAGCCCCCCACAGCCCTGAGACTGGAGCGTGGGCACACAAGATCATCTGCAGTTTACGGACTCTCCTGAGAAAAGCCTACTGAATCCACCTTATTCTCATTGACTGGTGCCTAGCACACACCATTACCTGTTATAGTGGATCAGCTGGAGTCCCAGATCTGATCAATGGAGAGAGAGAATCAGGGAGAGCAAGAAAGAAGCCTCATTCCTGGTACGGAGACACCAACCACAGCAATTTTCTCTGTCCCAGGACCAGAGTCCTGCATTGCCCCACCCAGCTCCGCCCAGTTCTGCTCAGCCTCCAACTAGGGACCTAAGGTAATCTCATCAAACTGAGAGAGACAGAAGCCCCTCCCCCATGCTGGATCAGACACAGGTCAGTTCTGAGTGGCAGATTTGACAAGCAGCAAGCTGGGTAAGTTCAGATCTGACCCACCCTTCTCCCATAGTAGGCCTGGGGCATCTGACCCAAGCTGTGAGCAATGCTTTCAGCCTGCTGAGAGCTAGAGATCAGAGCTGAAAGGACATTGGAATTACAGGAACGACCTTAGAGCAAGTTTGGTTCCCTGTTTTCATTTTTTGCCTGTTTGTTTTGCTCATTTTTAGTTTGTTTTTAGTTTTAGTTTTTTCTCTTTCTTTCTCTTTTTGATAATGTTTTCATACTTGCTTTGTTTCTGTTATTTTGCTGACTTTTTTCTTTTCTTTAGACTTCCTGATTTTGTATGAGAAGAGTACATCAATAGGGAAGTTTTTGTTGGATTGTGTGTTTGTATGATTATCAGTATGTTTTAGTTTTTTTACTCTTTTCTGTCTTTGTGTCTCCATTCATTTGTTAGATGGTATGTCTGTCTATTTTCCCTCTTACTCTTCTCTCTCTCCACCTTCCCCCCCACCTTCTTTTTTTCATTATTTTCTTTTTTCTTACCTAATATTACTTCCAGGGAGCAAACTTATACCCCCTCTACATGAACAGATTGTAAGGCAGTAGGAAGTGGGTTCTAGGATACCCGTACACCTGTCAGTGGATACTAGGATCTACAGATAGATTCTGAATCAATCACAGCTCTCCACTCAATTAAATCTCAAAACTGTAAAAGTACGGCCCATAACCCACAATCCAGCTTCAGAATTGAACAAAGCCAGAGGATCCACATAAGGAAGATTAGGAGATGGAGCAAACAGAAGTAAAAGCAACACTGACATTCTTGAACAACAGAATTAAAGAAGAGGAAAAAAAATTGGGAGGGGGAGAAAAATCCACACAAATGAAGAAAAACCAGAAGAATATGGATCTCACACAGACCCCTGGGAGGGCAGACACTGAGAAAATAGAGTATGGAATGCAAACAATGAAGAGCCCCCAGAATGACTGGTCTCAAACTATAAACCCAGATAACAAGACATTAATAGAGAGAATAAATAGAAGTGAGGAGAGATAAAAGGAAAATAGGAAGGAGTTGATAATTGAGATAACAGCAGTAAGAATATTGCAAATGAAATAAATAACAAACTGATAAGCATGGAAAGCAGAATTAACTAAGCAGAAGAAAGAATCTCAGAGCTTGAGGACCAAAATATAGAACTAACCTAAACTGTCAAAAGCATAGAAACAAAGCTTAAAAAGACAGAACAAAACCTTTAAGAGATGAGCGATTACTTCAAGAGGCAGAACCTAAGAGTAATTGGACTTCCTGAGGCAGAAAGAGAGACAAAGACCACCCTGGAACAAATATTCCATGAAATTATTCAAGAAAACTTCCCTCATCTCATCAGTGATGTGACCATTCAAACACAAGAAATTCAGAGAACCCCTGCAAGACAACAAATGAGAAGACCAACTCCTAGGCACATAGTAATTTACCTAAACAAAGTGGGTATAAAAGAAAAAATCCTAAAGGCAGCAAGAGAAAAATGTCAGACTACCTACCAGGGAAGACCAATTAGAATAGCAGCAGATTTATCTACAGAAACACTTCAGGCTAGGAGAGCTTGGAGCCCAGTCTTCAAAGTTCTCAAAGATAAAAAATTTCAACCAAGAATAACCGACTCAGCTAAGCTAAGCTTCATCAGTGAGGGAGAATTAAATTTTTCCCAGACATTCAATCCCTAAGAACTTATGCTGCCTCTAGACCAGCTCTATAAGAAGCCCTTAAAAAATATTAAACACAGAAAAAGGGAAAAAAAGAATGACTACGTTCTTCACAAGAGTATAGGAAAAAGATTGAAAACACAAATGAATCAACTCTAAAATCAAAAGAAAGACAACAAACAAACAGGAACAACAACAACTCTATAAGAACCTCAAGGCAGGGATAAACTCTCACATTTCAATAATTAGTCTGATGTGAATGGACTACATGCACCTCTGAAAAGATGTAGAATGGCAAAATGGATAAAATATCATGAGGCAGCAATATATTGTCTCCAAGAGACACATCTCACCAGAAAGGACACTCACAGGCTCAAAGTAAGAGGATGGGAAGCAAAATTTCAGGTGAATGGAACATACAAGAAAGCAGAAGTTGAGATCTTAATATCAGAAAAAATACCCTTTAAGTTATCAAAAGTTAAAAAACATACAGAAGGTCACTATATAATGATAAAAGGTTCAATCCATCAGCAAGAGATATCCATCCTAAACATATATGTATCCAACATGAGAGTGCCAACTTTTGTAAAGCAGATTCTAGGCAAACAAAAAAATATTGACTCTAATACTATCAGAGCTGAGGACTTTAAAACCCCACTCACAACCCTAGACAGATCAAGACAAAAAATCAGCAAGGAAATCCAGAACCTCAATGTGACTCTTAACCAAATGAACTTAGTTGATACCTACAGAACACTCCACCCAATGATTACAGAATATACATTCTACTCGTAACCACATGGAACATACTCTAAAATTGACCACATCTTTGTCATAAATCTAGCATACACAAATTTCATAAGATTGAAATTTTGCCATGCACCTTCTCAGACCACAGTGGAATAAAAATAAATATCAGCATTGACAAAGTTCCCCCAGAACCCACAAAGATATGGACACTAAACAGCACGATACTAAGCAACTCCTGGGTCAACATGGAAATCAAAACAGATTAAAAGATATCTGGAAACAAATGAAAATAAAGAAACATCTTACCAAAACCTCTGGGATGCCATGGAATCAGTAGTAAGAGGGGAATTCACATCTCTACAAACACACATAAAGAAAATGGAAAGATCACAAGTTAACAGCCTAACAAGACACCTAAGGAAGCTGGAAAAGCAAGACCAACAAAACCCTAACTTCAGTAGAAGAATCCAGATCACCAAAATAAAAGCCCTAATGCAGGACATAGAAGACAAAAAGATAATATAAAAAAAATCAATGAAACCAAAGTCTGGTTCTTTGAAAGGATAAACAAGATTGATGGTCCCCTAGCTAGACTGACCAAGAAAAAGAAAGAAAAAGCCCAAATAAACTCAATCAGAGACAAAAAAGATGAAGTCACAACTGACCCTGAAGAAATACAAAATATTATCAGAGACTTCTGTGTATACTTGTATGGAAACAAAACTGAAAACCTAAAGGAAATGGAGGACTTTCTGACATCACACCACCTCCCCAGGTTGAAACAGAAAAAATCGAGACTCTAAATAGACCAATAACAATCCAGGAAATTGACTATGTCATAAGAAAACTACCAAAAAAAAAAAAAAAGCCCTGGACCAGATGGCTTTCCAGCAAAATTATACAAAACACACAAGGAGAAACTGATATTAATCTTACTGAAAATATCCCAGGTGATTGAGAAAGATGGAGTTCTCCCCAACAGGCAGATAGACCAATGGAACAGAATTGAGATTCCAGAAGCAAAACCTCAATTTCTCAAACAACTCATCTTTGACAAAGCCTCCACCACCAACCACTGGGGAGAAGAGAACCTGTTCAGTAAATGGTGCTTGGAAAACTGGCTGACCACCTGCAGAAGATTGAAGCTAACATCACATCAATACCTAAGTCAGGTAAATATCCAAAAAAGAAAGAGAACTACAGGCCCAATATCCTTGATGAACATAGATACTAAAATTCTAAACAAGATCCAACCAAACTGGATTCAACAACACATATTAAAATTCATCCACCATGACCAAGTAGGCTTCACTCCTGGGATGCAAGGCTGGTTCAACATTCATAAGACCATAAATGTAATTAAATACATCAACAGACCTAAAAACAAAAACTACATGATTATATCATTAGATGCAGAAAAGGTTTTTGATAAAATTCAGCACCCCTTATTGATAAAAATGCTTGAACATCTAGGCATAGATGGAACATACCTAAAAATAGTAAGAGCCATCTATGAGAAACACACAGCCAGCATACTGCTAAACAGACAGCAATTGGAACCATTTCCCCTGAAAATGGAAGAAGACAGGGATGCCCACTCTCACCCCTCCTTGTTCAATATAGTTTTGGAAGTTCAGGCTAGAGCAATCAGAGAAGAGAAAGCAATCAGGGGTATCCAAATAGGAAAAGAGGAAATCAAGTTATCCCTCTTTGTAGACAACATGATTCTACACCTTGAAAACCCAAGAAAATCTGTCAAAAACCTCCTTGCACTGATAAAGGACTTTAGCAAAGTCTCAGGGTATAAAATAAATGTGCAAAAGACAATCGCATTTTCTATATACCATAATGAACAAACAGAAACCCAGATAAAAAACACAATTCCATTCATGATAGCCACAAAAAAATGAAATAACTTGGCATCTTCCTAACCAGAGACGTGAAAGACATTTACAATGAAAACTACAAAACACTGCTCAAAGATATCAAAGATGACACAAACAAGTGGAAAAATATTCCATGCTCATGGATTGGAAGACTCAACATTGTCAAGATTTCCATTCTATCTAAGGCAATCTTCAGATTTAACACAATACCTGTCAAATTACCAGCAAAATTCTTCTCAGACCTAGAAACAACAATACAGGAATTCATATGAAAACATAAATGACTGTGAATAGCCAAAAAAATACTCAGCAAATAAACCAAAACAGGAGGTATTACACTCCTAGACTTTAAACTTTATTATAAAGCTACAATAATCAAAAGAGCCTGGTATTGGTACAAGAACAGGCAGATAGACCAATGGAACAGAATTGAGATTCCAGAAGCAAAACCTCAATTTCTCAAACAACTCATCTTTGACAAAGCCTCCACCACCAACCACTGGGGAGAAGAGAACCTGTTCAGTAAATGGTGCTTGGAAAACTGGCTGGCCACCTGCAGAAGATTGAAACAGGACTCCTACCTATCCCCAAACACAAAAATCAACTTTAAATGGATCAGAGACCTAAACATAAAACCTCCAACTATAAGAACCTTAGAAAATGTAGGAGACACTCTTGTGGAAATTGGATCTGACAATCAATTCCTGATCAAAACCCCAAGTGCTCATGCCATAAGATATAAAATAGACAAGTGGAACCTCATCAAACTGACAAACTTCCGCAAAGCCAAAGAAACCATCAAAAGGGCATGGAGACAGTCCATAGACTATGAAAAATATTTGCCAACTCTATGTCTGAAAAAGGCCTAACATCTAGGATATACAAGTAACTCAAACATGCTGAAAAGAAAAAACAAACAGCCTCATTACAAAGTGAGCAAAAGAAGCCGGGCTCGGTGGCTCAGCCTGTAATCCCGCGCCTTTGGGAGACTGAGGTGAGTGAACTGCCTCAGCCCGCGGGTTCGAGACCCGCCTGGGCAGTGAGACCTCATCTCTACTCTAAATCAAAAAATTAGCCGGGCGTGGTAGCACATGCCTGTAATTCCAGCTACTTGGAAGGCTGAGGCGGAAGGATCGCCAGAGCCCAGCAGGTCGAGGCTGCAGTGGCCCGGAGCGGCCACTGCACTCCAGTCTGGGCAACAGAGTAAGACTCCAACTCAAAAAAAAAAAAAAAACAAGAAAAACACAAAACAACAAAAAAAAAGTGGGCAGAAGATATTAATAGACAGTTCTCAAAAGAAGACATACAAGCAGCCAACAGATACATGAAAAAAGGTTCAGCCTCACTAGTCAACAAAAAAGTGCAAACTAAAACTACACTGATATACCACCCAACTCCAGTCAGAATGGCCAACATCAATAACTCAAAAATAACAGATGCTGGAGAGGATGTAGTGAAAAGGGAAAACTTCTACACTGTTGGTGGGAGTGTAAACTTGTACAGCCACTGTGGAAAACAGTGTGGTGATTCCTAAAAGTTCTAAAAATCTACCTCCCTTATGACCCTGCAACCCCCTACTGGGAATATATCCAGAAGAACTCAAATCACTCTATATAAAGGATACCTGCACAAATATGTTTATTGCAGCATTGTTCACAATAGCAAAAACATGGAACCCACTGTGCTGCCCATCACAAGAGGACTGGATAAAAAAATGTGGTCCATATACACAATGGAATATTATGTAGCCATAAAGAAGAACAAAATCATGAACTTCACAGCAATCTAGATGGTTTTAGAGTCTATAATACTGAGTGATCCTTCACAGAAACAAAGAAATGAGTATCACACGTTCTCACTCATAAGTGGACCTTGAACAACTATTGTAATACTATAAGAAAGGATTGCCAGTAGCGGGAAACTACCAGGGTGTGGGGGAATGAGGAGGTGGAATTAGCAGTAGTGGAAATCTGACGGGGGAAGGGGGACACACCTCATCAACAAGGGTACCTGCACAATGAATATTTGTATACCTAACCTTGAATTGTACACCACAATTTTAAAATAAAAAATGAAAAATAAACAAATAAAGAATTGTGAGGTGCATGCGAGGATTTGTTACACTACTAAATTGCATGATCATGAGGCTGGACCTTCGAATAAGTCCTTTTCTCTCCAGTAGTGAACATGGTATCCAGTGGGTGGTTGTATGTCCTTTGTCTCCCCCAACTCCCTTTAGCGCACTAAACATTGGGCAGTGGGCAAAAATTCGGGTACAAAAGACTGGGCACTGCTGTGCAGGTTTTATAGTTGCATTACATGCAATATACAGGGTTCCAGGTGGTATATGTAATGTTTGGTGCCCCTAAAGGATGTTGAGGGGGACAAGGGACACAAAACCACGCACTGGGTGCCATGTCCACTATTAGAGGGTAAAGGGCTTACTCGAAGCTCAAACAAACTTCACCATCATGCAAGGTAGTAGTGTAATAAATCCTCACATGTACTTCACAATTCTAAAATAAGTGAAAATTAATTAATTAATTAATTAAATTGTATCATGGCATAATTCTTAAATGTTTACTGAAAGGCTGTAGAGTGCGGTTTTTACATGCATTATTTTCCGAGCCAGACTTAGTTCAATGCTAACGCTACTGTTTAGTAGCTATTGAGTACACACAGATTGTTTGAACTCCTTCTGCCAGTCTTCTCATCTTCTTTTAAAAAAATTGGTAGTAGTAGTATCTTCTCTTCAGTAAGTTACTTAGTTAATGTATGCAAATGCTTTTAATAGTAGTTGGCACCTAGGGAGTGTCATTTAAAATTTGCTGTTATTATAGTTATCAATAAAAGCATATTTTCTACTACTTTGTACAATCTGAAAAAATATTCACTATTATATAGCAGATATATTAGAATATAGCTAGAATCACTTTGTTCATTTAAAACTTTTTAAAAAATGCAGATTATCTCTTTCTAGTTTAGGTTGACACTTTCCCTTTTATCCTCCCTATTTCCTTCGGTACATTATATAAGATTGTCCTGTGAAAATGCAGTGCTGATGACCCGGTCTCACCACTGTAGCAATTAAATCACATAATCAGAAAGATAATTTCATAGCACTTTGAGAAGGTTATTAATTGTTGATGTACATATTTCAGAGAAAGTCAAACACTGGGCAAAGGGCATATGCTGATAGTCATGCATCAGCCAGGATTCAAAGGGAAACTTAAAACCAAGCTTCCTCAGGATGAAGATAACAATCAGAAGATTGATGCTATAATGTGGAAAAAAGAGCAGACCATCTCTCATTCTTCCTCCTCCACTGAGGGCAGGTCATTAAGAGTACACTTTAGAGGTTGCAGAGAATTATTAACCAGAATATTTTTTTCCAATAGTATCCAAAAAATTTAAGCAGAAAATAAAAATGAAACACGATTTTATACTTTCTGCCTAGACAAAACAAGAATATAATATAATTCTGATGAATGATATTCTTAATGGTATCTAGGCTACAGAAAAGCTTATATTGGTCTTAGAAAAGTTTATTGACTCTGGTCAAAAGTCAGGACCTTGTAGGTATGAATGTGTGTGTGTATATATACATATATGTGCAAGTATACACATTATACATATATACATTATATTTACACATAAATACATATATACAAGTATACATATATATGAAGAACTTTAAGATGTATAATGTATTGATAAGCTTGACACCTGAAAGTTGTGATTCAAAATGAAAAAGAAAAATCTTTGAATTGAGATGTTAGAAAACTGACTTAAACTGGCTCAAGCACAAAATAAATTTTGGTTCTTATTCAACAGACCATCCAGAAACAGCACCAGTTTTTGTCATGCCCAGAATCAGTGCTCTGTGATATCATCAAGACAAGATTTATTTTATTCTTAGCTTTGGTTTGGAAGTCTCAGGCTCTATGTAGAGGCACTGGGTACCAAGGAGTTGAGGGGGAAGCACCGTGGAACACTTTACCCTCAACAAGACCATTTTATCATTGTTTTGTTTATGATTGCCAGTAAATTTTGATAATAAATGATACTTTTAATAAGATTTAGTATTACTCTAAAAATCTCTATATAGGGCAGCCCCTTTGCATCCCTTTCCACTGTGGGAACTTTTCTATCCTTTCAATAAATTCCGCTTTCTCAATAAAATAATAAAAAATAAAGGGCTCTACATAAAATGCATATTTTACTGCCTGGACCTAGGGAGTACATCCACTGTCCTCATCATTTTCACATTGTGTGTGGAAGGAAGATAATGACAGTAATTGTCACCATTTATGTCTTTCAGGCAGAAGGATACAGCTGCTTCCCTCTCAGACATCTCAGGAAAATTCTATTCTGTCTTATTCCCTCCAATATGTTTGTGAACTCATGTCTGTGCCTAGAGGCATGGTCTTCACCAATTGCTTAAGCCAAACAGAGTATATGCTAACTTTATCTATGTCATAGATGCTAAGAGTAGGCAACAGGTGGTTTCCCGAAAGAAATATATTGTTATATTCTACCAAAAGAACGACGGTGGGTAATGCTGGACAATTTAGTCAATTTACCTTAACATTCTCTAACAGATTGTGTCTACGTTATTTGGTATCAAAATGAAAGTGTTGATCATTGATCATTACAGGGACCTATAGGTAACAAGTACCTAGAGTAGTATATTCGTCCCAGAATGTTGCAAGAGTACAATTGTTTATCTCTTACCCTTTAACATTTCTCATCATTATATACATTATAGTCTACACGTTTGAAATTATACTTCCATCAACAAAACAGACAAAACAAAAAAACCTCAGCAAATATTTGTAACTTATTACATCTATCTATTCTAACTCTGTGACCAACAGCACACATGAAATTTTTAATGATGTTCATGTTTATATAAGTATTTGGTTAAACATATGAAGTTCTGGTCCCGACAGACTGAGTCAGCAACCATAAAATACAATTAAAGGCCTCCTTGAGAAGTAACTGATTTCATAACTGATTTCAACATTATAACATATATCCTACCAAGGTATCTTTTTCCATATATGTGTGGAGCTCTGTAGGAAAAAAAAACAAATAAAGGAATTATACCGTATTCATCATTTTACCAATTGGTTAATTCTAACAAGCTTGATTTGACAGACATGGATGATATCAGAAGTTGACAAATTATGGCCGAGTCTAAACCACTTCTTGTTTTTGTAAATAAAGTTTTGTTGAAACACAGCCACATCTATCATTTATGTATTATCTATTGCAACTTTTGCCCTGCAATAGCTCAAAGATCTTAATATCTACAATCTTGTCTTTTATGGAAGTATTAGGATACCAGGGCTATGCTAATGGCTCATATATATCAAGCACTTACTATGTTCCAGGTGCTAAAGTAAATGCACTCCATGTATGATATATTTATTCTTGTAACAAGCTTACAAAGCCTTTCTATAATTGTCCTAGAAATGAAAAAAGAAAAGAAATAGATAAAATAAGTAACCCAATGCCACATAGTCAGCATGTACAGAGATACATCTGAAAACTAATATTTTTTTAAAAAATTTAAAGCTAATCCATTTAACCACTACTTTTTCACATTCTGGAAGTTTTCTAAAGTCTATTAGGTATAAAAGTAAGATATTTAAATTAAACAGTATGGAGTAATGTAAAGAGCTTTTGAATTGAGAAACAGAAAACAAGGCTCTAGGCTTAATTTTTCCATTAGTTAGTTATAAGGATGAATAAATCACTTTAAATTTCCTGGCATCAGCTTTTCTATGAAATGAGGCATTATGCCAGGTGCAGTGGCTCAAGCCTATAATCCCAGCACTTTGGGAGGCCAAGGTGAAGGGATTGCCTGAACCCATGAGTTTAAGAACAACCTGGGCAACTTGGTGAGACTTCATCTCTACAATAAATCAAAAATTAGCTGGCGTGGTGGCACACGCCCATAGTTCCAGCTACTTGGAAGACTGAGGTAGAAGGATCACTAGAGCCCAGCAGTTCGACACTGGGGTGGCCGTGAGCATGCCACTATACTCCAGACTAGGCGATGGAGTGAGACTCCAACACACACACACACAAAAAGAAATGAGGTATTACTCTGAGATGGCCACTGAGGCCCCTTTCACATCTAAATACCTAAGATGCTAAACTACCTAAACAATAAAAACTTTCCTTTTCTAAATAATAAATTATATTTAATATTATCTTGATAAAACTCTCAAAGAAATCTATGTGGCAGAAATAGTTAAATGGCAAGAAAAAATATTAACTAAAATCAAACCGGTTCTGATATGGTTGTTGATTATTTGACAACTTGATATAATAACTGGTATGAATAATTGATTTAGGGGCACAATTCTAGAGTCAATGGTAAGTTATATAAGGAAAGTGATTTAATACGAATAATTTTCTCTTCCCACTTAAATTCATTTACACTCATTGGATTTGATTCATCATCATAAATATTTGTTTATATTTTAAAATCATATACATGAAAAATGCCATTCTTTATCCACAAGGTTAAATTATACAACTCGATTCCTTTTAGAGATAATGACATGAAATTCCTGTGGGCATCATTTAGAACAGAAAAGTCTCTGTTTTAACTCTCTAAATTTCAGAGAATTTTATGCAATTGCAGCATACTCTTCATATTATTTTTATCTGGTGTTTTCTTTTGGGGAACATCAAAACATTCGCTCTTCACAATATTCACAGATTTTCCTCTCAGTGCTTCTTATATCCTACTGCAAATTTCAACAAATGTTAACTAGAACTCGCATCCTAGAGAGCAACTGAAACTGAGGGTCACAGACAAGTTGGAACGATTTGACATATGTATTTGTTTTTGATTTGTCCAAAGCTATGTCCATAGCTAAGGGAAATAATAGAGATATAGAAACATAAGTCTATCTGTCGCATAAAGAAACACATCAGCTAATCAGACTGGAAAGACCGTCCCTGTGTCTGTCATGTAATGCAGAGATATTACATATGAACTTTGAAGACAGCGTCAAAGTTAGATTAGGGAACCATCCCTCCTGCTGCTTTCACATCGAATGAGCACTCTGTGAAACCACCACACCAAGCTCCTTCAGCGGAGTTTTGGTGCAGGTTCATATGCGCGAGGAAGTGACACATGGTTTATAAGATACACACCTTAGTGGGTGTGATTGTGCAGGTGTATGTGCCAGCCATTTTTCTAAAACAGAAGACTCAAGAGATACAAGTTTTATAAATCTGGGAAGGTAAAGCCAAAAAATGTTTGCACAACTTCACTGTTCTGAACTCTGCTTAACTTCACCACACACATAAAGCATTGTGGAAACTCCTAGTGGGAAAAGACCCTCAGGCCATTATTCTTTGCCAAAAGCTGGCTCCTAATCTCTAATCAGCCTGTATAATTATAAAACTGACATTTGATTTATGCAAATGCTAACCTTGCTGTCATTATGGTGATGATGATGGTGGTGTGTTTGTGTTATGTAGGTAGTGTGTGTGTGTGTGTGTGTGTGTGTGTGTGTGTGTGTGAATTTCCAAAGATCATTTGGAATCATAACACAATGGCTGAGATCAGATCAACATGCTCAGGACAAACCCAATGACATGACTGGAAATAATTGAAAGTTCCAAAATAGTTAATGTGTTATTCTCTGATTCAATGTGTGTGTGTATCAACTTTCTTAGTTTATACTATTTTGTCAATCTACTACTAATTCTACTTTAATAATACTATCTCTGAGTGTCTTTATTCAAAAGAGTTATTTCTTTTTGGGACTTCAAATGAGCATTCATTCTTAGAAAGGATTGTATTTTAAACTTCTGAAACATTTATACGATAAATCATCAGTAGATGTAAAATTACATCATCTGGTTATATTTATGTTCATGACTATAATGTGACTTTTTTCATTTCACATAGGTCTGTGCCGCTGTCAACCTCAACCTTTCCAAGTGACATTTTCATTTAGAATCTTATCATTTTATAATTATTACTTTTCAGAACTCCCAGGGAGCGAACAAAAGCTTCCTCTTTGTATTTCCATTGTTATGTTTCTTTGAAGGACAAATTAAATTTCAACCCCAGCCAAAATAAACTTTTAAACGGCAAAATAAATCTAGAATTATGTAAAAAAAAAAAAATCTAGGGAAAGCTTGACTCTGGATATCATAAGTTCAGGTGTATTTAAGATAATTTACTACCATGTTTTCTTTTCTTTGTGTGAGGCTGTGGCGCCATGTGCTCCCTTTGTAGTAGAAAAGGGAGGAAAGAACTAAGGTCTGAAAAACATTACTACAAAATGAGCTGAGGAAACTAGTTAGTATATCATTTTATCCTGTCCTGAGAACAAAGACACAAAGCTGGATTTTCTTTCCCTGCTACCTTCCAACCATTTCATATACGTACCCTTTACTTATTAACATCAATTGCGTGATGGTCTGGAGAAGGAGTCTATAGTCTGAATCTATATCATTAACTGCATTGATTCAATGTACTGATAATGCAAATTAACCACCCACTTGTTTTATGGGGATATTTACCTAATCTTCTCCCAAGTAGCATAAGTCTATAGAAGCAAAACAGACAATTGCTGGTATGCCGAATGAACCTCAGTGCTTTAAATTTATTAAAATTATGATTTGCTTTTCACATAAATGACTCTATAAGCTTACTTGGATCTATTTCTGCAAGTTGTCATATTATAGAACCATCCCCCACCCTCAGTTCATCATATTGCTAAAATAAATTGCCATCTTTCTTTGTTTTGGCTTCCCTTGTGTTTTCCTTTGATTTTTTTCCGTTCATTTCATCTATCCTCATGCTTGCTTCTGGAATCTTACCTTTCCTCCTGCTGAGTGTAAACACACCTTAAGGCGTGCTGCTGGTCAATTAAAGAAAGAAAGCAAAGTAAAGCCTAAAAGTAAAGAAGCCATTGAATCTTTACTTGAAGAATAATGGAAATGCTGTATCATAAACATATACTTGCACACCAAATATTCCTAACAGAGTCAGTAAGTGCATTGTGAAGGATTTTTGAAACAGTGCTTGAAAAATTATTCCTTAAGGGGACCTGCATGTTCCATAATTTGATATGATTTAGTCTATCCCAGCACTGCCACAGTGTTTACCTAGTATTGCTTTTGCTTTTAGATTGGTTCTTTGTTTTACTGAACACTAAAATTTTATTAATTTTATAATTTGTATTGCATTTTCAAAATCTTGTGTTTTTGGTTTTTGTTTCATTTTTTTCTTTAATTACTTTACCCATTTGATCCTATTCCCTAGTTCCTTTTTATAACTTTTCAGATTCTCAATTTTTAATTTGTTAAAAAAAAATAATATATATATATATTTGTGCAAACTAATCTAATGGGTTAACAAAAAGAAACTGCTGATACAATCCCAGAACTGTTATCTGTTATACTGACAAAATGTTCTGGGGATTCTTGTGTTAATATCATAATGTGATTGTGTTGATGTAGGTGCTATAACTAAGGTCTTCTGATGCAAGAATTATTTTAATGTTCAATATCCCAGGACATGTTGTGGTCAGTACAATAAAGAGCCCAAGAAATGAATTCTTATCTTGAAAATAGCAAAATAAAATGATGCTGTATTTCATATGTTGATATATTTTTATCTTTCTATCAAGATTTTTGGCAGTTTTGTTCTCAATATATAAATAGAGAATCATTATAAATAGAGAATCTGGAGCTAAAAGAGGGAAATGAGTTTTATAAAGGCAAGTGCTTGATAGCTTTTAAAGTTTGACTTAAACTTTAGGAGTCTTTATATCATATATATACCTGTCTCATTCTGCCCTATTTTGCTGTGTTTGGGGCTTACATGGCACAGAATTGCATAATAGTTTAAGGGACTAAGCACCAAGTCTATGAGATCACGTAGATTTGGGCTAATATTCCATTTCTTCCATTGTGTAATATTGATTAGGTAAATTACTCAATAATCTACCATTTTATTTTTTTTCAGTAAAGTGGAATATACGTTGCTAAGTCATTGTTGTCAAGTATAACAAAGAGATATATGACCTATAATAACACATTAAATGTTAGCTATAATTACCACCATTTTTACTGATGAAATTAAGAAGCAGAATCACTAAGTCAATTGCTTTTGGCTATAAATATGACATTTCACACATTCCTATTTTTTAATTGTTATATACATGGGTAGCATAAAACTGACAATAACACCATGCAATGAGTTTTCATTTGTGGTGCTAATATGCACTTTAAGTAAAGAACAATGTTTGACATTTCATGCTCCTTATCAAAGTGGATGCAATAACGCTTTCCTCCTGGGTGGAGGGGATTTTCTAGGAGTAAATAAATTAATATTTTAAATTCCATAATACAATGTTTGTCATATATTAGTCCTAGATGCAAGTTAGCTATTTTAATTATTACATCTATTCTTCATTCTTCACGGGATTGGCCTATGACTAGGACAACTATATAATTTTGTCAAAACTGAGACATAAGTTAAAGTGAAAGAGACATTTCTGAATACTTACTTTGATAAATAAAGCATAGACACAGAACATCCAGGAAAAATCAGGCTGTATAGTTAAGCTAGTCATACTGAAATATGCTTGTGAGTTTTCTTTCAACATTGGATGTACTTAACCGATTAAGTTTCTTAATTTTTTAGGTTTTTTTTCTTTTTCATCACAAGTAGTTAGTCATCACATTTAGTTTGATTCTGGCAGCTAGGATTAACACAACTGCTTTAGGCAGTCTCTATTCATTTCTTGTGGGTAGGTGGTGTTAGATAAAATCTAATTTGTCCTGAGGGCCCCCGCAGATGAAATTTAGTTAGTTTTATGACATAAAATTCAATTTATTGCTGCTATTATTCAGTATGTAGGTACACTCACATGGAGACTAAGTCTGTAAACCAGGTTCATATCACTGAATAAATGATATTCATAGTTATCTCTATTTTTCTATAAGCAAGACAACTTCTGTCTTAGACATTCCATGTTTCTGTGGTTAAATTATAACATGTTTAAATCATATGATATGTGGAGATAGCATGAGAGAAGTAGAAACCATTCTGTGGGTGCCATGTAATATATTTTATGTATTTGTTCATATACTGCATGCACTTTGTTCTGGCTGCACTCTTGTCTCCCCACTCATTTTACAGTGATACATTTCTTCTTCACCTTTGCCTTTTCCACCATGACAGGCTATCACTAATTGCAACTGTAGCTCCAAATTTCAAAGGTTTGCTAAAAGCAATTCACATCACAAAACTGATCAAGGTGCAATTGGAGGAGCAGTTCCACTGTGAATGATATAGAATAAGGAACATAGTACAGCGATTAGATTTCATGCAATTCTAACTAGTTAATCTATGTAACCCTGTTACACTTGCATCTTGTGATTGGTCTAAGGTCGACAAGGACATTAGTTAGGTAGTGCAGATAAACATAAAGCAGGGTAGACTAAAGAATAATGGGACCCTTGAGGGAACTGGGACCATGTCTGCCTCTCACTGCCTCCAGTATCAATGACACAGGTGATCTGCAGGGTAAGCTAGCACTTTAAAAATATGCCTAGCCCAGGATTCTGTGGAGTTGAAGGAAAAGATCTAATAATCTTGACTGCTGTCCTCACTGACAAGATAAGTGAGAACATCTCCAGTTACAACAGTGAGGGGTAGCAGGGCCTTCCTTGCAAAGGCTTAGACCATAAAAATGTTTGCTCCTTCACTTAAGTCTTGCAAATTTTGTACAAATTTTTCTTGTGGCCTATTCTGACCCAGAAAAAAGAATTCTGGGTAATGTTGTTCTAGCTAAGCTAGTTTGGCATACTATATAACCACTATGAAAGTTTTAGTAAGTTTTGCATGGCTAAATGTAAACTAAAAAGTGCTCAACTACTTACATGTCTCTGTTATTTTTTCCTCCCTTTAGGAGACAGAATCTTGCTGTATCACCCAGGCTGAAGTACAGTGGTACAATTATAGTTCATTGCAGGTTTGAACTCCTGGGCTCGAGCAATTCTCCCACCTCAGTCTCCTGAGTAGCTGGGACTATAGGCGCATACCACTCTGGGCAATTTGTAAATTTTTTGTAGAGACAGAAGTCCCACTATGTTGCCTAGGCTTGTCTAGAACTCCTGGCTTCAAGAAATCCTCCTGCCTTGACCTCCCAAAGTACTGAGATTTCAGGCATGAACCACTATCGTTCAGGCTTCAGAGGCCCTCCTGCAGTGTGGTATTTTGTGGCTGACCTCAGTGATTTGCTTAGTGTTTAAGAATTACATTCTGCCAAGGTTTAGTAGTGTCAGAGCAAGACCACCATATAATTTCAACACACCATTTCCCCCTCCTTTACTTTAACAGTAATATATAAGCCAAAATGGTAAAGGAGTTATTTGGGTCATTATTATGTTCGGAAATCATAATGTGATCCATTGATCACATTATGATTAAGATATGCTGACACTTGAGATTAGCCCAGATTTAAACCATGGCTTGCCTTCCTACCAATTATATGCTATGGGATAGCTTATTCAGCCTCTCTATTTCAGCATTAGGTATTTAAAACATACAAAATGCTTAGATCACTGCTAGGCTTAATAAATCTTAGCTAATATAATTACACTAGAAATCCACTCTAAAAATATTTAGTTGTATAATACTCACCAAAGTCCTCATGATTAGTAAAATGAATATGACTTATCTTTTTAAGATAGTCTAATCTTAAAAAAAAAAAAAACAGGTATGGATCTTGTTTCCATACCATACCTTATAATTTCTTTACCTATAAGAAAATTATTTTCTGAACTGATTTTATTAAAGAGTCTGGCTTTGCTCATGTGCTTTAACCTGCATGCCCATGACAACAATTGAGGTGTTCATGATCCTCTTCTTTTCCTTTATTTTATGGATTTGGACAAGTGGGTTTGGCCTCGAGAAGTTGAAAGGGGCTAGTGCATTTATTACTAGTTGCTTAAGGTTTTAACAAATCACATCTCCTGGCTGGGCTTGGTGGCTCATGTCTGTAATCCCAGCACTTTGGGGGACCAAGGTGGGAAAATCAGTTGACAGCAGAAGTTCAAAAACAGCCCGGGTAACATAGGAAGATCTCATTGCTACAAAAAAATCATATAATTAGCCAGATGTAGTGGCATGTGCCTGTGGTCCCAGTTACTCAGGAGGCTTAGGCAGAAGGATCACCTGAAACTGGAAGGTCGAGTCTGTGGTGACCCATGATCTTACCACTGCACTCCAGTCTGGGCAACAGAGTGAGATCCAAACTCAAAAGCAAACAAATGAACAAACAAAACAGAAAAGAAAAACTAAAAAAGACCTATCTTCTTGACTGGGCATGGTGGCTTACACCTGTAATCCCAGTGCTTTAGGAGTCCTATGTGGAAGAATTGCTTGAGACCAGGAGTTTGAAACCACATAGCAAGACTTCATTTCTTTTTTTTTTTTCTTTGAGTTGGAGTCTCACTCTGTTGCCCAGACTGGAGTACAGTGGCCGCTCCCAGTCACCGCAGCCTCGACCGGCTGGGCTCTGACGATCCTTCCGCCTCAGCCTTCCAAGTAGATGGAACTACAGGCGCGCACTACCGTGTCCAGCTAATTTTGGATTTATTGTAGAGATGAGGTCTCACCAAGTTGCCCAGGCGGGTCTCGAACCCGCGAGCTCAGGCAATTCACTCACCTCAGCCTCCCAAGGCGCGGGATTACAGGCTGAGCCACAGCTAGACTTCATTTCTTAAAAGAAAAAAAAAATTAATTAGCAGGGTGTGGTTGTGCGCCCCTGAAGTTCTAGTTACCCAGGAGGCTAAGGTGGGAGGATCCCTTGAACCCAAGAGTTCAAGGTGACAGGGAGCTCTGATCATGCCACTGACTGCGCTCCAGAAAAAGAAAACAAAAAAACACATCTTCTTCCTCTTTGATTTTCTTTTTTAGTTGTGTTTAATGCAAACATGCTCATATATAGACTCTTTTTCCATTGAGTCTAGGAACCACCAATAGCTCCTAAGTGTTGATTTTTGATGTGTGAATAGAGCCGGCTTGAATCCCAATCTAGGGAGCACTACTCTGTACTCACACTTTAAAGTGTACCCACACTTTATTGATATGTGTTAACGAGATGTGGCTAGAAAACTAGACAGCTGTCTTTCTGAGCTTTCAAAGGAGCAGATTGAAACTTGGAGCCAAGTTTGTCCATATTTGACCATTTTCACCTTGTGAAGTTGTGATGGAATTTACCACCATGCATTAGGTGGAAAATATGAGTAATTGCATTTGCTTCAGTGAGTAAAATATGTTTTATTATTATTCTTAAAGTTGGGGAAATTTATGTTTTCTAGCTTTGTTGTACATAGATCAAAGAAGAGACTCTCATTTAAGCCAGATTTCACGATATACTAAATGAGCTATTTTTGCTGAGATTATGAGGTAACCAAAACTCTTTTTAGTTTAATTTTACTTTTAACTGGATTCAGATTGCTTTAACTGAAGAGTCAAAGGGCCTGACCTCTAATTCATTAACATAATCAGAAGCATATGCAAGCTACTGGCTGCCAATCTGTTTTCAAGTCAGTGACTACGGGGTACACACAGCAGTCTTAGATGTTCTCCTCAGTGACATTCTAGGGGTATTCTTAGGTGCATAAGCAGAAAAAAAGCCAGGGAGTGAAACAAAGAGAAAGGAAGAAATGCCGTAGTGTAAACCAGAGTTTGCATACAAACTGGAATCTAACTTTGTATAAAGTTTAAGTCAGTTGTTTCTGTAGGTGGAGAAATTATAGAAATAGTTCCCTCCTCTCTCCCTTACAAATGTTCATCCCTTGGTTTCATTTCTTCTATAATTTCCAAAAATCCAGTGGCAGGTGATCATAATAGTTCAAGAGAGAAGCTCTCTTGCAGATTATTAGTTCTCCAAGCAAGCTAACTTTGAGTAAGAATTTAAACAGGAGAGGGGAGCATATAGGCTTCAAACACACCTCCTGACATACATATAGAGGTTAGAAGAGCAGGAAGAAAATCCTTCGTTAAGATGAAACAAGAGTGCATTAAAGTGGGTGATGGCTCAACCCAGCTGTTCCTCAGAGACTCTGGGAGGCCTTTAGTGAAGGCACTCCTTCCCAGCTTACTTTTTTACTCCGTAAAACAGGTTCATTCTTATAGAGGGTAAAACAAGTATCCACCAAAACCTTAGAGAAATAAATTAGTTATTGTACAATGCTGACTTTTATTTTCTTTCTCTTTCATCTGGCAAAAGGAACCAAAATATAAGAGATATCATTACTGTTGCAAACACTGCAGACACTCAGAGACAGAGGAAGTTGAAACCACTGAATTTACAAGATAGTAGCTGCAAGCACTACCCTCTGGTAGAATGCTTTGTTCATCAATAGTATTCGATATTTACTGAAATGTCATAAAGAAGGGTAGTTTTCTTCTGTCTGTTTGGTTTTGACATCATAACTCCCTCTCCCTTTTATATAGCGACGTCCATATTGGTGATTTGCTCTGATTATTTTAGTGCCTTGTTGCCCTGCTCATATCTGTAATTACATAGACAGAGATTTGTTCCTGAAGATAAATTTCACTAGGATATTATGGTCACTTCTTATATTTTCACTGCTTTCTCTTCATTCCTTAATTCTTCAAATCATATTTCTACATTGTACATATAACTTATGTCTTTGTCTCATAGGTCAGAGATGAGAGAAAGAATGATATATTTGTGATCCAGAAACATCCTTTTATACTTAAAATGATCTGAGAGAATGATTCAATTACTTCACATATAAGTATTATTTGTGAGGATATTTTAATATCACCAAGAATCTTAATGCCAACATTTTTATTCCCAAATTGAGTCATATAGAGTTTCATTAGTTCACTCCTTGATACAGTAACTGGTCACTAGTACTTAATATTTTGAATGGACTGGTCAGATATTTTATATGAAGCCACTGTGATTGAACTAATGGCCTAGATTTGAAAAGCTGGTGCCAAATGTTGTATAATTAATTCTCAGTAACCAGTGTGCTACCCACTTCACAGTACATTTATCATTCCAGACCTGTCTCCCACTACTCATCACTTACTGCAAATTCACCTTTCTTTCCCACTACCCTTCTCAAGTGGACTTTCTCTAACACTTCCCCAAAAGTCTTAAATTGCTTGAGTTCTCAGTTTTTCTGAGAGCACTGATACTAGGTTGCTGCTTTAACTCCTACGTTATCCCATTGTCTGTCCTATTTTTGAGAGCCAGAATTATGGTTGGTAAAGGGAGGACTTCATAGTCAGAAGAAATTGGGTTCAAATCTCAGTCAGTGAGTATCTGTGTTGTCATAAATAAGCAGGCAGACCCTATAGGGACTCACTGTCCTTATCTATAAAATGAATGCAATACCTGCCTCTTAAGAAACTTATTTGTAGAATAGTAGATTTTCAATAAATATTTTTTCTTTGTACTGTCCCTATTTCTTTTGCCTCTCCAGTTCCTGACTTGATTGTTTTTTGCTTACTTCTTTAGTTCTTTGTCCATGAACATTATATCCTGCCATCATTAAGGCTCAGATGTGGCAAGCACACCCCTGTTCTTGCCACAGTTCCACAGCTAGCATTTTGGTGGATGTGACACTGAAAGTTGCAAAATGATTTTTCATTTTTATGTACTATTTGGGTTAATGTTCTCAATCTCTTTGGGTTGATCCGGCATTGAATGCATAGACATATGTATCTTTAAGCATTATTCCTATCCTCTAAAAAATCAAACTTTGCACTGACTCTTGATAGCCTTGTTTTCTATCATTGTGTCGTCTAACAGTTGGACAAAGAGTGTCTCCACTCTCATCCAGAATAGCTAGGGAGGAAAACAATTAGCCTTCAGTGTGAAAAAAGAAAAAAAGAGAAAGACTGTCTTCCACTTTGCTCTTCAAGGCTAGTATTCTTTACTGCTTTGTTATTCAAGATCCTTAGATCATCAGCATTATGTTCATGAGAGCTTGTTAAAAATGCAGAACTTCAGCCCCTACCTGGACCTGGTGAATCTGCACTTTTATAAGATCTCCAGGTCATGTCTATGCACAACAGATTTTGAGAGCTGCTTTACACCGTTGATTTAAAAATGTGAAAGTGATTTTTGAACTTGGAAATTTTCAGAAAAATAGAGGCAGTATTTAAATATCAGCCATAAACTAGGGAATGATGGGAAGAGGGGGAGTTGAAAATTGGTCTTACTTTTGAAACCTGCTATAAGGTAAATGATAAACTAATTGCCAATATAAGTGACAACTGCGACATCTGCTATCACAAAGGAAAGGGTAGGGTAGATTTTTCTGCTTTGTGCTGAATTGAAGCCATGAAAAATGTTGTTAGTAACCACCCTGATGTTATAAAGAAAAAATTACCAAGTGACATATTTCTAGATTAAAAGGAAATATTAAAACTGGCTTTCAATATTTAAAGCTTACTTAACTAGTAACGCTTGCCTGACACTGACTCATGTCATTTTGTTTCATTCTTCTTTTGATCCATGCAAATAGTTACAAGATTTAAAATATATTATCATGTCACCTTTTTGAATAGATTTGATGAAAGATTTTTTTAATACTGGGTGTTGAACCCTATGGCCAAGGCTTCATGAGACGGTTGCGATAAAGCAGTGAATCTAGGCAAGAAGAAAGACATATTTTCCTTTTTTGAAATAATGAAAATGCATTATTTATACCTACTATTTCACTATTGTGTTCACTGATAATTAATGAGAAGTCTTGCGACCACTTTTTTGAGGTTTTCCCTGCACGTAGGGGTTGTCTATCAAAATTTCATGTACAGGATCAAAATATGGCAAACCACTAGTGTTGTTTCGCCTTTGATTGTAAAGATGCAAAGTGTATCAAGAGAAGTACTAACATAAAATAAAATTAGTCTTGTTTGGCTTTATTTTTAAATGTACTCAGGTTATTTTTATTTTTATTTTTTTGCTTCACATTTCAAGAACTAGGTTCCTTTCCCATATTTGGTATGTAGTACATCTTTTTTCTCTGAGTTAATTCTCCAAGTCTGGTCTGTCAGCCAGTATAAACAACACTTGATGAATGAGACTCAAGGTGTTTAGTCACCTGAAGCAGCTGTTTGAAGTAACTCTACACACAGCCTGAGGCCTGTGTTTTCACAGCTGTGAGAACTCTTCAAAAGCTTTCCCTCTTGGCCTAGCTCTTTGCTGTGGCTTTAAACTCTTAGCGCAAAATCTGGACTATTTCAAAAGAGCAGAATGAAACTAGAGACAGTAATTTTGCATGATTTCGAGCCAAAAATGGCCTAAAATAAATAAATGAAGTACATTTGAAAGTGCTTTACCTAGGTGGGCTATATATCTGAGAATTGTTCTCCTTCCTACGTATCCACATATTCTCTTAAAAGGGAGATGTGTGGCTGAAACACTATGCTCTGTTTATATGGCAGTATTTTCATTTTCTGTTCTGATTCTATGACACCAAGGCTAAAATCTTATGAGCTTGGAACTATATGTACCTGAATTAAGCTCAGGGAATTGCTAGATGTTTGATAGAGTTCCAGGCTCATAAATCGACCTAAGGTGATTAAAAATGGCATTCTTTGCCAACCTGCTTAGGTGATTCAGTCTTTTGAAGTTCCTCTGATGTCTTCTATTGGCCTGGCAGGCTTAACTCATGGAGCAAACTTAATGTGACCACTATATTTGTTATAAGACTTCAGACTTGCTTGGGCTTATTTCAACAACAGCTGTTTTTCTTCCTTTTATATGTAATAAAAAGGACATAGTTCCTTCTCACAAAGAATTACACACTTCCTTACTAGAAATATGTAGGGACCCGTGTTTTGTTCAGTGTGGCAATCATGTTTTTTATTTGTTTTAATTCAGAAATTGTATTTGTGAACTTGGAAAGTGACTATTTCCATTTTGGAGCTATTTGACACCATGTCAGGTAAAGTTCACTTGACTTTTATAAAATTTTCATGTGATTCATAAAAATTATTATTCCAACTAGTATCCTTTGTTTAATTAAACAGAGTCACATGTACAGTTTATTCAGCTACAAATATGTATTGTGTCTGGTCAGTGCCAATAACGAGGTTAATTGCTGAGAATATGGAAGTAAAATAGACATGGTCCTTGCCACTACATGGCTTAATATCTAATTGGGAAAACATGCATTAAATAAGTGACAAAACAAATAATGAATGTCTTAAAATCAAGGAAAGTACAACAAAGGAAAGGACAAGATACACTGAAGGCAAATAGTCCTTAACTTCATCTGTCCTACTTTATCTGAAGCCTTTGATTTTAAGATAGTGTTAAAATCAACAGAGTTAATAAATTTTTATGACATCATCTTTGTACATTGGTTATCAGAAGAAAATCTAGTTTTCATCATGACAATTTTCATGTTGTCACATAGAGTACTTTGGCTCTTATGTGTTTGTTAATCATGTTAAAATTTAAATTCATTATTATTATTCTCAAATATCTTTATAATATTTAGAGTCCTATCCACAGCATTTCGGTGCTATGAGATTTATGCTATTTTATTTAGCCATGGCTCCTGCTCTGAATACATTCCTAAACAAAGGTAGAGATGTTAAACTCATCCATTCATATTATGTATTCATTCATCACACAATTGTTGCTACCTACTATATGCCATATTTGTTTCTCGGAATACAAAAAATGAATGAATTACAGCTCTTGTATTTGTGAGTTAACAATAATTTCAAGGAAATTGATAAACTCTGAAGTTTTGGTGGCCTACCAGGAAAGGGCACAGTAGAACCCGAGGGCTACATTCTGGTTTTGCGAACTAAAATTGGTTTCTTTTATAAATGATTGAAAAAAATTAAAACAAGCATACTGTTTCATGAGACATGAAAATTATATAAGCCTCAGATTTCAATGCCATAATAGGATTTTATTGGCACACAGCCACATCCATTCATTTAACATTGTCATTAGCTGCAGTAGCAGAGATGAGTAGCCACACCAGAGGTCATAGGACCCACATAGCTGAAAATATTTACAATCCAGCCCTTTGTAAAAAAAAGTTTGCTAACTCCTGTCCTAACATAATAGGAATTTATTTCTTATCTATGAATCAGTTGTTCCTATCCATAAGTGCTCCTCCTCAAAATAGTGATTCAGGGACCTAGAGTCCTTCCACTTCTGGTTTCTAGTAGTCATTCTCGTCATGTTGTACAGTTATCATGCTTATCTGCAACAGGCTATAGGGAAAAGAACATAGAAAAAAAATGCATAAGCAGTTTTTTTTGAACCAGGCCTGGAAATGGTATACGTTGATTCAGCTCACAATATTTTAGCTGGAACTCAAACCTGCAGCCACACTTAATTGTAGGTGAAACTGGGAAATACAGTTCTGCTATATGACAAGGAATAAGAAGAAAAAGATGAAGCGGTGAGCTACCAGCCTCTGCTATAAGCTTTCTCCCAAAGTTCTTAACAATTTTTAGCAAATATATAAAAATACAATTATATTATGCTGGTGATTTAATTAGTAAAGTTATGTTACAAGTAGATTAGAAGCAGGGAAAGATAATTATTTAAAGATTTCTAAGAATGGTAAACTCAAGAAATTTGCTACAAAGATAGACTATTATGTAAAAAATTGCAGTATTATAAATTCCACTACAGAAGTTTATATAGAGTGCTAATAAAACTTAGAAATGCTAATTGGAACATACAACTTTGTATGGGTACATCAGGGAAGTATTTATAGAAGGTATGTCATTTTTAGGCTGAAAATAATAATTTCTGTTAATAGTGAACCCATAGTATGTTTAAAGAATAACAGGATGTTTTCATGTATTAAACACTTAATCAATCACCACAAATTGAGGTAGTTTTTTTCCTCCATTTTATCAATGAAGATATTAAAATAGATTAAACTTTTTTAAGTTCACATTTCTAGGAATTTGGGATTTTAAGTCATATCTTTTAAAATTCAAACATATGCCCTTGACTACTCTATTCCTGTGGGTACAGGAAGACAAATAGAAAAGAGTCACACTTGGAGAAGGTAATATATATGCAAATGATAGAATTTGATAAACGGCAAACATGGGACAGTAGATAATCCCAGGTGATTGGGATATGTGAAATACATGGGAGAGAAGTTAAATGATGAGGTTATAAAAGGCTTGTTGGACTTTAGTTCTGAAGATCCAGGAAACCTTTTTTTATGTAGGAAGAGTGTCATGATCAACTTTGGAATTCAGACAAATAACTTAGTTATTCAAGTGAAGAACATATTTGACTGGAGAAATGACAGTATTTTTGAAGAGGCAGATAACAAAGCATTTTTGACAGGGGCAAATTTTCTAAAAAAAAAAATCATCAATGATACAAAGTTGATTAGAATTTCCCCAATCAACAAACATTTTAATGTATTTCATATAAGAATTAAAATAACAAGGTAGTATGAGCTTTTGGAAGTCACCTCATGGTTTTTTGTTGTTGTTTTGTTTTTTAATTAGTATGCGATGGATTTACTTAGATTAACAAACTTACCATGGACAAACTTGTAAAGTTGCTCTGATTCACAGAACACTTAAGGAAGACTAGGATCTTCATTATTTTCTTAGGTGGAACTTTTATGGAACTGAAAACAGCAAAACGAAACCCCTCATGGACATTAATGCAAACATTACCTGGCATTTGTACAAAAATTTTATGAGCTCTTTCTCACCATAAAAGGCAGTGTTTTTTTATTACTCAATTTAATTAAAACTTGTTCCAGAGACCACCTATACAACAACCAATTCTTAGTTTCACAATTCTAACAGAAATCCTTAGATCCTTATTCTCCTTCCCAGGCTTGTGGTACAGATTGTTGGTCTTCTTGAAGATATTGTGTCTGTACATCCAAATGTTTTTATCTGGTCAGTTAATATGTTGGCTCACTGGCTTCATGTTCATAAGACCTGGTGTTTTCCTTGTGCAATTGATTAACTTACATGCACATGATTTTAAATAGAGCTTGAATTTTACCTTTGCTATATTTTTCAAGCATAAACACACTTTACATATTAAATCTATAATATCAAATATGAATTAGTTTTACTCTAAAGCTATTCTATGGCAAAAGTATGTGTATGGCAAAAGTATGTGTAAGGTATGTGTATGTTTTCTAAGCAGCACATAGTTGTATTTTCTACTTTCTCATGCTACCATCAGAACCATGTTTTCTCTTAAAATGGTCTCTTATGAGCAGGGAATTTCCTAAGACCTATTTTTGTTCCTGCCATTGCCATTGATCAACCTTATGTCTAATATATGATAATCAAGCAGTAAATTTTAGCTAATATTATTCTGAGCATTACTAATGTCTACTTTATATCATGCTGGTTTGAATGAGGATGATGGTATGAGGATGAGGAAGATGACTGCCCCCATTTCTATTGACACTATAGAAATCCATGCCAATATTGGCAATATTTATGTGTTTATGTATGTACATGAGTATATCAACACACATATGTATATTGGGTGTAAATCTATACACCTATCTATGTGTATGTATACAGTGGAATTCTCTAATAAGCATTAATGTTAATGTTAATTCTCAAATAAGCATATTATGTTAATATAATAAAAATGGTTACCAAATCATTACCATTTGTCTTAGGTCAGGTTTTCAAAGAAACAATTTGAGGCAAACATTTGGATGCAGAAAGAATCTATAAAGTTTCTTCTTTATATAAACACCTTAGAAAAAGTATAGAAAACAGGATTGAGTAAAAGGAGTTAAATTATGATGGTGTCATAACAGAGGCCTTGATAGATCCCACAAAGAAGTCAGAAGTTCAGAAGGTCTTGCAGACTTATCCCAAATTCAGGCAACGGAGCTGAACTTTTTTAATTCCCTTATTGTTATAGCCAATGAATGTGGCCTTATCCCCAAGGAGGGATGTCAACCTTGATTGAGGCTGTTTAATTTAGGATAATCCAGAAAGAAGAGTTAGCTATGGACTATCAGAAGACAATACTCCTAGGCTCTGAGAGAATAAGTTCTTCAATTTTTAAGCATTTATCTGTGTCTTACATCACAAAATCCACTACAGTGCACCCTTTGTATCACTCAAACCGACTTGGTCCTTGTAGTAAGTTTATCTCAACTGGAACTAGCTCTGTCAGAATTCTAGTTGGTCACTTTTCTTTTTGAAATGTACACACACACACACACACACACACACACACACACAGACACACAGACACACATATACAGACGCACAAGGTAAGTGAAATAAAATACAGTCCTCATGAATGCAGTTGTTTCAGGGCTACAATGATACTGTTACTCCCCTCAACTACTTATTCTAGATTTTACTCACTCTGGCCAGCATCTCTGCTGGTCTTGATGACTTATCTATTGGAGTGACCAGGACTCTCACTTTGACTAGTGTGAACCCTTAATAATCACACACTTATCAGGCCAAGGTTGCTGCCCTGGTCAAAACAAATGACCCAGTTGGTCACTACATATGACACATATGCTTCCTTGACTCCACTTAGCAACACAATCTCTACCTCTTCCTGATGATGAGTCAACTACCTCAGCCAGATTTGTGACTCCTTTACTTATTTCCTGATTTTTTGGCAAAAGGACCCAAAGGTAACTGGATGGCAGTAATAGACTGAAGTGTAATGGGACTATTTCTTTATTCCCTGGTAGTAACATTCTTATTTTGAGAAACAGAACCTCTTTTCTTTTTCTTTACTTTAATAACTTTATGGGGCATACATAGTTTTTGGTCTGGGCTTTATGTGTCCCCTCCATTCCCATTTGTGCACATTGTACTTGATAGGTGATTTTCTATCCCTCTACCCCTTTCCTCCCTTTCCCTTCTGAGTCTCCAGTGTCCATTATATCATTATTTATGTCTTTACATATCCTTAGTTTAGTTCCCACTTATTAGTGAGAGCATGTGGTGTTTGATTTTCTATTCCTGAATTAGTTCACTTAGGATGATGTTCTCCAATTTCATCCAAGTTGCAGCAAAAGACATTCCAATTTTTTAATAGCTGAATAGTATTCCATAGTGTATGTTTACCCCATTTTCATTATCCACTGATAAGTTGATGGGCATTTAGGTTGATTTCATATCTTTGTAATTATGAATTGTGCCATGATGAACATGCAGGCGCAGGTGTCTTTTTTATGTAATGACCTCTGTTCTTTAGGGGAGATACCTAGTAATGAGATTGCTGGATCAATGGTAGGTCTACTTAGTACTTTCAGAAATCTCCATACCGATTTCCGTAGAGGTTGTTCTAATTTACAGTCCCACAAACAGTGTATAAGCTTTCCTTTTTCTCCACATCTGCACCAACATCTATTATTGTTTTGTTTTTTTAATGATATCCATTCTGACTGATGTAAGGTAATATACCAAGAAACAAAACTTTCAAATCCTCAAATATCAGTTACATGAAAAGTATACACAAATTTTTCCAGATGGGTTACTGGATGTGATGACAGGTGAAATCACTTGTACTTTTTCTGGTTTTCATGAATTAAAGGCGTTAGGGCTAGAGCAATGGTCCCCAACCTTTTGGGTGCGGGGACCAATTTCGTGGAAGACAATTTTTCCACAGACTAGGGGTGGGGAGATAGTTTGGGGATGATTCAAGCACATTACACTTATTGTGCATTTTATTACATTGCAATATATTAATTAATAGTATTCAAATTAATGAAATGATTATACAACTCACCATAATGAAGAATCAGTGGGATCCCTGTGCTTGTTTTCCTGCAACTAGAAAAACCCTGCTTTACAAAGATAGAATGTTGAAAATGGAAGCAGACATTTCAGTGCTTTTGTGGCAATCTCAGGATATTCTACCTTGACTTTAATTCAGAATAATGGAGATTTGGGTTTGTCTCAGACATACTTTTAAGGCCACCATCATTTGCAATCTCAAGCCATTGATCCTCTTCTAGCACAAAGTTGATTTACTTGGCTTATTCACAAATGGGTCATGGATCCATTCCTTCCCAGTTTGGAGGTCATTTGTGATTGGGAAGTAATGCTCAAAACTCTTCTGAAAGCTAAGATAAGTGATCATGCACCAACTGGGAGAAAGAAGGCCCTGACTCAGTCTTTTTCAAAACCTCTGCTAATGTTTAAAACATGTCAAAAATCCCAATGTTCACTTGTCACCCCATAATTCCAGCTTGGTTTTGAATGTAGCCACTTTATCTGCTGACTTGACTTGGCAGTTGTTGTTCTCCCCTGAACTGTCAGATTGAGTTTGTTGAGAAGGTTGAAAATGTCACACAAGAAGACAAGTTTTACAACCCATTCTGTGTCAATGAAATATGCTGCCAGTGGTGACTGTTTTTCTAAAAGAAATCTCTGAAGTGATATTTATAACTCAAAAACTCTGGCCAGTGATCTACCTTTAGAAAGCCATCTCATTTCTATGTATAAGAGAAGACGTGTGTGCTCTGTACCCATTACCTCACAGAGCTGCATGACCAGATGTGAATTAAGGGGATGTACATGAATAAGGTTGATCATTTAATTACGTCCTGAAAAATGTTGTTAAGTTCTGGTGGCATTTTTTGGCTAGCCATCATCTCCCTATGGATGACTCAGTGTGTAGACTTACATTCAGAAGTGACCACTTTGACCCAAGTAGTGAAAGCAGAAAGCCGTTCAGTCATGGCAGCTGCTCTGTCCATGCAAATATTGACACAAAATGGTCAGTTGTGTTTTCTTGATATATAATCATTCAAAGATTTGAATATTTCTGTAGTTTTGGTATTGGTTGGCAACAAACATGCATATAACATATCCTCATGCACATTTTCCCAAACAATATATCACACAAAAATGAGCATTGTTGCCTTGTCATCAACACTGGTAGACTCATCAATCTAGACTATTTACCGTGACTCAATAATCTTCTCTAACATTTGTACCTCAATATCCTCTACTATTTCATCAACTCATCTAGTTATGGTGCTAGATGAAAGAGGAGTATATGCCACCTTTTGAACTGCAGCATCACCTAAAAGTTCATGACAAATGTCATTAGAAGCAGGCAGGATCAACTCTTTACCAATATAAAAGGGTTTCTTAGCTTTAACAATGCAGTTAGCCACTAAGAATGATGCTCTTTAATACTTGCTTCTGTTCTTCGTGTTTACTTCATTCTTCTTTTGAAAAACTCCAAAGTCTTATCTTTTAATGCAGGGTGCTTGGTCTCCATGTGGTAAAGTAGTTTTAAATGTTTCATGGCTTCATTGAATAGCTGGTCACCACATGCATACAAAGCAGGCTTGGAGAATGTACATAACCTGTTGCAATGAACCCATAATTTAAGTAGATTGTTGGTATTTTCTTTTAAATGCAGCCTTCTTTCTGTTGGCATTCTTACAGTCTTCTGCTGTCTCATAATTGGGTCTTTACCCCTTCTCAAAGAAGCTCTCATGATATTTGTTTTTTTACACATTTTGAGTAGGATTAGTTTGTGGGCTTACCAAAACTATAATGAAGCAAAGTAAGGCATGGATGGAATGGTGAATAAAGTAATGGGCTGGCCACACACAGACTAAAATAGGTGACAGATTCTGACTTAAAGTCTGCCACCAGATGCATCTGCACAATTGAAGAACATCAACTTGCCACTCACTGATAGGGTTTTGATATGAGTCTGCAAGCAACTGATTTTTTATGGTCTCTGTGTAGTCAAACTTCACTCCTAATGTTAATCTGTATTTATAGTCACTCACTAGCACTAGCATCACTACCACAGCTCCACTCTGACCACAGGCATTAGATTATCATAAGGACCATGCAACCTAGATCCCTTGCATGTGGAGTTCAAAATAGGGTTCACACTCCTAAGAGAACCTAATATTGCCAATGATCTGACAGGATGGAGCTCAAGCAGTAATGCAAGCAATAGGGTATAGTTGTAACTACAGATGAAGCTACACTTGCTGACCTACCACTTACCTCCTGCTATGCAGTCTGGTTTCTAACAGGCCATGGACCAGTTGAGGCCCTTGGGATAGAACACCAAATAATGCTAGGATATATACTGCATCCTTGAGTGTTATTCCCCATCCTTTCACATTATTATGCCCAAACTGGTCTTCATCTGTACCTTCAGTGGCTGTTTCATTATTCTTAGAAGCAGTTTCAGAGTTTTACAGTAAGCGATTGGACTGGCTAGCCCCCTGACCTCGGTTTATTGTAATGTTATATGGGATCTTGTGTCTGTGGATCTCCTATTTTGAAAGTCCTTAGTAGGTTCCAGCAGAAAAGGCAAGTCATACCCAAAAGAAGCATTTTTTAAGACCGAAGGACTTACTGCTCCTACTAAGGAAAACAGGAAGCTTCTTCCAACTACTAAATGTGTATACTCATATTAGACATTCAGAGTCTGGAAATATGATCACCAGATGCATCTATTTTCCCAAAAGACCTACAGTGAACTGGACCTGGACCAGGTTTCCATTTATTATCTGCCTTCCATATACACTTATTTAAGCAGGTCTTTAGATTTCAACAACAAGTGAGACCCTTTGTCAAGCAATTCCTAAAAAGATTGATAGTCCTCTTTCACAAGTGTCCAGAGAGCTGGGAATACATCCTGAGTACCCATATGTTGTCTTGCAAAACAGAAGTGTCTACATTATTTTTCAAGCAAAGGTGTTAGCACTAGATTTTAGGAAGGCAGGAGTATCCACTTCTGCTTATCCAGGGTTTCACAGGACTGGAAATTAAATTATTAAGTACATCCATCCACATGTCCAAACGTCAAGTCTTGGGGCCCTCCTCTTTTTCAATGAGAGTTCTGACTTTGGTGTGTCAGACTTACAGGCATTTAGAATTCGAACTTCTCTAGTGTTCTGTTGCCCTAAGAATTAAGTCCTGCATGTGATATTCAACTTTTGCTTTATTCTGGCTGCATGAGATCAGAACCTCTTAAAACACAGCTGAGATGGCCCTCTGGTTTTTACAATTATTCTTATATTGGTGCTTAGTCACCCTCAGCCTGTTACTGTCTTTTCACAATGCATCAACAGCCCTCAACAATAATTTTCTAATTCTGAAGTCTTTATAACTGCTACATCTCCTTTTTCCTTTCTTTTCTTTTCTTTCTTTCTTTCCTTCCTTCCTTCTTTCTTTTATTTTCCTTTCCTTTTTTTTTTTTTTTTGAGGGAGAGAGGTTTCACTCTGTTCCCCAGGCTGAAATGTAGTGGAGAGATCACTTACTGCAGCCTCAAACTCCTGGGCTCAGGTGATCCTTCTGCCTTAGTTACTTGAGTAACTGGGACTACAGGTGAGCACCAACATACCTGGCTAATTTTTTTAATTGTGCAAAGACAAGACCTCACTATATTGCTTTGGCTGGTCTTGAACTCCTAGCCTCAAGCAGTCCTCCTGTCTTGGCATCCCCAAATGCTGGGATTACGGATGTGAACCAGAGCCACCACACCCAGCCTTAACTACTGTATCTTCTCTGAACCTCATTGAACCCACCAACGCATTTCCTTTAGTTTACATTTACATCTAGTGTAGTTTTGGTAAAAGTTTTAACACTTGTACTAAGCCACATGCCAGGGACCATCAGAACTCCACCATGGTCACTCATGGGGTCCTTCCTGCTAGTCTGATGGTTGGTGTTCCAGAACTAAATTCATTTGCAGAGTGTGTGTCCTTGGACCATCACTGTCTTAGGTCATGTTCATAGGAAACTGTTCCATGAAAGAGATTTCTGTGCAGAAAGTTTATTGGTAAGTGTCCTCAAAATCAACACAGTAGGGAATTAAGAAAGCAATGTTGAACAGAGAAAGAAGTTACACTATGAACCACTTTCTAAAAGCCTCCACCGATCCTAAAGGAAGTGTAAGAGCTGTGAGTTTCAACGAGAAAAAAATAAGGGGATCCCAAATAGAGATGAAAAACTGTGAGTCTTTGTAGCTCCCTCATGGCCCAATCATTGGTTGTGAGCTGCTTTTATGTATGCACTTGGATAAGACAGCCTCCTCACCTAAGGATGATTCTCAGAGCAGGACTCAGCTTTGAGCCATCAGTATCTCGGGAAGCAAGTGCAGTGAGGAGGCGGATGTGAGTGGTGTATCCCAAAATTCAGTAACCTAAAACATTTTTTTCTACTAAGTGTGGTCCAAACAAATCAAATCTTAAATTGCATTTAGTCTTTATAAAATAATTTGGGCAATCATTTTTACCTTAAGAAATGTTGCCTATGAGATTGATCGAAGAATTAAGTGAATAACCTATGCTGTTGCTCCACCAAAGAAATTAGTCATGAAAGTGTTTCCCTATAGACACAACGAGATAAAGAGGAGATAGAAAGGACTATCCCTTTTCATATTTACCAACTTCCATTCATATTTAGGAATCTACATATAAGAGCAAGATTATATGTTGTATGTCTTTGAGGGTCCAGTGTTTTAGTTTTTTTTAATCATTTTTCAAAATAGCAATAAAGGGATAGTGTCCACTATTCTGAATATGAAACATAAAATAATAATTCACATTTAATCTCTTCTCACCAAATTCTCTAGGCCCTTATCAACCATGGAGCTATAACATAAGAAAGATTACAGAAAAATGAAGACCAGCAGATAGTAAATAAGAAAATAAGTATAAAACATGATTGTATGATGATGGGTTCTACAATGAGAAAATAAAGTAGAGAAAAGATATAGTGGTGATTGGCAAGAAAATTTTAGACAGTGAGCATGGTTATCCAAAGCATTTCTGCATAGATCTGAAGGAGGTAATAGAGTAATCCATGTAGATATCAAGAATATATAAACCCAGGAAAAAAGAACAGCAACTGCAAAACTCCTTTGGTGTGTATTCAAGCAATGGTAAAGAGTTGGAAGGAGAAATGGATGCGAGGACATAGTTGTATGGTACTTTTTTTTTTTTTGGAGTTGGAGTCTCACTCCGTTGCCCAGGCTGGAGTGCAGTGGCACACTCAGGCCACTCTAGGTTTGACCTGTTGGGCTCAGGCGATTCTTCTGCCTCAGTCTTCCAAGTAACCAGAACTACAGGCACGTGCTACCACAGCCAGCAACTTTTTTTCATTTGTTGTGGAGATGAGATGTGGGCTAGTTGCCCAGGCTGGTCTCCAATCCCTGGGCTCTGACAATCCTCTCACCTCAGCCCCCCAAAGTGCTGGGATTGCAGACTTGAGTCATGGCACCTGGCCCTATATGGTCTTTTAAGCCATTGTAAGGACTTTGGCTTTTATTCTTAGTAAGGAAAAAAAATCATTTTGAGTAGAGAAATAATATGACCTGATTTTGTTATAAAAGGATAACTCTTGCTGTGCTGGGAATAGGAAGGTAAGGGCAGAAGTGGGAAGATCAGTTTGGAAGCTACTGCAATAATTCAGGCAGGAGATAATGGGGAGAATATGGAGAAGCTGTAGAATTTGTGAAAAGTTGTCAGATTGTGGATGTATAAGGAAGAAAAAGTGGTCTCAATCTTTGGTGGAGTGAAAGCCAAAAAGGGTCAGGAAAGACTCCAAAATCTTCTGAATTGAATAACTCAAAGGGTGGTGATGCCATTTTCTAAGACTGGGATGATTCTGCAAGGGAAAAGTTTGGTATTGAGGGAAGACTAGGAGCTCAGTTTTGGCATGTTACCCTTGAGATTGTTCTTAGATATGCAAATGGAGGGGACACATCAGTAGGGGGCATTAAACAGTTCTGTGGATGCAGGTGAACAAGAAACAGAACTAAAAAGAGTCAGACTAAAAAGAATTAGAAAAAAAAATCAGGAGAGTTTAATATCTTGAAAGACAGTTAAAAACAAAATTTTGAGAAGAGTATTTTTTTTCTTCTCACTGTAACATACAGGATATTTTTTAAATCATAAATTTAGACAATCAGTCTTGAGGAAGTAGATGACTAAATACCAGTAATCCAGTAAGCCAATAAATACTTTCTCAATATATGAGGTACAGATAAATAGAGACTACACAGTCCTTAGCTGCTAAGTTTGAGATGGTCCTATTTGTTCAGGCTTGTTGAGTGTTCAGGTTCCTAAAAGAATGTAAGAATATCATTTTATCAATAATATTCATCTATAAGAGGTGGCACTCCTTTTTCAATTTCTCTATAAAATGTTCACCTTGATATTTCCCTTCATACTGAAGCAACAGTGCAAGAAAATATATAAACCACAGAATCTCTATCACATAAAAGTTAACAAATATTTGAATTTTTAACATCTAGCATACAGAATAGATGATAGTATCTAGAACTTACGCTTTTCTTAAATAAGCAAATATTGTGCTCATTTTGTATTAAGCAATGCAGTGTCTCTCTAGCCCAGTGATGAATGTGGGCACCGTGGTGCACATCTCATTCCTCTCATTTTTTGCTTTCATGTTGTTAAACTAGAATGCCGTTAACATCTATTTCAAGTAATCTCCCCTCCCTGGTGATTGATGGTAGATACGACAATTATGATGCCAATGCTGGGGATAATTCTTCACAGATGTTGTCAAATTACAGGTTAAATGGGGAAAAGAGTTTCTTTCTTCCGGCCACCCACTCTTCATTCCCTTGAAATAGGTGCGTGGTGCTATGTATCCTGTGCAGTAGGTATGCCAATTCCCCAGCCTGTCGCTCATCTGGTGTAAATGACTTCCATTTGCTATTTCAAAGAATGACAGAATGTTATGTTCAGAGTGTTTTGCAGGTACCAAAAATGCAGAAATTCAGCCTTGAATTTTAACTGGCAAAGGGAAGTCCGTTGGGTCTGGCACAGTCATGCTGATTTTCCTCTGATTATAAATAACATTTGCCATTTCTAATTAAAAAAATAAAATGAAACAATGACTGTGATTTGCTTTATAATAATATGGGAGAAGAAAAATGGCTTTCAATTGATCATTGTTAAGGCTGGGTGATATATACGTTGTGTCTACTTCTTTCACTGTTTAACTTTTTATTAAA
This sequence comes from Cephalopachus bancanus, assembly GCA_027257055.1. Classification (NCBI taxonomy): domain Eukaryota; kingdom Metazoa; phylum Chordata; class Mammalia; order Primates; family Tarsiidae; genus Cephalopachus; species Cephalopachus bancanus. The sequence continues at coordinate 6,010,279 of JAPVLO010000031.1, read as the reverse complement.
AAAACATAGTAAAAAATAGAAAATAAAGTTTATGTTATTTTAACCCTTCATAAACCTACATGTTCTCATAGGGAGGAAATACAGAAATTCCACAGGTAATTCTTCTCTCAGTTATTGAAAATAATGAAGTCATGTTTTCTTGGTCATTCAGTTTGGACCAATGGATTATGGTACAGCATTCCTTGAGTTTTGTATTTGTTTTTCTAAGTGAGTTCATTGCAATTCTCAGCAGGGAAAGAAGGAAGGATTTGGGATAAGGGACAGAGCAAAGAAAAGGAAACTTGGGTTGCCAAGTAAACAAGTGAGGTTAGAAAAAATGGTTTGGGGATTTAGGTTTTAGCCTCACCCAACAGCTGACATATTGTAAGCCAAGAAAACCTGATCTAAGTTTAAGCTGAAATTTCTCCACCTGGATAAACCAGGGGTGATTACTTGAGCTATTCCCTTAGAGGTGTCAGGAAGCTCTATTAATAAATGTGGGCCCAGCATATAAAATTAAGGATGCTCCACCTCTCCCATTGGATCAAAAATAATGACAGGATTTTTTTGTTCTATGCATAATTTGTTTTAAATACAATCTACCTACTCTCTATATAAGTATTGCAAGTGCCATTTTTTTTCTCTCTTTGAACTGCAGGTCGTCAAATGTTCATCTCATGTAACCCAATATATCTTGGCAACATTTCATTAAAGGCATTCCACCAATATAGTGGCCTACTATTTTTTGCAAATCTCTGGAGAGAACATTGCCTTCCTTTACATTACTTACCAATCTCTCAAACTATAATATTCAGGAAATACTTCCAAGTGTCTAATTGAAATTCTTGCCACTATAATTTAATATCATTAACCTTGAATTTTCAAGGTATTTTCATCAATCTTATTTCATCATTCTTATTATTTTCTTAATGACTTGGATATAATTTTGCTTGTACTATCCTGAATGAGTTCAATTCATTGGGTTTCCAGGCAAGAAGCTGAAAAGAAAAGAGAAGAAAATGGAAATGGAAGAACTAGTGATACAAAACCTACCTAGTGACTTTACTATTCTCCGATGGAGTACAAATAAGCCTGGATTAGCTATCTCCAAAAGAATAAAATGTCAAGTTTGGCCAATACCTATATTCAAAGCAATACAATCCTAAGGTGAAGTATGGGAGTAGAGGTCCCCAAGCAGCTGTTAAACTGAATAATGATTCTGTTCAATTTGTCCTAGTAACTATGAGTACAAAGAAAGGATGAAAAGTTTTGTATGTGGTTATGGGGTTCAGAAAAGCTAAACAAAATTGTGGTACATCAGCTACAAACATGTCCTCAATTGTTCATTTTGCCTTGTCTTCACACCCTTTATATAATACGACTTTACAGTTTTTCTCATCAAACAAGTATAATCTGTCATTCCCACCCTTGAGTCTGGGTTGACCTGTGACTTGCTTTGGCTAATATAATGAAAATGTCTGTGATCTCTCTGGGACTTCAACCAGTGTGATGTAAGGAAACCTAGAGTAGTCTGTGTGAGTATTAGAGATAAATGGATGGAAGCTGAAGTGCCCGATCAATAGACAACCAACCCCAGGAACAGAGCCACAGGCCAACCATAACTGAGGGAGCCAGTAAAAACCAGCACAACTGACCAATTAAACCCAGCCTAAACTATAGACCCATAAAATTATAAATTACCATGTGTTGTTTTCAGTCACTAAATTTTAGAATGGCTTATAACACAGCAATGGATAACAGATACAAAGATGCTAGGATCACTGACAAAAACCTTGAGTTCAAGGTGAAACTCTTTTTCCAACAAGGATAGTATAGTGCCAATCAGGAAACATACACAGTCACATAAACTGGAAAATACCGACAAGGTAGAATAAATGGTTACAACTCCATAACTGTGTAGTTGACCTCAACTTTTGAAGTTGTTAGCCACTCTGTTCAGTTTAGTGTTACTGACAAATAGTAAACTTTCTTCTGTGTTCCTCACAGAGGAAGGAGCTGCTATCTGAATGATGTTGACTATTCTTTATGAATCAAATTAAAGATTGAGATTCTTAGGGTCCTAAGCATTAAGTGTCAGTAGTACTTTACATAACCCAAATCATTCCCAGATGTTTGTAAAGTTCATTAAGATAATGCAACACACCAAGAGAGAAAATAAATGCTAATGTACTATTCCTGAGAAAAATTGTGTATTTGTTACCTATGCCTATACCTGTATGAATAAAAATAGTTATTATTATTATTATTTTGGACAAAGCAGGATTTATTGAGGACGGAAAGGCTCTCAGAGTGGGAGGGGGCCTGAAGGGGCTGCCCATCTGGGGACTGTGGGCTCCCTACCTTCTCACCTGACTGGTGCAGTGGCCTGGCTAGGGAGAATAGTTCTTACTATGGATAAAATACATTGAAAAGTAGGAACCAAATATTCTGTTGTTCACTCTGAAAAGCCAGCATCTATCACAGTACCTGGCACCCAGCAGGCATTGAATAAGTACTTTCAGATTTACTGACTGACTGAACCAATGAGAAAGAGAAAGAGAAAGTTAACTGTTCATGCACTGACATATTCGTTCAAATATATTTCAAGTACTAGTTTCAGAGTTTACAGAAGCCAAGAAGATTAGGCAGCCAATGTGAACTCATTTAATGCTTTCAGTATCTAAATAAGGGACTGAAGATTGATTACCTACTATGAGTTCTAAGCTCTATACATGAATTATCTCATCTGATCCTTCCAATAACCAGTGTTATGGTATTATCTTTGTCTTCATTATATGGCAACAGCAACAACAACAACAAATGAGGGGACTGATAAAATGCCAGTTTAACTAAAGTTGACCAACACTACTCCTCTTCTGCCTACTCTTCCTCTTCCTCCTCCCCCTTCTCCTCCTTTTCTTCCTCCTTCTCCTTCCTCCTCCTCATTCTCCTCTTTCTCCTCCTTCTCCTCCTCCTTCTTTTTAAGACAATTCAGTTAATTCTAGTCCTTCCTAACTCAGATTTTTATAATGAGTAATTTTAGAGTGGATGTTTTTTGAGTCATCTTTTGAGGAAAAGGACAAGCATCTTGCTTCAGGTAGCCTTTATGCTGGTAGAAAATTAAGATTATATTTAATAACAGGCTAATAACATGAATTTAGGTAGAAAAAGTGGGTCACATACGGAGTGTTATGCAATGAAGCTGGTGTTCCTTTTGGATAAGATTTTAAGGAAAGGCCTCTCTAATATTGACATTTGCATAGAAACCTGAATTGTGTGACAATGGAGAAGAATTAAATATTATAAGTTAGCATGTAACCTAGGCAAAGTGGACAGCTTGATGCTGAGTAATCAATAAATACTTCACTCATGTGCAGGTTTAATTAACAAATTACATGTGTAATTACTACATCAAACATATCCACCTTCTGCACTCAAAAATAAAAATACTGTTAAACATCGATTTTAAACCACGAATCCACTAAAATAACAGGTTTTGAATATTAATATATTAGTTAAAGACAATGAAGTAAATTTTATCATCATTGAGAAGACAGATTAAGGTCTATCATTATATTCTCAAATTAGGAAGACTATTATTAGTTTTTAGTGTATAAACTCCAACACAGAAAATTTAGGAAGACAAAGATAAGAGGCTGGGTATAGTGGCTCAGGCCTATAATTCCAGCACTGTGGGAGGCTGAGGCAAGAGGATTGCTTAAGCCCAGAAGTTCAAGATCAACTTGGGCAACATAGCAAGATCTCATTTCTACAAAAATTCAAAAAATTAGCCAGTTGTGGTAGCATGTACCTGTAGCCCCAGCTACTCAGGAGGCTACAGTGGAAGGATTGCCAGAGCCCAAGAGGTCAAGACGGTGATGAGCTGTGATTATACCACTGTACTCCAGACTGGGAGACAGAGTGAGACCTAGAATCAAAAAAATGGTGGGGGGGGGGAGATACAAAAACCAAATCTGCAATTCAGCAGAGATTGGATGAAAGACACAGCATACTGACAATTAAAGTATAATAGGTATGGTCTCTCCAAAGAGACATTAGATACGTGGTGTCCTTGGAGAGAAAGAGAATCTCAAATAGTTAAGGTCAATAATAGTTTCATTTTTGACGTGAAGGTTAAGCTGACTAGATGAATTATTTGTCTAACTGAAGTAAAATTCACACAGTATAAAATTAGCTATTTAAAATGGACAATTCGTTGGCACCTAGTACATTCACAATGTGGTGCAATAGTCATCACTCTCTAGTTCTAAAGCATTTTCACCAACCACAAAGGAAACCTGGTACCCACTAAGCAGACACTTCTCATCCTACCCGTACCTTTAGCCTCCGATAATCACTAACCTGCTTTCTGTCTCTATGCATTTACCAATTCTGGATATTTCATGTAAATGGAAACCAATAATATGTGAACATTTTTGCTTGGCTTCTTTCACTTAGCATAATGCTTTTGAAGTTCATCCATGTCATAGTATTTGAATGCTTTTGAAGTTCATCCATGTCATCAGTATTTCTGCTTTTTATAGCCTAATAATCTCCAATATATGGTTATACCACATTTTGCTCAATCATTCATCCATTGGTGGACATGTGTGTTGGTTCAACATTTTGGCTATTGTCTAAACCCCTTCTGTGAACATTGGTGTACCAGTATATATTTGAATACCTGTTTTCAATTATTTGGGGTATATATCTCAGAGAAGAATTGCTTGCTCATATGGTCATTCTATGTTCTAAATGAATTACTGATGTAGAATAAGTTCATAAGGTGAGGCAGATTCAGAAAGAGCATTTTAGGTAGAAGAATAAATATGAAAAGACAACAAAATACCATTCTTGGGGACACACATTGTCAGACACAGCAAAAGCAAAGGGCAGGTGTAACGGAGAGGTAGAGAAGAATATTAGACAATAACACAGCTACTTGATCATGAAGGACATTATTATGCATTAATGAACTTTTACTTTGCCCTAGGGGGAACATTCATAATAAAAATTTCAACATCTAGATTCAGATCTTCCTAGTCCATGAGTTGATTCCAACAAAAAAAAGGTGGCCTATATCAGCATACAAGTGTCTAGATTTATTTATGTTTCAAAGGTCATATGTAAATATTTAACTATTATCTGTAGAGGAAATCAAATGGCAACCAGTACAAAGAGATACATGATGAGTTTTGTGGGTTAGAAAATTCACTATGATACAATAAAGGTGAAGGGTTGGGGGGCAAGGTTGGGGATGATGTTGCATCTAAAGGCAAAAAGGAAGCAAGTTGATCAGGCAAATGCGCTGAGAGCTTGAACCAAGGCAAATCATGTGGCAATTATGTGGGGGAACCACATAGCAAAGATTTTGAAGGGTAGGAATCATAGTATGTATTGCCAGTTGGATTTGCAGTTGGACGGGGGAGGACTGTCAAAGATGACCTCTTGATCTAAACATGAAGAGTGCTAGAGGGAAGACCTGAATAACTCTTAGTAGTCTAGATTGTGTGAGCAAATATAAAGATTTAGGACAATGAACAAAACTGCTGTTTTGTTTATATTACCTCATGATAAGTAAACAAACCAATGGCTTTTTTTTTTCAAGAAGACAACTTGGTAAACCCCTCCTCAAGTTGTTAGAGATGCTTTTAGGAAAAGCCTACATTATTTCCACTTGAAAAACTAAAACTGAGTTGCTTCCAATTAAAGCATTAAAGTGAGCATTAAAGTGACGTTAAAGTGTGCTCATTATTTTAAAAAAAGTTTCTAAGTTTATTGATTACCTTAAGGAGGCAGATGATGTAAATATAAGTGTACATCCATGGTTTAACAAGGGCTTCTCAAATTTAGCATGATTGATATCTGTAACATAATTATTTGTTGTAGGGAACTAACCTGACGTGCATTGTGTGGTATTTAGAAGTGCTTCTGGCTTCTACTCACTAGAAGCGTCCTCATGTTGTGGCATTCAAAAATGTCTTGGACATTACCGATTGTGCCATCGGGAGCAAATTCATTCTGAGTTGAGAACTTCTAATCAACCACAAATGGTTAAAATATGAAGTATTCATTTAAGCAAAGAAGTTTTATTTAAAACCAGAAAGAGGTACGCTTTATATCAATCAACTACTTTGAAAAATTTGTTTTTGCTTATTTTCCCTAATTGAATGCTTCCATTTTACCAGCTGATATCATAACCATAGTTAGTTTAAATCTATTCTTACAATCAAATAAGCTAGAAGAAATAAGTGTTATTTAAAAAATCAGGCCACAGTGGTGACTCACACCTGTAATCTCAGAACTTTGGGAAACCGAGGTGGGAAGAAGAGTGCTGAAGTTCAGCTATCTGAGTAGAGCCTAGGCGATATAGCGAGACTCCGTCTCTACAAAAATAAAAAAATTAGCTGGGTGTGGTGGCACGCGTCACAGTCTCAGCTTCTCTGGAGTCTGATGAGGAAGGATCGCCTGAGCCCAAGGAAATTGAGGCTGCAGTGAGCCATGATTATGCCACTGCACTTCAACTTGACTGACAGAGTGAAATCCTGACTCAAAAACGTAAAATAAAATAAAACGATGAAATAAAATAAATTATAAGGAAACAAAAATATATTTACAGTTTATTTAGTGGAAGTGGATCATTATAAATGTCTTTATCCTCATCATCCCCACATTGAGTAGGCTGAGGAGGATGATGAGGAGGACTTGGTGCTGCTGTCACGAGGGTGGCAGAGGTGGCAGAAAATTTGTATATAAGTGAACCTGCACAGTTCAAACACTGCTTTATAGGGTCAATTGGATATTTATTTTTACAGGATTGTGAGAGGAAGCTGATGATATCTATGAGGGTAGGGAGATCTTCAGCCATCCATAACTCACTGAAGTTGAGGATAATGCATATCGAACACTAAGACATAATTCTAATAAAGATCAAAATGAAAATGAAAAGCAAGGGCATGTTTGATTGGAGAATATTCCTTTGAATTACTGAGTCTGGAAAAACTATGACTATTGGTTAGATGAAAATGTGTAGCAGTAAGTTTTCGTAAGTGACAGTATATGATTGACAATGACAGAGGCTATCTGTAAGACAGCCTAAGGAGATTAGACTAACTTAGCTCATAGAACTTGTATGGCATGGTACTGCTTGACCAAACAGCTCAAATCCTGAACTATACAGTTTATGTTTGAATTCCTACATGATAATATTCTTTTATACTCACACAAAAAACCTATTTCATTGTGCTTTCATTGTATCATTCATTCATTCAAAATAATTTAGCTCTCTCAAGGAAAGAATTGAATCCTATTATTTTTTTTTAACTTTGTATATGCCAAATTCCAGGCTAGATGCTTGGAATCAATGGATAATATCAGACAACCCAGAGATTTAGAATCTTCCGATCTTGGGGAAGAGATTGAAAAATAGGTTAATAATCACAAGTGTGGATAAATGATAGAAACAGAGGGATGTTTCAGTTATTTATAAGGAGGAAAACACCAAATCTGCTTGAAAAAGTTCAAAACACCTTTTTTCTAATTTAAGATTTTTGTTGAGTTTTAAAGAATGAGTAGAATGTCTCCACATAGAACAACAGGAAGGGCTTTGGGTGGAATAAGTAAAAATATATACACCTGAAAGCAGATGAGTGTGCAGCATCTTCAGAGAAGTTTAAGTAGTTTGATGTAATTAAAATGAAATACAGGACTGACAGAAGATAAATATGGAAAAGTATAAAAAAGCCTTATCCTGATGGGCATATAATGCCAAGGTAATGATTCAAGGTTTTACCTTGTGGGTAATCGTGAGTTATTGAAACAGGGAATGATTTTATGATATTTGTTTTTTAAAACGTAAGCCTTTATGTGGAGCAGAAATGACAAATGGAGGAAGACAAGATGCAGACTGATTAGCTAGGAGTTGTTATAAAAGTTCACAAGACATAAGAAGTGGGCATCTACAAAAGTATTGACATTTGGGATGGAGACAAGGACATGAATGGGTTTGATGAATAAAGTGATCATCTAGAAAAGACTGAGGAAAATAAATGTGTTATGCAACATAAGGATGCGTAAAATAGGACTGTAGCAAAGACTTGACACCTGATCACAAAACCTATTTTCTCCCTTCCTGGGCAAACAACTAGGCTAAATATTATAGGATGTGATGTCCATGTGACTGATTTCCAGGATGTGATGTCCATGTGACTGATTTCTAGCCAATGGAATGTGAAGAACATCATGTAAGTTTTTTTTTTGTTTTTTTCATGGCCCATGACCCATGTTATTTCCTTCTTTACAGAGCAGAGACTATCTTGATGACATTGGAAATCATTTATTGAAGATGAATGAGGCGACAAGACAGACAATGTACCTGAAGTACCGCTTGGAAAAGCACCTTCTCAAATCAGAAACATTTATTTTTTACTTTACATCAGACAAACATTAAACTTTTGGGCTTGTTTATTTGGGCAGCTAACAATATGTTAGCTAATATAAGGCCTTATGTGAAAAAAATCCACCATGATGTGAGGTTTTTATGTTATTTTGTTTTTTATACTTATAGTCTCTTTATAACTGTAAATACCTGTACCTAGAATACACATACATAGTATATAGAACATGTATTTATATTATTGTTAACACAAGTTTTTATCAAGAAGCATATGATACTGACTTTCTATGGCAATCATTTTGAAAATATAACTCCCCCCCAAAAAATTCAAGCTCGCTGGTACACAACATAACAGGAAGGCCATACACCTATAACAGTAGAGCAATGCTCCAAATCTGTTTAGACAAAGTCATTTACTTTTTTGAATTTATGACAGGATTTATATTGCTGTCTACAAATAGATATCAATAGTTAAAGAGATTTTATAGCTTTTTGACATTCAATATATTATGTAGGTTTAAAAGGCTCTGGAAAATGAATGAACTATCTAAACTGAATAACTTTCCACTTGTAAAAAATGTTTCTTAAAGTACAGAGCCCTCAGATTTAATACTTAGTCTTGCTTGTTTAAGCACATGGTAAAATGTGGACAGGTTTTTCGTTGTACTGAACAATCCTGGTGGAACAATGTGGTCTCTACAGGACTAAAGCCAAAATGAAAAAAAAAAAAAAAAATTATGGTCACATATTATCAGAGGGGATAATTTAAGGAATGTTTAGTTTTAATGTTTCTCTTAAGCAATATTATTTTATCTTTCTTTTGACAGGAAGCCCTCTTGCTTACCCATGGGGAGTTTAATTTTTACATGATCTGGGTATATTCTTACTCCTGAAATTAAGATGCTTTTGAACCAGTCCAAGTGCCTGAGATATTGCAAAAGCTCCCTTATATTAATTTGCTTATATGACAGCTTGCTTGTCTTATTCTGTATTAGGGTTTTACAAGAGTAGTTTTAATCTACCACTTAATAGTTTAGATAAAGGGCTGAAATCCCGTGGCCAACCAGGTCTCCAAGTCAGACATTAGTTATTTGATAAAGCCAGTAAAGACACAGATGATGTTCATGTTTGATTAATACAAATAATAGAAAATTTCCCAAATAATGTTTGGTCCTGGGCTGCTTCCAAAGTAGTAATTCACAAAATATGACTTTTTTTTTATTGGGGAGGTTATAAAAATTTGTTTGTTGGAGGTAGGGAAGGAAATGTAATTAAAGGCTAAATTCAGCCTCACATTTCATTTTAACCAAAAGAATATGTGTGATTTGGACACCAGTCACCTAGGCACTTCCTATTTTAAGGCAGTGCATATTGTCAGCAAATCAAATTATCCAATAGCAAAACTACATCTGGCAAAGCTAGCCATGCCAGGTAACCTTAAATAGAACCTCGGGGGTAGTTAACTGTGTTGCAACACTGGGCTTTGCTGGTAAGAATTATCTAAAGTTCCTCTTTGTAGCATTGCTATTAAAAGAATAAAATGGGAAGAGGTGAAATGAAAACATTAAACTTGTGGGTATACATGTGTGTTTTAGTGTCCCCTTTACATTTGAAAGTGCTAACAACGGCATATTTAAAACAAAGCCACTCTGGGGCTTCATTTTATGTTTTTTTATTTTTTATTTTTTAAGTTTTTATTTCTTTTGTAGATGGTCCTTATAAAATAAAGATTTAGATTATGTATGCTTTTAAAAAGGCCTGTCGTATGTCATTTACATTTAGAAAATCAAGGAGGCTTGAATTTGGATTAACTTCAGGTACTGATCTAATCTAAAAATGCTCAGTGAGATTACTTTGTTGCCATTAACATTCCGAGGAAGAACTCTGATTTTTAATCTTGTCAAAGCAGTATGTGGAATTCTGTTTATAATAATTTTTTAATGTGCTATGCTTTTGAAATGCTGATTCAAATTCATATTTGTGGGGCATATATCACACATCAACACTGACACAGACACATACAGATACATTCAAAAGTCTGCTAAATTCAGATTTGATAACATCTTTTTTCCCCTTTTTACATGTAAAATTATTTCTTACATATAATTTCTAAAGTGGGCCTGTAGTCTCCATTAAGATTGTACATTCATGTTTCTTTCTGAGGTCTGCAAATATTAAATGAAAAACAAGCTTTTTCCTATATGCAATGTTTCAACAAATTTGTCTACATGGATGACAGTCAAATCATCTCATTGGCTTTGTAACAGCCATGACTTTGCAGAAGGAGACACAGCCATAACTTTCCAGAAGGAGACAAGATGTTTCTTTAAAAGAAAAAAAAAGGAGAAAAAACCAAAACAAACAAGCAAACAAACCTTTGGGTGAATATTTGGAGCTATATGAGTTAAGAATTTAAGAGTTTCCTAGGTTGTCCAGGGTCAGCAAGAACAAACCAAGCCTTTCTTTTAATATGTTAAGTTAGTGATGCCCCAAGAATGAGTTGGCATGAGTAATTTGAGATCTTTAACCCTTATCCTAAATATTCAGAGAACAAGTATAGTTTATTCAAATATATTTGTTCCCTGAAATACAATAATTGTTTTCAGTTTTAACCAAAAACCGGAAACAAGGAAGCACAGAGCATGGAATTAAGAATTTTATAGAGTCATGAATCAACTTCTACATAACCTGTGTATGATACCCACCCATACTAGTTTATTCACCCTAAGATTGTTCATCCTGTAACTCAAAACCTTTTGTCAGGTCTGAGAAATGGTTTGTTTTCTTAACCTGGTGTTGTTTTAAAGGGCAATACCCAGATGTTCTGGGTTTGTGATAAAGAGAGAATTAATGAGTCTGTCTGTCCAAATGGAGCCTATTTATGAATCTGCATGGATGCCAATTGCAGGTTAAAGTGCGGTGTTCCTAGTGCACAGAGGACTTACAAACATTTTAGAGAAAATAAAAGATTTCAATTAATCTTTCCTTTAAACACTTTTCTTTTTCATAGTCTACCAACAAATAGACTCAGGCATGTTCTGGGATCACTTTAAAACCCCGATCTGTTATTTCTTCTTCTTCTTCTTCTCCTCCATTTATAAAACCTTAAAGCAATTGCTTCTGTTGATGCAAGTCAGGCTTTGCTATGTTTTGTTGCTTTAACCCTAAGCTTTACTGTAAGCTGTGTAAACTAAAATTACAGATCTCTTCATTTTCCAAGTTGTTTCCCTCTAAGAAATCCCTTCTGTCTTTTTCCTAAGTGAAAAAGACTAAAAATGTGTTTTAACAGAAACTGTAACAATAATGACCTTGGCTGAAGTTTTGGCTGAATATATCCCACATGAACCAAGAGGAAAATTCTACCTAAGGTAAGCTGAAGGTCACTAGGGCCTTCTCAAAGTATTTTCAATAAAGCTATTTCATTTTATTTCTTTTTTCCAAGTATTGAGCATAAGAAATCGTGATACAAATAGATTCTATAACCACATCTCTTGACAAGTGAAATATTGACATTTTCTAACTCAGGGCAGTCTGATCCTTGATTTTTGTCTAAAAGCTTGAAATAATCTTGTTGAGTTAGGTTCTCTTTTAGCTGCTAAAGGGAGTTGGTATGTAAATCCCATTTATACTAATGGGATTTTATGTGTAAATTACTGTATATGGAGGTGGGACTATACCCCATGGAATTGATGTGTTGGTTTAGAAATTTCAATGTGTAACACGTCTCTTATCCTGCAGATCATAATAATTTTATAGTGCAATTAGCTAATCCCAATTTAGTGACTATATTCAGAAGGTGTTATCTTTTATTCATATTCAACCATCTACTTTAGAAAATCATGAATTTCCATGTATTTAACTATTCAGAGACCAGTCTTTTTTTTAGGCCTATCTCACTTGCTAAAACAATTATAAATGTAGTCAACAAAAATCATTATAAGAATGTTAGATTCTTAACACAGAATATTTAAAATTGAGATTTGAAACTGCTCTGGGTCAAAGAGAGAGAAACCAAAAGTTTCTGTACATTTTTGATTTTTATTTTTTGGGGACTTGTTTAAAATAACTTTTTTTCCCTGAAAATATGAGATGTCAATTATTTGTCAATAAGAACTTTTATTCTAAATGTTTCTGTGATTTAATTGTTTTATTTAGTTACTTATCATTGAGTATTTCTTTACTTGTACATGTTATCTACATGGACTTGGCAATGCTTGTATACTATAACTTTAAGGAGTATTGGGAGCATAGTGTTAATTTTTTTTTTTTTTTTTTTTTTTGAGTTGGAGTCTCACTCTGTCGCCCAGACTGGAGTGCAGTGGCTGCTTCCGGCCACCTCAGCCTCGACCTGCTGGGCTCCGGCGATCCTTCCGCCTCAGCCTTCCCAGTAGCCGGAATTACAGGCATGCGCTACCACGCCCGGCTGATTTTTTTATTTATTGTAGAGATGAGGTCTCGCTGCCCAGGTGGGTCTCGAACCCGTGGGCTCAGGCAATCCACTCACCTCAGCCTCCCAAAGGCGCGGGATTACAGGCTGAGCCACCGAGCCCGGCAGTGTTAATTTTTAATAGAAATATTTGACATGAAGTTTAACTTTATAGTGTTTAATCCTAAAAGATATATTATGCCATTGTAGAAATAAGTATTTAGAAGTTTTTAAAAATTTTGTATTATGAGTTTAAAGTTAGCTAAACCAAACTTTGCACAGTTTATTAATCTCATATATAAAAGTAGGGCATAACTCTCATATCACTTAAATATATATAAAAATGTTTGACATTCCAGTCTAAATGAAACAACTAAATCAAATCATAACTTTCAAATAAACCTGTAGAAAAATGAAATTTGACACTTGCTTTGGATGATATAACTAATCTAATTTGCAACTTTAATCCACACAATTTAATTTTTTTTAAATTTATATCTTACCTACTTGAAAAAAGAATTTGCAGAAAGAATTTGCAAAAAAGAACTTGCATAGAATTAACTTTTTTCATTATGACTGTCCTTTTTTGTGATTTTCTTAAGTTATATTTTGTAATTTCCTCTTTTGAACCAGAAAAAAAATCAAAATCATTCTTTAAATGTATGCTGCCATTGAATTTTCAATCCAATATCCTCTGTCCAGAAACTGGAGACATCAAAAAAGTATCCAAAAATGTCAGCTAAGAAGCAAAGTTCTAATTGTTAAAACAGCTTTACCAAAAAAAAAAAAAAAAAAAAGAGAGAGAGAGAGAGAGAGACAAGAAGGTAGAGAACATAAAATAAAGAAGAGAAAATGACATCATTTGAAGATTTGATTGTCAAAAAGATCAGTGTCCACACCTCGAAGATCAAGCATCAATCATTTAGGTCTGTTCAGAGTATTCCTCATCTTACACTATTCATCCTGTCCTAGATTGTACTTCAGCAACACTGATTTTCTTTTATCTCCTCAAACATGTTAAGATCTTTTCTACCTCCAGGACATTTCCTTTGCCTGTAATGCTCTTCCTCTGGCTAGCTTCTTTTCCTTTTTATTAAAATTAAATGTCACCTACTCTGATGTGTCTTCTGACAACTCAATCTAAAATATTTACTATCTCTGACAATATCCCATTCAGTTAACTTCAGAACACCGGTTACAGTAAATAATTGATATTTATTTGCTCACCTGTTTGCTTAATGCCACTTTTTGTCACTAGCCTGCAAGCTCTACAAGGATGTGATTTTTTTTTTTTTTTTTTTTTTGCCATTCTGTACTCATAAGTTAGGACGTTCTCTGGTACATAGCTGATAATTAATAAGTATGACGGGGCAACCCCAAGCACTGGAAATACCTTATGGCGGGCAGGCCATTGTAGCACAGGCTTCCCAGCTAAGAAGTGCTCTAGGAACCCATCGTCATCAGTGAACCAACTAGTGTTGTTGTCCATCACCATTTGAGGAAGAAACAAATCAAATTGTGGCAAATAGGTGACTGGTTCTTCCACCATGACAACTGCACCTGCCCATACCATGCTGAGTGGTTAGTAGTTTTTGACCAAAAACGGCATGACCCCCAGTTCCCACCCTCCCTATTCACCTGATCTCATCCCAAGTGACTTTTTGTTTGTTTGTTTTCCCGTTGAAGAAAAGTCCACAGAGGGAAACATTTTATTGATGTGGAAGAGGTGAAACAAAAAACAGCAGAAGCACTAAAAGTATAAACTGACAAGTTCAAAAACTGTTTTGAGCAGCAGGAAAAGCATCTCAATAAATGTATGGCACCAAATGGAAAGTACTTTGAAGGTGACTGAAGTTTAAACCTGTAAGAATAAATACACAGTTTTTAAAGAGAAAATTCCACTTTTTGGAAGGTCCCTCTCATATACATTTTTTTAAATCAAGGAATAATTGAGGGCCGTGGCATAATCACAGAAGTAAAATCCTGTCTCAAGAATTTCAGATCTGAGTAAGACAAAGTATAGATGTGTGAAAGTTGAAAACAATATTACAAGATAGCATATCACTTACTACCATAGTTAAAAGTTGGAGAGAATGAGAAATTATAAAGGTCTAGCGTGGTCACGAAATACAGATAAGAAGACAAGCTTTGATGAAAATCACAGCTTAGTGCAGACAGATCTATACAGGCTAAGTTAATTTCATTAGGGGGAAGAAGGCATTATTTATTCAGTCATTCAACAAATATTTAAAAATACTTACAATGTTTTGAAGCTGGAGTTACAAACAAAAGCCACAGCAAACAAATAGATTGGTCCTTGCTCTCAGGGAGCAACATTACTGATCTTATCTACTCACCTTACTCTAAGTCTGTTTCCTCATCTGTAATGCTGAAATAAAAATAGTCATTTGTAGTGAAAACTATGTATGGTCTATATACCCTAGGTTTTACTTTATTGACTCTGTCACCCTTCCTCAGCTTCTATATACTTTGCTGCTAAGGGCTCCTTAATATTTTCAAGTCTCACAAGCCGTATTACTACTCCTGGCTGCATGATTGGAGAATTATATTGAAAAATATTCTTCAGTTGCTCTCTGAACCCATGGCAGAGAAAGTTTTGATTGATTTGTGATGTTTTATTTGGGCACAGTGAGAAGTTCCAGTATGAAGTTATGTATCTCTACATATACCAAGCTATGATGAGGCTTTAATAATGATGCAAATTTAAGTGTGAGGTCTGGACTGGGTTGAAGACAGTTTGCATGGAGAGTAGAGAATAGAGTCAATTATGTTGTTAAAGAAGAACCAGCATGCTTTGTTAGCTAACCAAATGATAGTGGTTGGCAAATGTAGGAGAGGGAGGAGTAACAAGACAAAGAACCCAAGTTAACATGAAAATCTGAAGCCCTTGGACCAGGAAAAATACTTCATTGACAGAAATATGCAGGTTAATATATTGAACGTGAAAACTAGTTTAAGGAAAAAGATGTCACTTTTTTTTTATTTTTTATTTTTTTGAGTTGGAGTCTCACTCTGTCGCCCAGAATGGAGTGCAGTGGCCGCCCCTGGCCACCACAGCCTCGACCTGCTGGGCTCTGGCGATCCTTCCGCCTCAACCTTCCCAGTAGCCGGAATTACAGGCATGCGCTACCACGCCCGGCTGATTTTTTTTTATTTATTGTAGAGATGAGGTCTCACCTGCCCAGGTGGGTCTCGAACCTGTGGGCTCAGGCAATCTACTCACCTCAGCCTCCCAAAGGCGCGGGATTACAGGCTGAGCCACCGAGCCTGGCTGTGTCACATTTATTTTAAGCACATCTTTTGAGGTGAACTTGAAGAACAGACTGGCAGATGAACATAGTGTTCAGAGTAGAAGAGATGATATAAATAATGTTGGTAATGATGGTGGAAATAAGGTGCTAATATGATTAACCAGGGATTCAGTAATATGCAAGCCCTAGCTTGGTTCACTCCTCTTCCTTGTAAGGTCCCCAAGGTATATATGAGGATCACTGGTAAGAAAGATAAAATGACATTTTCTTATTAACAGTAGCTTGGAATCTAAACCCTAATGCAGAAGCTATATTAGAACCCATAATAGACATCTTTACTTAAGTTAACCTTTACCTAACCTTTACTTTACCTAAACTGACCCTTACTTAATTTTTTTTTTCTTATTCCTTCTAGTTTCTCTACATTTGCCAAATACAGACATTCATTAGCTAACAAAGCTAATTAGACCCAGGGAGTTTAATTAATTTGTTCCTCAGACTTTCAAATCAGAGCTTCTAATCTTACAATAATTCCAAGGAAAACTGCCCTAGTACTACAGGAAAGAAGGCAGAGACAAAGAATGGGGAAGAGAGATTAGTCAAAATGCCAAAGGTAGAGATGACCTGAGTATCCAAGTTAGGTGTTAGGTAGAGAAAGCTCTCAAGGCCAGTCCTACGATAGTCCATTTTAAAAGCATTAAAGAGAAAAGTGATTGTATACTCTTATCAATCTAATCTTTTGAAAATTTCACCCCAGAACAGGGAGACTAATTGTTATCTTTGCACTTTAACCTTAATTCCCTTCACTGGAGAATAGTAGGAGAGCGAAAGGAGGAACATCGTTCCTTAAAGGCATCTTATATAGAGAATAAGTCCTGAAGAGATAATAGAACTTTGATGGTAATTTAAATAGTTGAGAAAAAGCGTTTAAAGGGAAAAAAAATTGGCCTAAGACCTTAGTCTTAACTGATTCTCAAAATTAAGGAGTTGCATAAGAGATAAGTAAACAAAGGAACCAATGATTGGGCAATGACATAGAGTGGTGACAAGGAGTCAGGGAAGGATAGCACTTTAAGAGACTGATGCCCACAGTGTTATGTGCCTTGAAAAGGACGAATGAGAAAGAGGCCTAAATAAGGATTTTTTAATAGAGTAGTATTTCCTAAAAAGTCTTAAAGTATAGCTGAATGATAAATATTAAGTGAAAGTGTGTAATATATGCAAAAAATAAGTATAACTGGACAATGAATGCTACTTTAAATGTATAAACAGCAGCAGGACTCCTCAGTCAAGTATTTCTGAGAAACAGGGTGAAAGTTTCCTTCCTGGTTCAGGCGCTTTTGCTATGCTAATACAGATTCTGCAGTTAACAGTTCAGAGGATATAATGGATACAGAATTCTATCTTCACTACTTTATTTGCCCATGATCTCTTTTTATATTGAGTGTCTTGTGGGGCCAAGTATTTAGAAACACACTTTGGGAAATGGAATTTAGAAGGTTTAAGCAGAAACTGGATTACAGAAAGTTTAAAGTGAAAGGGTAGAAAGAGAGGTTAAGAAGTGGAGGTGATTTGTTATGCTTTGTGTGTGTGTGTATGTGTGTGTGTGTGTGTGTGTGTGTGTGTAAAACAAACTGTACAAACAGACAATGGTCAGGCCATATATAAAAACAGAACTTTGATCCATACCCTACAGCAAACTTTCCAGGAAACTAACCCCCTTATTTATAGTAAACAATCTAGGAAGCCAATCTGCTATGAGACCCACAGGAAGCCAGATTGCTATCTCTAGTAACAATTCAGGAAGCCAAATAATAACTTCAATAACAATCAACCCAAAATGGCCAGGTCCTGATTAATAACTGAAAACTTCCCTAATTTCTTTTCCAGCTTCCAATTTAGGACTGTTAAAACAAAAATGAAAAACAAAAACAAAACAAAAAATAACTTCAGACAATTAACAGAGTTTAATTGAGCAAAGATGATTCATGGATCAGGCAGCATTCTAAAGGAGAGCAGGCTCAGAAATTCTAGCAAAGTCATGTGGTGGAAGAAGTTTTATGGACAGAAAAAGAATAATGACAGAAAACAGAAGTGAAGTACAAAAACAGCTGGATTGGGAACAGGTCAGCATTTGCCATGTTTGAACCCATTTTGAATAGTTGGCCACACTTGATTGACTATATCTTAGTGACGGGCATAAGAGTAGGTTCCTTTGTCTGTATATCTTGTTAGATTGCAGCTCACCATGTGAAAGGCTACAAAGAAACCACTAGGTCGATCTCAAAATGTGCAAGGAGGCGGCTTTGGACTAAACTTATTTTAACAGGACTGAGCAAAGAAAGCCAAGTATGCACCCTTAACCAATTGCAAAGGATGCCCTGCTTCTAGTTAACAACCCACAGCTTTCCCATGCTGACAGTCTCCAATCAGAATGTTCCTAGAGCTTTTATTTTATATATTTTTTACTACTGTATAAAGCTTTCCTACCCTCTGCTTGCCTTTGAATTTCTGCCAAAACACAAATGATGGATGACTGATACCATTGCTATAGCAAACTCTAAATAAATAGCCTTTGCTTTTCTCATTTGGTGGGTCTTTGGTTATTTTCACATCTGCCTTTTACTGAAAGTAGAAAAATTAATTAGGATATAAACCCAAGGGAAGAATGTATATGGGTAAAGAGTTAATTTTCAGAACTTTTTATGTTTGAAAGGAAAAATGCAGAAGTCAGTCAAATTATTAAAGATATTGCTGGCCGGGCTCAGTGGCTCAGCCTGTAATTCCGCGCTTTGGGAGGCCGAGGTGAGTGAATTACCTGGGCAACTTGGCGAGACCTCATCTCTACAATAAATCAAAAATGAGCCGGGTGTGGTAGCACGCGCCTGTAGTTCCAGCTACTTGGAAGGCTGAGGCGGAAGGATCGCCGGAGCCCAGCAGGTCGAGGCTGCGGTGGCCAGGAGTGGCCACTGCACTCCAGTCTGGGCGACAGTGTGAGACTCCAACTCAAAAAAAAAAAAAAAAAAAGATATTGCTGATGGAGCATTTTGGTGATCGGGGGGGAGAGAGAGACACAGAGAGGGAGGGGGCAGAGAGAATACTTGACAAGGCTAGGAAGTAGAAGTGAGAAGTAGGGCTAGTACTGAGAACACAAAAGGGGTCTTTTTGATACCACCTTCATAAAGACGCCTTCATGAAATTAATAAAAGGCTGCAAGGTTAGAATTATGATAGGAACCTGAATTCTTTCATGTCCTGAACTTTGTTGGGATTGAGAGGTAGGGGAAACTACCTGCGTTGTTGACGGGCTTATTTTCTCTTAAAAAACAGTGAGCCTTTAGATCTTGCGGCTCTCCTTGATGGCGTCCAGAAGTTTGATGGGTCAAATGGCATGAGAAGCTTTGATCAGCCTCCCACATACCTTTCACAGTTAGCAATCATTGTTTATCAAGATTTGTAATTTCCCCCAATTACGCCTATAGATAACATAAACCTAAGACTGGTTTTGAGATAGTTTTTTCAGTCTCTGAATTCTGGTAGACCGACAGACTTCACCTGAACCTGTGATGCGTACCAAGGGACTGACTCAACTGGTCCTGTGACACTCTCCCCCAAGAAAAATCCTAGCCTAACGTTCTCAGAGAGGAGAATTTAAGAAATATTTCCTACTCTCCTCCCTCAGCTCATTTGTGATTATTAAACTTTTTCTACCGCAACACTGTTGTCTTAGTATTTTGGCTCTTTTCTGTGCAGGAGGGGTAAGAACTCAGTTAGGCTGCAACATTTTTGCTTTCTCACTCTTAGTTCTTGATCTCTAGACACAGGCTGAAGCCTCTTGAAACAAAACTCCTTACATGCTATTCAGCACAGAGCAGCAAATAAGCTAAATACAAGAGCCTGGCCTTTTAATTTTTGTGTAGTTGCTTTGAATCGTCAACCAATTACATGACCACACAATAATTTGTGTTTCCTCGATAATAAAAATAACAATAATGACTTGGAATTCAGAAAAAATGATTCACATGGAACAGTTTCAGTCTCTCTATTAGATTACTTTAAGGTCAGCATGAATCAGAGGAACCTGTTCTTAATGTAATGGTAATTAGGACTCTCCACCCTTTTTCTCTGTTATTTTCTTCTCCTCCCAGGTCTCTTTTGCCAAGAAATCTGCCACATCTCCACCTCTGCTGTTGATAAGTCTAAATCAGTCTCTCAACAATTTCTAAGCAAAAGTGTTCTTTTAAAAGTCCTTGGAATTGGGGTCATCTGTGTTCTTTCCAAGGTAGGATTTAAAGTTAAAAAAAAATGCTAGCACATTGGTCAAATGAGGTAAATGTTTGACCAACTACCTTATTTTACCAGGCACTTGGAGTTCAGTCAATTCACCTAGGCGTTTCTTAGAGACGAAAATCATGAGGTCTTACTCCAGATCTGCAGTATCAGAAACTCCTCCTGTGAGGCCCAGTAATCTGTGTTCTAGCATGCCCTTCAGGTAAATTTATTATTATTTTTTTCTTGAGTCAGGGTCTCACTCTGTCTCCAAGAGCACAATGGCATGATCACGGCTCACTACACCCTCAAGCTCCTGGGCACAGGTGACCCTTCCACCTCAGGTTCTGAGTAGCATGGACTACCGGCACCATGCCCAGCTAAATTTTTGACTTTTTGTAGAGTCGAGATTTTGCTATGTTGCCTAGACTGTCCTTGAACTCCTGGGCTCAAGCAATCCTCCTGCCCTAGTCTCCCAAAATGCCCGGATTACAGGTTTGAGCCACTGTTCCCAGCCAAGGTGAATTTAATTTTGAGGATTGTTTTATGGTAGGTATTGGGAAACTACAGCTGGTTGGTTAATTCTGCCCACTGCTTATTTTGGTACAGCCTAGCAAGCTAAGAATATTTTTTACATTGCTAAATGCTTTTAAAAATCAAAAAGAAGAATAATTTGTTACATATAAACATTTTATGAAATTCAAATTCCAGTGTCAATAAATAAAGTTTTATTAGAATACAACTGCACCCATATGTTTACATATGGTTCAGGGTTGCTTTAACAAAACTGAGTAATTGTGACCATGAGTGAATGCCCACAAAACCTAAAATAGCTTATAATCTGTACCTTTTCAGAAAAAGCTGGTCCTCTAGTTCTAGGGCATAAACTTTTTAGGATCAGCAATGCATGTTGGTGACAAGCACTAAAAATTTACTTTTCCTTGTGGTGTCTTTTCCTTCAGATGCTTTACTCCACAAGACTGGAAATCTAATGCCATTTTCTCTCAGTCAGACTTTTTTTGTTCCCCAAAGTCAGCAAGGAAAATATCAAAACAAAGGGATTTTTTTTTTAACTTTAAAAGTGGCCATTATAGACTCTTCATTAAGAATGGAAACACAGCTGAAGACATTCTCTGGATGTATCTTATAGTTTGTTTAGCACAGGTTCTCAAACTTTACTCTGCATAAAAACTATCTACGGAGCTTGATAAAACTGTAGATACTTAGGCAAATCCCAGAGGGTCTGAATCAGTAACTCTAAGTTGGGTACTGAGAATCTGCACTCTTGTAAGCACCTGAGAGAATTCTGTGTCTGATAGTCTGAAGGACATACTTTTGAGAAGTTCTAATTTATAGAAATGGTGTAGGGCAAGCGTTGTTGCTATTAAAGGAGAGGCTGAAGGTATCTTAAATACTCTTCACTGAAAAAATGATTGGATTTGGCCAAACTGGCTTTGAAGTTCAGGCCTAGGATTTGGGGTTAGAAAGTAAAAGAATAATATGTTCCCAAAAGTGTAAAAATATAAAAACACAACTAGATTACAGTGTAGTCCAAAGCAAGCCAGATTTTTAGGAATCGATAGCCACTCCAAGTGGAGGTATTTCCCTGAAGCCAAACAAATACTTGATGTATCTTTTTAATTTTTTTATGTATCTATGATTACTCTGTAACTTAGCAATTTTCAATATTTTACTTATGAATGGTCTCAGGTTTCTCTACAAAAGAAAAAAAAAAACAGTCAACTTAACTTGTGGTGTTACCTACAATTTGACCAGTTTATTCAGTGAACCATACGTTGCTCTCTTCTCTATTAATATTATCAGTTCTTTTCTTTCTATTTTATCTTATATCTCTAAATTTGGTAGAACAGGGATTTTTTGTGTACTTTCTGCCTAAGGCCTTTCATATGAAAAGTGAAAATTGCAAATTAAAGAAATATGAACCTAAAAAAAGAAGTTTAAGCCTTAAAATACTTACCTTTTCTCACTTCTTTGCATTTCTAATTATAGCTACCTTTCTACAGATATTAGTGGTATGTCTCAAACTTTTCAAGATATCTTCTTTTAGAAATCCTGCTATTAAGTGTATCCTGTATTTGATGGTGTATTATTTCATTGTAGAAAGAAATTACATTCTTGAAAGTTTTCCTCCCTTTCTGTCAAAGTTGTTTGATAATTTCATGTGGCATTCTGATTTTTCTGTTTTCATTGTTGCATGAACTCTTCAATAACCATCCCAATAAAAATGCAAACTAATGCACTTTCTTTGTATCCAAATTACACAAGCAAGTGTATAACACAATTGAGTACATAGTTTCAGTTTTAGATAAGAATCTCTAGCCACAGATTTAAGGAATATTTGGTTCAGCAAAGTCCTAAGTAAGTAAAAGAATGACCCACAACTATCCAGTCTTGGGGCCAATGAACCTGATGTTGTGAAATAAAGAATCGCTTGTCCCTCTTCAACATATCACAAGTCCCACCCAGGAGAGTGAAATGTTCTCTTCCTTCCTTCTCTCATGCTCTCCTGTTCACCCCTCTGACAACAAGTCTAAAGGAGATAATGAATCACTTCTGAAAGTTGGGGTGTACTGTTATTTCTATGAACCCTGCTGGCACTGATTCATTTCTGAGGCAGGAACATGCTTCTGTGGCAGAGGGCAGTGATTTATTTATTTATTTGTTTCGTGCATGTGCCTTTCCAGACTTATAACGTACACCAGCAGCCTCCTGAGTGGGTTCCAGAAATGAAAAAAAATCATAAATTGAATGCACATGGAGAAACCATGTCCCCATCCAAGACCGCACAGGCTCCTACCCAAGCCATCCAAGTCCACACCCTCATGGTTTACATAGCACCTTTCTTCCAAGGATCCCAGAGAGCTGCTCCAGCGAAAAGGAGTCAGACTAAGGGAAGGATATGTTTGGGTTTCCTTCTTGACTAGTAAAAGAACTATTGGACCCTCTAGAGTTTAAGGCCACACAGGCAGGCTGTGTATATAGTTAGGAATCAAATTAGATACAAAGTCTCTAGGTGTTCATTTTTACATTTTAGAGAATCCAAATCACTCTTGATTATTTTTGTGTTGAATGGAAAAATTATGAAGTGAGATTTTTCTTCTGAAAATGGATTCTCTGGTACCCCATTCCTACTCTATTTCTTCTCAGTTATCACACTCTGTCCTTGAGCATCAAGTGCTCGCATGTTGTTTTATTCCCAGGAGAGCAAGCTAATTTAATAATTCATATTAGGCTGGTATGATATTCACATTTTTAAACAAAGGATGTATCCCAAGGAATAAATAAATCATTGACAATGAAGGAATTAGATGTATCTCTAGAATCAAATGTTGGAAGTATATAGGTTTTTTTAACAACTTGTATGTGTACATCCCACCATCTTACTTCCTAAGTCTAAGGCACACATGCCTCAGAACAAGGCTGAAGCCACACAGGAAAGAGCAGCTTGTCAGGACCATCCTGTTGAAGGCCACTGCTTCTCCCTCTGTACACTCTCTTCAATCTCAGCTATTGCTTTAGATTACTGACATAAAGGACTTGAGAATTTAATTTAAACCATGAACGTTAAAGAAGATATATAAAAATCTAGGAACTGAAATAAGTTCAACTCTGTACCCAGTCAAGCCTAAGTTATAAGTGGTTCATCATATTTCTCCGTCTCTTTGTTGTGACTTGTGGCAACTGCTGGCATCATTCTCGTTTGCTTCAGTACCTGGATTTGGTCCATAAGGTTCTGAATATTGCAACAGTCATCAACCCTTGTTCTGTTGCCTGATTGTATTGCTTTGAGCCTTAATGCTTTAAAAACTGTAAGACTGTCTCTACTTTCCTAATTTGGTATCTTTACCCTTCATTCATAGTTTGCTCCTTTCTGCCTTCTAGAATGACTTAACATTGGGGTCCCCGTGTGAGACAGTGTGAGCCTAAGGCAACACAGAACATTAAATTCCCATTATTTGAAAATCATTGTTGCATAAACCTTGAACAACCTATCTCCTCATCCCTTCCTGCAATCCTTTTATCCTGCTTTACTCTGCTTGGTGGAAGATGCAGATGCCAAAAATACAAGTTAATGTTATTGGGGAGTATAAAAATAACTTGATGAATGAACCCTAGATATGTAAAAATATTGGCTCTTGACATAAGACAAGAATAAGATCTTAATATCATGATTTTTTTTTCTAATCAAGGAAACTAAAACTCTAAAGGGGAAATTATATTGCCTAAGACTATAAAGTCACTTACAAACTGAACCAGGATTAGACTTAGGTCTCTTGAGACTCTGGATAATGCTCTTCCTATTATGCTAGCTACCCTGTTCATTTGTTATAATAATAATTTTATAAAAGGTGTATAACATGGGAAGCTGTTTAGATGTGATCTTTCCAGCCCCTCAGAAGCATTCTCAACAGACTTTGCAGATCCTGGCCACATAACTGCAAATGGGCCTCTACACACACGTTTCTGGTTATATTAGATAAACAGAGCTAAACCCACCAAAATTAAGATTTTTCTCTGATATTTTGGTCATATTTCACATTAAAGACACTTTTCATGCCTTAGTTTTCTAAAATTCTGGTTGTTGTTCCCATACCACATATTTGTTCTACTTTAAGTTTCTAGCAGCAAAATATTCTCTCATTTGCTATTGATATGTCTCTTTGAAAACAGCATCAAGGTCAATATACCTTCACCCTAATTTCTCCTACCTTCTACTCTCTCCCATTATACATACACCACAAGGAAATTTGCTCCTCATGATAATGGCACATACAATGGTCAAGGTGAAAGCTTGCCAGCACATCCACGAATTGTCCTCAAAGGTGAAATATTAAAGTTCAACTAGTTATTCTTCATTTTACAGAAAGAAGCAGTTTTAGTCGGTTCACCTTATTGGTTAGAAATAGGTACAGACTAGAACACAAACTCCTGCCTAACTAGTGAAAGACACTTTTGGGAGAATTTTTAAAAATTGAAAGAAGTAGGGTTTGAGAATTAATACAAGTATTCAAAATATTCATACTTTATTCTCTAAGCATTTCAATTAATTACTTTCTTAGAGTCATCTAATTTAGGGAGTTTCAAACTTTTAGATAAAATTAGCAAAGCATCCCTTGTCCTCAAGAATATTAGGCTCCATTTGCCTAATGTGGACAGGAACAAGATTTGCAGATTAAATAAATACATATATTATTATTATTGAGGTACCCTCTGAAGAGGGTGAAGTATAATTTACCTGGGTTGTAATCTTAGAAAGTCTGTAAGATTAAAATACTGTTGCTTTCCTTCAGGGGGAACTTACTTGTTTCTGTTGCTTGGAAAATAAAATGCTTGCAACTGGCACGCATTATCTTGTCATGGTCAAATAATTTATTCATCCTTTTCTTAGAGTCCTCCTTAAAACTACATTCTGGGCATTTTTTTTTCTTCTGCGAATACCACAAGTTTATTGTTTACCACCCACTAAATGCTGGTATGCAGATCACATGTGCAAACACACTTTTTTCCCACTTTCCTTCTTTCTTTTTTAATGTGTTAGGGCTGAGCAACAAGAAAGGATTTTTGCCATGAAAGGAAAACAAGGGTATCTGCTTTCATATAAATATCATTTATCTCCCTCTACCTGTAAATAAAATAATAAACCATGCAAGCTTTTTGTCTTCCCCTGCACAAATTCTGTTCTTTTCTACTATCTAAAGTTCAGGATAAGCAGATACCACCATTGAATTCCTTCATAGGACTAGTGTTGTTTATCACATGTTTTTTGTAGGAGCAATATCAAGTACCAAATAAACAGAGATGAATCTCAGCTTTGTCTTACAGGAGCACCCAGGAGGCAATAATTTGCAACAATCCTAAATACAGATAAATTAAAAAAAGAAAATTGAAAGTTCTTTTGAAATGTATTTTTGGTTGTGAATTTAGAATGAAAATAGCATATGGGATATTATTCAATCTCTTAAAAGATTTCATATTCTAAAAAGTCTCTTTCTTTACCAAAAGAGTTAATTGATGCTAATCTTAGAGGTATTTAAAAATAACAACTAAACAACAACAAAAAGAAAATACTCTAAACCACCAACATGCTTTCCTATTCTCTTACTAATAAAGACCTTTTACTTAGAATGGATTATGTATTAAACTTTTTCCAAGTCTTTGCTAGCTCAGCAAACCTTTGTTCTGAATGCTTTGAGACCATTAGTGCCTTTGATTATAGATTACACCATCATTTGATTTATTTTTTTCTCATGGGCAACATATTTCTTTCATTGAGCAACATTCTGAAACTTGGAAATCTAACCTGTGTTTTAGTCTTAGGAAAGGAACATTCATATGGTAAAAGTCCCCAGTTGGACTTGGTATTCAACTCTTATATGGTTGATTTTAGGCCAGCTTTAATTATGCAATCACCCTCAACTCAAAGAGGATAGTAGAATACAAAAGCACTTTCCAATGCTTGTATTTCATAGAGTGCCAGTTTTCTGGAAGAAGCAATAAATTGGAAAATGTTAATATTTAGCAGTGAAGTAATATTCTCTAAATGCAAGTCTAGAGGACAACAACATCAATTTATTGTATAAATTAGAGATTGCTTAGGACTGAAATCCAGGCAGACCCTGTCATATGTCTCTGCCAGTATTCAGAAAAAAAATATGTGTTTTTAAATCTTTCTTTTTATTAAGAATAAAAAGAAAATCAGGTATGTGATCTGAATGCTTAACAGTTTAAAAGAAGTTAAGCACATCAGTACCGCCTCTGAATTCAGTTTTTTTATTCCAGAAAATGTGGTCATTTAAAATAGTTTCCAAGGAAGCATTTTTTACACAGTCTGAATTGCTTGTCCAGTCATTTTCTTATATTACATTACTCACATCCCCTTGCTGGAGGAAATTCCCTCTTACAAATGCTGTATCATTGAGATGTATGTATATTTATGTAACACTGGTGGTTCTGTTTCTTCTTAGACAAACTCAGTGGCACTATTTCCAAACTGAACTCTGTTGTCTCCATTAATATTTATCTCACACTCACAAAAGGCACAATGCACTCAAATCTCCCAGGTCTTTTCTTTGAAATCTTTATAGCTAACAAGATCTGCTCTGATTTAGAGGTTTTACTAGAGAGTCCTTAAACTTCCTTGAAAACTCGGCATTGTAATGCCTTGGTTGAATGCTTGCAGGACAACTGTTCTCTTCCATATTGACATGTATTTTCTCTCTATTAATGATCCAGAACAAGGATAAATCAGAGATCCTTAGCTCTAGCTAAAAGAAATGTATTCTCCAAATAAACAAGCAGGAAAGTTGAGCACTCTGGAGAGCTGAGACCCCCACAATTGTCTGGTTCATTTGAATGACCCAAAAAGGTTATGCAGACTTCTTGTCTTACATGAGCCTAGAAGGCCCCCTGGGAACAGCTACAGGCTCAACAGTTGTGGCATGCTTGCCATTATAGAATAGTGTAGCCCTGAAACTTGCCCTTTAGGTGATAATATGATGGGACCTCCCGTGTTACATGTCTGCAACCAGGAGACTTGAAGCCATAGATTGTAATTTATGGATATCATAATGACATGAGTTCTGTCTTTGTTTCTTGCTAAATGTTGAGGAAGGATATTATGGGAAGATTAAAGCATTAACGGTGAACTAGTTGCTAGATTCGCTTTCTCTATGTTTTTAGATTCTGAGATGGAAAGTGAGTGTGTGTTTGTATATTACTTTGGTCTTTAAATAAATTGCAAAGGTAGAACACTCCTAAATATCGCTTTAAAAGAAACAAACAAACGAAAAACAAAACAAGCAAAGAAAAAAGCCACATTGTGTTCTGCATCCAGAGTAACGTGATTACTGAATTTCCTCTCTCTTTGCAACAACTTTGAATATAGATTCTTGTTCTAACCACAATTTTAAGATTTTTCCGAATGGTTACTTAATTCACATGTGTGCTAAACAGCACATTTCGTGGGGAAAACAATTTACAAGTGTCCCTATTCTAATTATTGTCTAAATATTACATCATTCCATGATTTTGCATAAGTTTCTGTGGGCATACTAGTACATTTTTCTAAATATTTAAGTAAAAAGGAGTCATGCTATTACTCTTCATCAAGCATTTTCATAGAAATGCTTTCTTTAAAGGTACTGAGTTGATTTTTTAGTTTTCTGTAAATTTGTGATCTCAATGCTGAAAGAATCCTCCTGAATCCCTTTTCATTACTCACACATACTTGATCATGTTAATAGACGTAGAACTATTTGGCAAACATTCCATGTCTCATGATTTCATATAGGGCAGCAAAAAAGCAATTGTTGTGGTATTTCTTTTTAAAAAATTGAAAATTCTCATCTGATTTGAGGTTTGGGTGGAGCCCAGGGTGTGTCTTTTCTGTATCTTCTGGTTTCTGGTGGAGTCAATTTTTTTCAGAGGAAGTCTGTTTATTAGATATAGACAAGAACAAAAATACTGAAATTATGAGTGTATTGTGAGTTTATTTTCTGGACAATTATACATTCAGTTTTAATCTGTTCTAGAGTCAGAGTCAGAAGACAAACTGGATTTTGAGGACATCTTACAAGACTGACAACTGAAGGTGTCAGATGATAGAGTTTCTGAGGGAGCAAGAGGCAGCTTGTGCATTAGTGCTGAGTGTCTGCACTCACAACTATGACTTCAGAAAATGACACTGTATGCCATTAATCTTTCAGTCCATTTCTTGCAGAGTCTACCTGGGTGGCCAGAACAAGTAAGAACCAAAATAACTGGGGCTTGAAAAACAAACCAATGTGGAAGTGTTAGTGCTGGGGTCAAGATTTTTGTTAAACATTGACAAAGAAAACATGACTGAGAAGTCAGGACATGAGCAAATGACTTTTCCTTTTTTATCTTTCTTAACCAGCAACATGCCTTATAGAAATGACACATCATTTCATTTCCATAATTTATTATTGTAGAGGAATAAATCTGGAGGTATTTAGAGCCTGTCATATATGCATGAAGCAAAATTACATCATCAGAAATTGTAAGATTGAAAATTTTTCTATGCCAAGGATCAAAACTTCATTTGGAAGTCATATTTTTATCAGTCCAAAAGGAGTTACTAGCCTCATTTTTTTATTGCCATTATTCACTCTTTCTGGTCTGTCTTTCTTTCTTTTTCTCCCGAAGAGACAGTTCGACTGTGATCTACCTATTGCAAGGTCTGGCCTAAAACAGGCTCAGCAGTGGTCCTCCTCCCAAACCAACTTCTTTTCAATGTGTCCTAGTAAGTGGAACTGGATCACTGATCTCCCCAAATGTAACTGGTCATTCAAGAGGAAACAGGCTCTCTTTGGCACTCCACCCTGGCACACTGTATCCCTTTCTTTCCCTGGCCTTATTCCTTAGATCTGGCTGGAAATCTTCCTGAGCCATGGCAGGTCTAAGAGGCATCCTGTGTGGTTCATCTATCTCTCAATTACTGATGATAATTAGCAGATCTAAAAGCTCAGATCACTAAGTATACAGATAATTCAAACTCTTCATTGTAAACAAAATCTTTAGTCGCCCATCTTTATAATTTTATAACAGATGCAAACCAATAATATCAGTTGAGAGATTTAAATT
The DNA here is from genome assembly GCA_027257055.1 of Cephalopachus bancanus. Lineage (NCBI taxonomy): Eukaryota > Metazoa > Chordata > Mammalia > Primates > Tarsiidae > Cephalopachus > Cephalopachus bancanus. The sequence continues at coordinate 5,980,315 of JAPVLO010000031.1, read as the reverse complement.
TCCTGTTTTTCTGTTTCTCTCATAGTACCTCTGGCAAAAGACCTAAAAAATCTTGGAATGGTCAAAATACATAAGCTAGAAATAAAAGAAAAAGAAAAGAATTCTGGATAATCCACCAATGGAGTAATCTGTGAATGTTTTAAAAAATCTATCCCATATTTATAACTCTGTGAGGAGAAATTTTCTCCTATGCTGGTTGTTTTCTTGTGCTTTTAAACAAAATCAGTCATCTCATTTAGTTAAAAATAGCAGCATTCCAATAAAAAAGACATCTCTCCCAAACACATACAAACACATACATACACTCTCACATACACACCTCTTCAGTCCTTTTATGCATAACATTCATTAGCACGGTTCCACATTTACAGCCACCACTATATCTGACCCCTCATTCATGAAAGCTCCTGCTGCTTAGCCTGAAGCGATTGGGCTCCTGTCATTTCCCACTGAGCACACTGGGGTGGATTTGGGTGTCTTGCCCTCATTTACAATCTGAACAAAAGAAACCTAAGCCAAGAAAGCAGCTGGCACCATAAAAACAGTAAAAACTCTAGCTGGCATCTCTGGTTGCCATTGACTAGCCAAATATCCACAGGGAATGGTGCCAATATAGATTTCTGGGACAGAACAACAAAATAGATTTTTGTCAATAAACATTGATTTGACAAGAAGTCAGACAAATCCATCCATACCAAATGACACGTACATCCACTGAGTTCCAAACCGATGAGTACGTTATGGACAAATTGAAAACCTGCCTAAGCTGGATTCTTACATGGCACATGCTCTCCAAGGTCTTCATCTGCCAAATATGGTTATATGTTAGGTGTCAATGTTGCAGTCTGATTTTGCTATCAACTGACAACATAAACCATGGACACTGACAAAGCAAGCACATACCATCACTCTGGGGGTGGTATTTCTCAAACTTTTTTGATTGCAGTGCAATGAAAGAAATACATTTTTTTAATGCTGCCTAGTACATACACAGACATAGAAACAGCAAATGAAATACAATTTCCAAAGCAATACTTCTCCCTGCTATATGTGATGCACTCCGTTTTATTCTTTCCTTTTTTATTTTATTTACTTATATTCTCTTTTATACTTTTATCATTGTCAAACCATTGTCCTAACCATTCAAACTGATTATAATGTATTAATGACTCATGACAATGATCATACACATATGATTCAGAATAACCGAAATGTCCTAATTCTTTAGGATTTGCTTGAATTTCTGAATAGGTTATTTTATTATTTTATTTTTTGTAGAGTGCGGGAGATTGCTTTCTTTTTTTTCCTGGCTGCATAAAGATATATCACTATTGTTCTAACAATCCTTATCAAGTATGTGGCTCAAGAAAATGAGTTGTAGCAAATTTAATATATACTGACTGAGTATGGGATATGTGTATGACTTTAAGCATCCCTAAAGACCAAGCCAGAAATTGTAGCTCATAGTATCCACTGCATCTAAATTACTTAAGCTTATATTTAGGGAATTAAAATCAATTATGTAGCTTTTAAAGGGTTAATTATCCATTTAAGAGTCGATCTGCTTAAAGAAATTTTAAGATATTAATGAGCAAGGTAGAAGTCCAACACTATCAGGTCAAATATTCTCTTCTTTAGGATAAAAGTTTCACTTAGGTATTCCTTGAATCTGGAGATGCAGAGAGGTGGTTGGGCCAAAGAGTCATTAGTTTTGCAAATAGCAAAAGACAAGAAGACTACTAGGGACAACCAGCCTCTCTTTCTCAGTTTATGTTTTTAATATAGGAAAGTCTCACTCTCTGGTTCTAGAAATGAGCTTATAACCCTGGCCCAGACAATCAGGATATGGTGATTATCCAGCCACCATAATTAGTTCAATATTGGGCACAAGACTCAAACCAGTCAGAGAGAATCACTCCTAAGAAACAAGCCTACACTATCTGAAAAACAGCCACATTTTAAAAAACTTTCTTGTATATTTTACTACCTGTATTACAAAATAAGCCTTGAACAAAGAATGACCTAGGCAAAACCTACTTAAGAATAACTCCTATAGAGCAAAACACTGATATTTTAAGGATTTCAGCTTGGGGCCTGCATCTGGTTCTGTCTGACACTGAAATTCTCTTCAGGAACAATTGCTTAGAAGAGTCAACACATTTCTTAAAATAAATGAATATATAAAAGTCAGGTTTGAGTTTCTAATAGAAGCAACAGATAAAAAGCCTGACCCATGCTCTATTGAGTTCACATATTATCAAACATTTAAAAAATCACTATAGCCTCTTTTAATTTTTTATTTTTATTTTAGATTCAAGGGGTATATATGCATATTCGGTACATGGACATATTGTGTAGTGGTGGGAAATGGGTCTCAGGTGGCCCATGTCAAACATTTTAGAAGGATCAACTCACTTCACTTTGTATATTTCTTTAGCAATAATGATTCTCTCATAAACGATTGTATGACTCTGAGCAAGTTACCACACACCTCTGCTCCGGTATATTTATATGAGGGGGAACTAAAAAAACCCGGGATTTATTTATTTTGAAAAAAGTTATTTATTCTTACATATTTAAACTTCAATCACCTTCAAAGTACTTTCTGTTTGATGCATTTTTCACTGCTCAAAAATTTATTAACTCATCAATTTTGATGCCTTTTAGTGCTTCTACCATTTTTTGTTTCACCTCTTCCACAACAACATAATGTTTTCCCTTGAGGACTTTTTTCATCCAGGGAAACAAACACAAAGATAGAATGAATAGGGAGAGTGGGGCACGGGAGCCACGCCGGTCTGGGTTAAGAACTACTGAACACTCAGTGTGATGTGGGCAGGTGCACCTGTAAATCACCCATCATGAAATGGACAAACGTGTTGAAAGAACCCCCCCCCAAATTCACTGAAGTCGATCGCAGCGTCTCACAACAGCACTAGCTAGTACACTGATGCTGATGGGGGGTTCCCAGAACACTTAGCTGGGGGGGGGGAACCTGTGCTACAAGGGGCCCACCCTCCAAAAAGATAATTCTGGTTATTTGGTGTCCCTCCTCATATATTAAATAAAAGTGCTAAAGAAACCTTTATTGTATTGCCAAATCACTCATTTGGCTACTGCTTAAGATCAATAGTTACAGACTTTTAGACTTTATCCATGTGCAAACTCATAACCTTTCCTCTCCTCCAGTCACTGACTTCTAGACAATTCTAATTCATTTCACATAAGACTATCATTCACTTCTAACAACTCTGAAAACACCTGTTTTGGTGGTTTAGTATAATTATTCTTTATTAACAAAAAAAAAAGCTAAATTTTTTTTTCTTTTTTTTAGTTGGAGTCTCACTCTGTCACCCAGACTGGAGCGCAGTGGCCGCTCCCGGCCACCGCAAACTCAACTTGCTGGGCTCCGACAATCCATCTGCCTCAGTCCTCCGAGTAGCTGGAACTACAGGTGCGTGCTACCACGCCCAGCTCATTTTGATTTATTGTAGAGATGAGGTCTTGCCAAGTTGCCCAGGCGGGTCTCGAACCCACGGGCTCAGGCAATCCACTCACCTCAGCCTCCCAAAGGCGCAGGATTACAGGCTGAGCCACTGAGCCCAGTGCTAGACCTGAGAGCAAAGAGGGTATGGCAGGAGGGAGAGTAGAATGAATAGAAAATGACTGTAGCCAAGGTGTTGGGGGAGAAAGAACAGGAACAACCTCAAGGGTTTAGGACATCATCATGCCCTTCGGCCAAGCTTATTAGCAAGTACATATTGTATGCGACTACAAACAGTTTGAAATTGAGTATTCTACAAAGGAATATGCTAATAGAATTAAGTAAGCATTCATTCACTCTCACATTACATCATTTATTCCATCATCAGCAGTCTCCAGCTTAGATCTTATCTTCTTAAGCAGTTTGCCTATGATTCTCTTGATCAATTTGCACACCACTGGCTGTTTTTCAACATTCTCCCTTAGCAGTCAGGGGAGTGAGGGCCTCCCTTTCCTATGATGGGCAAACAATCTGTTCACCAAATCTCTAGTCACCGAAAAAATTTCTCTTCTGATATTTTCTGTCTCGTTTCCTCTCAAGATTAAGAAGACAGTTTTCTTTTTTTCACCCCAAAACAAATTATGAGCAACAGGGTATATTTTTAAAACTAAAGAAGAGAAAATACAAAACAATATGAGCTAAACTGACATGCACCTCAGGGTGACAAATACAGAGTTTTAGAAACTGGAATATTTCTTTGTTCTCACTATTATATTTCACAACATTTTCTGTCTTTTGGCATTGACTTTATATATTTTTCTCTCTCTGCATTTTCATCATAAACACACACAATCAGAAAGAAAACAGATAGGGCCCACACTCATTTCATAACTCAGCCACAAATTTATTATATGTACAAAACAATAAGAACATAAGTCCTGTTGCCCAATATTGTTAGCCATCAAAACATATTTTATATAGCTCAATGTGTAAAATAAAAATATTTCATCTGTTTTTGGAAAAATGCTTTTATTGACTCAAATTCATTAACTTTAGTGACATTAATTTATTTGGCACAAATATTTCCAAAGCACATAGAATATGGAAAGTATTTGGTAAAGTCTTAAATATTTCTTAATTGCCAAATAACTACTGTACCAAAAATGCTATCACAAAATGAAAATATACTGTCCATGTAAATGTATTTTAAAAACTAATAGTAAAGGAAATAATTGTTGGTTAATCATCTGTATTTTGCTTTCTGGCGTCCCTGAGTATTAGACCTAGATTTGCCTTTATTTGGCATCTTGAGGGAAGTCACTTAACTTTATAAGCCTCAGTTTCCACATTGGTAGATGAATACAATTGAACAAAATGCAATGAAGGTGATGCTTATTACGTTGTCATTCAAATGACAACATATTTGAAATTCTACTTCTCATTCCCAAAATTACATTTTTCAAAAAACTGGAACTGACTTTGATTTTGCTATATCCTCAAAACAATCATAGTAAGAGGCCTAAGTGGTTGTTGAGGTGAATCAAAAGGGATTATCTTAAGTTGTTCACAGTTCTGAAAAAAATATTTAAGTCTGAAGAGGTTAGTAGAATATAATATTTTCTCTTTTTTATGGCAGGTGAGTTCAAATGTGATTTGAACAAAAGTGCTAGGGTACAATGAGGTTCAAGGCAGCAAGTTAAAGAAAAAATGAGTCAAAGAAATAATGTAAAAACAAACATGCCAAGCGCATTTTGAGGAATCCAGACCCCTGACTCTCCACCCCCCCAAAAAAAGTGTTTTCCTACAAAAGAAAAATACATTTTGTAAAGTAGGATGGTTTTAGGTTAATAGGCTTCTCCAAGTTGCACTATGTATTTCAAGTATCACCTCTGATAGTTGAAATTGCTGTTCCTATTAAATAGCTTTAGGTGTGAGAAAGCAGTCAAAGAGAAGGCCATGGAATGGAATAATATTTGGGAAGGTCACTGAATGTCTTTCTTACTCTCTGAAATCATGTCAAGTAAAACATCTGTTCTGTAGGTAACCTGGAAATCCAAATTCAAGAGATTTAAGTAAGAAAAACACCTTCCTATATACACTCCAACCTCTTGCCAATGTTGATTCCAGTTTTGCAGTGCAGGTGCAGATCTTACTGGAAAAGAAAGAGATTTTGCTTTGTTCGATTTTGGCCTGAGAGCCATTTGTAACAGTATGTCCAGACTTCCAGTATGTTCTAAATCAGACTCTGGTAAACTTCATGTCCTAGAAGAAGTTTATTTTATGTGGCTATCCTGGAAACAATTAGCTCTCAATCACATTTTTCAAAAATGTGTGCAGCATGCTGCATGCTGCATAGGTTGTAGGCAGATTATTAACTAGAAGACATAGTCCTTGCTCTCAGAAAGCTGACAATTTAATTGTTTCTCAGGACTGGTTATAACCTGAATAAACGTCAGATTTCCAAGGATTTTAGGTACCTCAATGGGCACATTTAAAAAGAAAACTAAATTCATATCTTATTTTAAAAAGAGACAATATCTGTAGGGAAGATATAACTGTGGGAAAGGCTATAAAAATTTCCCTACGTTCCTCAAGAAAGAGTCTTAAAATGACGTAAGAAGAATAGCTGCCTTTCAGAAGGAGTTGAGAGGTCCATCAAAGATCCTGACAATGTGGAACAATTTGATCATATCAGCATCTTCACGTGAAGAACTTCAGTGAATATATATTATTTTACTTATGTCTCCAATATAAGTGTTTTAGGTGTATAAATGATTAAACCTTTTTCCACATTATTCAAATTCCTTGGCACAAGAGAAATTTGCTCTTTCTGTTGTTTGATTCTGCAAAAATTTCAATGATGGAGGGACTTTATACATTTCTGACCTTGGGAAGGGGGAGAGACATTTCTATCTGAGCAAGTCTGTATATCTTTAGACTGTTCGGTTAAGAAATCACATAAAGCCAGGGTTTTAAACCTCTTTGGACTCTCAATGATCTAAACATTTTGATTTATTTGTCTAGATATATATATCTCACACTGTGTCAATACAAGGGCTGGCAATTAAGTTTGCCAACTCATCCCTAGAAAAAGTGCTGCATAACTCACTGCTGAATAGCACTATGGTCACCTTTGAAGTACTCCCCTTGGGAAGCTATGCACCCATGCCAGAGCCTAGTCCACCCATCAACGCAATTTTGAAACTCTTTTTCTGGAATGGCCACCAGAGCTGTCATTGTATTATCCTTGATATCCTAAATGTCATCAAAATGTCTTCCTTTCAACATTTATTTTCTCTTCGGGTAAAGAAAACAGTCATTGGGGGCCAGATCAGGTAAGCAGGGAGGGTTTTCCAATACAGTTACCTGTTTACTGGTGAAAAATTCCCTCACAGACAGTGCTGTGTGAGCTGGTACATTGTCATGATACATGAGTTCCTTCAGGACCATTTTTGCACACACCTTACTCATGCCAAAGTTTTCAGCTAAGATTTTCCTATTGATGTTTATTTGGTCTTCTATGCTTCTCACAGTCATCCGACAATTTTGATGCACAGTTTGACGAAATTTTGCAACGTGTTCATCAGTTCTAACCTAACCTCCCTTTATTTGTGACACTTTCTGTCCTCTCAGGAAGAATGTTTAATCTGTTTGTACACTGTGGTTTTCTTCATGGAATTATCCCCATAAACCTGGACTACCATGTCTCTGATTTCACTTCCACTCTTGCCAAGTTTGACAAGAAATTTAATGTTTATCTATTGCTCTAATTCAAACTCTGATATTCTCATGATGACAGCTCTGATGGCCATTCCAGAAAAGGTGTTCCAAAATTGCTTTGACAGGTGGACAAGGCATTGGTGTTGGTGCATAGTTTCCCAAGGGCAGTACTCGGAAGTTTCCCTAGTAATATTCAGCAATGAGGTATGTAGTACTTTTTTTCTAGGATGAGGTTGCAAACTTAATTGTCAGACCTGGTAAATCCTCTTTCTCTCCCTTCTCTAAGCTTTTTCCACCTACCTCACTAGGGTCCCATGTCAAAGAATAACAATCATAAGCATGATGAGGCACTCCATATTTATGTGTAAAATCATCTTTTTAGCTTGATGTTAGATTCCCTACACTTATTTATACTTTGTATTATATTGAAGTTGATCATTCTTTTCAAATATATATGAGGCTCAAGATGACATTTCTGGAAGAGTTAAGAGCAACTGGAATAAAACGCTTATTAAAAAGTCTGGGGTGGGGTCGGGTGCGGTGGCTAAAGTCAGTAATCTGCTCGCTTTGGGAGGTCAAGGAGAGAGGATTGCCTGAATCCAGGGGTTCAAGACCAGCCTGGGCAACTTGGTGAGACCTCGTCTTTACAATAAATCAAAAAATTAGCCAGGCATGGTAACGCGCGCCTGTAGTTCTGGCTACTGCTACTTGGAAGGCTGGGGCAGAAGGATCGCCTGAGCCCAGCGGGTTGAGGCTGGGGTGGCCGTGAGCGTGCCACTGTACTCCAGCCTGGGTGGCAGAGTGAGACTTAGACTCAAAAAAAAAAAAAAAGTCTGAACTTTGCATCCAAAGTAAATTAATAGTTGATGTCTGCTATCTATTTATCTACAATGGGGGAATCAAAGGGGAAAAAAAGAAAACAACCCTTGTAGTACCCTCAGAATTTGCTCCTCCGGATTAAATGTCAACCAAAGTTTGATCTGTAAGTTCTGAGAAGGTTGCTTCACGATTTGAAGAAAAATGACCCAAATGGTGGCAAACAGGCGACTGGTTCTTTCACCATGACAGCACACCTGCCCATGCTGCACTGAGTGTTTAGCAGTTTTTAACCAAAAATGTATGACCCCTGTGCCCCACCCTCCCTATCCACACAATCTCGCACCAAGTGACATTTTTTTTGTTTCCCTGTATTAAAAAATGTCCTCCAGGGGAAACCTTTTGCTGATGTAGAAGAGGTGGAACAATAAATTTACAATTTCTGTGTGGAAGATGGAACCACTGATACCTTTCCAACCATATTACATGTTAAGTATAAAGACTAGAAATATATAATGTATTCACCTCATTTTGTTCAATGTAATTTTTTTCTCTAAATGTTAAAAGTTAAATTTCCTTACCAAAGCATGCTCATCAGTATTAAAGTTATTTCTTTCTCTGAGTTTCTTTTTTTATTTTAACCATCTTCAAACTGAAAAATGGAAAAGAATCAGGTAATCTTTTAATTTGTTATTAGGAGTAATTACTGTCTGGTCTTTGAGGGTTACTTCTATGTAAGTTTTAAGTAGAAAACCATTTAACATATATTTATCTTTGTAAGCTGTTCTAAATGATCAGCAAATACCTTCTAATCATCTAAAAGAAGCCATTTAAAACATTCTTATTCTGATAAAAGAAAATTATAGCTTTTGAGACCATAGAAACTAAAGTAGTATTTAAGATATGATAGACACATATGAGGAGGAAAGACATGTTTAGTTAGCACGTTTCTTTGATTGTTCTCTTTTGATTATTAATAGAAACAGATTCTATTTCTGTATATTGCTATGAACCTGAATACTAGACAACTAACAAAAAAAAGTAGACTATAAGCTATAGGAAACATTTGAATTCAAAGTCTTTTTGATATCTTTTGATTTGAAACATTAATGTACATAAATCAAATGCTTACTCAGAACTTAGAAGAGTATTTGTTCAGCCGGGCTCGGTGGCTCAGCCTGTAATCCCGCGCCTTTGGGAGGCTGAGGTGAGTGGATTGCCTGAGCCCGCGGGTTCGAGACCAGCCTGGGCAGCAAGACCTCATCTCCACAATATATCAAAAAATCAGCCGGGCGTGGTAGCGTGTGCCTGTAATTCCGGCTACTCGGAAGGCTGAGGTGGAAGGATCGCCGGAGCCCAGCAGGTCGAGGCTGCGGTGGCCGGGAGCTGCCACTGCACTCCAGTCTGGGTGACAGAGTGAGACTCCAACTCAAAAAAATAATAAAAAAAGAGTATTTGTTCTTTTTTAAAGAAAATATTATAATTTTATCTATATATTTTGCTTTGGTTCATTCATTTATTCTTATTAAATAGAAATATTTGCTGAGTTTCTGTCATATGCAAAGCACTATTCTAACCACTGGGGATAAAACAATGAAAAAAACAGATGCAATTATTGCCATTAAGAAATTTGCATTTTAGGGTGGTTAGATAGATAAAAAACAACAAATCATAAATACATATGAGTAGTTGGCTGGATTTTTAATAAACCTAATGGGAAAGTAAAAAGCAGAATAAAAATAATAAAATATTAGTTCTCTCTTCAGTGTAGGGTAGTCATCATTCACTTTATACGGAAGGTCAACATGGAGAGCCCCCCTGAGATGGTGATATTTAAGCAAAGACCTACAGAAATGACAGAGAAAACCAGGTAGATATTTAGGATGAAAAATTCTGGGAGAAGGAACAATAAGTAAAAAGATCTTAAGGTAGAGATTACTGAGCAGATCAAGAAACAGGAAAGAGGCCTGGCCAGTGTTTCTAGATTAGGGTAAGAGTCATCTTAACAGGTGAAGTTGGAAATATAGTAGTAGAAAACCACATAGGATATCATAGAGGTTTTGACTTTTACTCTGAGAGAGATGTTCACTACTGAAAAGTTTTAAAGCAATGAGTAACATCATCTGTTTAATTTTTATCAGGATTACTTTGATTACTATATCGAGACTAGACTATAGTGAACAATTGTCTCAATAAGGAGATCTTTATTAGAAGACCTTTGCAAATATGCAGGATAATAATAATGATGACTTGAACCAAAGTGGTAGTATTGAACTTAATGAGAAATGATTGGACTTTGAATATTTAAAGTCAATAGGATTTGTTGGTGCATGAGTGTTGCATGTGAGAGAAAAAAGAAGACTGAAAAATGTATTTTGACCTGAGAAACTGCAAAACAAACAAACAAAAAACAGTGGGGGGGTTGCCATTTACTAAAGTGTGAACCAATTATGAAAGAGATTTGGAGTAGGTGAACAGGGATTAGGAGTATGACTTTATTTACACTAGATCTGAGATGACTTATCAATACCCAAATGAGCACATGAAGCAAAGAGATGAATATGTAAGTGTGGAATTCAGAAAAACTATAACTTGTGGAACTGTTAACATGTAAAGAGTATTTAAAGCCATAAGATTAGAAAAATCATCTGGAAAAAAAGTGGGTAGATAAGGAAAAAGAAGGACTCTAAGGTTTGAGTCTGGGAGATCTTGTTGAATTTGAGTAGATGAGAAAGAACTAGCAAAGGAGACTGAGAAGATGTAAACAGTCAGTCAGAATGACTTCAACGAGATGCAGTGTCCTGGAAGCCATGTGTGGAGGTTGTTATAAAATAGAGACAGTAATTGACCAGGTGTCCAAATATTGTTAATAGTCCAAGAAAGATGAGAACAGAGAATTAAACATTGGTCTTAGTAATACGGAAGGTTAAAGAGAACTACATAAGCGTTTGTTTACAGACATTGTCTAAAATGCATTTATTCCTTTTATATTTCCTAATATATATATGTATATATATATGTATATATATATATATATATATGTATATATAAAATGACTATTCCATATATATCTCCTAATGAACTTCAAGCTTAGAACAGTGCCTGGCACATAGAAGATGTTCAATAAAAATTTGCTGAAAATTTCATTTTATATTAATATGTCAGTTTTGGGAGAATTTCTAAAAGAAAATGAAGGTAGGAAAATAAGCAAAATTACCTTCACTGTGTTCTTTGGTTCAATATAGTATTGACTTTAAGTAAGTTGTTGTTTACTATACACACACACAGACATACACACACACACGCACACATATTCACACTTTGCTTTTTCATTTTAATAAAAATACACAATAGATTATACCAAAAAAATGTGCTTTATGGATGGCTTAGAATCCCAGAAACTAATATTACTACAGAAAATTCCTGAGTGACTGGTTTTTATAGATATACGACAATGTCAGTGCCACTTCATTAAATGATAAAAATGGATTTTTTTCAAATAGAAGGTTTAAAAGTAATATTTTTATTTGTGATTGCACAGGTAATTTATTTGTTCAAAGTCTTCACTTTGCAATGTTAAGAAGAAGGAAGGCTAAACGAGGGAAATGCCTGTTATCTTACTCAAATTCCATAAAAAGGGAGAAGACATCCAGAAATTATTACTTTAAAACTATAAACTCTCAGTAGAAAGCACACATATGCTTAGGGGAAGATTAAATTAGAATACATGTAGTTTTAAAAACCAGACTAGCTTAGTTTGTCATTCTTTTATTTAATAATTACTGAGCGCCTAGTATGTGATAAGTATAATACAGGAAGGCAAAATCTCTGTAGCAAACCCTACTAGTTGCCTATACCATTTACATTTCTTCCTTGAAGGAAGTTTTATTTTCTTGAGGAGGAAACAGACATCCAGGTAAAAATGCTCACCATTCCAAACTCTCTTGTAACATGGGTTTAGGTGTGTGATGTAATCCTGGTAATAAGATATAAATGGAAGTCTTCTAGGTATTTTAGAGATATCTGTTGCCAACCATAATTCCTTTCTTTCATCTTATCAGATCTGTGGATGTGACAACTGGATGCAAATGTGACACCTAAAGGTGAAAAAGAAACCAATAAGCCATCAGGATGAGGATGAAGGCCAATAGGTTCAGGGAACAGATTCATTTCTTGTTGATGCTACTGAGCTACAGTACTTGCTCCGCACTACCTACCTTGAAATTCTGCTTTCATGAGAAAAAATAAATCTTTCCATGTAGCAGTTATCATTTATTAGACTTTATGACTTAAGCATACCCTATCCTCAACATTGTTACAGTACAGTGGAAGGAAAAACAGGTGAATATGTACCTATACTTCAAGGTTATAAGATGAATGAAAGAAGTCAGCACAGTCATAAAATGGCACAGAAGGAATGAACAACCATTTCTGGTGGGCAAGGGAAAACATTTAACTTAATTGTTATTTAAACAAAACCTTACAGACTGCATAGTAACTAACCTTACGAAGTCAGGAAAGGGCATTCTTGGCAGAGAAAATGACAATACAAAATGATGGAGTTTTAAAACAGCAAGGCATATTGTGTACACTATTCTGGTGTATCTGGGATTGGAATGGAAGTAGGTTAGTATTAAGAATTCAGGCAGAAAGTGAGGCAGAAGCAAGATAAGGGGTCTTTTGGCCTATGTTATGGTGGCTGGGCTTTACTTTGGAAGAAGTAGGAAATCACTGGAAGATTGTAAGCAGGGACTGACATTATCAATTTGTGTTTTAGATAGAGTTGGCAGCAATGTGAAGTATGAAACATAAGTGCCATCTCCCTTTCTTCCACATCAACCAAAAAGATATTGAATAAAATCCAAATATGCGGAAACTAAGGGATAAATACTGTCGTCGAGTATATGAAACATTTATGAGAAGGATGCTCAGCAGTTGTTCTCAGTGTCTGTGACAGACCAAACACAAAAGATGCACTCGAATAAAGGCAGTAGGAAGTTGAGTTGGACATTCAGCAAAAACATCTCCACCGCCCTGAAAAGGGATACCACCAGGATAGGCTGATGGGGCAAATGGAAAAATTTTCCTCCTTTTACAACTGAGAGAAATGAAAAAGGTTATCAGATTATCAGTTCTGGATGATTTTTAGATATTCACTTACCTAAAAACAAGAAGTGTGATAAACTATGCATGAATGCACTTCAGCTTTTCTGTGTTGAGATCCTTTTTTTTTTTGCAGTTGGGGTCTCACTCTGTCACCCAGGCTAGAGTGCAGTGGCACAATCGATCTCCCAGGCTCAGATGATCCTTCCATCTCAGCCTCCTGAATTAGCTGGGGCTACAGGTGCACACCATCATGCCTGCTAGCTTGTGTATTTATTTATTTATAGACATGAAGTCTCACTATCTTGCCCAGGGTGATCTGATACTACTGGACTCTAACAATTCTGTGTGATCCTTAAAATATACAAGTGAGCTATTCTTTCCACCACCATCACCCCTAACAAAATCCCTCAACCACTTAGAATATAGGCAATTTAAATGTGAATCACTTTCATTTAGAACTACTTACTAATATCACTAATTACATGGTTACTTATATTAATAAAAAAACTTTTGAATAAATACCACAATAACTCCTATAATAATTTGGGACACGTTTTTTTCTTCCTACATGATATCTTTCTGTTTTGCTTATTAAAAGTGTTCTGTGCTCTAATACATTTAGTAAATTGGGCTACAAAAAGTTGAATTTGTTGATTGCAGATACCTAAAATCTTTAACTTTCATTGTGAATCTCCAATTAATTTATCCAGAATTTGATTTCAGAGGATAATAAAATATGCTTTTATCCAAATTTATTTGACTATGAAAATCCATTTTAAAAAAATTATTTATTTTAATTAATTATTTTTTCTTTCAATAGCTTTAGGGATACAAATGGTTTCTGGTAACATGGATGCATTTTATAGTGGTGAAGAATTCTAGACTTTAAATATACCCACCACCCCCACCTGTGAACATTGTACCTGATAAGCTATTTTTGATCCCTCTCCTATTCTCACCCTCCCCCTTCAGAGTCTCCAATGCCCATTATATGATTATCTATGCCTTTGCAGTTCCTTATTTTAGCCCCCATTTATAAGTGAGAACATGTGGCATTTGGTTTTCCATTCCTGCATTACTTCACTCAGGATATTGGTCTCTAATTCCATCCAAGTTGCTGCAAAAGACATTATTTCATTTATGTATATGGCTGAGTAGTATTTCATGGTGTGTGTGTGTGTGTGTGTGTGTGTGTGTGTGTGTGTGTGTGTGTGTATCACATATTCATTATCCACTACTGATCAGCTGATGAGCATTTAGGCTGATTTGTGCCGCAAAGAACATACAAGTGCAGGTGTCTTTTTTATGTAACAACTACTTTTCTTTTGGGTAGATACCAAGTAGTGGGATTGCTGGATTGAATGGTAGATCCACTTTTAGTTCATTGAGAAATCTCCATACTGATTGAAACTCCATTTTTATATATGTGGCTATAAGCTACTTAGAAAAACATGCTATAAATAAAATGATGGTATTTATAGATTTGAAAAATACTTGAACTTAGCCTTCTTTAGTTATGAAAGCAGAAAACTGACATATATTGGGTAATATATTTTATACATTTACATTTAATTCTCAACAAATATTATTGTATATTATCTCTAGAGAAAAATAAGAGGACTTTCTCATTGTCTCACTTCTGATAAACAACTGTAGACCTTTGTTGGTAGAGTTATTATACACTTTATCTTCCTAAGACCTATTTGTGAGCAAAATAGGGTACTAAAATTATAAAATTACATACTTTTAGAAATATCAATTTATTAAAATTGATTTTTATATTTGGCAGATTTGTAAAGTGGTTCTATTTTTAACTATTCATGAAATAATATTTTCAAATGACAAACCAAAAAAATAGGATGTTGGAAAAACAGGAATCAAATGGGACATTCATGAGTAAGCTGGGCTCTCTAGTCAAGTTAACTCAAGGCCTTTGACAAATGAGTTCAATCTTCCTTTCCAGCTTTGTTGTACATTGCTTCACACAAAATGCTTATGTATCCATTCAACCAAATTCCTTGGGATCCCCCACTAGCCTCCCCACTTTCACTAATATTATTCTTGCTATCTGATCTTTTTTATTTTTGACAAAAAACAAATATCTACAATCTTTAATGTGCAATGCAAAAGCTATCTTTCCTAACATCCTCCATTTCCCGATAGCCCCTAATGGCAATGGAGTTATCTAAAATCTCTTCTAAACTCTTCTAATACTTAGCTTAAATAACTAGTAGGACTCTTACTCCACTGGTCATTTATTGAAGCTATTTATGTAATTGCCTTAAATTCTATGTTAAATGAAGGACTGTTTGAAAATAATAACTTGTTATGCATTTGGTATATCAAGACATTTTGTATTCCATATGTTCTCTTATATTCTAGGTGCTAGATAAATATTTGATTTTTTTAATGTGTTTTTGGATGAATGGATGAGTGAATTCTGGACTTCAAATAAATATTGTCACTAAATTATGGCTCATTATTGATTTTTACTATTTTTAATCTTTAGGTGTTATCTCATGGATGAAAGAAAAAAACGGACAAACTAAGAAAAAGTTGGAACAAAAGATGAACTGTGTAGTAGACATTATGATATAGACCATTGCCATATTTGTATAAGAACAAACAGGACAAAATTAAAAATTTAAAATCTACTCTCTGAATATTGACATAATGCAATATGCCTATCATGAGAGATTTATTTGTTCTTTGCTTTGGTTTGCTTGTTTGTCTTTGAATTGTTGTTAAATGGACTAAATCTAGAATGTAAAACCCAGCAGCATTCCCAAGATCTACACTTAGTAGATAAAACCTGGTAATTTTGCATTTACAGTCTTTAAACGCATATTTTTTTTTTCACCACTCTCTATATTCACATGGAGTTATCAAACTAGTGGTAGAGACAGACATTAATGAAATGATCCCAGTAATAATTATAAAAGAACCACTGTATTTAACATATGATATGCAATAAAGTGAGAGTATATCATAGGATATTTGACCTAGTGAGCGAGGACAAGTCAAATTTTTCTCAAGCAATCATAAATATTTAAGATATGAAAAAATAGCAAGAGTTAACATGCAGAGTTTTGAAGAAATAGTATACTGTCTGGGGGAATAGTATGTGTTCTATGATGATTAGGAGTGTTTGGAGTTTAAAAAAACTGACAAAAGCAAAATGAGGATGGGGTTTTAGAAGAACCTTCAGGGCCACAGTACTTCTTTGGGCCCCTAGGGAAGTCAGTCATTCAAGTCAAGTATATAAAAGGGTCAGACTTACGGTGTTGTTTCCAAAATACCACACCATCTAAAAGGTGAAGTCATATGTCACACCCTAGTCTAAGATGGTACCTTGCACTTAATAAGAACTAGTTTTACATATATAAGAATGAAGACATAAATTTACAAAGACAGAAAATGTACAAATGCATAACCGCTTTTTCTTTCTATAGCTAGTCAAGTGGATTTCAGAAGTTATTTTCAAGAGGTTTTCTTTATAAGAAAAGATCTGTCATTTGTAAGCTTCTTAAATGCTGAATAGTTATATATTAGGAAGTATATAATCAGTATGTTTGGTCTTAACTTATAAGGAATGGATAGCATTTTTCTGATGAAAACTCGCATTCACTTTATCTGCTCATGAAGACCTTACCACGGTGACATCAAACATCTGTTTCATTCCTGCCAGAAGCTTTCAGTATGAGTATCAGATGATGACTAACTTGTATGTCTCTGCCATTGCCAGGGATATAACAAGAAATACAATGGCTTCCTCGTTTTCAGGAAGGTTTCCTTAAAGATGCTGGAGACAGACATTAAACAAGTTAATAATAACAAAGATGCTGAGCATGAAAAATGCTATGAAGGGGTGAAGATATAATAAAGATGGAGGATTACTGCTTTGGGGGATAGCTTCCTTAAATGTAATGGTCATGGTCAAATAACAAATGCAGTTTAGAAATGTCTTTTTCAAATGTCTCTGTTGAAAGAGCATAGTTATGGACTTGTGTTTCAACAGTTCCGTGTAGGTTTTTAATTATTTTTCATTTGGTTTGGGTTCTCATTCTATCCATAAAAAAAATGTAAAAAGTATTCTCTAATATTTAACTAAATAAGATAACTTCTTAGTGGGAATTTGATATGTTCTCCAGATGAGGAGCATGCATTTCTAAAAGGTTAAATTTAAGTTAGATTATCCAGTTGGCTCATCAGCCCCTGACAGTGCAGCTTACAGGGTCACTTGGTCATCTTATTATCCTGCAATCATTTTAAGGAGTTATACTACTGCTGGATGAACTTCACAGTGAGGATGGATTAAACAGATCAGAGCAAGTTAGAGTTACTCCAAATACTAACCAAAACTGAAATTCTTTTCAGAAAGAGAGAAAGAGATGTAAGTCTGGAAAGAAAGAGCAGGGAGAAAGAGAAGGGGTGGGGGAAGAAAGAGGAAATGAAGAAAAACAAATGAGAGAACAAAGGGAGAGAGAGAGAGAACAAATGAGAGAACAGAGACAAAGAGCATAAATGAGAGGGTGCTGGCTGCAAGGAGCTTGCTACTGGCAAGTGTAGGTCGATAGATGTTTCCTCTCTGCATGGCTGCCCAAAGTTTTCAGGAGCTTACTCTCTACTTCCAGTGTCATGCTCCATGCAAAGTAGGGGGCAAACTTCTTTTTCAGTTATTTAGAACTCAAGCTGAGGACTTTTTCAACAAGGCCATACTTTGAGGGCAGGTTTAAAGTGAAAATGTTCTTCATAAAATGTACATTTCATCCACATTCTTAAGCGACTGACTGAACCGAAAACAAGGTTCGTAATTAGAAACCATATTCACATCCACATCTACTGAATGTTAGAGGCAGAACATTAATTGAAGGATAAAAACAGGCAGTGGTTAAGTTTTTATCTAAAATCTCATTTTGATTCACCTTTCCCTCCACCAAAACAAACAAAACGAATAAACAAACAGAAAATTTTTGTATAATGTGATTTGACAAACAACAAATTATCACTGCTTTCTCCAAGAACATTATTTATTTTCTCTTAACGAATCATTAATCAGCTATTTGACCTTTCCATACTAAGTGTGTTCCCGGGGCTGTGCTATTTAGAGACATAGATGAAGATTCTAGGATAAGCAAGTTAGTTGATCTTTCTGGATAACATTTTCTTCAGCTATAAAATGAGGATAATAAGAGTGCCTATCTCATAGGATTGTTAGAATATTAAATGAGATTATTTGTATGAAAATATTATACCACCTAGCTATTCAATGACTACTAGGTTCTGGGAAATTCTGAATTGGGCAGACAATAGGAGTGCAGGAATATCTAAATAGGGTGATATCAAACATCTATTTGAGTTGGGTAGGTGGGTCTTAAATAGAAAATTAAAATGTATATCTTTTGTACACCAAGTTTGTGAAAAGTGTCTCTTCATATATGGGTACCTAAGAGTGAATCAGGAAAGTAGAAATATTTATGGATGAAAAGAGGAAGAGAAACATCCACAATGGAGATTGAGAAGAAGCTGAAAGAAAAGTTAATAGAAAAAAAAAATCAAGAGAAAAAAGCATTTCAAGCAAGATGGGCTAACAAAAGCCAATGCTATTGTACAATAGCATTCGGTTCTTGTAAAAGAACTGAAAGATATGCTTTTGATTTATTTACTTATTTACAATTTTTATTTTAAAGATGTGGGGTACAATCCAGGGTTAGGTATACAAATGGTCATTGTACAAGTAAAGTTTGGGCCTCACTTTGGTCCCCACTTCAACTGGTTTGAGATCAGGTATCCTTCCTGATGATGTGTGACCCCCCTTCCCTGGCAGTTTTCCACCACTGTCAATCCCTTTCTTATAGTATTACAATAGTTGTTCGGGGCCCACTTATGAATGAGAACATGTGGTATTCAGTCTTTTGTTTCTGTGATAGACCATTGAGTATTATAGACTCTAAGTTCATCCACGTTGCTGTGAAGTTCTAATTTTGACCTTCTTTATGGCTACAAAATATTCCATTGTGTATGTGTATCACATTATTTTTATCCAGTTCACTTTTGATGGGCAGTACTGTTGGTTCACTTTTGATGTTTTTGCTATTGTGACTAATGCCGCAATAAACCTACATGTGCAGATTTTTCCATAGAGTGATTTTTTCATAGTGATTTGAGTTCCTCCGGGTATATTCCCAGTAGGGGAATTGCAAGGTCATATGGAAGGGCAATTTTTAGATCTTTTAAAACACTGTTTTCCACAGAGATTGTACTAGTTTACACTCTCCCCAACAGTGAAGAAGTGTTCCCTATTTCCTGCATTATCTCCAGCATCTGTTGTTTTTGAGTCATTGAAGATGGCCATCCTGACTGGAGTTAAGTGGTCTCTTAGTGTGGTTTTAATTTGCATTTCTTTGATTATCAATGAGACTGAATATTTTTCATGTATCTGTTGGCTGCTTGTATGTCTTCTTTTGAGAAGTGTCTGTTGATATATTTTCACTACTTTTTAATAGGGTTGCTTGTTTTTTTCTTTTTGGCACATTTGCATTCGTTGTAGATTCTAGATGTTATGACTTTGTCAGATATATAGTTGGCAAATATTTTTTTCCCATGTCTCCCCGCACTTGATTTTATTTGCTTTGCAAAAGCTTTTCAGTTTGATAAGGGCCCACTTCTCTACCTTATCTCTTGTGGAATGGGCATTTGGTGTTTTGATCAGGAATGAGTTGTCAGTTCCAATTTCCATGAGGATGTCTCCTGCATTTTCTCAGGTTCTTATACTTTGATGTCTTACATGTAGGTCTTTGATCCATTTAGAGTTGTTTTTGTGTATGGTGAGAGGTAGGGGTCTTGTTTTAATCTTCTGCATTTGGTCAGTCAGTTTTCCCAGCACCATTTGCTGAATAAGTTCTCCTCTCCTCAATGGTTGTTAATGGAGGCTTTGTCAAAGATGAGTTGATTGAGAAATTGAGGTCTTGCTTCTGGAATCTCTATCCTGTTCCATTGGTCTGTATGCCTGTTCTTGTACCAATACCAAGTTGTTTTAATTATTGTAGCTTTTTAATAATATTTGAAGTCTGGAAGTGTGATACCTCCAACTTTGTTTCTTTTGCTGAGGATTGTTTTGGCTATTATGGTCATTTATGCTTCCATATGACTCTTTGCACTGTCATATCCAGGTTAGAGAAGAATGATGATGGTAATTTAATGGGTATTGCATTGAATCTGTAGATTGCCTTAGGTAGGATGAAACTCTTAACTATGTTGATTCTTCTAATCCATGAGCATGGAATATTTTTATTTTTGTTTTGGGAGCCGGCCGAGGAGGCCTGCCTGAGCGTTAGGGATCCAGGTGGGCTGCAGACCCTAGGATGAGTTCAGGAGCTGATGGCCCTTCCCTCCTCCCTTCTTTGCTGTTTGACACATCCCACTAGCAGAACTTTGATGATCTAAGCATGAAGCTCTGAGAGTACGACAAGTATGGCTTACTTTAGGAGTCCATTGTTCCCGTTTCTCACAGACTGCGATTTCGACTTTAAACTTAATTCAAACTCAGGTCAAATTTGGGAGACTTTAATATGGTACAAGCTTCTTTATAAGATTTAAGGATATATTTGTAGAATTAGTATATACATATAAAGTGCTGTTTCAATCTTAATAATATAGATACATTGTTTAGAGTTACTAGAAACGGCCCAGCACAAACTTTGGGCTGGGCCACATTCCTTAGGAACTGGTTTGGACTATAATTAAGAGTTTCTGTAGTATAATGGTTATCACATTCTCCTGGCTTTATGTTTATGTAAAAGTTTTGTCACTTAATTGGGATTGTTCTTCCTCATGCCTGAGGAAACACCTGGTGGGAGGGGGACACCCCTCACTCACCTGGCTTTGTGTTCACGTGAAAGTCTTGTGATTTAACCTGTGAAACTTTAGGATAAAAAGCTTACGGTTCATCCCATTAAAATGGCTTCTGCACTAGATAGAGTCCAGTCTCTTTCTTTCTCCTCCATCTCTCTCTTTCTTTCTCTTTATTTCTCCAGAATAATCACCGATGCCACCACACCTTCCAGGGATCCTTTAAATCTCTTTGCAGGGGCTGGCCCCTGGCACTTTTGTTTGTATCATCTTTGATTTCTTTGAGCAGTGTTTTGCAGTTTTCATTGTAAAGGTCTTTCACTTCCCCGGTAAGAATGATGCCGATGTATTTCATTTTATCTTTTTTGTTCATATTGTGAATGGGATTGTGCTTTTTATTTGTTTCTCTCCTATTTGTTGTTAGTGTATAAGAATGAGACTATCTTTTTCACATTGATTATGTATCCTGAGACTTTGCCAAAGTCCTTTATCAGTGCAAGATGGTTGCCAAAAGATTTACTTGGATTTTCGAGGTATAGAACAAGAAGAAGATCATGGTAACTTTGGAAGAAGCTATTGAAGTGGAGTGGTGAGGTGATAGTCTGAGTTGCTCTGTTTTTAGAAGTGAATGAAGATCATGAAGAGAGAACCAATTTCAGAGATATGTCTGTAAAGCAGTAGTCCCCAACCTTTCTGTCATCAGGAACAGGTTTCATGGAAGACAATTTTTTCCATGGACCGAAGTTGGGCAGGGGGCAGTGGATGGTTTTGGGATGATTCAAGTACATAACATTTACGGTGCACTTCATTTCTACCATTATTATTGCATAATATATAATGAAATAATTATATAACTCACCATTTAAAAAAAGAGATGCGGATGGAAATGGTAAATAAAATAATGGGTGGGTCACATGCAGACAAAATTGTCAGATTATAACTTAAAGCCCGCCACTAGATGCAGCTGTACAATTGAAGTATATCCACATACCTGTCCCTCACTGATAGAATTTTGGAAAGAGAAGCAATTGCTTTATTTTGGTCTCAGTGCAGTCAAACCTCACTGCTAATGTCAATCTGCATTTGCAGCTACTTCCCAGTGCTAGCATCATAGCCTCAGCTCCACTTCAGATCATCAGGCATTAGATTCTCATAAGGAGCACTCAACCTAGATTCCTGACATGTGCAGTTCACAATAGGGTTTGCGCTCCTATGGGAATCTAACGCTACCACTAATCTGACAGAATGCTGAGCTCAGTAATGTGAGCGATGCGGAGTGGGCTGTAAATACAGATGAAGATTTGCTCCCTGGCCCACCACTCACTTCCTGCTGTGCAGCCTCCTCTGTGGGCTGGGGGTTGGGGACCCCTGCTATTAAGGAAAGAAGGAAAATCATGCTTGTTTGTAAGGAAATTTGAAGCAAATTGTGGCACATGAATGCATGTGTTCTCCAAACCTGAGGTAAGTTGCATGATGGCTCCAAGGGTGTCTACACACTAATGCCCTGGAACCTGTAAATACTTTACAGGAAAATGAGATTCGATTTCAAAAACAGGATTAAATCTCCTTGAAATGGGAGATTATCTTGGATCATCCAGATGGGCCCATGCTAATTACTCTAATGAGTCCTTACTTTATTTTTTATTATTTTTTTTTTAGTTGGAGTCTCACTCTGTCACCCAGACTGGAGTGCAGTGGCCACTACCAGCCACTGCAACCTCGACCTGCTGGGCTCCGGCGATCCTTCTATCTCAGCCTTCCAAGTAGCTGAAACTGCAGGCGCGCGCTACCACGCCCGGCTAATTTTTTGATTTATTGTAGAGACGAGGTCTCGCCAAGTTGCCCAGGCAGGTCTCAAACCTGCAGGTTCAGACAATCCACTCACCTCAGCCTCCCAAATCACGGGATTACAGGCTGAGCCACCGAGCCCAGCGAGTCCCTACTTTAAAAGCAGACCTTTCCTAGGTGTGGTCAGTGAGAGAAGGCTCAGAGAAACACAGTGTCTCACTTTGAGGATAGAGAAAGGAAAACATAAGCAAAGGAATATAGGTCACCAGCAAAAGCTGGAAAAAGCAAGGACATGGATTATTGCCTAATGTATCCAGAAAAGAACTCCAGCCTGTTGACACTTTGATTTTAGACTGATGAGACCCATACTGGACTTTTGACCTACACAGCCATAATGTAATAAATTGGTGCTGTTTTAAGTCACTAAACCATGGTAATTTGTTATGGCAACCAGAGAAAACTAGTCCCAAATCCATCTTTTCCTATTGGTTTACAGCTTCCCCTCTGGTTAGGTAGTTTCATGTGACTAAATTGCAGCCATTGTGTAAGAAAGTAGAGTCAGTACATCAGGATTAGTCCCTAAAAGGTCTCATGAGATTCTTCACAGCCTTTTTATTTCCTCAATTGCTATCCCATTGCTGAGAAGTTGGTGCTCTTCTTAGTCCCCAAAAGTGGCATAACCACAGGATGAGAAGACCTTTGTTTGGAACTTTCTAGGACTGAACTCTATCATTATAAGAAAAAAAACTTTTATTATGTTAAGCACCCATATGGCAAGAATCATTTTATATAATAAGTATTCTTATTTCCAACACAGTCTTTATTATTTATTTTCTAAATAATTATTGAGATTTAAAAGATTTGAATACTGATGAAATGAAGTCAGTAAACCTGGAAACATTCAAGATAGAAATAGGGAGGGGTGTAGAGAGTGAAAAAGAGAAAGAGAAAGAGAAGGCAATAGAGGAGCAGTGCTAGGATCTAGAGCATAAACAATAAGACTATTCAGGGGGATGGGGACAAGGCAAAGTTAAGTGTGCATAAGGTAAGTCTTAAAGTTACACAGTTAGAATTTAGAAGTAGGCTGCTCCACCTGCTTACTTCTATTTTCTTTATGAACAAAGTAGTAAAGTCATTTTTTGGTGAGACAGAAAGCAGTTTGGTCAGAGATCTGATGAAGAAGAATGAAAATAGTTACTGTGGGGAAAGAGAAAGAGTGCAGACTTGTGTTCCAGGCAACATGGACTATCTATGACCTTGAAGTAATAAATTCATGGGTTTGAAGACCATAACTTTATAAAGACACCAAATTGTACATTTGTGAGTTTATCTCAAACAATGATAACCAATAAATAACTATGTATGAAATAATCAATTGGATTGCATTGACATTGGAGTTTTTCTATACCGGTTTGCTAGATTATAAAATAACAAAATTTACTATTTGTCATGAGAATTATTGAGCTTGTAAGCCATATGCCATTTGTCCATCCCAGGTTCTTTTTTAGCTTTCTCTGCAATGCTCTGAGACCCAGGAAGCTGACCTCTATGGAGGTCATCATGTAGGCTCCCATGGCCTTGATTTGAGTTTTCCAAATGGAGACACCACAGGAGAGTTGAAGAAAGAAGAAAAGAGGTTGGAGTATCTCCCTCCCATCCCCTGCTTCCTCCCTGCCTTTCCTTGATTCTATCAGTGATGGCATTTCAATTACATCTTCAGTCAGATGATCCTTTACCCATGGCCCACGCTCTTTATGAACTCTAGCAGCAGGTTTCACCCCTTTTCCCTTTCAAATCTAGAAGTAATAGTAGTTTCTCATTATTTTTATTCCCTTAGATGCTTTGCTTCCATCACTGGCTTCTTTATCCCTACCCACACCTTTGTAAATAGACCCATTATTAAATTTTCCTCAGTTAAACCTTTGTGTGTACCATCAAATTCCTGCAAGATCCCTGACTGGCATTGCTTTGGAGGCCATTGAAATCATGATTTTATCCTGAGTGAAATATGAATTATTTGGAATATTGTGAGGTGTGCAACTAATTAGATATGTGACTTTGAGTGAGTCATACAGCTTCTTCCTGCTTCAATGTATTCATTTGTAAATAATATAATTGTACTATTGGATCATTCAAAGGTCTTCTGTATTTTGAAAAGTATTTAATGTGTTAGTCATTTTTACAATGGTTACTTCAAATCACAGAAAACTTTCATGTCAAGTAATTCTTAATAATTCATCACCTGGAGATTATTTTCTACTCCCTTTCAAATGCACTTCAATATAGTTCTTAATGTAGGTAGACTAATTTGTCTCAATGATTTTAATTTTTATATTTTAGAAAGTCTGGAAACTTGCTACTAGTTTTGAAGAAAATTATTTTAGTTGTAAAGATAGAAGTACCAAGATTATTTTCTGGTGCAGCATATTTGAAATTGCATGAGCAATAACCATAAACTTTAACATGACCATATTTGCTTATCCATTTTTAGTACAAAGTATTTAATACACGAAAAAATACCAAGAAGATTTGCTCTTGCAAAAGATATACTCTTGCAAATATGCTTTTTTAAAAAACATGTATTAGCCATTCTAAAAGTATTTATTGTTCATCAGCTAGTTGTTTTCAGCAATTAGACATAGATGCTTAATTTTAAATGTCCTATTTCAATAATTTTGTTTGGTTAAAAAATAGTCAGTTGGATTCTTTAATTTATTACTCAATGCTTTCTCTTTTGATTTGGCTTAAGAACTTTTGAGTACATAAAGTTAAGTAACTTTTCAAAAAAATTGTATTATTCTTAACTTAGCATTAGCATAACTTACTATATTACAAGTTACTTTTGAGTTTTTACTCTTTAATATTTCTATGATTGACCTAGAAAGTGCAGGTTTAAAAAAATACTAAATTTACTTCCATTCCCTGCCTTCTCAACATTTTAATGAATGTTTATTTCAACATCAATAGTGGCATGGAAGGGAAGGAAACAAATCACAGCAGATAGCCTTCTGCCTAGAAAATGCTAACATAAAAGGAATTAATAGTGGTAGCTTTTTAAAAATACATATTAGTCAAGTTTTGGGGGGATTTTAAGCTATTTTACAATTTTTGATGTTAATGAATCATGTCATTTTTAGCACCAATATGTAGAGACTCTTATTGCCTTGTTAATGTGTCTTGAACTATTTCTCTGACCTAGAATTTAAGGGCACACAATCAGAAAGATTATGGGAATTATGCGAATACCCTATATGGTTTATATAAAAGTAGATCTTTCTATAAGAATAGGAACAAAAGAGAGCAATGGTAGACCGTGGGCAGAATCTATGCTAAGATGTTCACTGTATAAACTCATCTAAGTAGGTACTCATTTACTAACATATCTTATAGGATTGAATGTACATTCAAGGCAGGGATAATTTAATATTCACCACTATATGCTTAACAAAACCCTGTCACCTAGTATTACTGAAATTAATAATTATGAATATATTCTTCCTTCAAAAGATAAGAAAATGAGTGCGAAGAAATAAAAAGACCCTTTCCAAGTCTTACAACTAGTTAATGGTAGCACAAGGACTAGAATCCACGTCTCCTGACTTACAGAGCAGTTTATTCGTCACATCTCTGCCACTTTCTAGGAACTTCTCTATGAGCTTTCTACATGCTACTTCTTTCCTTGAACTGAATCCAACTAATAATAAACTATATATGTGTGTGTATATATTATTTTAAATTCCAGTAGCAGTTTTGAAAATCTCAAGGAAATTTTCTCCAAAGAATATTTTCCACTTCTGGTCCAAATGTCGAAAGAACGTACTCACTGTTATGCTTTTTTATGTTCTTGTTCAATCCTTGTCTGAAGGATGAAATATTGGACTAGCAATACCGCACATATGTTATGTAAATTATAGTAACATTTTGTATTGCTTTGACCTTTACAACACTCTATAATTTGATTGGCTAACTAGTCAAGTTCACAGTGTTTACAGTCTTGCCCTTACTTGGATGGACATGATAAGATGTTCCGATTCAGCCAATCAAAAAATAGAATATCAAAAAAGGTCAAAGTAGTAAAATGTCTTCTTAAACTACAGTCTTCTCTTTACTGATCAAAGAATGCATTCTCATAAAAAATAGAGAAATCATGTAAAATAAAACATATCTGAGAATAACAAATGTAGTGAATATTTTTATTTGATTATATTGATACAACTTTAATGTTTTAAACTTAATTGTTTTAGAATAACTGCTTAGATTTTTATTCAACTTTTATTAGATTGTGTTTGACTTTTTAAAAAATCTCTAGCACCTATGTTAATATACAATACTTAGCACATATTTATTAAATAGATTAATCAAATTTTGAAACCATATAAAAACTGTCTCATTCTTTTCCCCTTGTCTGTTTAATAACACACACCTTCTTGGTGTTTTTGGCAGACTTATCATTCTTTCTGAAGTCTCTCAAGGCTCAAAACCAGACCCTCTTCTCACCATATTTTTTTTCCTGGAAAATTTTATTCAGAGCAACATGCTTTAATTACTACTCATAGGTTGGCTAGGCATGGCAGCACATACCTTAAGTTTCAACTACTCAGAAACCTGAGGTGGGAGGATTGTTTGAGGCTGCAGTGAGCTATGATCATACCACTGCACTCCAGCCTGGGTGACAGAGTAAGACTCTATCTTTAAAAATTAAAAATATATTATTCATAAGCTAATGCCCTGCAAATATGCATCTCTATTACTCTCTCCTGAGTTCTAGATTCTTATATATTAATGCCTATTTAAATTTTCTGGTTGTGTTTCAGAGAGAACTCAATTTTATTATGACAAAAGGCAAACTCATCAAACTTGTTTTTCTCCCAGTGTCCTTATCTCAGTCAAGGGTACCACCAATTTGGTTCAAAAGAAATCTAGTGGTCATTCTTGACAGTGTCCTTAGTCTTATCCAACATATCACTAACACCAATAGCTTTTAGCTCTTAAATATTTCTTTAGTTTATTCATGTTTCTCTTTTGTCACTTGGGACTTTCCTAGTTCTAGGTGTCATCATCTCTCGCCTAGGCCACTGGATACTCACCTATTGTTCTACTCACAATCAATCTCTTTGGCAGTCAGACTCATGTTTAAAAACTAGGGCTTCTAGGCAAGATGGCAATGGAACAGGTCAAACTGTGAGAGTCTCTGCAAAAGTGAGTGTCCATAAAAACTCTCTGTGTGAGTGGGTGCATGCCAGTGGGTGAGTGAAAGTCCTGAGGGGAGACTCAGGTTCATGCAGCCAGTGTTCTCCTCTGGAGGTGACTGCAACCCACCACTGCCCTGAGATTGGAGACCTGGGCATGCAGGATAATCTGCCATTCTAGGGGCTCTCTTGACAGCAGGCAACAGAGAACATGCACTCCTTACCACCAGGCACTTGGCCTACATTATCACCAGCAGCAGCATACTGGGCATGAACAGGAGGATCCATGGAGAAGACAGGTCATGGAAATCTGAAATAAAGCTCCAACCCCAGTGCCCAGAGGCTGGCAGGTGCCACCTTCTCAGTCCTGAGATCAGGCAGAGACCTTCATTGCCCCACCCAGCTCCACCCAGCTTCCATCTTGGGACTCAGAAGCTATCCTCTCATTGGACTTGGAGAGACAGCCAGATGCCTCTTCCCTACACTGGAACAAGCACAGACACATCAGATCTGAGAGGGAGACTTGACAGCAGCGAGTAGGGTGAGTCTGGATCTGATCCATCCTCCTCCCACAGTAGTCTGTGGGACATCTGACCCACTCTGAGAATAGACCTATCAGCCGGTACTGAGAGTGGAGGAGGATGGTGGTGGTGGGGGGAGGGCTGAAAACCAGAACCACTCCCTAAGGCAAAAGCTGCAGCAGGAACCTGGAGTTACAGAAATGGCCACAGAGTCAGTTTTTTTGTTGTTGCTGGTTGCCTTCTCTTTTCTTTCTGTTTTTGTTTACATTTTTGTGCTTGCTTTGTTTCTGTTATTATAATTAGTTTTTAAGATTTTCTT
Source organism: Cephalopachus bancanus (assembly GCA_027257055.1). Lineage (NCBI taxonomy): Eukaryota > Metazoa > Chordata > Mammalia > Primates > Tarsiidae > Cephalopachus > Cephalopachus bancanus. The sequence continues at coordinate 5,951,521 of JAPVLO010000031.1, read as the reverse complement.
TTTGTTTATGGGTATTTTTGAGGGCGAGTACTCCTACAGGGGGTTCTTTGTTTGTTTGTTTGTATGATTGTCTGCATGTTTTTGTCTTTTTCGTTTTTTCTGTCTTTGTTTCTCTGATTATTTGTTAGTTAGTACACCTGTCTGTTTTCCCTCTTCTCTCTCCCCACATTCCTCTCGTCTTCTTCCTATCTTTTTCCATTTCTTATCTCATTTTGCCTTTAGGGGGCAAATGGACACCCCACAGCATAGACAGATTGTAAGGCAGTGGGAAGTGGGTTCCAGTGGGCCCACATACCTGTTTGTGGATACTGGGATCTGCAGATAGCTTCTGAATCACAGCTCCCCCCTTAATTAAATCTCAAAGCTGCAAAAAACACAAGCCCCAACATCCAGTACAGCTTCAGAATTGAACAAAACCAGAAGATTTACATAAGGAAGAATAGGAGATCAAGCAAACAGAAATAAAAGCTACCTCCATCACTGAACAACAGAATTAAAGAAAAGGTTTTTAAAAATGGGGTGGAAAACCTACACAAATGAAGAAAAATCAAAGGAAGAATATGAGTCTCACACAGACCTCTGGGAGGTCAGCCACTGAGGATACAGACTTTGGAATGTAAACAATGAAGAGCCTCCAGAATGGTCTCAAACCACAAACCAAGATATCAAGATATTAATAGAGAATAAATAGAAATGACAAGAGACAAGAGGAAAGAATGAAAGAGTTGACAACTGAGAAAATAGCAATTAAAAATACAGTGAATAGAACAAATAAACTGATAAGCATGCAAAGTATAATTAACCAAGCTGAAGAAAGAATCTCAGAGCTCGAAGACCAAAATAAGGAACTAACCCAAACTGCTAAAAACATAGAAAAGAAGCTTTAAAAGACAGAATAAAACCTCCAAGAAATGAGCGATTATTTCAAGAGGTCGAACCTAAGATTAATTGAAATCCCTGAGGCAGATAGAAAGACAGAAACCAACCTGGAACAAACATTCCATGAAATTATCCTTGAAAACTTCCTTCATCTCATCAGTGATGCAACTGTTCAAACACAAGAGATTCAGAGAACCCCTGTAAGACAGTAAATGAGAAGATCAAATCCTAGACACATAGTAATTCACCTACACAAAGTAGATATAAAGAATCCTAAAGGCAGCAAGAAAGGAAAGTCAGACACCCTACCAGGGAAAACCAATTAGAATGGGAGCACACTTATCTACAGAAACACTTCAGGCTAAGAGACTTTGGAACCTGATCTTCAAATTTTGCAAAGATAAACAACTTCAACCAAGAATTAGCTAATCAGCTAAGCTAAGTTCCACGAGTGATAGAGAATTAAAATCCTTCCTAGCCATTCAGTTCCTAAGAGTTTATACTGGTTGCTGACCAGCTCTGTAAGGAGCACTTAAGAAAGTATTAAATACAGAAGAAAGGAAAAAAGAACGACAATGCCCTTCACAAGAATGCAGGAAAAATATTGAAAAACACATGAATCAGCATAATACTCAAAGGAAATACAACAAGTAAACTGCATCAAAAACAACAAACTCTATAAAAACCTCATGACAGAGATAAACTATCACATCTCAATATTAACCTGAATGTAAATGAACTAAATGCACCACTGCAAAGACATAGAATGGAAAATTGGATAAAATTTCATGAGGCAATAATACATTATCTCCAGGAGACATATTTCACCAGAAAGGGCACTCACAGACTCAAAGTAAGGGAAAAGGAAACAACATTTCAGGTGAATGAAACACAAAAGAAAGCAGGAGTCACAATCTTAATATTATACAAAACACCCTGTAAGTTATAAAAAATTTAAAAAGATACTGAAGGTCATTACATAATGATAAAAGGTTCAATCCATCAAACTAAAAAGATATTGACTCTAACACTATCATAGCTGGGGACTTAGACACCCCACTAACAACCCTAGACAGATCATCAAGACAAAAGGTCAACAAGGAGTTCTGGAACCTCAATGTGATGCTGGACCAAATGCACTCAACTGATACCTACAGAACACTCCACCCAACTACTATGGAATATATGTTTTACTCATCAGCACATGGAACTTACTCTAAGATCGACTACGTCCTCAGCCATAAATCAAGCATAAACAAATTCCATAAGATTGAATTTCTGCCATGCACCTTCTCAGACCACAATGGAATAAAAATAAATATCAACACCAACAAAGTTCCCTTAAAACCTCCAAAGACATGGACACTAAATAGCATGATACTAAACAACTCCTGGCTTAACACAGAAATCAAAACAGAGATTAAAAGATACTTGGATACAACTGAAAACAAAGAAACATCTTACCAAAATCTCTAGGCTGTCATGAAAACAGTACTAAGAGGGAAATTCATAGCTCTATGAATACACATGAAGAAAATGGAAGAATCACAAGTTAGCAGCTTAACAAAACACCTAAGGAAGCTGGAAAAGCAAGACTACTGAAATATTACTTCAGCAGAAGAAGCCAGACAACCAAAATACAAGCTCAAATTTGGAACTTAGAGGACAAAAATATAATACACAAAGGCAATGAAACAAAAGGTTGGTTTTTGGAAAGGATAAACAATATTGATGGAACCCTAGCTAGACTGACCAAGAAAAAGGAAGTAAATGCCCAAATAAACACAATCAGAAATGCAAAAGATGAAGTCACAACAGGCCCTGAAGAAATACAAAAGATTATCACAGATTATTATGTACATGGAAACAAACTCGAAACCTAGATGAAATGGAGGACTTACATCACACAACCTCCCAGGTTGAAACAAAAAGAAATTAAAGCCCTAAATAGACCAATAACAATCCAGGAAATCAACTATGTTATGAGAAAAAACCTTTAAAAAAAAAAAAGCCCTGGACCAGATGGCTTACCAGCAGAATTCTACAAACCATACAAGGAGGAACTGACACCAATCCTATTGAAAATATTCTCGGCAATTGAGAAAGATGGAATTCTCCCCAAATTATTTTATGAAGCTAACATCATATTGATACCCAAACCATGTAATGATACAACAAAGAAATAAAACTACAGGTCAATATCCTTGATGAACAAAGATGCTAAAATTCTCAACAGGATTCTAGCAAACTGGATCCAACAATACATCTCAAAAATTATCCACCATGACCAAGTAGACTTTATCCCTGAGATGAAGGGCTGGTTCAATATCCACAAGACCATAAGCATAATTAAATACATCAACAGTTATAAAGACAAAAACCACATGATTATGTCATTAGACACAGAAAAAGCTTTAAAAAAAAAAAAATTCAGCACCCCTTCTTGATAAAAAACCTCAAACATGTAAGCATAGATGGAATATACCTCAACATAGTAAGAGCCACCTATAGAATCCCATAGCCAATTTACTGCCTAAAAGCCAAATAATGGAACTATTTCCCCTGAAAATTGGAACAAGACAAGGAAGCCCACTCTCATCTCTCCTGTTCAACGTAGTACTGGAAGTCCTAGCTAGAGGAATGAGACAAGAGAAGGAAATCAGGGGTACCCAAATAAGAAAAGAGAAGTTAAATAATCCCTCTTCGAAGACAACATAATTCTATACCTCAAAAACCCAAGAGAATCTGTCAAAAATCTCCATGCGCTGAAAAAGGAATTTGTGCAAAGGTAAGTTGCATTCCTATACACCAACAATAAACAAACAGAAACCCAAATAAAATCACAATCTCATTCACAACACACACACACACACACACACACACACACACACACACACACACACACACACAATGAAATACCTTGGCATCATCCTAACCAGGGAAGTCAAAGACTTTTACAATTAAAACTACAAAACACTGCTCAGAGTAATCAAAGATCACATAAACAAATGGAAAAATCCCATGCTCATGTATTGGAAGAATCAACATTGTTGATTCAATGGAATCAACATTGTTCAGATGTCCATTCTATCCAAGGAAATCTACAGATTTAACATAATACCCACTAAGTTAACTGCAGCATTCTTCTCAGACCTGGAAACGACAATACAGGAATTCATATGGAAACATAAATGACCACAAACAGCCAAAACAATTCTCAATGAAAGAAACAAAGCAGGAAGCCTTACACTCTCAGACATCAAGCTTTATTATAATGCTACAACAATCAAAGCAGTCAGGTTTTGGTACAAGAATAGGCATATAGACCAATGGAGCAGGATAGGACTTCCAGAAGAAAAATCTCAATTCCTCAACCAACTCTTCTCCACCATCAACCACTAGGGGGAGGAGAACATACACAGTAAATGGTGCTGGGAAAACTGACTGACCACATGCAGAAGATTAAAACAAGACCTCTACCTATCACCATACACAAAAATCAACTCTAAATGGATCAAAACCTACATGTAAAACCTAATACTAAAAGAACCTTAGAAAATGCAGGAGACACCCTTATGGAAATTGGAACTGGCAACCAATTCCTGATCAAAACCCCATGTGCCCATGTCATAAGAGATAAGATAGACAAGGAGGCCTCATCAAACTGGCAAACTTCTGCAAAGCCGAAGAAACCATTGAGAATGAGGAGACAGCCCACAGACTGGGAATAAATATTTGCCAACTGCATATCTGACAAAGGCCTAATATCTAGGATCTCCAAGGAACTCAAACATGCCAAAAAGATAAAAAACAAATAGCTCCACTACAAAGTGGGCAAAAGATATGAATAGGCACTTCTCACAAGAAGATATACAAGCAGCCAACAAATACATGAACAAAAGTTCAGCCTCACTAGTCATCAAATAAATGCAAATTAAAACTACACTGAGATATCACTTAACTCCAGTCAGGATGGCTATCATCAGTAAATCAAAAATAACAGATGCTGGAGAGAATGCGGCGAAAATGGAATTTTCTACACTGTTGGTCAGAGTGTAAACTAGTATAGCTCTGTGAAAACAGTGTGGTGATTCCTAGAAGATCTAAAAATCAACCTCCCATATGACCCCACAATTCCCATACTGGGAATATACCCCGAAGAACTCAAATCACTCTAAGAAAATGATACCTGCACATGCACATTTATTGCAGCTTTATTTACAATAGCAAAAACATGGAGCTAACCATGCTGCCCATTGAAAGAGGACTAGATAAAAAAAAAATGTGATACATATACACAATGGAATATTATGCAGTCATAAAGAAAGGCAAAATTATGAACTTCATAGCAACTTGGATGGACAGCAACTCAGCAGCAACTCAGGCAATAATACTGAGTGATCTATCACACAAACAAATATTGAAGTATCACATGTTGTCACTCATTAGCAGACCTTGAACAACTATTGTAATACTGTAAGAAAGGGATTGGCAGTAGTGAGAAACTGCCAGGGGAGGGCAGGCACAGGACTGGCAGTAGTGGGAAACTGCCTGGGGATGGGGGGAGGAGGGTCATGCCTCATCAACAAGGGTACCTGCATAATTAACATTTGTATACCTAACCCTGAATTGTACCCCACATGTTTAAAATCAATTTTTTAAAATAAAATAAAATAAAAACTTGACAGTGTAATTACCCTTCCCATTATCTTTCTGTATAATATTCTATCGTACTTATAATACATACTAAATCTCTTAAGTTGTTTACAAGACTTTGCATGGTCTAAAATTTGTCTCACCTCAAACCATCCTTTATCTCCTCTGTGCTTGAACCAAGTGTACTGGTTCTTATGATGTTCTCTTTTACTGAAGCACCTTTTGCCTCCATGTATCAATATGGCTAAAGTCTTATCTCTTTTTTCCTTCTAGTTACAAGAGTAGAACTTTGTTTCCTAAATGAGTGGAACTGTTTTCCTAGAGACTATGGACTCCTGAGCTCAAGTGATCCTCCCACCTCAGTCTCCTGAGTAGCTGGGACTATAGGCATAGCACCAAGCTGGGCTAATTAAAAAAAAAATTGTAAATGCACCCTCTTGTTATGTTGTTATCTAAATTACTTGTCTTTTTCAATGCCTGCAAAATATTCAATATTTGTATTTCCTAGAGTTTAAGTTCTTCAATTATTTTATTATTTAATCTTTCATTCATTTATTAATTTATAGTTCATTTTTTAGGCATATAGTCAGCACATTTTCATTGATACACTGTGCTAGAAGTAGAGATATAGAAGACTAAAAAAAGGAGACAAAGTTTATAACTTCGTGAGACTTAGAGTCTAGTGGAGAAAAAGAGATTTAATAAATTAGGCAGTAAATTAAAATTCATAGCTTTCCAAATGCAATTGAGGAAAGTATCTCAGTGTTGTGAAGAATTCTGATAGAAGATTCTAGTTGACTAGGGAAGGCTTCCTGGAGGAAGTAATTTAGGGACTTAGATATGACTAGTGAGTGGGCGTTAGCTAGTATAAATCTGATGATGTATGTCACTCCACTGTCTAAAATTCTCCAGCAGCCTCCTACCTCATGCAGAGAAGTTCAATCTCCTAACCATAGCTTTCAAGGCTTTTTCTGGGAATTCTCCCTCTCAGACTTTCGTATGCTCTGCTTCCCTTTGTAATTCTTTTATTAGCTGAATTTTGCCTTCATAAACTTTCAATCTAAGGAAACGGAGCTTTGCCCAACTTATTTTTAATTTTTTTGAACAAATCTTATTGTTCTCTGAAATTACCTGTTTATGTATCATCTCTCTCAGTAAGAATACAAAATCCAAGAGAAAATAATCCTTGTCTTTTCTGTTCCTACCTATATCTAAAACCAACCTAAAACAGTACTTGGTGCATAGAAAGAACTTACTAAATATATCCTCAGTGAATGAATACTATTTAGATAGGAGTATTCTTAAGTGAATCTTGGCAACATTTAGATTTTCTGTGGACTTTTGCTTTGAAAGTATATTACATTTAGTTTTCAAAGTTTGAATTCACTTTAATGTAAACATGAAACTTAAATACACCAAAGTGATTAATTAAATACAAATAGTACATATTTAATATAACCAAGACAATGTAGGTGAAGTATTACTTTTTCTTATTACATCCTTATTAACCATGCAAGAATGAATTTAGATATAAGTGAACTGAATTTCTTTCATATTTTAAAGTTGAATCTCAAAATACCAAGGTTAAGGCCAAACTAGGTTTCCCTGGAACTATTTGCCTTTTTTTGTCCTTTAGTTAAGCCAAACTCATCTGGTCTCCTTTCAAAGACCTTTACTGCCACTGTGGGCTCTAAACTATGCATGAGAGAGACTAGAAATGATTCATTCAGTCATTGGTATATTTTTTGATGAAATAGCAGAACAGTCACAGGAGAAACAACTTAGGGGTTAAATGGAAAACAAATTTTTTTGTCCCTTTTTTCCCCCTGTAGGCTCAATGTGAAGACTGTGGTTTTGACTACTTGAGGAAAACATAATAAATTAGTAAGTTTCATATTTTCAGCAGCATTAAGAATCAGTCTAAAAACACAGGCAATGTGTTTTAATGGAAAACCACTAGTTTTGATGGGAAATATGAATGAGGCAAACGATTCAAAGTTAACCAAACAATATTTGCCAACTAAAGTCTTATGGAATACATCCAGCAATGATAAGCTATCAAAACACTTTCCCACAAGGTCACATTTTAGCTCTAAAAAGTCCTAACATTTTCCAATTAAGTTATCTTAATGGCAAAGAATTTGAACAATAGGGGATTAGGGGTCAGACCCCAAAACCACCTACCCATAATTGAGTTTTGTAAAATCCATACGTAGTTCAGCATAACATTTATGGAGATTATGCTTTGTCTACCAGAAAATTCCCTTCTGCATTCTCACATAACTAATTCTCCAAATCTTTGAGTAAGTTTATGCTTCAGGGAAATGTGATACTTAATTGCCAGTCATTGACAGTTTGAGAGGTACTGATTTAGACATTGCTAGAAAATTGAACTATCACAGAATGTTGGAGGTGGAAGAAATTAGAGACTATAGACCCACCCCTTTTGATTTAGAAAGAGTGTGTGATGGTTCAACAAAGTGCCTTTTAGTTTATTAGCACCTAAGATTACACTCGAATCCTGACTTCCTGCCACACCATCTGGTTAACTTCCCACAAGCCCTATGCTGCTTTGCCACTACTTATTACTGCATTGCTGCTCAACAGAATTTCATGTTTTTGTGTAGTTTATTTAATAACAACACAATATAGAATCAGCAGAACATACTATCAGGTAACTCTCTTGATGAACTTGTGACAAGTTTCAAGAGATAGGAGCTCATATTAAATAATCTTCTGAATACTTTTCAACTCTCTCTAATAGGAAACTGGACTATACAAGGATGATACTAAGATGGCATATGCTTTTTTAAAATTGCAGCTATGGGTCATGGAAAATAAATAAAATATTAGTCTCTTCATTTCTGTAGATTTTAAATACTGTACTTATACTTTTGTTAGAAAATCATTGAAACTTTCTGTTTTATCATCATCTATTCTGAGTAGCCTGCTAGTCAACACTCTCAATGATGTGATTGAAGATAAAAATAAAAAAAAAAAAATTCTTTCTGCCTTACCTTGTTTTAAATGCATGCTTGCATGATGATGTATTAGACAAACCCATTATCACAATTAGATTTAAGCAAAGGCTTTGACCATTGAAGTGTTTTATTTTTCTCTTAACAAAGACATTTGGTTCAGAATGAAAGAATCAACTGTATAAAAAGAGATGAGGTGTGATTTGTCTGTAATTAAAAATAAATTCTACCTTAGAGTCAATATCATATATTCAATAATTAGGCAAAAGGAAATTTCCCCCTTCCCCTCTTCGTATACACACATACCAAATCTTTCTTTTATAGTCTATGGAAACCTACCAGAAGACCAGAGCCATATAGGATTAAAATAGGGTGTATAGCTTTTAAACAGTATATGTTGGGTATTTGGGGGGGGCTATTGGTCAAAACATTTCTTGTAAAATAGAAAGAGGGCTTTCAAAGAGGAGGAACATTTCTATCAAGAGACCCTAAACAGTAGTTTCTTCAGATTTTGAAGCCACTCCCACAACATGTGATTATTCTCTAATTCCCTGGCTGAGCAAGTAACCATTTTAATTAGACTCATGCAAGTAACATTGTGTCCATGGTAACAGGTATAAAAAGAACTTAAAAAAAGAAAAAAATAAGAAAAAAATGTGATAACTGAAAATGTGTTTAAATCATGATAAAAGGATTTAAACAGATGTTATTTTTTTCAAAGTGTTATTTAAAAAAAGAATTTTAAAGGGCTCTTGATATAAGAAAAAATCATTTTTGGATGTATCTTCAGGGAAGGTTTCTCACTGCTAAATTCTGTAGTTCATGACTGCCATGGGTGAGTTGGGTGCCTATTAAATGAAAGAATGCCAGAGGGGAGAAATCAGAAAGTAAAACCAAGGTATCTTCAGGTAGATGATGAAAGTCAAGTGAGTTAACATATCTTCGGTACTGTTGAATAAATTTCACAGTAATAGTCCTTTTTATTAAAGTTTGTATTTAGAAAAGAGAAAATACAAGACTTGAGTTTTAGTGACTGATACAGGCGTGGATAAATCTTGACACATTGCTTAGAAAATGTGAAAAAAGGAAGGGACATAGAGCAGTATGTTCTTAAATGGGAGATGCATTTGATTTCCACAGTTTTAGACTGGCCTGAAACTGCCATGCAAAATGATTTTCTAACAATATGAATTTGATCACCTCTGTCTTATATGAAATTTAAAAGGAAATCTCCCTCCTCCCCTCTTCATATATACACATACCAAATCTTTCCTTTATAATCCATGGAAACCTACCAGAAGACCAGAGTCATACAGGATTAAAATTGGGTGTATAGCTTTTAAACAGCATATAAGATTAAAATTGGGTGTATAGCTTTTAAACAGCTTATGAATTACATTATGTGTGTGTGTGTGTGTGTGTGTGTGTGTGTGTGTGTGTGTACACACACACACATATACATATATACATATGTATATGGAGAAAGAGAGAAAGGAAAATAGAGGGAAAGAGAGAGAAAGAGAGAAAGGAGAGAGAGGGAAAGAGGGAGAGTGAGAGAGGAGAGAGGGTGGGGGGGAAGGGGCGAGAGAGACAGACAGACAGACATGGGTAAGGTTTGCCCCTAGCAACACAGATTTTCAGAATCAGTAGAAAGTCATTATGATCAAGGGTAAAGTAAGAAGAGGGTTTGTCCTTCATTTTTTTTTTTTTTTTTTGGTTTTCTGTCAATAATTACCTTTTCCAGGAGTATTGATTCTGCCACTTTCCTTGAAATAGGCAATAACTCCCTAGAGTTTGAAATTGCTAATAAATGTCTCTCAGAAGACCCGGGCAAGTTCCATGGAACTAAGTGAATGGTATAATTCTAAGAGAAAAACTAGAGGGAGTAAAAGGAAAAGAGACTTTGGGTCTGGCAGAAGGATGGCTTATTTTGGCTGGATTCCTCCTGAAGTTTAAATACCTACTGATTGAAAGCAAATTGGATGTTAAGGAAAGCTGGAGTGCCCATGTAAAGGAAAACAAACAAGCAGTGACCCTAAGTTGGTCTTGGAGGAAGTCAAACCTCTTGTTGCTTTGCCTCAAATGTTGAAAGAACCTAAATATTGCTTTGTGTGCAACATAATTTTTGGTTTTCTGCTTTTTTGTAAATAAACTGGTTATCTGAGAAAATAGCAGTCAGTGGAGGTGAACTCTGAGGAGGAAGAAAGAATGTGAAAGAAAAGAATAGAGCCTAAAAGATCATTTTAAATTTGTGCTTAAATCTGTATTTAGCCGGGCTCGGTGGCTCAGCCTGTAATCCCGCGCCTTTGGGAGGCTGAGGTGAGTGGAATGCCTGAGCCCGCGGGTTCGAGACCCGCCTGGGCAACCTGGCGAGACCTCATCTCTACAATAAATCAAAAAATCAGTTGGGTGTGGTAGCGCATGCCTGTAATTCCGGTTACTCGCTGAGGCGGAAGGATTGCTGGAGCCCAGCAGGCGAGGCTGCAGTGGCCGAGAGCGGCCACTGCACTCCAGTCTGGGCGACCGAGTGAGATTTCAACTCAAAACAAACAAATAAACAAAATCTGTATTTAAATTAATGGAATTTCTAGGCTTAGTAAATCTATATTTATCATATAAGATAAAGAATAAAACAACATAGCGTGATTATAAATCACTTTTTATTGAGCAAATAATTGCATTTCATACATCATTCAAAAAGTGATATCGTAATTACAAAAAAGGCATTTCTTATTCTACACACAAACAGGAAAAAGTGGCTGCACCATAGCTGTACATGGGATCTCATATTATAGATGGATTCTCACTTCAGCTACTCCATTACAACATGGGTATAATATCTAATACCTATTTATAATTAAATTCTAAACCCTGAAGTTTCATTTTATACTATTTCAATGTGTCTAAGTACAAAATTGCATATGCTGTTAAGACATTAGTAATAAAAAGGAAGATATTTTCCCAAGGTGTGTTTTTTTTTAGTGGGGTGGGGAATATATCATTTCCAAGACATTAATAGTTGTCCCATGAGGAGAAGTTCTCCATAGCTATACATGTTTATAGAAATTATGGGTTAAAGTCATTTTGTTTATGAAAAATGTCTTCAAGATTGAGAAATTGAATCTCTCAATGAGAAAGTTCTCTAATATTTGTCAAACAAATTTGTTCATAGAAATGTATTTTTCACAGCATCTTTTAAGAATAATGAAGCACAAGATGGGATACATTAACAGAGAGTTTCTCTGGCTCAAACAGTTGTTGCTCAAAGACTACATCCTTTTAATATGAATGCTAGTTGCACACCTACTAAGCCAAACACTAGGCTTGTTCTTTCATTGGGACAACCCCATGAAATACACATTAATATCTTCCTTAATGTATGAACAAACTAAGACCCAGAAAGGCTAAATATTTTTTCTAAGTCCATGCAACATCAGAGATGAAAGTACCATGGGAAACAGCTTTTTCTTGTAGGCTGTGTTCTACCAGGGATGATAGCAACCTACTGCTTATTTTTCAGACCTAAGATTTATTCACGGTCCATGCACGTACTTAAGAGTACAGTTTTGAGAATGCAAAGTATTTCCTTTCATGTCATGATTTCAGAGTTAACAAAAATGTCCCCTTCTCAAAATACCTTCTCTAACCATCTATATAATGCACAAATTCAAAGTGCAATTTTTAATTATTTATTTTTCTCCTTTGAAAAATGCAAATATTCTTGCAAATTCTTTAAAGCTGTTTCAATACTTTAAAGAAGTTCTCAAATCTGGCTGAGCAGAAGTATTACTTAGAAAAATACTTAAAAAATAAAAATACCTTATAAAACTTTAGATCTTTTCAAACATAGTATCTAAAGCTCGAGTTCAGTAATCTTTATTGCTTTTTTGAAGTTCCCAAGTAATTTTAGTAATCTCTACTTAAATCTTTATCAATCTTTTCTCTTCTCAGTGTGACTAGATTAATTAGAGAGACTTATGATAGCATAGAAAGAACTGTAAATTTGGAGTCACAGGATTTGAGTTGAAATCTCAGGTTCACAACTTAGCTTCAGTGAAACGTTGGTAAAGTAAATTATTCCCCTTGGCTTCAATGTCCTCATCTTATATTGGGGATACTAGTAATTCCCATAATACTCTTAAGAGTATAATTTTATTCATGGTACCACATGGAAGTATTAAGATGCTGTTTCAGTGTTGAGAGGGACAGGCCAATATTAAGGAGAAGGAGTCACCAATAGGAATAGGGGCCTTCTAGGCTTTCTCCTTGGTCTTTCCATATTTTAAAATTCTCTCCTGGATCTTTTTCATCAGGACAGGATTAGGGGACACTTTAGCCCCAAAGGTGTTTTCAGGTCTCTTCATGAATGAGTCTGAATCAAATTTGGCTTATTTGGGCATTTTTAAAATTATTGGCAACTACCATTTCTTTAAATAAGGTCAAGTCTATAACATAGATCAGACCAGGCCCAAAAGCACATCCACATTCTTGATTAAATCTACATTTTGGGTACACTATTTCCAGAACATGAGATTGACCAAGAAGGGAATTCATATGAATTATCTCAACAATTTAGAGAGTGGTTTTAAGAAATAATTTCTTAAAGCAAATTATTTTTAATACTAAAAAAGTCTCAAAGATAAATTACTAAATAAAAATATTTGAATATACAAATAGACCTTTTGCACTTTTAAATGAGTGATCGATTTTTTTTCACTGAATGAGCACAATCTAATACAGGATTTTAAGTCTTTGCTTTTGTTTTTTAATTGGTTGAGTCTCTGGACCCCTAGATTTGACTCAAACTAGAAATCTTAAGTTACACCTTATTAAGTGGCTAGCTTTGCAGATTCACATGGACAGGTCTATTTTTGAAAACATTTTTTCTTCTTGTATATTAAATGTTTCCTAGTTTCTAAGTGCAAAGTCTCTATTTTTTATATTAACAATTTACCATCAAAGTACTATTGAAGGAAAGCAATGTGTTTCTACATAAAATGGAAGGACCTAAATTATTGTAATGTTTTTAAACAAAAATTAATTTTGTTATGCTTCTCCAATGGCTCAAATAATTTAAAAATTGTGGTTTTATATATGTATTGCTACCACAACTTTTTCATTAGGAAAAAGGCAAAAGTGAGTATTTTATACGATTTTTTTGGTTCACTTATTTTTATAGATCTTCTACTATATATTTATGTTAAAAGACAATAGAAGAATCTTCATCAACTAATCAATGTTGCTGATTAAGTTTGATGAAATGTGGACAGCCATTACATTAGAAGGTGCTATAACAGCTCAAAACCAAAATTGTTAGGCAGCTCCCAATTTGCCCATTATCCAGTCCTTCTCTTAACAGAAAACGGCACCAGTCCTTACTCTTAACAGAAAACAGAAGACAGCTGATCTATATGAAATGCCATCATTTAACCTTTTTTTAATCTAAAAAAGGGCAATTTCTTAGGGTTTTATTACATATTAAGTCAGTTATATGGCAGAATACAGTAGGTGATCTCATTAACAGTAAAGTTAGTATTGCTAAGTCTAGCAAGAAGCACATCCTTCTCCAAATCAAAAAAAAAAATCCAAGGCACAGATACATTTAAATAGATGAGTAAATAGCCTCATTACAGTTTAAATAATTTTCTCAATTCAATAAAGTATATAGGCCATCTTTTGTTTTATAGGATGTTAACAAGAATGAGCCTTATTATAATAACTTCTTCCAATTTACTTTATTACAATAATTTATTCCAATTGACCAGTTAAAATAGTGTAGCACCATTTTTAATAACATAAGAAATCTTCTGAGCATTTTTGGTACATAGGGCTAATGCATAGAAATCTGTAGTTTGTCCATTCATTAGAAATAGATGAGAAGAGCAGGGTGTAATGGCACACACCTGTAGTCCCAGCTACTTGGGAGGCTGAGGGAAGAGGATAGCTTGAGCCCAGGAGTTTGAGGTTACAATGGGGTGTGATCATGCTACTGTGCCTTAACGGGAGTAACAGTAAGATCTGAAAGAAAGACAGAAAGAAAAAGAAATAAAGAAAGACAGAAAGGAAGGAAGGAAGGAAGGAAGGAAGGAAGGAAGGAAGGAAGGAAGGAAGGAAGGAAGGAGGGAAGGAAGGAAGGAAGGAAGGAAGAAAAAAAGAAAGAAGAAAGGACTTGAATTAATCTCACACAAGCTGGCACAAAAATAGACATATTTTAATGATTAGTAATATCAAGAATATCTCCAAGACTTGAAGTTTCAAAATTAAACCCCAAATTTAGGGTAAATTAGCACAGACTCCTAGTAGAAATGAGTTATAATACACACACACACACACACACACACACACACACACACACACACACACACACACAATAGCCAGAGTAAGTTCAACATGTAGGTAAAATGTACCAACATACATATGTTATAATTGTTCACTAAGGAAGCCCATTCTACCTGTTAGAAATTGTAAAATGATATTGAGGAAGGGGTAGTCAATGAGATGTTGGAGCCAGGCCCAGATCTGTCTATTCCTCCTTCAATGTTTCTCTAATTAGTTAAACTGTGGATTTTACTGTGTTCCCAAGAAAATATCTATATCATACACTACTTCAATGTATGGTAAATTTTCTTCCTCAGATTAGGTCTTGTTGCATGTCAAAATAAATATCTGAATAGGAATAAAATATATTGGCCTTTTTGTTTGTTTCAGTTCCTACTTTCTTTCTTCATTTTGTTCTCTGCCTAAAGTTGATGTTCACTGTGACATGCACTGTTACCATTGGCATTTAACTGTGGCAGAGGGTAGAAATAAAGGAGATAAAGAAGTAAGCATTATGATCTTGTTTTTCAATTTATAAGAAACATTATTTTAACTAGTAAATTTCACTCTCAGTAAACTTAAATGTTTACAAGATTGACCTGGCAACAATTAACCTAGCCTTATAAAAGAGTAGTGCCCTCAACCCCAGAACTGAAGAAATCAACAGCACCAACAAAGCAAATCTTATTCTCAGCTGATGAGACCAAACATCTGTGTTCAGACATTAGTGTAGTAGTTGCTCCTGTACACTTTATACCGATGAACCACCTGGGATGGAAAGAAACGCTTTGAGAAAGTTCACTATATATTTAAGAGGGACTGCCTCTGGTTTTGCTCTGCATCCATCTTTGTGCTTCACTCTCTAATGACAGATGCTGAGTCAGATGACGCTATACCAAGCAATACATTTTTTTCAAGTGATGTCTTCAACTACTAAACATACATCTTCCTGTCTCAGGAAGATTTCTGATCATCTAGTTGTCTGACAATGGATTGTGCAGAGGTATTTAAGAGGTACTTACCAGAAAAAAAATGTGTCTAGATATGTCTATTAAACTTAAATGGCATTTTTTAAAAGCACAAATTTAGCAAGCTATATCCCTCTTATATTTTAAGAACAAATTTTAACCAAAAAATTCCCACTGTTATATTTTATTTCTGGATACTTGGATTTTAAGTAAAGTATAATATGAATCCAAACCTTTGAAAATACAAAAAATAAAATCATGTTGATTGAAATCTTTAAAAATGCTGTCCTTTTCAAGTTATAATACACCATGGTGATAGTTTAAAACTGGAAAGTTTCTATTTAATGTAACTCAGTGTTGCTTTTCTAAATTTTAGAAACCTTTACCCTTGATATATATATTATATATTATATATATAAAATATATATAATATAGGTTTATCTGAACACCAATACAGGAAATTTGAGATTTCAAGTCCAAGTTGCTCTTTCACAGTGATTCCATTTAAAGTCTTGTTATATTTCTTGCTCATGTCAAAAAGCTTGTATCTAAACTTAAATGGAAGTCACATATGCAGCCTTGTGAGATCCCGAGTATCCTTTAAATGTTCCATGGGCCTCAGCCAAATGAATAATTGTCCATCAGCTTATGGTTCATTAGGAACCACAAATCAGTTGAGTGGGAGGTGTTTCATAGAAAACTATTCAAACCTAAGTTTTGCTAGATCTCTGATGAATAGAGCAGCCTAGGATAAGAAACTTTCATCTAGGAGCTCCAAGGTAGTTAGGCTGGTGGTAGCTAAGGCCTATAAAGCTAATTGGGCAGATAAGAAAAAGGGGTAGCAATATGGTCCAGACATAGAAAGGAAACATTCCTTGGTGCTTATTGGCAAGTAGAAAGCTTAGCTGGAAGAGTGATCTATAAATGAAATTCACTAAAGAATTAAACTTCAAGAAACATTCTCCGCAGTAAAAAACATAGCAATAAACCTTGCAATTGTGATTCTTGCTTCTTTTTAAGGAGAAGACTTTTTTTTTTGTATTTATTACTTGTATTGTTTTATTTTTATTACTTATCGTTTTATTTTTATTAACATCTGCTAACATTATAAGTGATGTTTGGCTTTATAAATAACCTTTTAAAATTGATTGTGATTAGTTATTTTCAATTGGACTACTATTTTGAGAAATAAATTATAGCATATTCCTAAGTAGATTATTTCCCTTGTTCATTTTTCCACCATTTTTTTACCTTATGCACATATGTTGAGAGAGAGTCATTTAATAGTAGATTTTCCTTTAAGTCTCATGGAGATATAAATATATTTTCCTAGTCTCAGACATGCATGAAGAAAACCAGGTGCCTGTGTTAAGGTTATATGATATTAAGAAAAGCTTTGGAGTTACTGGATCTTACTAAAACTAAAGCAAACCAAAAATAACTTCATACAGTATTCCAAGAAAGACTGAGGAGATGCAGAAATAGTCTGTAAAGTTTTTCAGTTTCTAGTGATTTTAATATTTGAAAAGTGAAAGTCGATCTATGCACTAATTTAAATGATAAGCTAGCCTTTTAAAATCTTATACGATATTGTTAATTAAAACATATTCGGTTGAGTAGATGAATTGGATAACTATAAACAAACCATCTAGACTTGCTTTCTGCATGTTAGCAAATTCCATTAACCCACAGAAATATATTGCCCTACATTTCCTTTGGAAGAACTCTGAAAAACAAGTTACCTGAAAAAGAGAGAGAGAGCACTCTGGGAAATCGCTTAGAACACAGGATACTTAATGCAAGAACTAATTATGATTTTAGAGCTTAAAAGGAAAGTATCCCTGAGGGCTTGAGAAATGGGAAAGAAAACATCATGTGAAGAAGGAGACATTGGGGCAACATCAGCCCTCTAGGTGACTAATCTGGGCAGGCATCACCTAGGAAGGGAATGCAAAAACAATCCAACATATCACAATTTTATTAGGAAAGGTCATAGACTAAAGAAACCTGGTAGTCATAGTATTACATTCGGCAGAAGGAAATAGGGTATTCTTGTAAGGATATAGGGAAAAATGTTTTTCCTGCTCTTTACTTGTCAGTCAATACTTCTGTCACCTCTGATCACCAAGAAATATTTGAGGATTTCTCCCCACCAAACAATTCTGTAGCTGATTCTCCAATAGACAGCAGCTGGATGTCCACTAATTCAATTCAATTCTGACATTATCTACTTGGAGACAGCAGCAGATCCCATGGGCTCACTCCCATAAGACTGACTCCCCAGTTCAGCTGCCAGTTGTAAGCCCCAAGTTTTCAACTGTGCTTGTGAATAACCAGCTATTCCCACTTCCTTGTGTTTGATTAATTTACTAGAGGACATCGTTAAACTCAGAGAAACACTTTTAATTACCTTTACCCATTTATTATAAGAGATATTACAAAGGACACAGATGACCAGCCACAAGGAAGATGGCATGTATGGGAGAAGGGGCACAGAGCTTCCATGCCCTCTCTTGCTCACCACCCTGCAATAACTTCCGGAGATTCTGAGGGTTTTAGGAGCTGTATGCCAGAAAACAAGGCAAAAGACCAAATACAGTTGAACACCATGGATTCGAACTGCGACTATCCAGTTATACAAGGATTTCCTTCCACCTCTGCCACCCCTGATACAAGACCAACCCTTCCTCTTCCTTCTCCTCCTCAACCTACTCAGCATGAAGATGGTGAGAATGAAGAACTTTATGATGATCCATTTTCACTTAATAAATTAGTAAATATATTTTCTCTTTCTTATGAAGTTCTTTTTTTTTTCTTTTTTTCTTTTTTTTCTTTTTTGAGTTGGAGTCTTACTCTGTAACCCAGGCTGGAGTGCAGTGGCGCACTCGCCACCACCCCAGCGCTGACTCGCTGAGCTCTGGCAGTCCTTCTGTCTCAGCCTTCCAAGTAGCCAAAACTGCAGGCATGTGCTACCATGCCTGGCCAATTTTTTATTTATTGTAGAGACAAGGTCTCGCCAAGTTGCCCAGGCTGGTCTCAAACCCACAGGCTCAGGCAATCCACTTGCCTCAACCTCCCAAAGTAGTGGAATTACAGGCTGAGCCACAGAGCCCAGCCTTTTATAAGTTTCTTAACAACATTTTCTTTTCTCTAGTTTACTTTGCTGTAAGAATACAGCATATAATACAAAATGTGCATTAATCAACTTTTTATGTTATCAGTAAGGTTTCCAGTCAACAGTAGGCTATTAGTAGTTACATTTTGGGAGAGTCAAAAATTAAACATGGGTATTTGACTGTACAGTGACTGTACAGTGGTTAGCACCTTTAGTCCTTAAGTTGTTCAAGGGTAAATTATCCACGTGCTGCATAATGATGATTTGGTTAACAGCAGATCACCCATAAGATTATAGAGGAGCTAAAAAATTCCTGTTGCCTAGTGACATTGTAGCCATTGTAAGGCTGTAGTGTGATTACTTTAAAAAATAAATTCAGTGCGGCCTAAAAGTACAGTGTTCATAAAGTCTACAGTAGTATACAGTAATACCCTAGGTCTTCTCATCCTCTCATAGGTCACTCACTGACTCACCCAGAGCAACTTTCAGTCCTGCAAGCTCCATTTATGGTAAGTGCCCTAGACAAGTATACCATTTTTATCTTTTATATCATATTTTTACTTGTGGAGGCTAAAGTAACTCCATCTTGCAAGATAACCCACCACTTTGTTGATTATTGGTTCCAGGAATGCTTCTGAGATTTCCAGTTTATCTATGTGTGTGTGTGTGTGTGTGTGTGTGTGTGTGTGTGTGTGTGTGTGTAAGAGCATGTACTTACTGTAAATCTTACCCTTAGATCAAATAGATAACCACTGTCTTTGAATCACATGTACCCTTTCCCTATTTCTCAGCATTTAATCCCTAGGCCTGGGGATAACAATGCAGAAATCTACCTGTCTTGTGGCTGCCCAAGACAACATATCTGTCTATAAGTTCCTGAATAAAATTATACAATAACAACAAGCTGGATTTATCTCCTCCTTTGGTTCTTGACTCCTTCTGCATTTGAGAGTCA
The DNA here is from genome assembly GCA_027257055.1 of Cephalopachus bancanus. NCBI lineage: Eukaryota > Metazoa > Chordata > Mammalia > Primates > Tarsiidae > Cephalopachus > Cephalopachus bancanus. The sequence continues at coordinate 5,931,652 of JAPVLO010000031.1, read as the reverse complement.
CTTTGCATATATATCTTTTCAGAAAACATAACTGTACCTTGTCTATGTTTGGATATGAATAGATACACAAATACCTGTGTTACAGTTGCCTACCATATCCAGTGCAGTAACAAGATGTACAAGTTTATAGTCTAGGAGCAATTGGCTATACCAGGTAGCCTAGATGTATAGTAGCCTATAGCATCTGGGTTTGTGTAAGTACACTCTATGATATTCACAATTTTTAAAATGACCTAACACATTTCTCAGATGTTTCCTCATCATTAAATGACACATGATTATATTTTACAATATCATAATTACTTCACTTCTTTTTCTTAGACAATTAATCTTATCCGGCTATAAGACTGTATACCTTTAATTTTAAATTTAAGAATGCATCTTGCAGTCATTTTTTAAATTCAAAAATGCATTATGCAGTTAAGTAGCTAGAAATTTTAATTATTATATAATTTTGAAATTGTTCAATATTTGTATCTAGAAAATTGATCAAATTTTGTAGTATCTGAATCTAATTTTGCATTTATGAAATCAAACATGTAAGACAGCAGGACTTTATGTCTTAAAAGCATAAAGTCATAAAAGCATGAGTCAATCTACCTACTCTTCAAATTCTTGTATTATACATATCAGTGTTTTACATATAAGTATATTAATAGTATAATAGTAAAAGTATTATACTACATTAACTCAGAACTTTTGTACTAGAAGACAGTTCAGTACAAAATTGAGACTCTTCTTTATACTAACCACTCAACTTTGAGAAAAAAAGTATTTCATTGAGTTTATAGCAGAATTTTGAGTTATTGTTGAAAGCAATTGTTCACCTTGCCATTTTTGGCATCAAAACGCATAGATCTCAGAATTTCTCCAAGAATTCACACATCTAGCGGGGGAAGCTAACTACACAGAACAGTTCTTCCACTGTGAAAAATAGCAAAACTCCACACCTACAACAAATTGCAAATTTTCACATATTTGCTTCAGGCAAACATTTGCAATTTTCGCAGCAAATAAGGCTTTTGGCTTCACTACACATTTTTTTAACTTCTCCCCCCTTATTAAAAAAAAATCACTCTCCCTATTTTCTGAAAACCAGAAAAACACATGAATCAAAATTACTATGATACCGTGGTTATTCTAGGTATTTTAATTTTGACCTCTGCCTTTTTAGATGAAAAGCATTAGTTCGACAGTTCAACGTAACTACACTTGATTCAAGAATCCAAGAGTTTAGGCAGAGACCCTGAAAAGTAAACTTAACTGTCATTGTGACCTGGGATGCCCAGTTTCATTCTGATCAAGGGGATTGCCTAATGATTTCAGGAAATAAAATTATATACATATATATATGTATATAATTTTTGTACTACAAGGCAATGGTTCTCAATCAAGAGACAACAGTGTTTCCTGATCAGCTATGAAGTGCAGAGAATATTTTCTTTTTACTATATTTGCACAGCATTGGTTTACACTGGAAAAACAAAAACAAAAAACAACTAAGGACAGTGCAAGGTTATCTCTATATTAATCTTCTCTAATTTACTTACCTTCCAATATGTTTTATGGAATGGGAATAAATACTCTAATATTATTTCAATAAAGACACTGGAAATTGTACATAACCCACCCATGGGAGACTCTTGTCTAGAACAATATTATTTACAGTACTTTTACCTATTCCCATACAGCAAAAAACAAACAAATAAAAATTTAAAAGATTGAGCATGTCATTTTAAAAAATTTTATTATTTATTTATTTATCTGTTTATTTATTTTTAATATTTATTTTTTTATTATGAAGTTGTGGGGTACAGTTAAGGGTTAGGTATACTATTACGTTTCATTCAGGCACCCTGTTGATATGGGGTGTTTTCCCATTCCCAGACAGATATTTGCTACTGTTAATCCCATCTCCCTCCCCCCCATAGTTTCCCAGTACTGTCAGTCATTTTCTTATAGTATTGAGCATGTCATTTAACTATCGTTAGCTGATTTGGGTTTTCAAACCTATGAATTGTGTTTCATGCTATTCCACTGATTTACATAGAATAGACATTTCTCAAAAGAAGACATGTGAGCAACCAACAGATACATGAAAAAATGCTCAGCCTCACTAGTCATCTTACAAATGCAAATTAAAACCACACTGAGACATCACCTAACCCCAGTAAGAATGGCCATCAATAATAACTCAAAAACAACAGTTCTGGAGAGGATGCGGGGGAAAGGGAACACTTCTACACTATTGGTCGTACCAAACTGGTACAACCCCTATGGAAAACAGTTCTGTGATTCCTAAAAGATCTACAAATTGACCTCCCATATGACCCCACAATCCCCCTCCTGGGAATATACCTGGAGGAAGTCAAATCACTGTATGAAAGAGATACCTGCACATGCATGTTTATTGCAACACTGTTCATCATAGCAAAAACATGGATCCAACCATGCTGTCCATTGAAAGAGGACTGGATTAAAAATATGTGGTACAGATACAGAATGGACTATTACGCAGTCATCAAGAAGGACAAAATTATGAACTTCACGGCAACTTAGATGGACTTAGTGTCTATAATACTGAGTGATCTATCGCAGAAACAAAGAACTGAGTATCTTCATGTTCTCACTCATAAACAGATCTTGAATAATTAGAGTAATACTATAAGAAAGGGACTGACTGTAGTAGGAGACTGTCAGGGAAGGGGGTGCAGGATTGGCAGCAGTGGGAAACTGCCGGAGGAGAGAGGGGAGCATACCTTATCAACAAGGGTACCTGCATAATGAACATTTGTATGCCTAACCATGAATTGAACCCCTCATCTTTAAAATGAAAAAAATTAAAAAATAAACAACTCTGCTCATGCAGGTGTATGGTGTGTGATGAGGTGGTGGTGGTGGTGGTGGTGGTGGGAGTGTGTGCTACATGGTAGAGAACCTTCTATTACACAGCTATCTACTTTGCTCCTGTCTTCTGGTTTCTGGGGAAAGGCATCTTAGAGTACAGAGCTCTGCTTTTCTTTGACAGGAGAAAGAAGTTCATTCTCTTTAGCATGGGTTTTAAAGGCCAAGCACAATTTATCCTCATTACCAAGTTATTTTTCTATATCTCTTGTTCATCTGCCTTGTGCTACTGACTCCTGAACATTATTCCATGTTATATGCCCCATGAATGTCTTTGCTCATGCTAGTATGGCATTCTCTGCCTACCCACTTCTTCTACAGAATTCCTTATCCATCAAGACTTAGCTAACATGCCATATTTTTAAGAAAAACTTAGGCTGGGCTTGGTGGTTCAGCCTGTAATCCCGCGCCTTTGGGAGGCTGAGCTGAGTGGATTGCCTGAGCCTGCGGGCTCGAGTACTGCCTGGACAGGCGAGACCTCATCTCTACAATAAAATCAAAAGATTAGCCGGGCATGGTCGTGCGCGCCTGTAATTTCGGTTACTCAGAAGACTGAGGTGGGAGGATCGCCGGAGCCTAGCAGGTCGATGCTGTGGTGGCCGGGAGCGGCCACTGCACTCCAGTCTGGGTGACAGAGTGAGACTCCAACTCAAAAAATAAAAATAAAAATATAAAAATAAATAAAATAAAAGCTTCCACAGTCTTCCTATATGAAATTTTTCATGATATCACTATACCTATGGTAAATAAAAATTTATTTGTCAAATATCTGTTGAGTATCACAGATTACCAACAACTGAGGCAAATACAAAAGTTTTTAGATATAGTTTTTGCATTTAAAAAATTTAAAGTGAGGAATATTGTCCCAATTCAATGATAAAAAAAATACAGAGTATCATGATCACTTATCCCTCACTAGTGCACTTACCACTTATCCTTATCACTTATCAGTGCTTTCAATTGGCGAGAACTTATGATATTTTAAAAAAATAAATTGTAGTGTCTCACTGTATAATGAATAAACATAGCCCATTTGCTCAAAATTTGGTTTGGGGAAAAAGTGAGGGCAAAAAGAAACCAGAAGTTGAGAAATACTTTTATAAATATAGTTTTAAAAAGAGCAGTACTCTGCCACTTGAAGGTACAGTAAATTTACAGAGGGAAATACCCTGCTGGCATTTTGGGGAACTTTCCCTTGACATAAGCCACACAGTAGCTGCAGTTCCTGTGGCAGCTTCCTATTGTGAGTAATTTTGTCAATACGTGTACGAAAAATGCTCAACATCGCTCACCATTAGAGAAATGCGAATTAAAGCCACAGTGAGCTATCATCTTACAACCTGCCAGAATAACTTTTATCAAAATGATGAAAGGTAACAAGTGTTGGATAGGTTATGGAAAAAAAAGGAGCCCTTGTACATTGTTGGTGGTAATGTAAATTAGAAAATAGTATGGGGGTTCCTTAAAATACTAAAATTAGAGTACCATATGCTACAGAAATCCCACTTTTGGGTATTTACCCAACATATTTGAAATCAGAGACCATCCTGGTCTGAAGAGTCACCCTGAAGATCTCTTGTCTCCATAGTGGCTGCAGGTCTCCCATGTCAATGTGTTACCGTGTAGAAGAAGCACCGTTAAGGACAGCTACTGAGGAGAATTCCTTTGCACTCAGAGAGGAAGGGGACCAGCAGTACACCCATGACTCATCAGAGAAGTAATAAGATTTACAGAGTACAAAGAAGAGAAAAATCAATCAACTTGGGTTGGAACTAGCCACACTCTCTTGAATCACCACACAAACCACAAGCAGCCTCCAGATGCAATGGGGGAGAGGAGTGAGGGGAATTCAGGAGTTCTATGGTCCTACCATGGAGTTTAAAAGCTCACTGAGCTTAAAACCCTCTTGAGAAACTGCCTTTTTCACAGCCATGGGCTGCCAAAACCCACATGAAGCGATGCAGTGGGGGTCGGGGAAGCCCCAAATGGCTACAGGAGACATCTCCTGGGAACTCAACTCTTGTTGATGACCACTTTCTAGCTCAGCCTGGGAGAGGACAGGCCCCAAGAGCAAATTCCACTGTGGCAGACATTCCCTGGCCAAAGCAGTCTTTCAAGAGAAGACCTGGGACGAACCTCAATTTACCTTCTAAAAGCAGACTGCCTTTTGCTAAGTCAGGGGAGCTGTGTGGGACTTGTAACATCAGCAATCTTTCACTCCACTTGTGAACTCTTGTATAGCCTCTGCACAACACAGTCATGTTACCTCAGTGGCCAGGGACTTCTTCCCAATCCCCACTGGGGTGGACAATGGTGCACATAGGTGGGGAGCAATAGCAATTCTCCTTTGGTAACCCCCTCAAGGCTCAAGACAGACAGAGAACTTGGGTAGCCCCAAGAATCCCACCTACCACCTAGGTTGGCTAGGCATGTTTTTGGAGCAACACAGGCCAAGCAAAAGTTCACAGTCAATATCACAGCTGGCTGTCTCCTGGAGAGCAGGAGCAACCAGTTAGCCGGACTCGGCGACTCAGCCTATAATCCCGCGCCTTTGGGAGACTGAGGTGAGTGGATTGTCTGAGCCCGCGGGTTCGAGACCCCGCCTGGGCAGCGAAACCTCATCTCTACAATAAATCAAAAAATTAGCCCAGCGTGGTAGTGCACGCCTGTAGTTCCAGCTACTTGGAAGGCTGAGGCGGAAGGATTGCCAGAGCCCAGCAGGTCGAGGCTGCGGTGACCGGGAGCGGCCACTGCACTCCAGTCTGGGCGACTGAGTGAGACTCCAATTCAAAAAAAAAAAAAAGCAACCAGTTAAAACCCAACTTGATGAAGAGAATAGTTCCTTATATATCATTACTAACACTGAATGTAAATGTTCTTAATGCTCCGCTTAAGAAATATAGGTTGGAAGAATGGATTTAAAAAATTCCAAATATGTACTCCTTTCAAGGGACACACTTAACACACAAAGACTCCTATGGACTCAAGGTAAAGGGGAAAAAATATTTCACAGAACTGGAAACCAAAACCAGGCAGGTGTAGCCATTCTTATATCTAATAAAACCAACTTAAAATTAACAACTATAGAAAAAGACAAAAAAGGGTTAATATATAACAATAAATGGATCGATCTGATAAGAAGATATAACAATTTTAAATATATATGAACCTAACAGCAGCACTCCAAGCTTCATGAAATAAATTCTACTAGGCCTTAAAAAAAGAGGTATACAGCAATACAATAATAATGGGAGACTCCTGCACTCGAATGACAGCAATAAACAGATCATCAAGGCATAAAGTCAATAAAGAAACGCTGGAGTTAAATTGGACCCTATAGTAAATGTCCCTAACAGACAGCTACAGAATAATCTACCCCCAAACTACAGAATACATATATTTCTTATCAGCACATGGAACATACTCCTCCAGAATAGACCATACGATAGACCACAGATCAAGTATAAAGAATTAAAATAAAACTATACAAAACAAAACAAAAGATTATATCAAGCACCTTCTCTGACCAAAGTGGAATAAAACTATAAATTGACTCCTGGAAGAACTTACAAAATCAAACAAATAATTGTTGAAATGAAACAATCTGCTTCTAAATGATCTTTGGATCTACAATGAAATCAAGATTAGAATTTAAAAATTCCTTGAAATGAATGTCAACAACGGCACCACTTATCAAATCTCTGAGATACAGTCAAAGCTATGCTCTGAGGAAATATATAGTGCTCAAGACCTGCATTAAAAAGAATGAATGATCACATGTTGACACCCTGATGTCACACCTCAGGGCACTAGAAAAACAAGAGCAAACCAACAGCAAAGTTAGAAGCAGAAAAGAAATAATGAAAATCAGAGAAGAATTAAATGAAATTGAAACAAAAAATACAAAAGATCAATGAAACAAAAACTTTCTTCTTTAAATGGTAAAGAAAAATTGGTAGACTACTAGCTAGATTAATTAAGAAATGAAGAAAGAATATTCAATTTAGCTCAATCAGAATTGAAAATGGAAACATTACAGTTGGTAATATGGAGAAACAAAAGATCATCTGAGATTATTATGAATACTTATATGCAAACAAACTGGACAATCTAGTAGATATGAATAAATTCATGGAAACGTGCAATCTCCCAACATTGAATAAGGAAGAAATAGAAAACCTGAACAGACCAATAGCAAGTAGCACAACTGAGACAATAATTAAAAGTTTCCCTCCTCCACAAAAAAGTCAAGGATCTGATGGACTCAGTCTAATTCTACCAGACTTTCAAAGAATTGGTACTGGTACCAATACTAATGAACCTATTCCAGAAGACTGAAAATGAGGGAATTCTCCCTAACACATTCTATGAAGCCAGTACCACCCTAATACCAATGTCAACACCAAAAAAACCCTAAAAGTCAAAATCCCTGATGGACATAGATGCAAAAATCATCAACAAAATACTAGTAAACTAAACTCAACAGCACATTAAAAATAATAATCCATTAATATCTAGTATGCTTTATTCCAGTAATGTACTGATGCCCCAACATACACAAATAAATAAACGCAATCCATCACAAAAACAAATTAAAAACAAAAATTATGTGATCATTTTAATTTAGATTCAGTAAAAGCATTTGATTAATCTAGCATTCCTCTGTGACAAAAATCTTCAGCAAAATAGGCATAGAAGGAACATGGAAAATGTAAATTAAAATCAAAAGGAGTTACACCAGTTAGAATGGTCATTATTAAATTAAAAAAAAAAAGATACTGATTGTGAATGCAGTGAAAACGGAATGCTTTTATATTCCCAATTTGGTGACAGTGAAAATGAGTTGGAGTCTCACTCTGTCACCCAGAATCGAGTGCAGTGGCCGCTCCCGGCCACCGCAGCCTCGACCCGCTGGGCTCTGGCGATCCTTCCGCCTCAGCCTTCTGAGTAGCTGGAATTACAGGCATGCGCTACCATGCCCGGCTCATTTTTTGATTTATTGTGGAGATGAGGTCTCGCTGCCCAGGCGGGTCTCGAACCTGCGGGCTCAGGCAATCCACTCACCTCAGCCTCCCAAAGGCGCGGGATTACAGGCTGAGCCACCGAGCCTGGCAGTATGGAGATTTCTAAAGAACCAAAAGTAGATCTGCTATTCTATCCAGCAATCCTACTTTTAGGTATCTATCCAAAGGGACAGAGGTCACTAACAAAAAATATACCTGCATTTATATATTTATCACAGCACCATTCACATTTGGAATCAACATAAATGTCCATCAAATTGTCAGTGGATAATGAAAAAGTGTTATATGTATATATCATGTACTATTATTCAACTACAATAAATAATAAAATAATGTAATTTTTGCAGCAGCATGAATGGAATTGGAGAATATCAACCTAAGTAAACTAAAGCAAGAACAGAAAACCAAATGCTACATGTTCTAACTTATAAGTGGGTGCTAAAATAAGGAAATGTGAAGGCATAGAGAATGGTATAATAGATATTGGAGACTCAAAGGGTAAGGATGGGGAAGTGTGGAGGGATGAAATATCACCTGCTGTATACAATGTGCACAGTACACACATTGTGTATGTGGGTACACTCAAAGGGTATGCTCAAAGTCCAAACTTCTTTGCCACTATACAATTCATCTATGTAACCAAAAACTGTTAGTACTCTCACTGAAATAAAAAGAAAAAAATTGTAATCAGTTTTTTGATAAGATAACTGCATGTCTTCACCCCATGTTTATTTCAGCATTATTCAAAGTAGCCATACAATAAGGAAAATGTGTTATATGCACACAAGGGAATGCTACTGAATCTTAACAAAGAATGAAATTCTGTCATTTGCAACTACATGGATTGAATTGGAAAACATTATACTAAGTGAAATAAGTCAGGCACAGAAAGACAAATATGGCATGTTCTCACTTACATGTAGGAATCTAAAACATTCAAACTCATAGAAGCAAAGGGTAGAATATTTACAGAGACTAGAGAGTTGTGGTGAATGGGGAGCTAATGGTCAAATGGTACAAAATCCCAGACCAGAGAAATTTTTTTTCTTTTTTTGAAAAATATGTTTTCTTATTCACCAATAACATGGAGAATATAGTTAATAATACAGTACAATACTGTATTATTAACTATATTCTCCATGTTATTGGTGAATATAGTTAATAATATATTAACGAGTTTGACAATTTTTTCACATTATATTTGTAAGTTATAATATCACTTGGTAGCCTCTAGTTTTTATACATCTTTAAATTGTCAATTTATAAATATAAAAAAGAACTAAGAATGGTTTTGGTCAAATAAAAATAAAGATTTCTCTAATGTTATTAATTTAGTGTGTAACTTACATTTACCATGTACAATTTAAATATTATTTACTTTTTCTCCACACTTAAAAAATATTAGCCTAATTGCCATAGCTTTCAAATGCCAACATATGCAGTCAATCTAATAGAGAAAAAAGAAAAAAGTTGATCAATTTTTTTCTTTGCCTAGTTACAGAACAATAGTGTACTTCTTTTTAATTAAAAAGAAACAATTTAAGTATATGTTCAAATCTATTTTATATGGATACTATGTAGCTAATTCTATATCAATTACACTTTATTCTTTCTACTATGTACCAGATACCAAATACCATATATAATTCTTCCATCACCAAATGATATCTCTCATCCAAACTACTATGATCACCTTTTAACTGAGTGAACTCCTTTTCTACTGTTTTAAATTTAAGACAATAACAATAATGAAAGTATTTACTGAGTATTTACAATGTGCTAAGTTTTGGGCCAAACATGTTAATACATTAGTTTAGTTACTCTTCATAGAGGCCAATCAGAGATAGATAATATTAAGTATTATGTATATTTTACAAGTAATAAAACTAATAATCCTATATGTTAATTAAATTGCTTTTCAAGTTCATGAGCTAGAAAATGTCGAAGTTAGAATATGAACCAATGTGATCAACCCACAGATACAGTTTCAATCATGATAACGCCATGTTTTATTTTCTCAGGCTTAGCTCTGTCCATTATTTATGTTATGTACTTGCTAATTTAGGGATATAGCTACAACTCTAATCCAAGTGGATTACGCTTTTACTTGCTCCACACTCTGTGAAGAACAAAAGGTAAGCTCAAAGGGATCTCCATAACTTGATATTGCTCCTTCCAGTCTCATTTTTTTGTTGTTGTTTTCCTCTTTTTTTTTTTTTAATATATTCTCATTCTTGTGCATTCATTACGTGGTCATATTGTGTATTGGTAGGGATTGGGTTTCAGGTGGCCCATTCCCCAGATAGTAAACATTGTGCACCATAGGTAGTTTTTAAGCCCCAACCTCCTCCTCCTCCCTCCCCCTTATGGGTGTCTCCAGTGTGTATTATTTTTATCCTTGTGACTGCTTAGCTCCCACATATGAGTGAGAATATGTGGTATTGGGCTCTCTGTTTGTGAATACGTTACTTAGGATGATTATCTCCAGCTCCATCTAGGTTGATGTAAAGGACATGATTTCATTCTTTTGTATGGCTGTGTGGTATTCCATGGTGCATGTATACCACCTTCTCATTATCCACTGATGGGTTGATGGGCATTTAGGTTGATTCCACATCTTTGCAATTGTACATGTTGGTACAGGTGTAGGTTTTATATAATGACCTCTGTTTCTTAGGGTAGATACCTAGTAGACAGATTGCTGGGTCAAATGACAGATCTACTTTAATTCTTTGAAGTAATCTCCATACTACTTTCCCTAGAGGTTGTACTAATTTACACTCCCACCAACAGTGTATGTGTCCCTTTTTTCTGCCATCCATATCAGCACCTATTGCTTTTTGTTTCTGTAGTAATTTCTTTTCTAACTGGTATAAGGTGATATCTCCTTGTGGTTTTAATTTGCATTTCCCTGATGATGAGTGATGTTGAACATTTTTTATATGTTTGATGGCCATTTGGATATCTTCTTTTGAGAGATGTCTATTTATGTCATTTGCCCACTTTTTAATGGAGTTATTTGCTTCTTTCTTGCTGATTTATTTGAGTTATTTGTAGATTCTGGATATTATTCCTCTGTCAGATACATAGTTTGTGATACTTCTCCATTTTGTAGGTTGCCTGTTTGCTCTGTTGATTATTTATTTCTTAGTTTTTACTAGTCTTTGTCTTAGATTATTTTCACATAATAAGGAACTGCTTGTGAGTTTATCTCTGCTGCAGACTTAGCCACACTTCTATGCTTGTGCTATTGCTATATCTTCTGCCTGGAAAACCCTATAGGTCTTTATCATAATAACTTAAGATATTAGTAAACAACTCAACACAGTTGTCATTTATTGGAACATTCCTAAACATAAAAGCTAAGTGAAAAGTCATCTTATCATGGCAAATATGTATAACACTCTGCACAATAAACAATTTTAGCATTTACTTTATTGAGGTTAACTTTCTATGTGTTCCTCTTCTACTAGACTCTAAGCACTAGTGGGAAAATATTGTTTATGTTTCACGTCCAATATCTACCACATTGCTTGATACATAATATACATTCAATAACTGTTTAATCTTAACCTGAGACAAATTTTTGATTGCAAGAAAAAACAGAGATTCACAAGAGGCTGTATACGGCCCACAGTCTCATTCATTTTTATTTAGGTACATTGTCACATCAAATACAAGATGAAATACTATTAAAGTTGTAAAAATTGTGAACATAACTGGTAAAGCTACACCTTAATCAACCCTTGAGTAGCTCATTTTGTTTTATCTCTTTTCTACATGATTTTATTTGATACTCACAATGTAAGAATGAGATAGACATTGTTATTATCTCTACATTAGAGAAGAGGAAATTCAAATTTAGAAAATTTGAATGATTTCCCTAACATTGCACTGCTAGCTGGCAGCCAGGGAATTGAAACCCGACCATCAGACTCTAAAGTGCTTTATCCAATTAGGATTGTTAAATATAACAAAAGAAAAAAGAAAAAACCCAATGAATTACTGAACTCTTCAGACACGTTAGTGATGCTCTACCGGTAACTGAGGCACTGTGGGAAACGTGACAAGGTGTGTTCCATCCCTTAGTTATAGGGGAAAGCCTTAATTTTGGAATTAACTTATATAAGTGATTGTTCTATACCAAGAAATATATTTTCAATGAAAAGATACTCAATTACTGTTCACTAATTTTATTTCCATACTTTAATTAATGGAGCATGTATAAGTATATAGAATGTGGAAAATACATGCACATTTTCAATATAATTGTCAAATTGGTCTTTCTGCACACTTTCAAGTGTTATATTTTTAGTATGAATATGTAGCTTAAAGCTCAAAATTACGCAATGTTTTCATTTTTGTATGTTCTCTTTATAATGAAGTTGGTTTTCAATGACAGTGTCTAGAAGCTTTAATACAACATATTTATTGAAATTGTTCACTAAAAATGTTCTAGGTCACTCCCACAAATACTTACTGAGTGTTTCTTATGCTGATCCTAGTATAGGGCAAGAGTTGTATTCCACGATATGATAGAGTAAACAAAGATGAAGCCATGTCCCTTTGTATTTGTATTCCAATGGTTCTGTAATTGAATAGGGCTGGAAGTTATATATGCAGAAGTATAAAAATTCAGTAATTATTTGGTAAATAAAATAGAGCAGGAAGTTAAAATGGACACTCCTATCTTATTAAAATGTTTGGTATTAGTGTGATTTGGAGTTTCACACTATATACAGTTTAATGGTATAAAATCACCAGAAATTTATTATTAAGTACATATACATATATATGTTTATGTATATGTGTGTGTGTGTGTGTGTGTGTGTGTGTGTGTGTGTGTGCATGTGCGTGTGCATAAGCAAAAAAAAAGAATAGAGGTCTGACCAGGAATATCAGCAGTGGAATATATATTTTTTAATGACTGATATGATTTTTTTAAAATAAGCAATTGATAATTGAAAGAACTGATTTGGAAGAATAACTTGACTCAAGAAGGTAGAGGAATCTGTATATACTTCTTTACACTTTTATTTAAATGAAAATTTATGTCATAAAAAAGAAAATAAATTAAATTACTGGTGATCGACATACAATCACAGTGAGACTGGTGCAACTTGGTCACTTATTGGATAGATATGGTGAGGGTAAACCAGGAGGTGAGGTTGAGGAGGAAGTTTAAAGCCTGTGGAGCAGAGACTGTAACACCACACTTTCAGAGAAAAGGCCAGGAATAAATTAGATTAATATCGAAGCTATTAGTTGAATTTTTGACAAAAATTTGAAGATGCTTCTTGGATAAATCCAAAAATAAAAAAAGAAATATTCAAAAGAAAAAAAGAAATATTCAAAAAATACATCATGGCTAAATAGAAATATCCAAAAGTTATTAACTGGAAACACACTATTTCATAGATAGATTACCCATGTTCCAGTACCCATACATGCAAATAGTCTCTTTCCCTACTTATATGTTACTAAAATAATTGTTTCTTATTTCATGAGAAGTAGCATCCTTGTTCTGGATACAAAAGTCTTAATTTCTACTACAAAACAATTAGTATTTCCAATACATGGACTACTAAAAAATTTGACTTAAATGATATGCCCATGTCTTTGTAGGACCAAAGTAGTAGAAACACTTTGTACAAGTAAAACATTGCAGTCACAATGCTAAATTAAAATTTTAAATGCAGGGTGTAAAATAAACACCCAAATAACCTACACTTAAATATCAAATTTTGATATGCCTATGGATGATAATAACCTATTATGCTTGCTTATCACATGTATTTCTGAAACATTTACAGATCTAGCATTTTAGAGGAGATGATTTTACTATTCGTGAAACAGTGTTTAAGTTTTACTTAAGCAAAAAATAACTTTTTGTCATGAGGAGTTGAAATATAAACAACAATTTTGGGAATATTTTTACCTGTATGGAAAAATCAATGCTGTATTGTTTTAGTTATCTTTATCCAGATACTAATTATAATACTATGTTATTGCTTCTTGGGGAAGTGTTTACTGAGAATTACCTATGGAGAAAGCACCCAGGTAGGTATATGGCTCCAATGTCTCAGAAGTCACCCTTTTCTCAAATAAGACACTTACCTACTATATTCCATATTATTGTACTTTCCAGCTTTTTATCTGATTTATGTCCCACCTGACAATTAATTTTTATTATTTTTAATTCCAAAAACATTGATGAAGACACTGTATGTTAATACAATGACTGATAAATGCTTTTATGATCTACTGCTTTTTACAGTGCTCCAATTCAGCTCTGATGGACTGAGGTCATATTACATGATGGTCAATGTACAACCGCTTAAAATCCTTTGAAAATGGTACTAGTGTCACCTAATGGCAGCTAATTCTGTGGAATAATGCTTCATAGTTAAGTTTTTGAAACCCTTGAAATGAAGAGCTGAGTAGCCTTAAGACTTAATGTAGTCAATCTTTAAACTGTATTCCTTAAATGTTTTCTCACCAAAGTTTGTGAAAGGAACTGGATATTAAACTGGAAATCATAAAAGGAATTCAAGTTTCCTTCTTTTTAAAAATGCAGAGACCTATGATTTGGAAGTCAGATAAGCTGGTAATTGAGTAGATAACCTTTTGTACAAATTAAAAAGTATTTCTTTCTGGGAAAGATGGTTTTTGTAAATTTGGTCTCTACCTTCACTCTTCTGAGAGTCCCCCTAAAATGGCTAGCAGAATATAAAATGGAAATAAACTTTCAGTGGTGAAAAAATTAGGAAGAATAATAGTCTCATGCATTCAACTATGAAGAATCTTAATTATATAATAAACAGGGGGAAATGGCATATTGCGTAAGAACCTGGGTTCAGTCCAGATTCTTCACTCAATAGCTACTTCGTCTCCAGAGAAAATATTAACAATTCCTGTTCCTCAGGTTTTTTTCACATATAAAATGTAAAGGGAAGGCATTTTTTTTTTAATCTACATCATAGATCTAGATTGTGAGATTTGATTAACAGGGCAAGTGCTCAGCCTTGTGTCTAGTCTGTGGTAAGCTCTCGGCAGTGTTAGCAGAGTCATCTCCCCATCTTCCTCATCATTGTTACACAAGAGGGAATTGGGGTCAGATGTTAGATTTCTGACCTCCCCCCACTGCTAAAATTTCCCTGCAGGAGCAATGTGGCCAGAATCTGAGTTCAGCCAGTGATGAGAGAACCCCTTTCACAGTCTCTGTGAGGAAAAAGGACAGGATGTGGTCTCAGTGAACATTTAGAAACACAATATGGTAGAGTTTTTTTCCTTCTCTTGTAGCCAGAACAAATAGAAAGTTTATTTCTAACTAAACTCAGAAATAAAAAAAAATTACTACCAATTCTATAAAAAGATGCATTATGTCAAAACAAGGGTACATTCTTGAATACTTAGAGGAACTGATTCAATAAAGTAGATGTATTGTAAAACAAAACAATACAAAAGCCACACAACAGGATTAAAACAACAACAACAAAATTTAGAAACTTTCTAATTTATGATCTCATAAAGATTTGAGATATTTTATCTATTTACATGGAGGAAGGAAATGTAAAACAGGAACAATTTGAAATCAGAGAACATTGCATGAAAAAGAAATTTATGATTGCTTATTTGAAACTATGATGCGGTTTAAAAACAACAAATAAGAAACAATAGAAAAGTGATTTGTAAAAGTTAACTCAAGAAATTCAACAAAGGATCAGCCAAAAACTGTACAAAAGAAAAATTTTTTTAAATGAGGAAGATCAAATGCAGATAAGAGAAATGAAATATAAGGAAAAAAGTCCAAAACAAAAGCAAAAATAAAAAGTAATAAAATTTTTTAAACTTTTTATAGAAAAAATGCATTGGGATAGCAGAAAATCTAGAGTTATGGATTGATACAACTTAATAAATATGGATAACAAGAAAATTGAAGTGGTCATCGCCTATACATATTTTGATTACGTTTTTTGTTTGTTTGTTTTTGTTTTTTTAAGTTGGTCTCTCACTCTGTCGCCCAGGCTGGAGTGCAGTGGCATGTTCATGGCCACTCCAGCGTCGACCTGCTGGGCTCAGGCGATCCTTCCGCCTCAGCCATCCAAAGCAGCCGGAGCTACAGGTGCACTCTATCATGCCCAGATAATTTTTTGATTTATTGTAGAGATGAAGTCTGGCCAAGGTACCCAGGCTATTCTCAAACCCATGGGCTCAGGCAGTCCCCTCATCTAGGCCTTCCAAAGTGCTGGGATTACAGACTTGAGCCACTGTGTCCACCCTACATTTTTAAAATCTTAACAATAAGAATGTTACTAGTAGCCAGGATGGTAAGTAAATATGACAATGATTAAGTTATTGTAAATGAATTAAATATTGTAAATAATAATATAGCAATTACCAACTGGATAAAAACTACAGATTTTATTAGCAAATACTGGAAATACTTGAGCTAGAGAATGAGGAAAGTTGGTGGTATGATTTAGTTAATGTCCAAAGGCTTGAAAACCAGAGAAACAGATGGTGTAATTCCCAGTTCTAGTTCAAAAACCCGAAAACAGGGGAGGTCAAAGACACACTGATGTAACTCCGAGTTGGAAGCCCAGAGAATTAGAAGCTCCAGTGTTCAAGGCCAGTAGAATATGGATGTCCTAGTTCATAAATAGGGCATTTACATAAGAAGCAGATGTCAAGTTTTACTATTGACTGTTATGATGTCTTTATGAAATGAACACTTATAGCATACCATGGAAATAGAAATAACGTGTACTGATAACACCATGTGGTTATCAAGAACTACGAGTGAGTAACTTTAAGAGAGTGATACTGATTGGAAACCAGTCCTCCTCCTTATGTTCTATTCAGGCTCTCAATGGATTGAATGATGCTCACCCACATTGGTGAGGGTAGATATTCTTTACTCAGTCTATAGTTCCAAACACAAATCTCTTCTAGAAACACCCTCACAGACACACCTCAGAAATAATCTTTTGCCTGCTATCTGGGAGTCCCTCGACCCAGACAAGTTAACATGTAAAATTAACCATCACAAGTTCACCCCTTGTCAACTTGGATTCCATACATGTCTTCTTAAACCATATTTAATCTTCAAATAAAGGCAATAACAAGATCAGGGAGGGACTCTTGACCTGCAGTTTTCTTCTATGAGATGATCCACATTGCTTTCTCACTTGTTTTGCATCTGCTAAATGCTGTTTTATCAGAGAAGCATATTCTAGTTATAATACCTAAATTTGTATACCTTAGCCTTTCTCTATGTTATTTCTTTATGTTTTTTACTATAATATTTACAATAATTTTTTCTTCATACTACCACTTGAGTGATCACATACTTGATTGTGTGTGTGTGTTTGTGTGCACTGAGATAGCTCCATTCCTAGAAGACTGTATGATGTATAGTATTCATTAGCAATATTAGCAAGGCTGGAGTTCTCGTAAGAAATCAGTTTTAAATCTTCTCCAAAATGAACTAAATTTTCTAATAAAAAACGACTTCTTAGTTGTTATAGAAGATTGTGGAAGGTTTTAACCTAGTCATTATTGAAGAAAGCATTAATAAGTGATGGGATCATCAGTTATGTTCTCTAAGAAAATTTTATTTTAACATTTTAGCATCTTCTAATAGATCCCCACCCAAACCTCTGGTTGATTTGGCTACATTCAGAGAAATATTTATACATTCATTAATAACTAATATTTACAGGAATGTTTTCTAAATGAAGAAACTGGATGAAATAATTTTGTATTGATCAAGTAATTGTGGAAAATTATCTGCCAATCATACAAAACATACTTTGAGAAAGAAGGATGTTATAGTTGTGGTTTATAATATGGTCTGATTCTTTGTATTGGCTTCCAGTCAGTATCACTCTCTTAAAGTCACTCACTCGTCGTTCTTGATAACCACATGGTGTTATCAGTACACATTATTTCTATTTCCATGGTATGCTATAAGTGTTCATTTCATAGAGATATCATAACAGTCAATAGTAAAATTTGACATCTGCTTCTTATGTTAAATAGTGAACCAAGAGACCCAAACCTGCAACACGTGAACAGGAAAATAAGGCTGCACAATTTATACTTCTGAACCAAAGAGCCAAGAACTGATTTGCATAAAATTCCGAGTAAAAAATAAAAAGATTTGCATGAACTATGCTTTAAATACATACAGAGGAATCATTTCTGAGGAAATTGAATTAATTTGGCAACGTTGGGGGAAAAAACTTTAAATAATCTGTTTAATATGTCATTTTTAGCCATACTTTGTATAACAAAAGGAAAAATTAGTGTTTTCATAAAAGAAAATATTCTGATGAATAGAGGTATATGGATCTCCAGAATTTAGGGAAAATCATTTGTAAGGTAGAGCTATTGTCACAAGTCTATTCTGTTTACTCGGTCCTCTACAACACTTCCCTAAAATAATATTAATAATAATAATATAATATTATTTATAATAATAAATTTGGTATTCTAATAAAAATTTGTGGTGGTTTTAAACAATGTCCACAGCTAATTTAATCTTTTTTCATTGAGAGGTAATTTTCTCATTTCCTGGAACCCTTTAATCAGAATTGACCCTGGTGATTTTTTTGTGGCAAATAAAATGCAACAGATGCGATCCCTCTAACTCTAGGTCATAAATGACCATGCAACATCCTCCATTTTGACTGTTCCATTTGGAGAAAGCCAGCCTCTATCTAAGAAAACTGGGCACTGTGGCACTGCCATGATGAAATGACCTATGAATGTACTCCAGATAACAGATCAGCTGAGGCTTCAGTCGACATTCAGCATTGATTGCCAACCATGTGAGTGAGCCATCTTGGAAGTTCAACCCAGTTGATCCTTCAGATGACTGCACTCTCAGTGGTCATCTGGCTATAGTCACATAAGAGATCCAAACAAGATCCGCCCAGTGAGTGCCTCACAAATTCCTGATCATTATTCATAAAATTATGACCAAAATAAAATCACAGTTTTAAGAGACAAAGTTTTAGGATAATTGATTTTGCTGGTATATTAACTGGTACAGATTAAAAAGCCATATTCTGTAACATTTCTGACCATAAATTATGCCATGAATTAATTTATCAAATTGTCTTTTGATGCCAAATGACAAAGCTTCTCAGAGGACTATTTTAGGCTGGCATATTTTTTCAAGTTTTAAGTTTCTTTTCTTTGGTGGGGGTGGTTGGAGCCTCACTCTGTTGCCCAGACTGGAGTGCAGTGGCTGCTTCCGGCCACCACAGCCTTGACCTGCTGGGCTCCGGTGATCCTTCCGCCTCAGCCTTCCAAGTAGCCGGAATTACAGGCATGCGCTACCATGCCCGGCTCATTTTTTGATTTATTGAAGAGATGAGGTCTTGCTGCCCAGGTGGGTCTCAAACCCGTAGGCTCAGGCAATCCACTCACCTCAGCCTCCCAAAGGCGCGGGATTACAGGCTGAGCCACCGAGCCTGACTTTTAAGTTTCTTATAACTGACTTTAGGTTAAATGAATTCTAATTTTCTAATATTTATTTTGATATTCTACTTTATTTCAGACATTTGTCAGTTGTGTGCTTTTTTTTTCTATTTTTATTTTCTGATAATTTTTTCCTTTATGATATCTGAGGGCAAACACCCTTCCAATTTTCTTCAACTAATATTGGTAACCTTTGTGAAAATAATAAAATCTGCATATACATTTATTCCTTAAACCATAATTTATAGGTTAAATAATAATGTTATTAAATTTAGTTCAACTGTCTTTCTTCCTGAATTTAGTCAAATATCCTTGCAGGAGTAGAAAATGTCTTGTAAATAGTTTAATATATAACTTTTGTTTGTTTGTTTGTTTTAGTAGAGATGAGTTCTCCCTATGTTACCCAGGTTTGTCTTGAACTCCTGGACTCAAGTGATCCTCCTGCCTTACCTCCCAAAGCACTGGGATTACTGGCATGAGCCACCATACCTGGCCAAATATATAATTCTTATAGCTACAGATATAGTCACCTGGTACAGATAAAGTTTTGGCATGATATTGCTAATCCTTTCCGTTAGATTTCAGAACAACATATGCCAACTACATTCTATGTAAACATACAAGGAACAGAAGGCTGTCCAAACCTAAAAAGGCATACAATCTATATTTTCTTAAGCAGGAACATACAGCTTTAAAACTTACTAAATTCATCTAATTAGAAAATGAATTAAATAGGTAAGGCACATTCCTGTTAGAGAAGGTATAACAGAGTCCTAAGAATTAGGACCTGGAGATAAACTGTCTAGGTTCAAATCCAGCCTCAACCCCTGTGGTACAGACTGCAAACTCTTTAGCAAAATGTTTATTTTCTTTCCTCATAAGCATATTTCTCAGCATTCTTTGTTATTAGCATGAGGATGTATCTGAGTTCTCAATAATTAAATGTGAGCAGAATTAATATGAGGCATCTATCCCATAAATTCTTCTTCTTCCATTGTCTTGATGTGCCTTTTAAGATGATATTGGAAAACAGTTGTTTAAGTTTGGCAGAATTTTATCAGTCTAGTTCTATGAATGATTTTGTGAAAGAAAGTTTCCCCACCCTTAATTCACCACTGACCTAAGACAGCAATTGAATACCTTTAAAATTTTAAATGTGTATCTACTATAGAAATTGTTTCAAAACATAGGGCTTATATATTAGAGTAGCCCTGGTATCCTAATATAACCCCTTACTGTGTGACTTTAAAAAAAATTAAACTTTCAGTGCCTCAGCATCCTCAAATGTAAAATGACCATTATAATACCTCCCTATAGGATTGCTGAAAAGTTTAAATGAAGTAATATATGTTAAGTACTTAGAAAAATCAGGATTCACAATAAGCACAATGAAGTTATAGCCATTATTATCATCGTCATTATGGGGATTCAGTATGTAGAATATTTAATCCTTAAGAATGGCCTTATATTGCACAAATAAATACTAAGGATTAATTTTCATGTATGACCTATTACATATGAAACGTTATCACTTATTTTATTTATTCACACATTAAAATATTAAATACCTGCTATTTATGAAGCATATGCTGCGAACTGCAGATATGACACTAAATATGGAAGACACCCATCCCTCAGAGAGCAAGCATGTCATTTAGTGGAGTAAACAAGTGGTTACTCTGCAATACCAATACAATGGGATAATTCTTATATTTGAGGGACAGAAGAGTAAAATGAATGAAAGCAAGTAGGGCATCTAACATAGCCTAGAGGAATCCATGGATCTCAGTAATAAGTGGGAGTTTTCAGGGGTTTATCTAGTTTAAGAGGGTGAATATGGCAGCCAGACAAGAGAGAGACGCGATTTCTATACAGAAGGAAAAGCGTGTGCTGAGACTAACAAATAAGAAGAAGCATAGTTGAATCTTAGCTGTCACAGGAGCAGTGGAAGCATGTAAAGAGACAGAGACATATGGAGAAAGATGAGATTAGAGGGGGGAGCAGGGACAACATTGTGAATCGGGATTGTGCTGAGACTTTTATGTTTATATTAAAGATCATGGGTTACATGTAGGAGAGGTGACATGACATGATTAGGGTTTTAGAAAAGTGAGTCTCTGTAATATGAGAATAAATTGTCAAATAAGTGTGAGTACCGGGAAAGCTATTAAGAAGCTGTTGGAGCAATCTAGATGAGAAATTATGGAAGGCTAGACTAGGACAATAGTAGAGATGACTGTGAACAGTGAATGGATTAAAGGACCCATATAGGCTGTCAACAAGACTGAAAAATTGTTATTTGGGAGGCTAGACAAGTCACAAATAAAATCCAACTGAATAATTAAGATACTGAGTGGCAGCACTTAAAGTGGCTCAGAAAGAGAGTTTGGTCATTTGATTTTACAGGATGTGGTAGATTTCAAAATAGAGATAAAGAGTAGGCACTTGGGTACTCATGTTCACAAGTCAAGTCTGTAAGTATCCTTGTCTAGTCACAGTAAAGTGTAGTGTACAGGAGGAAAAAAGGAGCCTGTTTTTAGTCAATTCTATACCCGTGAGTTGGCCTGAGGCAGATTTAAGGTCAAGAAATGTTGTTCATGTGATGTTTATATGTTTACCTAGCTGTCAGGGCCGCACAGAATAATGGGGATTTTGAATAAATATTTATTGGGATGATTTAACAAAGAAGATCTCTGCCTTCCCAAACTTATTTTAGAAATAATTCCAGTGTTCGAAAATGTCTCCTTTGCTCTCATCATCACTGCAGAGGAATGGCAAGCTCTAAGAGGATTCCTTAATAAAACGCTGCCTTAAAAGTAAGAAAATCAATATAATTGCTTGGAAGATGGATAGAAAATATATGCTGGTGGCCTCAAAAGAGTTTTTTATCTTTACTTTAGTGGACGTGTCCTTTAATTTTTTTCTTATTTACAAGATATTTAGGACAAATTTAAGTACAATGATACTTTTATAAAATTTGAAAAATAATAAAATGTTTATAGAAAAATATTCCAAATACTTGAAGGTACTGTTAATATTTCGTGTATTTATTTTCTTCCAGTTATTTTAATATGACTGCGTTTTTTCCTAAAATTAGCAATATAATTTTTTATCTTGTCTTGTTTATTCTCTATTTTAAAATACTGCCCCAAGTCACTGAATATTCTTTGAAAATTCCAAGTATTACCACTGATGGCAGTACTTTAAATGTTTATTCATTCTCCTGTTGCTGGACATAATATGGGTCCCAATTTTTCTTCATTAAAAATAACTCAAATGATCTTCTTTATATGTAGTATGAGAATCATGTGTCCTTAGAAGTGGAATTACTTGATTAAAAAGTATGCCTAAGGGATGCTTAAGAACACTTGATTATTTATTAGGGTTACTGCTGGGAAATCATATTCTAGAATCTGAACTTAACATAGCATTTATGCTATCTCCTTCTCCTGTATTATGTCTTATAGCCAATGATTGTTTAAGGTAGATATCATAGAGTTTTTATGCTGGTCCCACAGTACATTTTCCTAAACTTTGCTCTGAATACAGATCTAAAACATATGTGGAATTATCTGAAATGGTACTATTTATTCCCTCCCAGTGCTTAGACTTATGCAGAAACCTTGAAATCATAGCTCTCTCCATAGCTTTAATGTTCTTTATTCTGCATGACATTGAAGGCCAGTGTCAATTATGACAAATTGTGAAGCTCACAACTAATGATACATTTAAAGCCAATTCATTTGTCTCTTTGATCATGTAAAAGCATTGGCGTTCACCAAGCCTGCCATGATAGGACATTATAGCTACTTTGAAGTCATTTCATTGTACACTTATATATCAGTGCAGCTGCCACTAATGTTTACAAGTCCATGTGCTACATATCTTCGTGATATTTTTGCAGAGGTTAACACTCAGGCACCATCGATATATTTATTACGCAGGCAATAAGAGACCCACAGGAGCCATTACAGCTCTTAAGAGATTAGTGTCTATAATCTCTCCCATTTTATTCTATCTTCTTCTTCCTTTATTTAACTAGTGAGCTTTTTAAAAAAATGTTCCCACTCATAATGAAACTATTTGGTACATTCTAATGGTAAAATTAGTCTAATACCTGAGAGTTACAGATTTGGGAACATATTTTATCGGCCCATAAATTAAAACTTATTTCTAGAATTGCTAGTATTTGCTCTTTGCCTTTGAGGTTGTATCCCTATTCTTACTAATCCACCCTTGATAGTAGTCTAGACAATAATCGACTATAACACAGAAAATATTTCACATCTTGCAAAAGATTTGGCTATTCTGCAATAGTAAGTGATAGCGAGGCATAAAATGTTATTCCTTACATCCAACGCCTTGCAACATAACTTACAGAGGCTTTCTCTTCAAGAAAAATTCTCACTTGCAATTCATGTTTAGTCTGTTTTTCCTATCTTATCCTTAACAGCTGGGTTATATCTACTTCCAGGGAAATGTGTTATGTATGTTTAATACCAATAGCTAAAAAGAACGTTGAAAACTGAAAATAGCCTTGCCTTTAAGTTTAAAACAATCTGCTGAAGAATTTTTAAATTGATCACCGTATTAGCGATCATGACATTAATCATTAACAAAGATTACATTAACAAAGATGGCTTAAGGTCCAGTCTGCAGAAACACAGAAAGCATAACCAAAGACAATCATTTTTTATTTAAATCACAACTTAATCCCTAAGCATTTCTTTCTTTGCATGAGGAAGCTTCTGGTCCCAGACCAATTCACTTTAAGCAGAAAAATTACTGAAACCCAGGATTTCTGAGGCCACTGTGTGAGGACAGGAGTTTCTATGACCTTGTCAATTTCACTCTTTCAGTCTTGTCTAGTAACATAATCTGAACTTCACATATTTAGTCAAGAAGGTTGTCATGATATCAAACCATTCTCATTCCCTCAAAGCCACACCATTTTTGCTCAGATTGTAACATTGTTGGCCAATGAGGGCATTACTCGCGGAATATCTATCAGGCTATCCTCTGCCTCTGAGGCATTGTCTCTGGATACTGAATCACAAGGGAGGGTTGAACAATTTAAGCAATTATAAACCTGCAGATGTCAGCAAGGAGATTTCATACACCCTATACGGTGTTTTTCTTCTTCTTCTTCGTTGTTGTTGTTGTTCTTTTTTCTTTTGAATCTGAGTTTTATTCTGTTCCCAGCCTGGGGTGCTGTTGCATGATCACAGCTTACCATAGCTTTTACCTCCTAGACTCAAGCAATCCTCCTGCTTCAGCCTCCCAGGTAGCTGAGACTACAGGCGCATGCCACCATGCCCAGCTAATTATTTTATTTTTTGTAGGAACAAGTTTTCACTACATTGCCTAGGCTGGTTTTGAGCTCCTAGGGTCAAGCAATCCTCCCACATAGCCCTCCCAAAATGTTTGGATTACAGGCATAAACAACCACATGACTGGTTTTGTTTTTGTTTTTTCTTTCTTTTACATATTATTTTGAAAAAATTGTCTAAACACACATTCTACAATTTTAAAACATGTCATAGCTTTCATTAGAGTAATTTTTACACATTCAGAATCATCACAGAGTGTTTGATTACAAGGGTTAATACCAATAAAAATAAAGACATGGGTGAGTCCTGAGATGTGTAAGTGTAATGAAAGATGGTATACATAGCTATTACTCTACCCAATGACCTCAATATGGAGTGGGAGTGTTAATGTGAAAATGGTTTTATCACTTCCCTTCAGGGTTAGCTATAGATGGTGAGTGAACAAGTTTCCTGACTCACCCTATTTAAAGAACCATGAGAGGCCCAATGAATTGGTTTCTCAGGCCAACAGGGAACATTCAATGATGGTATAGTCTAGCAAAAACCCAGAACTGACTTAATGTTACTTATTTAACTAAAAGATGTTTAGAAGGCTATTGCATTAAATGTCCATTGAGCTTTTCAGATTTCTAGGCTAAATTCAACCATAAAAATATTAATGGACTTTGTAACAAGAGAAGTACCTGGGTTCAATCGTATATTTTTAATTACTTATTTCATACTATGTTTGTATTAAAATGCAATTGGTTTATTCATGTGACATATTCAAAGCTCATTTTTTATTTTGAAATCAATTTTAAAAAGACAAAATCCATATAAACTGGATTATAGTTTGTCAAAATGATGCACTTATGATTGGGAGACTATTTTATTCATAACAAGAAGAGTTTCCTTTCCAAAGGACAGTCATTCCTTTCTCTAAGCTCAAAGGCATATTACACAGGTAGCACTGCCCTAAAAGATAAATGGCCTTTTTAAATCCCAAGGATCCGGTGCTATAAACTTTCAGTCTTGTACAGGGACTGTTGTATACTTCATGATACTAATAAAAAGTACTGATTTTAGTTTAGAGGGTAGAAAACCTATGAGGTATGATAGAAGGATTTTTAAATAATTGAGTGATCATAAACCTAATTTCATTGAGTACCAAAGGTAGACTTTTCTTTGAGGAAGCAATTGGAGGGTACTCTGATATTACTAATTTGATTCCTGATGTGACAAGTAAATTAGCCATTCAAAAAAAAATGCCATTACTGTCTTTTGAGATAAGAAGAAAGGCAAAATGTATGATGCCTGATGTCAGAAAAGACAGTTATTTTCATACAGCATCTATAGTATGTGTCTGAAGTATAAAACTTCCAAAAAAGTTTCATGTGAAAAATGATTTTTTTCCCTCTTGGGCAACAGGAGGAGGATGGGAGACAAATTATAACTGTAGTATAAAAATAAACTATTTTATCTAATTTTTAAAAATATACAACTTTCAAACAGCTTCCAAATTAGAATACTGCATCATTAAGCATTTGACATTTGTCCAGTTAAAACTATTGACTCATGCTTTCATGGCTTCCCCCTCAAATTACTACAGTGCCACAGCTGATCTGACAATATTTTCCATTTCTTATAAATAGCCACAAGAAAAGTATTAATTATCCTTGTACGATTTAATGCACCAACTGCCTTAACCTTTCAGGTTTTCTTAAACGCCAGCATAACAAGGCATATCCATGGCAGCAAATGTGATTTATGACAGGAATCTTTAATTTCTGTTTTTAAATATGTTACCCACCGATCTGCATACATTTAAATTCTCCTGCAACACTTTTCTCTGTCTTGAGGCTGTTGTTTAATATTCAAGGATGATTTTTGTCCACATACATTTTGGTCTATGTCACCTCAGATTAAATTATTACTGTTTGCAGCCTTTTCGGAGCAGGCCTCAGGCCCTTATTTACAAGAATCAATGAAACAGTAATGAAAATCCATTTTTCATACTATCAGCTCTGGCCTGCTTTTATTTAGTTAGCTGTGTCTAAGCAAGCAATTCATTTTGTGCAAATGTCATGTAGTGAAAAAAGGATGCGCTGTGAAAGGGTTAATCATGAAATAAGACCTAAGCTTTCCCCCATAGTAAAAAGCATCTGTAATGTTGAAATTTTTTAAAAAGCCTTTCTTAATATATGCAAAGTAATGTATATTGACACATAAGCAAGGCTTTTCATGATGAATATTGAAATATATATGCAAAGCACAGGAAATGTGTAACATGTTATAGATCTTTCCGTGTACATTTAGAGGAAATGAACCATTTATATTCTACAATTTAGTGAATACCTACTGTTTATTGGTACAGAGCACATAGGAGTATATTTGTCTTAGTAATTTATTTAGGTAAATATATTTATTCTTCTAGGGGTTCTTGTGCTTTTCTTGGTTCTATAGTACTAGACATAAATATTTAACAATGCATTGTCTCAAATGTTATTCATGTAATTTATCAGAGAGAACAGTGGAGTTGTAATAACTTTTAAGCCTGCACCTTCTTTTCAACCTGAGATTGATTTAAAATGCAGGAAACTGAGCAGGGTTTTCTTCATGCTGCTGCTGAGAATTATTTACTAGTTCTAACCGAAAGAAGCTAAACTAGTCTAGCTTCCAAAAGATCAAGGTTTGTTTATCCCTTTTTGAATCAGCATTCTTTGGCTAGTACTTTAGCTATACAAGAAAAAAGATTAGTGAGAGAAGAAATCATTTAATTATTATGAATATATTTCCCTATATTTGCTGATCTACCCACTTTTCTTTATACATATATTGATATATACAGAAATGTGCATTTATATTACCCCACATGGATATTTCTCTTGGGAATTTCTTCTAAATTTTAATGCACTTGGCTATAAGGATGTCATTTCAAATTATAGCTAAGGTCTTATAAAAGTGACTGTCCACTCTTTAGTATCACAAAAGAAATGAATAGAGATTGAAAGCATTTGGAGACTTCATCTTTGCTATGGACTTTCTTGGAAATAAATGTGAAATACTCAAAACCTGAATTTTCCTGTCTATACATTTTCCTATTTTTTTTAATTTTAAAACATTTATTTCCTATGTTTGGAGACAGAATTTGTAACACCTGTATAATGTGCAGATCTGACAGCTAGCTAATCTGATGATTTTAGTTATCTTTTAGAAATCAAAGGTAATTTCTGTAGCATCAAAGCAGAAAATTTCTGCATGCTGACCCTGAAGCTGCATCAGAACAGGGGGTTCAATACTAACATAGTCTATGAGGTCTATGAGATCAAGGCAAGGTCTGGTAACTGAACAATTCATTGTAAAAGAACATGAAATGGAAACATCTAGTCAACCTCAATTACTAAAGTTATACTTACCTCCTCAGTTGCTGTATCTATCACAATGTGCATACAAGATAGTTTTAGCTCAAATCTTAAAGTCCTAAATGTTGAAAATTTAAAGTATAGGGACAGTACAGCCATCTGAATTATCAGAGTCCAAACTATTTTTGGAAGTTGATCATTAAAATTGTTTATTGTTGAATGAATGTTGTTAACGCAATTCTGATGAAAAAAGATAATTAACTGACTAGTTAGTGAGTGGTAGAAAATAAGTTGTTCTTTTTTCATATCATTTCGCATAAAATTAGCCCAGCATTGGCTTGCCTTCACTTATTGGCATTTATAAAAGTTGCCAAGGACTGAAAGACAAAATTATTTTAATTTCTCAAAATGTTTAAAATTAGAAAAAAAAAAAACTAACACGTGCACACACACGCAGCTTTACTTTTAAAGTTTGAAATCATTTAGGTTTATTTTGGTTTCATTTAGACATCGACTTTCTCATTTCCAAATTTTTAATAAACATATGATTGTATTGCAAATTCCAAACTTTTTAGGACAAAGAGTCAAAACTTAAATTATAGACTCCTGCTTACAAGTGACCAGTAGGTCTAAGATATGTTTCATGGTTTTCATTCAGAGTATATGATAAAACATAAGTCAATCATTTTACATTGTATCTACAGAAATTTGGTGAAAACTTGGAAAAAAGGTCAATGCTATGTTTTAAATTTAAAAAATAAAAAAATCTGCTACTAATTTCTCTCAATTCTGTTTCTCTAAGAATTACAGGGAAAGGTGTGTTGGAAAAATATATAAAATTGCTAACATTTGATTTTTCTGTTGGAGCAGACTTAGGATGACTTACTTTTAATCTTTCTACTTTGTATTTCCTAAATTTCATGTAATGACTAAACACTAGATGGTATTTTCATAAAGGGAAGGATGTTTTTATGAGAAATGAGGTAAGGGAGGTAAACCCCTGTGAAGAGGAGGAAGATACTTTAAGGAATCTTAGAACCTTTCTTACCCAAACAGGATGTTATCTTTTGTTCCTCTTTCCCCCCCAATGGAAACTATCCCCTTAAGCTATTTATCTAAGTACAGAAGGGTCTTCTTTTTAAATCTCTCTAAGATGGTTAAAAAGAGACAGTATTAATTCGATTTATAAAATAGATTACTTCCTTCCTAAGACTTGGCTTAGAACAAACAAGGAGTTTGGTGGTGAGGCTATAACAGGGGGAGAAGGTGGCACAGTGAAGGATTCAGCATGGGGCCACACTGAATTGGGACTGGGAACAGGACAAAGGTACCAGCAACCTGGCACTGCCACTTTCTCATTATGCAAAAAAACCACTGATTCTTATTTAGTCCACTTCCTCACCTGTAAAATGATGATAATTTTAGTACCTATGTCACAGTGTTTGTAGCTATAATGAAATACATAATACACATAAAACATTTATAATGTTCCTGGGACATAGAAAGACCTAACATTTTACCTATGGAAAGTATTTGTAAGTGTTGGGAATCAGTAGAGAAGATTATTTTGAATTTAAAGATAGATGTAGAGAGGGAAGTATAAAGGTATATTTTTTAAAAATTAAATATCCCCAAAGTGTGTTGAGACAGTTCCTGAGTCCAAGAGAGCAAGGACAATAGGGGAGTAATTATCTTTATTATCTTCCGCATTTTCCTCTTTTCTGAAATGACAGGACCCCTGCTGTCAAGAATTGAGGTGAGTATGTTTAGCATTGACTAAACAGGATGATGTAGGTTTGGGCTAGCCTGGGAATATAACAACTTTATATATTTCTACAGAAAAATATGTTACTAGTGACAGACAGATGATCTAAAAACTAATATTTGGAATATAATCATT
Source organism: Cephalopachus bancanus (assembly GCA_027257055.1). Classification (NCBI taxonomy): domain Eukaryota; kingdom Metazoa; phylum Chordata; class Mammalia; order Primates; family Tarsiidae; genus Cephalopachus; species Cephalopachus bancanus. Next base: position 5,901,663 of record JAPVLO010000031.1, on the reverse strand, counting down.
TATAGATTGACTTTCATATTTTACTATATCTTGTTAGCCATTTAATTAACAAATGTATTTTAAAATAGTATCTATCTATATATATATCCGAATGTATGCTAAAGAATCAATAAGGAATAAGAAAACAAGAACTAGAGCACATAGTGTAAAAAAATGTTCTAAGATAGATTTAAAAATTGGTTAACAAATGTTCTCAGTTAACAAAGTCCAGGCAAAATTTAATTGTCTTTTATTGTTTTATTTTGCCAGACATAGCTTAGACTTTAGAAAATTAATTAAAGTTATTAATATTTTCTATTGTACTGTCCACATCTAAGATAAACTCAAAATCGTAAAAAGATAGTATAGATGAAATACCTGGATACTAGATACCTGAAAATGAATCAGTCAGTGTCTGACTGATGCACTTAGACAAAGCTGAACAAAATATTACAGTGAACATTTAGTAACTAAAGAGAGGGGACAAAATCTTTTAAAAGTGTTTACAACTTTATTTTTTATGAGTACCCTATCATAGCACAGAATGTTACAAATATGAACAAAAGTAGCTACGCTTCTAAAAGAAGCAGAGAAAGAATCAATTCATTCTAAGCATATTCAGATTCCATCAATGATTTATGGCCATTTATGAAGAAAAAGGAAATATCAATTTCTAAATTTATATTTAATATTTACAAATATGTAAATTAGGCTGTCTCAGAAAAGTGTAGCAGATGTCCCTATCTTCTTGATGCTGATGGACTGCCTAGGTATTACTTTTAAATGATAGATTGGCAATGAGAATATGATTTTTCTACTGTATTTCATCTTATTCATTTGGAAGCATTAATTTTTTTAAAGAAGATTATACATGCAATCCAATCTTGACAGCCTGGCTCTATGTAATGGGATGTTCTATTTAAATGTGAGGACATATTGATCTCATTCTGAAGTATCTATCTAGTATCTATCAAGAGGATAAAGTTTGAACATTTTCCATGGTGGATCCTGTTCCAAAATTTCTGAAATTGAATATGTTGCAAAGAAAAAAAAAAGTAACTTTTCACTTCTTGATTTGGAGACATTTTAAGGAAAGAAAAGAACATTGAAGGAAGTTACAATATTTCTTTACCCAAGGTCTTTCAGCAGGAGGATAGAACACTAACTTCAGGGGAAACATGAGCCAAAGGGCTCAATTCTCTTATGTTTTGAAAAGTGGATCATTTTGCTCAGGGGCTTTGGGCCACAAATTGCCATAATCTTTATAATGTTCCAATTTATAGCAGTGTTTCTTTACATATACCATTTCTGAGCTCTCATGAAAATGAACTGATCAAATCAATTTACTTTAAAATCTTGAATTTGTCTTGACTATTTGAAATTTGATTTGCAAATGTGTTCTCGCTAAATTATTTTTATTTTCTATATCCATGTGAAAAAAGCAAATATTTGTTTAGTATATTTTCAATGAAGATTGTTTGGTATGGAAAGAGAGTAGAATATTTGAACAAAATAAAAATTGATCATAACCAATGACTGCCATCAAGAACAACAATCATTTTATGGAGTGTGTATATAAATATACATAACATATTATATATTCCAAATCAAAAACTTAGGAAAATTTAGAGTGCTGCATAAAACATAAATAATATTGACTAGCAAATTTTTATTTAAATATTCTACATGATAGTGTTAAGCCTGGTAGAATTCTCCCAGTAAAGTTTGGATTACCTTTTGCATATGAATATGCAGCGAAATAGTTGGTATCATGAAATATATTTGGTTATTTGAAAATATTTTAATTTAAAACAAAAACAGTAACTAGCATATACCAATTTTTCTGTATTTAATGGAAATTTATTCAAATAAAATTTTGAGCATTTGTGACATGTGGTGAAAAATTACCCCCCACCCCCAATTAAGAATATTTGTTAACAATTTTCTATCTGCGCTATACTAACGGGCACATTAAAGTATAAAGCTTATTCTTAAAACTACAGTTCAATTACATTAATTATTATCCAGATTAGTGAGGATTCCATAAAATGTGAGTCATAATCCCACACTTTAGAGGGCCTAGAATATGAAACAGAAAAATCTAATTTCCTGTACTATGATGTTTTCTTAGAGGTGGCATCCAATTTTCTACTTGAAACAGAATAAAGATTTAAAAGCATAAAAACTAGAAATTTAAAAATGTATGTGATATATGGAGGTTATATGACTAATATTATTATTAATAAAAAATTTAAATTGGAATGCAATTATTCAGACTACTGGGACTGCAATAGATTTAGTGCCAACCCACATAAAATTAAAGACAAACACTCTCTTAGAAAAAAATGTATATCCAATTAATATTCACAGAAAGTCAAATGATTTTCCTGAAAGATGTTTCTATTTATTTTTATATTTTTTCCATTATATATGAAATAAATTACCTCTTCCTAACAAACTCGTTACTTTCTGCACATGATGTATTTTTCTCAAGAGGTATTCACTATTATTTTCTTCCAAGAAAGAGAGCTAGTCTTATTTATTAATTACTATCTAACTGGCACCAAAAAGTCAAAGGGCTCTAATTACTAAATAATAGAAATTAGAAATAGGATAAATTTTCACTTATTTGTCTTAACAATGAAGAATACATAGTTCAAAATATATGCCCACATAATAGTCATTTCTATTTGTTTTCAGAATGCATTATTAAAATCAATTTGTATCACGTAGCTAATGGCTGAAAGATTTGGCCTAAATCCATTCTAACGATAGTGGGAAATCAGCCTGGGAGTCAATTTGCAGAATATTCTCTCATTCAGGGGAGTGTTTCTGAAGAAAGGCTGAAAGCTGTAAAATATTCTTGGTGAGTTGCTCTAAGTATTAAAGGTCAAAATAATTTTGGAATCTCTTCCTCAAGAACCCATGCAAGGCAATCTGGAAATAAGTAAACAGGACTATTTTAATAGTTGGTGATTATAAGTGTTTTCAAAAAAAATTTTATAACAAAATATTTATAAATTGTATCTTAAGTATCATCTTTTTTCTGTATATTTTAAAATAAAATGTATAAAGCAAAGAATGTTGTCTTACATCTACTCCCACGCTCACCTGTACTACACTGCTTTGAAATCTTGGCCATTCCTTCCTGCTTTACCTCCGTCTTTATTCGTTTTTGGCCTAGGGGCTGCTCATGCTCTGGGTTTCTAGGATTCACAGACTTTCTCGCTTCATGATAGTATCTGCTGTGTTTGTTTGAGCAGGAGTATCATGCGGTAGGCCACCCTTTTTCATACTGATCTCTCCTATTTTGGCCCATAGTACAAGATTGGAAAAGTACTCTGTTGAACAATTAGAAAAAACTATAGAAAATGACAATTAACCATATAGGAAAATTTCTATTAAAGACTCAAAGAAAAAAAACAAAACAAAACACATTTCGTCTATCTCGCCTCTCTTTTTTACATGCGCGCGCGCGGGCGAACACACACACACACACACACACACACACACACACACACACAGGCGGGTGAACACACACACACACACACACACACACACACAGAGGTGGGTGCTGCGTTGCATATTTTCTGCCCTTCCAGGTCCATTCTGTAACTTTTTATGCTGGACTTCAGTAAAATTAAAAATTTCTGCTCTGCAAAAGACTGTTGAGAAAATAATGACAAGCCATAGGCGGAGAAAAACGATCTTCAAAATACATATCTGATAAAAAAAAAAAAAAAAAAAAAAAACTAGTTTACAAAGAACTCTTAAAACTCAACAATAAGAAAATTAACAAACCGGGCTCGGTGGCTCAGCCTGTAATCCTGCACCTTTGGGAGGCTGAGGTGAGTGGATTGCTTGAGCCCGTGGGTTCGAGACCCGCCTGGGCAACTTGGCGAGACCTCATCTCTACATAAATTCAAAATTAGCCGGCCATGGTAGCGCGCGCCTGTAGTTCCAGCTACTTGGATGGCTGAGGCGGAAGGATCGCCGGAGCCCAGCAGGTCGAGGCTGCGGTGGCCGGAAACCGCCACTGCACTCAAGTCTGGGCGACTGAGTGAGACTCCAACTCAAAAAAAAGAAAAGAAAATTAGCAACTCAAAATGGGCAAAAGGTTTGAAAACATATCTGACCAAAGAAGATATACAGATGACAAATAAATATATGAAAAGTAGTTCCATATCATGTGTTATCAGGGATTTGCAAATTAAAATAACAACAAAATACCACTGTACATGATTAGAATAGCCAAAATCCAAAACACTGATAACACCAAATGCTGGCAAGGATGTGGAACAAAAGGAAATCACACTCACTGCTGGTGGAAATGCAGAAATGTCATAACCACTATGGAAGACCATTTAGTTGTTTCTTAGGAAACTAAACATACTCTTATCATATGATCCAGCAATCACACTCCTCTGTATTTACCCAGAGGAGTTGCAAATATGTCTATACAAAAAATCTTCAAACATAATTTTGGAGCAGTCTTATTCCTAATCATCAAAACTTGGAAGTAACCAAGATTTCCTTCTATAGGTGAATGGATAAATACACGGTCGTGCATCCATTCAATGAAATATTACTTAGCATTTAAAAGAAATGAGCTAACAAGCCATGAAAAGTCATGGAGGAACTTTAAATGCATATTAATAAGTGAAAAAAGTCTATCTGAAAAGGCTAAATACTGTGATTTCAACAAAATCACATTCTGGAAAAGGCAAACTATGAAGACAGTAAAAAGAACAATGGTCTGCAAAGTTTGGAGAGGGTTGTGGGATAAAAAGCTGGAGTACAGAGGAGTTTTAGGGCAGCGAAACTATTCAGTATGGTACTATAATTGTGGATACAAGTCATTATACATTTGTCAAAACGCAGAGAATGTTCAACACTAAGAGTGAACCCTAATGTAAAGTATAGATTTGGGGTGATAATGAATGATATGCCAATGTCAGTTCATTGATTCTGACTAATGTACCACTCTGGTGAGGTCAGGGCACATGTGAAAATTTTCCATACCTTCTGTTCAATTTTGCTGTGACCTAACATTGTCCTTAAAAATAAAGTCTGTTTGAAAAAAGCGAATTTGTAGTCAGGATTTTCATTTTATTTTCATCCTTATCTACAACAAGATATATAATGAAAGAAAGTACTACGGAGGCATTATCTTCCGCTTCACAGAATAATTATCCCTCTTTCCCCACACCATCACTAGCATATCGCTCGCTAACTCATGAGTTGAGTTTCATGGACTTGCTATTTCTACTAACTAAACTCATACACATGTAGATAATGTCGAGACATTTGACCCATAACTTACTGAGCCATAGTATATAGAAAGTTGATAAATAGTTTTACATTGTTCTACTGTTGGAGGAGCTATGGGGACAAGATTTATTTTTAAAACCTATAAAAATGACCATATAAAATTAGAGCAAGAAGCAAAATGTCTTCAGAATTCCAGATTGTTTAATGTCTGAAAAAAATACTATTTCACAGAACCAAGTCATCCCTTAAATTTTATTGAATAGCACATGGAAACTGTCTATATTCAATGGTATTCTCTTTTAAGCTACTAACTTGAAATTCATATTTGTATTAATGTATGCCTCTTTAGAAACGTGTACTATTACTTTCCTCATTGCAATGTTTTAAGTTAACAACTATATATAATTGCTATATATGTGTGTATATATATATATAATTTCATTTAATCTTCAATCCAGTGAAGTATTAGAAATGACTGCTCATATTGTCTTATTTCTTATTTCTAGATATATTGATAGTCACCAAGGTTGATTTATTTCTACTCTAAAATCTTTCCCTTTTTGTTTTCTTTCTCTAATCAATTTTTCCTGTCCGACTCACTACTTAAACTTCTGATACTAAATTTACCTGTGGAAGGAAGGATGAATCCATATGGGTCTCTCTCTCTCTCTCTCTCTCTCGCCCCCCCCACTGTGTGTGTGTGTGTGTGTGTGTGTGTGTGTGTGTGTGTGTGTGTGTGGTATATACCATTCCCATATTAAAAGCAGACAAGGATAAAGACAATAATCCACTTTCCACATGAAAAAATTCCCAATTCTTCAGTATGGTCTTCCAGAACCTTCAAAATTTAGTCTTTCCATTATTGCCCTCACTCTTTAACTCATAAACTTTATTTTCAAGCCCACAGAATTTATCAGCCTTAAGATACTATGTTCCATGTTCTCATGTTTAATATACTCCCCCTTCTTGCCAAAACTTTCTTCCTTTTCCCCTTGGTAAATGTATATCTATTACCTAAGACCTGGCTAATATCATTTGACTTTTAAAGTCTTACCAACTTTGACATCCCTGAAGAGGACTCAAATTGTTCTAGACCATTGTATATGCTTATCAAATTTAATCTACTCAACTAGACTGGAATTTCCTAAAGGAATTGCTCATTTATGCAAAGCACATGATGCACACCTGATAAATACTTTCTAGAAGGATGAAGAGATAAACAAATGGATCTCCAGCTGTCATACTGAGACTTAGGGATGAAAAGTAACTAGTTAGCACACCTAAACAATGAGTTAGTCAGAAAGATGACGTGGCTTTTCCAGAATTCCACTATTCTGCTATACAATCACCTGGGAAACGTGCAAAATATAGATGCCAAGCTTCAATCCAGGCTCAACAAAACACAGCCTTGGAATCCAGTGCCAGGGGTACACATGTCTAAGGCTACACAAGTGATCAGTCCCAGCAGTGAGAGCTGATAACTCTTAATTCTGCCATATCACACTCACATATTAATATAGAAACACATTGCTGGCATGAAGGGCACTGAAAATCTTGTGCCAATATTTCTAGTTCAGGAAGAGGAGCAAAAGGAGATAAGGAGATTGAGGCTTAAGTGGGGGGAAGAACCAAAATACTGTAGAAAAGAAGGCCAGCTCAACCCAGGAGTGCCGGGGAGACAGTATGTGGTCAGTCATCCTTCTCAGGGATGTCAAAGTCATTGTGAGTCAAAAGGAAAAAGGAGGTTTCTGTAGAGTTGCTGATATATGATATAGATGCAGCAAGACAGATAAAAATTTGCCTGGAAATTACAGAAAAGAATGACTGCCTTTTATTCACATCAAGTTAACTTTTGATACTTTCTCAGTCATCACCTTTTTGGAAAGGCATATGATTTCCCTGAGCCAAGGATGTACAATCATCCAAAACTCTACTACATTTCCATTTTTTAACCTTTTCCACACATCCCTTAAAAATAATGCTTTGTGCCTTCAGAACGGTAGGAGAATCATATTTAAAAAAAAAAGAAATATCAAACTGTTTTAATTTTTGTTTGTTTTTGTTTGTATTGGTGTTTTACCCCCAGAGACTTAATAATAAAGCATTCAATAATTTGTTTGAGAACCACTCCAAATCCCTTATCACTATCTGATCCTTGTTCTGCTGTTATTGACTACATACAAATTTCCTAGCATCCTAAGCTATAAACAAGTTTACCTACTGTTTCCTTGCCTTTAGCCACTAGGTGCTGCTGTCCTAGCGGGTGCTCCAGCAAATATTGATGCTGAGGGTGGTGCTTGGTCCCTTATTGGCCGGCAATAATAATCTCTGCTTTTCTCCTGTTTTCCTCTGGTCCCCCAGTTTTCTTCACCCTACAGGCAATAGCTAGTAGTGAGCAAAGACCCCCAAATAGATTCAAAAGCAATGCTGCATGATCTTTTCATTATCGCAGAGTTGTCTTTTCAGATGCTCTGTTTCATTTCTATGTTGCTGAGAAGTTTGAAAGTTCCTAAGTCTAATGAGGATTAAAATCCTCAGGAGTAACTCTTCTCTTCCCATCAGCTATTTTTATGTTCATGCAGAGTTCACTTCCCCTTTAATCTTGGGGCCTCATTAGTTACTTTTATACTGGGATGAAGGGTTGAATTTTACGGAATGGTAGCTTGCACTCTGCAAACACTGACATTTCCTCTGTCATTGTGACTGCATATGGTAGTTGCTGTTACTGACATTTATCTAGAGATTTAGTTCCAAAGATAAACTTATTTTTTCTTAGGTGCATCAAGCTTATCTTTTTTGTTCTATAAATATTCATGTAAAAGATTCTCGAGTTAGGGAGAACCTCGGATAATCATATTAGAGTTTGTAGGAATAACCAATGGTAGTTTAAAGATAAAAACAGAGTTCAATGTTGGGTACATGGCAGGTATCAATACTCACTTGCACATACTGCGTGTGTTACATATAGAAGGAATACAGAAACAGAGAGAGAAAGAGACAGAGAGACAGAAAAAGAAAAAGAATGAGGGTCTAGGTTAGGGCAACTCTCAATGTCTATTTCGTTTATCCGTGGAAAGAAAGTGCATTAGAATTTCAACAGTGTATACAGAGCCTAATGTGAGACCTTTGGTAAGGATGCTTTAGAGGCACTAAAAGATTATCTCTGACATTGAAAATGCCTGATCTCTTGTCCTTGCCTTTCAGACTCTCTGCGTTCAAAGGCGTCGCCTCTAGAAGGACTGGCTGCAGTGATATGCTTATAGCTCCATTTGCAGACTTTCTTATAGGTTCATAAATGGAGACTAGAAGGAGGAGGGAAAGGAATAAAATTTAATAACTGAATAAAAATGTAAATAAAGATTTGCCTAAAATTACTTGTCCAAGAAATAATTCTCCCTCCCCCTTAAGCTAATACTTTGATAAGCTCAGTACAGTGATCCTGATTTGGAGCGTGACCTTTGAAAATGCTCTCCAGCTTGATTAAAGATGTATTAAATTTGTTTAAATAAACCTCGTTGTAATGGCACATCATTTGTAAGAAGCTATTAGGGGGCTGGAAACTGTGCTGCTGTATTTGCATGAAAATGTGCCCGGCTCGAATTGAGGATCTCTCCTGAATTAACTGCAAAGGGAAAGTGACACTTTCATAATTTTCTCTGACAAAAAAAAAAAGAAAGAAAAAAGAAAAACTTTATGCAAAGCTCAACCAAAGAGGGGAGAGCTGCATGTCAATAACAGAGCCATAAATCAAGTCAGTGCTCTAGTGCAACCAGCACTCTTGATGTTCTCAAGGTATTTGGATAAAGGCAATCAATAATATTTATCTGTCAATTACTTTGCACCTAGAATGGCTTCATCTCTGAGTTTGTATGTGAGCATGTAAATTGTTTGAGAGTAACCAGATCCACAAAGATGTTCAAAAGAAAGCTACGTTATCACATGTCTTGAAATTTTATGACGGGAATTCACTCCCTGGCTTCAATTTTGGTGTGGTCTCTGCAAAGGTAATGCCCCCTGGGTTTGTGGAGAAGCTTAAGTACCCAAGGGCCTCCACCCACCACTCCCAAATGAAGTATATAGTTACCAGATGTACTGTAATTCCTGCCAATGGCTCCCAAATGAACTGCCACTCTGAAAAAAAAGGGACTCTCCTTTAAGTCAAATATTAAATTAAAACCTTTCACATCTTCTTGGAGGAGTCAGGGGTCTGGGCCACCTGCCAATCTGCAGGAATTCCACTCTCTGTCCAGTCACCATTTCCCCATCTTGTTAAGTACAGAGAGGTTTATTTTTACCCTAGCTTCTTCCTGATCTGTCCTCCTATTTCACTGATTAAAATTTCCAATTTTATCTGTTTGCTGGAAATCACCACCATCGATTCAGTGTCCAGAGTATTTCCTTGAGGTACGCATAAGGATCATTTCTCTATTGTGTGATTAGGAAATGTCATGTGACTTCCTGTGATACCCAGGCAACTACTCTGTTCTAAATATTGTGCTAAGAGTTTTTCCTTACTTATTTTTATTCTTAGAATAACCTCAAGATTAGATAATATTCTCATAATTGTAAGTTGACAAACCAAGAATCAGTAACTGGCCTGAAATCACATAATTAGCAAGTGGTTGAAGCTGCATTTTCAGCTTAAGTGTGTCTGACTCTAATAACAATGTCATTTTATTAAAGTAAGTTTGACTCAAATTTACTATCCAGAGATAAATTAAAAGATCTAGCTATGTGACATGGTAATATTGAATAACGGTCCTAGATTTAGAGAAATACATGAGTATGTCCCCAGCAGCATACCCCATTCATGTAGGAAGACAATTCCATCCTGGATAGTAACATATAGGGAGGAAGAGATATTTGTTGCAAATCATTTAGAACATCTGTTTTTTTTTTCTTAAAAAAAGTTTTTTTTTTTTTTACAGTCAGTAGCGCTTTCTTTTAAGTACTTTTAGAAAGTACATTTTCAGCCTGAAATTTTAAAAAATTTTTTGTAAAAGAGACTAATGCAATTTGAGATTAAATATGGTGATCAAATTAAATTATATATTTTTAACATGATTTACAACTTCTAAGTAGTAAAGTTTTTCTACAGTCTAAATTTGCATGAAGGCAATTCAACAAGTTTAAAGCAATGAAAACATATTTAGAGTAAGTACAGACTGTTTTTTGGTTTTTTTTTTTTTAGTGGAAGTCTCACTCTGTCGCCCAGACTGGAGTGCAGTGGTCACTCCTGGCCACCGCAGCCTCGACCTGCTGGGTTCCAGCGAGCCTTCTGCCTCAGCCTTCCAAGTAGCCGGAATTACAGGCATGCGCTACCACGCCCGGCTGATTTTTGATTTATGGTAGAGATGAGGTCTCGACAAGTTGCCGAGGCGGGTCTCGAACCCGTGGGCTCAGGCAATCCACTCACCTCAGCCTCCCAAAGGCGCGGGATTACAGGCTGAGCCACTGAGCCGGGCTAAGTAGACTTTTATTAGGTGATTACTTTGAAGCTAATAAAATACATTGCTACAAATAATATAACAAATGAAAGGAGGAAGGTAACTGAGAAAAAATGTTCTGGAAGTCTAGAAAATGCCTAATGAATATTCTCTGGTTTTGAGAAAAGATCAAAGCATGTTTGAAAAAATTATTCTTGCTATTTATTGATTTTTTAATTATTATTTTTCAATGTCCATATAAAATATTAAAATGAAAAAGTTTTAATTAGAAATTATTTAAGACATTGCATGAATCCAACCCTCTCGTTCGTTCAAAAAAAACAAAAAAAAAAGACAAAATAAACAAACAGAAAATTGAACTAACTTATGGAAAGAGAATAGATAATGGTAATATGATTAGTGAATACAGTAGTTATAACTCGTTGCCTTAGCTATAGCTTCTCCCCGTTTTTTCTTTCTACTATATTACTCAGTCTCACCTATTAAAAGGTCTTACAGTTAAATTCTTCAAACCCAAGAAGTTCTCCAGGAAAAAAAAGTCATACCAACCTTGTAAAATTGTTTTGCACTCGCTTTTCATCGAAAATCTACTTTAATTTTTTCCTCCATATTTGATACAAAAAAAAGCACAAAATAATGAAAGCACAGGAAAATCAGGAAGCATTAATTTCTCAGTAGGATATTTATTAAATTTCATTAAGCTGTCTTTGCTTCAAAATGCACTACTTGGTCCTGCTCACAATCTGTATCAGTTTAAGCTCTGATGTTCCGCCTCCACAATAATTAATGTTAAGAGAATAAACAAAGGCACTTCTTCTTTCTTCCCTGTCTAGGTGAGGTACAAGTCCCATATGTGCTGCTCTCAGGTAGGTGAGGCCTACAGAGGGTACCTGTTCTTTGCCAGAGATCTGTGTATGTTTGTTTGTTTTGCTATAAGCAAAGCAAAAGTTATCTCTGAAATTTTTGCATGAGGGTCTAGAATTTAAACTAATGTTCCTGCTTTCTAGTCCTTTTTTTTCTCCCCCTCACTTCTTTTTAGTTTTTAATTTATCATTCCCAGCTGAGATACTGGAGCAGATAGAATCAAGCCAGCTCCAGGCTAATTGGTTCATCATGTACTTTATGATAATTTTCATTCTGGATTTTGATTAGGTCAGTATGGGGACTGCTTTGGTCAAAGCTCGTAATGATCTGCCTATTAACTCTGAAATAGGGTCTTTGACTGTACTCATCTTATTAGATATTGCAGCTGCCGTTAACTCTGCAAACCATGAAATATTAGTGGACTGTCTTAATCTCCTATACTGGAGTCAAGTATTTTCCGTATTAGTTTTAGCTCTATTTGACTCAATCTGTTACCTTCATTGAAAGCTCTAAATGTTGTTGATAGGACAATGACATACTGTTTCCTGGCGAGACCTCATCTCTACAGTAAATCAAAAAATTAGCCGGGTGTGGTAGCGCACGCCTGTAATTCCAGCTACTTGGAAGGCTGAGGCGGAAGGATCGCCGGAGCCCAGCAGGTCGAGGCTGCGGTGGCTGGGAGTGGCTGCTGTACTCCAGTCTGGGTGACAGAGTGAGACTCCAACTCAGAAAAAAAAAAAGCCAATCTGTAGGATCAGTTCTATACATATTTCTAGTGTAGTGAAGTATGTCACTTAGGAGTTAGCCATATATGGTTCCATTTGCAACCCCACCACTTACTAAATTCTCTAACTGCTGACTAAATCATACTTTGCTTTTACCTCTGCTTCTTCAGTACAGTCCTATAAAACAGTTGATGTGATACATCTATAATGAATACTGCCATGTTTTGGAAAAGTTTAATTAATGCTGCTATATTACTACTATTGACTTAGCGTTATCAAAACAGATTTGTAACATTGTAACTCATTTAAATGTAGATTTGAACATAATATAACATGGAGAATATAGCAATTATTCAGGATTCAAACTAGATAAGCACTGCCTCAGTTTTCTTGATTTTTAGGCAGCAATATTTAAGAAAGCAGAAGTATATGGACTGTTGATTCTATTCTTACTTTCACTTTGTGTGTCTGACATTCTATTAGGTTTGGTTAATTCTATCCAGATCTTGATTGGTATCAATTTTATGAAACAGCATTATAGAGTAATTATATCTTCTTTATTCACATTTTGTTGGCTCAGATTCCTTTACAATCTATTTGTTCAAAATTTTAAGTTCATTGTGGATTATAAATTTTATAATCTATGTCCAACCATTGCTTCTCTTCCAAGTTCTTACTTTCCTTCTCTTTAATATTAAATTACTTTAACCATTTGGAAACTTTGTTTTAAAATCCTGATGTAATTTGATTTGTTATCACTGATATTGTTACCCCTTTACTCTCAATAATTTAATGATTAGATAAAGTAGCTTTTATTCTCAAAAGGCTAAGAACTGCTAACAAAAGCTACTTTTACAAAATCAAAGTGAAAATCTGAGACACAATTTTCCAAAAATGGAAGCTTCCAGGAGAAAAAAAGTAATTTTTTTCATAGATGTGTCGGTGGTGTGTATGTGTGTGTAACTCATTTTCTATCATACAATATTATGTTTAACTTCTACTATACCACATATATAGCCAAACCTCAAAGATAGTGTGAGTCTGGTTCCAGATCACTGAAACAAAATGAAAATCACAATAAAGCAAGTCAGGTTTAAGATTAAAAAAAAAAAAAACCAAAACGTGTTTATACTGTAGTCTATGAAATGTGCAATAGTACTATGTCTAAAACAACAATGTACATATTCTAATTTAAAAATAATTTATTGCTAAAAATGCTAACAATCATCTGAGCCTTCAGCAACTCATATATTTTTTTTTTATTCAGAGTGGTGGCTGTGGCAAGTTCTTAAAATAATACAACAATGTAATTTGTTACATCAGTTGACTCTTCCTTTCACAGAAGATTTTCCTATAGAATGAGATGCTGTTTAATAGCATGTTATCCACATTAGAACTTCTTTCAAAATTGGAGTCAGTTCTCTCAAACCCTGTCACTGCTCTACCAAGAGTATGTAATACTCTAGTTCTTTTGTTGTCATTTTTAACACTGTTCAGAGAATTTTCATCAAGATTACTTTCCATCTCAAGAAATCACTTTCTTTGCACATCTAGAAAAAACAACTACTCACTTGTTCAAATCTTATTATGAAATTGCAGAAATTCAGTCTTCTCTTCAGGTTCCACTTCTCATTCTAATTCTCTTTCTATTTCCACCACATGTGCAATTACATCTTCAAGTGAACCCCTCAAAGTCACCCATAAGGGTTGGAATAAACTTTTTCCAATCTCCTGATAATGTTGCTATTTTGACCTCCTTCGGTGAATCACGAATATTCTCAATGGCATCTAGAATGGTGAAGTCTTTCCAGGAGATTTTCAGTTTGCTTTGCCCAGATACATCAAATTATTATCAATGGCAGCTACAGACTTACAAAATGTATTTGTTAAATAATATGTCTTAAAAGTTGAAATAACTCTGTGTCCCATGGGCTGTAGAATAAATGTTGTGTTAGCAGATATGAAAATAGCAATGATCTCCTTGTACATCCCCATCAGAGCTTCTGGGTGACCAAAAGCATTATCAGTGAGCAGTAATATTTTCAAAGGAGTCTTTTTTACTAAGGAATAAGTCTCAAAATTGAGCTTAAAACATTCAGTAAACAATGCTGTAAATAGATGTGTGGTCATCCAGGCTTTTTTGTTCCATTTACAAAGACAGACAGAGTAGATTTAGCATATTTCATAAGGGCCCTAGAAGTTTGAGAATCATAAATGACCATTGATTTCCACTTAACATCACCAGCTACATTAGCTTTTAACAAGACACTCGATGTGTTCTTTGAAGTGTTGAACCGGCTTTGACTTTTCCTCTGTAGCTATGAAAGTTGTAAATGGCATCCTCTTCCAATATAAGACTGCTTTACCTACTGCACTGAAAATCTGTTTTTTTGTATAGCCACATTCATCCATTATCTTAGCTGGATCCTCTGGATTTCTCCATAAGCACTTGCTGCTTCTCCTTGTTTTTTTATTTGTTTGTTTGTTTTGTTTTGTTTTGTTTTTTGAGTTGTGGTTGTGGTCTCACTCTGTTACCCAGCCTGGAGTGCAGTGGCATGATCACGGCTCAACTCAGCCTTGACTTCCTGGGCTCAGGCGATCCTTCTGCCTCAGGCTCTCCCGTAGCTAGAATTACAGGCGTGAAGCACCGTGCCCAGTAATTTTTTTCTTTTACTTTTTTATAGAGATGAGGTTTCACTGTGTTACCCAGGTTGGTCTCAAATTCCTGGGCTCAAGTGAATTCTCCTGCCTCAGTCTTCCAAAGTGCCAGTATTACAAGTATGAGTCACTATGCCTGGTCACTTTGTGCTTTTAGGTTTAAGAAAGACAGTTCCTTTCTTAAGCCTCACGAACCTGCTTCTGTTACCTTCAAACTTTTCTTCTTCAGCCTCCTCACCTCTCGCAGCCTTCATAGAATTGAAGGAGTCAGAGTCTTGCTCTGGATTAGGCTTTAGCTTAAGGGAACACTGTGGCTGATATGGTCTTCTATCCAGACCACTCAGACTTTCTTTAGATCAGCAAGAAGTCTCTTTTGTTTTCTTATCATTCCTGTGATCATTGGAGTAACACTTTTAATTTCCTTCAAGAAGCTTTCTTTTATAGTCACTACTTGGCTAACAATTTGGAAAAAGAGATCTAGCTTTCTGCCTGTCTTGGCTTTTTGACATGCCTTCCTCACCAAGCTTAATCCTTTCTAATTTTTGATTTAAAGAGAGAGACGTACAACTCTTCCTTTCATTTGAACTCTTAGAGTCTATTGTAGAGTTATTAACTGGCCTAATTTCAACATTGTTGTCTCAGGAAATTGAGAGTCTCAAGTAAAGGGATACAGACAGGAGAAATGCTAATCAGTGGAGCAGTCAGATCAAATAAACATTGATCAATTAAGTTCACTGTTTTCTATGGGCATGGTTTGCAGTGCTCCAAAATGATTATAGTAGTAATATAAAAGATCACTGATCACAGAACACCATAACAGATATAGTAATAAAAATATAATAAAGCTTGAAATATTGCAAGAATGTGAAATATGACCAAAATCTGATAAAGACATGAAGTGACAACACACTGTTAGAAAAATGGCACCAATAGTCTTCCTCAATGCAGAGTTGTCACAAACCTTCAATTTGTAAAACATGCAATATCTGAGAAGTACAATAGAGTGAAGCACAATAAAATAATGCATGCCTGTCTATGAAATTAGAGGTGGATAGATAGATATAGGTATAGATAGAGATGATATAGATATAGCTGTATATATTAATATATGTATTACTAATCTTTCTGCATTTTTTTAAACTTGAAAAACAAAAGAATAAAGATTTTCATCAACATATTACGGTCACAAGTAAAGATTTAATGTATTTAACATGTATGTATTGTTTTTCAGTTGAAAACAAATTGTATCTTCAATCAGATTTATTAACTATGCAATGAGTGTTCCATAGTTCTTTAGTCACTTTTATATAAAGGTTAAGTAGAAAACAATCTGAAAGCTCTTGTCAATCTACGACAGAAGCTGAGTTGCAAATTGTTAAGTTGGGTGTTATTTGTTTTTCCCAAAAGCGATTTACTATTTACATAAAGGCAATTTGGTCGTGACTAATTGTAACCTGAAGAATTACAGGTTACAAGTCAGATATCTTTTCTCCCCACATGCAGAGGACTATTCCCTTCTGAACTGTGGAAAATTATATTTTAGCATCTTTTTAAAGAGAAACTTCTTAAAATACATATTTTTGTTATTTTATTTAGAAATCACCTCAAATACAAAGATAGTTTTAAATTTTAAATTTTTGATGATAAAAGACCATAAGCATATGAAACATAGGTAAGAGCAGAGCAGCCGCCATCTCAGAGCAAGTAAAAATCCCACCTGTTAAAGATTGCCACAACTGCTGTTTCAGGAAGATACTGTAGAGCTGTGGGAGGAAGAAGCTTTGCCTCACTTTGGGGCAAATTCTTAATAGAGAGATAAAGACATTTGAGAGTGTTAGGCTTGGCTTGGTAGGCTTAGAAACTTTATTTGGTTAATATAACTTGAAGTAATCTACCTCACTGGATTGGCTTACTAAACTTATCAAGAAATATAAAAATCTGATTCCAAATTTTTGACTCATTTTCTTCTTGGGCTAGAATTTTACTTATGTTCACTTCCAGGAAAGGCCCTTTTATCAGAGTAGTCATAAAACCAACTCCATTTCCATACATGCACTATATATCTCCAGGGTAGACCCACCTGTATCTCTTCCTGGAAGTCTTAAGAACACCTCAAATTCCAGGTATTTAAAACTGACCTAATCACCTTTCCCTTCAGACTTGTTTCTATTTTTCTATTTCTTATTTTAAACTGTGCTGTTACTTAAAACAGAAAAATCTGAAGTTCTTCCTGGATTTTGTCCACAGTCTTAGTAATTAATCTGTATCAAGTCTAGTACACTGGAAGTACTTAATATTTCTTGAGCCCCTCCCTTCACCTCCGCATAGTAGTTTAGTCCATTCTCTCAGTTACTCAGTGTTCTGTAAACAATGCAATCATTGGCCAAATTTTGCTCGCCTCTCCTGCAACTCTTCTTCTAACAACAGGACTTTGGTATTATTGTTCGTTTTTAAGGATTTACTATTTTCCACCCGTGTTCCACATTGTCCATCTAGTATACCAGGGCAGGGGTGAAGATAGTAATCTGGTTCTAAGTCAATCAGTATATCCCTTTTCCCTGAAGTGAACAAATACCTAAGCAAGTTCATTAAGAGGAATGAATATCTGAGAACCAGTAAAGAATCTCCCTCCTCCTACTGGTTTAAATCTGGGAAAATGTATTACTGGAAGTGGCAGCCATTGGTCCACCATGAGCCTAAAGAAACAACTGTTATAGTGAAAGAAGAACTGGGAGGAGAAACTTTCTTGATGACATCACATTTTTCAGTTAAAAGAAACAATGTATTTACTTTTTATTTTTGGTTAGGTAATTTTGGAATTATTATTCCTAAAATGTACTAAATTATAATCATTCTTAACTACTTCTGGACTTTTCAGTCCACCTCTACATTCACTGAATCCATGGCAAGAATGCATATGCAGGCCCACAAATAGTATGTCTAAAGTACTAAAAGTTATAAATCAAGCTTAAAGCTGCTAAATTCGATTTCCCCAATATTCATCAGACATTCATTCACAAAATTAAAATTAAAACATTGTAAAGCTCTATTTTTAAGTAACTGAAAGTAATTAAAATTAGCAGATAGAATTTAAGTATTATTTTCTTACTTTCTTTGAGCTGGTAAAATTTGGATGGCTAATAAAATAAAGATGTATACATTACTAAATTATTATTCCTTTATTCAATATGATTTCTGTTTTATTTTCTAATTTTAGCAGAATTATTTTAAGTTATTTTATCCTGATTTTTATATAATTTTAATTTTAATGACATGGCTGATATAAAAAAGTAAAATGCAAGAATATTCATTATCTACTAAATTTGTATATAATTTCATAAAATTCATAAAAAGGAAATACAAAAAAGGAAAAGTATGTTATTTTAAGTTTTCAAATATATTTTTATTTTAAACAGAAACATCTATTAAAATTAGAGTCAAGTATAAGTTATTTACTAAATGTGAGTTCAAATTTTAAATAAAATTCTGTTTGAAAGTTTAGCAATTTCAAAGTTATTTATTAATTATTAATAAATGCTGTTGAACACTGTTATTAAAAATAAAACTATCACCGTTCTTCTGTTCTGTACTCTAACCCAGATGTAGATAATTGGTACCTTGTATCACCATGTTATATCTGGACCTACATATAAAAAAAAAAATCAGGACTTTTTAAACATTAACAGATATTCCTCAGTCAGTAAAAGCAACTATTGCAAAAACTGTGCTATTTTATAAGTATCTTCTGAAGTTCAGATAAGATCAGGTAAAGAAGCAATAAAATGGAAGCTCAACATTCTTCGGAAATGATACTGTTATATAAAAAAATCTATTGCATGCATTCTCTCTGAAAGGAAGGATTTGTCAAGATAAATAATTGTCTTTCCTTTTACCAAGTACTTCCACTGCTCAAATGTTCCATGTTCCTGAAGCTTTGTCCCCCTCTGACATCTGCAGGAGCAAACTCCTTGCATCTTTGTGGAATGGATGCAATTGTCTTTTATTTATATATTTATTTTCTTTTTTTGTTTGTTTTTTTTTTTTTGAGTTGGAGTCTCACTCTGTCGCCCAGACTGGAGTGCAGTGGCCGCTCCCGGCGCCTTGACCTGCTGGGCTCCGGTGATTCTTCCGCCTCAGCCTTCCGAGTAGCCGGAATTACAGGCATGCGCTACCACACCCTGCTGATTTTTTGATTTATTGTAGAGATGAGGTCTCCCTGCCTCAGGCAATCCACTCACCTCAGCCTCCCAAAGGCGCGGGATTACAGGCTGAGCCATCGAGCCCGGCTTATTATCTTTTATTTTAAGGAATCTGGGCAAGAGATGTGTGAGAGCATTTTCTTCAGGCCAGATTGGGTGAACCACAAAATGAACCTTCAGGGTTATGAATTTTATTGTACTACCCCTGAGTGCCAGACCATGGATACCATAGACACTCATCTGTAATTTAATTCATTTGTTTGTTTTGTGTGTTTCTGATATGTGAGGTCATTGAATGTGTTAAATATCTCATGCTCAAGTCTAAGGAGATCGTGTTCTTGTCTTAATAAATTCCATTTTTTATAGGACAACTTGTCCCTTTAGAGGTTCCCACCATCTACTGTGAAAAAAAATCTTTAGATAGCAATAGAAAGCCATGACAGAAACATTGCTACTTCCCTAAGTTTATTTCTTACCACTCTCAGCCCCTGCAATGCTTCTCCTTCCTTATTTTCCTGTTTCCATAACGTTCTCTTCCTCCATAAGTGCTAGAGTCAGGACTTGTAAACAAAGTCTAAATCCAGAACCTGTGTGTCCTTAACACTATGCTTGATGCAATTGTATATTTTGCTGTTGTTCATCTGTTGCTTCATTTTCTTTTCACAAAAGTGTTTAGTGGCTCCTGTCACCTAAGGGAAACGTATATACATGAGATTATGGCACCATTTATTCATAACTTACCTTAAACGCTCACCAAAATGAATTGTTTCATCTTTTTTGTTGTTGTTGTTAGGGTATATTCACCCTTATCTAGATTACATGCCCCATGAAGGCAGAAATTATGCGTTTTACTTCTTTATGTGCCCCTTTTTACAAGACACAGTGATGTGTGGAATTTATTAGTTATTTTCTTAATCAATCCATTTTTATTTGAAATAATACCTATAGTTGAGAGGAGCCTTGTGTTATCATGAGTCATGGTGTTATTTGTTTCCCCTCTCCAATTTATTTGGTGAGATCTCCAGCTAGAACATCATGTCTGTGTAATTTGTTGTGGGGCCATTTCTCTTCTCCACAGAGGACACCTTCTCCTTGTTCTGTATCTGTGTGTGCTTGGGGTGGACACCTGGTGGAAGGTCTGTTCACACACTTGCAGATGGGTGCTGGGAAGCACACCGCCCCCTCGTGAAAACAGGCTTGCCACTGAGAGAAATACCTTATGTCCTCTAATCCAAAGCCATTCTGCATGTTTTCCTTACCAGGATTTAAAGAACATACTCTGTTCCCATCCAAATGTGAAAAGTTTAATTTCAAAATAAAATGTGTCACAATAGCAAAAAAAAAAAGTAGAAAGACTTCTTATTTCCTTATCAGTTACTTTTACTGGTTCTACCTATAGTATAAATCCTTCAAAAATATTCTTAATGAAAAGATTAACATACTTTTTATTCTTGTGAATCCGAGTCATTTAGGAAGAAATGTCAAGGAAATATTTCCTTCATACTGTCCGGTCTAGAAATGACAGTTTAACAACTACTCATCTTTACCTCTCAAACATATATAAATTCTCTTTTCTTCTGTCATGAAAAGAAGAAAATTGTATTATTCTTATTGTAAACTAGCACTGATGACACTTCTAGATAGGATAGATATACAACTAGTTGTTATATCTCCAAAAAAAAAAAAAAAAGAACTTATAATGACTTTTGTTGCAATTATCTATCTCTACTAGAATGTACTCTTTAATTCATTAAAAAGTAAACAAACAAACAAATTGAGTACCAGCTATGAATCAGGCATTTTGTCCAGGGGTTAATCAAACAAGCATGGGATGAGCTCCCTTACCATCTAGTAGAATTAATAGTCCCTGTCAAAATGCAAATGTTATCTAAATAACCCAACACATCAAATCACAAATGGTCTGTCAAATTACTGGTCAGTTACCCAGTGGGACACTGACCTGATGGAATAAAATTTGTTATAGATAAGTGTGGAGAAATAGCAGGTATCAAGATGTCTGCACAGGGGATAATGCCTAAATGAAACTTTCAGAACAGTTGTTAGATCATTTGAGTTTGTAAAAAAAGATTAAATACATGGAAAATTAAGTTCAGAAGTTTTAAAAGAACAATTGTTTCAATTTGTGTTTTACCTTACAACTAACCGAGGATAGTGTCCATATCTAAACACTTACAGTTTTAATATTTTTCTGCCATTAAGTTAGATCTGGTCAAAATATCTTTTTTGACCATATACTTTATGTGGACAAGAATATGCACTAAACAATTTTTTAAATGAAAAGCAAGGTTTCTCAACTATTTTCATTGCTTAAAAAAACCCGATATTTGTGAGGCAGGGGGGAAGGGTGCCTATAGCCATCTGACTCCAGGGACTCCGCAAGCTCCAGGTCCCACATAGCTTCTCTAAAGGGGCGTGGTCCATATTTTTTCATACCTGCAGTCCATTTATTGCATATGAAGATCCTGAGGCAGATTCATTATGAAATCCTTTCTTTCTTTCTTTCTTTAATTTGGAATCTCACTCTGTCGCCCAGGCTAGAGTGCAGTGGCACGCTCACAACTACCGCTGCCTCCACCTGCTGGGCTCGGGATCCTTCCAGCGACCTTCCAAGTAGCTGGAACCACAGGTGCGCCACCACGCATAGCTATTTGTTTAAATAGAAATTCGAGGATATACGTGATAAGACATTTATTCACACTTTTATTATGTAGGAAGGGAAAAAATAAGTTCCCTCTGAGAAGGGAAAATATGCTATTTTTTATTTCAGAAATTGTTATGCTAATGGGGGAGGGAGGTGGCCATTAGGAGATAGAGGTGTTTACATGTAGAAAACATATCATTTTTAAAGCAGAATGACTTTAATATAATAAAAGCAGTATTAAAACTGCATATAACAAAATTAATATACAAAAAATAAATGTATTTTTTTCTCCTTTTGTATTTTTCTTGACTTTCCACATTCACTATAATGAGAGCATAATACTTTCAAGAAGATTATTTTTATTTGAAGATGATTGAAGAATGTGTCATTGGGAAGAACTTGGTCAAGTCTTTCCATTTTCCCCTGACAGTGTACACTGTGTTTAGGGAACCTGGGGTGTGCTGTCTCACGGCTTCACGTAATTACCATGCAGTAACAGATCCTTTAAATATAAATTCAATGCATATTTAGGAGCTAAGCACACTTAATTGAAAGTGCTACCAGTTGTCTATTCTAATGAGCTGCTAGCAAATTGGAAAATATCAGTGGATTGTTTATTTTTTTACTTTGAAACTTTTAAATAATTTGGACAAAGAGAAGTGGAAATGGGACTCAAGAAATAGTTGAGCAATATCACAGTTGTGAGTCTTACCTCCTGTCTCAGCAAAGCGTTTCCTGTCATTTCAGTTGCATGTCTTCCCAGATTCATGACATTTGTTCTGATGAGAGCAGTATTGTTATCAAAACATGTTTCTTCAAGGCTACTCTTTAAAATAAATTTTAAAAATATGTTCAATCACCTCCATTTAACATGCTGTTATACAAAAACTTAGTTTTCAGTTCATTTCTGATTTTTGTTTTCATTTTATTTTTAAATGTCATACTGACTTTATTTATTTATTTATTTATTTTAAATATGTGAGGTGCAATTCAGAGGTTAGGCATACAAATGCTCATTATGCAGGTAGCCCTGTTGATGAGGTGTGCCTCCACCTCTCCTAGCAGTTTCCCACTGCCTTAGGGTGGTTAAGAGGTTGCAGATAAAACTGTTGTTGACAAATATAAGTGATAATTTTCAGGATGACATGGGGTTAATTATAAACTCTATTTGCTCCATTTCAAATGCTTGTTATCTTTTTCAACTCCTGTGACCACATGAATACACTTGGAATACAGTAGAACCTCAGTAAATATTTCAAAACATCTTTAAATTTTTTTTAATTTTAATGATGTTGGGTTCAATTCAGGATTAGGTATACAAGTGGTGATCATATTGGTAAAGTTTGGACCTCCCTTTGGTCCCCACTTTGTCTGGGGATCAAAGATCAGTTTCCCTTATTGATGTTATATCTCCCACATCCCCAACCCCACCCCTGGCAGTATCCCACCACTGCCAATTCCTTTCTTATAGTATTATGGTAAATGTTCAGGGCCCACTTATGAATGAGAACATATGGTACTTTGTTACTTGCTTCTGTGATAGATCATTGAATATGATAGACTGTAAATCCATCCAAGATGCTGTGAAGCCTATATGTTTGTCCTTCTTTATGACGGTGTAATATTCCGTTGTGTATATGTACCACATTTTTTTATCCAGTCGTCTTTCGATGGGCAGCATGGTTGGATCAATGTTTTTGCTATTGTAAATAATGCTGCAATAAACTTGCATATGCAGGTATCATTTCTGTAGAATGATTTGCATTCTTCTGGGTATATTCCCAGTAGGGGGATTGCTGAGTCATATGTAAGGTCAATGTCTAGGTCTTAGTCATTGCTGGGTCTATGGAAGGTCAATGTCTAGGTCTTCAGTCGTTTAGAAATCACCACACTATTTTCCAAAAAGATTGCACTAGTTTGTATTCCCAACAGCAGTACACAAGTGTTTCTTTTTCTCCACATCCTCACCAGCATCTGCTGCTGTTTGTTTTATTAATGATAGTCATACTTACTGGGGTTAGGTGATATCTCTCCTTTTTTTTTGAGTTGGAGTCTCACTCTGTCGCCCAGACTGGAGTGCAAGTGGCCGCTTCCGGCCACCGCAGCCTCGCCTGCTGGGCTCCGGCGATCCTTCCGCCTCAGCCTTCCAAGTAGCCGGAATTACAGGCATGCGCTACCACGCCCGGCCGATTTTTTGATTTATTGTAGAGATGAGGTCTCGCTGCCCAGGCGGGTCTCGAACCCGCGGGCTCAGGCAATCCACTCACCTCAGCCTCCCAAAGGCGCGGGATTACAGGCTGAGCCACCGAGCCCGGCTAGGTGATATCTCAATGTGGTTTTGATTTGCATTTCTCTGATGATTAGTAAGACTGAGTACTTTTTCATGTGTCTGTTGACTGCTCATATATCTTCTTTAGAGAAGTGTCTATGCATGTCTTTTGCCCACTTTTTAATGGGCTGTTTGTTTTTTTTCCTTTTGGCACATTTGAGTTCCTTGTACATCCTGGATATTAGGCCTTTGTCAGATATACAGTTGAAAAATACTTTTTCCCATTCTGCCGGCTGTCTCCTTACTCTCTCGTTGACTTCTTTTGCTTTGCAGAACCTTTTCAGTTTGACGAGGTCTCACTTGTCTATCTTGTCTCTTATGGCATGGGCACTTGGGGTTTTGATCAGGAATTGTTTGCCAGTTCCAATTTCTATAAGGATATCTCCTGCATTTTCTCAGGTTCTTATAGTTTGAGGTTTTGCGTTTAGTTCTTTGATCCATTTAGAGTTGATTGTATATGGTGATAGGTAGGGGTCCTGTTTCAATCTATATATTACTAGACAAAAGATATACACTGTGCAATTAAGAGGTCATTGTAAGAAAATAACTGCAGTTAACCCTTAAAGACATAGGTTTGAACTGCACAGGTGTACTAATACATGAATTTTTTTCAACCAATCACCAATCAAAAATACAATATTTTTGGAAATGAAATTTGCATATATGGAGAGATGACTGTTCGTATACACAGGTTTAATAGAATCAACTATGTAACTTGAATATGTGTAAATTTTGTTTTATGTGGGGGTCCTGGAACCAATTTCATGATTGTACAGAAAGACAGCTATATCCTTCATAATCATTCAAAATTCAAGGGGAGGCCTGTCCTATTTCGTGGTCTTCCCATGATTCTGTTGAATTCTAAATAATTACATTAATTATGCCCAAAAACATAGCACAGAAAAAAATTATCTAAAGGCATTATTGTGTGTTTATACCACATATTAAGTTGGGTTAATAGTTTTACATCATTAACAACAAAAGAACATTTTCTGTAAATATGACCTGTCTACTGGAAGGATGACATTTTGAGGAAAATCATTTTTCTTGAGATTTCCAATATTTTTGTTATTGTTGGTTTATTTCAAGTTACTGACACTTTTGAATCAGAATTTTTGCAATTGGGCAGACACGCATCTATGCATTCTGTCTAGACCTCTGTTTAATATGAAGATAATAGCTTCAGCTCATAAAATATTTCACCACATTTATCTCTAGCCTTATTAAAGATAATTCCCAGAATAAAAATTTGTGAGTGGCTGGCTATTAATGAATCACTTCCAGTTACTCCATAGACTAGAGTAACCAAGATAAGATTTTGGAAATGAGTGCTACCTAAAAAGAAGGCAGACTATAAAAATAGTTTGGGCTGAAACTCGAGTTATTTAGTTGTATCTGTGAATTTACCAAAATACAACTTAAGATATAGTGAAGAACTTCAACATTAAGTGACCTTTCAGAGTTCACCTGCAAGGTATTATTTTCTGTCTTCTATTTCTTTACCACATGCTTCTTCATTTTACTTTCCTCTACTTTTTCACTTGCTGATATCTTGAGTAAAACAAGGCCACATAACTTGTAGTCACTCAATAAAGGATGAGGACAAAGATGAGAGACTTGAGGGCAGGGTTATTGCCTAAGCACAGAAATAGGAGTGTCAACTCCCCTCTGAATATTGAATTCCAACACTGTGTAGCTGAGAATCTCTGGAGACATAAACCAATTAGCCAACTGCCAAAAGAAGTTTCATGTTTTTGACACAAGGTGTAGTGACATCTCAGCAATACAACCTGTCCCATAGCATTTTACATCATGTCACAATGAAATCTCAGAACATAGGAAAAGCTCTTCAGATGATCTGTGACATCATCTTCCACCATGGGTTCGTAAAGATGTAAATAGCTGCTGATCAATTCAAATTAGTGTAACTGCTGCCAGAGAGTTGCAAATAGCAACAATAGTATAGTCAAAAGGTTTTTGGTGATACATGCAGTAGGAGAGGAGAGAGAATCAAAATGAAAATTCTGGGTTAAGGATTTGGGGCAACAATTTACCTTGCACTTGACTTGGATGTGATTGTAGTAGATTGGGTGGTATCAATAGACTTGTAGCACATATTCCTCTTGAATGACTCTAGATAACTATCACAAAAATAAGGAAACTAGGAGATAATTCTGAAAACCTGTACTCTGGGAATAATATGATTAACAAATGTATTAGAAACTAACATTGCTCATTTGCTTGATATTAAATAAAATTATTCAATTTTTCTTATTGTAGGGTTTTGAAATGGAATTAATTCCTCATCCAAAATTATGACTATGTGACTATATAGTGGAACTAGTGTTTTCAAAAGCAGCTCAAATAATAAATGAGAGTTTTGGGGCCACCACACTTTAGAATTCCAGAGGGCACTATTTATGTTGCGCACTTTGTTTAAATATGAAACACAGTCACAATAAATTTTATCTAAAAAATAAAAGTAAAAACTTTCTGGTGTAAAGTTATTATAACTGACTGGTTATTACGTTACAGTACAATCATGCTTTTTTGCAGGCGTTTAACTACAGATGGATCACATACTTATCCTTAGGATGGCTTATTTAAGGTAGGCCCCATTAAAAGACGTAAAGCCTTCCAGGGTCAGTAGAGGGAAACTGAAGTTGCTGATAAAAAATAAAACAAAAAATGGACCAATTGACTCATTGTTTATGAACTATCTCATTTAAATATTTAATCTTTCCTTCTCCAGAATAGAAAAGTATTTTTTAAATTATATTGCTTACATAAAATTGCCTGCTGCACTTGCAATTAAATGTAATATTCTCATGCTTTCTTTGGTTTTTCTTTTCTTATTGTTAAGAGTCATAACCACCTTAGTCCTGCAGTGAGAATATGACCCCTTGAAATACGGTGAAAAATAAGAGGCTTTAAAAATATTGTGACATGAAGGGTAGGAGCTGTCATCATGCTTTCACCAGCCCCTACACAGATATCCCTTGGCAAAATAAAACCAAAGAGAGAAAAAAATGCATAAACTGCAGATGTCTAACCTTTCAGTTCTTTGTCATAAGTGACTGCAAAAGTAGTTCTACAGAATTACCCCATTCCCCACAAACATGAAAAGAGCCAGGAATATTGGGTTCCACATTTCTTGTTATCATTCCAGTAGCACTATCTTGGGAAGAGAGTATTTCAGTTCTGGAAATGCTAATGTTGGCAACATTCCCCCAAGTGTTTCTAGCTTGAGGGAAGGAATGAGGGCAGAGTGCAGCAAGTTACTGGGAGTACTTGCATTTTCTAAGTCCTCCAGATTGGTTACCTACTATTCCCCAGTGCTTTGCTTTCCTGCGAAATGAGTCCCATTCCTGGGAATTTGAAATTGCATAAATGATTATGGTGGTGCTGAGGACATGCTGTTACCTGTGTGTGTACTTAAAACTCATTTACAAGCTCACCTCAAATCAAACATGTGTTTTCTAGTCAGTAAAGAAGAAGTAAATTTAGATTCAAGTTTCTTTAGGGACGAGATCATGCTGAGAGGCAAATGAATGGCCACTGTGGGGAATTTATTTCTCCTGCTGAAAAAGCAAAGGCTAATAATAATTGAGGTTGATTTGCAAAATGCAGAGCTTTACAATAATCATATGATACCTAGTAATTTTGAAATTGAAGTAAAAAAAGGAAGCACTTCAGAAGTCGGAATTATGAAAATCAAGAAGTTGCTTAAAATATTTGAGGGTGTGTTTAGAGAATCAAATGCAATACATTTGATTTGCTTCTAAAGAGAGATCATGTCGTTCCTTGGAACAAATTGCACACAACAGTTTTTGACACAGGGTATATAGGTGTCAGGAGGAGTCACAGTGTTTGAGGTTGGGGTAGGAGCTGTCTATTTGGGGAAGATGGTATTTGGTAGGAATAGAGTGAAGAAAACAGGCAGTAGGAAACAAAACAAGTTTCTTACCCATATTTGCAAGCTAGGTAGAATTGTTAGAATTAGAAGTTACCACTGGAGTGTGAACCTGCCCCGCTTTACGCAGTCATACCAGGACTTTACTTTTCAACTGCTTTGCTTATGAGTCATTCCTGTAAGAAAAATGAGAGCAATAATAGAATCAACACATAAATTTGCTTATTCTATATCTATTTCTGCTTATTCAATGGGAACTATACATAAAGCTAGGTTAATATCTTTTTCCTACTCACAGTTTCCAAAGGAAACAACTATCACCCATGCTATTGATGAGAAAACTAAGACCACTTTTAGCTTCTTATACTAACAGATGCTGAAACAGAAAGTTGTCATCTGAAATACAAAGCATCAATATAATAATCTCTACTAGGAAATATACAGTATTTTTTTGAATTAGAGTCTATTTATTATAAAACATTACCAATGCAAATTGACCTAGAATTATAAAATGAGGTATACAGTTTGACATTTCATAGACATGGTTCCAGGATAGCAAAAATTTTAAAAAGTATTACCTAGGGAGAATTGGGCCCACTTAACATATTTTATGATATTACATTGACTTTTCTTCCTACTAAACAGACTGTTACAGCTTGGTTTATGTCACAAACATTCTAAAAGAAGGAATAAATTTAGCCATATTCAACAATATAGCTTATATAAGTAAAATTTTAAAAATCATTAGAATTCTTTTTTAGGGGTGACTCAACTGGTCCACATGAAAGAGTGTGTCTTTAATCTCCCTTTAGTCTATCTTCCATTCAGAAGAGTTCCGAAACCAAAAGTATCAAGGACTAAAAGGAAATCGTTTAAAAGCTCTGAAAGCGTATTTAAAAAAACACTTTTAAAGAAATTGAATGTTATAGCCAAGGAATCATCTACAACAAACAGAATAATAATAAAAAATAAATATGGGTATATAATAAGTCACACATTCAGTAGTTGTAGTCCTCTTGATAGGTTCTATTCTCTAGTATCTTCAGTAGGTTTGTGAAATATTTGTATGTATCATCCCAATCTGGAATTTCCTAATTGGGTTTCCTTTTTCTTGTATTGGTTAAAATTTCGGAAATTTAGTAATCTTTTCACCCTCTGCCTTTGCTGGCAATTATTTTCTGGCAACTAGCTATACAAATAAAGCTCACATATAAGATTACACACTGGAAAATTGTTATAAGTGGGATATTAGCCATGTTACTTTTAAGAGGTAAAACCTGTGATGTTCGACTTGAGGTTAAGTCTTACAATTTTCAGTCATTATCCAGGTAACATTCTTAGAGAGTAACTGATAATTAGAACTGAAGGCATTAATCTTTTCAAAAAGAATACCATTTCTAAATTGTATGGGTTTAAGCCAAAAGAACAGAAACCAGACCAATATAGGGCCAAGTTTGGCTGACTCAATATAACAACACTGAGATGTGATGATGTTGGCATAATGACATCATTACTCTCTCGGGACCAATCTTTTGGAGTGCAGGTGGCAAGGATAGACTGACCTCATCGGAAAATAGCTAACCCGTACAAACCAACTTTTTCAGGGTCTAGAACTGCTTTTCCTGTTCATCCTCACCACTGAAGTAAAGGATCTATGCAAGTGGCATTTTAATATTAAGTCTAAGATATTACGGATTAGTGCAAACTAAATCTACTTGACCACAAAAGCATCCATTCAGCTATTCATTAAAGCTTTAAATACTGATTGTACTAAAGTGTTGTGGAAAATCCGAGCAATCAATATATGTCTATCACCACTACTTTTCTGGCAACTACTCATCTTTTCTATGAACTATGTAGTATCAAAATTTAATAATATAAATTGCAAAAGGTGGAAAGAATTATGTAACTTGAATTACTCAGAATAATTTCTCATCTATGTGACTTCCCCTTATTTGATAAATATATTACAATCATAAAAATTTAATTTTTAAATTGTTAAATATTTAATTTTTCAAATTCTAATTTTAATTTTTAAAATTTTTTTGAATATATTTAAAGGTACATTCAAAAAGGAAACCACTAAAGTAAAAAATGATGTTTAAGACCTTGTCTGGACTTTTGCTTCACAGCTGTTTTGATGATGGCAGATGTTAATTCATGACACATTTGTCATTAAGATCCAGACTTAATTCAAACCTAGTTCAAGGCATGCCCAACTGATAGTGTTTTACCACTACTAGATATCTGATTCCTACAATATATGCATGTATTGTAAATATCTATCGATGTTCTAATATCTCAAGACAAAAAATCTTGAAATCTGAAAGGAAAAATATATAACTGATTAATGCTCATCGTTGATTGCTCAGAGATGATTCCTAAGTTTTCAAGGAAATGTTGCTATTATTCACACACAGTGAAAACACAGATGGACAGTACTTTGCCACAACGACATTTATGTTCAGATGAACTATATTTTATAAAGTAAAACATTTTATGAAAGGGCAATAATCTGTTTACCATAGGAAATTGTCAATTAGTTTGTTATGATTTGGTAAGTTATCAAAGGCAGAAGAACAGTGACACTCTATTTGCAGCTATCACTTGAAATTCATACCATTTACTTCTCACAGTCATTGATTACAAAAACCACCACTCATCTTATAAGGTTCTACCAGTAAAAGTTCTTCCAGTTGAATGGCCTTAAGAGCGCCTTGCAATGACAGATGGTTTGGTTAATTACAAAATTCAACTTTGTGCTATTGAGACATGATTTCAGTGAATAATATTTTCCCGACAGAATTTAATAAGCAGCTTGCGGTTGAGTAGCCTTTTGCCCAAAAAAGGGAACCAGGTCTCTGTGACTACCTTCTACATTCAGAGAGTGTGAGGGTAGAGGATGTTAACTTGACCACCCAAGGAACTGAGTTCCAGTAATCTTATCAGTCTAACTGAGTGACCACACCCTAAGCATTGTGCAAAGAGGACTGTCGAAATAGTACCTGGCATTTCACACTGAACTCCTGTAACTCTTGCTGATTCACTGACCACAGTGAAGGGAAAGTACATTGATGCTCAGCTGACCTCTATGGGGTGAGCCCTGCTGGTAAAAATGGATTCATCTGAGAATTTGCAGGTTTTAACATTCTCATGCAGTAACTTTGAATTTTTTTCTGAAATTTGATAAAAAAATGATTTTTTAAAATATAAAATTTACGAAGATTAAAACTAAAAACCTAATATTTGTAAAAGGGATATCTTTTACACTCATGGATTCTTTTGTTGTTGTTTGTTGTATTTTTCTTACAGAAAATAATTAGATTAATCAGTATATGATAATGCCAGAGATTGGATTTTTGGGTGAACAGATTTTCTCTAGGTAATTTGGGATGGCTATGCTTGAGTAACAGATTAAAGTGAGAAAATTTTATGTTTAAGCCAATAGCTTATAATTTTAGTTTTAGAAATAGCATCTGGTCTGAGTAGAACCAAGCAAGACTTACTTGGATTTGTAATAAGTTAGCAATTGGATAGTGCACTTAATGATCTACAAGATACTTTTACTTTTTCTTACACATATGTTTAGAAAATAGTCCTAGATTCAACTGATTTTTTCCTCCAATAAATTGAGCATTGCTTTACTAATTCATAAGCATAGATAATTTCAGAAATAACAATGATAAATTAACTGCTACCCAGAAAACATTCAAATAATTATTCTACCATGGAAATTCTCCTGTTCAGTTTCAGTAATTACATCTTCAGTATTTTTTAAAAATGTTGTTACATGAGGGTGTGATCGTGTCTTTTTCATCTATCTATTACCACAGAAAATTTACCACTGTGCATAGTATATCAACTAAATTCAGACTTTAGAATATGACTATCAAAATTTAAATCAATTCAACTAATGCTTGCTTTTTCTATAAAATGTTGTTTGCTGATAAATTGGTAGATTACACATGTATTCTTTGAATTTTAAAAAAAATTACTGTATTTTCAATAGTGACAGCACAGACTGTGGTCTAGTAGCCTAGGTGCAGAACTGTGTAAAAAAATTGTAAAACTTATGAGAAAGGCATTACAAAAATAAAATGCTACATTTTCTGATTAAAATATTTCTATCAGTTGGTGGGAGAGTGATGAGAAAAGTAAATCAACATTTATTGTACCCTTCTTATATATACACTGCACATTTTTGCTTTTCATTTTAATGCAATTGACAAAACTTAGGAAATTAAGGATTAGAAAGATGGTTTAATTAAGGACAGACAGAAAGATACTAAGTAATTAATTTGTAAAGATTTTCTTTACAGCTCAGTATGTGCTTAATATTTAAAATCAACACTATTGCCTTCTAATATATATACAATATGATGCATCTATTTTAAGCTATTGAAAACGTGTGCATATCTAACCATACCACAGTTGAAATAGAATTCATAAACCCAAAAAGTTGCTTTGTTTCCCAAACTAGTCAATCTCCTCCTCTGAATCAACCCAGAAAATCATTACTAGACTTTCTGTCACCATATTATTTTTGCTTCCTTTAGAATGTTCTATATATAACATATAATATTCAGTGTCTGGTTAATTTCACTCAGCATAGTGGTTTTAAGATTCATTCATATTATGGTATGTGTCTGTATGTCTCTCTGTTCCCTATTTCCAATGAATTCTACTATATTCTGTTGTATGAATGTGCCACAACTTGTATGTCCTTTCATCTGTTGATGGATATTTGGGTTGGACAAGTTTTTTTACTTCTATAAATAAAAATCATTTTTATTTTCATTTGTGTGTGTTTGTGTGCGTGTGTGTGTGTGTGTGTGTTGAAATGTTTTCATTTGTCTTAGGAAAATATATAAAAGTGAAACTGTTAGATCATATGAAAAGTATAGTTGAAATTTTATAAAAAATTCAACAAGTACTCTCCAAAATGGATAAACTTTTGATTCATCTATTGATTCTATCAGAAATATATGAGATTTTCAGTTGCTACAAATGTTCACAATTAATTGATTGTCAGAATTTCATTTTTTGATTTATCTGCTTGTTTGTCTTTGGCATGCTTTTTGGGTGTATAGGATTTTTTAAAATTTGATTTTAATCTGTAATTTCCTGATAACTAATAATGTTGACATATATTCATGTACTTATTGGCCATTTGTATTTTTCTTTTTGTGAAGTGTTACTTTTCATCCTTGGACCTTTTAATAATAGAATTATTTCTTTTCTTTACACATTGGAATATAAAGTTTCATCATTTGTATACACTGTGAATATTTTTTCCTCAGGCGATGACTTTTCTTTTCATTTTCTTGGCAATATTTTTGGAAAAAAACATAACATCTTAATTTTCTAAGTCCAATTTATCATTTTTTCATTAATGATTACTGGATATTTTAACTTTGAAATACATATTTATTAAATAAATATTTATTTGCCCCAGGGTAGCTAATATTCATATCTATTAATGAAGTTTTATTATTTTAGCTTTTACATTCAATTATGTGATCCATTTTGGGTTGGTTTTTGTGTTGGGAGATGCGAAGTTGAGATGTACTTTTTTCCACTTGGATAACGAGGTTTTCCAGCACCATTTTTTGAAAGGATGATATTTTCTCCATCAAATTACCTTGACATCATTGTCAAAAATAAATAAACCCTTCAGGCCTTTTTCAATTGCGAAGTAGGCTGCAATAAACATCTGAGTGCAGGAATCTCTTTTGAATAACAACCCCTGTTTCCTTGGGTAGATACCTAGTAGTGGGATTGCTCGATTGAATTGTAGATCTATTTTTAGTTCTTTAGGAAATCTCTAGACTGATTTTCATACAGACTGTATTAATTTGTACTCAAACCAGGGTTATGTAAGCATTGTCTTTTCACTGTATCCATACCAGAATCTGTTGTTTTTAATTTTTAAAAAATGTTTAATAACGATCCTTTTGACTGGTGTAAGTTATCTCCTTGTATTCTTAATTTGCATTTCCCTAATGATTAGTGAAGTTGAATATTCTTTCGTATGCTTGTTAGCCATTTTTATATTTTCCTTTGAGAGACATCTAAACATTTTTCTGGTTATTTGCTTCCCCCCCGCTTATTTGTTTGAACTCTTTGTAGATTCTGGATATTAGTCCTTTATCAGATAAATACTTTGTGAATACCTTTCCCCATTCTGTAGGTTACCTATTTACTCGGTTAATAATTTCTTTTGCTATGGAGAAGCTATTTAGCTTAATTTAGTTCCACTTATTTATTTTTCTTTTTGTTGAATTTGCTTTTGGGGTTTTAGCCATTAATTATTTGCCTAGGCCAATGTCTAGTAGAGTTTTCTCTATGTTTTCTTCTAGGGATTTTATGTTTCAGGTCTGACTTTTAGATTTCTAAACCATCTTGAGTTAATTTTTATATTTGGTGAAACATAGGGATCAAGTTTCATTTTTCTGCAGGTAACTATTCAATTTTCACAGAATCATCTGTTGAATAGAGTATCTTTTTCCCAGTGTATGTTTCTGTCACCTTGGTTGAAGATAAGTTGATTTTAGATATTGGGATTTATTTCTGATTCTCTATTCTGTTCCATTGGTGCATGTACCTGCTCTTGTACCAGTACCATGCTGTTTCAGTTATTATAGGCTTGTCATATAAAGTCAGGTAATGTGTTGCCTCCAGCTTTATTCCTTTTTCTTAGGATTGCTTTGGCTATTCTGGCTCTTTTTTTTTTTTTTTTTTTGGTTCCATATGAATTTCACGACTTTTTTTCTAATTAGGTGAAAAATGACATTGATAGTTTGATAGGGATAGTGTTGAATCTGTAGATTACTTTGAGTAACATGGTAATTTTAATAATTTTGATTCTTTCAATCCATGATCATGGTATATTTTTATATGTTTTTGTGTTTTTTACAACTTCTTTCATTGGTGTTTTAAAGTTCTCCATGTAGAGATCTTTCACCTCTTTGCTTAAATATATTCCTAGTTACTTTAGTTTTTTGACTGCTACTGTAAATGGAATTGAGTTCTTGATTTGATTCTCAGCTTGGTTGCTTGTTGTTGTATAGCATTACTACTGATTTTTGTGTGTGTTGATTTTGTATTCTGAAACTTTACTGAATAATTTGTCAAGTCCAGAAGTCTTTTGGAGGGTCTTTATCATTTTCTAGGTATAAGATCATATTATTGGCATACAGAGACAGTTTGGTTTCTTTTCAATTTGGACATTCTTTATTTCTTTCTCTTGCTTGATTGCTCAGGCTAGAACTCCCAATACTATGTTGAATAGGAGTGGTGTAAGTGAGCATGCTTACCTTGTTCCAGTTCTGAGAAGGAATGTATTCCATTTTTCTTTGTTCAGGATAACATCGGTTGTGGGTCTGTCATGCATGGCTTTTATTATTTTGAAGAATGTTCCATCTATGCCTATTTTGCTGAGTGTTTTTATCATGAAGGTACACTGGATATTATCAAATGATTTTTCTGCATCTATTGGAATAATCATATGGTTTTTCTTTTTAATTCTGTTCATGTGGTAGATCATATTTATTGCTTTGCATATGTTGAACTATCTTTACATCACTGAGATAAAATCACTTGGTCGTGGTTAATTATCTTCATTGTTTTTGTTTTTTAGTGTTGTTAAATTTGGTTTACTAGCCAGGTCAGTGTGTCACACTTGCAATCCCAGTATTTTGGGTGGTTGAGGCAAGAAGACTGTCAGAGCCCAGGAGTTTGAGTCCAGTCTGGTCAACGTGGTGAGACTTCATCTTTACAATAAATCAACAAATTAGTCAGGCATGGTGGTGCACACTTGTAGTCCCAGTTACTTGGAAGGCTGAGGTGAAAGGATTGCCTATGCCCAACAGGTCAAGGCTGAGGTATCCATGATCGTGTTACTTCCCTCCATCCTGGACAACAGAGTGCGACTCTGATTTAATTAATTAATTAATTAATCAATCAATTAATTAGGTTTGCTAGTAATTTGTTAAGGATGTTTGTGTCTATGTTCTGAAATGGTATTAGTCTATAGTCTTTTTTGTTGTATCTTTTCCTGTCTTAGGCTTTATCGAATGAGTTTGGCATAATTTCCTTTTTCAGTCTTCTGGAAGAGATTCAGTAGGTTTGTTACCAGTTCTTTGACCCTCTACTAGAATTTGGCTTGTAGTTCATCAGATCCTAGGCGTTGTTTCTGGGAAACTTTTAGTTATTGTTAATTTTGTTACTTGTTATTGAACTGTTCATGGTTTCCATTTCTTCCAATTTCAAGGTGGGAGAGTTGTATATTTTCAATAACTTATAAACTTCCTCTATATTGTCTAATTTGACTGTAGACATGTGTTCATGATAATCTCAGTTTTTTTTTTTTTTTTTTTTTTTGAGTTGGAGTCTCACTCTGTCGCCCAGACTGGAGTGCAGCGGCCGCTCCTGGCCTTCCAAGTAGCCAGAATTACAGGCATGCACTACCACGCCCGGCTGATTTTTTTATTTATTGTAGAGATGAGGTCTCACTGCCCAGGCGGGTCTCGAACCCACGGGCTCAGGCAATCCACTCACCTCAGCCTCCCAAAGGCACGGGATTACAGGCTGGGCCACCGAACCCGGCTCTAATCTCAGATTTTTAAAAAAATTTCCTTGGTGTTAGTTGTAGGGTTTTTCCATTTTCATTTCTAATTGAATTAATTTGAATATCCTCTCTTTATTTCTTAATTAATCTAGTTATTTGTCTATTAATTTTGTTTATCTTTTCAAACAACAAACTTTTTGTTTCTTTGATCCTTTGTATTATTTGATTGACTTCAATTTCATTTAATTCTGCTTGATCTTTGTTATTTCTTTTCTTCTGGTAATTTTCAGTTTGGTTTATATTTATAGACATTTATAGACCACTAGCCAGATTTGCAAGTTCTTTCTGGAGTTAAATTCTAGTTTTATTCGACTGTGGTCAGAGAAGTTACTTGATATGATTCAATTTTTTAAAAATGTATTGAGACTTGATTTGTGGTCTACAATATGGTCTATCTTGGGGAAAGTTCCATGTGCTGATGGGAAAATGTATATTCTGATATTCTGTAGTTTTGGAGTAAAATATTCTTTAGATGTCTTTTAGGGACATTTGATCTTGGGTCTAATTTATCTCTAATGTTTCCTTATTGACTTTCTGCCTTAGTGTTCTGTCTATTGTTGTCAGTGGAGTGTTGAAGTCTCTCAGTATTATTATATTGGTATCTCTTTTCTTAGGTCGAGTAGTATTTCTTTTATGAACTTGGAGCTCTGCTGTTATGTGCATACAGTAGGTCCCCTACGTATGAATGAGTTCTGTTCTGAGAATGAATCCATGAATCTAAATTGTTTGTATGTTCAACAAAGATAACCTAGGTATCCGACTAGCATAATTGGCTAGAGAGTACCAGAAACATCATTGCTGCTTTTACACTTGCTTCCAGACATCTGAACTTTAAATAAAGATACTGTGCTATTGTACTCTATGCAATACCATACTGTAGAGTGCAAAAAAGTACAATCACTTGTAGCAGATGCATGCATGTGACAATGTACAACAGACATGTGAGCAAATGCAAGCTCACATCTTTGAAAATTCACAATTTGAAGATTCATATGCAGGGGATTTACTGTATATTAAAAACTGTTATATCCTCACGTTGCATTGATCCCTTTATCATTATATATTAACCTCCTTGTCTTTTTTCTGTTGTTAATTTAAAATCTGTTTTATCTGATATGAGAATTGGCTACTCCTGCTTGACTTTGATTTTTATTTGTGAAGACTATTTTTTGTCCACTCTTTTACCTTGCATTTATGGGAGGTTTTGTGTGTCAAGTGGACCTTTTGAAGGCAGCAGATATTTAAATTGTGCTTGTCTTTCCATTCTGCTAATCCATATCTTTGAAGTGAGGCATTGAGATCATTTAAATTCAGAGTTAATAATGATATGTAAGGTACTATTTCATTCATTATGTTGGTTATTACCCGATTGTATTGTTTTTCTCTATTAAGTTGGTATTCTATGAGACCTATGAGCTTTATGATTTTCAGTGTTTTTCTACTGGTATATATTGACCTTTTTTTTCAATATTTAGAACTCCTTTGAATATTTCTTGTAGAACCAGTCTAATGGTGACACATTCTCTCAACGTTAACTTATAAGAGAAAGACTTTATTTTTTCTTCATTTATGAAACTTAGTTTAGTGGGACACAAAATCATTGACTGACTTTTATTCTGTTTGAAGAGATTGAAGATAAAATCCCAATTATTTCTGGCTTGTAGAGTTTCTGCTGAAAAGTCTACTATTAGTCAGATATGTTTACTTTTGAATATTATTTGATTTTTTTTGTCTCACTGCCCTTAGAATTTTTTCCTTCCCATTAACTTTGCATAATCTAATGAATTTATGCTTTGGGGATACATTTTTTGCAGTGAGTCTTCCAGGGTCTCATTGGGTTTCTTGTATCTAGATGTTTAAATTTCTGGAAAAGATAAGGAAGTCTTCCTCAATTATTCTCTCAAATAGGTTGTCCAAAAAACCTGTTACCTGCTTCTTTCTCTTCTTCTTATGATTCTTATTTTATATAATTTTTATAATTTTATATAATGCTACATTTCTTGGAGACTTTGTTCCATTCTCTTGATTCATTTTTCTTTGTTGTTTTCTGACTGGGTTACCTCAAAAGCCTTTTCTTCAAATTCTGAGACCCTTTCTTCTATTTGTACTAGTCTATTGTCAAAATCTTCCATTGCACTTTGTGCTTCTTTAAATGAGTCTTTTAGTTCCAGTAGTTCAGCTTGTTTTTTTCTTTTTCTTTCCTTTGTTTTTTTTAAGTGTCCATCTCTTTGGAGATTTTTTTATTCATGTCTTCAAAAATTTCATTTTTTATTTCTTTCTGCTGGTTTCAACTTTGTCCTAGATCTTATTGAAACATTTTAAAATCAACCTTTTGAATTCTATCTTTGGAATTTCTAAGATTTCATTTTGGTTAGGGTTTATTGCTGAGGAGTGTGGTCTTTTGGAGGTGTTGAAGAACTCTGTTTTTTCATATTGTCAGAATTATTTTTCTGACTACTTCTCATTTGGGTAGACTATTTCTTCTAATTTGAGATTGGCAGCAGGCTGACATAGAGTTCCCTTGGTTCCATGTAGTTTTCAGTTGGCGAGTTTCTCAATTGTAGCTATGGCAGTGCAATACTAGAGGCCTATACAGGTTCATGGCGTCCTGAGTGACTGGGGTGGCTTGGATATTATCTTTTTTATTATTATTGATTTTTTGGGCTACTTAATTAATTACTGAGAAATGAGTGTTAAAATCTCCATTTCATTCAAATCAGCTGTCTCATCATTTATTTTGATGCTCTGGTAATTGGTGCAGTGCATGCATACATACATCATAAAAATATCTATTTATTTTTGGTCTTAGTTCTTGTCCTGAAGTCTAATCTCTATGATATGAATATAGTCACCTTCCCTTTTATAGAATCAGTTTGAGCAGTATATCATTTTCCGTATACAAAAATATATAACTTGGCCCGGTGTGGTGGCTCAAGCCTGTAATCCCAGCACTTTGGGAGGCAGAGGTGGAAAGACTGCCTGAGCTCAGGGGTTTGAGATGAGCCTGAGCAATATGACAAGACCTTGTTTCTACAATAAATCAAAAAATTAGCCAGGCATGGTGGCTCATGTCTGTAGTTCCAGCTACCTGGAAGACTGAGGCAGAAGGATTGCCTGAGCCCTGCAGGTAGAGGCTGCAGTGACTGTGAGCAGCGTGCCATACTGCACTCGAGCCTGAGTGACAGAATGAAACTCTGACTCAAAAAAAAAAAAGTAACTTATGTGCGTTTTATGATTAAAATGTACCCATTTAAATAGCATATAATTATTTCTTGATCTTTTATGTAGTTTTATAATCTCTGCCTTTAATTACAATGCTTAGACTATTTACATTTAATACAATCATTGATATGCTTCGATTCAAACCTACCATGTTGCTATTTGCTTTTTCATCAATCCACCTGTACTTTGTTTCTGTCTTTATTTCTTCTCATTTATTTTGAATTAATTGAATGTTTTTTATTATTCTCTCTCTACCACTGGCCTATTGGCTTTACTTCTTTGTATTAGTTTTCTATTAATTCTTCTAGAGTTAGAATACACATTTTAAACTTATCATAGTACTTCTAAGAACAATATGATGACACATCATGTAAAACAAAATATTTTAAGAAATTTGCCAAGAGCACACCTCCTCAAAAAGGATACCTGCATAATGAACATTTATATACCTAACCCTGAATTGTACCCCACATCTTCAATAAAAAGGAAAAAAAAAGAAAAGAAAAGAAAAAAAGAGCATTTGCATATCCCCTCCTGTGTTCTTTTTTGGTTTTGTTTATTTTATTTTATATAATTTATAAACACCATGAATACTGCTACTATTTTTTCTTTAAATAGTTGATATATTTATTTACGATATCACCAATTTTTAAAACTTTTAATTTTTAAAATTTTTCCTGTGGCTTTGATAAGAATGTGTCTTTCATGCAATGCTTGACATACCAATCAGCTAAGATTAAAATTATGCTATCATTCTTACTAGTTTTTATAGTTTGCTATATGTATCAGAGTGACATATATGAGAGCAACACACATTTTCTAACATATTTGTAAAATGGTCAATTTTTTTGTTGTTTTTTCCATTTTTCAAGTTGAGTTTTGGATGTGCATGTATTTAGAATTGTCTTACCGTCCTGGTGAATTTAATCTGATACCAATATAACTACAACAGATTTTTTTTTCTACCCAATGATTAATATTGCACAAGTATAGTTTTTGCTATACTTCTACCTTTAGTCTTTTTGTGCTTTAATTTTAATACAGCTGGCATAAAGCTTTTAAAGAAAATCTAATAAATTTTGTGCTTTTAAATAGATGTAGTTAGAAATATCTTGATTTATGTTTTCTTTTTATTTATTTTTTAGAGATAAGATCTTGCTATGTTGCTCAGGCTGGCTTCAAACTCCTGGGCTCAGGTAATCCTCCCTCCTCAGCCTCTGCAGCAGCTAGGACTACAGACATGCACCACTGTGCCCAACCCTATATATTATTTAGAGCATCCTATAATTTTAAATTTTACCTGATTTATTGTTTTCCTTTTTATTTTCTTTAAGATTGATATTTCTCTCACCAGTATCTCATTCTCCTTTTTGTCCCAGCTCTGTTGTTTTGGATTGTATCTTTTTTTAAAACAAAATCTCAACCAAAATTTCAATTAAACAATTTCTACAGCTATATTTTACTCTCATCCAAAACAATATTGGTACTTTAGAGTTATTCTTTAATTAAAACACATCCTTTATGGCTTTCAAACTGCCAGCTAAATCATGACAGAGAGGGGCAGGCTCTCCAAAGAAAGAGTTTATTTGGGAATAGCAGAGGACTGCAATCTGGGATATGTGTGCTATGGCAGATCATAGGCACATCTGTTGAGTTTGGGGCTATAGGAAGCATTTAAAGACAAAAAGTCTATGTAAACTCTTTTAGAACAAAGATCATTCATTATAGGGTCTCCTTGCAAGAGTTGGAATTAACTAATTGGCGAAGGCAGTCATTGTTGGGCAAGTGTCCTTGTGCAAATGGTTTACCTGGAATGCTGTGGCAGTTTATCTGGAATACTGTGTTTCTGAGACGTTCCTTGCCTAATCCCCATTTTAGGCATGAGTGCAGAGATTTCTTGTGATAAGTCCTATTACAGACATTCATGCACCTTCTTCATGGCCTCCTGACTCCATTTTGTTAAGGTTTGACTGAAGTGACTGCATTTTTATATTGAGCATTTCCACAATATTATTGTGATACCACTTTTAATTTCATCTTTCTTTTCATTGCTAGAAAGCAGAAGGCATTAATATTATTTTGTACAGTCAATATTTGCTTAGAGGCATAGAATTTACCATATTCTTGGTTGACAATACATTGCTAGTTCTCTAACACATCTTTCTGTCGTATTTATTTATTTATTTAAAATGTCTTTTGTCATAAACCCTCTTACTGTTAGTTTGTCAAGAAGTTTCTAAAATGTGTGTTATCTGGATTTTTAGGTTCCTAGGGCTGCTATAAATAATGAAGTACCACAAACTGAGTTGCTTAAAATAACAGAATTTATTTATTTCAACAATTTTGATGTCTTAAAATCTGATACTAGGATGTTGTCAGGGTCATGTTTAGGGTCCCTCTAAAACCTGCAAGGAAGAATCCTTCCTTGCTTCTTTCTAAGTTCTGGTGATTTCCTAGCAATTCTTGAGTTGCCTTGCTTTGTAGCTACAGCACTTCAATCTCTACTGCCATTGTACACATAATATTATCTCTTGTGTGTTTTTTCCTCTTTTCCTCTTACAAAGACACCACTCATGCTGGATTAAGGGCCCATCACACTTCACTATGACTTCACCTTAACTTTAATGGTTACATCTGTAAGAACACTATCTCTAAATAAAGTCACGTTCTGAGGTACTGTGTGTTAGAACTTCAACCTATATTTGAGGAACACAATTCAATTATTAACATTGGGCATAAAATTCCAAGGACAGATTTTGGTTTTTGTTTGTTTTTCACCAAAGTTTGAAGATAGAAGAACTGCTTGCTACTTTTATTATTGCTGTTAACAAGTCAGCTTTTTTTCTTCTTGTCATTAATTTCTAGATTATCTGTATTTTCCCCCATCTCTGGTTGCTTTAAGATTTTTTCTTTCATTGCTGTTCTGCAGTTGCATAATGATTTGTATAGGTATAGATTCTTCATTTTTGAAACTCAGCACTGATTGACTTTCTAAGTCCAAGAAGAGTTAAACTTCATTGAGTAAGGAAAATTCTCACCAGGTATTGCTTTAAATAATTCCTTTCTCCATTTATTTCCTTAAGACTTCTGGAAATCTGTATTTTCAGGTTCCAGATTTGTTTGGAAACTTCTGCCTCTTTTCCATTTTTATGTAATTTTGTGACCCAATATCTAATCTTCCAAGGCATTAGAAATTGTAGTATGGAGCCGGGCTCGGTGGCTCAGCGTGTAATCCCGCGCCTTTGGGAGGCTGAGGTGAGTGGATTGCCTGAGCCCGCGGGTTCGAGACCCGCCTGGGCAGCGAGACCTCATCTCTACAATCAATCAAAAAATCAGCGGGGCGTGGTAGCACATGCCTGTAATTCTGGCTACTCGGAAGGCTGAGGCAGAAGGATTGCCGGAGACCAGCAGGCGAGACTGCAGTGGCCGAGAGCGGCCACTGCACTCCAGTCTGGGCGACCGAGTGAGACTCCAACTCAAAAAAAAAAAAAAAAAAAAGAAATTGTAGTATGGTCTCAGAGCAAACAGTAATATTGGTATTTACTTTTGCTAGGGATTTGCACTTTCCTAATTATATTTGGCTTTACAAATACCCTTAATTTTCTTTTTCTTTTCTTTTCTTTTCTTTTTTTTTTTTGAGTTGGAGTCTCACTCTGTCGCCCAGACTGGAGTGCAGTGGCTGCTCCCGGCCACCGCGGCCTCGACCTGCTGGGCTCCGGCGATCCTTCTGCCTCAGCCTTCCGAGTAGCCGGAATTACAGGCGCGCGCTACCACGCCCGGCTAATTTTTTGATTTTATTGTAGAGATGAGGTCTCGCCTGCCCAGGCAGGTCTCGAACCCACGGGTTCAGGCAATCCACTCACCTCAGCCTCCCAAAAGCGCGGGATTACAGGCTGAGCCACCGATTTTCTCCCTGCCTACACACACACACATACTCACAATCTTTCATTTATTTATTTTTTAAAATTTTCTGTTTTCAGGAGAGCTTTATGGAAGAAACTTCTATAGACATGTTAACACTGCAGGAAATAGAAGCTCAGGATTCAAAAGCATGTGCTTAATGTTGAGGTCAGTTTAACATTTTTGAAATGTAGAATTTTTTCTCCAACATAGGTAGTAGGTATCTGTAGTCTAATTGAAATATGATAGTAAAATATAATTTATTTTTACCATGATCTAAATATGTGGCAAACAAAATGCAATTGATGAGAAAGAATTACATCCAACTTTTTACTATAGGAATCAAAGAACTTTGATATAAGAAATCTTCACATAACAATGTTTTGAAAGCCTCAGGAAACAGATTATTATTGAAATATTTATTCAAGACAAACATGAAATAATATGTTACTATTGCAGTTAAGAACAAATATAAACATAAAAAGTATTCTTGTTTTATTTTCCAAAAATAGTCTCTGACT
Source organism: Cephalopachus bancanus (assembly GCA_027257055.1). NCBI lineage: Eukaryota > Metazoa > Chordata > Mammalia > Primates > Tarsiidae > Cephalopachus > Cephalopachus bancanus. The sequence continues at coordinate 5,857,344 of JAPVLO010000031.1, read as the reverse complement.
TATTATATTATTTGCTCTTCTTTTCTTATTTGTTAGCATTCTGTTTGCTTTGATTAACTGTATCAGTACCCATATATGTACCAAATTAACAAATAACAAAATATTTTATAATTTTGAATGAAATCTTATCATATCTAATTGCACTTACAATCCTCTTTTTTGGCATCTAGTCTAAGAATTTTTCTACCCCTTTTCATTTTAAGTGACTTAAAAATAAATTCTGTTAAATGTGGAAAAGTGGGAGGGCTTTTGCCATACTTATACCACAAAGTTCTTTAAGTCACAGTGGTACAGAATACAGACAGCTCTTCTATTTTTCATTTCAAATAAAATCAGATAAGAAAGAATCTATGAATCAATTAATTGATCATGCAATAAATCATTAACTTGTTTCGTTTTTTATGTTAAGTATTATTTAGACTTTGCAGTTTTCAAAGGTTAGGCAAAACACGTATTTATTCTATTTTTCCTATGATTAAAAGTTGTTCTGTAATTGTTTTAAATCTATACAATATGAGAAATACATTACCAAAGCAGCAAATACTTCATAAAATACTAAGTTATTGATTGATTGATTGATTGAGTTGGAGTCTCCCTCTGTTGCCCAGACTGGAGTGCAATAGCGGCTCCTGGCCACCGAAGCCTCCACCTGCTGGGCTCCGGCGATCCTTCCGCCTCCGCCTTCCAAGTAGCTGGAACCACAGGCGCGTGCTACCACTCCCGGCTAATTTTTGATTTGTTGTAGAGATGAGGACTCGCCAAGTTGCCCAGGTGGGTCTCGAGCCCACGGGCTAAGGCAATTCACTCACTTCAGCCTCCCAAAGCGCGGGATTGCAGGCTGAGCCTCCGAGTACGGCTGTTTTTCCTAATAAGTTATTTTATATACTGTTAGAGTCAGAACTAAAATATAAATTGCCCAAAATTAGTATTGCTCATTTTTATCTCTATTTTAAATTTTAATAATGGTACTATTACAAAATACTTCTGCATCATACTACTTGTTAAGATTTTTTTTGCAAAGCTAAGAGAAAGCTTGAAATCATATATCACAATAACTGCTATAAAAAAATACAATTTTAACTGTGAGTTAAATTGAAAATATTAGTATTTAGAAAAATAGATAATCCAATATTTTTCTTAGTGGTTCTAATATCTATTCTGATAATTCCAGAACAAAAAAAAATGATTGGTATTATTAAACATGTATATTGAACTATATATATATATATATATATATATATATATATATATAGTAAATTAATTACTCTCTGTATATATATTTAGAGTAATTAATTTACTTAAAATGACTAAATTATTTAGCTACATTCTGAGACTTTTGAAACTAAACTGTTATCACTGATTTCAACAATTTTTGCTTTTTCTAAAATACTTTGCTATGATTTTGTAAGTAAGACTTCAGTGAGAAAGATTAAAAATATTCTTTAAAATTGTTTTAAAAAAGTAAATGATTGGTAAATTTGAACTATATGTGCATAAGGGATCTGAAGTATTTTCACTTTTTCAATTAGTTGTATTAGCCATAAACAAAGTGCTAAAGTCATTTTTTGATGGTTTTCATTGCTCTGTTTTAAACTAATGAAAGTAATTTTGTTTTTTAATAAACTTTTTATTACAGAAATCATAAGTATTGGTCATATAAATTAATAACATTTAGACACATAAAAATAAAATATATCAAAATATCATATTCTCACTAGCCCAAATTATTTTTGCTAATATTTTAGATTATATTGCTGTATCTACTTACATGCAAAACCACATAAATATACCACAAACATATGAACCATTACTTTTATTTTCTTTTCATTTTATAGTAGTTGATTTACAGAAAAAAATTGAAAGGATATCTTTTTTGTAATATTGACTTTTCAGTCATTGATATCCATCTTTTTATTCCAGAAATGTATCTCAAAATGTTAATATCACAGATGATATCAACACTTTCTGAAATCTGTATACAATCACAGACCATGTCATGTTTCTGTTATTATTTTAAATTATATTTAATCTAATTAAGGCCAGTTTTTCATAGGTTAGGCTAATTTTAACGCAAAATGTTCCCCCTTCTAAATTTGTCTGAATGTTTTGTTTTATTTTGGTTGACTTAGTTGATTCACTTTTCCTTGACAATATGCTGTGGCATAAATAAAATCATTGTTTTGAAGTCTCTTTTGAATCTCTTTTGATAACACTAACATTGAGACAGTCACCTAGCCTTTCTGCCCTTTAAACCTTTTTTTTTTTAAAAGTAAGTTGTTGGATTACTAAATTATTTTCAATTTTTATGACAAAATTACATTGCTGTATAGTTACAACTCAGTCTGTGCATGTATTACAATCAGTTTAGGAGTGACTAATTCAAGAGAGACACTTTTATCCAGGGCTGCTAAATGCAACAGACATTTTGGAAATAATAAAAGTGGGTGTTGATAACTGTGATGTAATTAATGAGTTAAAATTGTATAATAATAGCCAGGCTCGGTGGCTCAGCCTGTAATCCTGCACTTTGGGAGGCTGAGGTGAGTGGATTGCTTGAGCCGGAGGGTTCAAGACCCGCCTGGGCAACTTGGCGAGACCTCATCCCTACAATAAATCAAAAATTAGCCGGGCGTGGTAGTGTGCGCCTGTAGTTCCAGCTACTCGGAAGGCTGAGACGGAAGGATCGCTGGAGCCCAGCAGGTCGAGGCTTCGGTGGCCGGGAGCGGCCACCGCACTCCAGTCTGGGTGACGGAGTGAGACTCCAACTCAAAAAAAAAAAAAAATTGTATGATATTAAGTTTATTAAATTAATATTTAATAATATTGAAATTATTGCCACTTAATCTCTTGGTTACGGTAATGTTTGACAGATTTCTTCATAGTAGTTTTACTCTTTCACACTCTAGTATCAGGGTAATGCCGGACTCATAAAATGAGCTAGAAAATGCTTTATCTTTTTTCTATTTTCTAAAAATTTATATAGAATTGGTACTGTTACTTCATTAAATGTTTAGCATAATTTACCAATAAAATCATCTAGACCAAGAGTCCAGAAAATGCTGAAATATTTTTAACCAAAACTGAATATAGTTTTTTTTCTGTCAGGGAATTTGTCAATTTTATCTAACATTTGAACTCATGTGGCATAAAACTGTTCATATTATTTTTTAACTGTCCTTTTAATATTTTGTCTCAGTACTGAGGACTCTGCCTTCATTTCTGGTTTTGATAATCTGAATCTCCCTTATTTTTCTTCTCACTGTTCTCAGAGACATATCAAGTATATAGATCTTTTCAAGGAATAAGCTTTTAAATTAATCAATTATTGTCTTTCTATTTTAAATTTCATTTATTTCTATTCTACTACCTTATTTCCTTTCTTCTGCGTATTTTGGTTTTAATTTTCTTTTTTTCTAGCTTCCTAAGTTGGAAGCTTAGGCTATTGCTATTGATCTGTACTTGTATCTAAAGAAAGTATTTAACACATTGTATTTCCTATAAGATTTAACTCTAGCCCTCACACTTTAATATGCTGTATTTAATGCTCATTCAATTCAAATATTTTAAATTTCCTTTGAGACATCCTCTTTGTTTTGTTTAATATGCTTCTTTGTTTTTTTAGTCAGGATCTCATTCTGTTGTGCATATTGGAGTGCAGTGGCTTGGACAACGGCTCACTGAAGCCTCAACTTTTTGGGTTCAGGTAATCCTTGTGTCTCAGCTTCCTGAGTAGCTGGGACTACAGGCACAAGCATCAAGCCCAGCTGATGTTTTCATTTTTTTGTAGAGATGAAGTCTCACTATGTTGCCCAGGGTGGAAGGCATGCTCTTTGATTTCAGAAATATTTATTTAATTTCAAAATTTGAGAAGTAATCCAGACAAATATCTGTAACTAAATTTTAGATTAATACTATAATGGTCCATATGACTCATATTCTTATAAATGTGTCAAGGTTTGTTTAATGGCCCAGAATATTGTCCATCTTAGTAAGTGTTCTATTTTGCATTTGAAAACAAAGTGTACATTTTGGTTGTTGGATGATGTTTTCAAATACTAATTCAGGCTAGCTGTTTAATGGGATTCTTCAGGTCTACTATAACTTTACTGATTTTTTTCTATTATCAATTACTATATGTTATATAAATTATTCATAAATAAAGAGTATTGAAGTCTCTAACTGGGATTATGAATTTATCTAGTTCTACCTTCTGTTCTTTCAGTTGCTGTTTTGCATATTTTAAAACTTTCTTCTTAGGAGTGTTAATATTTAGAATTATCAATTCTTCTTAAACAGTTATTTTTCATTAAGTAATGTCTCTTCCTGTCCCTAAAACATTCCTTGTTCTGAAGTTATCATTCTCTGAAATTAATATGGTTATGCCAGTTGATTTTTGGTCACTATTTCTATCACATATCTGTTTGAATCTTTTTATTTTTAACCTTTTTATTCTTCTATTTAAATCAGTCTCTTATGTAGAGCATACAGATGGATTTTGCTTTTTCTCCAGATATTCTCCATGTATTAACTTATGTATTTAAATTATTCATATTTAATGAAATTAGCAATATAATTGGTATGAAATATGCCATCTTCTTGTTTGTTTTTTGTTCCATCTATTCTTTATGTCATTTACTCTGTTTCTAAGATCTTTTGAGTTAATTTAACATTTTTTATGATTTCTATTTGTTTGTTTTATCTTATTATTTTTTAACATTTTTGAATTTTTCCAGTAGGTTCCATAGTGCTTATAATATGTTTAGTTAATCAAAGTTTGTCTTCAAATAATTGTATACCACTTTGTGTGTAGTATAAAGTTATATCTATGGTTCCACTTCTCTTTCATCCTTTGCACTATTTTTGTCATAACTTCTATTTTAATTATGCTTTAAACATTCATAAATTGCTACTATATTTATTTTATAGTCAGATATACAGTAGGACAACTAAAAATTAGAAAAAGCAAATTTAATTGCACCTTCATTCATTTTATGTTTGGAACATTTTTCCCCTATTGAGCTCCATGTTTTCAATCTCCTAGTTTTTCTGTCCAAAGATCTTTTTTAACAATTATTCTGCAAGTAGATTTCTGGCAATAAAATCCTATTTTTTAAAAAATTTTATTTTTAAAACATAATTTTGCTGGGTATAAAATTCTGGGTTGACATTTTCTATCTTTAGCACTTTTTTCCCCAGTTTGTGCACACTTCACAAATAAAAAAATGAATGCATTTGAGGTGTACAGTATGATGTTTTTAATATATGTATATGATATTAAATTCTTATCACAGATAAACTAATTAGCAAGTATATCACCTCAATAGTTACTTTGTTGTTGTTTAAAACACTTAAGTTCTCTCTTTGAAAATGTCAAGTATACAATACAGTATCATTAACTATAATAGCCATGGCATATATTATATCATCAGAACTTACTTATTCTGCATGACTGAAACTTTGACACCTTTGACCCACAACATTCCCTTTACTTCATACCCCAGCTCCTGATAGCCACTATTCTATTCTCTGTTGTTATGATTTCAACTTTTTTAGATTTCACATATAATAACATCATGCAGTATTTGTCTTTGGCTTATTGCTTATTCCACTGAGCATAATGTCCTCTAAGTTTATCGATGTTGTCATACACAGAAGTAGTTTTAACTTTTTAAGGCTTAATAATATTTCATTATATGCATTTAATGAAGTACTAATATCTATATATATTCAGTTTATTTTATTCATTTGTTCATTAATTTTGGTTGCTTACATATGTTGATTATTGTAAATAATAATACAATAAACATGGGAGTGCAGATATCTTTTGGCAAAATGATTTATTTTCCTTTGTATAAATGCCCAGAATTAGGACTGTTGATTTATGTGGCAATTATACTTTTTACTTTTTCAGGAACCTGTAACTACTTTTCATAATGGTTGTTCAAAGTTACCTTTCTACCAACAGTATACAAGGATTCTTTCCTCCACATCCTCACCAACAATTATCTTTCATTTTTTTTCAATCATAATCATTTTGAAAAGGTGTGAAAATGTAGTTTTCATTTGCATTTGTCTGTGAATTTTTCATAAGCCAACAGACATTTATATATCTTCTTTGTAGAAATATCTATTTAGGTGTTTTGGGAAATTTTAAATGGGATCATTTGAGAGTTTTTGTCATAGTTGAATTGTTTGAGTTTCTTGTATATTTTGTATATAACCCCCTTATCAGAGGTACATTTGTTTATATTTTCTTCCATGTCATAGGCTGTCTCCACTCTGTTGATTGTTTCCTTGTTGTTCAGAAGATTTTTAACTTGATACAATTCTACCTGTTTATTTTTTATGTTGCTGCCTGCACTTTTGTGGGTCATATAAAAAATCCTTAGATCAATGTCTTCATGTTTTCTTCTATTTGTTTTATAGTTTCAGATCTTATATTTAAATATTCAATTCATTTTAATTGCTTTAATATGGCGTGAGAAATAGAAGTAATTTCATTCTTTTGCCTGTGGATATTCAGTTTTACCAGTATCATTTATTGAAGAGAAAATCCCTCAGTCCCATTTTGTGTTCTTCGAACCTTTGCCAAAGGAAAGTTGATTGTGAAACATGGATTTATTTCTGGGCTTTTTATTCTTTTCCATTTGTCTATAAGTCGCTATTGTTGTTGTTGTTTTTCTTTTTCTGTTTTGTTGTTGTTGTTGTTGTTGGCCATTACCATACTATGCTGATTACTATTCCTTTGTAATAGAGTTTAAAACCAGGTAATGTGTGCTTCCGTCTTTCTTCTTTTTGCCCATGATTGCTTTGATTTTCCTTATAAAGTTCCATATGAAGTCCAGAATAGTTTTTTCTTTAATTTCTGTGGAAAAATGCCATTGTAATATTGATAGAGATAGCATTAAACATGTAGATTGGTTTGAGCAATATGAACATTTAACTATGCTATTTTTTAAATTAATGAACATGTGCTATCTACATTTGTTTTGGGTTTTTTTTTTAAGTTTCTTTCATCAATGTTTTATAGTTTTTAATATACAGATATTTTACATATACTAAATATTTTATTATTTTTGATGCTGTTGTGAATGGGATTTTTAAAATTTCTTTTTTGGATAGTAAATTTTTGGTGTATATAAGCACAACTGACTTTTGTGTATTAATATTGTATCCTGCAATTTTATTGACTTTGTTTAATAATTCTATCATTTTTGTGGCCACTTCTTTAGAACTTTTTATATATAAGATCTTGTATTCCAAAAGTGAGGATGACTTTGCTTCTTCTTTTTTTTTTTTTTTTTTGCATACCTTTCATTTATTTTTCCTGCCTAATTACTCTACTAGAATATCCAATACAATGCCAAGTAGAAATGGTGAAAGTGAACATCCTTGTCTTGTTCCTGATGCTAGAGATCCCTCAGCTTCACACTGTTACAATGTTAGCTGTTAGCTTGTCATATATTGCTTCTCCTGTAATGTACACCTTCTATTATGTTGAAGTACATTCCTTCTATACCAAATTTGTTGAGTTTCAATCATAAAATAATGCTGAATTTTGCCAAATGCTTCCTTTACATCTATTGATGTAATCATATAATTTTACTTCATTTTATTAATTTGATATATTATATATTTGTGTATTTTTATACACTGAATCACCTTGTAATCCAAGGAAAAACCCCACTTGAGCTTATGTATGATCTTTTCCTGTGCTGTTGAATTCAGTTTGCTGCTTTTTTTAAAATAATGCTTGCATCTATGATCATCAGGAATATTCGAGTGTAATTTTCTTTTATTTTAGTTAACTAGTCTTCTTTTGATGTCAGGATAATGCTGGCCTCACAAAATGAATTTGAAGTGTTTCTTCTTCAATTTTTAGAACAAGTTTGAAAAGGATTGAAATTAATTATGTTCATTAGAGAAATTGACCTGAAGTTTTCTTTCCTTGTTGGGTCTTTGTCTTTGGGGGTATTAGGATGATGTTGGTTTCAAATAATTAGCTAGGGAGAATTCCTTTCTTCTTGATTGCTTGAAATCCTTCCAATAGGATTGGTAGCAGTTCTTCCTCAGATGTTTTTTGGAAGCTGCAGAGAAACCATCTTGCTCAGGGCTTTTTAAAGAGGAGAGATTTCTTATTACTGAGTCAATTTTGGGTTTGACTATTGTGCTGTTTTAATATTTGGAAGTTGTGTATTGCCAGGAATTTATCTTTTCCCTTTAGATTTTCTAGCTTATTCACATACAGAGGTTCATAGTAATCTCTGATAATCTTTTTGATATCTTCAGGGTCAGTTATAAAGTCATTCTTTTTATTTCTAATTGTATTTATTTGGATTTTCTCTTTCTTTCTCTCTCCTCTCTCTCTCTTGTTAATCTTGGCAGGAGTCTGTGTCTCACTGACCTTTTGTATTTTTTTTTTTTTTTGTCACTATGTCATTTAGCTGTGAGCTTATTTTGGTGATTTCCATTGTTCTACTGTTTTTGGGATTAGATTGCTCTTGTCTTTCTGGTTTCCTTATGTGAAATGTTAGATCATTTACTTGAGATCTCTCTATTTTCTCGATGTGTGCATGCAATGCTATAAACGTTCCACTCAGAGCTGATTTTATGTATTTCAGAGGCTTTAGTATCCCAGAGGCCTCTGTTTGCATTTGTCTCTAGGAATCTTTTTATTTCTGTCTTGATTTCTGTGTTAACCAAAAGTCATTCAGAAGCATGTATTTGTGTGCTGTGAGTGGTTTCTATTGGTTATGATAATTTATTTTTATTTTGCTATCATCTGAGAAGATACTTAGTATGATTTTAACCTTTTGAAATTTACTCATTCTGGATTTATGTCCAAGTACATGGCTAATCTTGGAGTATGTTCCATGTGCTGATAAAAAGAATGTATATTCTGTGGTTGTTGGACAAAGTGTTTTATAGATGTCTATTTGGCATAATTGTTTGAATGTTGAGTTAATGTTCTGGATTTATTACTTTTTTGGACTTGATGGTCTTTTTAAGGTTGTTAGTGGGGCATTAACATCTTCTACTATTACTTTATGGCTGTCTATGTTTTTCTCAGTTTAATTACAATAGTTTTATAAATCTGGGTGCTCCTATGCTGTGTCTGTATACATTCAAGGTGGATATCTTTTGCTGGTGGACTGAATCTTTTATTATTACTATCCCTTTTAATTTTATTGGTATAATGTCTGTTTTGTCTGATATACGAAAAGATAGTCCTGCTCATTTTATTTTCCATGTGCCTAGAATGTTTTTCTCCAGCACTTTACCCTGAAGAGTAGTTGTCATTTGCAGTGAGATGGGTTTCCTAAAGGCCACAGTAGAATAGATCATGTTTTTTTATCCAATTTGCCATTCTATGTCTTTTGAGTGGTGTATTCAGTCCATTAAAGTTTAAGTTAATTATTGATATGCAAGGGATTGTTCCTGTCATATTGCTATCAAGAGGCTGTTTTGCATTCTAGACTTTGTGATTGATTTGTATGGTCTGTCAACTCTATGCTTATGAATGCATTCACAAAGGGAGGAATTTTTATTTGTTTCTGTGCAATAACTTTCTTAGGCATCTCCAGAAGGGCTGATCTGAAGGTGGCATATTCTCTTAGGAATTAGATACCTTAGATGTCTGGGAAGGATTTTAATTCTCCTTCATTAATGAAACTTATCTTGATGGGGTAAGAAAATTCTTGGCTGGAATCACTAATATTTAAGAATGTTAAAGTTGGAACTCCAGTGCTTTCTGGCTTGAAAGGTTATTGCTTAGAGTTCTGCTGCAATTCTGATGGATTTTCCTTGGTAGGTTATCTGTCTATTCTCTCTAGCTACCTTTATAATTTTTTTTTCATGTTCACCTTGATGAGTCAGATTATTACTGTGCCTGGGGAAGGTCTTCTCATGTAATAACTCACAGGAGTTCTCTGATTCTCTTGCATGTGCATGGAAACTTCTGTAGTGAGTTAGGGGAAATTTTTTTGCTTGTTTCAGGGAGTTCTCTGATTCTCTTGCATGTGCATGGCCATCTCCATAGTGAGTTAGGGGAAATTTTTTTGCTTGTTTCAGGGTATTCTCAATTTACCCTTCTCTCTCAGGAATGTCAATCAACCATAGATTTGGTATTTTTACATAAACGCAGACATCTCAGAGACTTTGCTCCTTCTTCCTAAGTCTTTTCTTCTTGTTTCTGTTGGAGTGGGTTAGTTCTATAATTTGACCCTCAAACTCTGAAATTCTTTCCCCTGCCTGGTCAATTCTGCTTTTAATGCTTATTACTGTGTTTTGAAATTCCAGGAGAGAAATCCTCCTCATTCCAGAGTTCAGTTTGGGTTTTTTTTAGAATGACCAGGTAAGCTTTCACTTCTTGTTGTTTTTGTTGTCTGGATAATTTGAGTGTGCACTTTCTCATGGATCTTTTTGGGTAACTTTGTCATCTATAGCTCAAATTCTTTGTCTGTCATCAGACACAGGTTGTTTTGGATGGGTTCCATTGCTTGATATCTGGGAAACCATTTTATGGGTGTCAGTTCATTAAGGCTCTGAAGATTCTGGTGTTTATTCTCTGGTCCTTCCTCATCTGTTAAAGAAAACTCTTTATGATTTTTTGTTTTGTGTTTTTTTTAATTAGATAAAGTTGCTAATATTTTGGTGATACTTTGTGTGTGTGTGTGTGTGTGTGTGTGTGTGTGTGTGTGTGTTTTCCTGAACTTCCTCCTCTGTGTCTTTAGATTGGCAGGAAGGATAGTGAACTGGGAGAACCATCTGGCACTGCTTTTTCAGGTGCAGTCTGGTGGGGGTGAGACAAATCCTTTCCTCCATCTCAGAAGCTTCCCCCTCCTTCTAGCAGAAACACCAGGGGCCCTGGCTCTTCAAGAGTTCAGTGCTTCACCCTGCAGCCCATAAATCTCAACAGCAGGATTTGCAGAAGACTAGAGGGGTCCCATAGTTGTGCCCTTGGGGGCATGGAGTGGTTTCCTCTCATATAGGTAGAACTCTCCTTTTTCCCAGGGGTAAAAAGAAAAGCAACTGTCTTATTAGTAAAGAGTCAGTGTTTCTCCCTCATTCTGCAGGCGGGCAGGGACACCCATACTAGGCTGGGCAGAGGTGCCCTGCATCGTAGTTCCTTCCTTGTGTTGTGGGAGGGGCTATAGCGGTGAGGGTGACCCCCTGAGGGCAAGCTGCTTCTGCACCTTGGTCTGAGGCCACATGGATGCCAGTGCTAGAGACTTATCCCTAAAGTGGATGTGCTGACCCTGCTGGGTACTGAAAATGGAGGGAATAGGAGTATCCATGTGGCAGACCACCCCTGTAGGGCATTTCCCATAGATCCTCTTCATGAGGCGGTTGACAGCTGCCAGTACCAGGCTCACTGGGAACTGAGGTTTCCCAGGCTCCATGTGTATCTCACTGGTGCCTCTTTCCTGATTCTGGGCACTTCTCTGTGCCTGGTCAGTGCATGAGGGGTACAAGAGGAGCCTGGGCTGTCTCTCCCTTGGCAGGTACTGCAGAGGTTTGCATGAGGTGTATGAAAAAAAAGTCACTTTCATTCACCATTTTCTTCTCCAAGAATTCTCTCTTGATCTTGTGTCACAGTCATTTCTAGAAGTTACTGGGGATTAGAACTGTCCATCATCTGCATACCCTGGGTGACCATCAGATAAACTTTTCAGGTTGATCCTCAAAGCCCTAGTCCTGTTCCTTGACTAAGAACAGCAATCTGTGATGTCTTCAGTTGGCCATCTGGACCCTCCCCACATATTAAAGTATTTTGAATTTCACAACATTGTCATATTGAGTTTAATTCTTTAATATGTTTTTATGCAGTACATAACATTCATTCACTTTAGCATTTCTTATAAGCCAGATCTTGTGGTAATAAACTCATTAAGTTGTTTTTGTTGTTGTTGTTATTGTTGTTTTTCAGTTCTTTGAATGTATTATCCTGCTCCCTTCTAGCATGCAAGATTTATGCGGATAAATACACATATAGCCTGATGGAAATTCCCTTGTATGTTACATGCTTTTCTCTTTCTGTTTTCAAAATTCTCTTTGTTTTGACTTTTATAACTTGATTATAATATGTCTCAGTATACTCTTCTTTACATTGATCCTACTTGGGATCTTGTGTGTTTCATGAGCTTGTATGTCCACATCCTTTCTAAGATTTAGAAAGTTTTTAGCCATTATTTCTCTAATAAGGTTTCTACTCCTATTTCATTCTCCTTCTGAATATCCACAATGCATATGGGTTGACTATTCCTTATTTGAAACAATTGGGATCAGAAGTGTTTGAATTTCAATTTTTTTTTCAGATTTTGGAATATTTGAATTCTACTTATTGAGAATCCCAAATCTGAAAATCCAAAATTTTAAATGCCACAATGAGCATATTCTTTGAATATTATGTTGGTGCCTCCCACCACCCCAGTTCAGCATAGAACATTTTGAATGCTAGATTATCAGATTTGAGATATTCAACATTTATTGGTTGGCTTGATGGTTTCCTGTAAATCCCTTAGGCTTTTTTCACTTTTTAAAGTTAATATTGTCTTTTTTATCTGCTGATTAGATAATTTTAAATGATTTGTCTTCAAGATCACAGGTTCATTCTTCTGCTTTATGCTGAAATCTGTTGTTTATGTTCTGTGTTGTATTTTTTCATTTCTTTCACTGGATTCTTCAGTTCCAGAATTTCTGTATGTTTATGATTGCTATCTGTATTTTGTTTCTTATATTGTTCATAAATTGTATACTGATATTATTGAGGAAGTCTCTTTGTGGTCTAGTGTAGTTCACTGAGCTCCCTTAAAAATTATTCTGAAGCCGGGCTCGTTGCCTCAGCCTGTAATCCCGCACCTTTGGGAGGCTGAGGTGAGTGAATTGCCTGATCCCGCGGGTTCAAGACCCATCTGGGCAGCGAGACCTCATCTCTACAATAAATCAAAAAATCAGCCGGGCGTGGTGGCGCATGCCTGTAATTCTGCTACTCGGAAGGCTGAGGCGGAAGGGTCGCCGGAGCCCAGCAGGTCGAGGCTGCGGTGGCCGGGAGCGGCCACGGCACTCCAGTCTGAGCGACAGAGTGAGACTCCAACTCAAAAAAAAAAAAAAAAATTATTCTGAATTCATTAGACAATTGGCAGATCTTTATTTTTTGAGATTGGTTACTAGAAAATTATTGTATTTTCCTTGATTTTTTTTAATGCTTCTTGAAGTCTTGTGTTGCTTTCTTCATGTTTAAAAAAATCAGACATCTCTTCCATTTTTACTGACTGACTTGAGCAAACAATCTTTATTCATCCCTGGCTAGGGATTCTTAAGACTCTCAGACATGTTCTATGAATCTACCTGCTTCACTCCTCTTGCTCCTTTTTTTGGAGGGGGAAGTCTTAGAACGGTGTGTATTCTTTCATTCCCATAAAGTCAAGTAGTGTATGAAAGCTTTTTGTTTATTTTTTTCTAGGACCATGCCCTGAGGTATTGGAGGCTAAGCACATTCTCTAAATCCTGCACAGATAAGCCAGCTGTCTACATGTGCTTGGGCACAGTCTGCAGAGGGTCATGAGCACTACATTCAGTACTGCAAACAGGGCACCAGCCACAGGGACCAGGAGAGGCACAAAGATGGCTGACACCATGCATGGGCTAATTGGTGGGTTGGGGGTTCTAAAGGCATTCCATTTTACAAGGTCTTTGGGCACATCACTTGGTGGAGTTTATAGAAATCATGGCCCTTCACTGAGCTCTGCACCAAGTGCTCTGGATCCTCTTCCCCTTTTTCCTGCTTCTTGATGTATCTTGTTTCTGGGGAAATTAGATTTTCACTACGTCCTCACTTTCGGATGGGAGAAATCGTGGGCCAAAGGGATTTCACTGAGTTGTGCCACATTGAGGGAGGAATAACAGTAAAACTTTTCTTCTTATCTTCTTAATACATCTATACTTGGATATTTTACTCCAACAGGTGCTGGGAACTCTTCACTAGACTCCCAGTCTACTATAAAGGTGCCCTTTTCTGTGGGTGGTTGTCAAAATCAGTTTTTCTGTGAAGAGGTGGGGGTTGAAAACTTGTATTCCTTCATCTTGCTAATATTCAGTACTTTAAGTATGTTGGCATTCTATCTTCTGTTTTGTATGTTTCTAAAGAGAAGACTGTTGTAATTATTATTATTTTTCTTCTGTATGTAATGCCCCGCCCTCCTTTAGTGGCTGCCTTCAATATTTTTGTCTTTTGTGTTCAGCAATTTGAATGTTACATGTTGATGTGTGGTTATGTTTTGGAAATTATCTTGGTAGGAATTCTCTGATCCTCTTTTATCAGTGGTTCTGCATCAGTAATTAAATTTGTAATAAACTGTACCATTAACAATAATTGCCCCTTGCTTCAATTTTTTTCTCCTTCTGAAAGCAATTGTTTATATATTAAAATACATAGTACTGTCCCATAAATCTTATATATTCTATTTTGATATTCTGTTCTTTTCCCCCTTTCTTCTCTTTGTATTTGAATTTGAATAATTATATTAACCTATTTTAGATTCAATGATTCTTTCATTAGTTGTTTTGATTCTATTTATTAGCTAATTGAATAAATTTGATATCTCTGTTACTGTGTTTTACATTAACAGCATTTTCTATTAATTTTCTCCTAGATGACTATTCATAAACATGGTATGGAAATTAAAAAAAAAACTAATACCAGGTGCGGTGGCTCAGCCTGTAATCCCTGCACTTTGGCAGGTCAAGGCGAGTGGATTGCCTGAACCCACATGCTCGAGACCAGCTTGGGCAACTTGGCAAGACCTCGTCTCTACAATTAAAAAAAAAAAAATCAAAAATTAGTCAGGCGTGGTAGCGCATACCTGTAGTTCTGGCTACTTGAATGGCTGAGGCAGAAGGATTGCCGGAGCCCAGCAGGTCAACGCTGGGATGGCTGTGAGCATGTCACTGCACTGCATCTTGGGTAACGGAGTGAGACACCAACTCAAAAAAAAAAAAAATTAAATGTATAAGGCTGCCTAAGCAAAGTAGTATTCATTAATTTTTAACATAATTTAAGAATCTGCAATGTGCCTCAATATAGTACAATAAAAAGATCTAAGAAATGTGAAAAATATAAGTTCTACCATAGAAATTGTGTCCAGAAATGATGAGCATTTAGAGTCTATTTTAGCTGAATGAGTAGTAAATTTAATTAACATTTTAACCCAAATTATTTCAATAATCTTCTATGGTTTTCTATTATTTTGAAATGTACAATAAATGCCAAGGCTATGTGAAACAAATTGGACAGAGCATAGTTTACATTCAATCAGTCTACTGTTCTGCAGAGTTTCTAAAATTAATTTTCTTACTTCCCATTATTTCCTCAAACATTGTGCTGATTTATTGAAAGAGTAGACTATATTTAGTCTTTCATTCTTATAATTTTTTATTTTTTTATTTTTTATTTTTTTTGAGTTGGAGTCTCACTCAGTCGCTCAGACTGGAGTGCAGTGGCCACTCCCGGCCACTGCAGCCTCGACCTGCTGGGCTCCGGTGATCTTTCCACCTCAGCCTTCCAAGTAGCTGGAACTACAGGCGTGTGCTACCACACCTGGCTAATTTTTTTGATTTATTGTAGAGATGAGGTCTTGCCAAGTTGCCCAGGCAGGTCTCAAACTCGAGGGCTCAGGCAATTCACTCACCTCGGCCTCCCAAAGCGCAGGATTACAGGCTGAGCCACCAAGCCCGGCCCTTATAATTTTTTTTTTTTTTATTTAAGAAATAGCCATTTAGTGCACATGTGAATACAAACACATTTTCTAGAAATGGTTGTCAGCACTTTATTGATGAGTAAGAGAGAATAAAGTTCGACCATGATGTTGTTTATGGTGTAGAATAGACAAAAAATATCAGGGAAAAAAGTAGATATAGCTGAGTATGTATGACGCTAATGTTATAATCTGGCTTTGATCTACCACTTTGGTGAAACTTTTTGTAGTAAGTCATCAATGACCTCCCTCTAAATAATCCAATGTGTTTAGACATTTAACCTTGACTTCATTATAGCACTCATAGTGTTTTACCATTTTCATCATCTTTTTCTTGTATTTGAACTGTGTCTGTGGCCTCCAAATATTTTATTGGTTTATTATTAAAATATATGCAGCACACATGATAAAATATTTAATCAGTATACCAAATATTTATGTGCTGTGCACATGCATTCTTTTTATTTACACAAAACTGCTGAACTCAGTCACTTTATTTCTAGTATTCTTTTTTCTCATTCTGTTTCTTTTTGCCATTACATTAATTAATTTTGCTGTTACCTATTGGCAATGCCGGGAGAGCAGAAGCCATAACTCTTCTTTTACAACTGCCTTCAGCACTAAGAAATGCCGTTGTATAGAGTTATAACCTTATAATTATATTATGACTTTTATAAATCTTCTTATATATGAAACTCTCTTTTTATATACATATATGCTTAAATACTGCCTATTAGATGCACCCTTATGACTATTACATACTTTCATCTATTGATTTTTAATATATTTTGCTTAAAAGTATTTCTTTTGCAAAAAAGACTGTACAAGGAAGCTCAGGACTTGATAGATTATTATTTAATATTCAATGCATCAGTTTGAAACAGTATATAATATGCATTTATAATTGTAGATACATGGAAATAACTTGGTAATTTGACCATAAAACTAACATTTATCATGGTATTAGGACAAAGAAAGACTTGACCTACCTAAAGCAGTATTTCTCACACTTTTAAAAATGATTAATCTCCCTAAGAAACACTGGAAAGTATTTTTTACTAATTTCCCATTCTATAAAACTTCAATGTTATAAAATGCTGGAGATCTTTCATCTAATATGACATCTTGGATGGCCACAAAACTCTATAATATCTAGTTTTTTTTGTACTTCAAGAATCCACTTTTGACCTCCTGGGAGTTACATTGCCCCTGTTGAAAATGTTTGGTTTATGAAGTCAACTAATTGTGGTGATTCTACCATGTATTTTGCTCTATTGCATTCAAAAAATCAAATTTAGGACAATTAGAAAAGCTTTGGATACAAATTAAAGGGATTTTAGAATGATCTGCTTCAGATTTGAGTTTGTCTGAATTTTGTTGTTTTATCATTCACTTTATATAGTCATAATAATTTAATTCTATAATAAGTATTTTTAGTTATATAGTCTTGTGCCATAAATCTGTGGCACTAGAATATAAATATAATATAAATTATTTAAAATATAATGTATAATATATATATATATAGCTATATATATAGTATATAACTATATATATATATAGTTACTTAGTCCCTTAAAAGTAATTTGAGGATGCTTCACATCTAAAATTTGTGAGAAAATCTTTTTAAAAAGGTAAGATTTATATAAATGGAAGTAGAGGATATATTCAATAAGTCATGAAAAACACAAATAAATAAGTTAAGGTAACAATATAACTTTGAGAATTGTCCTAACATTGACACTTGATGATAAACTCATTTTGCTAAAATGATTACAGTGCATTTGGGAAAGGTATATTCTCAATATAATCTTAAAATTGTAATCATATGATCAGTACATCTGGAAAGTAACAGTGAAAATTAAACTGAACTTCGTCTGGATACTGCAATTTTTACATGGCTCTGTCAAATGTCAGGCTTCCCTCTCCCTCACCAATTTCAAAAATGTTTCACCATGATTTCAAACAGTGAATCATCCCACCCTGTGCCAACCATCTGTTTTGTCTGCCCCCTCATTTACTCAAATTAGATGATGGAGGGTGGGGCAGGTTCTCAAGAGCAGCCATTAACACTGGAGGGAGAAAGGTTCTGGCAGCAGACTTTCCATTGGAAATTATGGACCATTAAAACTGGCAAGAAGAAACTTAACACAGAGAGCACTTAGAATAAAATAAAACTATGAACAAGAAGAGTGTGGAAAAAATATCAAAATATAAAGAAATCAGCTAATCAATACAAAACTAAATCACAAATTAAAATTCAACAACTGTCAGACAAGAAAATTGTAAAATCCATGACAAAACATTGAGAAAGAATCTATGTATGACAGAAAATCACGTGTCTATGAAATCTGTTGCCATCTTTCATATTTAAATATGTGCTCTTGATTTGTATTCATATTTGTGAAAAGGGGTGGGATAAAAAATAATATATCAATTTATTTCGTATTGGAACATGTTTGAGAAAAAGAAAACAATCAAATGGAAGTATAGACATAGGATAATGAATGTGCTTTAGAAAAACTCTTCCTGTTAGCATGATAGGATGAAACTTAGCAGATTGTGGTAACGCTTAATTCATTTTCTGATTTAAAAAATTAATATTTTCATTATCTGAAGGAATGAATGTTTTAAAATCCAAATGAAAAGCATGAAGTCATGAGAAAAATAATTTTTAACCTCAGAAATTAAGCAAGTCGCTAAAGCCAGCTCATATTCCAGGGGAGGGGACTTAGACTCTGCCTCTTGATGAGAAATGTGTCAAAACATTTGTAGGCACATTTTAAAAGCACCATAATGATGATCACATTTTCAGTATTTAATTATATAATGGGTATTAAGTTTAACAAGAGGGTCACCAGCAACCCAGTTTGCCTGAAACTGAGGGATTTCCTGGAATGCAGGATTTTAAATGCTAAAACAGGAAAAGTCCTAGATAAACTCAGAAGAATTGATTATTTTACAATTAGTTTTACAACACAAAAAATGAGAACATGAGGTGGAGAACTATTAAATAAAGCCCTCACTATTAAAATACATGTAAGACCTACCAAAGTATGTTTCACAGAAAACTACAAAAGAAAATGTTTTATGAAAACATTTATCCCTAGTCAAACAAATTAGATACATTTTAATAACTTTTTCCCCTGCATAAAGACTTAGACAATTAAGTCTGATATCCCATAAATATGTTGACCTCCAAATATTTCTTGTTCACATACAACTTGTTAAATGAACCACATTTTGAAAATGATAAACTAAATACAAGCAAACAATGCCATAAAATGCCTATTTGTGCAAATACAAGTCATTAATATGGAAACATCTCTAAGGATCAGGAAATGTCAAAGATTAAAGAACACAGTATTGTTGAAAATGCATGTTTTGTGTGTATTACCTTACTAATTTGATCTTAGGTACATAAAGATTATATTAGTTCAGGTGAAGATTGAAGTATATAGTCAAATCAGAAATTTCCAGAAATAGAGCCAATTTTGTTTTAAATAAAATAAAGTAACAGACATCCAAGCTTAAATTATCTGGCTAAATGTCTGTGTGGGTAAGTTCACACATCCTCCTCACTTTCTGCTTCACTCTAATCAGAACCATTAGTCTTCTCATTCTTTTGAATATCAAATTCACCTGCAGTGGAAAAATACAAGAATATTCAAGTTTCTTTTGTAAAAACACAAAATAAAGTTTGAAAATCATACTATAGCTATCATGGAAGTCATTTTATTCACTGAAGAACAAACTTAGGTCTTATAATTTTCTAAATGCATTTTTTGAAGTTTATTAACAAAACTCAAGGGTCATTTTAAATCCTGATAGCATACCAAGTTTTGAGGGAAAACAGCTAATATGATTTTTCTTCCTGTTTTAATGCAGGGGAATTGTAGACTTGAAGTCTTTATAAATGAAACAAACAAAAAAATGAGCTAGCAGTTCTGAAATTGAAATGCAATATGATGTCCAAACAAGCATCCAAGAATAAAGATTTGGGGTCTTGTTTTGCAGCAACTGTGCTAAAGGCATTTAGAAACATACATTTCTCAGAACTTCAGATTTCTCATTTAGAAAATAAAGAGTGATTCATTTTATGCCACTTCTTGATGTTGCTGTATGGGAAAAAAATGAGATAATATGTGTGAAAGAACATTTCAAAAAATAAAGCCTGATTTACCCTATTGCTATAAACAGAGATCAATTTGTATTAAGAGGGCTATTTCTTCTGATAAGAATTGTTATCAGTTATAAAGTGCTTTGTCATTACCTAGTTTTATGCTAAGCACTCTATTATTCCAAAAGCAATTCTATTGAGAGGAGATATTACTTTCATTTTACAAATGAGGAAACCGTGGATCAGCGTTAGAAAGGTATTTCCCAAAATCACACATTTTGTCAACAGGAAGCAAATGTGCTTATTCTTGTTCCTGTGTTACATAGTATCCAATTCACTGGCATCACCAATGAGCAGGTTTTACCCTTGATCTTAAGAAGTTCTTGAAGATATAGTGTAACACACCTAAAAAACTTTATGCAACATTAGTAGCTATTTATATTATGGCATAATTTATTACTAATTATTTTTCTATTAATAATTCAATAATTATTAAGTAACTAATTATCATTTTATTACTATAAGAGCTTTTTGTAATTGAGCAGGAGTATTGTCGGACCTTGTGTTGGACATTTTTTATATATCATTGTATTTATTTCACTTAACAACTCAGCCAAGGAAATATCACTCTCATTGTACAGATGGGAAGACTGAGGCTCAAGATGGCTAAAAAAAAAATACCTAGAGCTGGTAACTAGTATCAGAACTAGATATTAAACCTATGCCCTGTGTTCTTGATTTTATGTGATGCACTGCCTTCCATTTTCTGTACAATATTTGAGGTAAATATTTCAGATCTGTTACTGAAATTCTGGATAAAATTCTTATTGAGGCCGTGCTCGGTGGCTCA
Source organism: Cephalopachus bancanus (assembly GCA_027257055.1). Taxonomy (NCBI): domain Eukaryota; kingdom Metazoa; phylum Chordata; class Mammalia; order Primates; family Tarsiidae; genus Cephalopachus; species Cephalopachus bancanus. Next base: position 5,836,619 of record JAPVLO010000031.1, on the reverse strand, counting down.
GCCTACAATCCCGAGTGCCTTTGGGAGGCTGAAGTGAGTGGATTGCCTGAGCCCGCGGGTTCGAGACCCGCCTAGGCAGCAAGACCTTATCTCTACAATAAATCAAAAAATCAGCCGGGAGTGGTAGCGCGCGCCTGTAATTCCGGCTACTCGAAGGCTGAGGCGGAAGGATCGCCGGAGCCCAGCAGGTCGAGGCTGCGGTGGCGGGAAGCGGCCACTGCACTCCAGTCTGGGCGACTGAGTGAGACTCCAACTCAAAAAAATAAAAAAAAATAAAAAATAAATAAATTCTTACTGAGATTTTAAAAAAGCATTGATTAGAGCAGGTAAATATAACATCTCGAAAAGCTAAGTCTTCCTTTAGTCCTTTAGTAATTTCTTAGCGGTTTACCACCAGGCCCGTCAGGTGCTAACAATTGATTGTGATCCAATAAAATCAATAGAGTTTTTTTTAAAAGAGTCTAACTTTATCCCAGACAAGCTGCTTCAAATTTCCATACCAAAACTTGGTGCTAAGACTAATTTTTCTTATGATATCATTCTGCAATGACTAGTTTTTCCTCTATCAACATAAGTTCTACTTGGAACAAAGGGACTCCATAAAATGGAAGAGGTAATAAGTTTTATACTGTAATATTTCTGATTTTCCATTTTATCAGTCTTCCTAAAAATTCACTGTCTGTGTATGCACGTATCAAAAAATATCTGAAAACTCAGGAATTTATAAATAATATAAATTTATTTCTCACAGTGTTAGAAGCTGGGAAGTCATGATCAAGGTCCTGGCAGATCTGGTGTCTGGTGAGAGCCTTCTTACTGCATTCTTAAATAGCAGAAGAGTGGAAGAGAATGAACTCACTTTCTCAGCCCTAATCCATCAGAACTCTACCTCTCACAAATTAATCACCTCCTAAAGGCCTCAACCTATACTATCACAATGATGATTAAGTCTCAACATACAAATTTTAGAGGACACATTCAGACCATAGCATTCACCTTTTCTTGTTCGCATTGCTCTTTGGGTATGGATGATAATATACTTTGCATTAAAATATTAATTCAATGAAATAAAAATTGAATCCTGAATAATTCACTTGGAAAAATTTTTTGAAAGGATAAATTTAATAAGTAAAAACTGGAAAAGCCATCTTTTAAAAGACAATAAAATAAGAGTAAAGGAAAGAAAGTCAAATCTGCGTTAACATGCCTTAAATGCTGTCAGTTATAGTGATAATGAGATACTGCAGTCAGTGTGCCTACTATTACATTTTATTCCAGAAAGAAAATATATAACCTGTTTTGTGTGTGTGTGTGTGTGTGTGTGTGTGTGTGTGTGTATGTGTGTGTCCTGTAGTATTACATGACACAGTAATCAGAGCACAATCTTCAAAAATATAACCTATGGAAAACAAGAAAGGAATGCTAATTTAGGGGAAAGACTGGTGCTGAGATGGTAACAATTCTGAGTTTCATTTTTCATATATATATATAGTTTTCCTATTTATTTCTTGTACTCTAAGAAAGGTAACAAATAACACTGCCATCCATGCAAAACCTACTATATGCCAGATATTTTTTCTCTTTCAGTTAATTTAATCACTACAACAACACTGTCAGTTAAGCAATACTGAATTGTGCCAATTTCACTGAAAAATAATTAAAATTCAGAAAAGTTAAGGAAGCTTACCAAGGTCACACAGCTAAAAATGTCAATTCTAGGACTTGAAAGTTTATCTAGCATTGATTTTTCTATCAAACATTTCAAAAGCAAATTGGGCATTGTAAATTAAATTAACCACTTCTCTTAAAATGCTTTAACTGCATATACACATGCAACTAGGAATTATATGTGAGTCTGTGTGAGTTTGTGTACATATACAATGTTTGTGTATCTTCTATATTTTCTATTCTTTTTGCATCTATTAAGGAGAAGTGTCCTTTGCTTTTCTTCCATGGGATCATGGTTTCACAGAAATGGGATTATGTGCTCCACTTCACAGCCAAGATTTTGGAAGAAATACTGTAGGCATAAGAGTGGGCAGCGGCAACCACTGTGAGAAGAAAGCAAAATGTACCCATGGGGCCTACACTAAAAAGAGAAAAGGAGTCACAGGGAGTCTTTGTGGATATGAAAATGGGCCCTGAGTTTGAGGGGAGCAAGTTTTCTGTGATTACCCTGTATTTACCAGAACTTCCTACAGTTTGATCATGCATATTAATAAAATAATTCAAAAGGCCACATATTTATGTTATAACCTCAATTAGAGGAAGATGTCTACGAATTTGTAAAACAAATTTAATGGAATGGTAGATTTCTGGAAATAATTGTCATATAGTGCTAAAATGGGAGTCCTCCTGTATCAGTTTCAGCTAAGGCACTGTGCTTATAGACGTCAGAGAACAGGGTTTCTCTGTCTATCAATTCCTAAAACTTCCACAATGATAAATTTCTACCACCATCACCAAATATAGCCCAAACTTAAGAAGCATGACTTCTGATACAATCAAAGCACAATTTTCATTTGTTTATTCTTTCTTTAAAACTTAAGCAATAGGGTCTTTGAAATTCCTCTCTATAATTGAAAACTAAAGTCCATTTTCTTGTTTTGGTGTGTGTATGTGTGTGTGTGTGTGTGTGTGTGTGTGTGTGTGTGTGTGTGTGTGTGTTTACAGGAGTCTCATCTAAAAACATTCTTATGGTCCCATGAAATAAAACTACCATTAAACTTAATATAGTATGGTGTGGTTCTTTCTCCTTCTTCTTCCTTATCTCCTTTCTGACTCCTAGTCGCTATTTTAGACACCTGGTTTCTAAGCAGGTACTAGGAACAGAGAGAAAGCTATAAACCATGAGAAGTTTTTATTTGGCTGAAGGTGGACACTGCTGTAAGCTAGTTTTATTATCTCAGCCCTGGAGGATATAAGAGTAGACTTTCCAATGCCACATTCATGGATTCCTTAGAGATTTACCACCACTTCCCCAGAGCATCTCTGTTCATGGCTCTCATGATGTTCATTTTACACAGACTCTTGCTCTTGGAGTCTCATGACATTTTTTGTCAGAACTTAAAATGGTTCCAAGTCTAGCAATCTCTCTTTTCTGTAGCCCACATTTAATTCACTGGAAATACATCTCTTGCCCCAGTAAACTCTGGGATCTAAGCACATCTCAAGTCTCTATCCTGTGGCCAGTAGTTTATTTTGGTGTTTTGGGTATAAGCCAGTACTCTGTGCCATTCAACACCAGGGAAAACATTTCCTGGTTTCTGGGGGTTCCACCAAGTTCCATTCTATAGGTTTGTGGTAGATTCAACTACCTATTTGGGAAACATTATAGAAACTCACAGGATGGCAAAGGCTTTGTGAAGAAATCTCTTTGCATTCAGATGTCTCTTTATGCTCTCATTCAGCAGAAAAGTCTAAGAATCATGAAACCAAATTCTGGTTACTTTTCCTTTACAGTTTTTTTTCTGTTGGGATTTGATCATCTTTATTGTGTATAAAATTCATATCTATTGTGTGGGTGCCACCCTTGAATCAAAAATTGAAATAGTTTCAATTTTACAGTTTGTTACATAATAAAACATATTTCTAAGTGATCAACACAACTTTTAAAGTGTTCATAAAATATTTAGTTCACTTGAATCTTTCCAAGAAATACAAATTAGTTGGCCTACCATAAGCTAAAATAGTTAGGACCTGCAATTGGAAGATGACAAAGACTTCTCAAGAGAATTTTGTTTCCTAAAGTATTGTAATTGTTCATTTCAAAATGTGTTGTGAGCCACTGTTGTATAAACTCTTTGAGGACAAGGAATATAACTTTTAAATGTTTGTATCACATGGCTTATCATTACATGTCATACAGTATGTTTAAAAAACAATTGTTGAACAAATGAACAAATATAGTTTAAAAAATAATTTAGAAACAAGAATAATTGCTTCTTGATTGTGAGCACAGGTAAAATTGTCTAACATAGCATATACTACAATATAGTGGTCAGGAGCAAGAGTACTGTCTTCTAATCCTAAATATGCCATTTACTGGAGCAGAGAACTAATACTGAACAATTCCTAATGTCATTTAAAACAATTTTCAGTAATTCCTTTGTATATTCTTCCACACCAAAACTCTCTACATAACTCAGCCTTCTTACCTTTAGTTGGAAAAGTGCAGGAATACAGAGAACTCTATCAGAGTCTTGTTATAAGTTTCTTTGTAGATATTTGTTAACTTATAACACAAAAAAATAGGACCAGTGCAGAGACACTTTTGCCTTGCAAGAGTTAGGCTAAAATGGAAGAAAAAAGAATTTTAGAATTGCAAAATTTCATTTTATGTTAAAATTTTCAAAACATTGTATATTACAAACCATAGGGGAAAAAAGATAATATATAAGAAATAGTATATAAAGAGCAAAGCTGTAGGCATCACATTACCTGACTTTAAATTATACTACAAGGCTGTAGTAACCAAAACAGCATGGTACTGGTACGGGAGCAGACACATGGACCAATGAACAGAATAGAGAATCCAGAAATAAATCTGAATCCCTACAACCAACTGATCTTTGACAAAGCAGACAGAAACAAACACTGGGGAAAGGACACCTTATTCAACAAATGGTGCTGAGAATATTGAAGAGGTACAAGCAGAAAAATGAAACGTGATGCTTATCTCTTCCCATATACAAAAATTAATTCAAGATGGATTAAAGACTTAAATGTCAGACCTGAAACCATAAAAATCCTAGAAGAAAACTTAGAAAAACTCTTCTGGACATTGGTCTAGACAAAGAATTAATGGCTAAAACCCTGAAAGTAAATGAAACTAAAAGGAAAATAAATAAGTGGGACTTAAACCAAAAAGCTTCTGCACAGTAAAAGAAATAATCAACAGCACAAACTGGCAACCTACAGAATGAGAGAATATATTCTCAAACTATACATCTGACAAAAGACTGATATCCAGAATCTATAAATAACTCAAAAAATCAGCAAGAAAAAAGCAAATAACCCCATTAAAAAGTGGGCAAATGACATGAATAGACATCTCTCAAGAGAAGTGACCCACAAACATGAAAAAATGCACAATATTACTCATTATCAGGAAAATGCAAATTAAAACCTCAATGAGGTACCACTTTATACCAGTCAGAATGGTCATTATTGCAAAATTAAAAAAAAAAAAATAGACACCGGTGTGAGTGCAGAGAAAAGGGAACAATTATTCATGGGAGTGTAAATTAGTACAACCTCTTTGAAGAGTGGTATGGAGATTATTCAAAGAACTAAAAGTAGATCTACCATTTGATTCAGCAATCCCACTACTAGGTATCTACCCTAAGGAACAGGATCGTTATATTACAAAAGACACCTGGACTGGCACGTTCATTACAGCACAATTGCAAAGATGTGGCATCAACCTAACTGCCCATTAACTGATCAGTGGATAATGAAAATGTGGTATATATACACCATGGAATACTATGCAGCCATAAAAAAGAATGAAATCATGTTCTTTGCAGCAACATGGATGAAGCTATAGATTATCATCCTAAGTATACTGACTCAGAAACACAAAACTAAGCACCACATGTTTTCATTCATTTGTGGGAGCTAAACTGTCATTAAGATGGACATGACAGACACTGAGGGCACCAATGAAGAGGGAGGGTGACTAGGGTTCAGAAACTACCTACAGGGCAGAATGCTCAGTATCTGGAGAATGGGCCACCTGAGACCAAATCCTCATACTATGCAATATGTCCATGTAACAAATATTCATGTGTACCCCTGAATCTAAAATAAAAATTTTAAAAACATACATAAGAGTACACTTCTAGATACTTATAGAAGGAGGTAAAAATTTGACCTAGTGTCAAGTGAAGAAAAATTGGAGAAGTTACATGTAGAAATGGAAAGAGGCTGAGTATCTGAGAAGGTGGAGAACTCCCCTCTGGGCCCAGTACCAGAGATATGCACCAAGATCCCAGGGGGATTTGGGAGATGCTAGAGAAGCAGAAATATGAGCTGGCTTCCCATGTTAAATTCTAGAAAAATCAATGCCTCCTAGAGACACAATGATGGGGGAGTTGGCTGAGTTTGAGCCCTGGAGAGAAGCCCGGCAGGATCCCATTTACTGCAATGTCATGTGGAGAAAGCACAGCCTCTGAGGCCCTAGAGGATGGGGGATGGGGAGGGTGGGAGAGGTTGGGGGGGCTATAACAACTGAGAGATAGAAAGGAATGGCTGTTATCTCACCAACTGCAGTGGAGACAGGAGCTCTTGCTCAAAGACAGCAAGACAATCTGCATGCCAGTGGGGACACTGATATGGTACCCATTCATAATGCCAGAGTGACACCTCAGTCTTCCTGGAACTTAGGTAACTCTGGTAGAAGGAAAGAAACCTGTAGGTGGGAAAGATATGGAATCCTGAATTCGGTGCGCAATTACCCAGTTTTAAACTGAAAATCCTGGCTCCGTTCCAGGATTAAATGTTTTTATTACTACTAGTTCTACAAGAAATAAGCTAAAGCTTTCCAATATGAAAAATAAGTAAATTTAAGTGTTTTATACCTGAATTTTGCAAACTGCTAAAAATATGAAATTAGCATACCCATTGCATTAGCTATGACAAGTTGTGCAAACTATGTTTCAGTGTCTACATAATTAGAAAAGGACATAGTTAGGGTGACCATAAATGCCTACATAATTGTTATTAACATTTTTCTTTTACTCTCCAAAACATTCCAGTTATGGTGATCATAACAACTCACGAATTTTTTTTTTTTTTTTGAGTTGGAGTCTCACTCCATCGTCCAGGTTGGAGTGCAGTGGCATGCTCATGGTCACCTCAGCATCAACCTGCTGGGTTCCAGTGATCCTTCTACCTCAGTCTTCCAAGTAGCCAGAACTACAGGCATGTGCTACCACGCCCAGCTAATTTTTGATGTATTGTAGAGATAAGCTCTTGCCAAGTTCCCTGGGCTGGTCTCAAACCTGAGGGCTCAGGCAATTCACTCGTCTCGGCCTCCCAAAGTGCAGGGATTACAGGCTGAGCCACTGAACTGGCCTGAAATTTTTTTAACCATGACAATGCAGGTGAGCCCTTAGCACAATACCTGCTAATTTTAACTACTCAATAAATTATTATTACTATTTTTAATAAGCATAGTATTATAAATAAAAGAGCTTTAAAACTATAGAATTCCTCCAACTATGGAAAAATATCGATTTCTTATGTAAACTTTAAGCAACATGGAACCAAAGAATATCGCTCCTAGAAGACATTTCTGGACAAATTAGTGGTCAATTTCTGCTCTAATATAAGAACATGTTAGATATAACTAACATAAGACCCAGAATATTCCAACTTAAGTAGTTAGGAACATTTTCCTATAGCTGAATCATGATTGAAGCATTATGTTTACTGTTTACCCATCAATACAAGAAAATGCAGTAATTAGTATGTGCCTTAAACTCAAAATTTTGGTTGCACAATAAGGATTATGGGGAAACATATCTGCACCCCATCTTGACACACTTCCTTATCTAGATCTGTTTTCTGGTAGTACACCTTGTTCTTAACTGACATATGACAATGGGGACAAGGCAAATATTCTTTATATGAAAGATAAGCTATTTTGTGTCAGGAAACTGGGGCGAGGGAGAGAGAGAGAGACTACCATGAAAGTTCAAACCATTTTAGGAAACAAGTGTAGATTTTCTTTTCTAGTGAAGCAGAGAGGTGTAGAGGAATTAGACAAATAAGCATCCAACTGACCATCAACAAACACATGCCAAAATGCCATAAGAAGAGCACCAACTAGGCGCAGAACCCAGACTCAATGCCTAACTTCATCCACTTCACATAACAAAGCAACTCTGCTTCTGTAGGTTGCACTGGCCTACCCACAGGGATTTTAGCCTGGAAGTCCATTTCTCTATACTAGCCCTTGGCAATCTCATCTTGTCCCCGCTTCAATTATCACCTCTGTGGGAACCTGCTTCTCAATTACTTTTCCTTTGTGTTTATTTAAAATCTTGTGTTCTTTTGAAGGTCACCCCCTCCAGTCATGTCACTGTCTTCATCCTTTTGTTCTTGTCATCTACAGGCCTTCTGGTTCTCCTTAAGGACATGCTCTATCCTGACTCATATGATCCTCTTTGGTGTGTTCATTGCCCAGTGTCCTATCCTTTAATAGCATTCACTTCTTAGTTAATCCAGTCTTTAAAACTAGCTCACCATTTGGAATCGTTCCAACAGCGCCAAATAGTTCCAAATCCAAATAGTTCTCAAACTGTAACCTTTAAGATGACTGAGAGTCGGATCCCTGTCTAAACCTTCTTCACACTCACCAAAAAATTTCTTACAAGGCTGTAAGTTTAGAATGTAACACTTTCCACCCCCAAGCATCATATAGCTTTTTTTACATTTTTACCTCTCTTAATAGTTTGATACCCCTTTTGCTTGCACCTTGTCCTTAGCATCTTTCAAACGGACTTCCCAAATGTTCCACTGTCAGTTTCTCATTTAATCTCAGCCTCTGTTTAATATAAGCCTCAATTCTAGGTCACTTATTCAGTTCTGTAACCATCAATTCATTTGTTCCTATTTTATAGGAATTGTGTTCATAGCAAAAGTATTACTCTTGGGCATTCTGTAACTCTCTATGGATTTAATATTGGGTTAGAGAAAGATTCATCCTTGCCATACTCATTGATATCAGAAAGGATAATGATACCTGGTAAGAGCCCACGCTGTCCAACACTGGGAGAAGCATATAATGCCATTTAGTAGTCCTGAAAACCTGTTCAGATTGACATTTTTATTCACATTTCAAAGAAGCAGAAACTGAGACGTGTTTTCACATAAATTTAGAACTAGAAAAGGCTGAAATCAGAATGTGGTCAATGCCAGCTAAACAATCCTGCCCTCCAAAGATTAAAAAAAAAAGAAAGAAAAGAAAATTGGCCTAGTGTCTCTCTGTGGAAACCACGGCTTAGATGCAACAAACCTGGTTATAATGGGTGCCTTCCATCTACCTAAAAACACCATAAAGTAAGTACAAATATTCCCATTTCTCAAGTAAGAAAACTGAAGCACACAAAGGTTGAATAACCTGACACAGCCATGAAGTCAAGCATATGCTCCAGTGTACTCATACTCATTTATTTCAAGTTAACATTTAAAAGAAATATGTAAAGCACAAAAATAAGCAAATAAAAGATGCAATTTTGAAGTCCATGGTTTGCTGAGTAAAATCTCACAGGTGTACTAAGTAGACTTCCGTGGGCTATTGCCTATTGAGAGGATCTAGTTGCTGAAATTCCTCAATGGATTAACACCATGTAAACAAAAACCCTGGGCTTCATGTTGCCTCAGATTCATTTTGATATTATTTATTAAGAACATTCAATGTTCTCTTTTCTTCTTGGAGAGATCTGACTTCAGAATGTAAAAGACCCAGTAGGCCCCTCCCTAGGTAGAGTAAACCAATCTGTGTAATATTCTATAAAGTACTGTCTACAAGAGCTACAGCTTCAGGCATATGATTTCAAGGAACCGGATCATCCAGAAGACCCACAAAAATAAAGCATTCTAACACTTCAAAATTCTGCCTAAGGAGTAATCCTCTTGTTTCACAACTATAAGTCAGTTTTCAAAGGTGAATACACCTGGATAAGGTATAATATTTAGTTTACATCAATGGGATAAAACTGAAAAAAAATAGAATAGGGAATTGCAAGGAACAGAAGAGCAAATGACACCAAAGATCAAATTTTCTCACTTGATAATTTTTCTTAAAATGGGCCCAATTCCCAGATCCTGAAAATAGGCTGTTATTCAGTCATCTTCCCCCTCAGAAAAATGACTTAGATAGATGCCCACTTGTCAGGGCTTGAAATACATCAGGCAGGAAATTTTGTAAACTATCCTTTTGGTCTATGGTGCTAGTTTTCACTCTAGTGGATTTAAGTGGGGTGTGTGTCCGGGGTGAGTTTACATAGCTATAGGTACCTGTTTTGGGGAACTTACTTTGATGGTATAGGAATAATTGATGGACAGGCTTTAATCAAGATGTGAAATTAGTGATACATGTGGAGAGACCCAGTGCAAATTCATGTGTCCTGAGGGTTAAAAAAAAATCATGAACACATATTGTTTAATGAGTTCAAGTGTCTTACTTGTACTCATAGTAAAAACGAAAGAATGACAAAGTAAAAAAAAAAAAAAAAAGCAGTGCAGGTAACTAGAAAAATATGAACTTAAAGTTAATTACAGAAAATTTTTAAAGCTGAGTATATTTACCGCTTTGTTTAAACGGAGGAAAGGGCTTAAGTATGTTGTGATACACCAAACTCTTCAGGGAAAAGAAAAATACCATATCAGACAAAGGAACACAGGTAATTGTTTCCTCTAGTGAGCCATAGCCCTTGAAAGCTCTTTTATATTATCACTAAGGTGAAATCTAGGTTCTAGAGAAATGTAAATATGTATGTATATGTAACACACATCCAATCAGAAAAAAGACCCAGTCTGTGTGTGTGTGAGATGAATTATACTGATGTCTGTTATAAATCCCTAACATAGCTCATGAGATCAATTAAGATGTTCAAGCAGCTACAAAAAGGATGATTGAGGCAAATGGTAACATCAGGATGACCATATGGTGAGGGGAAACTAGAACTGTTTGGACGTAAAATGAGAGCCATCGGAATTCCAGTTACAATCATGCACTGCACAGCGAGGAGATAGCACAATGAGGCAGCCAAGAAAAATACTAGATGAAGAACAGTTTGGCCAGTGATAAAGACAAACAAGCTCATGTTTCCAAGTCAATAAACAGGTGGTAGGGACAGAGGGTGACATCATCTGTGCCTACTCTCTTTCCCTCCCCGAGACCAAGGGCCTCATGGTTTACTGCAGGGCCAGGTATTTGTCAGACAAGCAGCTCTTAGATTTTTAAGTAATGAAAGAAGCTTGGGTCGTGGTGGTGGGGGCGAGTGTTTAGCTGAGGGGAAAGCTATTTCTTAAACGAGACCATCAAAGGTTGTATTTCCCCTGCTTTTCTCAGGAACAGAGCACATTAATTGTGTTGCTCTCTATATGATCTGGGACAATTTCTCTCAAGGCTGCCCAGTGGGCTGTGCAACTACAAGCCATCATCACCACAGGATACAATGGCCTTTGGAAAACTTAACTCACCTAGAAATGCATTATCAGGTGATAACAGCCTTGCCAGCCCCTGTCACCCCAGTAGTAAAGTTTAAAAGGCTTTCATTTTTGAGGTTTTCTTCAAACTGCTAAACTGTGATAGGCAATTTAGCCTAACTTTTCACAGCAGTCCTAAATCTATATTTACTAATGATTTTATCATGTGTTGAAAGGAATACACTTTGAAAATCTTCATCAATTAAGGATATTGAAACATGAGAGCTTAACCCGGCCTGCTAGATGAAATATGTCTTTTGGAAAATGCACTAATCTTTTGATTCACAAATAATGAAGCCAATCTGAATATATTTGAGCTGTCTGAGGCTAAACGGAAATCCCAGATTGGAGAACACTTTATAATAAACTAAAGGGAAAATAGGTTGATCTTCAAAAGATGCTGAACCAGGAAAGCAACGTATTTAAGAACGTGAGTTTTGAAACAAGATCTGGAACTTAATCAATGTGATATTAGGCAAATGACTTAACCTTTCTGTACATGGATTTTCACATCTTCAAAATAGGCATAATAATTGAATCTCTCTTATTAACTTGGTTGTGAAGGTCAAATGGTATAAAACATATAATGGGCCTGATGCAATATTCACTACATAGAAAATGTTTAGTAAATATTAGTCATCACTAACATTATGAAAATAGTGGGATCAAACAGGAGAGTACTACTTTATTGCAAAAGGAAAAATACAAGAAAGACAGTGGCTCTCAAATATTAGTGTGCTGAAGAACCACCCAAGGAGCTTATAAAGAATACTGATTTTGTTTTTGCCCTCAAGTCCAGAGACTTTAAGATATTTTTTTTGTATTACAGTCTCTGGTAATTCTGATGCAGGGAGCCTACCAATATAGTTTGAGAAGGACTGAAGGAAGACATTCCTTGTAAAAATGCTAAGAAACATCTCAGCTATAATTACTATTAATTAAGGATTCCTGGGTTCTCTTTATGTCATGTGTGCTATTTCTTTGATACAACTAAATATAAACAGCAGCTTGAATAGATGTCTAAGGTTGGAAATTTTTTGTTTGTTTTGAATGTTCTTATGTTTAGAAAATACACTCCAAAGTACTTAGAGGTAAAGGGGCATCATGCTTACAACTTACTCTCAAATAGTTCTGTGGGAAAGAAGATAGATAGAAGATAGTTACCTGGATAGGACAAGCTGTGGTAACTCACACCCGCAATCCCAGGACTTTGGGAGGCTGAGGCAGGAGGATTGCTTGATGTCAGGAGTTCAAGATCAGCCTGAGCAACACAGCAAGACCCTGCTCTACAAAAAATAAAAATCATTATCCAGGCATGATGATGCATGCTTATAGCCCCATCCACTTGGAAAACTGAGGAGTTTGGGACTGCAATGAGATATGTTTGCACTACAGTCTAGCAGACAGAGTGAGACTGTAAAAAAAATAAAATAAAATAAAATAAAGACAGAGACAAAGCAAATGTGGTGAAGAAGTAACAATGGGAAGTGTGGATATACAGGATTTTTGTGTACTATTCTGGTAATATTTTGTATGTCTTAAATTATATCAATAAAAATATTAAACCATTTGAATCCACTGGTGTTATGTATGATGTTTTTACTGATAAAATTAAATGATGACTGGGTGGGTAGCAGGAGGCAATGGGTAGAACAAGTTTAATAAAATGTTTCTAATCACTAAAGCTGGGGATAGGGATGGAGTGTCTCATAAAATATTCTTAAGACGCACCCAGTGCTTCCTGCCCCAGGGCCATTGCACACTCTTCTAGATGAGTGAAATACCATATGCCCCACTTCACTTCAGGATACTATAAATAATAATAACTTGCAGAGAGTAAACTCAAGCCAGGCATGCCATAAGGGCTTTTTGGATATTTAACTTATCTCATTCAGTCCTCAGAACAACTCTGAATAAGGTACCATGTTTGGCCCCATTTTACAGATGAGAAAATACACACACAGAAAAGTTTAGTAACTTGCAGGTGGGAAGTGGCAGAATGGATTTTTTTAATAGAAAAAGATGTGTAAAATATAAATGGCTTCATATATTTTCTTTAAACTATTTCCTACAATTGTTCTATTTAATTATCTTACATTGGCAATGAAGCACCTCCTGTAGACACCATCTTGGGATCTGGAGTTATTCTGATTGAAAGACGTGGCTCACAGCGAGACACCCTTTAAGGCCAAGAGATTTATTAAAGCAGTGGCTACAGAAAGAAGGAACAGGGTCTGTAACCACCAGGTAAGGGAGGGAGAGTGAGAGAGAGCCCGCGAGAGAGGTCTGTATTTATTGGTTTGGGAGGGGGTGGCCAGTGCTGTGCCGGGGCCTGGCAGGGGCTGGCCAGTGCTGTGTAGGGGTCTTATTGGAGGGGGCTATGAGATAGTATTCCTATAGGGAGATAATATTTGAGCATAGGTTTAAGTTTCATGCGTGTGGGAAAAGCTGGAGTTTAGGGCCTTTGTAGTCTTTGTTTGGTTCTATGTAGTGTTTAGCGCCATCTCGGGAGACACCCTTCTGACTGTTCCCTGCGCCCTTCATTCCCACCTTTTCTTTTTATTTGGGAGAGGGGCATCATTATTCCTTCTGGCTGCTTCCTGCTGGATGTGGGCATTGTGGGGTGTGGTGGGGGAAGGACATAGAACCAGCCAGAACAGGGCCCAGAGATAGGCGCTGAAGGTGAAGATTTCTGAAGGCGAGAGTTCTATGAAAGTCCCTTGTAAATGTAGAATGGCGACTTGTTCCAGCCACTCCTCCAGTGGGCACCAGGGAGGTAGTAACCAGCTATCTTGGAGTAGACTGTGGAAGTAGATAGAGAACCTGGAAGAGAACATATCTAAAAGATAAGTTAAGTGATGTTTAGGGACGAGGTGTTGACTCCTCTAATGGGACAGGTTGATAACTATTGAATAATAGGAGGTTAAGGTTTTGATTTGAGAGTTCAATTAAGCGTTGTTGGAGAAATTTAAAGATACATGGGGCTATTAAACAAAAAACGCAAATTAAAATGACAGGGCCTAGGAGTGGGGCTAGCCAGGTGACAAGAGGGTGTTGCAACCAGATGAAGGGAGAAGAGTCTGGCTGTTGGCGGCGCTGTTTTAATTCATCACTTAGATGGTTGAGGACATTTAGATTTTCTTCTACTAGGCCAGTCTCGTTAATGTAATAACAGCATTCCTCTCCGAGAAAGAAGCAAGTGCCTCCCTTGTCGGCCGTTAGAAGATCTAAGGCTCGTCTATTTTGTAAGGTGACCTGGGCTAAGGAGGTGATTTGGTGTTGTAAGGAGGTTAGGGATGTTGCTGAGGCCTCTAATGCAAGTTGTAGTTTATTTGCTAGGTCTTGGGAGGAGGTAATACTGTATACTAGAGCCCCACTGCCTAGGCCTGCTGCTGTCAGAGCAGAGGCAAGAGAGAGTCCTGCGATTACAGGAAGAAAGACTGCCCATTTCTGGCGGGGGTGGGGTGACATTATCAGTGTTGCAGGTTTGTTTATCATGTATTTTGTTGCAAATTCCCCTTGTGTGTACAGGGTTAATTGAGGTACCAGGGTGACTAGGACACATGATGACTTAAAGGTTTTAGTAAGGGTGCCGTTGCACCAGAAGAAGCAGCCAGGTGGGGCACAGGTAATGTTGACATGTGATGGTTGAGTTCGGGTTGTGAACAGGGGAATTCCTGATAGTGAGGGGAAATGAACAGTAGGATTTTGTGTGCAGGGGGTGGTAAGATTTCCTATGTATGGTACTGCTGTGAATGGGGGGTTGGCTGAGGGCTGCACATAGGAAGCAGTCAGAAAAGTTGCCTAGATGTGAGTAGTTGAGCAAGCGTGCTCCCTGTTGGACTACTGAGAGTCAGGAAAATGGAGTGGCTTTGGTTGTCTGTTTTATGGAGGTTTGTAATATTGCCTCTTGTTTTGTTATTACAGGGGCTAAGTTTGGGATACTTGGCTGAATTTGGACATAGGTGCGGTAAATTTTGATGATTCCTACTGGGGTGGAGTCTTGGACTCCGTTGTATACTTTGCCTACCACTCCCTTTTCCCACATGTTATCCCAGGGATGTTTGATGTTGAAGTAGAAGTAGTCTCCGCCTTGTGAAGTGAGAAGAAAAACGTCTTTATCACCTTTAAACCTTTCTATCCTTATGGAGTGCATCATGCAAGAGACTTTTGGGCACCCCCCCCAAAATTTCAGGGTTTTGTTTACAGTAATCTTGGGTTTGGTCAAAAAGAAAGCAGAATTGAGGTACTTTGTGCCATGTTAAAGTAATTGAGTGCATGGAAGAGAGAGACATGGGAATAGAAACTCGAGACTGGCAGCCATATGGCTGGCAGTCCGCTGTGGCCAGACGTTGGGTGTGTGAGTGGCCTTCAGAAGTCCAGAACTCTTTTACAAAGAATCTCCAGCAAAATGGTGGGGCGGGTGGAGTTGTTTCACTGCTGAGGTGGGTTAAAATTAATAAGGGAAGGAGGGTTAGGCTGATGGACATAGTGTTGTAAGGAGTGAATCTTTATAAAAGACACTTAATAAGAATGAAGCTAGTTATAACGAGGAGGTATGTAATAGCCAACAAAGCTTTGGCTGTGGATGGCCAATTTGTAGGTGTTGACCAAGTAAGTAATACAGTAAGGCGGATGGCAATTAAGCCAAGAAAGGAAAGGGGCCAAGGGCTACAAGTTTCCTGTGCTGAATCCAGTATGTTTGTTTGGATTTTGATTTGGGTGGGTGGCGAGTCGGGACAAGCGAAGTCTGAGTGGCTGTTCTGGAAGCTTGGAGCAGGTGGACCTGTGGATAGGTGGACAAGTATTATCATGGGTGGATTGTGAGGAAGGAGGGGTGGCAGGTTTAAGATGGGAAATGTGAATCCATGGGGTAACCTGATGTTGGGCTGTGATAAGTTTTGCTGCCGTGGGAGTGGATAAAACTACTTGAAGAGGTCCGTTGTTATGGCCTTTTGTTGGTGTGAGGTGGCTACCTCCAGATATGTGACTTGTGTAGCAGACAGTTGGACTTTTTGAGGGGATACCTGATATCCCTTTTCTGCTAGAAAGTTAAGGGTAAGTGCAGTGTCCGTTTGAGAATCAGCTAAGGAAAGGCTACACAGGAGGAGGTTGTCCGCATACTGAATAACGGTGGATTTGGTAAGTGAGAGAGACTTAAGATCTGCTGCTAAGGTTTGACTGAACAGGTGGGGGCTATCTCGAAATCCTTGTGGCAGGACTGTCCAGATGAGTTGTTGTGAATGACGAGATGTTGGGTCAGTCCATGTGAACGCGAAGATGTTTTGTGAGTCCGCTGCCAGAGGGATGGTGAAGAATGTGTCTTTAAGGTCGAGGACTGAAAAGCGAGTGGCGGTCAGGGGAATTGAGGATAGAATGGTATAAGGATTGGGGACTAGCAGGTGAATGGGGATGACGGCAGTGTTAATGAGTCTTAGATCTTGTACTAAGCGGTAAGTGCCATCTGGTTTTCATACCGCTAAAATGGGAGTGTTAAACGGGGAGTTGGTAGGGTGCAGATACCCCTCCTGTAATAAAGAGTTGATGAAAGGTTGAAGTCCCAGGAGGCTGGAGGTAGGAAGAGAGTATTGTGGTTGGTTGGGGTGGGCAGAGGGGTTTTTGAGTTGCATGTGAACTGGGGGGCAGTGCACTAAGGAGGGGGAGTTCACGTCCCATACTTGGGGATTTACTACAGAGGAGGGTAAAAGAGGAAGTGAGTCCGTTGGGGAACCTTTAGTAGTGAGAAGGACCAAAAATGGGTTTGTGGGGGATGGGTTGGTAAGGGCTGCACTTGGGTTAAAGGTGATGGACGCCTGGAATTTGGCTAGAATGTCCCTGCCCATAAGAGGTATGGGACATTGAGGTGGTACCAAAAAGGAGTGAGTGAAGGGGATGTTTGCAAAAATGCACGTAACTGTGGGAGTTATGTGTGGAGTGACGGACTGGCCCCCTACCCTGACTATACGGGACTTAGACAGGGAAGTTGGCTATGGTGTCCAGGAGGAAATGGATGGGGTGCCCATCAACCGTCATAGTGACCCTGGGCTCCTGATGATTTGAGATTTGTGTCGGTCAGGGAGACCCCAGGCCCTATCATTCCAAGGTCGCTGCCATACCCAACAGGTTTAAAGCAGGATTGGGGGTTGACCCAGTCCCTATTTGGGGACTGGGGCAGTCCATTGCCCAATGTCCTGCCTGACTGCACTTGGGACATGGCTTTTGGGGCACTCTGGGGTTGGGGCATCCTCGTGCCCAATGTCCTGGTTGTCCACACTTGAAGCAGGGTCCTGGTGGTTGTAGCTGGGTTCAGGCATTGCCACCACCTTGGGTGACACCAGAGGAATCCTTAGCTCCCTGGAGGGCCTGAGCCAGCATTTGATACTTATGTCCTTTTTGCCTTTTCATCCCGGTTGTGGAACACCTTAAAGGCAGTTGCTAGGACATCATGTTGGGGAGTGAGGGGGCCTCTGTCAAGCTTTTTTAGTTTTGCCCTAATGTCCAGATAGCTTTGAGAGAAAAAATATGTCATTAGGAGTTGCCGGCCATTAGGGGAGTCGGGATCTATGTGGGTATACTGTTGAAGTGCCCTAGTGAGTTGACTGAGAAAGTTAGAGGGATTCTCATCTTTGTCCTGAATAAACTTCCTAAAGTTTTTCAAAGATAACTGCTTTTTGTGCAGCCCTTCGCAGCCCAGAAAGGAGGCAAGTAGAGAAGTGATCCCTGGACTCAATGCCAGCGGGAGAGTTATAGTCCCAGACTAGATCCTAGTCTGGGACAGCCGCTGCACCAAGGGGGTGAGCTGGGGTGGTTTGGTGAATTTTGTCTGCGTATGTTCTAGCCTGTTCCCAGACTCTCCTACATTCCTCCGGAAGCAGGGTGTTGGAAAGGATTAGGTATATATCATGAAAAGTGAGGCTATAGGACTGGATGAGGTATTGAAACTCCTTAATGTAGGTGGCAGGATTAGTTGTGTATGATCCAAGACGTTTTTCTATTTGTGAGAGGTCTGAGATAGAGAAGGGGACATGCACCTGGATAATACCCTCGGTGCCTGCTACTTTGCGGAGGGGAGCTAGGACGACTGATGCGGCCTTGGATCGGGTTACCGGAGGGCTACACTGGGGAGCAATTGGAAGGGGAGGATATATAGGTTGAACCGCTGGAGCAGAAGTGGGAGGGGCTGAAGAGGAAGTGGGGGCTGGGAAGCCTTAGGTTGCCTGTAAGGTGGGGGTTCATCTGCAGGCTCGAAATCTGAGACAGAGGAGGAGGGAGCAGAAATGGAATTTGTAGGGTCTGCAGTGGGGGGAGGGGAATCTAGAGGAGGAAGTTGACACATGCATGGAACAATGGGAGAAAGAGAAGTTATAGGAGAAGCAGTAGATGCTAGCATGAGTTGAGGGTGGAGGTTAGAGGGGTTACAGTTGAGACACAGCCGAGGATGTTCATGGAGGAGAGAAAAGGATTGGACATAGGGAATCTCTACCCACCGTTTTGAATACTCACAGAAATTATGTAAGTCCCTGATAATATCAGGATTGAGGGATCCCTGAGGGGGCCACTGATTTTGATTGTCTAAGGGATATGTAGGCCAGTCCTATGTGCAGAGGTGAATTAGGCACTTGGGCTTAATATCAGGGGAGAGAGAGAGGGTAGAGAGATTGTTTAAAAGGCATTTGAGAGGAGAATTGGCCGACAGAGATGACGAGCCTCCCATGGGAAACAGACAGACTAAATGGGGTGTCCCCTGAAGAGTCAGCTGTCCAAGAAGTGTGGCTGTGGCAGTCTGTTGTCACAGAGGTTTGGCACAACCAAGGTTCTCCTGGAGAACCGAGGGGTCAAGGCACCTAGCACTAGGATTTTTCGAAACAGACAGAGAGCACTTGACCGAGCAGCGGGTAGGGAGTATATTCACTGCTGGTCGAACAGAGTTTTTGACGTGGGAGCCCTTCAGAATCCGCTGTGGGCCAGCAGACGTGGGACCCCTGAGGCCCACTGCAGCCCAACAGTCGTGGGATTCCTTAGGGAAGGAGGGAAAAAGAGAGAGGGAGAGAAAGAGAATTTTACAGAAACCGCTGTGGGTTAGCAGACGTGGGGCGCCTGGGGCCCACTGCAGCCCGGCAGCCACAGGAGTTTTTAAGGTTTGAGAGAGATGAAAGAGAAGAGGAAGGCTTCAGGGTCCACTATGGTTGTGGAGGCCGAGGCAGAGTGTGTTCCCTCTCACTTGGGGGCCGGAGGGGGTGGGTCTTGAAGTCCATTCCCTCCGGAGTTCCCCGGAAAGTTTTCACTCCCTTGTTTGGGGGAGGGGAACTTGCCTGTGTAATGAGTGCTAGTGTGGTTGCGGCTCAGGTGTTCAGAAGGGTGGGGAGAGTCCAGGAGGGCTGGATTGGCCACAGGTGCCAACTCGGGGTCCTGCCCAGGGCTGAGAGAGAGACCTACACAAGGGCGAGAAAGACCCGATTCACAGTGAGACTTAACACCCGTTAAGGCCAAGAGTTCAATGAGTCAAAGTGGTACGGGAGGGAGGGAAATCTCTGCCCACTTTTTTGAATGCTTATAGAAGTTATAGAGGTGGTTTTAGAGACCTAGGCGGGAGAGGGGAAAACCAGTAGGAGTTCGCTGTGGCTTTGAAAGCCTAGGCGGGGTATGGTCCCCCCTCACCTGGGGCCGAAAGAGCCGCTGGACGATCAACAGTCTCTTCCGGGTATCCTGGGTGAGGTTTTAGGTTTTTCAGTTAGGGGCACTTACCAATCCGAGGTGGTGATGGATGCGGCACTGGCATTCAAGAAAGTGGGCAAAGGCCCTAACGAATGAGTCCTACCGGTGCCAGAAGGGGTCCCGCCTTAGGGCGAGAGGAACCCAGTCCGAGCCACGGCACCAATGAAAGATGGTGGCGCACAGCGAGACTCAACACCCTTTAAGGCCAAGAGATTTATTAAAGCGGAGGCTACAGAAAGAAGGAAGAGGGTCTGTAACCGCCGGGTAGGGGAGGGAGAGTGAGAGAGAGCCCGCGAGAGAGGTCTGTATTTATCGGTTTGGGAGGGGATGGCCAGTGCTGTGCCGGGGCCTGGCAAGGGCTGGCCAGCTAGGGTCTTATTGGAGGGGGATATGAGGTAGTATTCCTATAGGGAGATAATATTTGCGTATAGGTTTAAGTTTCGCGCGCGTGGGAAAAGCTGGAGTTTAGGGCCTTTGTAGTCTTTGTTTGGTTCTATGTAGTGTTTAGCGCCATCTTGGGAGACGCCCTTATGACTGTTCCCTGCACCCTTCACTGATGAAAACATGTTGTCCACTTCATTAAACTGACAAGCTTCTGCAAAGCCAAAGAAACCAAGAGAGCAGGGAGACAGCCCACAGAATGGGAAAAAATATTTGCCAACTGTATATCTGACAAAGGCCTAACATCTAGGTTCTATAAGGAACTCAAACAAGCCGAAAGGAAAAAAACAAACAGCCCCTTTAAAAAGTGGGCAAAGACATGAATAGACACTTCTCAAAAGAAGATATATGGGCAGCCAACAGACACATGAAAAAGTGCTCAGCCTCATTCATCATTAGAGAAATGCAAATCAAAACCACACTGAGTTATCACCTAACTCCTGTAAGAATGGCCATCATTAATAAAACAAACAACAGATGCTGGCGAGGATGTGGAGAAGAAGGAACATTTCTACACTGCTGGTGGGAATGCAGACTAGTTACAACCTCTTTGGAAGACAGTGTGGCGATTTCTGAAAGAACTATAAATTGACCTTCCATATGACCCAGCAATTCCCCTATTGGGAATATACCCAGAGGAACTCAAATCATTCTACAAAAATGATACCTGCACACGTATGTCTGTTGCAGCTCTCTTCACAATAGCAAAAACATGGAACCAACTGTGTTGCCCATTGAAGATGGACTGGATAAAAAAAGTAAGTGGTACACATACACAATGGAATATTATGCAGCCATAAAGAAGGGCACATATATGGACTTTGCAACAAATTGGATGGATTTGGAGTCAATCATACTTAGTGATTTATCACAGAAACAAAGAACTGAGTTCCATATGTTCTCACTCATAAGGTGACCTTGAACAATTATAATGCTATAAGAAAGCAATTGGCAGTAGCAGAAAACTGTCAGGGGAAGGGGGGTGGGACTGGCAGTTGAAGGAAACTGCTAGGGGAGAGAGGGGCATACCTCATCAACAAGGTACCTGCATGATCAATGTTTGTATACCTAATCCTCAATTGTACCCCACATCTTTATAATAAATTAATAAATTTAAAATAAAATAAAAAAGAAAACATGTAGTTCTTAATTATAAGAAGCTTACAGTATAGTGGGAAAGCCAATTGCATTAATTTTAAAAATTAAATGTATCATAAGAACAATAAAAATGGAAGCCAAGGATAGTGTGAAAGGAGATAGACACTGTCTCAGTTAAACTCCGTTGCTATAAAGGAGGCTCTGAAGCTAGGTGATTTATAAATAAAAGAGATTTATTTGGTGCATGGTTCTGCAGGCTACACAAGAAGTATGGTGCTGGCATCTACTTTGCTTCTGGTGAGGTCCTCAGGCTGCTTCCACTCATGACACAAAGTATGTAGTGA
The DNA here is from genome assembly GCA_027257055.1 of Cephalopachus bancanus. NCBI lineage: Eukaryota > Metazoa > Chordata > Mammalia > Primates > Tarsiidae > Cephalopachus > Cephalopachus bancanus. The sequence continues at coordinate 5,814,801 of JAPVLO010000031.1, read as the reverse complement.
TCACATGGAGAGAGAGAGGAGAGCCAGGCTCTTTTCTTTTTTGAGGGGGCCAAGTTCTTTTTAACACCAGCTTCTCATGGGGACTATTAGAGTTAGAGTTCACTTATGACCAAAAGGAGTGCACCAAGTTATTTATAAAAGATCTGCCCAAACACCTCCCATTAGACTCTACCTTCTATATAGGAGATCAAATTTCTGCATGAGATTTTGAAGGGGTCAAACAAACTATAGCAGATACCCAATCAAGGAACTCTATGAAGATTAGAGAAGCTGGAAAAATAGAGGAAGATGAGACCATAGAAATTATCTGTATACCTAACCCTTAATTGTACTCCACATTTTCAAAATAAAAAATTAAAAAATAAAAATAAAAATAAGTTTCCAAAAGGTACCTATTTCAATTCAATAAGCATTTATTGAACTCTAATTTTTTTCAAATTATTGTGCTAGGCAATGAGAGATATTCTAAAGATTATGATTAAGTCCTTGTTATAATGTGCTTGTATTTTAATGAAATGATTAAATATGTCACAAATAATTATAGTTGGTAAAGAATACAACAAATGTTCCAACTGAGTTTCTCAACTTCAGTACAATTGACATTTTGCTGTCAGGAGGTGATCCATGCTTGAAAGAATGTTAAGCAGTATCCCTGGTTTCTGCTCACTAGTTGTTAGACTACTGAAGACCTTGGGGGACGCTTGAATGTTCTAAAATAAACAGTGATACAGTCTGTTCCTGGAAAGTTGATAGTGTAAAGCATGCATTGCGGGAGTTAGTGAGTAAGGCGAAAAACCAGTTTGGAGATGACTGTAGTAACACAGACAAAAGATGATGCAGGCTGAATTTAAGTATCCATAAAGGAAATGGACAGGATCAAGTGGATCAAAGAAACACTATGACAAATTAAGCAACATTAATGAGATATGAGTAGGAGGGATAACTTACTGGCTTGGAAGACTTGGTAAAATGTGATGTAATAAATGAAATAGGAAACACTCAAAGGAGAAGCATTGTCAGTGTGGAGTGAAAGGGACAATTAATTCTGTTCTGATGTCCATGGCTCATCTACATGAAAATGTTCAACAAGCAATAGGCAGTACAAACCAGAAACCCAAGAGAAAACAGAATTCCAACTTCTAAGTTCAATTGTTGCCAAAACATGTAGATGTGAAACCACAGAGAGAGAGAAAAACATATGCACACACAAGATCTGTAAGCGTTGAATTTAAGTTCTTAGTACACAAAGACATGTGTATTGAGGAACATAAGGGAGATCAAGAGAAAGCAATCAGGAAGATTATTTAAAAATAAGAAGAAAAAGGCAGTGCTGCCAAAGCTGTGGAAGAGTTTTTGGTAGGGTACTTGAGAAGACAGTCATCAGAAAATAGGTCATTGTGTTTGGGTATTAGGAATACAGTTGGCCAATAGCAATGCAGAACTTCTAACACTGATTAACTTCCTCATAATAACAAATTTGTATTGTTATTAAAATAATAAAGACTGAGAAGCATAAGAACTAATTTCTCATCCTTATTATCATAGTTATAAGTTTAAGACTTTGATTTTATTTTTAAAAGTTTCTTGAATACTATGTTGCATTGGACAATTTGTAAAACTGCTTTCTGGTTTTTACTTTTCAGAATCATTCTATATCACAAGCAGAGAAAAATGTAATGATATTTATGAAGACGTAAAAGTAATCAATTGTGTGATTTAAACAATATGGAATGAGTTGAAGGCAGCTGAGATAAAGCAGGAAGGGGAAAAACTGGAGCAAAGTTTAAGAATGCGAATTTCCTTATTTTGTGCATTGGGTAATTCAGGAGACAGCATCTACAATCTCAGAAAGAGTTCAAATGCATCACTTAACAGTGCAAAAGGACATTGCCCAGTTCAAGGTGATTGAACAGATACGTTTGATACTCATTCTTAAGAACCACTGAAATGCAAGCACTGAAGTACAAAAATGAATAACGCAAAACAATAAAGAGAACACGTAAGAGGTGTTCATGAGTAGATGAAAGTTTTAAATTTATTCTTAGACAAGCCAAAGTGGACAGAACAGAGGAAGCTACAGCCCAGAACATAGTCAGACAAGGTTACATTTCTGTCAGATTCCCAGAGGGACATCAAGCACAAAGTTTGTAGATCTGATGAAGAAGAGAAGTAAAAAGTGGAGCTAAAAACAGAAAGGTTAATTTAAAATTTATATATGAAAACAAGAGTATCTTCCTATTCTTTCATCACTATGCAGAGAAAGAAGCAGGTTGGTGTCATCCTGCAGATAAATTATAAATGAGCAAATATATACATCAACTTATTATTTGGATAGCTTTTAGTACAGTTGTTGTTTCCACCAGGGTAAAGCCTTCTGCAAATTGAAATATAGGAGTTCCAATCTGAAAGCCAGTGCCTTGTTCATCCAACTCCAAGCAAAACCTGAGACTTATGCTTTATTGTTGCTTCTCGCCATATTTTTCACACATGATGCTGGCTATTATGGAATTTATGTACTTACAAAATAGCAGCGGAAACTCAAATGAACGATCAATTTCTGATATTTTAAATAAAAAAGAACTGCTAGAAATCTCCAGCTACCAAAAAAAAAAAAAAAAAAAAAATGGAGGCAAGTACAAAGATAAGTAAATAGAAAAACTGATCTTTGAAGAATAAAAGGTAATTCTGATATTAGAAAACAGAAAAAAAGTTTAAAATAGAACTTCAGGACTATATTAAGATGTAAGGTATTGTATCAATAAACTAGAAACAACACTGTGAGAACCATAGTCATTAACAGAAAGAGCTCATTCTAGAGCTAAAGGACAAGTCTTCAATTTGGAGAGGCCCAACACATGCCTATGAAAATGAATGAAAAATAGGATCCATACTTAAATGCATTCTCTTACTGAGGAGAGAAAATACAGATTTGGATTCTAGAAGGTTGTGAAGCTAATTCTATATAATTTTAAAGAAAAATGAATTTGGATATAGTATTCAATACACAGCAAAACTATCAGAGTTTTGTGAGATGACAGAACACTTTTAAGTATGCAAAGACTCAGAATATTTTTCTTTCAAGTAATTTAAAAAGTATATTGAGATACACTAAGTTAAAAAGAGGAAGCTCATGAAGAGGTTGGAAGATATAAAAGGGAGACCTTGTATATATTTTTATTTATTTTATTTATTTATTTTAAAAAAAGTGTACTCTTTTTTTTTTTTTTTTTTTTTGAGTTGGAGTTTCACACCGTCGCCCAGACTGGAGTGCAGTGGCTTCCCCGGGCCACCGCAGCCTCGACTGCTGGGCTGCAGCGATCCTTCCGCCTCAGCCCTCTGAGTAGCCGGAGGCACTCGCTACCACGCCCGGCTGATTTTTGATTTATTGTAGAGATGAGGTCTCGCCAAGTTGCCCAGGCAGGTCTTGAACCCACGAGCTCAGGCAATCCACTCACCTCAGCCTCCCAAGGCACAGGTTTACAGGCTGAGTTACCGAGCCCTGCTAAAATGTGTACTCTTACATATTCAAATGTCAGTCATCTTCAAAGTACTAACCGTTTGATGCAATACACCTATCAAGACTTTTATCACAGCTTAAAACAGTTTTTGAACTTGGCGATTTTTATGCCGTTTATCAGGAGGGATCACCTCCAAAAGTGGAATTATTTTTTGGAGGTCAGACTTCTTGGAGCACAGGCTTCCCCAACTAGGTTAGTGTTCTAGGCAGCCATTATATCAGTGTACCAGCTAGTGTTGCAAAGGACTACGATCCAATTCACTGAAATTTTTTTGGAGATTCTTTCAACATGTTTGCCCATTTCATGATAGGTGATTTACCAGCACACCTGCCCAGACCACGCTAGTGTTCAACAGATTTTAACATAAAGAATAGCATGACCCCCATACCCTACCCTCCCTATTTACTCGATCTCTCCCCAGATACTTTTTTCTTTGGTTTCTTTCCAATGAAAAAAGTCCTCAAAGGAAAGTATTTGCTGATGTGAAAGTGGTGAAACAAACAAAAAAATGGCAGAAGCCCAGAAAGGCATCAAAATTGATGAGTTCTAAAACTATTTTGAGCAGTGGAAAAGGGGTCTTGATTGATGTACTTAATCAAACAAGGAGCACTTTGAAGGTGCCAGAAGTTAAAACATGTAAGAATAAATACATAATTTTTTTTTTTTTGAGTTGGAGTCTCACTCTGTCGCTCAGACTGGAGTGCAGTGGCCGCTCCCGGCCACCGCAGCCTCGACCTGCTGGGCTCCGGCGATCCTTCCACCTCAGCCTTCCGAGTAGCTGGAATTACAGGCGCGCGCTACCACGCCCGGCTGATTTTTTGATTTATTGTAGAGATGAGGTCTTGCTGCCCAGGTGGGTCTCGAACCTGCGGGCTCAGGCAATCCACTCACCTCAGCCTCCCAAAGGCGCGGGATTACAGGCTGAGCCACCGAGCCTGGCTTAAATACATAATTTTTTATAAATAAATTCTGTTTTTTGGGGGAGTTGCTCCTCATAAACTAGTGTTGTCTCTGGCTTGTAGTAAGAACTGGGGTCAAGCAAAGTCCAAGAAATTTTATCAATGCTAAGCAATAATTTCTATAATAATAATAGTTTTAAAACTCCAGTTTTCTTAGAATTGTTCATGCTGATTTATGCTACTTTCTGTATCCCCTTTTCTAAAACAAAACAAATGAACAAACAGAAACACACCTCCCAGCACATTCTAATTTAAGATACAAAGTGAAAATATTTCCAAATAAGTTGTGACTATCCAATTTCTTTTGTTTTGTTTTTTAATTTATTTTATTTTAAAGATGTGAGGTACCATCAGGATTAAGTAGATAAATGATCATCACACAGGTAACAATTTTACCAATCACAAGAAATTGGTAGAGTTAATGGCTCCTAATTCCCTAGAAATATGAAGTTCCATGTTTCTATATAGTTTTAGAGAAAATGGCATGTGAATCATGCAGGTGACAGTATCACTAGAGACTCTCATGATGGTGTAGATATGAAAATGGCAAATCATTAAAATTGCTGTAAATGTCAACTGTCAGACTCTTAGTGTCATCTAAGACTTTACTCCTGCTCTTTATATCTGCCACTGCCACAGGGGTTGTAGGTTCTGCATTGTTTAAGTATTTATCACAGGGGTTGTTATGCTTTGATGACTTTGGAAAGAAAGAGGATGTGGACATTGTACCTCAATGTGATCCACTTGTAATTTGGCTGTGCTAGAAGAACCAAATAGTGGTGAATGCCACACTGAATGGGTAAGAATATAGCAATAGCAAATAGTATGGATTTATTTGTTCTGCTTCAGTTAACAGGTTCTCTTAATTATAGACTTTGACAGTAAAAATGTCTGTATTAATATTATTTTAATATAGTAGCATATTATAATATACAATGTATAATACAGGACTGTATTAACATATTAAATACTAATACCATAGTATATTAGTTTTATATGCTAGGGATTGCAAAGAAATTGATTTTTTAGAAGTACCTTTCCATTTTACAGGCTGCCTTTGTTCATTCTCTCTTTTTACTAGAAAGCATACTGGACTTTTACCAAATATAAGTACAGATCTTGTACAAATGATTATTGAATGAATTAATAACTATGAATTAATAACTATCCCCACATATCTATTTATAGGCCATAAAAATGACAGTTTGATTTTTTAGACAAATAACCTACTCATAGCCATTATTCATTAAAATTCTGATCAGATTTAAGGCAATACTCACTAAAATACTTGGTACATAGAAGGTGCTGAATGAATATTGGGGAGAAATCATTCTAATTTATGTATCGATCTAAAATTTATATGTGATATGTGCCAAGTAAATATTTCAAGATTTTGCTTATCTGATGTGTAGTTTTTTTAATAAAAAGTAATCACAGCAATAATAAAAATGGTTTAATTTTAGATAAACACATGGAAATGTACAAATATTTAGATATTTTAATATAAAGAATCTGATTGGTTAGCTTTTTTCATTTTATCTATTTTGTTTATCATTGGAAGGATCAAAGTGGCTAAAAATAGGAGTTGAATTTGATGTTATCCAAACTGAAATGGAGGTGAAGCTCATTGTAAGTGGTTCTTGTGATTAAAGCACTCTATGTTTAACTGTGCTTCTTTTTTTTCTTTCTAATGGCATTTCTTCCTTCCAAAAGCTCTCATGCAGTCCTGACTGGCAAGAAATTGACATTCTTTTATGTAAAATGTCTTTAAGGTATTTGGAAAGATATCCTAAATGAGGAAGTTTGGCACCTAAATTGATAGACACATATGAACCCAAGTAACAAATACTAATAATGGAAGAAGATGAATTGTGATAGGAGGATAGAGATAAATATCTATGTCACTTTTTAGATGAGATAATGGAGAATAAATTTACTAGCATTTATAATTAGCTTTACCTATTTCTCAAATATTGGTTTGGATAAAAATATATAACAATCAGAAAGGACACTAAAATGAAATTAGATCTGAAAACAGTGTCTTCTCATGTTAGACCATTTACTAAAGTTGTCATTTTCTTGAGTATTGTAAACTGGTCTGTTTCTGAGCTGATTTAAACAAAATCATTTTTTGCACTTCCTATCTTACACCTGGTTCAGTCTATTTTATATGTGTGGAACAACTTTTGTTTTCCCCAATAATGGTATTCTTATGCTTATGTACATAAACAGTCATCTCTCTTAGAAAAATTTCCCAGATATGGCTCTTAGAGTACAGTGAATCAGCATAGAAACTTTGGAGGTAGGAACCCTAACTATGCTACAATAAGGTGGAAAAAATAACTCACCCTTTCTGAGACCCAATTAGAATTCTTTGAAATGAGATAATATTTATTTAATAAGAGAGTTTTGAGGTAGGTAAAACAAATGACTCAGTACTGAACACTCAATTAATGGAAATACTATCAAATACCAGTGGGGTGCCATCTATATTCCATTAATATTGCAGTAATTCTAAGCATTCCAAATAAACTTGTGAAATAGTAAGATTTTCCTATTTGTACAGATTAGAAAAGTAAGATTTAGAGATACCCACAATAGTTACAAAATTGTCCTGCATTGATCCCTGAAGTGATAAAGTTTAAACTGCTACTTTTCTAGTTTTATCTTTCCACTAAACTGAAACTACCTTTAGCCTATTCTAGGACTCATATTTTTTTTTTTTTTTACCAAAACTTACACAGGATTGTGTTACATTGTGACTTAATGTTTCTACTTGCTGTATAGTAATTGTCTCTATATAATGAATGTATCAGAAGCAGCAAAAAACATATGAGGGTAATTTTAAAAAAATTTAGCAATTTTTAAATTTAAAATTTAAAATTTAGCAATTAGTTAAGAAATTAACTAATAGTTAATTTCTTATAGGTAGTTAAAAAATTTTTACCTTAATCATGACTATGTACATTTATATTATATATATATATATATATTTAATCCAAGTATTACTCATTTACTGTTCTGCATACTTTTTTAATATTCAAATTGAAACTTAAGCATCAAACTATTTATTATATCAGATTGATGCTTTTAAGAAATAATTTGCTGTTGAATCATAAATATAATAAGCTGTACATATAAAAATAAGACAGTGTGATGAATTTGACGTGTATGGCATATGATGACAATCAAGATGTAAATATTTCCATTATCCCAAAAGATTTCTCAAATCCTTTTGCAGTATATTCCTTCCCCCCACCTCTGACGTGTTTTCCATCTCTATAAATTAATTTTTATTTTTCAGGACTTTTCCTAAATTTTGAAAAATATATATTATGTATTTCCTTTTTACTTAGCCTCTTTCATGCAATGTAATGATTCTGAGATTATTCCAGGGGATTAATTTATAATTTTTTTGTTTTTATTGCAGAGTAGTATTCCATTGGACAGATGTACCATAATTTGTTTTACTCATTTACCAATTAGTGGACATTTGGATTGTTTCCAGATGCAGGCTATTACATGTAAAGCTACTATAAATATTCAAGTGTAAGACATGGTGTGAACATGTTTTTGGTTTGGTTCTCTGGGGTAACTGCTGAGAAGTGAAATGGTTTGGTGATATGGTAGGTGCATGTTTAAGTTTTCGTGGAATCTCCTAATTGTTTTTCAAATGGGTTGTAACATTGTACATTCTTACCAAAAATGTATTAAAATTCCAGTTGCTTCATATTCTCTTCAATACTTAGTATAGTGAGAATATTTAACTTTGACAGTCTAATGGGTAGGTAGTATCTATGATCTATATTTACATTTCTCCAATGACTATTCATACAGAGCATATTTTCCTGTGTTTATTGCCTATTGAGTTTATCTCATATCAGTAACATTGCATTCTCGAGAAAGTTATATTGCTCTAAATGTGACCTGGTTTCCTACTTTTACTGGAAATGAGCTCCACCAAAGAATGCCAGATGGGATGTCGTTCCTAAATATTTAGGTTCATGAAGGCATTCAATTTAAGCAACTGAAAAACATAGGAAACATTCATGAGAAAAATGGTCATTCTTAGATACAGATAAGGTAGACTAATGATACCAAATAATCCCAGACAGATACCAAATATTTTTCTTTTAATATGATTTGTATACTTTACATATATGCATATATCTGTGATGCTTGAGGCCTCAAAATCTCAGCTTTTTGTTTAAAGGTTAATTTTAATAAGGCCCTGTGGGTAACTGGTCCCATATCAATTTGCATGGCTGAAGAAATATTCCTATACACATCTCTTGATAAACAATTTCAGGGCTTTTCTGTCTGTATAGTCACAATAATTAACCTAAAATTTCTGTTGTCACATAATTCCATATTAGCTAAGGGGACAAGGTAACATCTGGACTCCATCACCTTTAAAATAACTCTTCATATGATGACACTTCTATTGTTTCCCTCAAACTATTTCTTCTCTAGATTAAGCAAAGTCAGTTTCTTTCTTCCTAGTTTCTGTTTTTCAATTTTTTCTCATGTTTATTTTTTCCACTGATGGATCCTTCTTACTAATTGGTGGAGCTCCTTATTATTTTGGATTTGTGTAATTCTGACATAATTTTTATCTATCAAATTGGTCACAACTAATGCTTCACATATTTTAAACTTTGCTTATCTCTAGATTTTTCAGGTTATATTCGTGTTTATATATTCACAAAAATATTCACTTTTCCTTCTCTTCTTTCTTTTCTTTTTTTTTTTTTTTAGTTGGAGTCTCACTCTGTCGCCCAGACTGGAGTGCAGTGGCCGCTCCTGGCCACCACAACCTCGACTGCTGGGCTCCAGCGATCCTTCCACCTCAGCCTTCCAAGCAGCCGGAATTACAGGCATATGCTACCATGCCCGGCCGATTTTTTTGATTTATTGTAGAGATGAGGTCTTGCTGCCCAGGCGGGTCTCAAACCCGCGGGCTCAGACAGTCCACTCACCTCAGCCTCCCAAAGGCGCGGGATTACAGGCTGAGCCACCGAACCCGGCTCCTTCTCTTTTTTTCAACAGAACTTTGCTTTTTAAAATATTATAGAATAAAAAGCAACTTGTGACTGTGAAGAAAGAAGGAAAGGAGTAGTCATTATGGAAATAACTCTATACTTATAGATATGTTAAATGTGTGCCAAGCTGACTGACATGCACTCCTTGTGAATATAAGCTTTGACTTCCTTTCTGTCTGTGTAATGAAACTTTTAATTTAGCAGGAATTCTTCATATTGAGATCTACTACAAAGAGGAGGGAATGAGAGTTGAGCTATTTATAAAAGTTATTATTATAATAGCTATTTACAATAGTTATTAGATAGTTGTAGCTTAAGAACAGCTATTTACAGTCAAAAGAAAAAATGTTCTGAATGACTACATATCCTGGCTCATGGCTCTGCTGAAACATATGTATAGGTTGTAGAGAATTGAAAGCATTAGCTCAACAATTCAGGCCAAAGTAATATTTTATGCTTGAGAAGTATATAGCTGTAGCAAAGGCTTTATACAAACATCTGGCTTAGAAATTTATTCCATTTTAGTTTGAAGGCACAGCCTAAACTGAGATTTAGTGTCAACAGGTCTAATACCACCATGGATGTTCAATATCAATATTTATATCATTAGAACCTCCAGGATATCATAATCAGGAAAGGAAAAATACTTAATATAAGAATCTTCAAACCTACTAAAACCTGAAAACCTGGGCTGGCATTGCCATCTTAACTGACCTCTTTCAAGGAGGGGAAAGAACACAGCCCAAGTATGAGTCAAGTCAGAATGCCAGCCTAGACTAAGTTTTAACCCTAAGTTGCTAATTTTAATTATTCAGAGACAGTCTCATTTCTTCATTTTGTCCATGTATTTTTCCTCACAATTATATTCTGTACCTTCATTGAACAAATCATTGAAATATGATGCACTATGAAAAATATCTGTTCTAATGAATAGTAGCATGTGGCATTGTCCTACAATTGGAAAAGTTTTGTGTTTTTTTCCTTTCAGAAGTAGAAATTGCCAGAGATAAATTTATAGGTTTTGATTTATTAATTTATAGGTTTAAATTTATCTGTTTTCAATTTATTATTAATTTATTAATGCATCACAACAATTACTTCAAGCTATTAATTATTTGACTGTAGTATAATTTATATAATTCAGATTCAAAATCTGAAAAACAAAAACCTAAAAGATTAATACATTCTTATTGATTATAATTAGTCAGTGAATTCCTAGAAGACAGTGGTTATGTATTTTTCACTTCTATATTTTCAGTGCCTACCTGGCACATTATAGAAGATACCATATATATGATTACTAAGTCAATGTGTAACAATGGCAACTTTTCTACCACAAAAACTAATGATATTTTGGATTTAGTATTAAATCTTAAAAGTAGCAATTAAACATAAGGAAGGATAACATTATACATGCAAGCTGTCTTCCAAAATAATTTTTCTTTCCACAGTATAGTTCCTAGCTATCTTTTTTTTTTATTCAGTTAAGTTTAAACTCAAACCAATGGTTATAGCTCTCAATGTTTTATTGTGCTTATGGTGATTCATTTCTAATGCAGCACAACTTTGACATGAGTTTGATGGATGAATGTCAACAAGAACACAAAGAATCCAACAAGATGGAGAAGTTATTCCCATGGAAGGGTAGCGTCTTTTAGTTCATCTTCATTTCATTATTCACTCCTGCTTTAGTTAGATGCTACTTTTTTTTTCTTTTTTGAGTTGGAGTCTCACTCGGTCGCCCAGACTGGAGTGCAGTGGCCGCTCCCGGCCACCGCAGCCTCGACCTGCTGGGCTCCGGCGATCCTTCCGCCTCAGCCTTCCGAGTAGCCGGAATTACAGGCGCGTGCTACCACGCCCGGCTAATTTTTTGATTTATTGTAGAGATGAGGTTTCGCTGCCCAGGCGGGTCGACAATCCACTCACCTCAGCCTCCCAAAGGCGCAGGATTACAGGCTGAGCCACCGAGCCCGGTTTAGATGCTACTTTTTATGTGTATGACAAAGTCAAACTGATGAGCCAAAAAGTCATTTACTGCAATCCTTTTGACCTCTCAAGCAGCATCGAAAAAGGCCTCAAAGAAACATCCACACACACAAAGATTTCTACATCAATTTTACTTGACATGGAATATTTTTAAGAAAGTAGGAGGAGCCGGGCTCGGTGGCTCAGCCTGTAATCCCGCGCCTTTGGGAGGCTGAGGTGAGTGGACTGCCTGAGCCCGCAGGTTCGAGACCCGCCTGGGCAGCGATACCTCATCTCTATAACAAATCAAAAAAAAAAAAAAATTAGCTGGGCATGGTAGCGCATGCCTGTAATTCCGGCTACTGGGAAGGCTGAGGTGGAAGGATCGCCGGAGCCCAGCAGGTCGAGGCTGCGGTGGCCGGGAGTGGCCGCTGCACTCCAGTCTGGGCGACAGAGTGAGACTCCAACTCAAAAAAAAAAAAAAGAAGAAAGAAGGAGGAAGGGAAATCCCAAGTAGTAAACAATTGCAATGTTAAAAATTATCATTTTTCTTTCTTTAGTAAGAATTCAGACCTATAGAACTTCACTAGTACCTTCAAACACAGTGTTTCTTGTGCAATTAGAAACCCTGAATGTTAAAATTATTTTAATCCATATCGTGTGATATTTTTAACCTGATTCAGATTATAAAACCAGTTCATACTGACTCTCTTACATTATGGAAATGACAAATGATTTCTGATAGTAATAAGATATGGACACCATTGTGCCTAGAATAATGCTAGAAACAGAGGATGGCATATACATTGTTACTGAATTTACAGAGCTCGAAATTTGAAGAAGTTCATGGAGGGAAAAGAAAAGTAATAATTTTTATAATTTTAATTCTTGTTGGGCACATGAAAGAAAGAAAATGTGTGAACCAAGAGAAATCAGAATAACATGTCTCTCTTCCTCATAGCTTTCTTCCTTGTTATTCCAAGATTTCTGCTTTGGTAATCTCACTATCAGCAGAATGTGAGGTGAGGACCGTCATGACAGAGATAGGATATGACACGGATTCCTGAGAATCTACCTTTTTTGTGTCACTTATTTTAAAATTTTCTCCACTTTTTTCTCTAAGATATTATATAGTTGTGATGAAATGCTCTTGATTATGCTATGCATTGCAGAATACTGATGTCACAATTAATAAGTCAACTTATTACTCATATTATAATTAATAATGATTAACTTAGCTAATCATTCCAAATGTTGCTTTTGGAGACGGAGACATGTTTTTAACTAGTGCCTTCCTTCAAAAATAGAATCATATGGAACTTTAAAACGTTGCATGTCTACCTTTGCTGTAAATTTCTTATCTCCCTCAGGAGCATAAAGAAATGATTATAACATGAAATGATTTGGTTCAGACTTTCCAGTCATGGATTCTGGATTTCAGGAGGCATGCCTCCTTACCTTCATAACTGCTTTCTCCATCCAGCAAGTTATGCACCCCCAAATTGAAAAATAACATAAGTTGACATTATGGAATGCTGGCTACATATCAGTCTCTTTGCTAAATACTTAGCATGAATGTTCTCATGTAACCTCAGGGAACTCATGCTATAATCTAACAAAACATTAGCTAACATTATCTTCATCTTTTTCAAGAGGACACTGAGGCTGAGAGAGATTAAATGATTTTGGTCATAGGGCTTGTAAGTGTCAGAACCAGTTTAAAACACAGGCCTCCTGCGTAATCCCAGAGCATAAACTTTTCTAAATACTGTATCTTCTGTCTTATTCGCCTACCCTCTATCTTGCAATGCTGCTATTCTCTGAGACCATGCACTTTATTTTTTTCCCTTGATTAATAAAAAAATGTCCTAACTTAACCCTCTTCTCTCATTGCCTGCTCCTTTCCAGGACCAAGACATCCTCTTTATTGCATGATCTTTCTAAAATGCAAACATGGTTGATTCACTATCTTAAAAATCTCTTTTTAAATCCCTATCACCCACAGAAGAAATTTCAAACTCCTTAGCATTCTACTCAATGATAATTAAATCCTGTCATGACCAGCATTTCTGAGAAGCTACTGTTTCTGGTTCCATAACCATAGCCACTTATATTTGTGTTATGAGTCTTTGGTGAGCATAGTTGGCCAATGGCAAGACATAGCTTACATGACAAATGGTCTGATAGTTCTGTCCCCCAGGAGCACATGATGCTATAGACAGAGTACTGACCATCCCAGGTACATGGCCTTTCCTCATGGATATTAACCTGATTATGAATGCCTTAAGAATAATAACTACGTCTTCTTCATATATGTATTCTTGAAACCAATGCAATTCTTATTTAATAGATATTTGATTAAGAAAGTCAAGCAGGCAAGTAAGGAAGAGGGAGCAAGGAAGAAGAGAAGAAAGGAAGGGAGAGGGGTAGGAGGAATAAGAAAATGCTGCACAATTACACACTCAAAGTCTTTGATGCACATTGTTTGAATCTCAGTGTTCCTCTCCTTTTTTAATTAAGCCTTGAGTATGCTCAACTATGTAAAAGTAAATAGAGTATATCAGAAAAATCAAATAAACTTCTCAAGGTAAAGAGAAACAAACAGAAGTCTGGGATGTGCCGTGATGTTTTCTGAGTCCCACTGATTCCAATGATTTAAGTTTAATCTCTGGGTTCCTAATCTAAAATTTCAGATAAATATCCTCCTACACTTTTCTAGGTCAAAGGATCGAGACTTACAGTAAAGATGTTTCCCTATTTACACAGACCTACTTTATGAGACAATGCTACAAAAGACAAATTTGGTAGTAATTTTAGGTGTGCTTGAAGAAGTCAACTTACAGTTTTTAGCTCTTTGCCAGGTGGACTGATGCTGATTTCCAAGACTGTCTGGTCCTGTCTCCTTATGGAAGTACTAGAAAGAATGTAAAATAAAGTACTAGGAAAAAAGACAAGAGATGTTGCGGAAGAAGAGGCAGGAAAGATTTGAAACATGAAAAGAACACAACCCATCACTGCTGACTTTATAATTACTGAGGACACATGCCAGGGAATGCAGATAGGCTCCAGAAGTTGAGGGAAAAATACCTGGTAAATCCAACAAGGATACAAGGACCTTAGTCCTATGACAACACTGGACTGAATTCTGCCAATAACCTAAATGAGCCTGGAAATAAATTCTTCCCTAGAGCCTCCAGAAAGGAAGGCAGTGTTGCTGATGCTTTGATTTTGGTTTTCTAAGTCTCAAAATCTGCTAATAAATGTTGTTTTAAGCTTCAAGGTTTGTGGTAATTTATTATGAACTCAATAGAAAACACATATATGACCATATATATTTTGATGAGTTATAGTCAGAGATTCTTTGCCACAAGTAAAAATCTATCAAATGCCTGAATGTATATATTCCAATCTCTTTAACTTGGAGGTTAAATGGTCTATGTGCAAGTTTGTTTTAAAATTCTGTGTGTGTGTGTGTGTGTGTGTGTGTGTGTGTGTGTGATGTTTCTAAATATCTAAAGCAGGCATTTGATTGCAATGTGTTTGAACATTATCCAGGTTAAAATCACCATGACCATGCTCTATTGCTAAAATTTGGTGAAATAATTGCCCTGTGCACTGTTTCTTTCTTTGGAGGAGAATCTTAGCTCTGTGCCCTACATTTCTCTGGCATATGCCCAAGCAGAGATCACTTGGCCTTCAATTCAGGCATATGTTATCACTGGGCTCCTTACTTTCTCACTGATATCAAATTGATTCCCAGCATGGACCATTGATAAAGCTTAGATATCTGCCCATGATATGTAATTTAAGAGCTACACTCCAAGTAACTCATGAGGGAGAATGATATCAAATTTCTTGCTGCTCAATACTCATCAAAAATGGAGTAAGAGAAATATTTTTGTCAAAAACTAGTTTAAGGATATGCAAGCTATCTATTCTTCTAGATAAGCCAAAAATCAATATCTTGATTTATGTACCCATTAATCAAGATGTTTTCTATTGAGCATCTACAATGAGGTCAAACACTTTTTAGGCACTTGAGATTTGAACATAATAAAACACAAAAATTCCCTGTGCTCCTAGAGCATGCAATCTAGAAAATAAATGGATAGGCTAAAAAGCCACATGAATTAATGTTAAATATTCTGGAAGTCAAGGTAAGAGAAGACAATTTTAGTGGCAGGGGAGGTGAGTACTCAAGTAAAGCCTTTCTGAAAATATGACTTTTAATCAGAGACCTAAATAGAGTTATAAAGTTATCTAGGGAAAGAATATACCAAGTAGAGAAAAGAATAATTGCAAAAGTCCTGAAGTAGGTTGTGTTTGGTGTGTTTATGAAAAAGCAAAAAGGCCTACATGGCTGTGATGAGATGAACTTAGAGTTGATGTCAGGGAGAACAACTGAGGTCTTATTTTCTAGGGTTGTGTGGGCCATGGGGTGGGGGTGGGGTGGCTTGGGGAAGCAAAACCATGGTTTTTATTTAAAATGTGATAGGAAACCTATGGAAGATTTTGAACAAAGTAGTAAAATGATCTGATTTATTTATCAAATAGATCACCATGCCTACTCGGTAGAAAATGAACATAATCATTAAAAAGTAGCAATGTTCTTGAAGAGAAGCAATGGTGGCTTTGTCCTGTGGGGTTACACTGAAGGTAGTGAGAAGTGGTGCAATTCAAGACATCTTGAAGAAAAATATAATAATTGATCAATGTGTAATATGAAAAAAATACTGAGGCATTAAGGATAACTCTAAGGCTTAGAAACCTTACAAAGAAATAATAGAGTTGCCTTTTCCTGATAAGGTGAACCTGGGGAAGGAGCAGATCTGGGGGATAAAAACAAATTTTCTTATTTGACATATTAAGTTTGAGATGCCTACTGAGCATATCAGTGGGAATTTTGAGTTTGAGCTAAAGCGAGAAGCCTGTGATAGATACATTTTAAGGTTGCCCATATATGATTCTTAAAAAGTTAGCAGTCTGGATGACATTCACCAAAGAGTGACAGAATCGAGAGAACAGGGAAGACTTTCAAGAGCTGAGTCCTTTAAAGAATATCCAGCAAAGCTGTTGAGAGTGGAGTGGCTGAAACATAAGCATATTGTTACTATGCAGTTACTCTCAGGGACTTGAGCTGGACTATTATGCTATTCATGGGCATTGGTTGAATTTTTGTACTCTTTTTGAGATCCTACAAATGAAAGTTCTTTCTGGTTCTAAAACCATGTATAATTATGTTTCTCCTGAAAAACTATTCTATTGTATTGTGGACACTGTGAATCATAAAACAGTCTGTAACTTCCTTTCTACAGTTCCCTTTGAATGCATAGAGTCTAATTTGTTGGACACCCCTAGCAAATGTAAAGTATCTCAGTGAATACAGCTCATGTTCTTATCTCACTTCTGCCTTCATTTATCTTTCCTATTGTTATTTTACCTTTGCTTTGTTCTCTAAACCCACTTAATATTTAATTTTACTATAATATTACATGCTTATGTAAGTGACTTTACATCATTTCTGGAATTAATAAAAGCAATACTAGATTTATAGATAGTAGAGGAATGAGAGAGAGAGAAACAGAGACAGGGAGAGAATAGATGAACTTACACACAGGAAGAGTCATATTTCGGTTTCTGTGTCATTTTGAAGAACGTGTGCTCTTGGTCAGTGCCTTATGATAAAATGCCAATAGATCTGCATCTGACTGATAAAGCAACTCACCCCAGGCAAGTTGGTCTCTATTCTGTGCAGCATATCAAGTCAAATCCTCAGTTACAGGACTCTTTTCTATACAATCCTCCAGTTGCATTTATTTTTTCTACACACACTGAAACCCAAAAACTAGGCTGAAATAAACATTAGGGAAGTTTCTATAGTGAGTTTAACTTCCCTTGAGCCATGTGCAAATGAGCTTATTTTATACACATATATTTATATAAAATCTACTCTCATAATGCACATTGGTCAAAATGCCTTTGTTTTAGAAAAAAAAATCGTATGTGCACTCTCCCAAAAGTTCTAACAGCTATTTTTCACTGTATATTCAAACAAACAAAGAAGACAGAAAAAGAAACTAAAGATTATTTTTATGACAATGGGCCAAAACCTCACCTTGGAATTACACATGCACACTGAATCGTTTGAATGTTGGATAAAGGCTCGCCACTACTTGAAATAAAATTATTTCTCAAACTAATGCCATCAGGACTTAACTTAGGAGACTCTGACGTCTGGTCTCTTTTATATATTCTGTAGAGCTGGGAAGTTAAGATTTTTAGAAATCGATCTTTGATTTCCACTGTTTTTTGCATCATCCATTTTAATCTTGCCTCAGTGGTACATACACTAAACCATTACAATGTATACAATTTTTGCAAGTGGCAGGGCTGGGATGAAAGGAGTTGGCATAACATCTAACTCATTGTGGGAAACTTTCTGAGTGCCTCACTGCCTGTGAATATTCAAAGGTACCAATCGATCATATTAGTTATCCAATATGTAGGAAAGAATTCAGATTGCCACAAAATTAGAGTAACCTTTTCAGAAATATCTTGGAGTTGAGCATTTTTAATCCTTGGCCAGTTAAATTGGGTCACCATTATAATCATTGAAGATGCTTTAGTCTGCACCTCCTTTTCAGGAGAAATAATTTATCCTTAGGAGATCTTCCACACCACACAAATCCCTTGCTATCTGTAAGCAGCTTGAGGGAAGTATTTTCTTAGGTCCACATAAAGTAGGAATTCCTTTTATGATACTCTTCCAGCAGAGAGAACCAGCCTCAACAAACTGACTTCTGCCAGTCACACTACCACCTCTGGCCTTATTTCCAGGCCTGATGATGATAATAATTTCTAGGGCTGGGAATTATAAAGGCTTACTTGGCAGCCTTCTCGTATTGTGAGTGACAAATCAAACTTGGGGTGTTTGCCAGCAAAAAAACAAAAAAACAAAAAAACCTTTCTTATCTCAGTAAATATGTGAGGGTGGATCTAATACAGGGAAGGCAATTTGGTAAGAGTATCACGATGGGTGCAATCAGTGGGCTTTGATATTGTTTTATTGCCTTCCTCATTTCAGTTTTTGGTTCACACATGTTTGTCCACAAGCAGTTATCAGTGGGCTTTTTCCTTTCATAGCTGATTTACTTACCTTTTTAAGTAGAAACCCATGTTAACCCTGCACCAGTAAAAATAAGCATTTTCTAAGCATATCCCCACTCTGCCATTCCTCGCAATAAGTAGATCTGCAAAAGATGAAAGACATAAAACAATGCTTTCCTGTCACCCCAATTTGATTTCCTAAGTGTGTAAATCCCCGCATCTCTTCCCCTTTCCACAGGGCTCTCACTTGCAGGCTAATATTTTGCATTCGTAAATGCCACCTGTTGAAAATAAAAAGTCTCATGATATTTGCAAATTTTGGTTCATCCTGACTTTGCTTCACACAGCAGTCTAATTTCACAGTGCTTAGCAATTACATTTATTATTTACTCCACCCAACAACCACATGATGTCAGAAGCTTCATCTCTTTCTCTGTCTTGAGTTTCTCTCTCATTCTTTTTTTCTCTCCCTTTCTCTTTCTTTTCTCACATATACAAATACAATGCAACCACTTATTATCACTCAAATTATTTTAGCAAATTTCTACATGTATCTCAAAATATTCTGTATAACTCAAAATAGCAAGTATTTGAAAAGATAGTTATCATCCCTCTGAACAGACGGGAGCAGCTGAGCCATAGAGACAGAGATATTTCTCTAATTAGAGATTTGTTGTTGTAGAAAAAAGTTACCAGACAGGAAGTCAGGAGGCTTCTAGTTCTATCTGTGGAACTTCGGACAACTCAGTTTCTTCATCAGTTAAAATGAGGGAAGTAGGTGAGTTCCACAGTGTCTCTCAGGGCTTTCATTGTACAATTATATGTTCTCTAGGGGCATATGTAGTGAAGGATCTGTGTGAGGACACAGGTTGCCAGTTCCCAAACACACTGTCCCTCTTATAGATCACACACTTTCTGATAATGAACCTGAGGGGAAAGGGGCAAGGTTGCGTGTTTCCCCAAATTCTGCTTTGCATACTCAAGACACACACTTTACTGAAAAGTTAACGTTAAAAAAAAAACAAAAAAAAAAAACGAAGTTTTTCCAGATTGATTTCTTCCTGTTATTGTTAGAGATTTACTTTCTATGGTCATTTGGTAAATAAATAGCTTTAGAGTGGGAAACAAACAGCAGTGTTTTGTTTTCCTACTGCAGGGTTTATGTGTTAAATTTCAGCCACATCATGTACTCACAGCTTAGTGCTTCAGAGGGTTATGAGGAACTAGGAATTCTTGAAAGGGGCAGGGCAGGATGTCCTTTTCTATCGCTCACTGAGTCACAGAGGATGAATGCCATTTCAGGGGTTCTGTAGTTGTGATTTCAGTCAAGTTCCAGGGGCTTTCAACCACTTCTCTAAATCTGAATGAAGAAGCAGCCACAGCGACTGTGTGAATTCTGCTAAGACACATTCCGATTAAGTGCTGAAACTGGACTTCACAGCGAATCCTTGAACTTTACAGTGCCATCAAAACTGAGAGTGTCTCAGGAACTAGCAGATCCTGAACAGGGCAGAATCCCCTACAAACACCCTCCTCCATGCCCAGGTGGCAGTTGAAGATATTTTCATTTAATTACAATCTTATTTCACTTAGTAGCTCTGCCCCCTGCTCATCCACCCCTGTGTCTTTGGAAAGGCAGGCCTTCCACAGAGCATGCTCCTTTCTCAGGCATTGTGACAAGATTGTGTTTCGGTTCCAAAGGGTTAATCCCAAAGTGAATTCTTTGCATGTGTAATTCAATACTTCATAACTGCTGAAAATTGGAGTCCACATAATTTATTTTCTTTGGTCGGGCACATTTGCCTCATGCTTGGCCGGGGCTGACTTCAGAGAGACACACCTAAAACTCTCAAGTGTCCCAAGTGGCCCATGTCAGTTGTACAGAGAGATTGTGGTACTTGGATAGAACCCAAGGATTAGGTGTTCCTGAGAAGGTTTTTTTGGCTCTACAAAGCCTTAGGATGTCATGGGAATAGGCTGCACTCCCTTTTCCCCCTTGAAGGCCACATATCAACGGGGTATCTAACCACTCAGAGACAGGCTTTACACAAAGGTATACATTAAAATAAATAGAACATGCAACCAGAAAGAACCGAAAGAGAGGGAGGAATTGCTAAGTGGAGAGAGGAAACAATTGCTTCATTGTTAAGGCACTGATCTTAGAATTGCAGAGTGTAGCTCCATCTACAGGACTATTTGTAAAGTTGGAGCTTTGTACTTAAAACGCAAGACAAAACTTTTCATGCAATTTTTAATCCAGCTCGCTTTGCATGGACTTCACCTAACTCACAAAATTCTACTTTTTTTTAACTGAAAATTAATTGTCCCTCTTTGATGAGAGGGATTGAGAGAGCGGCACAGAGATAATAAGTGAGGAGGAAAAGCTGTTCAAGGGTGCTTTTATTTAGCTCCTTTTCTTACTTTGGCAGTAAATATTCTTCTTGTCCCCGCAATACTCATTTAATCTCTTTCTTCCCTTTTCAACAACTTCCTCTCATTTGGTTTCCTCTCATTACTCCTCGGTTTGGGAGGGGGCATGTGTATTTTTACTATTCAAACAAAATAGAAGGCTGTGCTTGTTTGAACACCATTTTTTGTACTGCCTGGCAAGCATGTGACTTTCAAGAAGTTCAGGTTTTTGGGTTTAAAGGAGCTGAGAAACTTTAAAGCAATAATTACAGCCAACTCTGTATGTGCGCATTCCCCCTACCCCTCCTTATTTTAAAAACCTTGCCTGCCAATGCAGTGGCTGCTGTCTAATGCTATTTCAACAGGAGACCTGGGTTTCAGGACAAGATCCAGGCCATAGGGGAGACTTGATGGCTCGGGGAATTAGTAATGGGATTTGGAGCCCTTCATTTCTAGGTCAATGGTTTGAATGGAACCCAGGTCAGTAATGACTGAAAGTTGTTACCACCCGATGCCTGCTCTTCCTGAGCTGATCTGAGGTTGCCCGCCACTCCATCCCAGAGTGCCTGTGGCCCATCTGCACTAATGGCATTCATTGACAAGTTGGCTAAGTTAGACCTAAATGTGAGACAGCCCAGCCTCTGCCATGTGCAGACACAGTGTCCGTGCTCTGCTTCGACAGCCTCTTCAGGGGATAATGCGGAGCGAGAGTTATAAAGCTATTTTGCCTTTCTGATTACTCTGGGACCTAGTTAATCTATCCCCACTCACCCTAAATCTCTGTGGCATTATATCTTCAGCCACTCAAAGGTAAAAATCCATAGAGAAGTAACAGGCCACAAAGGGCCAAGTTTTCAAATACTCCAACTGCATGTGCTCAGAGAGGACTGATTTAAAAGACTTGAATTGGGAGCTACTTTTTTTTTTCAGTGTCTAGAGCCAGATAATGATGGCCCTTTTAAAATGAGAGTTGCTGTATTCTGAATCTGTACTTACTAGAGTTTGGGGAGAAGGTTGATGTTTCCAGAGCTTACATTAGTAAAGGGTTGAAAAAATTACCATTTTATTTCTTTTTGCTTGTTTTATACAGGGAGAAATGTTTTCTGCAAAAGGATGGAGTTAGAGGGGTAAAGATTGTGGAGACTCAACGACAACGCAATGTGTTCGCAGTCCCTGTGACCTGCGACAGCTGGAGCCCGGTCTCTATTCTCAGAGTGCGACTTGCAATGGAGCTGTGGCTCAAGAGAAAGGAGGAACTGGCTTTGGGGTGGGGAGAGGCTGCTCATAAAAGGAGCTAAAGCCTTCCGCAGTGCTGCCTGCCAGTCCCTGTGTCCCAGGGATGTAGTCCACACACGCCTGGCTCTCAATCTCTCCAAGGGTACCAACGTCCCTTCCGCAGGAAGAGAGGAAGCCCCTCCCCGAGAAAGAATGATATATGTATAACCAATGAAGAAATACAATCTTATAAAGACTCATTGATATCAGTCTTAGATTTAGATTTTCTTCTCAGACAAGTGGGTTTTTAACAGCATTGATTTTTAGTAATAAAGCGGTTACAGGTGCTTACCACATTGCTAAGATACTGGATGAGAAGTTTTAACTAGGGAGTTCAGTTAAAGAGGGTAATGGAAAACACAGCACTCCATTCCCATTTGTTTCTGATTTACTACTTCCAGCTCTACTTTCATTCCTTTTAGATATTCTGGGTTTTTGTTTGCTTGTTTTTGTTTTCATTTATGTTTTGCTTCTAAGACTATTTGTTTGCTTTTTACCTTTGCATTTTCTTATTCTGTTTGGAAAGTGCAGTCTTTTACATTTTTGCTGGGAAGGTAAAAAAGCACTATGGCTGATGGAAGAACTCGATGCCTCAGCTCAGTCATCAAGCCACACTCCCCACTCTGATGGCAATAAGACAGGTATACTGCTTTTCCTGAGGGACACAGCCCTCGGCAATGTCCTTGCAAACATGTTGTGTTGTTGTTGAGTCTCCAGTCTTTACTCTTCTATCTTCATCTTTTTGCAACTTTTATAAAACAAACAAAAAGAAATAAAGTGGCAAGTTTTTTTTTTCTTAACCCTTTACCAATGAAAACTCTGGAAACAACAGCCTTCTCCCCAACTCTAGTCAGCACAGTTCAGAATCCAGCAAGTATTATTTTCCAATATCACCTGAAGGACCTGCTCCAATGGTTCTTTATGTACCATCCATTTTCTGCCTTTTCTTTGAGGTATCCTACTATAACTGATTTTGTTATTCTGAGAATTACAGAATCTCAGAGTTGAATGGAAACTTACAAATGAGCTTCTTTTCCAATATCTCTCAACATGAAGATCTAAGTACTGCTTGAACACTCCTTGAAGAGGCACTTTTTTTCTCTTCCAGGCTGGTTATTCCATGTTTGGTTAATGTCTCACACAAGTCAGGAAATGGGCCTGCAGTACTAAACAAAATGGCCTCTGTAGAGTTTGGAATTGAGTATAGAAGGAGAATCAGCATGTAATTAATAATAATAATAATAATCAACAATGGTGTTAAATGTTCATCAGATGGTCCACTACATCTAGGTTGATCTGTAACCCACATGCTTTAACATCCATTCTTGTCCTCATCTGCCAGATAAAGTTCCACGTGGTATTCTTCTTTTATATGATGGCTTTGGGGGATAGTAAATGACTTACTCTCAGGGAACCTATTTCCTTAACTTCCACAACTCTGAGACCTTGCCAGGAGTTGACTGCTCCACAGATGCCTGGTTCCATCAGAAATATCAGCTCTGGTCATGGTGGTTAGACTTTGGAACTAGAGGTAGAAACCATAACTACCTCTTCCGTGTGTTGAAGGGCAAATGAGATCCATTTTGTAAGATTTCAAGGGAGAAAAAAATGATGTAAAATGCCTGCCACAATGGCTTTGTTTCTTTCAAACCTTTCATAAGAAACATGGGACTAAAAGTTGTAACAATTATGATAGAGTAGTTTTACAAAATGATTTTAGTACCGCCAGAAAGGAACACAGAAAAAACAAAACAAAACCTCCGAACAGTGGCTACCTATGGGAAACAGATGGGTCACCAGAAGAAAAAGGACTTAATAAGGACACAGTTACGCACTTCACAGCAACTTGGATGGACTTGGAGTCTCTAATACTGAATGATCTATCACAGAAACAAAGAACTGAGTATAATATGTTCTCACTCATAAGTGGACCTTGAACAATTATCATAATACTATTTAAAAAAAGGATTGGCAGTAGTGGGAAACTGCCAGAGGAAGGGGGCACACCTCATCAACAAGGGTACCTACATGATTAATATTTGTATACCTAACCCGAATTGTACTCCACATCTTTAAAATAGAAAATTTTGTTAAAAAAGAAAAAGGACTTAATGCACGAATTTTGTATTGTTTTGATTTGAACCACTGAACATATTAATTATTCAAAAATAACATTAATCTTAAAAGTGATTTTAAGATGACCACTACTTGACAGTAGCAAAAGAAAAAAGTAAAACAGAAAAAAATCACAAGAGGAAAATAATTTTTTTCTCGGTCTTGAATTTTGAACATAACCTTCAAGAGTTTAGCAGAATTTTCAGCTGTGCTTCTTGTATTCAACCCACATTCCTCCCTGGACAAACAAAATTATGCAGTTTGCAGTCTAAAACCATAAAGAAAAAAAAGTAAACAAAAAACACAAAACAACTTATGAGTCTGCAAGGAGACGGTTCAGGCTCCTGTGTCCTCAGACTTACTTTCTTAGACTAAGGACATGGTTCTCAGAGAGGAAGAGGTTCATGGAGAAAAAAATCTTTGTACTTAGATCTTCCTCTTGTGTTTATTTGCCATGAGATTTGAGATCTAGAATTATAATTTTGCAAACACCTCCCACTCTTTTTTTCGTTGTTTAACTAATAGTGTCAGATGTTCAGGGCTCAATGTGTAAGAAATGATATTTTCTGTAGAGGCAAATGACAAGGTTTGGTATTACACAGTCTTGAGTTCTACTCCTGCCTTTTAAACAAATTGCTTAACTTCTTTACGACTTACATTCTTTGTTTACAAAATGAAGATGATAAGATCTGTACCTAGGGTTGTTAAGTTAATAAAATGATATATTTTAGGCTCTTAGCAAAGGGTTTGTCACATACTAAGTGCTCAGTAAATGTTGACTATAATTTTCATGCTCATCCTCTAAATCCAGCAAACATAATATTTCTTGCCATCTCAAATTATAACTCTTTTGTGAAGCCTTATATAGTCAGGTTGTGTTCTTTTGGTCTACACAGAATTTACTGTCTAGATTTCAGCAGCAGCATAACCATTCAACTGCTCTCTGTTAATATGGTTATTTGGTGTTCACCCCACACTTGATTTCAGGTGTGTCCTTAGAATCAGGATTGGCTAATTCATATAGACCAATCATCTGGCAATAATAATTAGGTCAAGGGTAAGCATGAGATCCAAGTCTGGACAACAAGATTCAATTCTAGGGCTTTTGTTTAAGGACTTCTGATCATTTATATTTCCACTGTCCTTTCTATTTCATAGTTGTCAGGCTGAAATTGCTGGGCACCATCCAATAGTACTCTTACATGTGGGTTACTGGTACCCCTGTCTACTCTTTCTCTCCCGCAGTTTCCTTTTCTAAGAATCCAAGGAGGTATGCCCACTAGAATCCCACCTCCTGCCTTCTAAACTGTGCTCTTGGTGCCAAAATGCTGGAATTTTCTGCTGAACAGTTGTCAATTTCCAGGGCTTATAATAGGCTCTTTCCTAAGCTCTGAATTCAGGGAGGGGAGGAAGGACTTCAGGTCAGAGGCCCCTATTTTACTTAAGCCTTGAGCGTACATATTTGTAGGCCCTAAAAATGTTTGAAACATAATTAGGGCAACTGCTTGTAGATAGTGTGCCAAAAAGTGAAACCAGTGATGAGACAGATGAGACAGATGTCAAAGGACAGAGACAGAGTGCTGATGAGCCCCTTTGAGTTCTAGATCTAGTTGTGTGTAAAATAAGACTGACCCTCAGACTTTTGAGTTCTAGAATCAATAAAATAATATGCACATATTTTCTTTAATTTGAAACTGAGTTTTATCTGAGACACTTTTCCTTAGTACTCCATCCTGCACTGACGTTACTTTATCTGTAATCATATACTACCTATGATAGTCACAATTTTATTATTATATTCTCTAACTATCAAATGCAGGAGAGTTTTACTTCATCAAAATTTCCAAGGATGTTTGTATACAGAAGGATAGAGTTTGTGCTCACTCTCATATGACTAAATGCGTGATCTTGGGTAAGTTAGTTAAGTTCCTTAGTTTCTTCATCTTTAAAATGGAAATAAGGCGACTTAAAGTGCTAGGATTGCTAAAGGGATCACATGAGATAAGGAACATAATCAGCTAGTACCCTATAAGCATTTAATTAATGCCTTGACCATTTCCTTGAGGGCAGTTGTGGTGTGGTAGGAGTTAAGCCTAAGTGTTGCTGCAACTAACAGAAACCTAACTTAGCTAACTTAAGGTGAGGAACTTTTTCTTTCTTTTTCTTTTATTATAGATATGTGGAGTACAATCAGGATTAGTTACACAAGCAGGCTACAGGCAGATGAAGTTTGAGCCTTCAAATGGCCTTCACTTTCCTTGATTTACAACAGGTACCATGAAAGATTTTTTCAAATGGTTTTCAGCATTGGAGTGCCTCATGGAAAGAGCTATAACTAGGCAAAGGTTATCTGGTAGAAGGGACACAAAACTAACTATATCTTTGGTTAATCTCTATTCCTTATTCCATTCTTTCCTCTTGCTGCTGTCTGACTTTGTTTTATACTCAGTCTACAATGAGGTACAAAGATTCCAACAGGTTTGTATCTGCTCCATTCAAGAGAACATCCAACCTGATCTGGGATATCTTATTCTTATGACAAATTCCTATGAAGTACTCTTGTTTCCTTAACTTGGACCAGTCAAATGTGGTCAGACAAAAAGTAAAAATTATATTAACTTATAACATAGGGTTCCACAGTTTTGTTGAATTAAAGTGCAGGGAGAACTCCCAAAAGACAAGAGGCCAGTATCCATAGAGAAGAGATATTAGACTGGTAAAATATGTAGTATTATGTTATAGGAATGGATTTAAAAATAATTCAGATTTTTTCCCCTTTTTTAACAAATCTTTGAATGCACAGTAACGTACCATAAATATGTGGCTTAATATTTCCTTTTTGAAACTCTAAAATGGACCTACAAACAGAAGGACTGAGAAGTGTTTTTATCACTACACAGCATGGGAAAAATCTTAGTCCCCTAATGTGATCCCAAGAATCTTTAACTCAAATATTTATCAAGGCTTCTTCTTTAAAAGTGACCATGTCAATCTTTAGTAGATGGCTGTTATAATGTTGATATGGATATATTATGTATGAAAAATGGTTAGCTCAACACTTGCAGTGACTGATCTTCACGCATTAATAATCTGACCATTTAATTAAAATATAATGCCAGAGCGTCCCAATCCACAACACAGAATGACCTAGAGAATGTCCTGGCATTGAGAGGTGGGAAGGAAATAAGAAAGGAGCAACTAGTGACAGGTTGGTCATTCTTGTATGTGTGTGTGACTTCAGATAACTGAAACCTAAGTGTGTCTGAGCCCAGAGCTCCTACCCAGTAGGATTTCTAGCTCTGCATATGTTGTTTGGTTTCAGTGCGTTCCTTTGAGTTCTAACGCTGTGAGTGCGCCACAATGAAACAGAATTGTGCATACTCTGATGGAAGTCATTGGCACCTCTTTGGCTCCTGAAAATACATCATCACTGTGATGTTCGCAATAGACACACTCTAAAGGCTGTTTCCCAGAACGTAACCCAGAGTCTCCACCACACAAGCAGGACTTGCTTGCTCAAAAACTTATGATGTAAAATTTTCATGTTCTGCTCAATTTCTGGTTTACAAAAACCCTTATCAAAAGAGCATTCTAAATTGGAATTAGCTAGTGATCCAGGTCTCTAAAGCCCAGAGAACGGAAGACAAGATTTCTTAATTACAACAGCAGGGCCTTGGTTTCTATTCTTAGTGCATCTGGGTAATGTGGCTATGTTTGTGATGCGTACTGTTTCTGTGCTGGCAGGGCGAACCTACAGTTTACTCTAGACTGGGGCAGGCAAGTACAGGGTCTCTAAGTTTGCTTTCCTTCCTGGGTGGATGAAATGCAGTCATCTCAAAAGCATCATATCAATGTGATTCTTATTGTGCTATGTCTTAGGCCAATATGACTGTACTCTGTTTAAAACATAAAATTATTAAAAGAAAGAGTAACTTGATAGGAATTTTGAGCTCACTTTATTTCCTGTTCAGTGACTCTAACTATATAGACCCCTCTGTAAGCTGGATCAGATCAAAGCTTCCAGGCTACCCTGAAGGAGAAGCAAGGGACACTTTTCAGAGAATATCTGTGCTGTAGAGTTTTCTGGTTCAAGTTCACCTATAAAAAACGGAAAGCTCGTGAGTCATTCTTTGCCAATATGAACACCATCTATATGCTTCTGTTTCAGAGAGGAAGACTAAGTGCTGTAAGTCAGTTTCCAACGATCTCTCTTGTTCTGTCTGAAAGTTGAGTTATTTTTTTCTGAACTACTGTAAATTTTTATACAACCCATGTCCTTGTGACATTGTTTGATTTATAATGTTTGGCCACCTCCAATGTTCTGAAAAGTACAACAGAAGGCAGCTTAGTGAGAAAATACAGATTTTCATTTAATAGAAATAGTTGGTGAGTTAAATCAAGAGTCCAAATCCTTTCATTTGCTGAACTGCTCCATTATTTTTAACCTACCATGAGGTAAAAAATAAGTAGCTCAGAATCATGAAATTAATGACACTATTCAAAATATTGTGTAATTCCAAGGCACTTATTTTCAATCATTAAAATATCTGATTCACGTGGCAATATTCTTTTGTGAAAAAAATAAATAAATCCATGTCGATTTTTTTCCATTTTCTGGTCATCTTACTAAGGAAAAAGGTGCCATAAATCTTTCAAACACAGAACAAAACAAAAACTTTTTTTTTTTTTTACTAATCCTGATGCATTTTGTCAAAGTAAGATTTAAGGCAAGAAGGTTGTTTCTTGGCAACAGAATTCTGGAAGGGAAAAAGTGGCTAAAACTTTGCATGGTTGCATTTGTTTCTGGTCAAGCTGCCTTATCACAATTCAAACTTTCATGCTGGGAAACTGCTCTTTCTTTGGTACCTTTTCTGCCAGAATTCAACTCTAACAACAAAAGTTTATAAACAATGAAAATTCCAGCTGGTTGACATCAGCGTCATGAAGCTTTCTCTTCACACTGATACAAATATTTACCCTGAGCTCTGGCAAAGTTTTCCTTGCCCATGTCACCCTTAATCATACATTTTTCCTTGATTGAGTTATGCTTTCCAGTACGTGATTTGCTCTGGTTTACTTTTTAACACATCCCAGAGGCTTCGTCAAAATCAACTCTGGGCAGGCCATGTCATTTGGTAGCTGCCAAACATGTTATTGAGAAGAAACTTGGCAAATATCTAAACAGTCTTTTCTAACTGCTCTAATAAATGTGTTTGTTCTTTTTGACCACCATTTACTTTTTAGGTTCCTCATATCCATAAAGCCATGAGCCAAGAAAGTAAGCAGAGATGCACTCAATTCCCTTTAATCCATTCTCTTGAGATATAGCACCAATTTCTCTCCTAGGCACCTTATTGCAAAGAAGCTGAAAACTTAAAAGGTTTCATCAATGACTCTTTATTTCCTTCAAGAAGACACAGGGCATTTTCAGAAGGTTAAAACAACAGACTGATGTACTCTGTTACTGTAGTAAAGTCTGCTAGAACAAATATTTGCCACACCAAAGTGACTAGTAGAGGGATTAGCACAAAATATTGCAAATATTTCTGCAAAGTTTCTCTTGCCAAAATAAAACATTGGGTTCTTTGCCCTGGATCCTTGCAAAATCATGGTGAAGTGCATTAATAGGGCAGAATTCAGGAGAGTTTTCCTCCCCATATTGAAATATTTCCTTAAACAGGTAATAATGTACTAACTGACAAAAATAGAAATAAAATCTTAATTGCATTGATTTATACTTATATTGCATTTATGTTTTAGAAAAATCTGGCCATTATACAAAAGCTATATATGTCCCATGTGCTGCTAGTTACACTGCTTTCTTTGGAAATAATGTGGAGGAAACTGTGTAAGCTAAACAATTCTTTCTTTTGCCTGTACTGGTGTAAAAATTAATCTCAAAAATGAGATGGGACTTCCACCTCTGGGGCATTCATCATTTGTCTTGGTTGTGTTGTTTCCCCTGTAGTACTCTGGGAACTCATGTGTGTGTGCATACATGCACACACTCACACACACACATACACATGCACATACACAACCCTTATGCACACAATATAATTTACTTAGAGAGTTTGATTCTTTTCCTTAGCCAACCTACAGATTTATCTGTCTGGGAGCTTTGCATTTTTCCTTAGCATATTGAAAATTCAGTGATTTGTAACAAAAAAGTCATCATTTTTTTACCAAGATCATTAATAGGTAAGCATCAAAAGATCATGGTAAATAATTATTGTAACCTAACATGTGACCAACACATTTGAGAAAACTGAAATTTCATAAGATACTTTCCTCAGTTCCGTGGTAGAAGTCATTGCAATTTCCTGCTCATGGAAGCCCATTTGTTAATTTTTTTTTTTTAACATAGGCAGTCAATTTAGCATAGAGACATAAAAGGAACACGTTTTGAATAGCTTTGAAGGAATTAGAGAAATTTCCCAAACTCCTAACCTGACCAGTATTCAGGAAAGCAAGAAAAGAAATACCAAGACCAGGGTAAAAGGTGGGAATTATCATCCCCACTTTGCATGCAATGGGAAGAAGACTAAAGTTTCACTAACTTGTTCCATGTAATTTGGTGAATGGAGATCAGGGGTTCCAACCTAGCAAGTTTTGACAAATAGGCTGATATTCTTCACATCGCTGGGTTGTCTCACTGGAGTGAAAAGAGGGAAAGATTTGGCCATATGTGCACAGTTCCTTAACATGCCTGAGGCACTGGGAAATTTAACTCAAATGGATAGTCAGTTAAGGGAAACTCACAAATATTGGAATCATTATCATGCTCAATTTGTGGAGATTTACTTGGAAATCAAGTTTAAAATGGAATACCCTTTGCTCTCCTTCTGTACTCTGTGAAATTCCAGGGTTCTAGAGAGGGGTGTTAAGGGTTCCCACTGTCGCTAATGTGGTGGCTAGAGGTGGCACTGGGCCTCACTCTTGCTCTATCCTAAACCAGTCCAATCTTATCTTTTTTTGCTACATTAGGTATTTGCATATGATTTTATTTAAACAAAAGTTTATATTAATTTTTAAAATGTTTAAAACGCAAGAATTTTTATGACTCAGATCTTTGAACATGTTAAAAATATTTGAGAAATCTTTTTTATCCAGATCATGATTTTTTTTTTTTTTTTTTTTTTTAGTTGGAGTCTCTGTCGCCCAAGCTAGAAGTGCAGTGGCACACTCACGACCACCACAGCATGGATCTGATGAGCTCCGGCAATCCTTCCGCCTCAGCCTTCCAAGTAGCTGGAACTACAGGCGTGCGCTACCATGACAGGCTATTTTTTTTTTTAATTTATTTTAGAGACAAGTTCTCATCAAGTTGCTGGAGCTGGTCTTGAAGCCAGAACTTCAGGTAATCCATTCACCTCGGCCTCCCAAAGTGCTGGAATTACAGGCTGAGCCACCGAACCCGGCCCAGATCATGATTTTTATAAAATTACAATTTTTGCATTGCATTCAAAGGCCCATAGGGTCAGAACAATTCTGTGGTGAGCCCAGTGCTCAATAGAAAGCTGGTTTACACTCAATTTTCCAAATAGTAAGACTGTATAAATTGCTAATTATATACATTTGTGCTCAATTAATGTAATAAAGCTATCACTGAAAATAATGTGTCTAAATTTGTTTTCATATATACCACTGGATTGTTTGTTCAAGGGGCCATATTAATAATTCAAAGGGCAGTTTTCATTGGGTTTTTATAGATTATGTACAAAATATATCTGATGGGACTGTAGTTCTTCACTTAATTTTGATTGAGCATTTTATTGTGAAGGGAAAAAATATTGGTTTTATTATTTTAATTTTTTTCAAATTGTTCAGGGCAATGCTTACATCATGAGGCTATATCTGGTTAGATCTATTGAACCGGAACTTCTGGGAACCAGGAGCAGAAATTTGTACTGTAAATCATGCCCAGAAGGTCTTGAATAATCAATCAGAGTTGAATCCATTTATGTGACCTATTTCATCTTCAGATGTTAAAGAATTATCCCCTTCCAAGGAGACTATTTCATCTTTGTATAAAGCGTTCTAATTTTTTTAGGCTTCACACCTTAGGTCCGGCTCAGCCATGATGCTTCTCTGACACAACACAAAGGGAGACTGGGATCAAGAAGCAGAATGGACGGCCGGTCTCTATTTGCATACGAGCCCACATGGATGGCGCCGCAACCACTGGATCTGGCGTGCATGGTGGCTCTATTCTGCCTTTTACCCATCTTCAAGAAGATATCTCATTCTTCTTCACATCCTCAACCCTTAGCAAAATACCTGGCACATTTTAGATGTCGTTCATAAAATATAACTAAAGAGGGCATCATTCAAGCTCAGTGGCAAGAAACTCTCATCAAAAGTTTAATTTTTGTCTCTCTTTTTATTTAACTCAATTGCTTCTTTATTTTCATAAATTGTTTTATCTCTTTTTTTTTTTTTAGGTCCCCTGATAGCATTTGGCTTTCTTCTTCTGACTTTAGATATCTTCCTCTAGTTCCTATTTCTCAAAGATGCCCTTCTTGATCTCTCACAGCCCCAGCCAATCAATCATCCATCTTCTCCTCAACTTCCCAGAAGACTGTGAGTCCTTAGAGCATAGAAGTTCTCCTGATGCTGCTCCCAGACCGTGACCCATGCTGGCAAAGCTTCTGTTCCCATGTGGCTGCATGTTTCATAAGGAGAGCTACTAAAAAAGCAGGCAAGCACAAAGTCTTAATTGCTTGCTTGTGGGCACTCAGCCAGCATCCTGTTAGCAGAATGAAACCCAATCTTAGAGAAAAAGTGCTGAACCCCTGCTCTGGATCACTCAAGCCCCATATGGATTGCATGTGTCTTGGGGAGAGATTTGGGCATCATGATCTTTTTTCCACTCTTTCTGATGATGTCAATCTATGGGTTGCTAGAACAGTTTATTCTTAATGTAATAATCCTTGCTGCAAAACAATTTTGAGAATTCTGCACCTCCTCTCTTAATGTATAATATGGACAATTAATGCATTCTCAATTTTTTATACTTCTATGAAAATTCTATTTTTAATGCTATTTCCAATGAAATTGTTGCTTTAAAGAATTTCTACATAGACATTTTGAGATTGTCCCTGCCTGGTTCTGTTGCTTGCTAAATATTTGATCTTATCTAATTAGATTTCCTAAGCCTCAGTTAACTTATCTTTATAATGGGAAAATAATAATGCCTTCCTGTTAGGATATCTGTGAGGAGTCAATGAGATTAAACCTCCTGACAGTGCTTGGCACAAAGAAAATGCCAAATGCATGTTGTCTCTTAATTTTATTGCAAAAAATAACAGTCTAATAGCTTTTTCACTGTGAAAAATCTCAACATATAGCATAAAATGTCTGGCACATGCATTTCAGTGTTTGGGAGTTTCAGTGTTTTCTCTTTGATTTGTCACATTCAGGATTATATTTACATATATGTACAGTACCCATTTCTTTTTCTACATAGATTAAAAAAAAACCCTCTTCACATCATAGGTAACCTAAAACAGGGAAGCAAGATATTGGTTCCCAGACTTCTTAAAAATTTAATATCATAGTGCTAGGCTCTAAAACATAAGCTCTAGATCTCCCCGTAAATCCTAGAATACTAAAAGTTTCCCATCACTGTTAGATGATAATAAACATGAACTTTATTTTGTCCCACAGTTATTCAGTGAATTAGACACTTAAACTAATTACTAAATCTGAAGAGATTTAGGGTAAGTTTGCATCCTGATTTGAGTAATATTGTCTCCCTAAAGTTTGTAATTATCTTTTGTCATATTAACCAAATGATTTGTCTGTAAAAGATTGTTCCCCATTATCTGGGGCCAAACCCATCAATACCAAAGTCCTTTTTTACTATTTCTCCTGGGAATTTTAGAATGTCATGCAGGTGGGTATCTGTTGGTCCACCTTAATATTCCAGAATTCCCCAAGAAGTATGAAGATTATTTTATTCCTGGGACACGTTTTTCATTTGCTATAATAATGAATTTAAACTCAGAGGAAGCAATGCCAGTGGTTTCTGTTGTCAGTTTCTATAATATTAATCTATTGGTTGATGTAGCAGTTTTTAGCACAGAGAGATCTCATCCCAGAACTCTCATTAATATCAGGGACTCATTCACATAAGTACTACATCCAACATTAAAAATTACCTTTGTCATTTTCTTGGTAAACAATAAGAGCTAGATTTGATGAGAAAGACATGGTAATTTGATATGTTCAAGAATCAGAGTAGGTCATTTAAATTGCTAAGTTCAATAAAGTGTCATTAAAAATATCTTACTCCCTTGCTCCCCAACCAATTCTGTACCCTAGGAAAGGGTTACCGAGAAAGCCTGAACAGTGTGTCTTGTTTAACTTTGAATCAGATATGGCTCCATTTATTCCTTCAAAAATTTGTAAGAATTAATTAATATTAATCTATAATCACATTGATGGAAAAATTAATGGAAATTTTAATAAAAATATAACCTTAACAGGATTTGAGGTTGTCCTTTAGAATATAAAGCTAATACTTTATCCACTAAGCAACCAGTTGTCTGCTACCAGGTGATGATATTATAAAAATTAACTGCAGGGTGATTCTTCTTTTGTTCTCAATAAAAAGTTTTGAGAACTACAAAGAAAAATGTCATTAATAATTATAGTAAGTTTAGAAATTCAACATGCCTACTCAATATCTCCACCTCTTTTTAACGTATATTTTTGGGGATAGTTGATGTATTTATTTACTCAAACAGATCATGTTGTCTTTTTTAACTTGTTAACGTTTTTGTTTTTAATTTTACACATATAGTTTCAGGTAAGACTTGATAAACCTGCATATATGGATCAAATTATTTTGGATTATTGCAGTTAGGAAAACTATACAAAGACAAATAAGTATTTGACACATTACATAATTTTCTTAGGGAAAATATTGGATGTATTCTGAAAATCAGTACAATATTATAATTATCAATGTTAAGCATGCACTTTCTGAAATATCAGTAGTCATATTCTATTTTGTACTCTATTTACAATATACTATGTAACACTTAGCAAAGCAACTCATACATTGTGCTATGAACTTATAGATAAATAAAAGTTTGATCTTTTAAAATATTTGTTGAATGTTTATAACATTGTATACTTTGCATTATACAGAAAAATATACACAATTATTTTTTGCCATTAAGTGTTTATCAATATTTGGATGCCAGTACTGGATGTTGAAAGTTAATTTTCCTGGCATTAGGTTAGCCAGAAATTCTTATCAGAAGGCACTTCTTCTCCTACAGAATAGTGATAACTAAGCTTTACAATGATAATCCTAAAGCAAACCAAATATCCCGAAATCCCTTTTAAATTGTCAGAGAAAGCACGTTTAGTAGTATGAAAAGAAATGTGGTAATAAGTAGACTTTTATTATATTCTACTACTTTGAACATTGATTATTTGGTAATTGATACTTTGAAAATTTATATATATATATAGTTACTCTCTACAAAGCAGAATTTTTGGTTAAATAAAACAATGAATCCCTGACTACATCTAATGACAGAATTGACAGTCCTAGCATGATAATTAAACCCACTAGTGGACACTCATAATGATGCAAAAACAGGAATTCTGACTTCTTTTCTCTTTATTATTACAATTCAAGTCATGCTCATAATCAGTCATTTGGTAAATAATCTTGTCCCTTCCTTCCAACTACTCGATTTCTTGTAACCAACCTCTTTATTCCAAAGCATAAGAAAATGTGTAACATAACTGAGCAATCCACTTATTCTAGGAGGGAGCAAATTTGTCATGAAGCTAAGATAATTTTCTTAACACTGTGCAAAAATTAGTTCAGAGCTGCTGGCTTCCATGGCCCAGTGGGGACCTGCAAGAACTGACTTTTCTCCTCACCTTGAGGTCTTTCTCTTAAAGATGTCTTCTTGTATTATGAGACCTTAATATTTCTCATCGTATTTTCTTGCTGTCCACATAAAATATAGAAAATAATATTGTAGTTGCAAAATGGTTACCCACTGTAGTCATGGTGGCATAGTAAAGCAAACATAAATTGAACATACAGTGAGAATATATTTGAACCTTCTATCTGAAAACTAATAAAAAACTGATATAGACAAAGATAAACTATAAGTTAATCGGTTAAAAGAGTATGTGTACTTTCCACAGTTCATTCCTTTATAACAGTAATTCTCATTGGGGAGGCATGTGGTTGTATGACACCGAGGGGCATGTACGAGTTTTTAGTCAATAGAGACCACCAACGTTGCAAAACATCCTACAGTACACATGGCAGCCACCACACAAAGAATGATCCAGAACAAAAAGATCGATATTATTGAGGCTGAAAAATCCTGCTTTATACCCAGTGGAATTTTGCTAAATCCCACTTAATGTAACTCATCTTCAATTCTCTGTTTAACTTATTTATCTACTGGATTCATATATGTATGTACATATACATATATTTGTATGCATATATACACAATACATTTCTTCAAAATGAAAGCATTTATGCATGACTTATTTTGAATGCAACATTGCTGTGCTTGAGAGTTCACAAAAATACCAGATACAGTGTTCCACGTTCTCCACTGTCAGCACTCTACCACAGATACCCCATCTGGTGCTGTCTGATATGGATAATAATGGTGGCGTGTTTTTGCTGTCTTGACTGTAGTCATTATTGCGATGTTATTTTAGGACTAAGTAGTGTTTGCCTATTGGACCATAAAAGTGTGTCATGTAAATACAGGTTTTAGAACACACAATAGTCTGTCCATGTGTAGAAATATGCAGGAAAAAATCCTCATAAAATGCCTTTTAATAGTATTTATTGGGCATGTGAAGTAATTCCTTTTCAAAGTTTAATCACTTGGAAAAAAAGGGGCTTCTCTTTTCAAAGACCCCGTAAGTAATTATACTGCATTATACATCATTCATATGTCAATGTAAATTTTGTTGTTAAATGGAAGGAGTTTTGAATGACATGGTACCAAGCAAATGTTTCAACATTAACCAAACCTTTTATTTATTTATTTACTCTCACCTGAGTTGCTCTTTGAAATTGAATTGAGGGTAGAGGGTTAGTATTTATGTAGCCAGCAACCTCATATTTGACACTTTATCCTAGAATTAAATTCTGAACACCTAAATATCTCATAGAAAAGAAATTCCAAATGAAAATAACCTTCACAAAAGACATCCCTAACAGCATGTTTCTCAGTAAATATTATATTTATAATGACAGCAAGGAAATAAAAAGGAAACTATTAAGGATCAAGGCAGTATTTTCAAATTTTCTACTTTGAATCATACCTAGAAGTATGTACCTAGAAATGTGTGATTTTGTGTGTGTGTGTGTTGGAGTCTCACTCTGTCACCCAGACTGGAGTGCAGTGGCCACTCATGGCCACCACAGCCTCGATCTGCTGGGCTCCGGTGATCCTTCCACCTCAGCCTTCCAAGTAGCTGGAACTACAGGCGCGCGCTACCATGCCCGGCTAATTTTTTGATTTACTGTAGAGATGAGGTCTCTCCAAGTTGCCCAGGCGGGTCTTGAACCCGTGGGCTCAGGCAATCCACTCACCTCAGCCTCCCAAAGTGCGGGATTACAGGTTGAGCCACCGATCCCGGCAAAATGTGTGATTTTATTGTGGGGCATTGGAAATCTATGCTTTACTGATTTTTTTTTTCATTCCTTATGACAGTAATGAATATTTTTATTAGTGACAGACAATAAAATTTATAGTTATATGTAAACTGTCCAGATTAGACAAAGTGACTTGGTACTACACAGAACAATCATAGTTATTAAAAGTATGTGTAGCCTGTAGACTTTTAGATGCTTCTCCAAACAAATCATCTTGACAATCTGAACAAAAATCTTACAAAATGAAGTTTATATTCCTTATAATACTCACAAACATTTTAAGATTGAGAGACAACTTCAGAAAATTATTGGAATTTTACAATTCAGAAGTAAAATAGTTAAATATTATTATATGCTCATTAAACTCAGATTTTATTTGATTCCAATGCTTGAAGAAATGTGTGTGGAAGATATTAGATCGATCGATTGATCGATAGATAGGGAAGTAGATATTTTTCTTTCTTTTTTCAACTTTTCCTCCATCATTTAAAATATAGTTAAACACACTCTAGAAAGAGTTTGTACAATTGACTTCATCAACAAATGGTTAGGTCAAATCAGCAAATGCATCAAAATCATTACTCAATTTTATTCTGTAGGTGTTTAAATAGAAAAAAATAATTTGAATATCACTTTATCTGAGTGCAATGACATATTCTTAGTTATAAAAAATACCGACTAGTTTCTTTAATTTCTTTATAATGCATATTTTACAAAAATGTTTTATATAGTCACACAAGAAAAGATCACTAATGAGAACTTGACCCAATTATTTTTAGGGACCTTCTTAACAATGTGAGTGTTTACATACCTTCAAATAAATGTTTTTGATTAAAAAGAATCAATGAGAGCTGAGATTATGAATTCTAAAACAAGACTATCTCATTTAAATTCCAGTCTACATTTAAAAAATGTGGTACACATACATAATGGAATATTATACAGCCATAAAGGACAAACATATGAACTTTGCAACAACTTGGATAGATTTAGAGTCTATAATACTCAGTGTTCTGTCACAGAAACAAAGAACTGAGGACCACATTTCTCATTCATAGGCAGAACCTGAACATCTATCATAATACTGTAAGAAAGGGATTTGCAATAGCCAGAAACTACCAGGGAAGGGATCGGGGAGCACATAACATCAATAAGCGTACCCCATCTCAAACCAGGTAAAGTGAGAACAAAGGGAGGCCCACACTTTACCTTAGGATGATCACGTGTATACCTATTCCTGAATTGTACCCCATATCTTTAAAATTTAAAAAATTGAAAATCTATTCAAATAAAACAAAACAACAACAAAAATTCCAATCTACAACCTATTGCTGTGTATCTTTAGAAAAATTAAGTAACCATCTGTTATTCAGTTTCCGCATCTCTAAAATGGTTATAATAATAGTACCTGCCACATAGGCTGGTTACCAGGATTAAATGAATTAACATAAAGAGTTTATATGTCTGGCATATAGCAGCACTATAATTGAGTTTATTTTCTGAAAATATTCTTGCCATTTTCTTTTCATTTGAAGAAGACATATGTGATCCTTGACTGGAATTATAATTTGCTCATTGTGTATTTGTTATGTGGACCAGAGTAAGTGACCACAAGCAAAGGGTTCAGCAATAAACATATTTTACTAAACTAGTGAAAACACTGGCTTTTGCTAAGAGACTTGGATAATTCAATTTAATGCTAAAATTCCAGTGAAGATTTCCAAAATAAGCCTTAAGTAACCTTGAAGGTTTTTATTTCCTAAGA
Organism: Cephalopachus bancanus; assembly: GCA_027257055.1. NCBI lineage: Eukaryota > Metazoa > Chordata > Mammalia > Primates > Tarsiidae > Cephalopachus > Cephalopachus bancanus. The sequence goes on along the minus strand of JAPVLO010000031.1, from coordinate 5,774,983 downwards.
TTTCTATGTGATAATTTTGATTTGAACATATAACTGACACAACCATAAGAGAAGAATCTCAGATGATTGCCAGTTTATAGCATCCATTCATGGTATAAAGACATATAGAAATATTAGATTTGTACATGTTTGTTTTCCATGTAATTTAGTGTATCAAATATACTTTCTTTTCATCATTGCTCTCTCTTTCATAGTAGCACTTAATCACAGAATAAATGTCAATCGGCCTGACTGTAAAATCATTTGATCAATGTTGAGTAGCTCAATCTTGTCTGATGTGTGTGGGGTAAGACCTAGCAGTGGATCTCTCATAACAGCTAGATCATTTTAGTATTTAGTTAGAGTGAAGCTGCTTTTATCACTAGGTAGCAAATAGTTTACTAATAGTCAGAATTTAACAGACTCATCTTCGGCATTACCTAATAATCTGGTCTCATATCAACCTCAGCAACTTAATCTTAAACCACTTCTTCCTTTTTTTTTATATTCTCCAGTCATACTGGCCACTTTTTAGTTTCTCAAATGAGTTAATTTCCTTCTTTCCATAGAGATTGAAAACAAACACTGTTTCGACTGTCTGAAACATTTTTTCTCTATCTTTCCACCTGCTCAACATGCTTCCGTTGGGACATAATTTGAGCTGTCATTTCTTTCAAACTCTAAATTAGATTGTCTTCTCATTACATCGTCGTACACCTTCCTGTACTTTTTTGTTACGTTAATTCAACCTTGCAGTTTATCATTTCTTTAAAATCTTCTTCCTCATTATACTCTACCTTCCATGGAGACTTAGCCCTTGTGTTTCTCATGTCTGCACGTCATTGAAATAACATTGATCCTCGCATCTCAACAAAATGTGCATTGACATCCTAGTCTTCTCTTTTAATTCTTGATTAATTTCAAACCATCTATTTGACAGTTCTACTCAACGTGGCTCAGACTGAACTCTTGACTGGCTTGATCCCACATACATTCACCACTAGTCTTCCCATATCTTACAAAGTGTACCTCCATCCTCCTACTGGTAAAATCGGAAATCTGGAACTCATCCCTGATACCTACCTTTTTCTCATTGTTCAATTGTAAAACTTCACTTAGTCTTGTTCTCTTTATGAACAAAATATATGTAAATATGTCTACGTATCTTCTTCTCCACAACTGCCACATAGGAGGGGGACCCCAAAGATCCCAAAATGTATTCATAATAAATTGCATATTTATTTTAGCATGTTTACACTTCACCTTTAAAGTACTCTCTGTTTGATGCAATACATCTATTGAGACACTTTCCATGGCTCAAAACAGTTTTTGAATGTATCAATCTTGATGCCTTTAAGTACTCCTGCCAGTGATTCATTTCACCTCTTCTACATCAGCAAAAGGTTTCCCTTTGAGGACTTTTCTCATTCAGGGAATCAGAAGTCGCTAGGGACAAGTTCAGGTGAATAGGGAGGGGAGGGTAGAAGGGTCATGCCGTTTTTGGTCAAAAACTGCTGAACACTCAGCATGATGAGGACAGGTGTGCTTGTAAATCACCCATCATGAAATGGGCAAACTCATTGAAAGAATCTCCAAAAAATAAAACTGAAAAATCACTGAAGCTGAATGCAACCTCTCACAACAACGCTAGCTGGTACAACAATGTTGATGGATTCCTAGAACACTTATTTAGTGGGAAGCCTGCACCACAAGGGGCCCACCCTCCAAACATTAATTCTGTTTTGGGGGGTTCACCCCTCGTATATTATTCAGGGGCCTGCTGGGAAAGATTGACCAGCTTAAAGCAGATAATGTGAAGACAGAGTTTAATAAAAGTACATTTAAAAGGTATAATCAAGTTGGATGTAACCAACAAGAAATACTTCAAGACCCTAAGTCTAGGAACAAGAGGGAACTTTTAACAATCTAGGCAGAAGGAATAGTGGGAGAAAACAGTTACTGAAAACTAGAGAGAATAAAGTGCCTGAAATAAGCTGTGGCCTTCGATAGAAGGACAAGACAATCAAACAGGGGAAATACATATGCATCTTCATTTTGCTGCCATCATCCAGTCTCAGGCTGGTATCTCCCACTAGCTGAAACAAGTTGGAAATTGAAAGTCAAAAAAGCTCTTTGATGTCACTTGTGATTGTTGGCATTCTGGACAGGACAAACTGGAAGTATTCGGCACACTATTTTTCTCTTAGTTTGTCATTTCATACCTGCACTACTGTAATTCAAAAAGTATATCTATGTATTTCTTTATATTCCATGTTTTAAAATTGTAACACAATATTTTTCTCTTAGTCTGTCATTTCATACCTGCGTTACTGTAATTCAAAAAGTATATCTATTATTATATATTTCTTTATAATCCATGTTTTAAAATTGTAAAAGTAATTGTCTTAACATTTTTTTTTCCTTCCTAGATTGAGCTCTGTGAAGACAGACACACATCTGGGAGTTCCCTATCAATGCTATTAGAATAAAATAAGTAGTAAATGAATATTGGATGAATTAATAAATTTCAGAAGATAGATATGTAGCTTTAAAAGCTTCCCAGGTGATTTTAATGTTCTAGATTTTTAAAAAGAATATTTGAATGATTAATCTTTAAATGCTCTAGATTATGAAGAAAAGAATTAGGATAATTAATTCTAACCCACTGAATTCAGTTATTGTATGCCAATTAGGACTAAAGACGAGTTCATGAAGTATACTCCTTCGCCCAAAACTACCAGAGTCTTTTTCCCGGTCCTTTGTTATTCTGAAAAATATCACATGTAACCCTGATTAGGCAAACAAAGTATTTCTTCATTTTTAAAATTCAAACATGAATGACTTTATCTTGAACCTACTCACATCTAATCTTGCATTTGAGGAGAGGAAATATTTCCCATGGAAGTACTTTAATGCCTTCTCATTATCAGATACTATAGAACACTTTCTTTTCTACCATTTAAACATTTAAACTTTTTTTTTATATTTAAGGACTTCCATAGGAATGAGATTATTTTCATTTACTATTTTAATGTTAAGGGGCTTTTTCTTTGGTGCAGAGATCCTTGAGATTCTACATATTTGACTCTGATCTTCAATTTAATTTCAGATAAATGTTCTTTTTAATATCTTGTTTCCATCACATTTAAATTTTTAATTTTTATTTTAAAGGGATACAATTCAGGGTTAGGTATACAAATGTTCATTATGCAGGTATCCTTGTTGATGAGGTGTGCCCCTCTTCCCCCAGCAGTTTCCCGCCAATCCTTTTCTTATAGTATTATGATAATTGCTCATCACATTTTAAATAAAGCCAATATTTTCTTATCTATAATCAGATGTTTATATGCATTTTATATGCCTCTGCCTGTTCTACTACTGAAACAATTCCAATACTGTGACACGTTTTCTTCTTAAAATCACTTTTGCCAAAAATTGTTTCTATTTCAAAATTACTGTTATAAATAGATAAATAAATAATAATCAGTTACTCAGTTAAACTCTATACCATTTGGGGCTGTAAATAACTCCCATAATCTCTTAATTTTTCTTCATTTTGTTTTGTCTGCTTTTTGTCAGAGTCTTACTTTATTGCCCAGGCTGGAGTGCATGATTCCAGCTCACTCACTGCGGCCCTGACCTCCCAGGCACAGCCAATCCTTCTACCTCAGCCTCCCGAGTAGCTGGGACTACAAGTGTATGCCACCAAGGCTGGCAAATATTTTGATTTCTGTGTAAAGACGATGTCTCCCCATGTTGCCCAGGCTGGTCTTTAATACCTTTGTTCAAGCAGTCCTCTCGTTTTGGCTTCCCCAAATTCTGGGATTTCAGGGATCAGTCACTGCTCATGACACTTAAGTATTTTGGACGCAATTGTTTCAATAAACTTGTATGACATTCAGGTATACAATTAACAGTGTTAATTGTATGTATGTATGTATGTCAGATACGTGTAAGGATATAGATAGAAAATGGTCATATATTTTATTTACTCACTTGAAAATGAAATGTAATTAAAACTTCTGATTTACTGAAAATGAATGGGCAAAAAGCAATTTGTTAGAGAAATTCACTGCCCTTCAGCATATAATTTGTAAAAGGGCACTAGCTCTAAAACCTAATCTCCAGTATTTCAATTAGTAGACTGCTCTTCCTTATGTCTGTTATATATTAACATTCATTCTACATTGTAATCAAATATTTGTTTAATTATTATTTGCAAAGTTAGCTTTACAAATGGCATATTTCATTTGTGAATTTATAAAACCTGGGGTATTTCCCTATGAGATTCCCCCAAAAGGGAGTTCTATACTTAAATAGATGCCACCAAGATTTTCTAAAAAATTATTATTTCAAATCTTATCCCTAGTTATTCAATTCCTACCTCCTCCCAAGTGCAGCTAATATGAACTTCTGTTGCTGCTTCAATTTACTTAACCATCTTTATTCTAAAGCTCCCTAATTGAGTTGAAACGTATCCATCTAATTTTTCCAGTATGATTGCATTTTCCACAAAGGCAAGGGCTGATGTCCTTTGCATCTCTCACAATTTCTAGCAGAGTTCTAGACATAAATAAATATTCAATAATTATATACTTTTACTACTCCAGATGTTTATGCAATCTCAACTGATTATTAAAATTGTTACGCTGGAGTCAAAAAACCAAAAGCAAAACTCTGGCATTTCCTTCAGGTGAAAATAGGGAATCATTTACTGAGGAGAACTATTTCGTTACGTATTTACTTGTTGTTTTAGAGTTGGTCAAAATACCCTGATGGCTAACAGCAGTAGAATGATTACAAGCATTGAGGGTTATTTTGTTAGTTAGTGGTATCAGCATAATGACTTCAGAATTGAAAGTGAGTAGAATCCTGAAGGCAGGTGCAGCAGGGAAGTTCGGAATAGGAGACAAGCTCTTCATTTCGTTCTACCCACCAGTGTGCACAGATAACGATGAGAGAGAAAGGCAGTGATCTCTAATAAAAGAACACTGTAACTCCACAATGTAAGAACACTTTCTAGCCAGGCTCGGTGACTCATCCTGTAATCCCGTGCTTTGGGAGGCTGAGGTGAGTGGATTGCCTGAGCCCGCGGGTTCAAGACCCGCCTGGGCAATTTGGCGAGACCTCATCTCTACAATAAAAAATAAAAATAAAAATAAAATAAAATTAGCCGGATGTGGTAGCGCACACCTGTAGTTCCAGCTATTTGGAAGGCTGAGGCAGAAGGATCACTGGAGCCCAGCAGGTCGAGGCTGCGGTGGCCGGGAGAGGCCACTGCACTCCAGTCTGGGTGACAGAGTGAGATTCCAACTAAAAACAAACAAACAAACAAACAAACAAAAAGAACACTTTTTTGCCTTTATTTTCATTTGTGTTATCATAGATTTATTTCTAATTTTAAATCAATAAATACATATTTATCAAGTATTGCTAAGTTGAAAAGCTGTGTTAAAATTATATGGGGTGTAATACTTTTTTCTCAATTTTAGATACTTTTGGATCTACAGATATTTTAAGGAGCAAATGCTTTTATTCTTAACTGGATTTTGATAATGACTGATAAGAAAAATGTATTATCTGAAGACATGTCTATTCACATAGACTTATTGCAAAATCTACTTGGCTGTCTTAGGTAATCTCCTATGTTTCAAAATGAATCTAAATGTTAGATCCTAGGGGAAGTCAACATTTAGAATAAAATGTTAAAACATGGCACCTAAGTTAATATCAATACTCAATTTTCTACAAGTCTTAAAAGGAAAAGGTTTTTCAGACATTATAAGATGTTACAGTTTTAATCTACATTTCAATAAAATATTTAAAGGCTACACTAGAACTACCAAGAATCTGCTCCCCCCCGCCCTTTTTTTTTTTTTTTAAGTTGGAATCTCACTCTGTTTCCCAGGCTGGAGTGCAGTGGCACAATCACAGCCACCATAGTCTCAACCTGCTGGGCTCAGGTGATCCTTCCACCTCAGTCTTCCAAGTAGCTGGAGCTACAGGCACGCGTCACCATGGCTGGCTAATTTTTTTAAAAATTTTATTGGAGAGATGAGGTCTCACCAAGTTGCCCAGGCTGGTCTCAAACTCGTGGGCTCAGGCAGTCTTCTCACCTTGGCTTCCCAAACTGCGGAATTATAGGTGTGAGACACCGCACCGGGCAGACCTGCTCTTAAGATTGAGAGAATTCTACAAAGAAATGCTGACAGTTTCATTTTATTTGACATGGAAGCATTATTTTATCAAGGAAATGTTATATCTCTAGGCACTGTAGAGTCTCAGGAAGTTCTGCAGATAGTTTGTAGTATGTGGTGGTAGTAGAATATTACCTCTGTAAAATATCCTAAGATATAAAATTTAAAAAGTGATTTGAATAAGCAAGGTTTCCACGGTTTCATTTGCTTCTATCTAGAAATTATAGCAAGTCTAAAGTTTTGAATAACAGGTATTGCTGCTTGAAAATCCCAAAGTTAATGAAGAAACTTGAAAGGAGGGATTTAAAAGTATATGCTAAATTATGTTTAGATGCTTGTTAGAGATTTGAAGTCTAGTTACACCTTAAGCAACCCTATGGATTTTATTAAATAGGCTTAGTAAAAGCACCATATTTCTGATTATAATATCTTCCTAAAAAGTAGAGAAGCTTTTCTGAGTCGCAAATAATTAGTGTTACCCAAATAGTCTGAAATTTTACAAGGTTAGCCATAAATAAGTCAAGATAACCTTTGACTTCACCTGTTAATTTTGTAACTTTTCTTTTGACATTACTAAATTCCTTATTTCAATATTTAATAAGATATAGCAAACATCATTTGGTTCATGAGATAAGTTTGAGCAATTTATGGATAGATTCCATTAATTAAAATTTGTGGATAGCTGCGCATTTACTTTAACATGCAATTATAAGAGAAAGCAATGCATAAAAATACCTTAAATATTATTGCTTAGGAATAAAATAAATATATGGGTAATATAAATAGTTAAAGTTTCAGACATCTGTCAATTTAAAGGAAAATATTAAATTACTACTACTATAAGAGGCACATAGCTACAGCAAAAAAAAAAAAGGTGAAGGTGGGACAAAAATGTCTGAAATTTGAGAGACAGTGTCCATAGTGCTCATTGTTTTTATTCTTCTCAAAGACATGTGATCCCATCCGGAACTCAAGTACCTATCACTCTGTAAAAGATTCGAATATTGCAATAAAGATATCATCAACCACCTCCAAATAATGCTGTAGACCCCCAACTTTTACTATACCATTTGATGTTAATTGCTGTGCAAGAGTTGGAAGTAACTCTAGTAAAATATTTTGTCTTTTATTCTCCTTCAGTGAAAAACTGTCACTTCTCTTTTCTAAAGCCTGTTGCTCTGAATATTCTTTGTGGCTCTCCCTTTCTGCCATTTTTCAATATTAATTAATCCAGAGTGCAGCGACAAGGATTTTTTAAATTATTATGTGACATCACAACTATTTACTCCTTCCATCACCTGATGGAACTAATGCAGAACTGGCAGCTTCGGTGGGTAGAGTCTCCTCCTCTCTCTCAAGATGGAACTTCCCCCAGTGGAACAAGCAGTTGCATGCTGAACTTCTTGGGTGCCTATTTGCAACATAATGACATGCAATAACTCCAGTAGAAAATACTGTTGGAAACTGAGAACTCATAAAAAACAGTCAGTCCACACTTTCTAAAACCTAAACTTCTGAGGTATTTTGATATGCAAATCTTGATATCAAGATTTATTCTGAATCTTTTTTCTTATTTCTCTTCAGCATGTGACACCCTCAGTCACTCTCAATTTCGAAGGCCTTCTTTTGTGGGTCTTGTGATGCTTCACCTTATTGGTTTCCTTTCCACTTTCTCAAAAATTAAATTCTCCTTTTCTGATTCATCTGTCCCTTACTGCTTCTATTAATATCAACGATTTTTTGCACAAGGTAACATAGTTGACCTATTTTTATGCTCGATCATGTATTAATTAGCATGTATTGAATATCAGTTCAACATTTGAGACAACAATATGAAAACATTACTGAAATACAGCTATTGCCCTTTGCAGAATCTGTAGAACAAATATGTGACTTGGAGTGATCTACTCCACTAGTTTGGGATATATGATACGTTCTATTTTGTTTTTTAATTAGTCATATATGTTCGTATTAAAGAATTAAAAGATAAAAATAAAAAATATATAAACTTTATTTCTCAACAATGGCTCCAATAAGGTCAAGAAACTTTTGTAAGTGATCATTTAGTTCAGTCATTTAGGTCATCCCTAAAGAAATGAGTGTCCTGGGAATTTAATCATGTGAATGCAGGTTTTTTTACACCATTAACTGAAGAAAATAAAATGTGTGTCCTTTAAAGAGTTTTCAGAATTAGAAACCAAAATAAATTTTAAAAAGTCAGAAGAAGACAAATCAGGGCTCTAAGTGGAATGCCTAATGATTTCTCATCAGAACTCCCACAAAATTGCTCTTGTTTGATGAGAGAAATGAGCAGCAGCATTGTCCTGGAGGATAAGGACTCTCTGGTGAAGCTTTCCCAGGCGTTTTTCAGCTAAAACTTTGGCTCACTTTCTCAAACACTCTCATAATAAGCAGATGTTATTGTTCTTTGGCCCTCTAGACAGTCAACAAGCAAAATGCCTCGAGCATTCCAAAAAACTGTTGCCATGACCTTTGCTCTTGACTTGTCTGCTTTCGCTTTGACTGGACCACTTCCACCTCTTGGTAGTCATTGCTCTGATTGTGCGTTGTCTTCAGGATCATGCTGGTAAGTCATGTTTTATCTCCTGTTATAGTTCTTAGAAGAAATTCTTCAGGATCACGATTACACTTGTTTTAAAATTCCCATCAAAAGTTTTGCTCTTGTCTGCAGTTGATCTGGCACAACAGTTTAGGCACCTATCGAGTGTAAAGTTTGCTCAACTTTAGTTTTTTAGTCAGAATCGTATAAGCTGAATAAATTTAGACATCTATGACATTGGCCATTGTTTCTACTGTTATTGTCCTTCTTTTTCAATTAGGGCACAAAAAAGACCATGTTTTTTCCTTCCAAATTAACATGAGTGGTCCGCCACTGTGGGCTTCATCTTCAACATCATCTCGTCTCTTCTTATAACAAATTAGTGATTTGTAAACTGCTGATTTATTTGGGGAATTGTTCCCATAAGATTTTTGTAAACCATCAGTGATTTTACCATTCTTTCATTCAAGCTTCACAATAAATTTGACATTTGTTCTTGTTTCAGTGTTAGCAGAATTCATGTTACTTCAATGGGGGCTCTTTTAAAACTAACATCTTATCCTTCTTAGTGCTTCAAACTAGATTTTATTCAAACATGCTGTTATTATAACAACTTAGTATGAGTTTATTTGTGTATAAAGCAATTTTGAAATTATATAGTTTTCTTTTTCATAACCTCCCGTGAACTTATTGAAGACCCCTCATATGTTTAGTAGGATTTATAGTTACTTCTCACTTTGGTTAACTGTACTTCCAAACACCAGGGAAAAAAGAGAGAGAGAGCAGAGGAGAGGAGAGGAAAGGAGAGGAGAATGAAAGTTTTTTTTTTTTTCATTGCTGCTCAAAATCTCGGTTAGATTTAAACCCACAATGGTAGTGAGGTCATAACCAGCCCAGTCTCTACTTTAAGTTAAATAACACTCTACTATGTGCTAGTAAAGTTAAGATTAAAACTAATATTAGTTTATACTAAAAAATTAATCAAACTTTCAAAAGCATCACCACTAAACAATTGTCCTCAAGGCTTCTGCCTCATCCTCAATATGAACAGCCATATTCTGTTTTTTAAGCCCAGGTTATCACTTTAGACTTTGACTTCTCATATGATTATTTCTTCACTAAGAGCTGAGTATTCTGTCCAATTTACTATAATTTAATTAGGAATGTTACAGTTAATCACATAAGTTCAACAAGCGTTGGATCTCAAAAAGAAATGGGTAGGGTCTTTATTCATTACCTATCAAGAGACTCAGGGGCCACTATACAAATATAACCAATTTCTTTCTGAGTAGTAACACAGAGGATTGGTGAAGACTGCTATGCCAAAACAAAGGAATCTATTAGCTACTCCTCTGGGATAATGGAAGCCATTCAAATGTTTAGGAACTATTCAAATAATTTGTTTCAATATGATGGCATATGTTTGCTTAGCATCTCCTGCATTCTTCTTTTGAAAAAAAAAGTTAGTCTCCTTTTACTAGCATTTCTACATTAGCATTTCTACATTTACTACTATTAGCCTTTCTACATTTAGTAAGTAATGCTAGTAAAATAGGAAAAAACATTATTATTTCATCTTTTTGGCTCAGAGATTTCCTTTATTGCTATAAACTTTGGGAAAATATTTCACAGAGAAAGACTGTAATGAGGCAATAAACAAATAATAGATAAACTGCTTAGTTTGTGAAGTTCAAATGAACTAAGGAATGAAGGTGGGGGGGTGAAAGAAAAGCAGTGTGAGCCATGAAATTTGGTGGAAGATTAGAAATGTTAACAGATGAGAGTCTCTGATCATGGAGTGGGCTGAGAGCTTTTCAGAGCTGAGATGTCTAATTAGTTTGTCTTAACTGACTTGCAATTCTCTCACATAAACACCCACTGCAGGCTTCATTCTTAAAGGAAAGTCTCCTAATCCGGCATCTTGTAACAGTGGAATTTGGAAGAATGACTCAGTTTAAGTATTCCCTGAAGCAAAGCCTATGTGCACAAATACTTACATCCAGGTAGTTTATTTGTCTAAGATAAATAAATTCTGATTTCAAGAAGCAAGTAAAGGAGCAGAAAGAATTAAAAAGGAAAGGAAGAAAACACAGAGTAGAAGTGAATAATTGAGATCCCTATTGTGTGCAACAGGGCCTTCCTTTCTGTATGGTGTCAGAGAAATGTGCAGGATGACTCTGAAAGACAGGAGCTTGGAGCACTCTGCCCACTGGTTCCTGCTTCTCATTGGTTGAGGGTCATCCTAAAGCTGTTAGCTCTTCTCTATTCATGGTCACAACTTTTGCCCAGATTAGTGAGCCCCCACATCATCAAAGAAGACCTTGTGACAGTAAGCAACAAGACTCACAGCAAGTGCCTGAGGAAAGACAATGGCAGCTTCAGATGAAGCAGAATAGAACACCACTCAATGGCTGAAATCTGATAAAGGGTAGGGAGATGTGATGTGTACCCCAGAGATAAGTTGGAAAGAGTAAAGTCATCATTCTGTGCTATAATGTGAATAAACGACCGGGCATCAGAAGATGAAATGAATTAGTTCAGCAAAAGTCAGAGCTCAGAGCCAGATATGTTGAGAGGAAATGGAGATGCCACCACTATCCTCTAAAATCTATGGAGAGTTTTGGTGAAACACTGGGTCTTCCCACCGTACTTGGCATGGTGAACCACTGTAAGCAGTCTTTTTTAGTGACAGTCAAATCATCCTACTTCAGCATTCAGACAACTCACACTTGAAAAGAGTAGTCTTCCCTGTTTGAAACAGATAGAATAATTTGAAACAATAATATTTCTAAATTTATTACATCTCACTGATAAATCTGAGTTTGAAGAACTTTCTTCTGACTCTCCTTTTATAAAATAGTAATTTCATACTTCATTAAGGCACAATGTAAGCAGCTTACTCCTGATAGTTACTGTTTTTCTTTAATAATAATACATAACTATAAATGAGTATTTCTCAAGTGCTGCCACTCTTCTATGTATTTTCCATGTGTGAACTTCTTATAACAGTCTCCTAAGGTAGGTGTTATTATTAGCCTCATTTTTCAGAAATGGAAATTAGGACAGATGTGGTTAAGTGAGTTGCCTAAATTCCTCAGCTAGTGGGGAAGTGGCAGAGCTGGAATTCAGACCTGCGAGTTGGGGTTCATTCAAGCCTTTAAAACACAGCATGTCATGCCACTCGGGGAAATCTCAGACACAAAGTCCTTGGAAATCAAAGTCCAAAGTCTTGTGTACAGGGTTTGCTTATTATAGGGTAATCAATATTTTTAGAAAGCACCTGAATAATTTGTTTTCTAGTCATAATATTAACTTTTTAAATGGTCTAATATGCTTCATCAGATATATATGCAAAACCTACTTTATTTTAGATTTTGTTCATTTTTTCAAAATTTAACAAAACAAAAAATAGGTCAACCACCTTTGTTAATTAGCTCTATTTCATTAAAATTATGACCTCTAGTTTAAAATGCCTTCGCTCTTGTGTGTTAAATTTATGTGGATGGTCCATAAACAGTCCCTAATTAGTCACATGTGTATTCAGATGTGGGCTCATGTGTTATAAACTAACACTGAAGTGTATAAGGAACTGTCAGTCAGATCAAAAGTCAACTGAAAATCATCCTGTTTGCAAAGCTGAGAGCCTGTCACAGTTAGTTAGTCATAAATGTTTAAAACAGCAACCAAACTTTTATTCTAATTGAGCATGAGTTGAAAGGCTACCCACTTTGATGTCTTTGCTTTTATCATTTGTATATAGCTAAAAATCTACTATTATGCTTTTTTAAAAATCCCCCCTTGGAGTAGTAGACATTTCCTGATTCTGAAAATATACAGGTAGATCAATCTATAATTGCAGAGCCTTTGTACAGTTTCCAGTTATGCTATAATCTTTCACGTGCAAATGTTCAAAAGTAAAATTCTTTACTCTTTTTTCTCTATTTGATCTCTTTTTTCACATATTTGTGATTCAAGACATAAGGAACGCATCTTTTTCATGATATTTTGGACCATCATTTAAAGTGTAGTATTCTTTTTACCCTAGTTTTTCAACCTTCAGTAAAGACTTTAAAAGATGAATTTTTTATTAATATTGCACAATTTATTAATCAATTTCACTGACATGAATGGTATCATTCTAGAGATTTGTATGTGGAGACAAGAGAATGAAGTGATCATTAAGAATCCTAGAGCAGCCGGGCTTGGTGGCTCAGCCTGTAATCCCGCGCCTTTGGCGGGCTGAGGTGAGTGGATTGCCTGAGCCCGCGGGTTCGAGACCCGCCTGGGCAGGCGAGACCTCATCTCTACAATAAATCAAAAAATCAGCCGGGCATGGTAGCGCATGCCTATAATTCTGGCTACTTGGAAGGCTGAGGCAGAAGGATCGCCGGAGCCCAGCAGGTCGAGGCTGCGGTGGCCGGGAGCGGCCACTGGGCGACAGAGTGAGACTCCAGCTCAAAATAAAAAAAAAAAAAAGAATCCTAGAGCAATATATCTGCTAATGTGGTAATGTTCTCAAAGTGTGAGCCCTGTACCCATTTTGTTTTGTTCATTCAGAATTTCCATTCAAAGTCCATATTCAGGGTCATTATCCTATTTTCTGTCCAACAATATTATCAGTTAGGTTAGTTTATGCTGGTATCACTCTCTAGATTACCCAAAGGACCAAAAAATTGCACTGCAGTATACTTTTCATGTTACAAACACCATAATAAATTATTATTTTTATTAGAGAAATATTATTTTAAGATATTTAGATAGTAAGAAAGAAAAAATATATTTATCCTTGTAGATACCATTTCTAGTTTTCTTTATTTTTTGCATGTTCTATCATTTTCCCCCATCTGAAGGACTTACTTTAATATTTCTTACAGGGAAGGTCTGCTGGTTATAAATTTCCTCAATTGTTGCATATCTTTAAAAAATGATATTTGCCTTCATTTTTGGAAAACATTTTTGCTAACTACAGAATTCTGGATTCACAATTTTTGTCTTTCAGTACTTTAAAAACATTAATCTACTGTCTTCTCACTTGCTTTGTTTCAGACAAGAAAGCTAATGCCATTTATATCGTTGTTCCTTTAGATAGAAAGTGCTTTTTTTCTATGAATTTTTAGTTTTTCCTAATATAAGTTTTGATAAATTTTATGATACTACACCTTAGCATGGTTTTCTTTATGATTTTTGTGCTTGGGGTTCTTTGAGTTTCTTGGATTTGTCAATTTATAGTTTCCATTAAGTTTGAAAAGTGTTGGTCACTGTTTATTCAAATATATTCTATTTGTTCTCTCTCTCTTTACCTTAGGAACACCAATTACTCCTAGCTTAGACTACTTGAATTGTTCTGCTGCTCACTAATGATTAAAAATAAGCTCTATTTTTTCCCTGTGTTTTATTTTAGATAGTTTTTATTGCTAAGTCTTCAAGTTAACTAAGTGTTTTCTTTGGCAACATGCAATCTGTTGTTAGTGCACCCAGTGGTTTGTTGGTTTGCTTGTTGTTTTGTTTGTTTGTTTGTTTTTACCTCAGGCATTGTGATTTTACCTTTAGAAATTCACTTAGCATTTTTTAGTCCTTGTTTGTATGTAATCCTTTGACTATAAAAAATTGAGTTGTGATAACTTTTTTGTTTGTTTTATAATAAGCATTTTAACGTCATTCCTATGAGTTATTTTATATCTATGCTCATTTCGAGTCAGTTTCAACTGACTGATAATTTTCCTCATTATTGGTCAAGTTTTATTTTTCTTTGCATGCATGTTAGTCTTTAATTGAATGCCAACATTGTGACTTTTATCTTGTTGGATCAGATGCTGCATATTCTTTATTCCTATAAATCTTCTGGTGCTTTGTTATGGGATGCAATTTAGTTACCTGGTCGGGGGAGAATGAATCTTTCAGGTATAACTTTAACAATTTGTTAGTCAGGCCCAGAGGAGTGTTCATCCAGCAATAATTATTCCTCAATAACGAGGCCACCGAGGTCTGTAAATCTAGTAACAGGCAGTGGTTTTATAAGCCAGAAGGGTTACTGCTGGCAAGAATGACCCAGTACAGGTACATGACCAGAGATGCTCTTCCCTCTTCATTTTCTTGAACACAAAAAGTTCCATGTTCTATTATGACCTAATTTAGATGGAATAACAGCCAGTATTTCCCCTCCAAAAAAATAATGACATTGGATTTTTCACTGGATTTTGAGACTGGGACTCAGTAAAAGATTTGATTTAGAAAAATGAAGAATAGTTGTTCAAGAACAAAAATAGATCTCTAAAATAGAAAAGAGGTTGTCACACTCATTTTTATATTTGTCTGCTATAAATGTTTTAATGAAAAAAAATTGAACATAAAGTGTCAATAAGAAATTTACACTTGTTGAAAGAAAACTAAAGAGGTAACCCCAAGAACTTTGAAATTATATATATATACATATAGTTTTCCCTTTTATCCAACTATTCATGTAATGCAAGTTAATGATAGTTGATATTCTTCTGTACTATAAAATATCTTCCAAGCAATTTTTGTAATTAGAAATTAATCCATAAATTTTAAAATTATTTTTCTGACTCTTTAATATGATAACAGATTAAATAGAACTTGTAGTGATATGTATTTTAAGTTCATATGCTCAGTATTTACAAATTTTACTCACACAAATGTTGCATCATATAATGTAGTACAAAAAAACTCCTTTTTAAATTAAAGCCAGATATTTGAAAATTGGGTTTATAATTCAGGTATATAAAATATGGAAAATTAAGCATAATATTTTTCTGTACACTCAACATAAAAATATTGTCAGAGTTATATATAACATGATTTATTTCCATCTCATAGATACTATTTTGAGATGGCTCTTATATTTTAGCTTCATCAAAAATGAAATTCCTTATACCATGTAAATAGAAGTATTTCCTTCTAAAGTAAAGTTAGTTTTATACTAAATAATTATTGAAAAATGATAGCATGTCCTGTGGGTAGTTAAATTTGTATATTGAATATAATGGTTAAGGAAATACCAAGTCTCTCTGTGTTTTATTTTTGTTACATGTGAAAGGAGGGCCTGTAAAGATTAAATATGATAATGTATGGAACTCTTGTTGCATAATAATAGCCCTTTAAATGTTTTCTCTTTTTTATTTTAATACTTTATACTGGAATAGTCTCTATTAGAATATGGTAGTTTATGAGCAAGAAGAGATGGTTGAAAAAGAAAAAGCTATTGCCAAACTTACTTTTAAATTTTTTGCATATGGCATTTCTTCAGAGTAATTTGCTACTAAAAAAGAAGAAGGGGTCTCACTACTGACAGTGTGTTTGAGAACCTCTAGCTCTAGTTCAACCTAGCTTTACCTGTGAGATTCTCAGCTTCAATGCAAACTATTTTGTCATGACAGAAACACATTCTCTTAAGCTCCTACTCAAACCACATTCTTACCATCAATTAAAATGCAGTTTAGGACTCAACCTTAAATGCCCTTTCTTAATCTTTCAACTGGCATATATAATATAGAAAAAAAATAACTCCCAAGAGGCATCCAAATGTGTTTCAAAGACAATAGGTCAGTGTTAGTGGAGAGGGGAAATTTTGAATCCTGTATGGGTTTGGGTATTGGTCACTCAGATTGTCCTCTGGCTCCATTGGCGTCATGCCTGGCTCCCAAGGACAAGGGGGGAAGATTGCAAAGATTGACTAGAAGCTGAAAGAGCTCTTTCATTAAAATCTCTGAAAGATTTTGGAAGCCCAAGGCAATAGTACTTTGCAACCTCTGTCCTGCTGGGATTAAGGAGAAGGGGGGTAAGTAGAAGGGTGCGGTACTTTTCTCTACTTAAGGTTTCTATTGAGCATGAAAATGTCACAGTGTCTGAGCAGTAGATCAGCTGACAACTGGAATGCAGAAAAATTGGAGATAATATTTCACTGTGACAAGTTTTGGAGATTTCTTTGCAGCTCTGATAATTTGGAATAAAATGGAGATTATAATTGGAAGTTTGAAATGGGAGATGTTACACTGGTTTTAATATCATATCACTTATCACTGGAAAGTTGAAGACCAGGAGAAAAAGGGAATGGCAGCGGCTACGAGGACAGCTTCCTCAGTCCAATAAGATAATCCTGGTCCTATTGATTATGTAGCAAAAAATTTGAGATCCACTAATGGCCCAGCAACTTGAATTATGTACCCTGAGAAAAAGAATGAGATACATGAATATTCAAAAGCAGAAGCTTTAGTAGGCTTTTGCAAAGACTAGAGTTTCAGAAATAAATACTGGGTCCTGGCAAACTGCAAAGACTCCAGTAAGGCATATTCACTGCAGGGTTTCCCAATCTGAATTTGTGTCTACATTCTGAAGGCCTTCTTATTTCTATCCCACCACTAAATCATTCCCTGACCACAATAGCTTATAATTTGTTAAGAGCTCAGTCTTCTCATCAGACAAAGAGGTGTGAGTCTTAGTTTTCTTACTTACATGCTTTTGACCTTGGGCTAATCATTCCACTTCCATGAGTTTCTATTTCTTTACAACTATATAATATTTTTACCTATGTAACAGGATTTTTGTGAAAAGCAAATGAGGCAGAATACATAGTAAGTTATCAGTAAATGTCAATTAAGAATTGTTTGTATAATTACTTTGTAATAACACCCATGTTTAACATGTTCTTCACTAGATCCTTTCTTACCCTTCTATATTGTGATATTTCCATTTATTTATTAAGCGAATGGCATAATAATCCTCTTTCTGTATATATTTTTTCATTTTATACTTTTGAGAAACATTCTAAGTGGGCTGAGTAATCTTTTTCAACGTTCAGTGACCTGCTTCTGAATGTGTTGGGTCAGTTTCCTAAATTCATATAATCAGATATAAGAGTGGATTAAGTAGAAACGTATGTGTGTGCGCGCACATATTATACAATGGCTTACCTTGATGGTCAGCAAGTCAGTCAGATTACATATATTTACCAACTCCCTACTCTGTATTAAACAATATAATAAATTCAAAAGATAAAGCTCTGAGCATTAAATATAGTGTTTCATCCTCTGGACAGCCAAAACTATTTGGGAGACATGTTTTCATAGACTAACACTCGCATAGGTCAGGTGAGGATACATAATTTAAAGTACTTTTTGAAGTTGTTGTGATTGTGATCTTATAACACCCAAGTACTCATGGCCTGGGGAAATAAAAGTTTCTCTTTACAAGGCAGTGGAAGAGAATTTTAAAGAAAGAAAGCCTGTGTTTGGAAGATCATGAAGAGAACACAGGAAGACCTGATTAAAAAAACCTTCACAGTGCATGAGATCTTGAACCAAATGAGGAAAGCAACTCATGGCTCTAGAGAAAAAGTGATGAAATTGGAACTTGTAGTAGGTAAAGCTGTAGAATTTTGCTACTACTTGGATGCATATAAGAAGTTTCAAAAACAACTTTAGTGTCAAGGAATAAGAAAAGGAATGTGTTTTGTTACTCCACTTTTCCTTTCCCTCAGGCAACAAGTGCCTTTCTACAGCTTTCATTTTGCCAGTTAACCAGTGGAATGAACAATTCAGGCCCACTGGTCACTCTTGCTCTTAAGTTCCCCATCCATTCACCACTCTCCTCTGAAATATGACCCACAGCAGGACACATTAGTTAACTTTCAGTTTGGAAATGATCTATAGACGTATTCCATTATAATGAGGATGGTAAGAAAAAGTGTAAAAGATTGTTCTAAACTGGTATGGAATATAAAAAGAAAATAATTTATTCGAAGGAATGAAACCTTAATGGTATTGTGTTCTGAAAGGGTAAGGGAGGTTGAGAGATATTTATAGTGTTACATGGATCTTACACATGGCACTTAAATCACTAGTAGGCCTTGTTCAATCTCCAACATGTGAGAATGATCCTTAATCCTTTGTTTATTTAAGTATTGCACATTAAGCAGGAGTATTTCCCATTAGCTAGACCATGCATTATGGGTGGTGAAACTGTAGCCACATCACCCTAAAGAGCAAAATTCAAGAGCAAAGTTTGCATGCATTCTGAAAGTATTTGCCAGATAATTAGAAAATGTTCCATTGCTTCAAAGACCTCCTATATAATACACGGTTAAATGATTATCTTGGAGCTTATTTTGGAGTATTATTACCTTTGAGAAAGCATTGTTATTGGGCACTTTTTCTAGGAGACATTAATGCGTATAATTAAAAACATACAATTCAACCTCTCTGCAGGACATCTATGAAACCATTTATGGGTTGTTTTTTCTTGTCCTTCTAGGTGTTGCTGACTGTGGGCTCAGAGTAATGAGAAGAAAGTTATTTTTAGGTTGGCATAAGTGTTTTGGTTGCTCGAAACTAAAAAGCCTTATTTAGGGTTTGTATACACTACTACGGTACATTGTGTTTTATACAAAGCTAATTGCTCTCCTTCATTTTGCCATTACCCCCGTTTTTTTCTAATAAGCCTTTTCCTACTAAAGAAATGAAAATGGAGTAGATTTGTATTGCTGGTTAAAAAAATTAAATGTTCAAGGAAAAAAAATATATTTAAAAAACTTCTCACCAATACCACCCCAGTTTAAAGAAATTTTACATCTTCATTTATTTTGAAGACAAAAAGAAAATAAATGTGTTGTATATGCATATGCTCATGAGTAAAATGAATGAGATGACCCAACTGATCATTATCTGCCTGCATGTTTGCAAAGACGGCGAATAAGAAAAATTTCAGTGTAACTCTTCCACTCACAGGTATTTCAGCATTTAAAATAATCACTACATATTTTTATTAAGCACTTACCTATGCCCTCATCTCTGTTGGTTGCTGAACAAAGCAACATTAATTCCTCATGGGTCTTGTACTTAGGAGCTTACTATCTGAAACAGTAAAATAAGAGACCATTGGTTAAATAGTTGCTTGAAGTCTTGTCATCAAGTTTCAAGCCCAATTTAGTCTGACAAATGAATAATAAGTTGAATATAAAACCCAAACCACTGTCCCCAGGCCACTGAACATTTGATAGTATATGGAGATGTAGTTTTAAATAGCTAATTTAGGATATGATGGCACTAGCCACTCAAATCTGAAAATGTTGTAATAGATTTGAACATGAAGATTTCTTATGCCCAGCAATAGAGGATGAGATCTCAGTCATAAGGCAGAAACATAAATTTATATCGGACTGAGTTCAAACACTTTTGGGTGCATTGAGGAGCTAAGTGCAGGCAGGCAAATTTATTCCTGAAAAACATGTGCATGTGGGAAGAGGGTACAAAACATAAAAGGAAGATTAGGAAATGTGTTCCTGTTGCCCAATATCATCCCCTGATCGATTTCCTGAGCATTAATTCATTTAGAAAGATTATTCATAATGGACTTTTGGAGATTCCCCTTAGGTTTCTGACCTCATAGTGATGAGTAATGTGTTAGAGTGAGACTGAGCCTAGAAAGAAAAAAAAGTAACCAAATTGGATATTTCTAAATGTATATCCCCCCTCATCTCTCCCTCTCAATGGCATTCAAACCACCATAACCAGGTGACCCCAGGCCGCTGTTCTTTCCTTCCCCAGGCTCTCATTGGGTACTTTTCCATAGCCTCTTACTCAATTTGTACTCCAAGTAACCCATGAACCTCCAGGGCTAGTGACTGGCCCGGATGTGCCCAACATCCATTCTCCATAGCCAGCCTTGCATTAGCTGCCAAAGGTTCTTTACCCTAGTGGAAGAAAACAAGATTCTGTTTCCTATCACCTCATCCCAGTCCTATCTGATATTTATCAAAACTCCTGTTATCTGAAGTGTTTTTTTAAAAGGGGGAAAGAAGGAGGGGTACAAGGAAAATAGGAGAAAGTGTCTTTGAAGGCCATTAGGGAAAGTAGGTTTTCACCTGCTTTAGTATCTTTGTCAAAAACATTTTAGAGAACATAAAATTATTCCATAAACATGATAAAGAGAAACAAATGAGAGAACTGGCTGTGTGAGAACTCTAGTACTTAACTTATTTTTACTCTCCGACCTGCTCTTCCTTCCTAAGTTAGCATGTATTATTTGTTCAATTAAATAAAACATATATTTATTAAATCACCTAAGATGAGCGCCAGAAAAGCCCATTGTACTTAAGTATACAGTCATCCTCATCTATCTGTGGGATACATGTTGCAAGATCCCTGGTAGATGCCTGAAACTGCAGATAGTATCAAACCTTACATATGCCATGTTTTTTAAAAAATATAATTTTGCATACATACATCTATGATAAAGTTTGCTTTTAAAATTAGGCATAGTAATAGATTAACAACAATTAAAATAGAACAATTATATTAATATATTTTAACAAAAGTAAAATAAGGGTTACTTGAGCACAAACACCACAATACTGTAATGTTTGATCTGATGATAATCAATGGCTACTTAGTGACTAAGAGACGGGAAGCAAGGACACTGAGGATATGCTGGAAGAAGGGATGATTCACAACTGGGACAGGGCAGCGTGAGATTTCATCATGCTACTCAGAACGGTACACAATTCAAAACTCATGAATAGCTTATTTCTGGAATTTTCTATGTAATATCTTCAGAACTTGGCTGACAGTGGGTAACTAGAATCAATTTTAAAAACTACTGATAAGGGGGGTATATTATATTTAGGGCACTAATGTTATCTCTTGAAATTATCAGTGGAAAGGAGCGGAAGGTAGTCTTTGTTGAAAATTTTTTCATTTGATGTTATTGTAGGTAGAACTTTGGCTCCTATGATCTTTTCTCTCTGGGGTAATTCCCCTGGTTATGTCACCCTATATGGCAAAATGGATTTTTCAGATGTGGTTAACGTAGGCAGATTATACCATGTGAATCCGATTTAAACACACGATCCCTTAAAAACAAAGAACTTTCTTTGGCTGGAGCCAGAAAAAACATGGCAGAACAGAAGGTCAGAAAGACTCAGAGCATAAGCACGACTTACCTTTGCTGACTTGTGATGGAGAAGACAACATGACAAGGACTGCAGGTGGCCTTACGGAGTTGAGAAAGGCTTCTAGTCAACAGTCTGCCAGAAAACAGGAACTTCAACCCATACCTCCCCTGCAACCACTAGGATATGAGTTCTGCTTATAAAAGGATTCCTCCACCTTTATTCCAATGGCTTCAAGATGAGAGCCTAGGCATGCTGATACTGTGTGTTCAGTCTTGTGAGACCCAACACAGCTGAATCAGTTGAGCCTGCTCTGGCTTCTGACCTACAAGAACTGTGAAAAAGTAACTCTGTTATTTTCAGTTTCTAAATTTGTAGTAGTTTGTTATCACATTGATAGGAAAATAATGATACACACGTAATGAGTCATTTCTCTATAAAGGAAAACAAGCTCCTGTACATGCACACACACACACACACACACACACACACACACACACACACACATGCATGTGCGCTATTTAAATTTTACAGCTAAGTGGACACAATAAGAAAAATCAAGGGTAAGCCTTTACAAATTCATCTCATTTCTACTTTGGGTAGAGAAAATAATGGTAGCAAATTTTCTTTTCTCTATCATTAAAATGGAGTAATAAAATCCACTTAAAAAAATTTGTGATAATTAAATGTGATTACAAGACTAGAACACTGAACACATTCCTTAGAATATTTTCAATGATCTGTATGTGACAATTTTACTTTCTGATCCTCCTGTTCCCCAACTGAGGTTGTCACTTGATTTTTACTGCACCTGCATATTTACGAGGTTATATACCCTGAAAAAAACGCTGTAATATAAACTGGACATTGTCAAACTTGGTAGTGAATCAATATAATTGGAGATGCTTGTTAAATACAGACTCCTCCAGCCCACACCACACTTACTGACTGAGTCTCCAGAAATGGTCTTCTGGGAATGTGGATGACTAACATGTTCCCAAGGTGAATTTCATGCAGAGTGTGCACTCAAGAATCATGCACTTGGGTTTGGCCAGATGATTAGAATAGAATTATCAACAGCTGAGTTATGAGAATCTGCCAGATGGATGATGTGGCCCCATGATATGACTGAGGACAGAATCATTGCTCCTTCTGGCAGCCAGGTAGGCTACTCCATCTGCTCTTTATAGGTTTCACCAGTGAGCCAAAGAAAGACAAAGAAACTATGTTCTTTCTAGTCGTTAGTTTAGAAGGTTAGGTAAGAAGTCCTTGCTATAAAAGAAGAAGAAAAACAGATAGCACCATAGTGTGACTACTCATAATCATACATAGAGCTGCTGAGTTGATAGCTATCCCTGTAATTCAGCTGTGGTTGAAGTTGGAAAACCTGCCAGGTTTGTGGAAACCGGCCTCTAGTAGCAACTGTGACCATTATTTTTCTCTTTTATGGTGTTTCCTTTTAAACTATGTTTGAGATCTTTGTTGTAGATGTGTACCCTGTGGCACCAACCTGGTATGTGGAGACATCAGTGAGCTACAGCTCATAAAAGGATATAGTATAAGTGTGACGAATTACAATGACAAGGCTGAGTTGGAGGTAACTTGTGAATGATAAAGTGAATTGAAAACTCCCTTCCTATGACAGTGAAAAGGGGAGATGAGGGACAGCCTGAGGATTTGGACTGTGTTCTTTTCCCTGGAAAGGGTGGCCACCCACACTATGTGCCACTATATCCTGATCAAACATCCAAGGTCTGTATTCACTCTGTCCAAAATAAATATCATCTGCCATCAAGTGCACACATTATTAGCAACAGGCTACGTGAGTTAATCATTCATGAAGGTGGGGAATTTGGCATTGATCCAAGGTTGAGCAATGTGTGAGTAAGATGAAAGAGCCTTGCCTAGGTATTCAGAAGAAAGACCAGTGCACACACGGCCGTGCAATCAACAAAGCAATGCCGTTATTAAAGCCCTCCCATGGTGAATATATACAAAATCACCAATGACATTTTTTAAACAGCCCACAGAAAACTTTTCCCCCGTGGTGATGTCTTGTACCCCTTCCTGGTTTTGACTTAAGAAGCAAAATTTTAATTTATAAAAATTAAAGAATAAAATCAAGTCATATTGCAAATATCAAACAAAATTGATGCAAGTAACACAGTGAATTTTACTTTTAGCTTGTGCTTGACATGAAGAAATGGTCTTTCGTGGCTGCAGTTTGGCATCTTTTCAACTGAACTTTTTAAATGGCACTTCCAGGATGCTATTAATTTGGAAAAGAGATGTAAAATGAAGGAATTTTGAAGAAAAGAGACTAAGGCTGGGGTTCAAATATAATGAAGCCTTCTGAGATGTGCTTTGTTGTCATTTCTAGCTGTATCACTGTCTGGAGCATCTTTTATGAGTCAGGTACCAAGAACAGGCACTAACTATATATATATGAAATAGTGAATTATTTTGTTTTACAGTTGGAAACATATTGCTATACTCCTCTTCCTATCTTGTACAAACTTAACTTGATCAGAACATTTCTGCTGTTAAATAAAAAGGGAAAACACTATTTCACTTGTCAAACTTGCTGATTTATTTTATAATTATGAAAGAATGATATACGAAACTATATTAGATGTAGTGTTTCCTGATCCACAGAGAACCCTGAAGTATCCTATGATGCTTAAAGAATGGTGAGCACAGCCCTGGATCCGGCATTGACAAGAGCCAAAGTAGGAATCCTCCAGACTCTGGAAATCGGAAACCATCTTTCCCTGTTATCCCTGCTGCCTGATGCCCTCTAATGTTGAACATTTTCTCAGCTGGGATCCCATGAAGTCTTCTCAGTAGCTGATGGTTCCTTTGGTTTTAGTCAAGCAAGACACCTGAAACTATTTTTATTTTTATTATTATTTTTTTTCGGAACCAAGAGATTTATTAAAAGGGGCAGTTACAGGAAGGGACTGTAACTGAGGAAGAGCAAGAGAGAGGGAGAGACAGAGAGAGGGAGAGAGTGAGAGAGTGGCGGGGAAGGGGAGAGAGAGAGAGAGAGAACAAGAGAGAGAGGGAGCAAGAGCCGAAACTATTTTTAAAAATCTATTCATGAGAAACTTCTCAGTTCTGCACTATGGCACCTCCCATTAGTGTTTTTAAGGCCATAGTACTGCTAGAATTCTGAAAGAAATATCTCACCAAATGTATTGATCCTTTCTATTACTATTTCCATTTCTAATGTTGGCTCCCTGTATCAGTCAAGTTTCTCCAAAGAAAAAAAGATGAGTGTGTGTGTTTGTGTGTGTGTGTGTGTGTTTTGTGTGTGTGTGTGTGTGTGTGTGTGTGTGTAAAGAGTTTCATTTTTAAAACTTGACTCATATGCTTGTGGAGGCTGGTGGCAAGTCGAAAGTACATAGGGCATACCAGCAGCCTGGAAACTCAGGTAGGAGTTGATGCTGCAGTCTTTTTTTTTTTTTTTTGAGTTGAAGTCTCTGTAGCCCAGACTGGAGTGCAGTGGCCGCTCCCAGCCACCGCAGCCTCGACCTGCTGGACTCCGGCGATCCTTCCGCCTCAGCCTTCCCAGTAGCCAGAATTACAGGCGCGTGCTACCACGCCCTGCTGATTTTTTTTTTTTTAATTGTAGAGATGAGGTCTTGCCTGCCCAGGCGGGTCTCGAACCCGTGGGCTCAGGCAATCCATTCACCTCAGCCTCCCAAAGGGGCGGGATTACAGGCTAAGCCACCGAGCCCGGCTGATGCTGCAGTGTTGAGACAGAATTTCTTTTGGGGGATATTTTGACTTTTGCTCTTAAGGCCCCTCAACTAATTGGATGAGCCTCTTTCATATTATTGAGGGCAGTTTACTTTATTTAAAATGGACTTACTGATGGTAGAAATATACTACAAAATAACATCACAGTAACATCTGGATTAGCGTTTAAGTCTCTGGCTACCATAGCCTAACAAAATTGACACATTAAACTAGCCATCACAGTCCCCATCTAAGAAAAGAATAATTCTCCATTGCACTTTGCAATCTTAAGAAATCTGCTTTTGAGTTTCACCCAGAAATATGAATAGAACTATGGACCACTTTCTCTCTTTAGCTTTCTCTTTTAAAGATGTTCTTGATTAAAAGTAGTGACTTTTCAACTTCAATTTTTATGACTCCTCCTTTGAGAATTGTTCTAAGTCATGGTGTCCTCTTTTGGAACTAAAATGTCTACATATATCATTGTAATATTTCCATGTTTCCTTTTATAAGATCTGTACCTCAGTTTACAAACATTTGCTCTTTAATCTAGATTAAAATTTTACTCTAAAGACTTGAGAAACAAGACATTCTCCACTTTTTGGAAATTATTTTTTCTTTACCATTTACATGGCTCAATCACATATCACTGCAAGTTGATTTTAAAAAATAAAGGTCAGTTGAAGCACAAGCAAAGCTTAGACTGTATCATTGTGACTATTAAGACATGAAGTTAGTTACTTTAAAAGAAAATGCTTTCTTAAAAAAATTATTTTTACCCCCAGGGCTTATGGGAAAACTTTCATAAACAGTGTCACCTCTACAAAGAAGAATCTTATTAAATATACCATAAGGAACACATAACTTTAAGAAAGGTCCCTTTTTAAACATAGAACACTTGCTCAGCTATATCTCAACTATAGAATCCATGGGAAATTTAATGAACTGCTATACTGTAGCTTAAAAGAGTAGACATTGTTATCTGTTAAGCTATTGTGAATTATTTGCATTATCTTATTATTAGGTAGATAAAATGAGTTTGTATGATAGCTTTTATATATCAATCTATTATGAACTAAACATTTAATCTTAAGGAATTTGTTAGAAAATCTTCCACCTGAATTTAAAAATAGTTTAATGATAAATATTGATGGCTTTGATAATTTTATTGCCATTCAGTGTATGATTTTTATGAACAAAATATTGTTTTAAAAAGTCAGCTTCATATAGGCAATATCTAAATAAAATATTGTATTTAGTAGCTATATTCTTGTATCAGAAACAGGAAACTTAAATAATAGAAATGTTGTGGTCTTATTTTTGAATATTGTATTCAATATTGGGTACTAAGATTAAAAAAGTCACTGTCCAAGAAGTATATAACTAGAGGGAATGATTAGGAAAGAGATAAATATATACATATATATGAATTACCTATCTAGATATACATTGAAGAATCTAATGATGTTTATTTTTTAGAAAAGTAAAAATAGGGAAGCAATATGGAAACCCTGAAATATTTAAACTGGTTCCATGTTAAATTCAGAGTGCTATACAGTAAGCATAGTATGTTATGACTTGTGTCAAACAGAGATCTATGTATACTTGTTTGCGCATAGACTGTCTCTAACTGGTTACACAAACAACTGGTAATAGTCATTGTCTATGGACAATGTACTTCTCATTGAATATATTTTGTAGGGTCTGGATTTTTAAGTAGAGCATATACAATCTAATAAAAATTAATTAACAAAATTGCTATAATATAGATAAGAAATTGCAGTTATAGATATTTGTTACAGGGTTCACTCCAACAGGAATAATAATAGGGACATAAATATTTATTGATTATGTGCTGTGTGTCAGAAAATTCAAAGCATTGTAAGTCCTTATAAAGTAGGTAATACTATTCCCATTTTAAAGATATATCGAAACTTGGTAAAATTAAGAACCTATTTAATGTCACTCCTATAATACAAAATTGAGGTAGAATTTGATTCCAGTTCTGTTTGACTTTGAACCTACTGCTTAAATCTCCATTTAGTGGAAAGTTGTAGCAGAGATCCCTAGGGTCTATTTTAGTTATTTCAGTCCTATTACACCATGACTTAAAAGACTAAAGCTGAGAAATGAATGGCTTCAAGTTTTTTGTAGTTATTGTTACAAAGTCAAAAAGACCATCTGGTAAATAAACAAGTAGCTCTTTGCTTTGGCACACTGGATCCTGAAAATACTAAGGTTAACAAGAGGGAAGTTAGAAAAGAGTCTCAATATAGAGGTTGTAGAAAATAGTGTAAGCGTGGAAGGATTTTTTTGGCAGAGGCAAAAAAAAATCCTATAGAGGCATTTAGAGTAAAGACAAAAGATTAGAGTTACTTGAAAAGATAAAGGGCCAGTGAAGATCTTCAGAGAACAGGATGAAGTAATTACAGCTGGGAAATAGAGAAATGAGCTCAGGCTCTTGTTTGGATATAAGAAAAGAAGGGAAGTTGAAACAAGCAACAATTTCTGTGGCTCACATGACCAATCCCATTACTCTTCTCAACTTCTCTACCAGTTTCCTTCACATTCTCACGATTTCTTCCAACCACTTGGCTGATTGTAGTAGAAATGACACATATTTCATTGAACTCCCAGTACGCTCTTGTTACAAATATTCCCTTAACAATAACTGTTTTAGTTTTTGTTGGAAAAATTATAGCTAAACAAGCTAGCCAATTACTATATCTGATAATAGTCAAGACTGACCAGTGGGTAAACATGCTAAACCACAACAGAATTAATATTTTGCTTCATATTTCTTTGTTGTACAAATTGTAACATGGTTTCCTAAGCTTTGTTTAGACCAAGAGAGACTGATTAGAGCTGACTGATAGAGGCCTAAAAAGTATTATAAACTTATCTGAACCTCCAGTTAATGTAATGTTTATCAGGTTTATACAATAAAATGAATTAATTTAGATGATAAAAATTTGGAATTTCAGACAATCCACTCAAAGTCTAGGTTAAGTGGGATTCATATGTATTATAAAAGAGTATGTTTGCTGAGTCAATTAAAAAAGTAAATCTTATAAAGGGGAGTATTAAAGTATTTAATGGAGAATGAAAATGATTTCCAATTTCTTCTGGAACAGTGATTCTCAACTGGGTGTAATTTTGCCCCCAATGACACTTGTCAATATTGGAGCCATTTTTTTTTTTTTACTTTCACAAGTATTGTAAGGTTTTTTGCGGGGAGGTGGGGAGGATATGACTGGCATCTGGTAGGTAGAAAACTAAGATGCTGATAAACATTCTTCAATGCACAGGAAAGCTCCCTAAAACAAAGTATTATTCAACCTAAAAAAGTCATCAGTGCTGATGCTGGGAAACCTCTAAAAGCATCCCGGTATCTTTTATCAGTATGCTAACTGCAAATTATACTTCTCTTACCACTAAAATAACCCCCCCTAAAACTTTCGCTAGGAGGTATTTTGTTGGTCTAGGCTGGTTATTGCTTCAGAAATCATCGATGCATCTATCCATTATTCTTTTGGTGTATTAGAACTGGAAGACATTGGTGTTAGTTTCTGAGAATACGTAGAAACAACTCCCAAAACATCAACTCTAATAGGGCACTCCAAAATACATAAAATGACTGAACTAATTTTTTTTATTTGTATCATCACACAACTCACAAATTTAAACTTGTTTTTCATCCTTAGACCAAATATAATCTAAAGGAATAAATAATTCAGGTTTTTTTCATTTACATAAATGTGTCTTGTATTTGAAATAGGTGGATTTATTTGAGGAAATAGCATTTTTAAAAATTGAATATTTTAATAGTTGGGTTTAAATGTTTATATAGTACTATAGTACTATATGCTACCAGAAAATAAATGTGACTTAATAATAGAACTACAGCTTTTGTGATTATTTTTACTATATTATTACTTATCATTTAGTAACCTAACTTAACATCACCCAAATTAATTCTGCACATTTCCAAAATGTACTTTGTATTAAGTTACAATATTGAAATTGGATTAAAAAATCAACATGTTTAGACAAAGAAGAAAAGAATTTAAGTAGTTTTGCTCATGTCTCCAAATGTTACTAGATTCTAGGGCAGCTTTGTATTAATTAATATAATTTAACTCTAATGATATACATTAATAATTATGCACTCAACTAACTATAGAACTTCATGTTTTAGATGAAAAATAATTTAGACCTTACAACATCCTTTGTAAAATAACATTTATTTATATTTATTATAAGGAAATGAGAAAAATAAGCCAAGGTAAACATTCTAAAATTAAGAAGTTAAATACAGATCCTTTTCCCTTTGTTTTTTTTGTTTTTCTAATTTCTCTTAGAAAGAAATAATTACTTGTTACTATTCAGGAAAGTTTAAAAAAACAAACAAATTTCCTATAGGGCAGACTCAGAGATTAGAAGGTACAACAGAAATAAATCTAGATTATCTAAGCACTTCCACCACAGAATCAGTGGACATTAAGCAGGGGACTAGAAGAAAATCCCTTCCTTTCCACATGTTTGAATATCTAGAATGGATTTTTGTTTGTAAACTAAATTTAAGTGAATAAACAAGCCCAGTCCTAAAAACATAAGAATACCTAGGCAATGATAAACCTACCTCTGGTCTACAAAGAAGCTTGAGAAAGGGTAGGGAAACACAAAGATAAACAAAAAGATTAAAATGATCAAGTTAAGATCTGTACTTAACCCTTCAAAGCCTTTCTTCTGAGTGCTCTTGCTCAGTATAATAATGAAACATGGGATTTTTTGACCCAATTCTGCTACTGACTTTCTGAGTAAACTTAGAAGATCTCTTAACTACTCGCTGCCAGTTTCCTGAGCATAGTGATAGCATCTGTACCATACATCTTGTTTCTTCAAAGAAGATCATCGTTTATCAGCTAGGGAAAGACTAAGCAAACAGCACAATTCATGATTGTTCAGCATGCAGTACTATGTGTATTTTTCTGCAAACACCAATCTGCATCCTTTGTAGTTCTAATAAATGTAGTCATGTTCTGTTTTAGGCAGAATGACCCTAAGATGCATTTGATCCTTATCTGAGAATGTCAGGCAGGTTTTGTTGAGTTCTATGCAGCATGCTTTAAGGGCAGACAAAGGTATAAAATAGATGTCTCACTTGAGAATCTTACAAACGGTAACTTCAAATGAATCTATTAGCTGAAATCCTGGAATTCTTTGAACTTCAAATCCCATTTTTAAAAACATTATTTGCAGCTGTTCACGTTTGTGAATTTTCACTATAGGCGCCAAGATATCCATAACACAGTGTTATGCTACTGGTTTGCAATGCTTGAGCAATATGAACTTAAGGAAAGTAAAGGATCTCTCACTGGAAATTAGTATGATGAACTTGTATGGCTAGCACAGTTAGTTTCATACCCATATTTGGAGATAATATATGAATTGGGAAGTCTTTTATTTAAAAAATAATACTAGTGTTAAAACAAAGAAGGAAGTACCTATAAAAAAATCAACTTCAATTTTCTAAGTATTACCCAGTTTGTCTAAGTCTCACCATAAAGTGACTATAAATTACAAATGTGATTAGATTTCTCTCCAAATTTAAGGCACTGGCTTTCATTTTTGTAGAATACTAGCAGACAGTTTCACTAAGCATCCCTACCAACTTGTGAGAGTGTGTTGCATAATAAAGAATTTAATCTTAGTCCTGCTTCTTATCAAGGAGCTTCTAAACCTCTAGAATTCTCCAAATTCCATAAATATTTTTGGCACTCATGAGCTTATTATCCATGGTCACATTTGAGTTTAACCTAATGAAGTGACTCATGGTGGGTCACAAAATAGAATCAGATTGAGGACAGGTCACCAGGAAAACCAACCATGTGATTACAGGGGACAAACTTTTTGTTAGCTCAACCTCTTGAATTAGGGGTTGGAGATTGAGCTCAATAATGTGTCTATTGATTGAATAAGTCATGCTCATTTACTAAAACCCCAAGAAAAACTTTGGACACTGAAGCTCAATGGGGCATTTTGACTGGATTTGTGAACCCGTTGATATGCCAGGAGGGCAATGCACGCTGATTTCACAAGAAAAAGGCATGGAAGCTCTATATTGATGATCCTCTGAAACCTTGCCCTATGTGTCACTTCATTTGGATATCCCTAATTTGCATCTTTTGCTGAGTTCTGTGAATCATTCTAGTGAACTATCATACTTGAAGGAGTCATGAGAAAGTCTGAATTTGTAGCTAGTCAGAAGTGTGGGTGGTCTAAAGACACCCTGAATTTTCACTGCCATCTGCAGTGGAAACATCTCCTGAAGGGCTGGGTCTGTGACTTGTGAGGTCTGTACTAACTCCAGATAATTGGTTCCAGAATTGAATTATAGTATACCAGTTGGGTTAAAATAGAATAAGTGATCCTGAGACTTCACATGACTATCAGGAATAGCTGAATGCCTTGGTACATTTTTTATACTTCTTCACCTTTTCTCTCTGTCACTTCGCTGCTAGGAATTTTCCAGAGCTAAGTCTCATCTGGGAGACGCTGAACTGTGCTGCCCATCTGGGTTTAATGGAGGCCATACTACTCTCCCCTATGCTACGCAGTCCTAAGACTGGAACAACAAGTTCTCTTTAATAAAGCGAATTTCCCTGAATGCTTAAGACTGAAAGAAAGACAGTACAAAACAGAGATCCTTAGGATGGCCACATTTTCTAGATTGTCACTTAGTGGCAAGGCCAATGGAAATGCCACTAAGCAGATTTGCTCCTTCTTCTAACCAAATTCCAACCCGATGAGGTTCCAGAAAGATTTCCTCCAAACTCCAGTTTGAAGTTTGCCTCTCTCAAGTTCTTATTACTTACCTGCAAGTAGAACTTTTCATAAAATGATTGGTAGTGGGACTATTCATTCATTTGATGCCAAATAGTAAGGTTAAATAGCCCCAGAAATACTTTTAAATCAAAATAAATATATCTGTGTTTGTCAATCTTGATTTCCACATGCAGTGCCTTCATAGCCCACTTAGTGCCAAACTGCGCCAATCTTATTTCAGACCTTTCTTTTCTACACCCTTCTTTCAGCTTATGATACATTTTAGACATTTAGGTTTTGAGCAAGAATACAGCAAAATAAACAATACTGAATAGGTTCAGGTTAGTCTAAATTCAGAACAAAGAAACATTATGTTACAAAGTCTGCAGAAATTCTGCAAAACCTATACCCAATTATTATTGGTACAGAACAGCTAACTTCTCCAGATAAACAACTGCATTTAGTTCAGTGATCACTTTAGTTTTTCTCCAAATAATGTACTGGTGCTTTTTAAAGTTCTATAACCAAAAGGCCCACTCAAGTGCTTATCTGAGAACAAATTCATTCTTCCCCAAAGTTGAACTAAAATCCTCACTCTGCGAAGTTTAAACTGCTTTCAATATTGTTTAAATAACTTTTTTGGTTTATCTTTTACATATATACATATATGGTTCAACATACTATAATCTAAGGAACATATTGTAAGGGCATCAACATGTTTACTGAATATGTCATCAAAACACATTGTGGTTGTATTTTATAAGAATCATATATTTTACCCAATACAGCTGGGCCACACTTAACTTTAAGGACTCGTTACCCCTTAGATATTCTGCATCCTATGCAGAAATTTATTTCTCATGCTCCAGGCTGAAGGAAAACAAAACAAAACAAAACAAAACAAAAGTACCACCATCTGGATTTAAGACCATTAATGTTTCAGAAATAAGTTGGTTTTAAAATCAATCTTACCTCACAACAGGGAAAGACTTCAACATTTGCTCAATTTCCTTTTATTTGTAGGTAATAATGGACAACATCTTTACCTTTTAAACTCTCATATATTTTTATTAGTTGTTTATTTAACCAAGCACAGCAGCATTTCAACAATGTGCATCTAAAATTTTACTGTTCATTTGCTTGCAACTGCCGACGCTGGAGGTTCTACATACCTGGCCCTGATCTTTTTCCACTCCATTTCTGATAAATAATTTTGGCCTATCTTTGCTTCCATCTCATAGGAAGCAAGCCCAATATTTTCTTATCTGTTTTTAGATGTTTATGTACATTTGATACACATCTGCCTGTCCCTAGCATTAAAGCAATCATATTTCTCCAGCATATTCTTTGTTTAACAATAATCTCACCCAATAACAATATTCACATTTTGATGTACAGATATTATTAATAAAAAACGAACTGGAATCTTCCTTCATTCTTATTTGGTTTAGAACCATGACATTTGTGCTGTAAGCCACGTGTAGTTTTAGTGGCTATGCATTCACTAGACTGTTTAACAAGAAAATTAGAAAATTTCTACCTGGGAGGGAGGTAACAACATAGTCCTTAGAATATGATGGAAGAAATTTTGCTTCCTTTCTACCCCCTTCCAAGTGCCCTTGTTCTTGTGACCAAAGGGGGCGCCCTATTCTCAGCCTGAGAGTGGTAGGGTGGCTGATGGCAAAGGAATGTGTTTGTGATTCAGCAATGGTTTACACAAGGCTACATCTGTGGCAGTGGCGTGGCTCTCGAGGGAGAGAGGGAATGTCTGCTCATGGCAGGCTGCCAGCTTCACCCCAGGATGCCTAAGTTGCCCCTGCCTTCAGGGTAAGGCTCAGCTTTGGTGTGTCCCAGGGATGCTGCAGTCGAACAGAGGGGGAGAATTTGTCCCCACTGCTTTGCACAAAGGAGGAAGGCTAGACATATTATGCTGCCATTGGCAAAAGCCAACTGTCCCTTTGGCCACACTGCCTGCTCCTCCCTCTCTAGAACAGCCCCCAACACAGGAATTCACCAGGCCAACTGACCGATCCTTAACGAAAATACTAACAGAGCCAAATGGAACACAGACACTTTTATCCATTTTTTTTTAAAACAAGCTATTGTGTTATTTACTGCCTTTTACAGTAAGCCAGCAAAGAAACTAGAAAAGAAAAATAAAAGGAAGTTTTAAAAGAACATAGAGGTCGGTCTTGGTGGCTCAGCCTGTAATCCCTGCGCTTTGGGAAGCCGAAAGCGAGTGGATTGCTTGAGCTCGCGGCTCGAGACCAGCCCGGGCAACCGGCCGAGAGACCTGGTCTCTACAATAAAAATCAAAACTTAGCCGGGTGTGGTAGCGTGCGCCTGTAGCTCCGTCTACTTGGGAGGCTGAGGTGGAAGGATCACTGGAGCCCAGCTAGTTGACGCTGGGGTGGCCATGAGTGTGCCACTGCACTCCAGTCTGGGTGATGGACTGAGACTCCAACTCAAAAAAAAAAAAAAAAAAAGAGCATATAATGCCTTTTTTGTATTTGTGATTCAAGCAAAATCATAAAATGCTAAAAGTCCCTCAAGAAAACATAGTTCACTCCTCTAAAGGAGTCAAGTAAGTTTAGAAAAAAATCTGTTCTCATATTTTCATCTGAACAAAATATTTAGTTTCTTTGAATTCTACCAACTTTATGTATATGTGAGTCTGTATATATATATATATATATACATATATATATATATACACACACACATATATAAATTTAAAGTGTCTATATGTATATATATCTCTATTATATGTTTTTATAATGGTCTTTCTCAAATTATCATATTTTATAAATTTCTGTATACATTTACATCCTTCATTTTGAATGAATAAATACATATATGTTCCATGCTAAATGATGGCCCTTTCATTTGTAACACTATAGGATAATTGCTAGCTATATTTTTTTCTGAATTATCATTGAAATTGTGCTCTCTCCTTTAAAATGGCCTGTTAATAATTTCCTAAATATATGTGGTAGTTGTGTTTCAGAATCATAAGATTTGCTGTGAGACAGGAAAGAAGAGCTGCCCATCCCTTTTTCTCTTCACCAAAATGATGAAAAGAACTGCTTTGAGTTTCCCCTTGGGTTTGTGAATTTTTGCAATTTTTCTAAACATTTTTCATAAGGGTTTTCACAACTTTAGTGAGTATTGGGGGAAAATAACAATCCTGAAAACTGTGCACATTACATTATTAGTCTCCTTTTGACAATCCCAGTTGCAAATGTCTCAGTTCAGCTAGTGGACCCCAGGAAGCAGAAGGACATGAGACAACTTCTTATCAGAGAAATGAGTGAGAGAACATTTCCTTGTACTGACTATAACAGCAATGGCCATTCTGGACTAAAAGGACATAATGCCAACATCCACAAAATGGCATACTGTTCTCTGAAATGCAACATGTGTATTCCCAAGAATGGAAGATAACCTGCTGTAAATGCTGCAAGCAAAACATATGAATTCACAAAATCATGAAGCTGTTTTTCTTTTCTTTTCTTTTTTCTTTTATTCCCCCTTAAAATACAATGCCAGAATGAGGAAAAAGGCAGTTCAAATTACATTTCTGTTCCTTTTATTCCCTAACAATTCTCTATAAGAAAACAACAAGAGAAAAGACAACACCTGCTACACAAGCCCATGTTTTGGAAAAGAAAAGGAGTTGGTGAATTAGCAGAGGAGATAGTATAAAGTGAAGAACAAGTGGGAAAAATTAGGATCTAACCAATATGACAGCTATGAAAATGAGTACGGGGTACAGACATAGAGATATTTTCTGAGTGAGAGGAAGCAGAAATTGAAAATAGTTTGAAGCAAACAAGAGGACATATATGGTATGGAGGATATGTGTCTGTCTAGTAAGAGGCTAAGGAAGACACAGGAGTGTTCCTTGCAGTTGACTGATTCCAGATAAGTCACTCACACATAAAGCATTGTGCTCAGGTTTGCTTCCTACATCTAGGTCAGCCATGACCAGAGGAGAACCATCAATCACTCCCACTCATAAAATGGAGTGAGAGTGATTGATTGTTCAAGGCTGAATTAGCCCTGCCTGATTCGCAGAAATCTTAATGGAATCTGGGAGCCCTGAACTGGAAACTTGGGTTTTGGCCTGGAAATGGACCCCAAACCTTGGGGCTAAGTCCAGGTGTGCCCTAGTCAATCCTAATCCACAGCTTTGGGAGAAAAGCATTTGGATATTGATTTTCACACATTGCCTGTTTGTTTTGAACACTATTTTTATTTTTCTTTCTGAAGAACATAGGAAAAGAATATGGTCTTTCTTCTTATTTCAGAAGACACGATTGTGATTTTCATTAAGGGCCTATTTACTTCTCTTACCCAAATCTTAATAATATTGAATTTCCATTTTAAGTATCTATTTTTAGATAATATCTCTACTCACAGAATGAAGATATAGAAAAAAATACTTTTCAGTAAATACGCATTGAATTGTGATGCAGTACCCAGCATTTTGCTAGATGTTTATGCAGTCAATTCTAGTCTAGAATGCTGAGGACTTCTTTCTTATAGCAAGGTACAACTTTTATTGCATATTCTCTAATAACGACATTATTTCTTACCTTAAGAACATTAACATTACATTGACAAGAATCAATAACATAAAATAAAGTGGTATATTCCTCTAAGTAGTAGCAAACAATAACTCACATCTGATTCTCATATAGCATTGCATAAAAGCTAAAAGCATATTAAATATGAAACATTACTTCTGTATGTAAGTGCACACACACTATCTAAAAGAATAAACAACTCTAAGATAACAATATTATACCATGCAGCTGGTATAAACAGGAATATTGTTATTTCTGATTTGCTGCTTCAAAACTAAAGATCTACTCTGAGCAATCAACCTATTCAACCTCTGTATTTAAAAATGAAACTAATTCCTTTCTTGATTTTAATTATCTTATAATGCATAAGAGTATCTTTAGTGTGCAGACATGGCACAAGGTAATAGACATTTAAAGGGATTCCTTCCCCCCTTTAGATGATTTTCCACCTTTAATATTATTTTTAACTCAGAAGCAAATTTATTTTGCTGAAATTTTAAATAGTTAAAACAAAAATTTGGCTATTTAAACTCTTTCTCAATTAGGAAGAGGAAATGCTTGACATTTCTTCAGCAGGACAATGATGACAAGCTATATATGGCCTGAACATGACAATCACTCCTCTCCTCTTGAACCTCTGACCCTTGAGGTTTACAGACCAGCTTGAGCTTGAATTTGAACTCTCTCAAGACCCAGTAAGGACATTTATTTTTAGTGGAGAGCCCCCTCATTCTTGGAATTCCTCCTTTCTCCTAGTCTGACAGAATCTAAGTTTAAACCTCTGAGTAAACTGTAGGGAAATGTTTGAGAGCAGACTTTTAGTTGTTTGTGGGTTGTACTATTTTTATTAGCAGTGGAGGTTCCCTTCTTTGTTACTCATTCTATTTAGGTATAACATTACATCCATTTTAGTGCACACTTTAAACAGAGAAATAACAAAGAAATAAGTTCCAAGCAATTTATCTGATTCAGATTAAAATCTGTACAGATGGCAAGCCAAAAATCAAACTCGAGACCATTTGAGGCTAGCCCAAATATACCATTTCTCTAACGAGGCCATCTGAGATTGCTCCCTGAAGAGTCAAGTCTGGGACTGGAGTGGTGTGAAATGTTCTTCTATCAAACACTCACACTTTGACATAGCCAAAACACATTAAGAAGTCTCCTTCTAAATATATTCAGCGTTCTTTTTGATATTTCACATGGACCTTGTATTTAATAAGATGAGTTTTAGAGCAAAACTACCAGGCATATATTGGTGCGACAAGTAGCTTGTTTAAGAGGAAATAATGTGGCATGTGTAGTGTCTGAGTATGTCTTCAGGTCTGAATCATATGGAAGAAAAAGCCCTGTATCTGCAGAGTAGGCTGCTGGATGGGGCATGATTTAAGGCTCCCTGAGAGTCAAATCACTTCTAACCCTGCCTGGCTTTTCCACCTGAAGTGCTTGCATTTGTTTAATTAAAAGCTTCTTTCAATATATCGCATACAGAGCTCTGAAGGAAGAAAACACTCACTTTGTTTATCCATTACTATTATAATTTTAATAACTAGCCACAGAACTGAGAGCAAGGTACTGCAGTGAAGACTCAGAAGCCAAGTGCATGTTGATAGGTGAGTAAGAAAGTTCCATGGCATGTGCTTCTGTCAGAAAGCACCACACAATCATCTCAGGTGTGTACTCAGAGGTACTCACATATGAAAGAAAGTGGGAGAATAATTTTTTCTAGAATAATGACACAACAGGTTTTTAAAATTTGCATGTTATATATAAAAATTAGAAAAAGTTATTCCCTTTTTTTCTTTTGGCTGGGTTCCAATTATTCTCATTGTGTTTCTCTGATTATTACCTGGTTCAATTATCCTCATTTTGTTTTTCATTAAACTCCTAATTGCATGCCTGAGATTATTGTTCCATTTTCAGCATATTTACCCACCACACTTCCCCTCAATAAATCTAGCATATTTCTGTCCTAAATCCTATCCTAAAGACAATACTTACCACACGAGCGATATCCTCCTGTTCTAGTGAGATACCTAGTCTGGGAGGAGGTTGGAGATACTTTTATATAGACTAAAGCAACAAGGTGGAGGGGGTTGTGTCAGGGTCAAACAAACTAGAAGATCTGAAGCTTGGGGAATGGTGATTTTAGAGACACTCCTTTTTACCTCTTATTTCCACTTTCAAGGATTTTGTTCACCAACTATGTATATAAATGTAATGGACTATGAAATGAGAACAGATATAACTGGGAAAACAGCACTTTTGAATCAGTTTAATTGTAAAGAAAAGTCTGCCAAAACAATGTTTATGATGTACAGTGAAATGGCTTTCAAGCATTTGTGATGAAAGACTTTGTTCCTAGGCAAAATAAAATTGTAAATCATCTTTTTTAAAAATGTGTTTTTAGTATTTGTGGGAACACAGCTCCAGATTTGAGAGGGGCTTCAGCTTGGGAGTGATTTATTCTGGGGATCATCAGTCATTAAGGACCAATTAGTTTCAAAGTAAAGCTGGAAGCCACAGAACCTAGTAAATATGAGTTGCAAACTTGGTAAGGAAAATGTTCTTTCTGAACTATGTTTAAAATCATAGAGTGGGGCCTGTGATGCTTGGATTATGAATACATGTCAGAGAAGAGGAATTCAACCACAAACACCTTCAACCATATTTTGCCATATCAAATGCCAAAGTTGATTTCCCATGACTGTATGCTAAAGTATTCTATCTAAACACTAGTAGTGGGTGTTTGCCACTCAGCACATGCGCAAGGGGAGGAAAGGAAGAGAGAGAGACAGAGAGGAAGGAGGAGGAGGAAGAAGAGGAGGAGGAGGAAGTGGAGGAGGAGCAAGACAAAAAGGAGGAGGAGGAGAAGAAATAAAATAAAGAGGCAATTAGTCCATTTTATTTAAGAGGTTCGATATCCTGTGTTCATGTGTCAACACTTAGGAACATTCGATGACCATCTAAAAGATTGCTTGATTTTGATGTGGCAGATGCAATAGAGATATGCTGCAGGCATAGGACAGCGTTGTGTCATGAAAATGACAAAAATTGTGACTGGTTGTGACTTATTCATATTATGAAAAGAATGAGACTCTTGGTGTGTCAGCACCCTAGAGACTACTCCACATTAAAAAAAAATCTATATCTATATCTACATATGCATACATATCACACAAGGCCTTTATTTGTAGCTGGGCAGCAGCACCACTTTGTGGTTACAGCACCATGGATGTAATGGCCCTCTTACAGGACTCTTCTTTCAATTGATTCTATAAATATAATCATGAATACATACATACAGTATCTATAGACACATATGTGATCATGTTTATTATCAGCCCACATCTTATTTTCCTCTATCTTTTGACTTAAACTTGATGACAATGATGGTTATAAATTCCAAAATGCCAGTTTCATGATTTTTTTTTCTTACTCTAAAATAAATATCTCTTAAGTACTTTCCTCCTTGGGCAATGTGTTTCTCATTTGCTGTGACACTAAGTGTATAGGTATGGCTGACCGCTAACCTGACATGTGCCTGTCACCAGGGACTGCTGGTTCTTTCATCTTCTTAATGGACATTTCTCTACAGATGTCTGTGGCCTACCTGACTATAATCCTTTAAATTTTAATTCACTTTACATTTAGCCTGGTCATAAATACCATTTAGGTACCAATACTCTACTTTATGCAATCCCTAAGGTAGTGCTTTTATTTTAATGAGGCCATTTGCAACTTAAGAGCAAAAAAATATTCCATCTTTGATTGAATATATTTGTCAGTTTTATTCCCAATTGGCATTTTCATGGGAAAACTTGAATAAAACTAAGAGATGGCTGCTTACCAAGTGGGATAAAAGTTTCACTATGTTTCTAACTTTCAAATTTAACTGAATAAATGGTCTTTGAAATTCATTTTGAAAACATCAAAGTAAATGAGGGTTTATAATCAAAAGTAAGATCCAAAGTTAAGTTATGTAACAAATGACATTTCCACTGGCATTTTTTTAATCAGGGAGGAAAAAATAACTTGAGACTCCTGTTAATAAACTGTTCAGGTGACAGACCAGCATAATGACACATGGAAATGAATGTAGTGGGATATATGCAAATAGTGGCTAATTATCAATTTTGTGATTTTGTTCTTCCATTTTTACTCCAGTTTAGTCTTTTCACAAGTAACACAGTATATGTTTTTCTCCCCCCCAGAGTATGTGGAAGCAGGTAAATTGAATTTGTAGTGAATTTAAAGTCTGGTATAAAATAATTTTTAAAAAAACTCTGAAGATGATATAGATAGTTCTCTCTGATTATGGAGCAAAATTCTCTACTTTAGTCTACATTTGCCCGAATACATTTACAGACACTTTCTATAGCCATAGGACCTAACTTATATGTATGTGAGACCACAAATATTATATTAGAATTTTGCTCTGCACAAGTCGTGGCAATTGTGTACAGTTTTATTTGATGGTGGGGACAACAAACAAGCATTTAATATGAGAAATAATATTAAAATATTTTCTTGATATGAAATAAGACTGACTAAAATGTTATAATACATACATTAGGTTTTCGATATGTTTAATTATTAGATTGTATCCTAACTCTGAATAATATTCCCTAAATGAGAATAATAATAGTTACATCCTTAGAAAAGATTAATGATAGTTCACCATTTAACACAACAGAATAATACTTTGTACAATGGGGTTCCACTTTCTTATTTCATTTAATCCTTTCATCTAAGTTTAAGAATTTGGTATAATTATTTAACAAATATAAAAACCAAGGCTCGAAGAAGTTAAA
The DNA here is from genome assembly GCA_027257055.1 of Cephalopachus bancanus. Lineage (NCBI taxonomy): Eukaryota > Metazoa > Chordata > Mammalia > Primates > Tarsiidae > Cephalopachus > Cephalopachus bancanus. Next base: position 5,733,371 of record JAPVLO010000031.1, on the reverse strand, counting down.
TAACTTTTAGATGTCAAATAGTATGATATGAAGCCAGAATTCAAACCCATACCACTCAGAAATTTAATATCTTAAGTTTAGTCTTCTCTTCTGCCTCTCCATTGTTTGCTACATACAGCTTTTGTTTGTTTTGCTTTTCTGAAACTATTAAAGGTATGGTATTATCTTAATGTGAGTAAGCCAAGACTAAGAGTGGAAGTTGATACTTGAAATATCTCGTAGCCGGGCTCGGTGGCTCGGCCTGTAATCCCGCGCCTTTGGGAGGCTGAGGTGAGTGGATTGCCTGAGCCCGCGGGTTCCAGACCCGCCTGGGCAGCGAGACCTCATCTCTACAATAAATCAAAAAATCAGCTGGGCATGGTAGCGCGTGCCTGTAATTCCGGCTACTCAGAAGGATGAGGCGGAAGGATCGCCGGAGCCCAGCAGGTCGAGGCTGCGGTGGCCAGTAGTGGCCACCTCACTCCAGTCTGGGTGACAGAGGAGACTCCAACTCAAAAAAAAAAAAAAAAAAGAAAAAAAAAAAAAGAAAAGAAATATCTCTAGTAATATTTTTATAAAGGATACTTTGTCTTTTGTGGGAAAACTATACCATATGAAGTTGAGAAACGAGTTCACAATTAAGCAACTACTTATTCTATTTCTTTTCTTTTCTTTTTTTTTGAGTTGGAGTCTCACTCTGTCCCCCAGACTGGAGTGCAGTGGCCACTCCCGGCCACCGCAGCCTCGACCTGCTGGGCTCCGGCGATCCTTCCGCCTCAGCCTTCCGAGTAGCCGGAACTACAGGCGCTCGCTACCACACCCGGCTGATTTTTTGATTTATTGTAGAGGTGAGATCTCGCTGCCCAGGTGGGTCTCGAACCCGCGGGCTCAGGCAATTCACTCACCTCAGCCTCCCAAAGGGGCGCGGGATTACAGGCTGAGCCACCGAGCCCGGTATCAATTTATTTTCATATTTGCATGTTTTCCTTATTAAAGATAATTTGACTAAATAAAACTCAACACAAATAATGTGCATTGGGAGTATGATACTTTATACTAAGGTAGGTCATTTATGAAAGGAAATAACACCATTACCATCTTATAATATGTGTTGACACAAATATTCAGATATTCTATGAGAAGAAGCTTTAGTATTTTACTGTTTTACCAAGTAATTAAACCACTCAGATACTCTGTATTGAGAAATGTCAGTCTATTTGCCATATTTATCACTCAGGATATCAATTGCAAACTGACATATGGTAAGTGTGTAAGACAATAAAGAGAAGAAAGTTCTGTAAATAAATGTCTCTTTAAATTATTTTTTAGGTTTTGGGAATCTGACCCATGGAAAGCTATTTCCTATTACCTTTTTGCTTTACCTTCCTTCTTCCCTCCTTCCCTCCGTGTCCCCTTTTCTCCTTCCTTTCCTTCATTTCTCCCTTGTGCTAGCAGTTAGTTAGCAATGACCTTACCAACTCTAATGCTAAAAAACCAACAACAAAAGTAAAGCCAATATATTTGAAAGATTAAATGTTCAATTTTCTAATGAATAAAAATACAAACCGGGCTCGGTGTCTCAGCCTGTAATCCCGCGCCTTTGGGAGGCTGAGGTGAGTGGATTGCCTGAGCCCGCGGCTCAAGAGACGCCTGGGCAGCGAGACCTCATCTCTACAATAAATCAAAAAATCAGCCAGGCATGGTAGCGCATGCCTGTAATTCTGGCTACTTGGAAGGCTGAGGTGGAAGGATCGCCGCAGCCCAGCAGGTCAAGGCTGCAGTGGCCGGGAGCGGCCACTGCACTCCAGTCTGGGCGACAGAGTGAGACTCCAACTCAAAAAAAAATACAACTACATAGATAGATATAGATATAGATACAGATATAGATATAGATATACTGGGTACAGGAGTCCTTTTCTTCTTAGAGGTTAAATAAACTCTTAAATAATTTTGGTAGAGTTGAAAGAATTGGTGAATACACTCAGACTCCACATATTCCTGGATACCTTTTTCAATGAGTATTCTATTTCATAGATTAAAGGCAGAAGGTTTGCAGTGTACCTAATTTTTCCACAGTGGATAATAAGACGAATGTCAAACATTTACTGTACACTTACAATTTTCCCGTCATTATGCTAAATGCTCCCTCCTCACTATCTCCTTTATTTCTTGACACTCTCATGGTTGGTATTATTATTATTATTTTTACATTTAAGAATGTCAAGGCATAGATAAATTAAATGATAATATAGACCTGCATTTCTGTTACATTGCAGAGCAAAGATTTATCTCATGTTTCTGTGCCTTATTTCAATAATCCCAAAATTGTGTATAATCATGACTCCACACCAATTTTGAAAAGTAAAAGGAAATCCTGGATTCTACTCTTACCATTGCCACACTTACCTACTGATATCTGTTAGGCACTGACAGGGAACCAGGCATCATTTGGTGTATTTCTTGTATCTTAATAGTTATGTCAAATTTCCAACATTTTATGTGCTAAAAACTAATCTATTGATATGTATGTACTTCCTTAAAAATATTCTATTCTTCCCATAGTCTTCCCCATCTCAGTTGCTAAAGTCAAATCTTTCTTCATTGGCTTTTCTTTTGTCCTCATACTATGTATTCAATCCATCAGGAAAAACTGTTAACACCTTCCAAACCCATGCAGAATCTAACTACTTCTCATTGACTAGACCACAGCTGAAGATCTATGACAGCATATTCTCTCACATAAATCATTGCAATCACTGCCTGAATCATTCTTGTTTCTCTTGTTCCCTGCTGACTATTCATACAGCAGCCAGAGAGATCATTTGGAAGTCTAAGATATACTATGCCAATTTTCTTTTCAAAATTCCCCCATTCTTTCTGTTTCATGTAGAAGGAAACCTCACATTCCTTACCCTGCTATATAAGGCTGTACTTCCTCAAACTGTGTCTCTCATTATATACCTGCTCCCTCTGCTCACTCTACTCTGCAAACATGTTGGCCTGTTCCTTGATCTTTGAAACATCAGGCAAGACCGGCCTGTGTTTAACTCTCTGTTTCTTCTGTCTGGAAAGCTCTTTCTCAGATACCCACATGACTGGCTCCATATTTTTCTTTGTTGCTTTAGCTAAATGTCACCATCTTGGTGAGTCCTTCTTTATTCTCTCCCCTAACTCTCTATCCTCTTGCCTTGCTTTATTTCAGGAGTCAGCACCATGGCCAGCAAATCAAATCCTGTATTGCCTATTTTTGTAAATAAAGTTTTGTTACAACACAGTCACCCTCATTTATTTACATTTTCTCTATGTTTGCTTCCATATTACAGATTTGAATAGTTCCAAAAGGGACCTGCTGGCTCCCAAAGTCCAAAATATTTATTATCTTTTTTTAAAAATCAATTTTTTAATTATGATTTTGTGGGGTACAGTTAAGGGTTAGGTGCACAATTACGTTTCATTCAGGCACCCTGTTGATAAGAGGTTTTTCCCCATTCTCAGACAGATGTTTGCGACTGTTACTCCCATCCTCCTCCCCCACCCCGTAGTTTCTCAGTACCATCAGTCATTTTCTTATAGTATTACATTGGATGTTCAAGGTCCATTATATGAGTAAGAACATGTGATACTCAGATCTTTGTTTCTGTGAGAGGTCACTCAGTATTATAGACTCTAGTTCCATCCAGGTTGCTGCGAAATTCATGATTTTGTTCTTTTTTATGGCTGCGTGGTATTCCATCGTTTATATGTACCACATTTTTTAATCCTGTCCTCTTTTGATGGGCAGCATGGTTGTTTCCAGGGTCTTGTTATTGTGAACAACGCTGTGATAAACATACGTGTGCAGGTATCTTTTTTATAGAGTGATTTGAGGTCTTCAGGGTATATTACCAGTAGGGGGATTGCGGGGTCATATGGAAGGTCGATTTTTAGAGCTTTTAGGAATCGCCACACTGCTTTCCACAGAGGTTTCACTAGTTTACACTCCCACCAACAGTATAGAAGTGTTCCCTTTTCACCACACCCTCTCCAGCAGCTGTTATTTTTTGACTTGTTGATAATTGCCATTCTGACTGGAGTTAGGTGGTATCTCAGTGTGGTTTTGATTTGCATCTCCCTGATGATTAGTGAGGTTGAGCATTTCTTCATGTGTTTGTTGCCTGCTCGGATGTCTTCTTTTGTCAGGTGTCTGTTCATATATTTCACCCATTTTATAATGGGGTTGTTTGTTTTTTTCTTTTCAGCATGTTTGAGTTCCTTATAGATCCAGGATGTTAAGCTTTTGTCAGACCTGGAGTTGGCAAATACTTTTTCCCAGTCTGTAGGCTGTCTCCCTGCTCTCTTGATGGATTCTTTGGCTTTGCAGAAGCTTGTCAGTTTAATAAGGTCCCACTTGTCTATCTTCTCTCTTATGATCTGTGGGTTTCGGGTTTTGTTCAGGAATTGGATGCCAGTTCCGATTTCCATGAGGGTATTTCCTTCCTTTTCTAAGGTTCTTATGCTTTGAGGTTTTACATTTAGGTCTCTGATCCATTTGGAGTTAACTTTTGTGCATGGGGACAGATAGGGGTCCTGTTTCAATCTTCTGCATGTGGTCAGTCAGTTTTCCCAGCACTATTTACTGAATAGGTTCTCCTCTCCCCAGTGGTAGGTGGTGGGGGCTTTGTCGAAGATGAGTTGGTTGAGAAATTGAGGTTTTGCTTCTGGAATCTCAATTCTATTCCATTGATCTATATGCCTGTTCCTGTACCAATACCAAGCTGTTTTGATGATTGTAGCTTTATAGTAAAGTTTGAAGTCTGGTAATGTGATACCACCTGCTTTGTTTTTTTTTTTTTTTTTTTGCTGAGGATTGTTCTGGCTATTCTTGGACATTTGTGTTTCCATATGAATTCCTGTGTTGTTTTTTCTAGGTCTGAGAAGAATGTTGCTGGTAATTTGATGGGTATTATATTGAGTTTGTAGATTGCCTTAGGTAAGATGTACATCTTCACAATGTTGATTCTTCCAATCCATGAGCATGGGATATTTTTCCACTTGTTTATGTCATCTTTGATTTCTTTGAGCAGTGTTTTGTAATTTTCATTGTAAAGGTCTTTCACGTCTCTGGTTAGGAAGATGTCAGGGTATTTCATTTTTTGTGGCTATTGTGAATGGAATTGTGTTTTTAATTTGGGTTTCTGTTTGTTTATTATTGGTGTAGAGAAATGCGACTGTCTTTTGTACATTTATTTTGTATCCTGAGACTTTGCCAAAGGCCTTTATCAATGTAAGGAGGCTTTTGACAGATTCTCTTGGGTTTTCAAGGTACACAATCATATCATCTGCAAAGAGAGATAACTTGACTTCCTCTTTTCCTATTTGGATACCCCTGATTGCCTCCTCTTCTCCGATTGCTCTAGCTAGGACTCTCAATACTATGTTGAACAGGAGGGATGAGAGTGGGCATCCTTGTCTAGTTCCAGTTTTCAGGAGAATTGGTTCCAATTATTGTCCATTTAGGAGTATGCTGGCTGTGGGTTTCTCATAGATGACTTTTACTATTTTGAGGTATGTTCCCTGTATGCCTAGTTGTTCAAGGATTTTTATCAAGAAGGGGTGCTGGATTTTATCAAAAGCTTTTTCTTCATCTAATGATATGATCATGTGGTTTTTGTTTTGACATCTGTTGATGAATTTAATTACATTTATGGTTTTACAAATGTTGAACCAACCTTGCATTCCAGGAATGAAGCCTACTTTCATGGTGGATAATTTTTGAGATGTATTGCTGAATCCGGTGTGCTAGGATCTTGAGAATTTTAGCATCTATGTTCATCAAAGATATTGGCCTGTATTCTCTTTCTTTGTTGGGTCTTTACCTGGCTGGGTATCAATGTGATGTTGGCTTCATAAAATGATTTGGGGAGAGTTCCATCTTTTTCAATCGCCTGGAATACCTTCAGTAGGATTGGTATCAACTCCTTCTTAAATGTCTTGTAGAATTCTGCTGGAAAGCCATCTGGACCAGGGCTTTTTTTTGTAGGAAGTTTTCTTATTACGTAGTCGATTTCCTTGATTGTTATTGGTCTATTTAGGGTCTCAATTTCTTCTTGTTCCAACCTAGGCAGGTTGTGTGATGTCAGAAATTCCTCCATTTCCTTAAGGTTTTCATGTTTGTTTCCATACAAGTGTACGTAGTAGTCTCTAATGATCTTTTGTATTTCTTCAGGGTCAGATGTGACTTCATCTTTTGTGTTTCTGATTGTGCTTATTTGGTTTTTTTCTCATTTTTTCTTGGTCAGTCTAGCTAGGGGACCATCGATCTTGTTTATCCTTTCGAAGACCCCAGCTTTTTGTTTCATTGATTTTTTTGTATTATCTTTTTGTTTTCTATGTCCTGGATTTGGGCTTTTATTTTGGTGATCTGGATTCTTCTGCTGAAATTAGGGTTTTTGTGGTCTTGCTTTTCCAGCTTCTTTAGGTGACTTGTTAGGTTGTGAATTTCTGTTCCTTCCATTTTCTTCATGTGTGTTTGTAGGGATATAAATTCCCCTCTTACTACAGCTTTCAGGGCATCCCAGAGATTTTGGTAAGATGTTTCTTCACTTTCATTTGTTTCCAGGTATCTTTTGATCTCTGTTTTGATTTCATCATTGACGTAGGAGTTGTTTAGCATCATGCTGTTTAGTGTCCACGTCTTTGTGGGTTTTGGGGGGACTTTGTTGGTGTCAATGTTTATTTTTATTCCACTGTGATCCGAGAAGGTACATGGTAGAATTTTGGTTCTTTTAAATTCACTTATGCTTGTTTTATGGCCGAGTATGTGGTTGATCTTAGAATATGTTCCATGTGGTAATGAGTAAAATGTGTATTCTGTGGTCTTTGGATGGAGTGTTCTGGAAGTATCAATTATGTCCATTTGGTCCAAAGTCACATTGAGGTTCTGGATCTCCTTGCTGATTTTTTGTCCTGATGATCTGTCTAGGGTTGTGAGTGGGGTATTAAAGTCCCCAGTTATGATGGGGTTAGAGTCTATATCTTTCTTTAGTTTTCCTAGAAGTTGCTGTATGAAAGTTGGTGCACCTATGTTGGATGCATATATGTTTAGGATAGATATTTCTTGTTGATGGATTGAGCCTTTTATCATTATGTAGTGGCCTTCTGTATCTTTTTTAATTTTTAATAGCTTGAAGGGTATTTTGTCTGAAATTAAGATCGCTACTCCTCCTTTCTTTTGCATTCTGTTCGCCTGAAAATTTGTTTCCCATCCTCTTACTTTGAGTCTGTGGGTGTCCTTTCTAGTGAAGTGAGTCTCTTGAAGGCAATAGATTGTTGCCTGCTGATATTTTAATCCATTTTGCCATTCTATGTCTTTTCAGTGGTGCATTTAGTCCATTCACATTTAGGCTAATAATTGAAATGCAAGAGTTGATCCGTGTCATAAGGTTCTTACAGAGTTGTTCCTGTTTGTTTGTTGTCTTTCTTTGGGTTTTGGAGTTGATTCATGTGTGTTTTTAATCTTTTGCCTGTACTCTTGTGAAGAATGTTGTTGTTCTTTTTTGTTTTTCTTCTGTGTTCAGTACTTTCTTAAGTGTTAGTTGTAGAGGTGGTCTGGTGGCATCGTAGGTTCTTAGGGATTGGATATCTGGAAAAGATTTCAATTCTCCCTCACTAATGAAGCTTAATTTGGCTGGTTAGGTTATTCTTGGTTGAAATTGTTTCTCTTTTAGAACTTTGAATATAGGGCTCCAGGCTCTCCTGGCCTGAAGGGTTTCTGTGGATAAATCTGCTGCTATTCTAATTGGTTTTCCCTGGTAGGTAGTCTGGCCTTTTTCTCTTGCTGACTTTAGGATTTTTTCTTTTATAGCTACTTTGTTTAAGCAAATTATTATGTGTCTGGGAGTTGGTCTTTTCATTTATTGTCTTGCAGGGGTTCTCTGAATCTCTTGTGCTTGAATTTTTTCATCCTTGATGAGATGAGGGAAGTTTTCTTGAATGGTTTCATGAAATGTTTGTTTCAAGGTGGTTTCTGTTTCTCTCTCTGCCTCAGGAAGCCCAATTACTCTTAGGTTTGGTCTCTTGAAGTGATCATTCATCTCTTGCAGGTTTTGTTCTGTCTTTTTGAGCCTCTTTTCTATGCTTTTGACTGTTTGGGTTAGTTCTGTGTTTTGGTCTTCGAGCTCTGAGATTCTTTCTTCTGCTTGACTGATTTTGCTTTCCATGCTTATTAGCCTGTTATTCATTTCCATCACAGTATTCTTTACTGCTGTCATTTCTGACATCAGCTCCTTCCTATTTTCCTATTGTTTCTCCTCAATTTTTTTAATTCTCTCCATTAATGTCTTGATGTCTGGGTTTGTTGCATGTAACCAGTCATTCTGGGGGCTCTTCATTGTTTGTGTTCCAGAATCTGTTTTCTCAGTGTCTGATCTCCCAAGGGTCTGTGTGAGACCTATATTCTTCTTTTGGTTTTGCTTCATTTGTGCGTTTCCCCCCCCTCCCTACTTTTTCCTTCCCTCCACGTCACCGTCTTCTTTAATTCTGTTATTCTGGGGTAAAGGGATTGGTTTTACTTCTGTTTTTTCAATCTCCTATTCTTTATGTATGCCCTCTTACCTTGTTCAATTCTGGAGTTGCACTATAGGTTGGGGGTGGTCCTTTTTGCAGTTTTGAGATTTACTTAAGTGGGGAGCTGTAATACAAAATCTATCTTCAGGTCCTGGTATTCGCTGACAGGTGTGTGAATAATCTGGAACCCACTTCCCACTGCCTTGGAATCTGTCCGTGCAGTGGGGCTATAGGTTTACTCCCTGAAATAAAATGTGGTTAGCAGAGGGGAGAGAATGGATCAGACAGTGGGTTGAAGAGGTGGGTGGAGAGATAGAGGAGTAAGGAGGGAAACAAACGAGTGTGCCAACAAATAGAGAGAGAGGCCTATACTGACACAGATAAAAACAATAGACCACAGCTACAGATGAACCAACTCTCATACAGACAAAAATAAAACATATAGTGATGCTAACATACCAGCTATCCAACCACCTTATTAGTGTGCTGTTCCTCTGTACAAAGATATGGTTTACAGAGACAAGGAAAGAGAAGAAAAGGAAGAGGAAAAAATAAAAAAAGGAACAATACAATAGGAATAGAATTAAGTCATTAAACTAACAGAATCAATGAAGCATACTCTGAGACATTTCGTTTAAGTCCAATGTCCTTTCAGGTCTGATTTCTAGTTTTCTTTTCAAGCTGGTAAATTAGTGTGCAGTTAGGGTCAGTTGCCCCTGGTCTGTTGTGAAGGACAGTTCAGATCACTCTCCGTTCACCACTCTGGCCTATGTCTTTATCAAGCTTGTTTCTCCCGTTTCAATGTTGTTACCTTGAATTGCCAGCAGGTGGTGCTATCTCAGCTGCTTGCCCCAGAGGGGGTGGGGCTGGACAGGGATGGCAGAGGCTGAAGATGGCAAGATGGCTGCCTGCCTCAGGGCAGATGGCAGGAGACTTATGGCGGGCAGCACGTCTCAGTTGCAGGAGAGGTGGCAGTGATCCCAGCAGATCTTCCCTGAAGGGCTTCAAGGACTGAAGTTGTGGATCGCCTCCAGCCCGGGTGGTACAATGTGCTACCAGTGGCAGTGGTGGTGGCTGTGGCGGCTGCGGCAGCTGTAGCGGCAGCTGCGGCGGCGGAATCTGTGCTGCAGTGGCGGAATCTGTGCTGCAGTGGCTGTCCAGACCGCTGTGATGCCCCAGCGGTGGCAACGGCCAAGCTCCATATGAAGAGCAGGCTGTGATGTTGGGGTCCGTAGCCCCCGGGGTGAGAGTCAGAGACCCACTGCAGTTCTCCTTTGCAGAGGTTTTCACAGACCAGGTTGCCCCATCACCATCTTGCCAGAAGTCCATATTTATTATCTTTACAGAAGATTTTGTGATCTGCTGGCTCCCAAAGTCCATAATATTTATTATCTTTACAGAAAAATTTTGCCAGTCTCTATGTTTTTGTTTATCACTGTGTAGCAAACAATATGTTTTATTGATCTCATTATTTTCTGTCTCTTTTTATTTGAAAGTTTGCTCCTTGAGGACGGGAGTTTTCTTTTTCTTTCTTTTTTTTTTGAGTTGAAGTCTTACTCTGATGCCCAGACTGGAGTACAGTTGCATGCTCATGGCCACTGCAGCCTCAACCTGCTGGGCTCCAGGGATCCTTCCACCTCAGCCTTCCAAGTAGCTGGAACTACAGGTGTGCACTGCCACGTCTAGCTAATTTTTTATTTATTGTAGAGATGAGGTCTTGCCAGCTTGCCCAGGCTGGTCTTGAACCCTCAGTCTCAGGCAATCCACTCGCCTGGGCCTCCCAAAGTGCTGGGATTACAGGCTGAGCCACTGAGCTTGGCCAGGAGTTTTCAACATTATTTATCAGTACACACAGCAGCCAGAACAGTGTGTGATGGGGTGTTCAATAAATACAGATGAGTGAATAAAGACATTTTCTGGATGGCATAGTCTGACTCTATACACTCATCTCATGTTTCTTGAAGATGTTAGTGTTCTCTATCACTAAGTAACATGCCTTATTCTAAAAAAGAAAACTTCATATTGCTAATAACAGTGATATTTATTTGTGATGCAGTGATTGCTGGCCATCAACTTTGTATGAAGTCTAGATAATAAAGATAATTTTACTTCACAGGGATTTGGATTTTTAAAATTATCCTCATGAATAAAGTTGGTTAGAAAATGTGCTGTGTGAAACACCGTAGAACAGAAGAAGGATAGGAAGTACAGGCAATGTTCTTACCATATCCATTATTAAAAACAAATATTTTGAAAGAGCTCATGACATCTTTAAAAATTCCTAGATGAAGCATGTACCTGAGGTGTTATGGTTTATTGAAAAGTCCAGAATCTAAAGTCAGAAGTGAGTTAGAGCCCTGGTCCTATCATGTACCAGTGGTGTGAACTTGAGGTAGAGATGATAAAAATATCTATTTTATAGGGTTATTTTAAGCATGAAGTGAAATGAATATAAGTTAACTTATCCTAACATAAGCAGTCAGTAAATGTAAGCTTAATCTGTAAGATCTGAGATAATTGTATTTTTAAAAAATGTTATAACCTTATGGGCTATGGCTACCCTAGTACATAAAGTTGTCTTGGTGTCTTTATCACCATTGGCTCAATGTTTGTTTCTTCCCACATATTTCTCAATGTGGTTTCATAGACATCTAAGGTGAAATGGCCTAAATATACTCAGATTTTCTACTGACTAGCTATGTAGCCTTAAGCAAGCTATTTAACATCCTTGAGATTCAATTTCTCTTTATGTAAAATGAGGATGATAATAATACCTACCTAACAGTGCTCTTATGAGGATTAAAGGATTATGTATGTAAAATACTTAGCAGAGCATCTAGCATGTTTTAAATTGTTAAATTCTGATTCATCAAGGACCTTCTCTCTCTCCCTGTAAGTTTTACCTCTTATGGTCAATCGTAATAGGGTATGGTTATGCTGATTAATTTTCCATTCCCTGGCAAATTTATGAAATAAAACAAACTTACTAAGAAATATGGCATAACATGTAGCACTCTACGTGCAGGACATTTAAATTCTATTGGAGTTTTGAAATCACACACACACACACACACACACACACACACACACACAAACTCAAAGAAATTTTTCTTTGATAATAAGTTTAAGACCCCCAAGAAAAAACAAACAAGGACAAAAAAATCTGTTCTTAATCTTTCTTTCTTTCTTTTTTTTTTTTTTAGAGTTATCAGATTTTATCACTTTATTTGGTTGTTCTTTAGCCATTTTCTTCCCCTTGAGAAGCCCTCAGTGTTAGATTACCAATAAATGTTGCGGAAGAAGTATGTCAGAAAATGAACATTCTCTCCTGTTACAAACTTTTGAACAAATTTAAAAATCTTAACTTGAAAACACTGAACCCACATGACATCACTAAGGTGTACCTGATCCTAAACCAGGTGAAAGATCACAAATGATACTATGTAGATACTGTATAATTATTCTAGTATTGGGCACAGTTATTCCCTTGAATCACGTTCTCACTAACATCCTGTCTTGCTCCTACTGTCAATTCAGTTTATAAGATTTTTTTTTTTTTTTTTTTTTTTTTTTAGTGGGGGCAAGGAAAATTTCTAGATTACTCTCTGAATTAGAAAAGAAGTTGCATTACTGTGAAACCTAACATGGGGCTCAAGGAGAAAAAGGAGTCTGTCCCCATAACTCTACTTTGTGCCCTGACAGTCAGTGTAAATAGGCTTGTTGCAGAATTGAAACTCAGTGTCTCTTTTTTCCTATTTGTTTTCCCTCCTGCTGCTGCACCCAGACTGGAACGAGTAAAGTCCTTCCCACAATGCATCTGAGAGCTCTTTCCTGGTCCTGCAGCTGTGCTACCTAACCACTTTAAAAAGGATTTCCCTTTTTATTGGTAACTCCAGAGCTCATTATTTCACCTTTATCTACACACTTCTGCATTTTATCTGAGTCTTTGATCAGGCCGTACTTTTACCTGTGTCTAGCTTGAAAGGGTTTTATTCCCACCTTTCCTAACCTTTCTCAGAGTCTGTTATTTTTCCAAAGGGTCAATAGCTATGGAATTCCCTATGCTAACTTCAAATAGTGACCTCTTTAGATAAACATTGCCAAAAGAAGTTGCTCAAAGGCAATTGTATGGTCTAAATAAATCTGGGTTTAGTCAAGCTTGTGAAGCAGTTGCCGTTTATCTTTCCCTTCCTTCTCTTTTATCAAAATATGACTGTTCTATATTCTACTTCTCTAGGGTTCAACTTTAGCTGGTTGACATCAATGTTTCAATGTTGAGTTAGCATTGGTCTTCATAGTCTTTATTTCCAACTCTCTCTCTCATCACTGACATTTTCATTTACCATATTTTAAGCATACAAATATAATTTTAAAATGTAATTTAACATCTTTGAAATTGGGATAAATCTTACAATTGATGACCTATCATGGTTAAATTGCCAATATTTTTAGTTGTACATAAAACAATAATGTAACATATTTGATGACATCTAAATTCAGTGAACTCAGAAATAAGGGAGTCCTAGAAAGCATGACATTAATTTGTGGGAGTCAATTTCTACTTGTGGAATTTCAGCCATAACCAAAACTTTATTCTTTTATTTTATTTTAAAGATGTGGGGTACAATTCAGTATTACATATATATGTGGTCATCATACAGGTAAAGTTTGGGGTTCCCTTTGGTCCCCACTTTGCCTGGTTTGAGATCAGGTACCCTTACTGATGTTGTGTCCTCCCCACCACCACCCCGGCAGTAGTTCACTACTGCCAATCCCTTTCTTTTTTTTTTTTTGAGTTGGAGTCTCACTCTGTCACCCAGACTGGAGTGCAGTGGCCGCTCCCAGCCACCACAGCCTCGATCTGCTGGGCTCTGGCGATCCTTCCGCCTCAGCTTTCCAAGTAGCTGGAACTATAGGCGTGCGCTACCACGCCCAGCTGATTTTTCGATTTATTGTAGAGAAGAGGTCTCGCCAAGTTGCCCAGGCGCATCTCGAACCCGCGGGCTCAGGCAATCCACTCACCTCAGCCTCCCAAAGGTGCAGGATTACAGGCTGAGCCACTGAGCCCGGCTGCCATTCCCTTTCTTATAGGATTATGCCAAATGTTCAGGGTCTGCTTATGAGAAAGAACATGTGGTACTCTGTTCTTTGTCTCTGTGATAGATCACTGAGTATAATAGGCTCTAAATCCATCCAAAATGAATCTTAATGGGAGTGTTAATTTTGACCAAGGAGTAACATCCTTACTTTTTCCAAACCCACCATGTAGGTGACTGCCAACTTCAGCTATAAACCAACTGGCCCTAACTCCAAAAGAAGTATCTCAAAATTTAGCTGATGCAAGCAGCTTGCATAGCAGGAATGTAAAGGCTGACATTATTTTCACAGGATAAGTTTTTGCTCTTTAGGAAGATTCCAAAATTGTTTAAAGGAACGCAAATAAAGAAGAGAAATGGGTGTAGAGTGTGGTCCATGGAGAGTCTCTCCGCTCAGTTTAACATAAGAAGTAAGCAGCATTTGTACAACCTGTTAAATGAAAATCTATACAGAGGTTTACTCTTATTTCCAGTGTGTCTTGCATCCTTATAACTGTTTTATGAAATTTCTCTTTATAAAGTAGAACTATGACACGTTAATGTTAATGGGGTAGAATGAAAACACACTATCTGTTTAGTTTTCTATAATTAAACTATTTGATTTAATCATGTAGCCTGTGTCCCCTACTTTTCTTCCAATTATTTGTTTTCATGCTTCAGAAATCTAGGAGAAATATCACCACTTACAGAAAAAAAACCATACTGCTATGTTTTGTACCTGACATGGGTTTGCCTGGCCATGCATCTTTATACATACTTCCTGGGCTCTTGACACTATGTGCTTGCAATAGGAAGAATTAGCCACTAGAGTGTGATCTTGCAAATTAGAAAAAGAACAGAAAATCACTTCTCTTCCCGGTAAATTCTGTAGCCCAAAGCCAAAATGTTCTTTTTTTTTTTCTAAAATTATAACCATATATTTTTACTAAACTATAACTACTGCTATTAAAACTTAATTATATTAAGTCATGAATGGAAATTAGAGTATTGGTTGAACTGTAGACAGTTACTTTCTAGGTCTTCACAAAATATCAATATACAAAAATCTTATCTCAGAGATGGGGTCAACATTCTCTGAGTGTTTAAATGTTCTCCAGGTATTTCTCGTGAGGTTGATTCATGCCCCATATTTGGATATGCTTTGACTTAATGATTTTTTTTTTTTTAAGTTGGAGTCTCACTCTGTCGCCCAGACTGGAGTGCAGTGGCTGCTACCGGCCACCGCAGCCTCGACCTGCTGGGCTCCGGCGATCCTTCCGCCTCAGCCTTCCGAGTAGCCGGAATTACAGGCATGCGCTACCACGCCTGGCTGATTTTTTGACTTATTGTAGAGATGAGGGCTCGCTGCCCAGGTGGGTTTCGAACCCACGGGCTCAGGCAATTCACTCACCTCAGCCTCCCAAAGCCGCGGGATTACAGACTGAGCCACTGAGCCCGGCTTGACTTAATGATTTTTATGGTTCATCTGAATTTTAAGGGTAAAGATTTTCTAATCACTTGAAGCTAATATATTGTCTGTAAGTGTATCCTCTCATATTCTAAGTTCTGATGCACTGTACTAAAAACCTCTTGGTTAGATATGAAACATTCTAGTACATTTGATTACCTTTACTACACTTTGAAAATCAATTTTGGTCATTATGCAAGTTTTAGTTTCCATTAACAAACCAGAAACTTTTGCTGTTGTGTCTGTGAATAAAAAGTTATAGCTGCTAATTCCAAAGAAAAGCAAGGTGCTCGAATAATATTTTAAAAGCTTTTTTGATTAATTTATATTCTTATGTATCTCTTTCATACTCTAGACTTAGGAAACAAAATCCCCAAATTGCTGTTGAAATCGTTTTTGAAGAACATAACACTTTGCAGTAATTATATTTACACAAGCAGTGTAGCATTTTCTACACATGCAGTCTAAACTTTAGGTTGATTAGACAACACATTTAAAGAATGCTTATCTGATCCACAATTGTTTATAGGAACCAAAACTAAGAAGAGCTGTACACGTTTTTTTGAATGTTTGCTTTAGCAGCAACAATTTTTTTTTCTATGTAGTCCAGGGCCACATATTCTCAGGTACATCAACTGTCCAATGCTGGTGAACACAAAACAGTGTCTAGGGCCAATAGGAAGAATTAAGGAATACACAACATAAAAAAGTAGTTTCCGAAAGTCCCCATAGCCACCATTCATGCCATGTCTTAACATGCTTCTGTCTTCTCTGCTTATTGATTTCACCCACTTATTTGGTGATTTTAATTTCAGCCCACCATGGTCTTTACACTCATAATTTTTCTCACCTCTTTTAGTTTCCATTTGATTTAGTCATGCAGAAAATCTAAGTTAGTAATGTGAACCAGAAGATCCAGGTAAAATATAACCAGTCAACCAACCACTGTATTTTAAAAGTT
This sequence comes from Cephalopachus bancanus, assembly GCA_027257055.1. NCBI lineage: Eukaryota > Metazoa > Chordata > Mammalia > Primates > Tarsiidae > Cephalopachus > Cephalopachus bancanus. The sequence goes on along the minus strand of JAPVLO010000031.1, from coordinate 5,717,344 downwards.
GACATTTATGCTATGTTCTATTGCTTTCAGTTACAAATTCTGAACAATTCCTAGAGATTTTCAAATTTCTCAGAAAAGACTCTGCCCAACAATTGATTGACAACATGAATCATGGGCAACATTCATCATTTAAACTAAAATAAGTTAATCTACATTTTAAAAAATTACAGTTTAGGTGCTATATACAGCATTATAAAGGTAAAACATTTGAATGTCATATTATGGGATTCATCAATTAATTAAATATGTTTATAATGAAGTTTTCATGTCATTAAGTCACCAATTTCATCATGAGCAAAGAAAGTTATTGATTCAACAAAAATTTAAGGTCTTTGGACACAACCTATAATTCCTTTCAATGTATTTCTCTCCAGTCTTGTTGGCATCTGGCTTCCACTCCAGGATGTGGAAAGGTAGAAAGAGTACTGCTTCCACACTTACAGGAAGAAAAATGTTGGCAAATTGTAAATTCACAATTTTTCTAGAGTCCACCTTGGAGCTGAGATCACAACATAACCAACTAACCAGAAAACTGGGGAGAGACAAGTGCCTATAGAAAGAGATGATATGCCGGGCTCGGTGGCTCAGCCTGTAATCCCGTGCCTTTGGGAGGCTGAGGTGAGTGGATTGCCTGAGCCCACGGGTTCGAGACCTGCCTGGGCAACTTGACAAGACCTCATCTCTACAATAAATCAAACACTAGCCGGGCGTCGTAGCGCACGCCTGTAGTTCCAGCTACTTGGAAGGCTGAGGCGGAAGGATCGCCGGAGCCCAGCACGTCGAGGCTGCGGTGGCCGGGAGCAGCCACTGCACTCCAGTCTGGGCAACCGAGTGAGACTCCAACACAAAAAAAAAAAAAAAGAAAGAGATGATATAAACATTTGCTTCCCAAAGGCAGATGTCACTCAGACCACTAAAGCATTCAGCTAGAACAACTGATAAATTGAAGGTGGAGTGCAGGCTGGTAGAAAGCAGGAAACCTCTGGAGGAACACAGATGTGGAAGAGGAGTACTTCCTCATGCCAGCGACTTTTTTCTCTATGAAACTCCCCAGGTATAATAGAGAAGTATGTGGGTAGAGGGTCAGGAAGGTGAGCCCAGAGATAACTTCTTTCATGCAGAGCTGGTGGACAAGAAAAACAGGAATTAAAATGGGCTGAAGCAATGCTCTTCTATGGGACAAAAGCTTTAATCTACAGAAGGAAAGACAGCAAATCCTACTGTTCTTGGTAAAGGGAATGACTCTGTCTCTAGAAAGGGCAGGAATATGCTCTTAGCAAAAACCATAGCTGGACAAACAGCACTAACACTTGGGAAACTACATCCATGAGACCCCTTCAATCCCTTCCATGACACCAAAGACACCAGAGCACCAAGTAAGGTGGCACAGGAATATTCCTGGGTAAGCCGTAAGAGATAGACACTGTAGGACAGCACAAAAGGAAAGATGGAATGGTGAAGGTGGAGTACAAACAGGAAAAAAAAAAATGTGGGAAGGCAAACTCCCTTCTAAACACAAGGTATTGCTAGAGAAATTTGAAAATGGAGGTCTTCTGAAGACAATCATAGCAAGAACAGTTTCAAAACTGCATAGCTCCTGGCTAGATTAACACAATCTTGTACACAAAAACCTAGCAGAAAAGAAGATATGTCTATTTAAAGGCAAAAACTCTAATTACATGTCTCTGCTTTCCACACAAGGTGTATGGCCTTCTATGAAAATTATGAAGAACATGAAAAGGCAACACACACACACGTACATACACACTCTAAGTGACAATACAGAAACAGAACCTCAAGATTCAAATATGGCACAGATATTGAAACTATCTGACAGAATTTTAAATTACTATGATTAATACATTATACACGCTAATGAAAAAGTTGGACATATGTAATATTAGAAGACCAATTTCATCAGCAAAAGGGAAAACAAAAGGAAAAAAACACATAGAAATGCTAGAATTGCATACTATGGGGATATAGATAAAGGATGATGCTTTTGATTGACTTATTAATAGATGCAAAATGGTGGAGAAAATAATCAGTGAACTTGAACATATGTCCATAAAAAGTACTTAAGCTAAAAGACGAACAGAAACAAACAGTGGGGAAAATAAATGCAAACAGTAAAATAGAACAAAGCATCAATAGCTGTGAAATAAAATCAAGTGATTTAACAATAGGCTAACTGGAATTCTAGAAGGAGAATCAGGACAGAATGCAACAGAATAAATATTTGAAAAAATAATGGGATGTAGTGGTTCATGCTTGTAATCCTAACATTTTGGGAGGTGGGAGTCCAGGAGTTTGAGACTAGTCTGGACAACACAACAAGACTTCATCTCTACAAAACAAATATATAAATTAGCTAGGTGTGGTGGCTCATTCCTGTAATTCTAGCACTTTGTGAGGCCAGGGTGGGAGGATTGTTTGAGTCCAGGAGTTTAAGAACAACATAGGCAACATAGTGAGACTTTGTCTCTATTAACTAACTAATTAACTAACTAGCTAACATATAAATAAATGAATACATAAATAAATAAACAAATAGTAAACATTAAAAAGAAGAGGATGGCACGTATCTCCACAAAAGAAAGAAATAGACCAAGATTAAGGAAGCTCAAAAAATATCAAACAGGATAAATACTCCCCTCAAAAGTTTGGGTGAGCAGAATGGTGAACATGCATAGGCATGCCATATTAAGCAATCCTGAAGATAAAAGACAAAGAGAAAATCTTTAAATTAGCCAGAGAAAAAAGAAAGACATACTATAGAGAAACAAATATAGATGATTTCTTGTCAGAAACCATGAAGAAAAAAATATATACATATATACTGTCCTTCCATAATTCTGTACCCAGCAAAAAAATCTTTCAAAAAGAAAGTATAAATATTGACTTTCTAAAACAAGCAAAACCAGATAATTCATCTCAAGCAGATCTACACTATAAGAATTTTTAAAATCTTTTTACAGGCAAAATAATTGATATCAGATGGAAATTGGAATCTGTATAAAGGAAAGAAGAGCACTTGAAATGGAAAAAATAATTGTTTCAATTACTCCAAAAGGTAACTTAATGTCAAAAGCCAAAAAATACTAGCAATATATTGTGTTTATAGAATATATAAAAATAAAATGTATGCTTATAGTAGCACAAAAAAGGAGAAAGGAATTAGAAATACAATTATCAAATCTTTATAATACTCCTGAAATAGTGTATAATTTTATTTCAAATAAGATTTTGATTAACTGAAGATGTATATACAACAGATCAATCACTAAAATATGAAAAAACATATAAATAATATGCTAATAGTGGAGATAAAAATGAATTACTACAAAATGTATCATTATCACAAGAAAAAACAGAAAAAGATGGAAAAAATAAAAAACAGATAAAACAAATTAAATGTAGCAAGATGGTGGATTTTAATCTCTTAGACTATTTACCTGTTTACTTTAGAATCATTGGAAAGTCTTAGTTCATGTGATTAAATAGAATAATTTAGAAATAATCTTATTGGGAAACAAAGGGAATTTATTTTATGGTTGAACTGTATTTTTCTCTATAGAAAACTTACAGTTTTCTTTATACAAAAGTTCATGGTTTTCTCTTTACAAAACAAACACCTGAATTCAATCACATCTCCATCCAATAGTCACTGAGCATCTTCCTTGTGTCAAGAATCATGCTAAGGTTTGTGGATACAATGTAGACCAAAACAGCTACAGATCTAGTTGTCTTTTGTATGCATACATATAGGATTGTCTCATGCATCAAACTATTTTAAAATCTTACTGATCTTCTCAAAGTAAAAGCTAGGACCTCTGATTAGGTAGGTTATTCTTGAAAGCACATTTATTTTTCTAGAAAAAATAATATATTACTGAGTATATTGACTTATTTCATTAAAAGTTTTAAATTTTGACATTCACATTAAAACTACCTCAGAGAAAAAGTTCAAAGGAATTATAATGAAGTCAAATATATACAAACATGAATGTCCAACATATGTTAAATCAATAAACCACTAATTTGAAGACATAACTAGTACAACTCTCTTGCTAGGTCAACAGCCCAGAAAGCATCAGAAATAACCTGATGAAGAAGAATTAGTTTCTGATCACAAATGACTATAGTATTGTAAGAGAGAATATCCCACCATGAAGTGCCTTGATTACTCTGTCTGCCATTGAAAAATTATTGTTACTTCCCCAGTCAAAAGATTTAGTTTTGCCATCTGTTTTCTAATGCAATATGAAGGTGTGAAGGATGTTTTTAAAAAAGCCACCTAGAACAAGCCTAGTAAATGACCAATTTAGAAATACAGAGACTCCAATGGAAAAAATAATAAATATTTTAATTATCGCCACATTTGCTTTTAGCCATATTTGTCAGAGACTTTACTCAACAGAATAACCAAACTTCTGAGATATCCCACCTGACTTAAATTTAAGTATATAGTGCATATAGTTAAATTTTACCTTAGCTTCTTTGACATGAGACATCTGGGTTCCCTGTTTTATTATTTATGGAAGAGTTTTTGGGATATTGAAATTCAGTCACCTCTCAATTGTCTGCATGTGGAATGTTCTCCTTGCGAATTAGACACAGCACATTTAAGTTTCATAAAATTTTATCTTCCACAGATATTTATGGCACATTTTATAGGTTGTAGGCACTTAATACAGACTTACTGAGTAGATGCCTCTCCTATTTCTTTTGTTGGAATAAACATTCATTTTCATTTTGGTCTAAGAAAATGATTTGCTAAACATTTATTCAGAAAATTTGAGATGAATTTGTCAAAATCATTTGTTTAAATAATTTTAATAATAAGGTAAATAGATGCGATTTTTTCCTTGCTCTTGGAGAGATATTTTCACACTTAGCAGACACAGAAGCAGGTTTGTAGGCTAAAATAATTTAAAAAGACATATTAGAGTTAGTACTCATTGAATGCAAGTAAAATATAATAACCTTAGTAAATTAAGTAGATATTTTAATGGGGATGGTGGTGAGGAATTACATATTCGCCTACATGGGAATTTTATAACCTAAGAATAAGAAATAAGCCAGGTCTCTCTAGACAGAATAGAGCCTGATATAAACATAAAAACACCAACAGAACCCAGGGAAGCTCTCTCTGTTTTTATTGCATTCTGACTTCTTTCTCTCTTTTTTATCTTTGTCTTTTCTCTCTCTCTCTCTCTCTCTCTCTCTCTGAAGATTACTTTTCTCTGCTTTTCATTATGTGTGTAAAGTATATTACACTATAATCTCAAGTTTTTGTATCTCCTCCATGCACGAGTTCCTCCCCAACTTAACTGGAATTCAGTTCAAATTAATAAATTCTGGCAAAAATAATCTGATTGGTTCAGCTTGAGGCAGTTTTCCATCTACATTTTAACTGCTAATAGAATTATTAATTTTGAGATACTCTACTCTGTGCATTTTTTTACTTGTCTTATATGCAATGCGTCTACAAAATTCAATTATAAATAATTAATTACTTTGCTTACAATTGTGATGTAGTTCACTGTATTATTTCTGTCATCTGCAGGATAACACAAGAGTATTTTTATCATAAAACAACATTAAACTAAACTATTTGAGAAACTGATAATAAAGTTATGTTAACAGAGACATGAAAGCATAAAACTTTGAGGAAGAAAGGTTTGCATCATCCTATCAAGCAACCATCCTAAATAAGGGTTGAGGAGAAAGGTAACATTATTGGTTAAGTGGAAGCAGGAAGTTATAAATATCAATTCTAGCATAGTAACTGAAAACAGTCATGCATGTTATCTTTCTTTTTCCTTCTTTTAGATTCCCCTGTTATTTCTTATAAGAAATATTAGTGAGTGTCAAAACTGCAAACTTAAGTTTTTTTGTTTGTTTGTTTGTTTGTTTACAGAACACACAGAACATTTATTAATTAAGTGATTAAGTGTGCTGTTCTATATATGCACTGTTCATGGTGCCTCCAAAACAATGATAATAGTAACATCAAATATCACTGATCACAGATAACCATAACAGATATAATAATAATGAACCTCTGAAATATTGCAAGAATTACCAAAATATGTCACAGAGACACAAGTGAACACATGCTGTGGAAAAATGATGTGGATAGACTTGCTCGATGCAGGGTGGCCACAAGCCTTTAATTTGTAAAAAACAAAACAAAAACAACCAAACAAACAAATAATAAAAAAAAAAACCGCACACACATCCACAAAGGGAAACTATATGTACTACTACAAGAACAATGTTAAATAAAAGATATTTATATGGAGAACTTATACAATATCTTAAGCTACATATTTCCTAAACATAAAAGTGGAGGCAGTATGTATAATGATTAAGAACATGAGTTTTGGCATCATAGAGATTGAATCTGAATCTAATCTCTGCCACTTTTTTTTGCTGTGTACCCTGAAGTCCTGACAAATACACCTTGTTTTACTGATCTTAGCTTTAGCAAACTTAAGTTTTAAACTATATAATCGAAGAGAATATGACTAAACTAGAAGGAAAATTGATTATCAATCTGTGAAGAATATGATAAACAAGGGGACCTATTATTGAACATTTTTAAAAGAGATGAGAACATTTTTATTTAAATAGAATAAATTGTAGCATACTGAGCAGAAGCAAAACACTGTTGCTATTTTATAGTATAATAATTAGTTGTGCATATAAGTATGAAGTGGACACGTAGAAGTGTGTAACTAATAATGAAGGTAATAGCTTGAAGAATGCAGAAGTAAAATCTCTTTCCATACTTTTGCTGTCATTTAAGATGGCAGATGTTTTAACAGTCTGTACAACTTCTCCTTCACTAACAAAACCATGGTGTGTAGAGTCCAGGGAGCAGCTTTTTACTAAAATGAAACAAACCCAAGGCAAAGGGAATATACTGAGAATGGTGCTTCCAAACAATGGAAAAACCCTAATGAAAAAGTCAAGTCATTAGATCAACCTTGGGTCAGATTCTTCTTGACTTCTTGCAAGAGATAATAAAACTTCATTTTTTCTCCATCCCCATCCTTCTGGGTTGATAATTCTGATTTTTGAATTCGAACATTTTAATTTATGAAAGTAAGAATTCCTGACTCAAACTGATCAGGACATTTACTATTTTAATTTATTGTCACCTTACCGATGATGCCTTCTCTGACAACCTGGTATAAATAGGAAGTTTCCTGACACTCTTTATAGAAGCTTTATTCATACCAGAAAATGAATTTATTTTAAAAACAAATGTTTTTAACTACCCAGATTGACTCTGCTAAAACTCATGAACATTTCTTAATTAAAAAGGAAAAAAGAGTAGTTTCACATTGTCAAGACCTAGTGAACAGCCCCTTAATTAAGTAATCAAATACTGGAACAAGTGGGCATCACTTGTTTCCTGGTAAAGGTAGCTATCACTCCTGTGGTAGTCCTGCCAGACATCATGGTCTGAATGCAACTATGTCAATCAAAAGAATGCAAATTGAATGGCAAAATAATCATCCTGTACTTCTCAAAAAAAAAAAAGAAAAAAAAACAAGGTCAAGAAAGGGACTAAGGGAAAGAGGTTGAAGAGATATGGCAACTATTTGCAACAAATTATCCCAGAGTAGACCTTGGGTTGGGAAAAACAAAAACAAACAAACAAACAAAAAAACAAATTAAGCACATGATTAAGATGGCTGATACAATTAGAAACAGACTGTATATTAGAATTATATGTTCCTGTGTGAAGGAAATGCTGCACAGGAAGTATTAATGTAAAGAGGTATCACAGCTCCATGTTATTGTCAAATGATTCAGAACTTTTCTTGAAATTGTATGAAAATAAAAGTTAACACGTACATATAAGCCTTAGCTCAAGCATCACTTGCCCAGTTTTATTTTCTCTTTTTTTTTTTTTTGAGTTGGAGTCTCACTCTCGCCCAGACTTGAGTGCAGTGGCCGCTCCCAGCCACCGCAGCCTCGACCTGCTGGGCTCTGGCGATCCTTCCGCCTCAGCCTTCCAAGTAGCTGGAACTACAGGCGCGCGCTACCTTGCCCGGCTGATTTTTTGATTTATTGTAGAGATGAGGTCTCGCCAAGTTGCCCAGGCGGGTCTCAAACCCGAGGGCTCAGACAATCCGACACTCACCTCAGCCTCCCAAAGTGCGGGATTACAGGCTGAGCCACCAAGCCTGGCTTGCCCAGCTTTCTTGATCTTTCCATCAGTGGTACACAGATTTTTTTTATCCCGCAGTACCCTGTACATGCCACTACATTAGCATATTTTATGCTGCATGATAATCAGTGATGTGTCTTTTTACTTAAGGGAATCAAAGCTATTGGAGGGCAAAAACTGTCATATTTGATTTTGAACCTTAGATTATAGTACAGAACTTGTCATAATTAGTGGTCTAATAAATGCTTACTGTGTAAGCAAATATAGATGTGTAAGTTTTCAGAAATACACATTCTGCATAGAGAAGGAAAACCAGTGACTGCAATCTTATGCATTTTAAGAATCTTCTGTCTGACTACAATGTAAGATGACCATTTGGTTAATTTTAGAAGACTCAATATTCTAAGCTGAAACACTTTTACTATTCAGATGTTTATAATTTGCACACCAGTGACTTCTTAGAGATGTTTGGAAACAGAATAAATGTGATTAAAACAAAGCAAAACAAACAAAAAGAATGGTGCCCCAATCCTAAGAAAACTTACCACTGAAATGTCTTTGCTTCAATATCAGTGCATTACTTAGTAGGAAGAGATAACAAATCCTTTATTTTTCTATCTCCTTTAAAGTTCTTATTTCATCTTTGTCTTTTTTTCTCTTGTCTAGCTTTAGGTACATTTACACAATTTCCTTGTCTAGTTAATTTCCACCAGCTCCATCTTATAGAAAGAATGTTCAAATCTTAGTGTTATATTTTTACTGTTGACTTTAGGACATATACTTTAGGTATCTTGTTACTGGAAGTAGTATGTTAGAAAATTATAATTCCCTGTTCCTGATTTTCTTTTCCTTGTAGAGGAAGACTTTCTCCCTATCTTTTTTCTCACTGTACCCAAGATGGAGTCAAGTTGGCATTCTCTAAATATTTAGAGTTCTACCCTTATCCGTCTTGGAAGCTTTCTTCCCAGAGGAAGAGCACATTTTCTACACTTCTTGTGGTGTCTTGTGGGAAAACCCCTTTGCATGGTCCTAGCTGGGCTGTAATTCAACCTAAATGCAATTTTTCAGTAGGTGAGTCCAGATGACTTTCACTCTAAACAAGGACCTCCCACCAGGTCTCTATCAGTAAATAAGGTGATACTTTGGCTTCATCTGCCATTCCTTTGTTTCTCAATTATTTTTCTCAAGTCTGATGGAAAAGAGGGATGATATTTATTGGATACTTTCTTGTACCCCAACACAGTCATATCAGGATGTGACTGACATACTTCTAGACATTCTTCAGGATCCCTAGAATGATAATGTCTTCCAGAGTCTTCCATAGTATATTCCCAGAAAGTTTAATATGGGTCACATGGAAATAGTTGGGATATTGAAAAATACTGGGTTGCCCAAAATTAATCCGACATATTTTACAATCTATTATTATATAACTGTATGATATAAATCTCTGAAGGATGGATATGGTATGCACTATGCGTGTTCACTTTGAAAGTTTCATCCTATGAGATTTGTCTCACTTGTAATTACCAGGAATAAAAGAGAATCTTGCTATTTCCGGCAGGAACACATGGCATGTATATAACTTTCGCTGGAGTGACTTCAGAGCCAGGGTGCAGGTCTTGGCTTTGCCTAGCCAGGAACACTATTTTATCAGTTTTCCCAGGGATGGTCAGGCTCTAGAGGACTCATTAATGCTAAATAAGCTTACAGGAAACAGATTTATAAACCAGAATGCCAATTTATTCACTTACACCAGAACAATGCACTGCTCTCTGTAACAGAATACTTGCATCAGCTGGCAAGTACATGCTTCCTCCCAGTAAAAATGTCTTCTTGGGAAATCAAAATAAGATCAGATGGTCTTTGTGGTAAGTCAAGAGGCGAAACAAAGGGAGTTAGATGATATTAGGGAATACGGTGTTCAAGTGGTGGCCGACTGACTAATGCATCCTTTGCAGTTCAGGTTTATACCTGCGAAGAAGTGAAAAGCAACTGAACAGCTGAAAATCACCAAACCAGCTGACTCTCCTCTTATCGAGTTGCTGCTGAATAAGCACTGACAAGATTTTAGGATTTACCTTAAAAACAAAACCCTAATATTCCTTATCACTTTACAAAATATTCTATCATTTCTTCATGATGGCTATTTTACACAACTAATTCGTTTCTAGTTTATTTTTCATTGCTTACATTTCTGATTACTGTGACCCCTATGGGGATTGGGGAAGAAAGTTCTTTGGGTGTCTTGCTGAATTTTGGAAGACCTATTCATCTTATTATCAAGACATGCAAATTAGCCTCTTAGGAAGGGTTGCTTCTAGAAATGCCTAATCTCATTTGTTTTGTGTTGAATGATGTCAGCTTCAATTCTCAAGGTAATATTTAATAGTTGTATTTATACATTTTAGGGTACTTTTTACTTAAGAAGCATAATATCAAATACAGTCTACATACCTGAAATATTCTTTCTATTGCTGTTGTTGAGATTTTATACCAAATTTTTTTTTCTTTTAAGGGGTCACAATTGAGGGATACACAGCTACAAACACTGGCCTGTTTCAAAGATGGCCATTTCAATAATTCAATATAGAACATACTTCTAAGATATCTCCCTCATGCCTAGGCATTGCAGTTGGCTTGGTGACATAAAGGTGAATACAATTCAGAATGCAATCCAAGAGTACACTGAATGTATTAAATATGAATCAGAAGTTGTTCTCAGGTTGAGTAGATGACCATGTGACTATTATTCATTCATTTCATAGGGTACCGGACATAAATTGGTTTCCCTTGGGAAAAAAAAATTCTTCTTCCATACTGGTTTATTCTTTCCTTACTACCATTTAAGTCTTATATTTTAAAGTAATGGCATACTTTGGTCTTGAATACAAATCTCCCTAAAAGAATTTGCTCTGCTGTGGGCCACGTGAATGCTGAAACAAAGAATAACAGGTGACTCAATGGGACACTGACTTGAAAAGCATTGTACTACAGTCATAAAACATAGAGTCTCCTGAACCTAGCCCTCTGCTATGTCACTTGGATAAGTCACTTATTCTGTGTGGATCTCCTTTCCTTATCTTGTTAGGATAGTTGTAAACTCAGATGACTGTGGCTGGCAAGTAAATATCCCAGTGATTGAACTGGGCTAAAATGAAGAGACCAAAAAGTTGTGGGGAATTGTGGCATTAAAGAGGCAAAGGTAAACCTAGAAACCTTACTAGTTTGTCTCTAGCTAACTTTATCGTAGTTTTTTTATTTGGAATCATATTAACCAACATTTTCCAAACTCTTGTAAGTAGGTTGGTAGATTAAATGTACTGACGTGATGATGCTTAATTTTATGTATTAATTTGACTGGCCACTGTATACCCAGATTCAACATTATTTTGGGGGTGTGTCTGTGAGGGTGAGATCAACAATTGAATTTGTGGACTCAGTAAAATAGATTGTCCTCTCCAATGCGAGGGGCCATCATCCAATCAATTGAAGGCCAGAATAGAACAAAAGGCAGAGGGAGGTAATTGCTCCTTTTTTCCTGCCTCACTGCTTAAGTTGGGAAATTTCATTTCATCTACAGCCCTCAGGCTGGGACTTACAGCATTGGCTCCCCTGGTTCTCAGACTTCCTCTTCTAACTGAATCATACCATTCAGCCTTCCTGGTCCTCCATCTTGCAGATAGTAGTTTGTGGAGCTTATTAGTCTCTGCAATCACGAGAGTCAATACCTCATAATAAATCATTTCATATATATATATCCCTCCCTACTGGTTTTGTTTCTTTGTAGAACCCTACTAATAAAACTGAACTATTCTATATGCTTTAGCACCTTCTCCATTATTACATGGTAAAATTGTGATAGAGTTGAGAAAGAATTGGAGAATACAAAGTCATGTAAGTTTACATCTCTGGATGCTATAGAGGTCAGCATGTATTTTACCTTACTGTATAGAAAGAAAAACTAATGCCTGGAGTAAATAGCTCTCTAATTTAGGTCTCTTAGGCTATTAGTGACCAGTGAAGATCAATCCTCCAGAATCCTATTGGGCTTTTTTTTCCTCCCAACGCCTTGCTGTCTTCTATTACACACAGATATTGAGAATTGTAAGAAATCTTAATGATGATCTAGTTCAACCCCTTTATTTGTTAGATGAGAAAAGCAACATGAGGGATTCCAGTTGCCGATTACCTTCCAACAAAGAGCTGCAGCTAATACTTAAGTCTCCTAAGGAACAGCAGGTATTTATAGTTTCACATATTTAATATATTTTTAGCTTTGTATAACAAATGATGCAAATAAAAGCAATATTCATGAACTTTAAAATGCCTGAACAATTATCACTATAAATATTGTACATATAGTGATATAAACTTCTCAACTTGAAATATTCTGTTAAAATGTCCAAACATCCACGACAACATAAAGACTTTAAATTGTTTGTTCCCTTCAAATTCAGTTTCTATCACTAAGAAGTAGTTATAATATTACATGATTTCCAACTTGCAAAAAACAAATATATTTATGTTTCTATTTCTCTATACAAACATATTATATCATCCATAAACTCTTCATATTTCTTTTGGTTCAATATACAACAACATTCTCCTAAGTGTACTGATTTTGAGGAGCATCACTAATTCTTGTGTCTTATTTAAGCCAGTGCTAGTTCAGGTTTTTTGTTTTTTTTTTAAATTGGGGACTCTGCTTTTGGCAAATGTACTATTTGATCATAGTAAAATGTGCTAAAGTTGTTTCATGAAGTATTGGTGCATGTTGGTCAGAACAGAAGACAGTAAACTTCTGTTCATCATCATGAAAAGACTGTGATCTTGGAGAAAACTATGTCTGTAATTATCATATTTGCAAAGGATTGTTTACCTTTAAGAGGCTACTCATATTTTCTCACAAGGATATAGCTGCTAAAAATATAATTGGAAAGGACATTGCTTTGCTACAAGTGAGTATTTTTGAAAGGTAATATGGAGTTTAGAAGGTCATCCACCTGTGGGCATAAACCACCTAATCAAACGAGCTCCTGAGGAAGTCCACATATTCACTTTACCTTAAGTATGTAAATAAGTTCCCTAAAACATGTCTCAATATGTAACATTTGCCTTTACTTATGTATTTGCAGCCTTGATACAGGGGTTAAATTGTTAATGCTTTACTTTCACTTCCTTAAAAAAAAATTTTTTTTTTTAATCAAACTTTCCTTTTTCTCTCCCTGGGGATCAGCAAATGGACAGCTTCCCTCTCTTGTACTCCTCTTTCCATTACCATCACAGCAGAATGCATCTGAGACTGTAATAATTCAGTGATGAAATACAAAATGTCGCAATGCCATCTCTCTTAAAGTGAACTGAGATTTTGTTATGCCATTTTAGGTGCACTAATAGCAACTCAAGTCCCATGGAGTATCCTAATGTGAATTTAATGAGCTGATAGCATATAAATGACAGTACTGTGAGGGTGAAGGTGACATAACCTTTTTCTTTCCATTTGATGTTTGTCTTTGAAAAACTAAAGATCTGTTCAAAATGTACTGCATTATTACTAAGTGGTGCATCACTCACCAAAGAAGCTACTATTGTTTTAGCATTTAAGAAATTTTTGCTTTACTGGAACAAGTAGCAAGAGCAATTTTTTATCATTAGGATAATAAAAATCTTAACAATGTTTTCTCTGAACAAACACAAATTATGCAGCGCTCTGGTGTCTATTTTGCCATAGGCTGATGGTCTCTGGTGAAAAATATTTACTACTACGCCCCATATCCTTTGAATGTCACTGTCAGTGATATAACAACAGTAAATTGGACTATAAAGAGAGTAAAACTATCCATCCTTATATAAGGCATTATTTGCGGATGCTATGAAGACAGTATTTATAGAAGTGTTGTCAATTATAATCTATTTCTCAGTAGTCTTTCGGGATGGTCCATTGTTTGTGAAAATCCAGGTAACCAAATTGGAATAGCAAGGTTTCTCAGGCACATATTGGAATTGGGATAAGGGAGAGAAGTTGACAATTTTTTTAAAATAGATGAAAAGAAAAACTATTTCAGTATCTTTGATGATGGTCAATAATAATGAATATGTAAATACTTTGTACATGTTTAAGGCATATCCATGAATTTTCAGTGGAATTTATAGTCTAGCAGTACAAGTTATTTATCAGAGCAGGCTGGATGGTTTTAGGATGAAATGTGGGTCCAAGATTGACATAAGATGGGTAAGAATGAGAGGCCTACATACCTATGTGTCACCTGATTGAACCTCTTTGATATTCCTCCCTTTTAAGAAGGAAATACACACTTCAATTTTTTATTATAACTCCGAACTTTGTAATCAAACCTCCTTAATTTACAAATGAGGAAACCAGGACTAAGGTTATTGCATGATTTTCTGAAGTTCAAGGCTAGTTTAAATTATAGAGTCTAGCATGATTAGAACACTCAACCTCTCATTTGCTGTCCTGTGGTTATTTTGCTTTCATGGCTACATGAAGACATGATAAAGATGTGAAATCTATGTGATTTAAAAAATTCATCAATCATTCATGTAGGTCTAAATAACTAATAGGGAGTCTGATCTGAATTGACTCCCTATTAGTTATTTAGACTATGAAGTTAAACACCCCTTAGCAAAATGTACCACAACTCAAGAAGTACAATTAGCTCTCCAAACAAAAATATACCTTGGGTTGTATTTTATGAACATAAATATTAAGCAGCTTAAGTGTCTCAAAAGTTTGGATTTTGGCAAAGTTCAAAAATCTTTTGGTTGCCAGGTGACAAAGCAAAACATTTCACATATGCTTAACAACCAACATGTACATATTTTGTCTTTCCAAGGTTTCTAGGGCTGGTCAGGCATAATGATGCATTACTGTTGAAGGAGCTTCCAGCAGGGACAAATGTTTATCTATTTCAAAAAGCATTTTCTTAATCCTTAACAAAAACAGCCTAATATTCCTCATCTCTCAATGATTGAGTAAAGGTTACTGCTACCCAGTAGAGATTGTATTCCAATCTATGTTTGTATTGTCTCAGAGATAGCATTAGTTAAATGAGAATCACTAATTATATCATGACAACAAATAATTAAATACATGTTTTTTAGTTCCCTTCCTGTGGACTATTAAAAAACCTATAATATATGGCATACATATTGCCATTAAGTTATCAAATTATTTTTATAAATTTTTGGAATTACATTGAAGTCTGAGTTTTGGATTGCATTTTCCATATATTTAAAAGAATATTTTCAGGCTTCCAAAATTTTTTTGAAGCAAAAGACCAGTCAAAATATCTTTTATTATATTTAATGCCTCTCTGAAAATAAAAAAAGGTATATTATTCACAAATTCCAAAGATATTAATTGCAAAATGAATCTATGCCTATTGAAGAACAGTTATAAATTCTGCTCACTTAAAAGTCAACAGCTGATTTCCTGGTTACTCATTCAATGCAATTTTAGGGAAAATAACATAAAAATTATATTAGACTTTTCAAAAGCACCAATATGTTTTAAATTTGCATTTTTTCTTAATGTTTAGAGTAAAATGTAATTAAAATGTAGTGATACAAAAATGAGAGTAATGATCATGAAAAATTTGAAAAAAGACAATATTGACCTTTCCTTGGGTCTTTTTTTTTTTAAATTATTTTAAACTGTTTTCTGTGAATATGACTTTTTCTCACACACAGTACATTTGTAGGTTCATTCTGTAATCAATATGAGAAATTATCTTTAGTAATTTTATAATAAGAGAGCTTAACAACACTATGCTTTATTAATTACAAAAAAGGTATCATTAAGTGTTAAAAGTTAGTGAGCACTCTGTTGGTTTTTAAAATACTATTGTTGAGTATCTTACAATAGATTACTGCCCTGGAAAGTATGAATTAAACCATAAACATTTATTAAATACACATAAAGCTTATTTTCAAGTAGATTTCTCCAGTAATTTGGGTCAAGTGAAATATTTATGGTGCTTTGTTAGGCAAATTTTATGTAAATATTTTAAACAATTGTTTATTTTGTTTTCAGACTAAAACAAATAATACAAAATGTACAAAATCCAAGTAGAGAAATGTATTCTAAAAATTAAATGTCTTTCATAGTCCTACCTCATGAAAAGACCCTTTGTCAACAGGCTTATGCACATTTCTTCAATTTTTATTTTTTCTGTATATATTAATAATTTTTTGATTTTTTAAAAGATAAAATAGGAACATACTTTTCATATTGTTTTTCAATATACTTTTTTCACATATCGACATGTTCAATATATCTGGTTTATTTCTTAAGTTTAAGGCGTTCGTATATCTACATGTCATATCCATGTATCATATGTGCATGATGAATTACTTTAATCTTCCCCATTGATGGACACTGGGTTCCTAATAAATTTGTAATATTGCACATAATATCACAATCAACTTTTATATATTCATATATATTGTGGAGAAAATTTTATTGAATAAATCTGAGAGGTAATAATACTGGGTCAAAAAATACGTAGCTATTCCATTTTAGGATTTATTGCCAAATTTTTCTCCAAAAGGGCTGTAATTACTTGCTATCCAATTAATAATTTATGTAAGTGACTATAACTACAACAATATTTTTTAACTTTAATGATCATGAGGGTGGTTTTCCCAGGGTGAGTCTTATGAATTGCACTCCGGATCTGCTGACCCCTGTGATTTCCCCAAGTGTTGTGGGAAACTTGACTGCATAATCTGTGGTACTGGGGGACTGCATTTGCACTCTCCCCTGAGGAAAAAAAAATTGGATATTTTTTTAACTTAAAATTTTTTTTTATCTGATAGCCTAAATATAGCTTTTTAAAAAGTCCAATGTATTTATTACTGAAGTGAGTCGACTTTTCATATGTGCCTCATCTGTTTGAAATATTTTCAGTAAATTTCTATTGGTAATATGCCAATTTCTAATTTTTTTCTTGTTGATCTGTAGACACTCTTTATATACAATGGTTATATGACTGTCAGTTATTGCAAATATTTTATCCCAGGACATAATTGCTTTGTAATTTTTTTATGAATTGAAAATTTCCACAATTTTTGTTAAATGTATCAATGATTTTTGTCATATTATATTTTTGTTTATTCTCTTAGACACATCCTGATAATTTCTAATTAATGAGAGTTTCAACAAAAAGTCAATTGAGGACTATGATAGATCCAGGAACAAAATCTACAGTGGCTGAGAAGACTATGTGGTACAGCTAACATTTCTTTATCTTTAATGGGGCGCATCTCTGATAAAGCTGTACTTTAACCTAAGGTGTTACAAAAATTAAATAAATCCTTGTTTCTAAGAATCTGGCACCCTGCTGAGATTAGTGATCACAGAGAAGACTTCTGTGAGGAAGAAAGACAGCCTTTTATATTCTTAAACTGATATGTAATCTGAGTAGTGTGGTTTTGGGATTTATTGATAATATATATTTTCAATGTTGCCCATGAAACCACAATAAAGTTTCATATACGCATGTATATTGTGGAGGAGATTTTATAGAATAAATTTGAGAAGCAACAATACTTGGCCAGAAAATATGTAACTATTCCATTTTAGAATTGATTGTCAAATTTTTCTCCAAAAGTGCTATAATTGCTTGTTCTCCAATTAATAATTTCTAAAAGTGACTACAATTACAACTCTAGACATTTTTTTAACTCTAAATTATGTTTTACTCTGATAGTTTGAAAAATAGCTTTTCAAAAAAAAGTTCAATGCATTTGTTTATTACTAAAATGAGTTGCCTTTTCATATGTGCCTTATCTATTTGGAATATGTTCAGTAAATTTCTATTGATATTATGCCAGTGTTTAATTTTTTTGTTGATTTATAGAAGCTCTTTATATGCAATGGTCAAATTACAAATTTTTGTAATATTGCCTCTTGGTAGAAATTCTAGTTGTGATTTCACCATTTGGACTGTGAGCAATCCTCTGGTTCCTAACCTACAGCAAAAGACTCCTAAAATAGTTTAAACTAAAAATACTTTTGCTAGTCTGCTGGTATATTTCACTTTCATTGCACAACCAATAGAATCCCAGGCAAACTTCAAAGTAGCTCAGGACTGTCAACAGGGAATAGAGCTAAGTAGTTCTCAAGTCAAAATGAGCAGGATTTTAATTGAATTCAGAGCCTGAAGTTGGTGCAGGGCACAAAATCTAAGGGGTAATTGTTTCTTTCTTTTAGGTTGAAAGCAGAGTATCAAGAAGCCCAAGAGAAGTCTGTCACACTGCAACAATAAAAGTTATAGCTCCTTTCATGTCTTCAAAACTATGCATTAAGTATCTATACTATTCAAGAGATTGTGCTAGGCACAGTGTAAAACACAAAGAAAAATGAGATGAATAATGATGATTATTACTAGTAATATTCTTTCAAGGAACTTTTTATACAAATAAACCTATAGACAAAAATAAAACCAAAAGCAGGAGGTAATATAAAAAGAATATAGATCAAGTGTTATAGACATTGTCAGGAAGCCATTTTTATTTTTGTCTGTAAGCAGCAAATTGTTGTATGAAAGAAGTGACAGCTTCACCAAGACTTGAAGAATAAAAAACACTTAGACATGAAATTATATAAGAAACAGAATGCCATGGAGAGGGAAGGCAAAAAAAAAAAAAAAAAAAAAAAAGATCCCTTCTCAGAGTCAAGCTCCTTCTTTGATGTCAGACAAAACAGTATCAATAGTTAAAATTTATTCACCGTCAAAGTGGAACCAATGTCCTAACATATGAAATTATTCTTATCTTGCCATTTACCTTCACTACATATATATGTATTCATATAAATATACATGCAAATATTTTCTTATATAAATATCTGCATTTATATTCTTTCAACTCTTGGCTATAATCATGAACACAAAATTATTTGAATAAATTTCTTAAATAGCAATGAAAGATAAACCAGTTGGCTTTTATCTGTAGTGCCAAGAGAGTTTGAAAATTTTCCTGTGTTAATGGCTATTTTTATCATGCAAATAAGATGTCTGATAAATGGCAGTCTATAAGTCTTAAGTTTTTCATATATGCTTTTATCATATATGCTATTTTATTTTAGAAGTTGTACAATTTCTTCTTATGTAAATGTTTGGAGAAGAGTTGGATCAGGTTTTGAGGAAAAAGAGGATTCACAGTCTTTGATTTTCTGCTTGTAGCCCTGGATGAAAGCATGTATGAAAATCTGCATGATTTTGTTTTTAGGTTCTAATAGGCCCAAGATAGCAGAATTCTCACCAGGCTAGCCTAAAACATAGGGGGAAAAAATCGATCAAATATCTCATCATTTGTACTAAAAAGTACTATGTAGGAAAGATTGTCATTCTTATCGTATAGCTGCAAGTAGAGGTTCTTCCAAAGACTATGACCTGGAGCCTGAACACAGTATATGAAGCTAATACTTTTGAACAAGGTGATGTGCATGATCAGTTTAATATTCACAAAATGTACAGATTGTCTCTGAGAAAATGTGCATATCAGAAAACGGGTCTAGTTTGTCAGCATAAATCCCACCTGTGTAGTATGGGTCAAAGTGAGCAACAGAGAGCATGTTCCCTATTTGCCTACATCAAGGCTTGTCCTTCTATGTGTTCCAATATCTCTGACCATGATTTAGATGCCATGAATGAGTAAACAGTGTCATTCTGTTAAAATGATTTGTTTTGATCAAACTTAAATCAATTACTTCAATGAAATAAGTGAGAGACAACTTTGAGAAGATCACTTCTCTGGCCCAGAGGCCAGGTCCATGATGTCAGGAGAATGACTTAGATGACCTTTAGATGAGCCTTTAAGCCTGATTATTCTTTCTGGCATACATAGAGAGTTCACTATCCTATAAGAGGCTGATGGAACAAATCTCCTTTCTTAAAAATCAGAATATGCCAAATATCATGTGCACTAACATGAATAAAAATGCATTTTACCTTAAAAGGAGAAATACTAAGAGGAATGCAAATGGCTTAGATAAAAAGAACACATCTCGTGTGTTTTGCTCAAGAGAGAGACAGATTGGGAAACCTTCAAGGAAACAAAATTTGTGCCATGGAAGCAAATGGTCACCACTGCAAAGCCCAATAAATTCAAGCTTTGTGTATACAAGTGGATTGAGAAGCTTTGGAAACCACACCTCTGTCAGTTTATACACATGGATCTGGTCCTGCTGTTACCAGTCAGATTTTAAGCTTTGATTTATGCAGCTTTTGGTGTTTGAGGTATTCCCTGACTTTGAATCTATCCTTTTCTTTATTTTGTATTTTTATTTTTTTTGCAGCCACAATATTTTGTCCAAAAACACACAGAGAATCTTTATATGTACATATAATGTCGTTTCATATAATTTACACATTTAATAAAATCTGAATGCTCTGAATCAATGTTAAACAGAGCTTTTGTAAATGAAATAATATGAAAATTTTTGTAACCTGTAATTATACAAAAATATTACAGGAAAGACTTTCTTTTCAATGTCTTCTGGAAGTCTACATGACATGTTTTTCACCTCACATTTGATTTATAAAAATAAAATGAATTGCCATCAAACTCTCCAAAATACAATTATTTCCACAGGTAACAAATCTAAAATATGCCAAAATAAGTTCAAGTTAGAAGAGACTATGCTCTTTAGTGTTGTCCAAGTGCTTTAGTGAACAGATGAAAGAATTAACACAACAGAGGTTAGTTGAGTAATTTGTTCAAGATAGTACAGCTTGTTAACTCACGATCTATGTTTACCTACCCTGTCTTCTAGTCCCTAATGCAGATTCCTTTTTCTTCAACACATGTCATGCCAAAAGTCCTCAAAATCCTATATTTAGTGCTTTCCATACCTTGAGGATGAGAAACTTGAACATCAAGAAACTCAAAATACCTAATGAACTGACTTTCTTTGGAACAGAATAGCTTCTATTAATTCCATGATATATTTTTATCAGGCCCACTTGCAATAGTCATCTATCCTAAACATCAAACAAAACAAAACAAAGGGAAAGAGGGAAAAGGATGGAGAGAAACAATTTTAGTTTCCAATGGATGTGGTACTTCAAAAGATCACAGTGGAATAGGTCTCTCATGACATTGTGAAATTAGGGCAATAGTTAATCCAGGATTTGAAGTAGAAACAATGACTTTTAATATTGAAAATGTATTTTAAATTCATTATTTTTATTTCAAATATTAAAATACTGTATTCCCTAAATAGGAGAAATTTGGGTACCAAATTCATAATGGCTACTACTGTAATAAATGATCTTGCAGGACCAATCAAGATCATGGCTTGACCAGGTACCAATGAGTGTATGGTCAGTTAAGTTCTTAAATGTTAATGCATTACTTCCTAGATAATAACATTGTTAATGGGGACACTTGAAATATGGATTGATTTCAAAGTAAAATAATGATATGCATGCAAATCTGGTTTTAAAAGCAAATACATATTTGACTACTTAATATGTATTTACAGGTGTAATTTTCATTAAGTTCTATTTGCTACATTATAAGCTAAAATCTTCAAATGCTAAAAGAAGCAGGCCAAGTCCCAGACTATTGGTTTTCAATACTAGCTGCTGAACTACCTTCGGAGCTTTAAAAAGTACTGATACTTGGGTCCTACCCAAAGAGATTATGAATTAATTAGTCTGAGGTGCTGCTTGGGCCTTGTGTTTTCTAAATATTTCCCAGGTGATTGTAATTTTAGGTAAGGTTGGGAACTGCTGTCATAGATGTTTTCATAGTCATGATTTTAGTATTATCTGTCCCTGTGTGCTCCTGTCCAGTTGACCTGTAGTTATGGAAGACTTTACAGTTAGCTTCTTCTGGGTGTTCTGTCTGACTTGAGAGAAGCTGATGAACAGTTTACTAAAACAGTGAGTTATCTCTGTAAAAAGAGAATTGAAATCCTTTCCTTTTTTGGAATATTCCCAGAGGTAATAGAAAGACAGCAAACATATCCTCTCACCAGATGTCTAACAAAATTTATATGAAAAAAATATATCATGTAACCATCCTTGATGTTTGATGGTCCCAAAGGAACACCCAGCTTCCTAGGTTAAGATGTATAATCCATTCACATCCCTTCCAACACTCTGAGCTTTATTTATTTACTTGAATGGGCATGTAAGGCTTCGAAGTTCTATTTGATTCTATGTTCAGCCTCCCAGTACTATCAGGAACTCTACTGAATACATTACAAGTCAGCCTCATCCAGGCTAATTGATATCTCTCTTCTATAAAAGTATCAGCTTCATTTCTTGGTTTGGTTTCATAGGGATCCTCTTACCTCCCACCTTTCAGGAGTGTCACTAAAATGGACATAGAGGGATGTACTGTTTTTCACTACCAGTCAGCACTTCATTTTACTTTTTCTCTCTTTGCCAGGGAGGTATTTTCATTTGAAAACTTCAACATCTGTTCTGTGAGCTCTGGCCCTCTAAGTTACATCCCTGTATAACTCTGTGTCACCATCACAAGATATTCTCATTTATATTTTTCCCTTTGCAATTGCATATTTATACACTGTCTGGCCCTGAGGAGTTGAAGACATTTTTCTGACAACTCAGAAAAGTAACTTTTTTCCACTCACTGCATGGTATTTGTATTGTACAATTTATATTGTCTTTACAAATGTTTTTTTTGTTTTTGACTTGCAGCACAATGACAAGCTGCTTACTCGTTGACAGACAGCATAGTCTCTTTAAGTGATTGACAAAATAGATTGGTTAAATGAATCACCTGTAAAGATACAGTCTCACCTCAGATCCATTCAGTTAGAACACCTGGGAGTAGAGTTTGGGAATTTATATCATATTGACCCCATGGTCAGTGGCCTAGAGAACAGGACTTGGTCTTTAGAGCCATGAAGTTCAAA
Organism: Cephalopachus bancanus; assembly: GCA_027257055.1. NCBI lineage: Eukaryota > Metazoa > Chordata > Mammalia > Primates > Tarsiidae > Cephalopachus > Cephalopachus bancanus. The sequence continues at coordinate 5,694,239 of JAPVLO010000031.1, read as the reverse complement.
TATCAGCTGATTAACTTAACTAAACTTAGTTTTTTTTCATCTCAAAATTGAGATTAATTCACAGGAACTTTTGAAGATAAAATGGAATTATTCACATGAAGAACACAGTACAAAAGTAAGAACCCAGCAATTATTTTCTTTATCCTTTCCCCAGAGTTTGTGATGAATATGGGTATTTGTAAAGATTTACTAGACAAAATATCTCTGCCTGCAAACAACATATTTTTCCTGTTACATTTTCATTCTTCCTTTTTTTTAGACTTTATCCCCTTTCCCCAAAGCTGCTGGATTAAAAAAAAAAATCACTGAGCTTTCTGTATTAAGATTGTAGCTCACGTCCAATTTTGAAGCCATCTAGTCAGAAAGTACAAAATTCTCTCTTGGTCCTCTGCTTTGTCTTTCATTTTCTTCTTCTGGAAAGGAATGTGCTGGGCACACCCATTTTGCTGATATTGATCTGAGGGAGAGAAGTTCGCATTTGCTTTTGTCACTAGAAACCTTACTATATTGCTTCTTTATTCTTACTAGATGCACTGATTCCCTGACTTTGCTTTTACTAGGGTCAGTTGGGTTTACATTTATGTTAAATTTTGAAGGTGTGAATGATAACACAGGTAAAGGAGAAAGCAACAATAATGAGGCCTTTTTAAACTCAAATTTGCACTATGGAAAAAAAAAGGAAAAATATCTAGATTAAAGGTAATTCAAAGTAAGATGTAGGGACCATTCGTGTCTATTTCAACCAAGAATTCCCCTTCACACTTGTACAACCATATTGATTGACCCCTCAGTTGAGTGTTTTTGAAATACAGTATCTTACCAGATGGAATATAACCAGTATATCTAATAATTTGGTAATCACAACCTTAGTAGCCAGATGATTAATTGTGATGCCTGAATACTTGGAGTTCTGCTTAAAAACACAGTTATAGACACCACTGACAAGTTCAGCTGAGTAGAATTAACCTAGAGGGAAAAATATGATCTTTCTTCTTTTCTTCATAAAGGATAAATCAAAAAGCTGAAGTAATCAATGAGAAATGGGAGGCATTTACAAAATAAAAACTAATTAGAGGTAAAATGTGATTCGAAGAAACAATACAATTGGAAAATACTTGTTAAAGTAGGCAGGGCACTATAGAACAGACAAATAAATATGAACCTCTACAAAATATCCTTAACGAGAGACAGAATAATTTCTATCTCTCTGATCAAAGGAGGAGTTCTCCTGAGTTAAAAGTTCAATGAGGAAAAGCAGAAATCATTACCATTCCCAGGAAAAGGCAGGAACACGGGTTAAAATCTGACACGGTAACTGGCTTCTCCTGTTTGTTCTTCTCAACCATGCTTTCTTGACTTCTATTATTTTATTTTTTCCTATTTGACATCTTTTTCTTATCAAGTCTCCAATGACCTCGGTTTTCTCTTTCCCAGCCAAGTGATCTAAAAGCATTTTGAAGTTTAATGATCTATCTCAAGTCATACTACACCTTGTAATTATCCATAGTAAGAATGAACGTATAGGGTGTGTTATATTGTTAAATAGCATGGGAAGTATATGTGATGACTCCTAGATTACAAATATATATATTTTTTATTTACCACCAGACCAATATGGCCATCACATTCTTGGTTACAGGTTTCCAATCTTCTCCAGACACCGCCAATACCTCTGCACTCTTAGTGAATTAGACCTACCATTCTTCTTTTGAATCTTCATATTTCTTTATGAAATTTAAAGAGCTCTGCAACAAGGATATAATACTAGCTTGTGCCTTCTAATCTCACTTTGAGTAACATCCCTAAATCCTTGGCAGTTCCTTCTTACCTTGGTTCTTAGTAGATGCTCCACTTACCCTCATTTCCCTTTGGCCACACAAGTCTACTTGCTCTTCCAGAAGGATGCCAGGTGCTCTCCCACTTCAGGCCCCTGGTTCTTGCTTTGCTTTATGCCTTGAAGCTCTTCCCTAATAAATTGTTTAGATCTCACCTTAACAATCATCCCTAAATGGCCATTTGAGGCTACTTTATCTAAATTAGTACCTCAGTCACTCTCTATCAACTTTGTTCTAGTTTCATTCTTGATTCCTATCAATCTGATATTAAATTTGTGTTATTTGCTGATATTTTATTTTTACTTTCTATCTGGTGAGCATTTACATCCTCCATGGAAGTAGGAACTCTGACAGTTGTATTTATGTCTGTATCCATATTTATAACAGTGCTTAGAATACAGTAAGAGTTCAGGAAATGCACAATGAATAAATGAATGGACGCCTTCCACTGGACTTTACAATTTTTCAGAACAATGGACTAAGAGCACATAAAAATAAACTATCTTATACATGGCAAGTGCTAATATAATTTTATAAAATAAAAATGTAAACAAAACAGCTTTTTGATTTATTAGAAAGCCTTATTCTGCATTCACAACTTTGTGTATTACAGAGATTTTCTAAAAGTGTTAACAGCCATGGAGAGCAATGCTGGGGCTTCTAGAATACAATTTTTTTTTTCTCTCTACATTATAACTTCTTTAGCACAAAGGACAATGGATATTCACATAATAGCCTGAAGAATAGCCAATATTGTTCCAAATAAGGGGAAATATCATCTGTGTTTTATGGACTCGGGAATCAATCTCTATTAAGTTATCTGATATGATTGGGCTTCACCAATTCATTGGGGTGAAGTTAGTTGAATTCTGATTCAATCTTACTTTTGGAAAGTTCAAGTTATTTTCACATGACAGAACAAGCCATACATAATTATCATATAATAAGATACACACATATATATATATTCTATTACATTATAAACAATTTAGAATTAGGGCATTAGACATTTACTATATTTCTTTATAACCCTAGTCCCATTTTTTTGACAGAAAGTATGATTAAGTATGTATTGTAAATGGGAGTTTATCTTTACTGAAAATAATAAATATACTTACACATTTTCTTTGAAATATTGTATAAAGAAAACTTTAAGGATAACTTGTTCATTACTCTAAAAAATAATTATTACTTAACTAAAGAATAAAAAAATTGGGGGGAGACATTTCATATTACCAAAGCCTTTTGATGCTTTATTCTGGAATCATTAGTCTTCCAAGTTAAAAAAAAAAAGAAAGAAAGAAAGAAAAGAAATACAATCCTAAATACTGAGATTCAGTTCAAAGCTCATAGCTTACTACATCTAATTGCCTTTAAACTCACTATTATTCTTGAGAGTGATTTTATGAGCCTATTATTTTGTAGTAATTTGTAGGGTGTTTATACTACAAGTATGTACCATACTTGATCTTTGACTCTTTTAGAAATACCTTCAATAGATTATCCATAAGTTACATATTCATGGTTATCAGTACATTGTTTGGACTTGATAGATTTCTTTTTCTTATTCATTTAAACTGTAAGGCAGTATTTATAGACTCTCAATGAGATAAAGCATTCCATTAGCTTGTAATCAAAATGATATTTCTTGTTAGGTGTTACTATTTGTCACTGACCTCATTTTTATAGGCCAGTTTATTGCATGGTCTGAATTTCAACTCAAGTGTCATGCTTCCTATTTGCAAAATCCTGTACAGAACTCTATGAATTTGGATAGCAAAACTAAACTGAAATAAGAAACTTTACAAAGATTATTTCAGGAACCAGGGTGGTAGGAGAGAGAGAGAGAGAGAGAGAGAGAGAGAGAGAGAGAGAGAGAGAGCGAGAGCGAGCAAATGTATGTATGTATTATAAGATCTAAAGTTAACCATAACAATCCTGACATAAATTAAGGAGCAAATGATTTGCATAGTAAACCAAATTTTAGGCTTTAGAAAATAAACATGTCAATATTCAAACATTCAATTTGGATCTCTTAAGAGCTGTTCTAGAGCACAGTTTGTTCAAACAGATATGTTTTATGATTGGTTGTGTTTGTGAATTCTGTTAAAATATTTATTTTGCGGTCACATAGACTGTATTTTTTTCCTGTGAGTTTGCATTTCCCTGATATGACTCTCCCATTTTTATGGGGCAGAGTTAGCTGATTAGATTTGTAATATATCTTTTATTTTCATTCTCTTTTATTTCCTAAGTTTATTTCCACCACTTAAATTTCAATGTACCTGTACCAGAAACAATACTTACGCAAGTTTGTAGTCTAAGAAAATATAAAGTTTATTGATTTCCTTTTTATTGACACAGGATCTTACTCTATAGTGTAGGCTGATGTGCTGTGGTATGATAATGACTCACTGCAGGCTTAAAATCCTAGACTTAAGAGATCCTTTTTCCTCAGCCTCCCAAATAAATAGGGCTGCAGGCACTCGCCATCATGCCTGGCTATTTTTTTAAATTTTATTTTTTTGGAAGAGACGGGTCTCACTATGTTGCCCAGGCTGGTCTTGAACTCTTAGCCTCTAGCAATCCTTCCACCTCAGGCCCAAAGTGCTGAGATTTTTGAAGTTTTCCTTTAAAATATATATTTTTTTAAATCTCTGAAAGGATCAAAGACTTGAGCTAGTGGCACATGACTAGTATTGGAAAATATAGAACTAAAGGCTTAGAAAGATATTTGAGGTTAAACATAAGCTGCAATACATGCTATTGAACTTCTATATTTTATATATAATATTTTATTTAATAAAAACAATAATATGATACTGATTTTATAGCTTTTTAACATATATTTCTAAAACATACGCCTAGCAAACCCTAAGATCCAATTCTCAAACCATATATACATATATTTTAGCTGTGGTTAGAGATCCAAATACAAAAATGGGGCAATAGGAGCCGCAGTAGATGTAATAAAGAAATCTAATACAATTAGCCTTAGTTATTCTGTCTTTCATAATAACTTGAGACAGCAATTATTTTTGCCTTACATCAAGTTGCTACAATTCTAGTATTATTGAATTACAATATATGTTTAAATAAAAATGGTAAATCTTCAAGCTTATTACAAGAGCAATATATTATTGAATTGAGTTAGATGCTAATACATAACAGCTTTTGCTTTATATGCCATATGATTTATATTTACATCTCAGGAATAAATCCCACAATCATCTTATATTAATCAAGGCTCCCAAAGTGTCCTAAATCTCCCAAGAGTTTTTCTGTTTCTGAGAAGGACAGGTAGTGCTGAAAAGATGTAGGGTCCACAATATTTTCTTGCTTTTTATAAATATGTTGCTTTTCAAAAAAGCAAGAAAAAAACTTAAAATTGGGGAATATAAAAGAAGTAAAAAACAAACTAAAACAAGAAGAAGGCAGGAGGAAAAGAAGAACAATAGTTGTTTGGGATAATTCGCATCTGATGATAAAGACAAGTTATTCTAAAAAGTTTTTAAAAAGCAATTGTGCAATATTGGAATTTTAAAAATCAAAACACTCTTGAATAAGTACATAATCCATCTTGTATTCTTTATTTTCCTTTGAAGAAATATGGTGAATGGGATTAGCTTTCCAAAATAAACTAATCCTATTTCAGGGAAATGTCATTTTCCATGTGAAAACACCTGTGCAACGCTTCTAACTCTTCTGTCTGAAAGTTTTCTCATTGTGTGCTGTGTTTACTTGTTCCTCAGCAGGGTCTGCTGATGCTAATGGACTCACAGCAGTGCATCCTACTTCAGTTATTACAGGTCTAATTCAGTCATTAACATTTCATTAATGGATGGGCCTCCTAACTGCCTGCAAGGCTGTGCAGATATTGATGAGTTCTCTGCAAAAAGAAGCAAGTCTTAAGGTGGACTGTTTCAGACATGGAATGTCTAAGTGAGGTTTTGCTGGGAAAAACACAGATTGTTTTCTGAGGGCTTAGCTAGGTCTTAGATTAAGACAGAATGGAGAATGATAAGGGTTTTATCCCCTTACCCTCAGGGATTTCACAGCATTTTATAAATGGAGCACACATTTCATTCTAGGATGAGTGGTTAGCTAATAATTCACCCCAAAACAAAGAAATCACTGTGCATATTCCCCATGTAAGAAATCAGAAACAATTTTCCCACAGCAATTGAAAAATTATTGTTCTTTTTGTTGTTGTTACGAGAAGTACAAACTTGAAGAATTGGCTTAGTGAAGATGTCACTGATCCCATTTCCTGTAGCTATTGTCACCATAATAAAATTTCCCAAATGTAATGCCTCCAGACACTTTTTATACTTCCACACCTCTATTCGATCCAATCGGGCTTCAATCCTAACTGCCCCATCAAACCACAATTGCCAGGGAAACTGGTGATTTTCATGTTGCTAAACTCAATGGTCACTTCAACTAACATTGGTTACTTGATCTTTCAGCAGCATTTAATACAGAACCAGTCCTTATTAATTTTCTTGGGTTCCATGATCCCATGCTCTCTGGTTATTTTACCAACTAACCCTTCTGCAGCTTTCTTTGCTGGTTCCTCCTCTTCTGCTCAACAACTACAGGTCGAATACACCACCTTTTCAGTCCCTTGGCAACAGACCAATCCAATGACTACAAGTGCCATTTCTGTGCACGAGATTTCCAAATCGAAGTCTTTTGTTCCAACCACATTTTGTGGTCCTGAGAAAGTTAAGTGGTTTACACTATGACCTTTTTAAAAAACCTACTTTATTGATTACTATCAAAGAATACAATAAGGTTATGTAATGGAATTTAAACAGTTTTTTTTAAAAATCAAAGAACTTCCTTTAACTTCTACTTTCTTTTCTGTAAAATAAAGTTGTTGAACTATGTGATCTCTAAAGTCTCTTCAAGCTCTAAAATTCTACAACTAGGATTCTAAGCTTTGCATAAAGCAGGACAATCAGATCTAAGAGTATGAACTGTATCCCCAATTCTCCTATTAAACAAATTGTTATCTTCCTGTGCAACTGAGAATTGAAATATATTGTATCATACAAATTTCTAATGCAAGTACTTTATGAAAATTACTAATTTGATACCATAATTATGCTTATAATATAAAATTATTAAGTACAGCCATATTGCTTATAACTGTACATGAAACTTATATTGTTGCAATAAAGTGTGTTTAAATTCCATTACATAACCTTATTGTATTCTTTGATAGCATCCACAATTTTAATAGAAAAAAAAACAAACCAGGCAATCAAAAAAGAATGATTGCTGGGCTAGGTGGCTCAGCCTGTAATCCTGCGCCTTTGAGAGGCTGAGGTGAGTGGATTGCCTGAGCCCGCGGGTTTGAGACCCACCTGGGCAGCGAGACCTCATTTCTACAATAAATCAAAAAATCAGCCGGGCGTGGTAGCGCATGCCTGTAATTCTGGCTACTTGGAAGGCTGAGGCGGAAGAATAGCCGGAGCCCAGCAGGTCGAGGCTGCGGTCGCCAGGAGCGGCCACTGCACTCCAGTCTGGGTGACAGAGTGAGACTCCAACTCAAAAAAAAAAAAAAAAAAAGAGAATGATTGTGAGTACTGTGAATTCTATTCTGATGCTTAAAAGGGATAGCTAGTGAGTTTCCCATAAGCAACTTTAAATTGTGTTTATAATCAGAATATTCTAAGCATGGCAATGAGCAGAAGTATGATTAATGCTGAGTCACTTCTAAACATGTTGATTAAGATTACTTGTTTGGGGAACACCCCTTTTCAACAAGGGTGCCTGAACGATACATATTTTTATACCCAACCCTTAACTGTATACCACAATTTTAAAATAAAAAATATGTTTTAAAAAATGATTACTTATTCTAAGAGTATGTGAATTCTATTTCATAAATGGGTAATAATTTTTGTTTGTTTTGAATGATATTTTTAAATACTTGAAAACTTGGTCTTCTAGGATTATTCTCTTAAATTATAGGAAAGTATGAAAACTTGAAGAACTTTAATGTATGTGATGAAGCTAAATATGAGGAAGGTAAAAACCTTAATTACCTGAGTAGGTAATCCTGGGTAAATGATTTAATGTGTTTCCTAAAGAAAACTTTAAGAGTAGGTAAGTTAGTAATGTAGACAGTGTTCATTTAACACAGAAGAAAATAGAAAATATGTATATAATTTCTAGGCCAGATGGCCAAAGTTTTATTTAAACACATAGATTTAGGATTTTTTTTTAACTTAAGGATAAAAAATATATATATATATAAAACAAAAACATCTATATCTAGAATCTGTCAAAAGTCTAGTTTATTGACAGTGTGACTAGGATATGAAAGTGAAATTCCCATTGCCCAAACCAGTTTAATCTGATTCAACATAGTCAACTTTCTCGTAAGATGATTTATGTACAACCAACTTAACTTTCAACAATTATGTGAAAAACCATAAATACCTCCCAGTTTCTTTTTCTCAGGAATCGGTAATTATGTCTCTATCATCCATTAAACTTTTTTTTTTTTTGTTTGAGTTGGAGTCTCACTCGGTCGCCCAGACTGGAGTGTGGTGGCCGCTCTCGGCCTCTGGAGCCCCCACCCACTGGGCTCCGGTGATCCTTCCGCCTCAGCCTTCCGAGTAGCCGGAATTACAGGCACGCGCTACCACGTCCGGCTGATTTCCATTAAACTTTTTATATAGATGCCCTAAATTTTTCTAGCTGCTCCAGATTCTCCTAATGGCAATACCGTTCTAAAATTCTGGAGTAGTGATCATTACTGACCTGTAGCTTTGTTGTAGCATGTCTTACTACCTATGGAAAATATCAGAACAATTGTTAATTAGACTTTCTCTTTATTAGCTCTGTACCTTTTATTGCTGACCCTCTACTTTAGAAATGTGACATTATTATGTCATACGAAAAGCAGTTGTTTACATTTGATCTCCAGCTACCTTCTCAGATGAGTATCACCAGTTCCCTGTCACTCGTGATATGATTCAGCCATAGTTTCCTATTGCCATGTCTGTCAAGGAGGTGACATACTCTCTTCCTTTGTCTGGTTATGGAATTGCAGTTAACTATGAAACTCCTCCTCAATATTTGTGTTTAGTAGATAAGTTCTTACTCATACTTCTAGTCACAGGCTAGATGTCACCTTTTGCACCACCCTCTTTTTCCCTCTGTGATACCAAACTATTAGGTGTATCTTCTCTTTATGTTATATAAAACATTACATTAGGATTATTTCTTTGTATATGTACTCCCTAAACAAACTAAAAACACAATAATACAATTTCAGGATAAAGTGTTTTGTGTTTTGTTTTGTTTTGTTTTAACATGGTGCCTTCAATACCCAGAATATTGCCTTATATGTATATGGAGTTGGATACAAGTTAGTTGTTAGAAAAGTTATTTATTAATTAAATTGGGAATTTTGTGACTAAATGTAGTGCTGCTAGGGAATGAACTGTGTCCCCTCCTCTCTACCTGAAAATTTATATATTGAAGTCCTAATCCCCAATGGGATAGTATTTGGAGGTGGGCCTAATTACATTTAGATGAGATAATGCAGGTGAGACCCTCAGGGTGGAATTAGTGCTCCTTAAGAAGAGATACCAGAGAGCTTTGTCTTTCTGTCTTACATGAGAGGATACAGGGAGAAGGTGACTCTCTTCAAGTCAGAAAGAAGGCCCTCACCAAAGCCCAACCATCCTGGCACCCTGATCACAAACTCCCACCATGCAGAACTATGAGAAAATAAATATCTGTTGTTTAAGCCATCTTGTCTATGGTATTTTGCCATGGCAGTCTATTCCCACGTGTTCCTATAAAAAGCCTTTTAGTATTTCAATAACCAAAGTTGCCTGTCAGGAATTATACCAAATTCTGGCTAGCCATGGATAATGAAATTCTACTGCTTTTTTTTCAATTATACAATTGAAAAAATTTATTTCCTTCCACTTTTATAGATTGTCATGCTATAAACCTTTCCTTGTATATATAATAGAGAAAATAGTTATCCCAAAATTTTGCTAATAGAAATTCAACCATTCATGCTTTTGGCATTGGTATTGTACTTTGAATGGGGGTCAGTTTTTCACAATTGGAGGAAAGATTACTTCAAATTTCTCTCCTGTTACTCATAAGGAAGTCAGCGGGGGTTTGCTGGGTGGTCCAGTGTTATTTGCAATTAGAAATAAAATTCTTATCTTCTATGGACAATTAACTTATGCCTGAAGAATTGGAGTTGATTTACCTTTACCATATTCACTTTGTAGCACTGAAGATGTTATTAGCGGTCATAAAATTGCTTAATTCTATCTGTGTAGGTTATTTAATTAAATGATCCCCTGAGCCAGAAATGCTGCAGGTTAACTATATGCTGTGTGAGAAAATATTTCTTTTTATTTGGTCTAAATTTATTGCCCTTTAAATTCAGTGAGGGTCCCTCTGCTCTCATATTTCACACTGAGGTGAGTAGGAAGGAGTGGTCAACTGTAGTTTGATTCTGAATGTTGGATTGAGCTCTTCACACACAACTGGTCTCTTCCCAAAATACTGAGCCCATTCACTTTTTATTTTAAAACACAGAATTTGTCTCTTCTCACAGTTATTTTTAATATTTCCTTTACTCTTCCCTAGCGATATCACAGGTTTAAGTAAATATCTTCCTAAAAACATTAGGAAATAATCATCCAGGAAGAGGAAGAATCCCTGGAGCTATGAAATAGATCCCATACAGGAAGTAGACATGATACCTTGTTAATCACCTCAGCTGTGTCTGAAATGAGTCAGGGTGAACAGGTGGAGTCAGTCAGGTGTTAGGATTTCCTGTTTGATTCCCACATGAGTGTTTCTCAAGATTCACTGCTGCAAGGCCTGTGAGGTCTATCAAGTGGAGAATTCTTGCCTAGTGTATGATAGGATACTTGCTTTATCCTTGTTTCCAAAATAGATTAAGCAAACAAAAAAAAAAGTGAAGAGCGGACAAAAAAAATTGTTCATTTGATCAAACAACCTTCTTTTAAAAAACTATTTGGACATCTCTTTTTGACATAATGATAAGAATTCATATTCACGATGCTAGAGTAGAAATATAGTATATTCATTCAATAGTCTGAACTTTTTTAAAAAAAATTATATGTATTCATTTGTTGGGCATTTTGGGATCCCAGAAAAAAAACATCCATGGACCTATCTCAATAGCATATACAAAAATATTAGAAAAGGAGAGTGATCACATGGAATCAAATTCTGATGAATAAAAGAAGCAACAGCTTAGCCTATGCTTACAAATGATAATACTCCACAAAAATGGTAGCAGTCTTACTTAATACGGCTTAGTAGCTAAAATTCTATACTTTGGAGTCAAATAGCCTGAATTGGAAAGTGAGGCCTTACCTAATATGTGATATTGGGCAAACTGTTTGTGTGTCTCAGTTTTCTAATTTTTTAAAAATGTTGATTTTAGTATTACATTATAGAATTGTGGGGATGATAAAACATATTAATCTTGTTCTGGTTTTGTTTTGTTTTGTTTTTTGTGAGTCGGAGTCTCACTCTGTCACCTAGGCTGGAGTGGAGTGGCATGCTTATGACTACTGCAGCCTCGACCTGCTGTGCTCAGATGATCCTTCCACCTTAGTATTCCAAGTAGCCGAAACCATAGGCATGTGCCATCATGCCCGGCTAATTTTTTTATTTATTGTAGAATTGAGATCTTGCTAAGTTGCCGGGGTTGGTCTTGATCCTCTGGGCTTAGGCAATACTTTCTCCTCTGCCTCCCAAAGTGCTGGTATTACAGGCATGAGCCACAGTGCCCAGACTAATAATATTCTTTGGTACAGACCAAAACCTATTCCTCTTAAAGTTCTAAATAATGTTACTTTTAAAGATGTGGAATATAAATTTTTGAGATTACTGCTCAATAAATAAATTACTGCTCAATAAATATCTCAAAACTTTAATGACTTATTTTACAATAATGACCTATTTGTTTTTATATAGTTGTTTATACAATTTAAAAAAATAAAAAAATCTGATTATCTCTGTTGAGTCCCACTGAGACCGTCCGGTTTCCTACATACATTTGTAGTCAACTGTTTAGTAGTCTAGGGACTGGTTGATCTAGGAAGCTGCTAGCACTGATAATGTGACCATTCCTTACCTGGTCTCTCATTTTCCACATGCTATTCCAGGCCGATCTGATATCCAGACTTCTCAAGTGAGTAAGAAGAAATGTACAAGCAATTATTTTAGGCCTTTGTATAAAGTTTACTAACAACCTTTTGAGTAAAGTAGACCACATGCATATGCCCAGTTCATGTAACAGGCAAATAGGTACTGACTCTATTAAGAGGAATTGCAAAGATAAAGGGCAAAGAATGTGGATACGGGAATAGGTAAATTATTCAAGTTATTAGTCTATCAATCTACCACAGCTATATATCCGATGCTTTTGGTTACGTTAAAAAAAAAGCAATGCATTGAAATGTTTCTGTGCTGTTTTGCAACAGGTCTCAAATTTAATTCTACTTTTCAGTCACAAACACATATTCAGAAGCTTTGTTAAGTTTGTAACTTTGAGACATAAGGAAGAAAAGCAGAGAACAAAGAAAAAAATGTATGATGGATTGGCAGCGTTTGTAAAACAAAATAGTTTTTTTCATTTTGTTCAGAAGTAAAGAGGTGGAATTATCTCGGAAAAAACAATTTTTCTCTTGTCACTTTTACCCACCACCCTAATAATATATATACCAGAAGCACTAAACCCAATAAAAACATAACAGTTACTTAATCATTTACCAAGACTGCCTCTTTGCAGTATCCCATCTTATTAAATTTTTAAATATTGCTTTTAATAGTACCTTTGTGAGTTTCAAAAGAGTCTAACTTATGATGTCTCAGATGATCAGAGGGCCACAATACTATACTTGGTTTACCAATTTCTCTAATAAGTGGATAAGTGAAAGAATGGATGGATAGTTTTGTGAGTTTCTGGAATTGTTATTTAAAGTAATTTATATTCTGCCCAAATATCTCTCATTTAAAATTCCAGGCTGTGGTTTTGCTAGGTGTTATTAGGATGACTTACATTTTGTTTCTATCTTTTTACAAGAATCTTTTACTCACAGTTTCTCATTTTATTTTACTTTCATTTTTAAATTTCATGTTTACTCAGTTATTATGGTTTCACTTTCTCATTTTACCTTTCCCAATTGTGCTCAAGCTAACATTCCACCCTCCCCTCTCTGTGGAATGTGTCAGACTTCACCATATTGACTGTGAGGCATCATCTAGTTGTACAAAAACAAGAAAAAAATCCGTTGGATTCTCTTTGAGCTACACCTACAAACATATTGAGCTAGGTCGTTTCGCAGCAGGTTTCAGCCTTTAACTCTCCCATTCAGAAGCAATAACACCACATTTTGAAGATAAAGGGTTTAATTTCCAAAGACTTTCATGATTCCCAGTCTTCCTGGCTATGGATTTACATGAAACACCCCCCCACCATGACTGAACATAACTTTCAGCAAAAATGAAGTGTAGAAGAATAAAACATTTAGAGATAAAAATAGACAAAGAAATATATATGTGAATAAACACATGCAATCATGTATATGGTTTTAGGAGAAAAGAGGCTATGTTAAGACAAAATTGCACTTTATGAGAATTCTCATTTTGAATTAATGCCAATTCCTTGGTTGAAAAGACAATTACTTTTGTTACCTGGTGTTAGGGAAGACAAGCTGGAAAAAGTCAGAGTTCAATTACTAAATTGGAATTTGCTCCTTTGGCTTCCTGGTACTTAAGAAAACAGGAGTCTAGTTTTAAAACTAGTGTTCCAAATGAAATCTTTGCTGTCCTCATAAGAGTGCCTATTTTTATTATACCACTGTTTTTATTGTAATGTGCTCAAATTTTGTACTCTATAATATAGTATTCTGTCCATTGAAAAATAAAAGAAAATATTCTCATTCTAGGCTCGCTAGAATGTGTTTAGAGATTATATCCAAACCTGGCACACACTTAACACTAACAGTTTCCTTTTTTCATCTGAATTCTCCTGGGAGAAACATAAATGGCAATGGCTACAGCAGCAGTTGAAACTAATGTACTGATGGCTGCAGGAACTGTTGCAGCAGAGATTCCCTTAGCTAGAACATTCCATTCAGAGGCCATTTCTGGAGAAAATGGACATTTCAGGGAAGTCATTATTAGACAGTAACTGGATCATATCCATTGTATAACAAAGAAGAAAATATGCTAATTTAACAATGTTGTGTCTTTCCTCAGAAAACCTAAAATAGCTATATTAATTTGTGTGTATGTGTGTATACATATTCATACTTAAAAAGAGCACATACAGATACATCAAGAGTGAATGTGTATGTGAGTACATATATATGTGTGTATAGTCCCTGTGAGTCTGTTTCTTCATTTGGAAAAAAAAATGTGAAGGACCTGTTCTATAAAGTTATTGTGTAAATTAAATGAATAATAACTGAATTTGAGATACTAACTCTTAAACTGAAGTGTCTATCAGTGTATGGCATATAGTAAATGCTCTGTAAATATTTGCTATTATAATTTTACTGTTTATGCCATTATATTTTACATATATGCTATATGTTTGAAATTATAAAATAAAATTAGCATCTGATTCATAATCTTATAAATAATTCAATTTTTCAATCTCTTAAATAGTATCTTCACTTAAACAATTTAAAACAGAATCTGGTAAAGCACAACAGACCAGAAAACAGATCCACATCCTGAAAAACATATACGTAAAGAAAGTCCCCCAACATGTAGCAATAATAATAATACCCAAATCATTAGGCTGTATTTGTTTTGCTTTTTAATTCATAGTTATATTTCAGAGATACAGAAAAAAAATCATGACTCATTTTGAATGTTTTCACATCTGATTTTGTAAAGCCACCATCATTCTCATAAGTCCATCAAAAATTAATTGTAAAATGAGCCATTTGTTGATTGTTTCATTCACCCATTTTTAAAATAGCATTCCAATAGAATTCAATAAGGGAAAACAAATGTTCTACAAGGTGTCAGTTTAATACTAGTAACAACAAGAGTAAAAGAGAAAAGAGCTCAGTAATTATCAGTAATGACAAGAGGAAAGCTAAAAGGAATGCTATCCAGAAGAAACCAACCAGGAAAGAATTGTGATTTGTCCTTTCATAAACCCATAATGCAAAGGCAACTGAATAGAAACTAGGCTAGAAGATTCTGTGGCAGATCTTAACAGATCAACATTTCTTCAGTGTAAACATCTCCCAAGGATCGGTATGAAAAATAATACTACAAAAAAAAAAAGCAAAAACCTCTTAAATTGAACAGTAACAAGAACCACTTTTTTATTTACCTGGAAATCTTTAGTTTGAAATTTTTGATTATACCCAAAATCATGTATGGTATAAAAACTTAAACTTTGTCAACCTATGAGAGAATTTTCAAAAAGTTGACAATATTTTAAATTCAGACATGGTTTTAAGTATTTTATATAATAGACGGCTTTTTTTAAAAAAAAAAGGTAGGCATAATTTGTATATATTCTTCCTTGTACTTATAGCTTTCATCAGCTTGTCCCTCTCCTCTACAATAATACATTGTAGAAATCATTTCTATGAGAGAAAGGGCTCATCTCCTACATGAGTCTAAAGCAAAAATATGATTTCATTTCTTGTTATATTTACTTGGAAGTATATCCCAGTCACTATGGCTGCATAATAAATTTCTCTAAAACGTATTGGTCTGAGACAACCACTTGTACTCTTGGTCAGGAATTTTACAGGACAGAACAGAGATGGTTTTTCTCTTTCTGCTCCATGATTTCTGAAGACTTAGCAGGAAAACTCATACACTAGGTGCCGGAGGAGTTATCCGAAGGTTCACTCACTCACATGACTGGTGGGTGGGCCATGCTGGCTGTCGGGGGCTCATTTTCTCTCTGTATGGGAGTCTCTCCATGTGTGCTAATTTGGATTTTCTCAAAACACAGTGTTTGGATTCCAAGGATGAGTACCCTGGAGAGAGGCAGCAAGGCAAAAGCCAGATTGCCCTTTAGGACTTAATCTTGGAAGTCGTGCAGTTTCACTTGTGCTGTGTTCTATTTGCTGGGGTGACCACAAAAACCTCCCCAATTTCAAGGGACAAGGAAAGAGACTGTACTTATTGATAGGAGAATGGCAAGATTCTAGAAAAGCATGCAAAACTGGAAATATTATTGTGACCATTTTTGAAATATACTATCTGCTGTCAAGACCTTAGGTATTTAGAAAAAAGTGACTGTGAATAATTTTTATATGCAACATTGGATTTCTTATTGCTGATAAGGCTAGGACCCAAGCAAGACTACATTGGTAGGAAAGAGTTTCTTTGGGCAGAGCAAAGAAAGTATATTTCTGCTAACAAAAGGAACTTGAGAAATGCTAACAAAATTATGTTCAGATAAGTAACTGGTCTGATACTATAGGTAAAGAGGAAATCGTTACAGGGTGGTGTTGTGAGTTAAAAAACAACCAGAAGGTTTTAACTTAATAATGAAGGGGCTAGGGAGCAACTAAAATTAGTTTTGAGCAGGAAAATTACAGTCTGAATTATTTTTTAGGAAGGATCCTCTTGTAGAACTGTGTAGATATTCAAAATGAAGGAAGTGACAGGGAGGCAATTGGGAAAACATTGTTAAACATAGGGCAGGGCGCAATGAGAACCTGGGTTAGAAT
Source organism: Cephalopachus bancanus (assembly GCA_027257055.1). Lineage (NCBI taxonomy): Eukaryota > Metazoa > Chordata > Mammalia > Primates > Tarsiidae > Cephalopachus > Cephalopachus bancanus. The sequence continues at coordinate 5,677,660 of JAPVLO010000031.1, read as the reverse complement.
AAATCCAGAGGTTGCTGAAAGAAATTTAGGTATAAGAGACTTTTCCAAGGTAGACATTACTGAACAGGATGTATAATGGAATTGATCAGCATATGATAGTGTTAATACAGAGAAAAGACAACTTCTATTTTAAAACCAGGGACAACTGGAAGCTGGTGGGGACAATAATAGTTAAAAGAACAGGGAACATAAATGGATTTGGAGAAAGGTCATTTATAGGTATGTGGAATTTAAAATGAGTTTAAAGTATCAGTGCATAGTTTCCAGAAGATTGTTGGGAACATTGTGCTTAAAAAACTTAAAGCAATATTAAGTAATCATGGTCATGAATAAAACCACATGATGAAAGAGAAAGAAATCAGAGAAAAGTATCTAGAGTTGAATCTTACTGGCCTCATGTATGGCATGAAGAAAGATGAAGAGAAGTCAGTAAATAGGCAGCCAAGAGGAGGTCAAAAGCAACACAGAAAAGAGGAAGGAAGAGCATGTTTTCACACTGGAGGAGTCAACCGTGTCAACTTGGCAGAGATTATTCTCCACAAGGATGAAGTGGTGCTCATAAGATTTTGTGAGGTTCATGCTCTACTTTTTCTTCTTCTACAGCAGTGGTTCTCAACCAGGAATGTTTTTGCACCAAACTCCTGGGATGTTTGATAATCTCTGGGGACATTTTGAATTTGAATTGTCATGACTGAAGGTGCTACTGGCAGCAAGTGGGCAGAGGCCAGAGAGACTAAGTAGACATCGACAAAACACAGCATACATCCACAACAACAAAACATCTGCTGCAAGATTTTAATAGTGCCACAGCTGAGAAAGTCTGCTTCAGATCCTGTTGAGCACAGTTGATTGCAAAAGTGAGATTTCTTTTTTTTTCCTCTTTTAATTTTTATTTAAAATTGTGGGGTACAATTCGGGGCTAGGTATACAAATATTTACTGTGCAGGTACCCTCATTGATGAGGTTGCCCCCTCGCCCCAGGCAGATAGCGACTACTGTCCTTTTCCAAATCCTCTCTTTTCAAACTTAGGAAGGTAGGCTTCTCAGAATGCCACCATTTGTATGGTGCCTCATAATTTCAAAGGTGGACCCAAGACTCAGTTTTACATTCTAAACTAAGTAGTAGCAATAGACCCTATATGTTTCCAACATTAAATGGCAGGTCTGTTTAAGAATCATGAACTGAGCTATGTTTTCCTTGTCTAATTCAATATGGATTTTTCAATGTACAGTTGGAAACATGGCCTGCTGTAGGTTTGTATGTCACAAGTTAATGTTCATTTTAAATGCATTAGAACACTACTTAAATTACATACATCTTAAAACCTTTTTGCTAAGGTCTGTAAATGAAACAGACCTTAGCAAAATGTATTTTTTTTTTCTGATTTTGCTCGCTAAGGCTGTCATATTTTTATAGTGAGAAAAAAAGGTTTGTGGGAAAAAATCCATTGTGGGAGAAATTGACATTCTAGTAACAGGTTTTTATCCCCCCTAAATGCATATCTTAAAAATAATTTTTGATGGGTGTGATTCTTGTCTCAAAAATGACCAGTTTATAAAGGATGCAATATCACTTGTTTCATCTTCACATGAAGAAAACTTCTTAAATTTACTACTTACACAATCAAATATCTTTTCAGAGGATGTTGATTTATTTATGTAAAAAGCAAGATAGTACAAAGCAACATTGGGGAATTATTTCCCTTCTGCCCTGGGCCTTTGAATCATAGGCTACATCATGCTGCTCAGCTGTTGACTCTGGACACGGTCCAGGACAGCAGAGTACTATGGAAGATGCCAAAAAGATACACCTCCCTGTACAAGTGAAGTAAGAGTTATCTTCTCTACACACTCTAGAGGATAACAGAGTGATTTGTATTGCAGTTGATATGCAGAACATTCATCTTTAATTTTCAGTGTCAGTCAGGAGCACATTTTGTTCACAAGATGGCATATTACTCTCCTAGGAAGTAAAAGGAAGAAAGGCTCTTAAACTCTTGTGTCCATCTTTGCTGACTGAATCCTAATGTGTTTAAGCAATACTGATTTCTTCTATTAACATTGCTTAGTTGTCCTTGCTGAGAGGGTCAAAGATGACGGCAAACGAAAACAAAAACAACTGATTGCGTCTACCAAGTCACATAGCATGTCAGTAATAAACCAGTGTTCTGATTGCCTTTTTAGTAGCACCCTGCTAGTTGAGACTACTCAGGTAATAAAATTGGTGTGCTCTTCATTTTCTGCGGTGAGAGCAGCGGTGTGCTGCCATTTCCACAACTTGCTCACGTTTTTGACAGCCAGTGTAGTTGTTGTTTGCTTTATTAGCTTCCCAGAGCTAGGGAAGTTGCCAGGTATTGCAGTTGTGCAGAAATACAGAGTCTCATTTTACAGAAGAGACTTTTGATGGAATTCCGTGGAAATTTCATAATGGAGGAATGCTTGGCACTTTGGGAAGAAAAAAAATTGGTTTTATGTTTTTGGTTTTTTTAAGTTGGAGTCTCACTCTGTCGCCCAGACTGGAGTGCAGTGGCCGCTCCCGGCCACCGCAGCCTCGACCTGCTGGGCTACGGCGATCCTTCCTCAGCCTTCCGAGTAGCTGGAATTACAGGCATGCACTACCACGCCCAGCTGATTTTTTTGATTTATTGTAGAGATGAGGTCTTGCTGCCCAGGCGGGTCTCAAACCCGCGGGCTCAGGCAATCCACTCACCTCAGCTTCCCAAAGGCGCGGGATTACAGGCTGAGCCACCAAGCCTGGCTCAAAAAATTGGTTTTAAATTTTCTTGGCGCAGCTTTTTCATGACAATAAAGTGCTCAGAAAGCAGTGCCTACCAGGGTTCAGTTCATTCCAAGCCCCAATCCTTTGAAAGGTCATTATAGCCATTTTGTTAAGAGTGCAATCCTCCCCAGTTTGGGCAATCTGACCAGGAGTGGTGGATTTAATGTACAGTTCTCAAGTCAGATGAAGTGAATACAATCCTGCTACTGGATTACCAACAAAATTCAAAGAGCCACCAACCATAGATAAGTCATGATGGATTCATTTTTGAAGGGTGAATTATACCATTTATTTTGGATCATAAAAATAAATTAATTAATATAAAGCCAAACACAATATAAAGAGAAATGTTTTGGAAGGTGTTCATAAAAATTGGTTGTATAAACACTAAGTTCATAGTAAAATAATTTTCTGGGAAGCCCCTTTTACTGTTGTTGATTATTAAGCCATGCGAAGATTAAAACTGAAGACAGTTGTATGATAAGAAAAGTAACAATTTGAAGAGATATCTCCTGGATTTTTGGAATCTGGTTTACTTTTTGGGATTTCCCATCCTTTTTGATCTTTATTAGCTATGCCATTAAAAAAAATATGCCTCTGGATCTGAAACACCTTCAAATCTTCACTAAGATCTATAGTTCACATCATACAAGGGAGTAAGCCTATATAGGCATTTGACACTTATTTTGTGTTCAATAAATAGTAATAATTTAAACCATCATTAATTTGTTGTCATAGAGAAAGAACAACATGAACAATCCAGTGTTCAATAAAGCTTTTACTATTGATATTCAATACTAAAATAATTTATACAGTGACTTTCATACACGTACTCTTCCCCATTCCCCACTCTCAAGCAAATAAAAAATAGTTTTTCTTTTTTGGGATAAAATCAATTACTCAAATATTTATAAATCATACATCAGATAACATATGTAAGCAAAGTCTTGTTCTCCTTAACCGTACAATGCTTATGAGTGGAAGAAGAATTGCAATACCCGCTATATTTATGTAAATAATTTGTTATATAAGATATTCATAGAATTATTGAAATTGGCATCTAAAAGCTCCAAGTACCCACAATAAAGCCAGAAACCTGAAAGCTAGAGTACAAAGGACAGAAATTTGAAGCAAATACATTACTGTAAACAAGACAAGACAGTCTTTACCATTTTCATTTCCCCTTAATCCAAACTGTTTATAAATACAGCTAATTCCAAGATTCTCATTAAAGAAATCTCCAACTGGAAGAAATCTGGGAAAGATATATAGTACGACTGATAGATTCTTGAAGTCTACATTAAAACCAGTAACTCTTCTCTCTCCTACTGTAAAGAACAGCATTCCCTAATGACCAAAGAGATCAGGATCCAAAAGTCTATTGTAAAATGGTTGCTTGAAATTTAAAACTCATTTTCTCCTTTAATAATATTATTGATTCACTATTAGGATTTATTTTCTATGTACTATGCTCAACATTGGGGATATAAGAGTGCATTAGATATAATTCTTGTCCCAAGGAATTTATAGTCTTCTCAGGGAAATAAAAAAACATCAACAGAAAGAGAAAATTGGATTTACCAAGATCCCTGGGGTAACAGGGAAGGCAATCCAGCCTGGCAGGGCTGCTTCTTGCAAGAGAGGTGACAGTCATGAAATAATCCATGCTTGTCTTCTGATATTGGTTTATAATTGGCTGGGACACGTGGTAGGAAGATAAGACTATGGAAGCAACTGAGGCAGAACATCTCAGTATGTTGAAGACAGAGAGAACAGAGTCATATGATGTGTCCCTCTATGGAGCCCCTTACAATTCATAAAATGGTCTAAACTTATGAAAAGCTGAATATGCTTGGATCTCTACTGGAAGACATGAATCTGTGGGGTTAAATTTAGAAGCTATGTGTGACACTGGACAGAATAATGTAGCCTGCAGGTGACCTAGGGAAGAGAGTGGACCCTCTGATGGGTCAACAGGCTCCATTGGGGTACCATGTATGCAGAACATGGATAGAAGGAGTTACAAAATGATATTGGAGCTTTATTTGTAAAAAACCTGTTAAGTGGGGAGGGGATAAATGTCCAAGAAAGTTTCTTGCAATGAGGAAGAGATGAAATGACTCTTAAATATAAGGAGGTTTTAGGACTAGATCAGGCATGTTAAGCAGAAAAGCAGGAAGAAGAAAATAAATAGCATGTGATGACTGGAGAATTACCATTTGTTTTCAGAAAGAAGAATTTTGGAGATAGGAGCCAGATTCCAGGAGGTCTTGTGTACATTGTTAGAGAACTTGAACTTTAACTCCCAGGCTGTAGAAGACACTGCCTGAAGGCTACAACTGGTGATGGCACATCAATCAAGTACAGCAAACAGGCATCATGATTTCAGCAAATCTCATCATCCCCCAAAGGCCTTAATAAGTTCCTGTCATCAAAATCATCCCAGCAGCTGTGTTGTGTAAACAATGTGTCTATGGCAAAATATTTTGGACTTCAACAGTAATCCTTCCTATTCTGCAGTAGGATGGGGTATTCAAGTGTACCATTCTCCTCTCCCCCTGCACCTTGTGGTAGTGGAAATGGGAGGATTTCCAGGAGCTTAAGACATGGCCACAGTCAGTCAGAGCCTGGTGGATTTGAATGGATCCAAATAAGGATGTTTGAAGGGAATTGTGAAATGCAGGTTTGGTTTTTTTTTTTGCCAGTGGCTTCCTTGTGCATTAAAAAAAAAAAAAAAATTCAGCTGGGCTCGGTGGCTCAGCCTGTAATCCTGCGCCTTTGGGAGGCTGAGGTGAGTGGATTGCCTGAGCCCGCGGGTTCGAGACCCGCCTGGGCAGCAAGACCTCATCTCTACAATAAATCAAAGAATCAGCCGGGCGTGGTAACACATGCCTGTAATTCCGGCTACTCGGAAGGCTGAGGCGGAAGGATCGCCGGAGCCCAGCAGGTCGAGGCTGCGGTGGCCGGGAGCGGCCACTGCACTCCAGTCTGGGCGACAGAGCAAGACTTCAACTCAAAAAAAAAAAAAAATTCATCCGATTTAATAAAACTTTTATAGTCCTATGGTTTCACCATTAAGTCTCTTCAGAATTTCAAGGAGCAAATAAATATGTTTATGTATATATCCAAATATGCTGAAATTTGGAAAAATCTAACATAAATATATGTTTCATATAAATGTGTGCACACATAAGGTATATTTTACTTATATGTACTACATATATGTATGTAAACACACATATCTATGTATGTATATATATTTATACTTTCTGGTAAGTAAATTTTAAAAATGTTTTATTTGATAAATAGATTTTTTTAACCTATGAAATTTTTAACTGTGAATTTATAATGTAAATATACTTTCATATATGTTTTTTCTTTAACAATACATAATAAAAATCTTTAGAAGCAATTAAACATTCTTGAAAAATACTAATTTTTAGCAACTGCGGTATTCAATAGGTAAATGTAACACAATAAATTTCAAAATTTAAAAAAAATTCTGTGAAAATCAAAAGAATTTGTTCTCATCTATATACTAGTCTTGGCACAATTATTGGTGTATTCCTCTGGTTACATATATACCTATGACTATTCATGTATATTTATATTTTTCTACTAAAATTAAGGAAACTGACAGGAAGTGAAAGTCACATTATTTTATGGTACCGTTCCTCAACCATCATAAAGGTCATGACCAACACTCCTATAGCAAAACACAGGTTGACAAGAGAAAAACAAATTTATTTAATAGTAGTTTTATGTGACAGGAAAGTCTTCAATGAAGACCCTAGGACCCACGAAAAATTGTCTATTTTTAATGCTCAGGTTCAGTGAAGAATGGATAGCCATGTAGAAATGTTATTGGACAAAAATTGGATGTGATCTAATGATGCTAGTCTGAGGGAGGAATCCTAGGAAGACCTGTCTATTCCAGTTCTCCTTGACCACTCTGTATAGCATTCCTTCTCCTAAGATATGGGGTAGAACTCCTGCGGGAAAAGGGTCTTAAGACCTACTTTAAGACAAGGTAGGTAGGCCAGAGAATTTCCTTCTGGCCAGTGACAACACTGAAAGATAGAGGAACAAAGTGACCATTTGCTTCTGAGGTGAGACCCTCCCAATTTCCTTCAACTAAAAGTACTTTAGGTAACATTTCTGAGCCCCAACGTTCATACTCAACTTATAATCGGCTTCTTCATTATTTACAGTATTCTGAGAACTGAAAAATGTGTGTGTGTTTAAAAATGGAGTTCTAACTTTTCTAGAGAATAGCAGGGCAAGGCCCATGGAAAGAAATGGAGTTTGCATGGAGACAATTGCTAAAAAGATAACTGAAGGCAGAGTGGGCTGATAAGGAGATGTCAAGGTGAAGAAAGAGTAGTGGCTGTATTGGTATGCCTCCTGTTCAAACTCCCTTTCAGGCTCCTTATCATAACTGTTAATTTTAATGTTCAAGCATTTCATCTATTTTGTTTTATACTCCCAGTTCTAGCATAGAGCTTATTGCATAGCCGCACTTAATAAATTTAAAACCAAAAATAAATAAATAGACATACCTTGCCTGGAGATGAAAAGCAAGAGGAAGGATGGGAGGGCCAGGTAAAGGAAAATCACAAGGAAGAGTTGTTTTTTGTTTTGGGGTTTTTTTTTTTTTTGGAGTTGGAGTCTCACTCTGTCGCCCAGACTGGAGTGCAGTGGCCACTCCCGGCCACTGCAGCCTCGATCTGCTGGGCTCCAGTGATCCTTCCACCTCAGCCTTCCAAGTAGCTGGAACTACAGGTGCGCGCTACCACGCCCGGCTAATTTTTTGATTTATTGTAGAGATGAGGTCTCACCAAGTTGCCCAGGCAGGTCTCAAACCCGCGGGCTCAGGCAATCCACTCACCTCAGCCTCCCAAAGCACAGGATTACAGGCTGCGCCACCAAGCCCACCGGAAGAGTTGTTTTAAGACCAATAAGAGGGCAGATAAACTGATTATTCTCTCTTTGCTCCCATGCTTCCAGGCCTTCCTTTGCCCTGCTCTATGGCTGGAAGACTGGCTTCTATGGTCTCCATTACCAGTTTTTTGTTGTTGTTCTAGTTGTTAGTGTTGTTTTGGGCTTTCATTTGGGCTCACTGAACTGGGGATGAATGACAGGGCTAGAGGTATGATATGAGGGATTAGAAGAGAAATGTTGGTTACTTTCTTGCTGTATGTTCAGGATTGGTGACTCTTCCATAGTTCCATCCCTTGTGAAACTCTAGTAAGACTGTCGCATCCTTTTCTTCTTCACGCTTCCCATTATTTAAATATTTCAGGGTGCCTCAAAATGTCTAGCTGGCTGCCTTCATCTTGGTCTTTCTAGTAAAGTGTTCTCAGTTAAACTATTCTGGATGTCTTAGTCTGTGCTACTATAACAAAATATCTGAGACTGGGTAATTAATAAAGACAGAAATTTATTTTCTCACATTTCTGGAGCTTGGGAAGTAAAACATCAAAGTTATGGGAGCTTCGATTGTCTGGTGAGGCTGCTTTCTGTTTCCAAGATGATACCATTGCTACATCCTCTAGAGGAAAGAAATGTTGTATTCTCCAAAGACAGAAGTCGAAAAAGCAAGCTAGCTTAAGCCTCCGTGAATCTTCTTTTATAAGGTCCATAAATCCACTCAAAAGGGGAGGAGGCCTTATCATCTAATCACTTCTTAAAGGCCCTACCTCTTAATACTATTACATTAGCAACACCTGAATTTCAGAAGGGACATAGTCAAACCAAAGCACATGTGTTTCTCACTAGGAACCCAGTTGATAGAGCAGGAAATTGTAACCATGAGGAAAGGGAGGAGGGATATATGACAGAGCTTCAGAAAAGAACTTTAAACTTGTATAGAAAACACTTCAACATGTATGGTAAAAAGTCAGCGTATTTTAATATGATGAACTGTTCTCCTAATGGATACAAGCAGCACATATCCCCAAGTCTGTCCATGAATATAAAATGAGTAGGAGTATTTTTCCAGCTGTCTGGAGTTATCCCCCTATTTTTAATTCCATGAGCCTAAGGAAGAGCAAGGAGGGCACACTGGGGGAAGGATGGAGTTAGTGTTTTCCAGCAAGCCTGCACTGCAGCCACTTCCAATGCTCATTCTGAAAGCTTGGCATGAAGCAGAAGACCAGAGGAAATACAATCAATACAAACAAAAGTGAGTGCTTCCTGGTGATTAGCAAACTTAAAAAGGAGAAAAAAACTTTAATAGCTCAAAAGTGGCTTAATGCAAAATATTAACATACCACAAAATACATACTCTGATAGAATTAAGGCAATGTTTTTAAGCTTTCTATACTCAGCTATCAGAGTCAGCACCCAGAAACTCTTGAGTAGTGGAGAAATCATTAACAACAGAAGCAAATATAAGGCTTGATGTTTCCCTTACTATTGAAGTGCAGTTCTTAAGCTCAAGACTTGGAAATCCAGAATACTTTCTATTCACTTTGGACATAAACAAGGAAGAGTAACTTGGTGAATAATGCATACCCTTAATTCAGTATTTATTTCTCACATATTTAGACTCTCCAAAACATTGCTGTTTTTATTTTTTTTGAGTTGGAGTCTCACTCTATCACCCAGACTGGAGGGCAGTGGCCGCTCCCGGCCACCGCAGCCTCGACCTGCTGGGCTCCGGCGATCCTTCCGCCTCAGCCTTCCAAATAGTTGGAATTATATGCATGTGCTACCACGCCTGGCTGATTTTTTGATTTATTGTAGAGATGAGGTCTCGCTGTCCAGGCGGGTCTCGAACCCGCGGGCTCAGGCAATCCACTCACCTCAGCCTCCCAAAGGCACAGGATTACAGGCTGAGCCACCGAGCCTGGCTACATTGCTGTTTTTATTTAGAAATAGTCATATAGAGATTACCATTACTAACATCCATCAGAAAACAAACAATAAATCTCTAGCCTTACTGGATTAAGATACATACCTGTAACCTTGTCAATGCTTATTTACAAACAGTGGGGTCATATTTTATGTAAATTTGTATTATGGTAATTTGAAATAGTGTAATATAAAATATTAATGAATTCTCAATTTTATGCAAAATTTAAATAATGTAATTTTATTTTCTGTTTATTACCATAGGAAATTGGTTTTAAATTATATGAGTTTAAAATTATGTGACGTCTTCAAAAAGCATTCCTTGCATAAAATATGACTGTACATAAATGTCTTGCTTTGTAGGACTAATTTATCTTTTGTTAGGCAAGTTGTATAAGTTCAGAAATTATCTAGCAACAAATTCCAAAGTAAAAGGTACCACAAGAAATGTAGATGCTTCCCACATTCAAAGTCATGGATTACCAGGGTTCAGACATATGTAGCAAGTTTACCTAAGCCATGTTGAGTGACTGGAATAAATTAGGTTGATAATTTAGATTAAATATGTTCAGAAAACAATTGTATAGATTTTGTTCTGAATGAATGGGATCTATTTGCTTAATTGTTTTGATGAAGCATGGGGTTACTTCGAGGAGACAGTTAAAATCTTGCAGAGTACGGTAGGACTGTCAGCTTTCTCAATGTCATTAATTTTTTCTCATACCACGACCTACACCTGTGGCTCTAACCAGACCTCTTCAAATTACATGCCACTGGGTCAAGGGTCACTATTTGGTGGGTAACCCTCAGATCAATCACCAATCCGAGCAAGTTCTTAACTTACAAGTCAGTCATGTTTCATAATCATATTTGTCAATTTTTGTCTTCAGAACTTTATTCTCATTTTGCCAAAGAAATATTGCTATATATTTTGAAAAACCTTCACAGTGATTTAGAGAAGCCTATCTAACCTATAATAGGGCTAATGTTAATCACACTGTGACTGTATTCACAAGGCCTCATCATGGAAACAGAGTACTACTAATGTCCAATTAAGAAAAGTACCTAGGCTGGCTACGGTGACTCACACCTATATTCCTAGCACTTTGGGAGGCTGGGACAGGAGGATTGTTGGAGCCAGGAGTTTGCAATCAGCATAGGCAACATAGTAAAACCTCATCTCTACAAAAACAATAAAAATTAAAAAATAGCCAGGCGTAGTGGTGCACACTTCTAGTCACAGATACTCAGGAACTTAACGTGGAAGAATCGCCTGAGTCCAAGAAGTCAAGGCTGTGGTGAGCCATGATTGTGCCACTGCACTCCAGCCTGTGTGATAGAATAAGACCCTGACTCAAAAAGTTTAAAAAAAGAAAAAGAAAAAAAACAGAGAAATTCCTTTGTATCTCCACTTATGTAACACATATATTAGAATGTTAGAGAGTTTCTGCTGGGTCCTAAGCCTCCATAAGGTGCTAAGTTTTGAAGGAGTTGTCAGATCATATGCAGAATTTCAAAGTAGAAAGCCTGCTGCTGACTCAGAAGTTTCTTTCCATCCACTGAGAGATAAAAGGGTCAAGTAAATGGATATTAGGGAAAGATGTGCGTAGAACATTTCTTAGGAACAGCTGATGGGGTGTGATCTCCATTCCATACCTTCTTTCTGCTGGGTTGATGGGATGGTTGCTGCATCTTCCTGCATGCCCGGTGAGACAGCTTCACTACGACTGCCCAAAGAACAAGGACTATGGTTCTTCAGTTATGGACTTAGTAGATAAGTTCCTGAGTTATACCTAGAAAAGTAAGTCATCCTGTTGCACAGAGGAGAGTACTATATCCATGAGGGAAGTGCACTCTCATCCATAAAGTAGGCAAACAACATGAATCTTAATTAAACTGAAATAAAATAGACAATGTTGTTCCTCAGTCACACTAGCCACATTTGACATGTTCAACAGCCACGTGTGTGGGATAGCATGGACATTGAACATATTCATCATTGTATAAATTTCTATTGAATATCTCTGCTCTAGACCCTTAGAACCCAAATGTTTAGGGACTTAAAGCAAATGTCCCCTAAGAGGCACTCTGGGTTGATGCTAATTTGAAGTACCCTCCAATTTCCATTCCTTGTTTCCTTAATTTATCTACTAGGGAAGATTTAAATCATATCACATTCTGAAAGATAGTGTCCCATCTAAGAATGCAACATCTTCAAGTTTGTCCTTCAATTGTGTTCTCAAAAAAACTCCTTAATTACTTTATTAGGCTAGCAGATTCTGGGTGGTATGGAATGTACCAAGGCTATAGTCATATGCTCATTGCCGTACCTCCTTGCTGTAAAGTAGATCTTTGTCCAAAGTAATGTTACTTAAATCCCTGTGTTAGTGGAATCTAACACAGTCTAAGCCCTTGTTTTGTGTGTTGGCTAAGGCAGGAAAGGAAAACCTATACCCAGAATATGTGTAAGCCATGTCAAAATAAGGTTTTGGCCCTCCTGCAGCAGAAAGACTTCAAAATCATCCATTTACCACCAAATAGCAGGTTAGTACCCTCAGAGGATGTTGCTGTAATTGGGACTCAGAGTTTGCTTCTGTTGGTGGAGTTTAGCCAATATCCACAGATCAATCTTGATGAGTCAGAGGCCATGGTTTGCCTCCATGCATAGCTTCCATTTTTACCACAATGACTACTCTGTTTATGAGTCCATTATGCCAGCCAGTGATAGAGGCTGGCTGTATTATTCTGCCTAATTTTTTAGCACTCTTCCTTTGAATGTCTTCTGGCAAGCATTAATACGTAATACCAAAATTTTTATATTCATGTTCACCCCCATAAGTCCATTCATCTGCCTCTTTCTCAGAACTTGTCAGCAATCTTCTGATCTTCTTTCCTATAAGTGTCTTGCTAACTACTTAAAACATTCATAATCTCCAAGTATTTTGTATGTGGTCTTACCTTGTGTGACTTTGCCTTCTACTCAAAGCAGATGTTCAGGTACACTATCCAAAGCTCCGTCTTTGGGGAAGAATTCCTCTCACCACTTCGTTTCAGGGCTAGTTCTGTGTGGGAAAATAGTTTCTGCAATCTATTTTCAGTTTTTATTAACATTCCAAGCCAATTCATCCTGGAATTATTTCATCCTTTCTCAGCCCATCCGAAAGTTGGCTCACCATATGGTCATAGGCTGAAGGAAAGCACAGTCAAGACAAGGAAGCTTGATGTAGGAGTCTGGGCTGATTAATGCCTTCTGGCCATTCTTTTGCTTGATCCTGCTTGTAACACTTACATCTTATGATGGATTGCTGTTGAGCCCACCCAATCGTACCACATTTTGGTCCGACAGAACCCAGTTCATGATGTACAGCTCTGATCACACGGGTATGTGGTCCCTCAAGGTTAGCCACCCAATTGCTGCCAAGACTCCCAAGACTGCGAGCTATTTTTTGAATAGTGCATAGTTTTCCCTTACAGATGACATATTCCTTCTCAAGAGCCTTGGGTCTTTAAGTTATGATTTTCTTATTGGGTCTTGCTATAAACACTACATAGCAATTTTTATACTACCTCCAGAACCATGAGATTTGCCAGATTATATGGCGTACGCAGCAAGATTACTTGTACTTTAACATGGTTTTGTTCAAGAGCTCTCTCCTGTTCTGGACCCAATTCAGATTTGGCTGCCCTCTGCATCACCAGGTAAAAGAGTAAAGAGAGTATTTTCAGCTGACAGAACCAAAAAAAAGCCTGCCAAGCCTTGTGCTTACTTCTTAGTGGTGGATGGTGCAAGACAGTCATTTGTCCTTCACTTTGAAAAGTATGTCCAGGGATTCCAAGTTTTAATCTTTGTACTCTTGCAGTTTTAATATTTGTAAGACCTATCTCCCACTCTCTTGAATGCACGTGTCATTCCATGACTTCCAACATATCAGCTGATTCTCAGTTACTCCTGATGAACCTGATACCATTGATAAAATGGTCTAGGTGGAGAGTTAGATTAGGTCTGAAGAAAAGCTGAAAATACACAGTGCTGCCAGCTCACATAAATATGAACTGCTTTTGATCCTTTTTTATCATAGTGATAACAACAAATGCATGTGAGAGATCAGTGGTTGCACAGCTTGTATCTCAGTCAATTGGTATACCAAAGATATACCAATATCTAGTCAGCAGGCTGGGTACAGCGGCTCACTCCTATAATCTCGACACTTTAGAAGGTCAAGTGAGAGGATTGCTTGATTGCAGGAGTTTGAGACAAACCTGGGCAATATAGTGAGATCTTGTTTCTAAAAAAAAAAAAAAAAAAATTAGCCAGATGTGGTGGTTCATGCTTGTAGTCTCAGCTATTCGGAGGCTGAGGTAAAAGTCTTGATTGAACCCAGAAGATCAAGGCTATGGTGAGCCACAAGTATGCAAAAAGACATCCTGTCAGCACAGCAGATTCAGTTTGGGCTACAACTTGGTTTTGTTTGCAGAAGTCAAATTTCTTCTGTTAGTTTTTACTTGTTTGTATATACGGGGCAGACTTTTAAGTTAAATAGGGAGGTGATGGGAACTACTAATTCCTATATCCTTTAGAGAAAGATGATGTTAATCTCTGCCATTGTGCCCAAGATTCAATATTGTTTTTTATTTACTAAGTTGATTAAAAGTGAGTGACAGTTTCAGGGGCTTCCACTGTTCCTTCCTCACTATGATAGTTCTTATCTGGAGGCAATATCCTTACTACCAGAAATGTCTATTTTAATCGCACACTTGGAGACCAGGGGAATAAGCACTGAGGGTGTCTTTGGAAACAGTAGACCCATTGAAAACTGAACCTGGGATTATTACCTGACCCTTATATTCCCTTACTAAACATAGAAGCCATGATGAGTCTTCAAGTCCCTAAATATAATGTCAACTTACACTCTGTTTTCAATAGTGCTTGAAACATCTGGGAATTTTCTAAATATAGTTACCTTGGGACTCTGTCATCCCTCTTCACTTTTGTAGCTAAAAGCATCCAAGTAGATGGAAGTGACTGTCCCCTCTATTCCAGCCCTGCCCACCCACAAGTAGAAGTGCAAACTAGCAGGAACGTGGCATAAAATGGAAACTGGGGTCAGGAGCTGGGTGTGTTCTTTGTACCTCAGCTTTTCACAGTCAGCCCCTTTTGTCATCCTTTTCTCCCCAATTTCTTTCTCTCTACTGCAGTAGGTCAGGTGAGTCCTGGCGCTTCTGCCCTAAATGGGTACTCTGAGGAGTTAAGTCCTTAGGTGGGGCTCCTGCCCACACCCTGCACACACCCCCCTGCCTTCCCACCCCCAAATTGTTACATTACTCTATGGGCTTTCCATGAGATAGCAAGAGCTTTCCTCATTTGGCATCTGACCTCTTCTTTAGTTAGTCAGTGAGTTAGTGGGCTTCTTTTTGTTTGCTTGTTTTTTTTTTTTTTTTAGTTAGAGTCTCACTCTATGGCCCAGGCTGGTGTGCAGTGGCATATTCACAGCCACCCCAGCGTTGACTTGCTGAGCTCTGGGGATCCTTCT
The DNA here is from genome assembly GCA_027257055.1 of Cephalopachus bancanus. Lineage (NCBI taxonomy): Eukaryota > Metazoa > Chordata > Mammalia > Primates > Tarsiidae > Cephalopachus > Cephalopachus bancanus. The sequence continues at coordinate 5,662,495 of JAPVLO010000031.1, read as the reverse complement.
GCCTCTGCCTTCCAAGTAGCTGGAACTACAGGTGTACACTACCACGCCCGGCCTATTTTTGATTTATTGTAGAGAAGAGGTCTCGCCAAGTTGCCCGGGCTGGTCTCACACCCATGGGCTCAGACAATTCACTCACCTTGGCCTCCCAAAGTTCTGGGATTACAGGTTGAGCCACCGAACCTGGCCTAGGGCTTCTGGTCTTACGTGGTATATCTACTTTAGCATTCACACTTCTCTGAATTTTTTATTTCTCCCCCTCCCACTCCACATCTTGTTCAGCTGTGGTAGTCAGCATTTGTGTTCCACATTGTGCAGACCATTACTTGTTTCAAGTCTCTAAGAAACAACCTAGCAACATATTATAAGACCTATCTCCCACATCATATCTCTGAGGGCTCACTACATGTATTAAATGCTACATCATGGAAGAGTGCTCTTATATAGATAACCTCTGCCTTATCCAACTTTGTATTCCATCCCCCTTACAATCCATTTCAATATTTTCAATATTCTGTCCCACAGATACTGTCTAGGCTGTTGTCAGTACATACTGACTAAAACCTGCATCTCCCAGCATTTCCCTGGATAACATATTATTATTGGTCTGTTGGCCAGGAGGAAAGGTGGTGGCTGAACCTTTAAAAAAAAAACATTGTAATGCAGTGCCGATGTCCCTGCATTGTCTTCAGCGAGACAGGAAGACTAGCTTTTACTAGGGATAGTGAGCCACCTCTATAGGCCTAGGATGTACAGGAAAATCTAAGATTTCAAACTTCTTGAGTGCATTAACCCAGATGTAACAATTCCAAATCTCAGACTCCCACATCTTCAATCCCGTACTCTAATCTTGGTGTAGCAGATGTTCTGTGTTTGAGAATTTCACCTTCTCTGGAAACCTGCTACCTGCTATCTTTTTTTAAGGTGCTGGGCCTAATGCTTGGTTTATTCTCCCTCTGATTGCCAGAAATGACTAACTTTTTATGATGCCAGGGTACTTGTTCACACTTTGTTTTACATTGTCAGTAATCGTTCTCAGTCTATTATCTTTATCTAGTGCATGTATCAAACACCTTCCAATTCCAGTCTTCAAAATTAATACTTTATCTGTTTCTCTCAATCAGCTGTGATATTGCAGTCTATTTCCTTCCTTTTCCATTGTTACTCTCCATTCACCACTAAAGAAAGTTTTAACAATTGCAACCTTTAACATGTCAGTACCTACCACTAGTGATGGTGTTCTTGATGTCAATAAGCCGAAGGGTGATCCAAATCCTATTTTAGAATAGTTTAGATCAGTTTTCCTGGACAAGTACTCTGAGATTGAGATTCCTCTGCAGAAATGTGATTGGGAATGCTCTGAGGAATAACATGTAAGAAAGTAAAGGTGGCAGTATTGGGCAAAAGGAGAAGTTGAACTGTAATAAGATACAGCAGATGCATTAGCCAAAGATACTTCCATGTGGAATACTGGAACCTGAAACAGCTTTTTTTTTTTTTTTTTTTTTTTTTTTTGAGTTGGAGTCTCACTCTGTCGCCCAGACTGGAGTGCAGTGGCCGCTCCCGGCCACCGCAGCCTCGACCTGCTGGGCTCCGGCGATCCTTCCGCCTCAGCCTTCCAAGTAGCTGGAATTACAGGCATGCACTACCACGCCCGGCTGATTTTTTTTTTTTTTGATTTACTGTAGAGATGAGGTCTCGCTGCCCAGGCGGGTCTCGAACCCGCGGGCTCAGGCAATCCACTCACCTCAGCCTCCCAAAGGCGCGGGATTACAGGCTGAGCCACCGAGCCCGGCTTGAAACAGCTTTTAAGAAATGTCCCAAACTTGGGCAAATGGCCGGGGTTTTTGTAGCTTCTCATTTGCTATTTATTTTATGCAGGCTGATTCCATGAAAGGCAATTCCCACAAAGAGATGCAACTATGAGTGGCCAGGTCAGTAGCAGCCAACACTTTTGGCTGCTGGTGGAGTGAGGTCCTCCATTTGCAAAAGGGGTTCGAGTGGCATACCCCCCATCCACGACAGAGACATCATCTGAAGCAGTAAATTCTGACACAGGAAGCTTTATGTTGGCTATGACTAAAGATTGATTAATGATAGAAAACCCGTGGAAGGTTTCAATCTTAGAGCAATACAAGAGGCAGTAACAGGAACCAGAACACTGAAAAAAAGATTTGTGAATGAATGACAAATAGCTGAGAATAACAGTACATGTTAGCAGTAGAAGCCATACTGGCTGGAAGAATGGAGAATGATGACAAACCTCACAACATATCCAGGGACCTCCTTGACCTTGACATTTACATCTCCCTAGAGTAAAACAGGAAGCCACTAGTGACTTTATTTTAGCAGTGGCAATTCTGACCCACTTCCCTTGTTTCATTTCTTTAGAATGTTTTGCTTTTTTTTTTACTTTTGATACCTTAAGAAATCAGCACTTCTGACAAACATAAATTTTGGACATTTCATTGACTTCCTATAATGGAAGGAAACTATAGGAAAATAATGTAATTTATTCAAAAATACTTTTGTGTAATTTTCATGTGTATTTCAGCAGGTTTCTTAATCTTATCACTAAAGAACAGAGCACTAAAGATCCTTTGTTGTGGGACTGTCCTAAATATTGTAGAATGTTTAGCAGCATCCCTGGTGTCTACCCAAATATATTTTGGGTTGAAGACAGCTGATTTGAAGTCATTTTCAGGTGAGTTTTTGTTTAAAATCCTTATAAAAAGAGGAAATTATTTCAAAGCAAGCCAGTCTTACATGTACAATATTTGGAAATTTTATTTATTTATTTTTAAATTAAATACGGAAGAAATGAGGAATTATGAGACAGCATATTAAAAACAGAAAGACTAGGTAGTTTTTAAATGGGAGAAATTAACAACAGTATTAAGCATGTTATTGTAGGTAACAAAAATTGTATTTTTTTCTTGTTTTCTGTTTTATTCATGAGGGAAAAAATAAAATATTATATGATGAATAAAAAATTAGAATGAAAAATTTTAATCCTAGAGGATTTAAACTTCTGAGAAAAAAAAGTCCTGAGAATCTGAGAACTGCAAAAACTTTGTTCTTTCAAAAGACTTGGAATACATTTGTAAGTTTGGGTACATGATTGGGTCTTGGCTATTGAATAACATTTAGTAACGTGTTCTAAAATAAATACAGGAAGGCGCAGTGTTAAGCAAACATAAGGATGAATAAGTCAAGGCTCCTACCCTCAATAGTCTTACAGTCTAGAGCTGTGAGTCTTAATTGAACAATACATTAGAATAATTTGAGTTTCTCAAACTACTAGTACTCAGAGATACCCCAGACCAATTAAATTAGAATCCCAGCTTAGAAAGGAGTTCAGACATCAGTATTTTTAAAACTTCTCAATTAGTTTTAATTGGTAACCAAAGTTAAAAGAGAAATGTTTGAACAAATAAGTAAAAGAAAGCATGATAAAACATCCAGTTATGTTGAGACACAGAAAATAACTACCAAGATGCACATTTTTGGAAGTTTTTATAAACTTTAATATTATCCTCATTGCTAAGGAGACAAACTAGTAGATATAATTTTTATTAAGGCATACAAAAATGCTAGGTGAGTAAACTTTAAGAACATAGCCTTTGACAAGTGAGGAAAAAAATAAATAAATGCATAAAATTGCCTTTGGTGCCAAGCTACCCAGTAGTCCACAGAACCATTTATACTATCCAAGATAATTTTTATCTTTATATTAAACATTTCAGATGAGTTGTTATAAATTACAAAGGAGAAAATAAAAATTAAGTAGAGTAATATTTGATTACAATTACTGTGTACTGTAGGTCATTCAGATTATTGGCCTGGGAATACAAATTCATTAAATCCTTATAAAACCATGCAAATGTCAGATATTCCAATGAATAGTAGTGATTAATTTAATGGTCAAAGTGGGTAATCATACCTACTCTCAATTTTTCCTGGCCAAAGTAATTTAGTCTGTGCTCTGGCTTTCCATATGAAGAATTTATTCAGATAATTTAGCAGATTCAGTACTACTGTTTGGGAAATATTTGAATCAGTTTTGAATGAATGCTGTAATCTACTCCTATACATATGTAAGAAAATTGTTTCCACTTTTTCAAATAAAATTTAATTCATTCTCCTAAATTGCTATACACAAATTACTATGACTGTCATCACACATGGTGTCCAGAGTTGGGATATTGTTAATCCAAAACATAACATTTATCTCCAGACATTTCCTGTAGCTCAGTCTTGAACGACTGCAGTGTTTCTGTTGAAAGTGTAGGTTGGAGAATCTATATTTGAAAAAAGATAGCTGAGACTCTTGCTAACTATTTATTTCTCTTTTAATTTCTAAGCTTTTTGAAAAAAAAAATAGAACCAGAAATCCGTATGTCTGGACATATTAACCTACTTCCCTGAATAAAACATCCAAATCAAATGGTCACATAATGGACATCCCTTCCTTTTTGGAAAAAGCATTATTGAAGGAATTTTACATTATGGTGTTCAATGTTGTCCATTTAAAGGAACCTTCAGAGTTTCGTTTTGAAAAATTATGATATTTTTATTGTCACAGACTACTGTATATTTTACTTTCAGACAAGAAAAATATTATAATGTCAAATTACTCATCTACTTTCATTTCAATACTATAGCCATATATAACACTCCATGTTTGTGACAATTTTAGGTTTCCTTTAAAATTTTTTAAAAATATTTTTATTGCCAGAAAGCATTGAGCTAAATTTAATGTTCAGTTCCACTAACTATATTACGCTAAGTTCTTGAAATATTTAATTTCTTCAACATCTTGTGGTTTTAAATTTTGTTTTTCTATTCTTACAATTGTATTTTAGTATACTTTATTTTAAATGGCATCACATAGCTTGTCAAAGTAGGCATGGTAGAAAGAATATTAAAATAAAATATTTGTAAAAATTAGGTATTAATAAGCTAAATGTATGTGTTATTTGTATTTACTTTTGTTCTACTTTGTTTTTTGTCTTTTAAAATATAATTTTTAAAAAATCCACTTTAACTGAAGAATGCATTGTTAAGTGGTACGGTATGTCATTTGTTTTATTATATATGTGAGAGGAACCCCTCAAAAGCTGGAATTTATTTATAAAAACTGTGCATTAATTCTTACATATTTAAACCCCAGGCACCTTCAAAGTATTCTCCAGTTGATGCAATACATCTATTGTGACACTTTTTCTACTGCTCAAAACAGTTTTTGAACTTGTCAATTTTGATGCTTTTGATGCTTCTGCCATTTTTGTTTCACCTCTTCCACATCAGCAAACTGTTTCCCTTTGAGGATTTTTTCATCCAAGGAAACAAGTAAGCAAGCACAAGGTCACTCGGGGTGAGATCAGGTGAATAAGAAGAGTGGGGCACAGGGGGTCATGTCGTTTTTGGTCAAAAATTGCTGAACATTCAGCGCAATGTGGGCAGATGTGCCATCGTGGTAGGAGAATCAGTCACCACAACTCGGGAATTTCATCTGCAAATCGTGAGGCAACCTTCTCAAAACTTCCAGTTAAAAACTTGGTTGACCATTTGATCCGCAGAAACAAATTTCATGTATAATACAAGGGGTCTGCCCTCCAAAAATAATTCTGGGTTTTTGGAGGGTCCCTCTTTGTGTATTCATGAAGATTATTTCTGTTTGGGACAAAAGTTAAAATCTCAGCTCTTAGAGGTTAGCTATCTTATGTGAAGACAAAACAAGTCTCCAGACTCCTAGTGTTAGATTTACTTATTTGATTATCTAAAGTGATGACAGATGTCATTGATATAGATTATAAAATGACAGTAAAATAACTACTCTTCTATTTTTTCAATATTAATACTTTTTATTGTAATATTTGTAAATTAACTTTCCAAATTATATTTACCTAATAATACCAACATTGACAGGGTAATGAAATAAATTGTATGTATTTTCAAATTTTAATATTATTAATTTAATTTCAATAACAAATAGTGTTTTATAAATAGCTAGCTTTTTTCTCAACTGTGACAACATCAGTTCTAACAAGCCACAGTTGCAGCTTATGCTTTTTTAAAATTATTTTTATGCCATGCTCATTTTTCCTGACACATTTTTATTTTCATCATTTTTTGTGTCCTATGAAATTCCATATAGTGGCATCTGTACAGTAATAGAATTAATGCCAAACAGACTGTTTGGTAATTACTTTAATCTATATTTCTAAAGTAGTCATTTCTCTTAGATAAACATTTTAAAGTGATGGCATAATATAGGTATATGCACACATGTAATGATGTAGGTTTACATCATGTCACACTATGCATATCAAAATAATAAAGAGTTATAGTGCAAGCAACCCAATTTTCACAGATCTTTAGTTAATCCCATCACTGGTTCTTCCCAAAGAATTTCAAAAGTATAAAAACGACATCTTGAAAAGTGTTTTACTCTTGCACCATGATCAACATGTGAGAAACCTACTAGTTAATATACTCCCAAATGTACTATAAAATAGAATAGATATGTCTAGTAAGTTGTTCCCCAATTTGGGAATTTAAGATAATATCATCTAGAGTTTTACTGTTCAATATGGTAGCCATTAGCCCCATATAGTTATTTAAATAAAAAAAAAAAACAATTGAAATATTCAGTTCCTCCACTGCACTAGCCACATTTCAAGTACCCAATACCTTTTGTGGTTAGTGACTGCTGTATCTGACCACAAAGAATGTTTCCATCACAGTATATATTTTTGCATTGCACACTGAAAACCTAGAATCTCCTGTCACAAATTACATTTCAATTAAAAAGGATTGTTTGACATAGATAATGGAAAAATTGTACAAACAGGTACTATTTCCATCACCATGTTGATATGTGATGTGCCTTTGTTCTAATGTCACAAAATAATTTGTCTTACATAATATAAAGCTTTGTCATTAGGGAATAAGACAAGCCTCATATTTGGATTTTTTTAAATGTTCAAACACAGTACTATAAAATTAACAATTCTGCTGGAGGATATTTTTGGAAATTGATAAGTCGTGACTTGATAGGCCTTCTAAACCAAACTCAAATTTTAGCTATTTATAAATTAAGGAAAATACTAAGCTACTGCAAAACACAAGCAGAAGAGGGACATGGCCTGATATCTATTCTAAAAGGTCAGTTCTGACTATCAGTAGTGTTAAAGAAAACATTATTTATGACCCTTATTAAAAGATGATGAGGAAGACTATTCAAGTTGGAGGATGTGCTTGGTGATAGGAATACGTACCACTGTAATGAAATCTTGCAGAGGAAGAGAGAAATTGAACTTAAATCTGAGTCCAACAAGTTCAAGTGGGAATTTATAGACAAAGAACATGGTAGAACGAGTTAATAAGAGAAAATCTCAGGTGGTGTAAAAAGAATTCTTCCTAGACTGACTCCACAAAATTCTCACTGAAAGCAAGCCATGGTTGTAAGACATAGATAGTGGTTGGATATTAAGGGTGGGAGATATTTACTAAACTGACAGCATTCTTGCTCAAAGTGAATTCTATGAGAACTGAGAGGAAAGCCTGATTTTGGACCTAGTCAAACAGAGAAAGTCTTTATCAGTAGGAAATGGATACGTGCAGAAAAGACTGAAGAACAGAAGAAGGATTAGTCAGCTGTTTAGTAAACTAAACTAAAAATGGTGGTGCTTGAATTATGGTAGGGAGAGGTGAAATAGAGAAATGAGGATATTAGAGAAGTTGAAGATGTTGAATTGATTTGGAAACATCCACAAATATTTAGTTAGCACTTAAGATATTATGGGCACTGCTTTTGGTAATTGGGATCCATTGGTGAATTAAATTGGCAAAAATCATCATTCCTTAGAGAAGGGAAGACACACTCTAGCATTATATATAACAGAGAAGCATAATATACAGTATTTTAGCTGGGCTCGGTGGCTCAGCCTGGAATCCCACGCCTTTGGGAGGCTGAGGTGAGCGGATTGCCTGAGCCCGCGGGTTCGAGACCCGCCTGGGCAGCGAGACCTCATCTCTACAATAAATCAAAAAATCAGCTGGGTGTGGTAGCGCATGCCTGTAATTCCGGCTACTCGGAAGGCTGAGGTGGAAGGATAGCCGGAACCCAGCAGGTCGAGGCTGCGGTGACCGGGAGCGGCCACTGCACTCCAGTCTAGGCGACCGAGTGAGACTCCAACTCAAAAAAAAAAAAAACAATACAGCATTTTAGTGTATAGAACTTAAACACAAAATATAAAGCAGAGTGGGGTAAGGATAATTGGTAGGGAGGGGGCTGCAATGCTAAATAGGGAGGGCAAGGTAAACCTCACTGTGCAGGTGTCATGGGAGTATAACTTGGAAGGAGGTGAACAAAGTTATCATGCAAAAATTGAGGGAATAGCAGAGCAAACAGAAGGAACGCAGCACTAAGGCAGGAGAAGCATACCTGATATGTTAGAGGAAAATGAAGACCAAGGAACTCAAAGTGGTAACAGGACTCAGGTCATGTAGGGCTCTGTAACCATTTTAAGTACATCACCTTTATCCTCAATAAGAAGATGAGACACTTAAGGTATTTGAGCAGAACATGATATGATTGGGTTTTCAAGTTTAAGTAGTTCATTCTGACTGGTTTATAGAGACTATATCACAGAGAGAAAGAATAAACTGGGCTTTTTTTTAAGATTATGGCAAGAATTCTGGCAAGGGATGGTGGTGGCTAGGTCTTGGATTATAGTGGTGAGATGTGGACAGAAATTGGATTTATTTCAAATTTCAAGCTAATAGAATTTCCTGAAAGATTGGATATTAAGTGTATGAAAGATATGTATATTGACCTGGCAGCAGGAAGAAAGGATCTGTGAAACAGGAAAGGCAAGCATGAAGCAGAACTGGAGGCAGATCAGAAGTTTAGTTTTAGACATGCTAAGTTTGGGTTATCTGCTGAGTATCCAAACAGAGATGTATATATGCATCTGGATTTTAGAAAGGTACTTGGACTAGACATAAATGCAATGGCCTTCCATACAGAGACAATAATTAAAACTATGGACGCTATGACGTACCCAAAGAAGTAGGGTATAACTAAAGAAGGTTGAGGGTTGAACTGTGAGAACTTGAGTATTAGGAGAAGCAAAGGGAAGAACAGAGGAGATTGAGAAGGAGTACTCAGCAAATGGAAAGGAAAAAATGAGAAGGTGTGTTGTTCTAAAAGGCACTGAGGAAGGGAATTGATACAATTTGGATAGGAATAGAGAGAGTGTGCAAGAGAGGAGAGTCAAAGGCGTGCCTGCATTGTAGCTTTTTGGCAACTGAATACCTAATATTTCAACTCAATGAGATAAAGAACTTGGGAGAAGAAGACTGTAGGGAAAGATAAGGTCCCAAGCAATTGTCTTGGATCCTGGGGTACAAATGCACACCTAGGACTGCCCATGGCTTTCTTTTTTACCTAAGGGGTCTGCTAGTTGGGGACACCAATCTGGACTGGCAGAAGTGAGGGTGTGAACAGCAGCAGTAGCCTGGAACTGGCATCTGCAAAACACTTTCTGACCTGAGCAGCAATACAGTAACTCAGGCACTAAATATTGTCAGTAAATTATTACAAAGTAAAAGTGTACACATAAATGTTGAAATAAGGAATACCATACAGATATTGGAATTCTTCAAAGAGTTTACAATCTCTGGTTTTAAAACTGCCACAGCATTTCAAAGTACATATCTAAAGTTGTAATAGAAATTAAATTTAAGAAAGGTAGGGCAACCCCTTCGGGTCCCCTCCCACTGTAGGGGCTTTTCTGTCCTTGCAATAAATCCTGCTTTCTCAAAAAAAAAAAAAAAAAAAAAAGGAAAGGTAAATTTGACAGAAAATAATGCTATTTTTGTATGACACTTTGGGTGAATCAATTATTAATGAGAAAAGCAATTTTAAAATTATTTTTTCCTGTAACTGAAGCTATAGCTATAAAATACAAGTATTTTAAATTTTTGAATTATATACAAGCCTTGAAGTCACTTTTGGGTTTTTTTAACAACCTCTACAAGTTACAGGAAATGCCAGTGGAAAAATTAAAATGCTCTTTTATAAATTTATACTTAAATATATATTGATATATTAATTACATTACACAGAACAGATTTGTGTGAAGAGTTAAATACCTGCAGGAAAACTATTGCTTAGCTGGATGTGATAGTGTGCACCTGTAGTTCCGGCTGCTTGGAAGGTTGAGGCGGAAGGATCACCAGAGCCCATCAGGTCAATGCTGAGGTGGCCCTGAACATACCACTGCACTTCAGCCTGGGTGACAGAGTGAGACTCCAACAAAAAAAAAAAAAAAGAAAGAAAAACTATTCTTTGGGAATAATTAGTTATAGATGTACCATTTAGCTATAGAAGTACCAAAACTTATATTTCAAAATAATTTATCAGAAACGTATTACCATACGTCACAGCCTATAAAATACTCTAAATTGCTTAGTAACAGTTGTATCAGCTGAAAGATCCTCTTCAAACTTAAAGATTATCAAAAAATATTGCAATCTTTATTTGCCCAGAATGAATGACATCATTTTCAATTTTTTCAATTGCAAATTAGTTGTTAAACATAAACTTTGAGCCAGGCTCGGTGGCTCAGCCTGTAATCCCATGCCTTTGGGAGGCTGAGGTGAGTGGATTGCCTGAGCCCACGGGTTCGAGACCCTCCTGGGCAGGCGAGACCTCATCTCTACAATAAATCAAAAAATTAGCCGGGCGTGGTAGCACGCACCTGTAGTTCCAGCTACTTGGAAGGCTGAGGCGGAAGGATCGCCGGAGCCCAGCAGGTCGAGGCTGCCGTGGCCGGGAGCGGCCACTGCACTCCAGTCTGGGCGACAGAGTGAGATTCCAACTCAAGAAAAAAAAAAAAAAAAACATGAACTTTGATGGCCTAATGTGAATTTTCAACAATGTAAGGCAGAGACATCTTATAATCGATCAATAAATTACATTAATAAAGTATTATTTGTTGCATATTATAAAATTATACCAAAATATTACTTTTTTATAATTTGTAAGTTTGTTAATACTCATATCATGTTACCCCCATGGTATTTTATAAGTAATAAAATATTTTTAAAGCAAAATGTTTTATGTATTAAAGTATTATAGCATCTTTAACTTTATTTTATTTTATTTTTTTGCTTTATTTGACAGAGGGCCACCCAAATTATGTAGTCAGCTATGCTAAATGGTTGATTTGCTGTAGTGTGCTATTTTAGAGGAGAGAATGTTCTTGAAAAGAGAAACAGAAAAAAATTGACAAAGGAGCAGAAGCAAAAAGTGATTTGGGTCTTCCCATCTTAGGCAGTGAGCAGAGATATTCAGGATATTACTAAAGTTAGATTTGATTAGTTGAAGAGTAGCCAGCAGGATTAGGGAGAGGAAGAGAAAGAAGGATGGGAAATCAGACCTGTCTCATTTTTGTTTTCTAAATGTTAAGTGACTTTAGTTAAATATCGGTTAGTAGCAGTCTTACTCTGTGATGTTTCTCAACTAACTGACATCTGAGTTTCTCAGGAGAATGCATTTTATATTGCACACTAATAAAAATGTATTTCTTCTATAGTATCAGCATAAAGTTTCCTGTATGAGAAACAGCTCTACAGTAAATCAGTACCTTCATTCCTTGTGACTATTTTTTGAGCCTCATATTTAAAACCAATCTTACAATTCTCAATTCTTGGTTTACTATTAAATAAGGCACATCTCTTCTTCCCCTGCACCTCAGACTCTCTGAAAGGTTGATGATACATTCTTTTGTGATGTCTCCAAGCACCTTCAAATTTCTTGTAAGCACATCATATTCTAAATGTTAAATTGTACCATTCCAGTTGGGCAAAGAGCAAAATCGTAATCTTCCGTATTTGTGAAATGCTACTCAGCTCATTTGATGTGAAACTAGTTGTATTTGGTTTTTAGGGCTGCCGTAACAAAATACAATGGACTGTATTTAAACAACAGAAAATTATTTTCTCGCAGTTCTGGAGGCTGGAAGTCCAAAATTAAGGTGTCAGCAGGTTGGTTCCCTCCTTGGCTTGTAGATGGCCACCCATCTGCTGGGTCTTCACATGCTTGACCCTCTGTGCATACACACTCTTTCTGTCCTTCTCTATGTCCAAAATTATCTGTTTTATAAAAGCACCAGTCGGATTGAATTTTAACCCTACCTATAGCCTCATTTTAACTTTAAGGGTCTCTTTGAGGGTTTATTTTCAAATGCAGAATGCAGTTACACTATTTGATAATAGGGTTTAGGGCTTCAACATTAAACTGTGGGTAGGGGGCACAATTCAGTCCATAACACCAACAAACAAATAATGTTATTTATACAAATAAGGGCGACAAACTAAAATGCTTATAGAAGGCAGAAACAAAACCCTTATGAGTAAAGAAGGCTAGAAGGAAAAAACAGCATCACACAAACTCTAGCTGAAGGAAGTAGTTGCTACACAATGCAAGCAATTTCTCTAAAAGAATGATGGGCCTTTTGATTGTGATCAAGGGAAGACAAATATCTGAATAATTATGTTAAAATCTAGTTTATAAATTTTTGATGTTAAATAAGCGTGGTATATATACATATATACACACATATAACTTCAGTCCAAATAAAAACTGGCACATATGAAACCACCCAGAAGACATCTAGCCCAAGCTCTGATGTGGAGAGTAAGTAGAGAATTCTAGACTTATGTGTTTCTAGAAAATGTCAACAAATTCAGTAACTGGTAATCAAGCAACATCTTCTTTTCATAAACAACCTGGAAATTTAAATTATTTTCAGGTAGAGATTATGCCAATGCTAGTAACGTCTGAGGAAATTTACAGAAGAGGGGTTGGAGAAAGAAGGAACATGTTGGAGACCAGTTAAATCAGACAAAACAAATAAAAATTTAAAAATATTTAGTAGAACTAATATGACCATCAAATACGCATCTATAGTTTCCTCTCCCCTCTCTGTAAAGATGTTCTTAATTTGATAATTCAATATTAATATTAATATTCATTGTGAGATAAGAGGATTCTAACTGTTCTGCATATGATGATTTAGACTTGCATTTTATTTCAAGTTTGGTGAACAGCAATCACTTCCCATTTGTGATTAGTCTCTGTCTTTTCACTAAAGAGAGGGTTGAGACAGAGTTTTAAAGGTTATTTTACACCAGACAAAAGTACATGAAAAATAAAAGGCTTTTCAAATGATCTAAAGTGCACTTGAATCTGCCACTTTGATATCATTAGCAAATTGTGATTGATTAAGTATCACAGTTAAATCTCTTACAAGCTTTTTGGTAGAAAAGGGGGTATAGGAAACGTGCATATTCCCAGTATGTGGCATTATTTTCTAAGTGTAGAGGTGATTCTTTTTTTCTGATCGCATGTTTCTATTTTTACTTTTGAAATTATAAAGTTAGATAGAATCTTGAGAGTAGGTGTTTTTTGAATCAGTGTTCAAGCAGGGAATTGTCTTGCCAGAGGATTAATAGTAACAGTTTTAGGATGATGTTAAAGTTCCACTCCACAGAGTATATATACAGAGTATATATCAAACACGATTTATTTTGCTGTTTCTATAAATCATTCTCTTAGTTAAAAGTCTTCATGTGTCATAAGTCTAGTCCATCTTAACTAAACAGGTTAAACAAAGTACTTTCTTTCAAAGGAAGAGAAGACTCTTTAATATTGATACAGACAATATACCCCCCAAATCACTAAGGGTCATCAACATTCTCTTAAATATAATGATAGTATATCTGTGAAACCGAGGTGGCTTGCTATACAAAGTGCCTATTCATCCATAGTTTTTTCCTAATAATTTGGTGGGGGAGAATGTTGTGAGAGAATTGGAAGAGACAAAAAGGTCAGCATATTACAGACTTCTACAAAAATATGGAATTTGCACATCCTTTTGTAAAATATGGGAAAGAGGAAAAAGTAGATTATACTATTTTTAAAATAATATATACCACAAAAGGAAGATTCAGACACAGAAATCCACTTAAAGCTCTGTCAATTACTAGTTGTTTCACATTGGCATCTCATTCCACTTCTCAGTGACTACGTTTTCTTCTCTTCTCTACTTTCTTATTGCCATTTTATTAAATAGCAGTCTCAGAACAAGATGTTTCACTATCCTATTTGCTGTTACTGGTTCAAAGTCATCAATAGAACTATTCAAAAATTTCAAGTTGTTTTTCTATGCAGAAATTTGGTAGAATCTCACTTCTTGTCTTTTAAAGTTCGGTATGGCCATGTGATTTGTTCTAGCCAATAAAACACAATTGCTAGTGACCAGTTATTTCTAGGAAAAATTTTGAGATCAAGTATATATTTTCCCTCTCCATACTAGTATGGGAGATCTGTCAATATAGAACAGAAATAGTTTTAATATTTGAGTAGATAGAATGAGTTTGGATTTTCTACTGATAATGGAAACATAATATAAAGCAATAAATAAACTTTCTATATATTTCATTAATATTTTGAGGATTATTTTTTATGCAATACAGCATAACCTATCCTGACTTATATAGCATGTTTCATCTCCAAAATAATTTATTTCATAAAATAATCACCCCTATACACAGCTTATAATTATAATAGTTCTAGAACTTTTAAAAAACATCCAAAAGTTAAAAATTTAATTAATGGTCTGGGTGCAGTGACTCAGGGAGGCTGAGGAGATTGGATTGCCTGAGCCTGGGGATTCAAGACCAGTCTGGGCAACTTGGTGAGACCTTGTCTCTACAATAAATCACAAAAAGACTAGCCGGGAGTGGTGGCCTGTGTCTATAGTTCTAGCTAGTTGGAAGGCTGAGGCAGAAGGATCGCCTAAGCCCAGAAGGTCAAGGCTGCAATAGCTGTGAGTATGCCACTGCACTTCAGCTGAGTAACAAGAGTGAGACTCCAACTCAGAAAACAAAAGAATTTGATTAATGATATTAGCAAAAATAAATATTCAACCTTAATACAGTAATTATTATATAAAATTAGCCATCTGTCTTTGTCTTATTTTGTATAGATATGTGGCAACATTTCTGGCTTTATGATTTTTTTTAACTTTCTTTGTGATGTTTACAAATATGACAAGTCTTTTCACTTGAGGCTCAGTGTGATTTTAATTCACATTCATGGTAGTTATTCCATAATCTCTAGAGCGCCTACTCTATACAAGCCATTCTTTCTTCTTGAAAGTCTTTATTAACATTTTATTTCTAAATTTCTTCTCAGCTTATTTTCAAAAACATTCACATAAACTATGTACAGTTTCATAAAGGAAGGGGATCTTGTTTGACTTCTTTCATTGTCACCTACCTTTCTTCCCCTCCCCACCCTACACTTTCCCCAGTTGTCCTCCTTTGTTACTTCAGAGCATACTTTGGAATGCCTGACAAAATCATTTCTCATCTAAGCATTCAATGATATCCCCTCTCCCACCTTTCCTATGGTTTCTCCAATACTCTTACTTTTCTCTGGTGAGTTACCAGTTTTCCTTCACACTACCTCTCCATCTGGCTGAGACTCCACTTTACCTGTTTGCAAAGGGTTACAGAACTTCATACAGAATCTGTATAGCAAATTCTATACCCACGTAGTCCTTTACTTATTCAAGACCTTGTCATCAAAATGATTACTAAATATCTTGTATCCTCCTAGCAATAGAATGACAAGTAAGAGGTGAACTTGGACCTCAGGGAAGTTGCATTCCAGTCAGACACTCTACCAGTAAGCTGGCAAATCACAAGAGAGTTTGATGACAGGCTAAGGTGCTGTGAGAGCACAGAAACACTCTTCATACCTAGCTTTTTAGGGAAGCTTTCCTAGTGGTAATGTCTAATCTGTGAATGCAGAAGTTTGTGAAGGGATGCAGGAGAGAACGGGGGGGGGAGAGGGGGCAGGCAGGAGAGACTTTTCACAGAGAAGATATTGTTAACAGTAAGCATGCAAGTATTTTTAGTGAAGCTGAGGGAAAATTCTGGCAAATTGTAGACTTGAGGAATTGTGTGAATCAAGTTTGAAAATAAACAACAGGGATCTAATTATGAAGGGCAATATTGCTATGTCCAAGAATGGGATTTATTCTGAGGGCATTTCCAAGTCAATGGAAGGATTATTGTGTCAGTTGTCAGATCTATATTTTTGCCAGTGGAATTTGGCAACGGTATGGAGACTTTTCATAGATGCTAGAACTTCAAGCTTATTATATCAGTTTTGATAAGAGATAAGGGTGGTCTTGGGTAGGGCTAAAATGGAGAGAAAGAAGTAGATGATGTGAAAGATTAGGAGGTAAGATTAAAAAAGATTTGTTGTGAGGAGACACAAAGGATGAGGGACAAGATAAGAATGATACTGAGATTGGAAGGTAGGGCATCTGGGCAGACAGAAATTCACTAGAATATGTATAAAAGGAATCATAAGCAAAGGGACCAAATTATGTATAAAGAGTTCAGTTTTAAACAATATGTGTTTAGCAGGGCTATGGAGTTATCCTCCTTGTAAAAATGCCCTATGCTCAAGTGTATAAACTTATAACACTTGCCAAGTCATCTTCAAATACTACCATCTGTATAATTTTGATTGAGGCAAGTATTTTAGTTTATATTATGTTTCAAAAGATGAGAAAACTGATACTGAACTGTTAAATGACCTGCTATATTTTATCGTAAGTAAAGAGAGGATTCCTCTCCGAAATCAATTTCTAATTACCTGATTTCTAATCACCCATATTTTCCTCAGTTGTGGTTTTTAATGAGGGGTATTAATTAAATAATACTTTAAAATTTTTACTGGCTCTTTTCTTTATGTTATCTTATAGTTATTCACAAGTAGTTATAATATAGATTTCAAGTAATCGATTTTTTTCTGTGATGTTTTAATAGGTTAATGTGTAAATACATTAAAGTGCATAAATCTTAAGTGTATAACTCAATAACTTTTACATAATGAAGTACTCGGAAGCCTCTGTCATTTCTATTCTCAGAAATTAAACATCCGGAAGTAAACCAGTATTTGAATTTTGTTATGAAATTTGGTTGTAGCTTTTGCTTTTTATTTTTTTTTTTTTTTTTTTTTTTTTTTGAGTTGGAGTCTCACTCTGTCGCCCAGACTGGAGTGCAAGTGGCCGCTTCCGGCCACCGCAGCCTCGCCTGCTGGGCTCGGCAATCCTTCCGCCTCCGCCTTCCGAGTAGCCGGAATTACAGGCGCGCGCTACCACGCCCGGCTGATTTTTGTAGAGGTGAGGTCTCGCTGCCCAGGCAGGTCTCGAACCCGCGGGCTCAGGCAATCCACTCACCTCAGCCTCCCAAAGGCGCGGGATTACAGGCTGAGCCACCAAGCCCGGCTTAGCTTTTGCTTTTTAAAAAATGAGTAAAATTACAAGGAATGTACTTTTTATTGTCTGGCTTCTTTTGCTGAACAGTATACCTATCATGTTGTTGTATGTGACAGTAATTCTTTAAAAAAATTTTTTTTGACTCAATGGTATTTCTGTATGTTATACTACAGGTTATTTGCTTTTTCTGCTATTGATGAGATTTTGGGTTGTTTCCTGTATTTTGGTGCATGCATGAACATGTGTATATGTGGGAGTGGAAATGTTGGGTTTATAGAATTATGTGCATGTTCATCTTTAATAGGTACTACCAAATATTTTTTTACAAAGTGACAAAATTAGTTTATACTGCCAGGCATAGTATATAAAAAAATTCAAGTTGTACCAAACTCCTGCCATCATTTGATATTTTCAATCTCTCTCTCTTTTTATTTCATTTTGGTGAGTGTGTAGGATATCACATTTTGGTTTTAATTTTAATTTCTTTGATGAATAATGAAGTTGAAAGATTTTTCATATGCTTATTGACCATTTGGACAACCTCTTTTGTAAAGTGTTGTTCAAGTTTTTTGACAAATTTTCAGTTGGGTCGTCTGTCTTTTTTAAATCTCAATTTGTAAGAATCCTTTATACATTCTAGATAAGAGCCCAGTTAGATATATGTATTGCAAATTTATTCTCCCACTCTGTGGATTGCCTTTTCATTCTCTTAATATTGTCTTATGATGAACAAAAGTTTTAAATTTTAATTTAGTCCAAATTACAAACCTTTTTCTTAATGCCTTCTTGTTCTGCTTAAGAAATAAATCTTTACCTGTCCCAAGTTTATGAAAGACTTCTTATGTTATCTATAGCATAATATCTCTTTTTTTTTTTTAGCTTAGAAAATATAGTTTATTTATAAGGTAAATTAGAAAGAGAGAGAGATGAAAAGAGGAGATTCACCTCCCCAACGTAGGGAAGGGGGCCAAAGCTTAAGAAAACATGACCTGGTCATAGCTCAAAGAGCACATAGTCACACCATAGCTTAGCAAGGCAATGGTGGCAATGGTGGCAATGGTCTGGCAATGGCTGCATAATAGCTTTCAAATTTAGGTTGTGATCCATCTGGAACTGGTCTTTGAATATGTTGTGAGGTATTGGTTAAATTTCTTTTTTTTCTATTTGAATATAAAATTGAGCCAACATTATTTATTACATTTTTTTCTACTAAGCTGAAGTATCACCTTTATCATATATACGTGTGACTTCTTTGTTTCTTTTGTTAACTTTCTGACCTATTTGTTTTAGTTTCTCTAGGTTTATGATGACTTCATATGCATATCTAATGTTATCTTTTTATCAAAGGTATCTATGCTATTATTGGTCTGTCGAATTGTCGAATTAGTTTAGAAATATAACTTCATAGGACAACACATTTTTTATTGCTTTGGCAGTTAGCTCATGTTAGTTTATTCTGATGATGCTTTTAAATCATCAGATTTAAATAATTTGGGAAATTACCAAAGCTAATACAAACAGTTCATTACTGATATCTTGACATTGTCAAAATATCCAGTATCTGATTCTCCTTTTTCCTTTATGCACATAATATATGGGCTGTTTCCTATTTATGATATAAAATTGCTGTGACTCTGAAATATTGCTTTCAATTAATTTTTTGCACACTCAGCAACATCAGACCCACTCTTATCTCACTAACTTCTTCTTCCTTATATTCCTTTATTTCTACCATTCTCATACAAAAATATTGGAATATGGTTTTTATCAACGTCTGAAAAAAATTAGTCTTTCAAATGTTAAAATACACTCTGTGACACATCCCATCTGGATAAGATAATGTAGATTCATATTTCTCTCTTCCACTCTACTAAAAACAACTATAAACTCTGGAAATAATGCATTAGGTGGCCAAAGGGGAACTGAAAAACTGGAGAGAAGAAGGAAATTGACTCAAGACTCCAGGATTGCAGAAACAACAAAGTGCCATGTCATCACATGATTGCCACCCAACAGAAGATGATGACTCAGTTTCCACATTTTATGACCACCAACCTAACAACAGAAGGTGGCCTAGGTGGGTACATTCCTCCTGTGGATCATTCTGTCAACAATATCAGGCTAGTTGGTCATTACTAGTTAGGTGGATTCATCAGAAAGCTAACTGACAGCAAGTGGTCAACACAAGTGCTCTCCGTTCCCACTGGGCCTGAGACTTTCCTTCTCTACCAAGAGACATCATGGATACATATAATAGACCATACTTCTCATGAGTCATATAAATCATATTTTGAGATAGGATTAAAAATTTATAACACCATCTGATTTTCAAGATAATCAATATTTAAAAGTGGGGATGGTAAAGGGACATAAAAGTGAGGTTTCTGCTGTTCACTCAAAGTGGCAAAATGTTGCTAGTCAGTAAACTGTGACAAGTCACATATGTATTATAATATCTAGAGCAACCACTATAGATCTAAACCGAAGAAAAAGTTCAAGTTATCCTCAGGAAGGCAAGAAAAAATAAAACAGAGAAACACAAAATAGAGGAATTAAAAAACAGATAATAAAATAGCAGACTTAAGCTCTAATACATCAATAATTACTATAAGCCTAAACATTCTAAACAGACCAATTAAAAAGCAGAGATTAGTAGAGTTGATAAAAAAAGACCCATTTATATGCCGTTTAACAGCAATTTATTTCACATTTAACATAGGTAGGTTGAAAATAAAAGGATAAAAAGATATACTTGTACAAATATTAATTTAAAAAAAAGCAGGAGTGGTTCACCAGATAAAATAGACTTAAACAAAAGAAAAAATTACTAGAGACAATTACTACAAAATGATAAAAGATTGATTTACCAGGAAGACATGATGATTTTAAACATATGGGTGCCAAAGAGGAGTCTCAATAGCTTGAGGGAAATATAAACAGATTTTTAATTATTATTGTTAAGAACTTATAAATGGAAGAACTGCTACACAGAAAATCAGCAAGGATATAGAAGATCTAAACAATAAAATTAGCCAACGGGATCTAATTGACATAGACAGAACACGCCACTCAACAACAGTGGAATGTATACTTAAAAAACAAAGAAAACACCAATATCTTGGTCAACACACTTAAAATTATTGAACTCATACAGAATATGCTCTCTGAATATAATGGATTAAAACAAAAATTCAATAACAGAAATACAACAGAAAAGTCTCTAAATGCTTAACATAATAACCCAAAACTGGGAGACCAGACCAAACCCAGATGTTCTACAATGGGTGAATGATTAAACAAAAGGTAGTATATCCATATCATGGTATATTGTCAGCAATAAAAAGAAGCAAACTGGAGATGAATCTCCAGTAAATTTTTTGAGTGAAAAAAAAAACAGTATCAAAAGGTTATATAGTGCATAATTTCATTAATATAATATTTTTGAAATAACCAAATTGCAGAAAGGGGGGATTGGTTAGTAGTTGTCAGGAATTTGGGCAGGGTGAGAGTAAAAGAAGGAGGTGGGTCTTATGCTAAAAGGACCAAAGGAGAGAGAAGTGTGATGGTGGAACTCTTCAGCATCCTTACTATGGTGGTGGATACATGAGTTTACAATTGTGACTACATTATGAGAACTAGACACACACACACACACACACACACACACACACACACACACACACGAGTATAAGTGAAGCTGGAGATATGTGAGTATGATCAGTGGATTGTATCAATGTCAATTTCTTACTTGTGAAATGTAGTATAGTTATGCAAGTTGTTACCACTAGGGGAAACTGGGAAAATGCTACATACAGATCTTTCCACATTATTTCTCACAACTGCATGTGAGTCTACAATCATCTCAAAATAAAAAGCTTAACTAAATGGGCAGCCTCTTCGGGTCCCCTCCTACTGTGGGAGCTTTTCTGTCCTCTCAATAAATCCTGC
Organism: Cephalopachus bancanus; assembly: GCA_027257055.1. Taxonomy (NCBI): domain Eukaryota; kingdom Metazoa; phylum Chordata; class Mammalia; order Primates; family Tarsiidae; genus Cephalopachus; species Cephalopachus bancanus. Next base: position 5,641,175 of record JAPVLO010000031.1, on the reverse strand, counting down.
TATCTAAAAAAAAAAAAAAAAGCTTAATTAAATAATACAATATACCTTAATGTCTTATGAATCCCTTGATAAAAGCATCAGTAAGTATATTAACCATTTTTGAACATAGTTCAACTTACACATAAATATTTTAAAGTATACTTTTTTCATTGGATTAAACACAAAAATGTTTAAGAGAATTTACTAATGTGCAAATTGAAACAACAAATCTCATGGTCCTCTCATCTTTCCACACTGCATGATTTTCTCCTGATTCTCTTTCCTCCACATTGTGTTCCTGTTAACACTGGGAAAGTAAACTTCAACTTCTTTGTAAAACCTGTTACTCTCTTTACTGTAATGTAATTTTTAAATGTAATTTCTGTAAGACATACTGTCTTCTTTCTTATTCAATCTCCATGGACAGGATGACAAAACAAGTAATAATAATAACCTATTGTAATGAAAGTAGTAATAGCCTGTGTTTATGTTTTAAAATTTTAAGCACTGAATTGAGATGACTTTCATTTCAAAACTGAATTACCACCTGCTTATGACTTGGTAATTAGTCACCTCACCATTATAAAATATAAATTTTAACTGTATATAACTTTGGTATATATAAAATTAACAAACATATATGCATGCATTGAGTTAAGTACATTAAAAGTTAACTTTCTCTTCTTTCTCAAATTTACAAGCAAGCAGAATGAATCTGTCAGTTTCTGAGAACCAACAAAGGAGTGTTGTATTGTAGCAATATTGAAATTTTGTTTTAAAATTCTTTGCTAGTAGAATAAAGGTGTAAGAATTGGCAGCTTTAACTTTTGCAGTATGTTATCACCATACTGTCAGAAGAGCACGTTTATGCCAACTCTGACAAAACTGGGTGTGTTATAAATCAGGCATGAGCCACGGGATTCTTATGTCAACAATGCATTTCAACTCTTACCTTATTACCACATTTTTTGGACACTACAGGATAATATCTTTTAAGCTTTTTATTGCTTGTGTGTGAGAACTCAACTAATGTTGCCAAATGTACCAAAAGCTCAGGGCTGTTTCTTGACATTGGTTTACTGAATGCTGATGTATAAAAGTTTGAATTCCTGAATCCTTATCTATCAATGAGGTCAATTAAACCTCACCCAGCTCCTTGGCAAAGCCTTTTCTCATTGGTTAGATTGTGTCCAAAGGTTTACTAAAATATGTGATGTCACCCAAAAATTACTTTCTCTCAAGTATCCTCTGTAAATCCTAAGTACCTGTGAGCTATTCTGTGTGGAATGTGTAAAGTAAGCATTATACAGTAGGAAAGAAATATTACATCTGAATTTTGGAAGGCATCTTCCTTTAAAGAAGGTTATCTAAACAAAAACTAAATTTAGAAATATTAGAAAAGTGTATTGACAATTCAAGTATTCACAGGAGCCTGGTCTACATAGAAAATTACATTAAAAACTGCTGGAAACAGGAGAAATGTGAATCATCTACAAGAACAAGACAGTATAAAACAAGAGAAACATACTTTATTGGAAATAAAATATACTTTATTTACCTTTCATTAGAATGTCTTCCTATGAGGAGGTTAAATACTTCAGGAGAGGGATAAGATTTTTCTCCTGTTAACTAATCCAGACAAAAGTGAATAGAGATTTGCTTTCTTCAGCATTTATTGATATTAATTGCTTTATTGAACTAGCTGTGGGAACAGGGATTTCCCAATGCCAGCATAAAGGATCATTATTTATAAGCTAACTGATCCCACAAATTCTACACTTAGCTCAACATTTCCGTTGGAAATACTGAAAGAATCTTTTAAAAAATGCTATATTTCAGCCTTCATACTGTATGCTAAATTACATAAGCTAAATGATAAAACATTTTCCAGGAAAGGAGAATTTTAAAGTCTCACATACTAGGCTTCAAATGTAGCTCTGAAACGTAGCTTATTACTACGTTTTTCTTCCATTTATTTTTAATTCTTCCCCTTTGGCTCTGTCTTACAGGTGTCCCTAGTTACAACCATCAGTAAAAACAAAACACATGTGTAGGCTATAAATCTGTATTTGTGCTAATTCATAAGAGAAAAATATCTTCAGTTCCTCCTTCCAATTTCCTTTCCTTTTACCACTTAGAAACTCTCTATAGTGCTCTGCACTTATGATTACAGAAACCAAACTCTGTCCCACATGATAGCTTAACAGTAAAGTTTCTGCATGTCATTTCTCATTGCAACAAAAGAAGTCAAGGTGAAAATCCTAGGTTAATTTAGAGCCTAAAAGGACTTAGAAAGGGAATTGATATTTGGTAAAAGGAGGAGCTGCCAATTGAGTTTTGTGGTAGGAACTAGTCAGGACCCAAACAGGCTAATATCAAGTATTAGGACTAACTTTTCAATTGGGAAGTCCTAGACTTGAATGTTGAGTAGTTAGAAAGTTTCCCAGGCACCAAAAGGGAGGTTATTAAAATTTTGTTCAGATATTCATACTATAAAGGCGCCAGAGGCAATGCTAAAGCCAAGATAGAATTGGTTATTTGCTTGTAAAGTCTAATTTGACTGTTGAATAGATCAGCTGTTTTAAATCATATGAAAATTGTCAGCTTTGTGTGTTTTCTTCTTCCTCCTTTACTTTTATTTTAATAAAGTAATAATTGAATTTCAAACATGGTTCTTTAATCTCAGAGTAACAACATCAACAGCTAGATGTAAGCATCAAGGCTGTTGTACATTTTGATAAATCATTGTTTTATTTTTTATTTTATTTTTTTTAAATCAGTCTTCTCTCTAGTAGTAGAGGAATACATTCTTTTGTGAGGGGAAAGCATTCTTATAAATAGAAGAACAGTCATTCTTATAACAGTTCTTTACAAATAAGAGAATCATATCTGAATAGTTACCCAAAAAACTGGAGACATGAATTCATACAGTGCTTGAAAGGGTGTCTTAGATTTGATTATGAAGTTATTCCATGAGCAGGTCATGCCAAGACTATCACAGAATCAATGGACTGGACTTATTAGGTCATCATCCCTTACTAATAATATAGAGTTCTCAAAAGCTTTATTAGGTGCAATTGCAAGTGGCTCAGACAAGAGGTTTCAATCATTTCTTTTTAGAGATGATTCCACGGTTTCAGAAATTTCATTGGCAAGAAATGATTCCTGATGCCCAGTCGGATGTATCATTTTTCTCTTAGAACACTTGCAATCAATCCTGCCCCCCACCTTCCACCAACCATGTAGTCATTGCCTTTTTGTTCCTTTTTAAAAAAATTTTCCACACTCTTTTCACTCAGTAAATTTTGCCCACATGATCAAATGCCCACATAAGAAAAAGAATAAAAATTGGACAAGTTTGTATGAAGAGGGATTAGAATGAGCTGAAGTAAACTGTGGAAAGAGAATATTTAGTTTGGCTTAAATCACTGCTATAATCACTTAAACATGAACAATAACCCATTTGGAAAATCTCAGAAACTGTTTTATTTCACAGACATATCATTAGGCCACCATAATGTTCCAGGAACCTGCCCCTTTCAACCCCGGTCTACCCCCAAAGAGACTATTTCTATAATAGCATTCACAATAGATATTTCCAACATTATTTTATGTTGTAACTCAAAGACCGAATGTTAGAATGGTATGTCAAGGTATTGTTCTGAGCTGCTTCTTTTTCTGGGATCAAGACTTTAAGAAATGGTTGCAAGCCAGTAGGGAGGCTCTCTGACAGTATATAGGAAAAGCTCCTTATGAACAAGAAGCCCCACAATGACCCTTTTTTCAGACTATAAACAATAAGGCTATGCGTTTTGTGGGTTAAGCATCAGGCTGGAAAATTTTTACAATGTAAGTTCTGATTCCAAATCTATAATTTATTGGCTTGTTGAGTGACAATGGGCATATAACTTTATTGACATGTCTTTTCTAAAGTTTAGTTTTGGGAAAATGTGTATTAGTTACATATTTGATCATAGTAAAATAGATAATTCTAAAATAAACAAAATTCTAAAAAACAATAATTTTCAACAAACAGGCTAAGTAGATCCTCTGTAAACTTAAAAAAATACACACTATAATTAAACACAATCATTTACTCAAACTTTTTTTAAAAAGAGCTAGTAGAATTTTATGCTATAAAATATTAAAATATATTGCTCAACTTTAATATTTAAAACTGTGGACTGCTGTAAAATCAATAAAAATATCAAGATTTCAGATTTGTAGTTCAGAAAAAATATGTGTACAAAAATTCACATCATGGTTCACTAGCTTCCAGAATAAATATGCTGGAATATTAGTTAAATATTTCTAAATAACAAATATTTGTCTTTATTCAATGCTAAAATTATTTCCCAATGGGCTAAAATAAACCATTAAATAGAAACAGTTTAGCTGAATATGAAATCTGTAATTATGTAGTTTTTCTAAATTTATAACCAATTGAAGATTCATAATGTAAAGCCAATAGATTATATAACATGATGAAGCTTCTAAATGTCAAAGAGATATATTGAAGTTTAACTTTTGGAAAACTGATGGAAATTTTACAACTAATATAATAGATACATGGTATTTTTATTAATGTATAAAGATCTTGTTGAGTCCAATAGGATATATCTAAAAGAAAATTGAAAAAAAAAATGAACAGACCATTCACAAAATCAGAAATATAACCAGAAAATAGATTTTAATTGGCAATCTGATAAATTTATTTTTTAAATATGATAATACTAATTTGTTATTTTAAATAAGACTGAGAATAGAAATGGGGAAATATTGTGGGTGCAAGTGAGGATTTACTACTTAAGCAGGTTGCATGCAGGTGCAGTTTGGGCTTCTACCTGGCCCTCTTTTCACCTGATAGTGGACCAGGTACCCAGTGTGATGCCACATACTCCCTTCTCTTCTCTCTCCCTTCTCCACTGGCAGTGAATAGTGTCTGGCAGTCCCACACTTGTGCCCATGTGACCACTAATCAGGGCCCACTTATAAACAAGAATATATGGTATTCAGTTCTTTGTTTTTTGATAGTTCACTTGGTGTGATGGTTTCCGGTTGCATCCATGTTGAGATGAAGGCCATGATTTTGTTCTTCTTCACGATTGCTTAATATTCCATCATGTAGATGTATCACATTTTCCTTTCCACTTTTGATGGGCATCTGGGTTGTTTCCATGTTTTTGCTGTTGTGAAAAGTGCTGCAAGAAATTGTATGTACACTCTTTTTTGTAGAGTGATTTATGTTCCTCTGGGTATCTTCTCAGGAGAGAGATTGCTGGATTGCATGGAAGCTCAATTTTAGTTCTTTGAGAAATTGCCACACCGCTTTCCACAAAGGTTGAACTAGCTTACATTCCCACCATCAGTGTAGTATTCCCTTTTCTCCACAGTCCCACCAGCACCTGTTTTTTGGTTTTTTTTTTTTGACTTCTTAATAATAGCCATCCTTACCAGTGTTAGATGGTATCTCATTGTAGCTTTGATATGCATTTCTCTAGTGACAAGTGAGGCTAATTGTACGAGGGGACACCCCTAGAACCCCAGAATTTATTTATAAAAAAATGTGTATTTATTCCTACAGGTTGAAACTTGTCACCTTCAAAATACTCTCCATTTGGTGCAATACACCTATTAAGACACTTTTTCTATTGCTCAAAATAGTTATCAAATTCGTGTATTTGGTTCCATTTATTGCTTCTGTGTTTTTTGTTTAACCTTTTCCACATCTGCAAAACGTTTCCCTTTAAGGACATTTTTCATCCAGGGAACCAAAAAAATCAAAACTGCTTGGGGTGAGATGGGGTGAATAGGGAGGGTGAGGCACAGGGGTCAGGCCGTTTTGGGTCAAAAACTACTGAACATGCAGCACGGTGTGGGCAGGTGCACTAGTGAATTACCTATCATAAAACGGGCAAAAATATTGAAAGAATCTCCAAAAAAATATTCACTGAAACTGAACACAGCCTCTCACAACAATGCTAACTGGTACACTGACGCAGATGGGTTCTTAGAGCACTTACCTAGTTGAGGATGCCTGTACTACAAGAGGCCCACTCTCCAAAAAACAATTCTGGGTCTTCCTTTGAAGTGTCTGTTTATGTCTTTTGCCCACTGTTTAATGTTTGTTTGTTTTTTGTTTTTTTCAATTCATTTTAGTTCCTTGTAGATCTTGGATGTTAGGCCTCTGTCAGATGAATAGTTTGCAAATATTTTTTCCCAGTTCCATGGATTGTCTCTTTACTCTCTTGATGGTTCCTTTTGCTGGGCAAAAGCTTTTCAGTTTGATGAGGTCCCACCTACTGATTTTAGCTTTTGTTGCATTTGCTTTTGAGGATGTGGCCATGAATACATTGCCTACTCTGATGTCCAGTAAGGTGTTTGCTATATTTTCTTCTAAAATTCTTACAGTTTGAGGTTCTACATTTAATTCCTTGATTCATTTTGAGTTAATTTTTATATATTGTGATAGGTAGGGGTCCAGTTTCATTCTTCTGCGTGTTGCTAGCCAACTTTCCCGGCACCATTTGCTCAACATGGTTTCCTTTCTCCAATGTTTGTTATTGATGGCTCTGTCGAAGATGAGTTGGTTGAGAGACTGTTTTTATTTCCAGATTCTCTGTCCTTTTCCATTGGTCTATGTGTCTATTTCTGTACCAATATTATTCTATCTTGAATACTGTAGTTTGGTTATTGTGTATAGCAAGCTGATAAATTAAAATAAAATGAATTTAAATATCTAAATAAGTTTAAATCAAATACATTTTTAAACCAAATTTTTTTTTCTAGAATGAGCCTCTTCTAAACTATGGATAGGTGTATTTGTTTCCATAAACTTTATGGAAATGGGGAAAATATTGAGAGTGTTTATTAAGAAATAAAAAAATCATTATTTCTAAATTCTTATATATTTTATTGTATTAATTTCACATTCAGAATGCATCTTATAGAAATTTCCAGAGACTCAAAAACTAAGATTCATACATAAATATGATTTTTGAAAAATTATTTAAAATAATAAACCAGTGGAAAAACAAAATGCCTATTTATTTAGTTGAATTCAGGCCTGTGTATAGTAATCTATAATGAAATAATATAAACTCAACCAAAATAGAATTTTCTAAAAAGGCAAAAAATGTTAAGTTAAAAAGTAATTGCATTATGTAATAACTTTATACAATTTTACATTTGCTATAATGTGCTTTGGATTATATAGCTACATAGATACACAAAAATTACAAAAGAAATACATCAAAATATTAAGTGATTTTGATGAGTAGAATTGTGGGGGGTTATTTTTTCTTTTTCAAATGCTTATAATTTGTATCCAATGCTTTTATAATTAGAGGAGAATAACATATTTCTTTGGACAGTTTTTAAGGAGACTTTAAGCTTATGGCCACATCAAAGTAAATTGAAAATTAAACAAAAACAGATTGAGGACTCTTTAACAATTGTAATTAATAAAATGTATTTTTTCACACAATTAGTTTTGCTTGTTTTTTGTTTGTTTGTTTTTTGAATTGGGGTCATACTTTGTCAGTGATCCTGGAGCACAGTGGCACTATCATAGCCTACTGTATCTTGAACTCCTGGGCTGAAGCAATCCTCCTGCCTCAGCCTCACAAGTAGCTAGGACTACAGGCCATGTGCCACCATGCCTGGCTAAGTTTTTTTATTTTTTGTAGAGATGGGGGTCTCACTATGTTGACTAGGCTAGTCTCAAACTCCTGGCCTCAAGCTATCTTCCCTCCATGACATCCCAAAGAGCTGGAATTACAGGCATGTAATATAAGCCCAACCTTAATATATATATTTAACATCATGATTACTGACTTAAACAAATATTCCCTTGTTTAGAAAGAAAGAAAATTTTAAAAGACGATGGTTGCATAATTACCAAGTCTTACATGCTTGAATTCATAGATAATTCTTAGGAAAATTTGCATTCTCACATCTCTGAGAATGATAAAATTGATGGATACTTCCCTGAAGCTGGAGGACAATTAGTTAGGGTTCTTTCTAATTATTCTCTGAGTCTGTGTCTTTCAATGCAACACTGTTTAATTGCCACATTTCTCTCTTAGGAGAAAAAAAAAGTTGGAGGAAAAAAAATGTCATCAGCACAATCCAAAGGGACAAGGAATGAAAACGGAGTAAAAAGCCAAAACTGGCAGACATGTAGGAATAACAGGTATTTTTGTTCAACCTCAGCTGTTCATTTCTCAACTCAAGGAACAGAGTATAAGCTAAACCATACATAAAAAGGCAACTCATATGCACAAGCAACAGCGACTGGGTTCACTTCAGATGACTTAGCTGGTCTTTGCAAACGTGTTCCATCTGATTCCTGATCAAGAAAAAAGAGGCTTTTTTTCTCCAACTCCCACACAACGTGCTGCACAAACACCCAGTTCTAAGACTTTATTGTTTCCTGCACAGTGACTTTTAAGGCCTGCCTACCTTATTCACAATCTCGTGATTCCACCCCCAGGCCTCCTCCACTTCCTTGGTAGATTCCAATTCCTGATCTATGGATTCAGGGAAAGACTTCACTCACTCTGCCTAGTGAGGACTCGCCTAGAAATGTGCCTGCGGGACTGGTTGTACCTCCTCAGTATAAGATGAAGGAAGAAAAAGTGATGTCATGTCTTCAAGTTACAAGTTTAAAGTCACAATTTAATTAGGTTTTTCTTCAAGAACTTCCAAGTAGGGTTTTGGATGCTGATAGGCCTAAACCCTGACTATCCCAGGGAAGAAGTCAAGTTTGACTTAATAGACATTTATTTACTCTCATCTCCTACCAACCCTGTCCCCTCTCTGTGACATTATCTAGTGCCCTATTATCATAGGGTCTCTTTCTCCTGTGGATAGATAATCCTGAGATTGTGTTAACTAATGAAATTTTTAAATCTTTCTGGGTAGTCACATTTTAAAATAGTGTTCTTGAACATCAAGAAGAATTTAAAATGAAAAATAATGACATGAAAATGTTACAGTGATAAGCAGTGCTTCTGCACAAACTCGCTGCTAGTATTCTTGCTCAATTAATTATCAAGTGTTTATTTAGGACATAATATACTCTTCCTTTTGCTCTAGTCTCCAAAAGCACATTTCACATCTGACTTTCCTGGCTTTCATAAATGGAGGTTTTCTGCTTACCTCAACACAAGAGAAGTCAGTGTATGGCTGTAGGACATCTCAAATAATGTATGAGATGAAAGAATGAATATGTATGTGTGTGTGTGTTTGCATATATGTAGGTATATTGTGTAAATATATGCACATATTTGTGCATATATGTATTATATTTAAATGAACAAGCACCTCATATAGAGCATTAATTTTTCCCTTTCACAATCATATTATTGGAGAGATCATTACATGATACGTACAATCATACTAAAATAAAAACTGGCGGTCTGGATACTATTTCATCAATGATATCATGTGTGCATTTGTGAAAGTAACCTCATCTCAACTTCTTTTTCTCTCATCTCTAGCATTCCTTTAAGAAGTAGAAAAAGATATAAAGCCACACAAGGTCACTGATACCAGGTATCTTTCATGAACTAAATTTGAGTCTGAAACAGGGTGAAAATATGGTGGGAAATGATGTTTTCTAATTATAGGCAGTCAGTGTAGTGTACCTGGTCTGGCTTCAGACCATTGAATGCCTTTCAGAGGAAAGTGACCACGGGCAGACCATAGCCCCCAGAAGGACATTCTGATTCTCTTTGAATGCATTGAGGAGAAAAGATGCTCAGGGAGTGATTCTTTCTGCATCAAGTCTCCCACTTCAAAATAGAGAAAAAGAGTGGGTTGCTGGGAGCTGCAAATCATGGAATTTCTATTCAGGTCTGCTACTAACACGCTACTTAACAAACATCTTAATTCCTTTGGTTTAAATTCTTTCTTTAATTTTAAATTATGTTTATATCCCGTGAATCTGTCAGGGTCCCAGAATGAAACATATGGTATACGCAAAATTTGATAATCCCAAAAGGGTCTTTTTATAGACTATTTGCAAAGGCTTAGTGTAGGGAAAAGAGGAGGGAGTCCAGTGGTAGAGGTACCACCCCATGCTGGTGGCAACTAAACAAACTCATAAGAAAGAGAGTCCAATAGGGTCAGCAACCATTCCTGATGACTTTTGAATACCAAGATCTTTTCCATTCCAATAAACTTTTCACTAGTAAAATGTACAATTAAAGCATCCCAATGTCCCATGGTAGAAGTTAGCTTTCTACCATTGAAGGTGAATAAATAGAAACTCAAAACTGGATGTCACTACAAACATTCTGGTCTAAATTAACACAACAGGTAACTAGTTATTTCTCTATCTAGAATGTCTCGCATGGAGTCTTATAATATACTGTACAATACTGTGTTGGTTCCTATCCAATCCCTTTCATAGTTTTGACAAGGTAGCTTAATAAGTATGAACAAATAAACTATATAAAATTCATAACTGAAAATTTTGTTTATACCTATTTGATACAAATATAGGAGTTATATTCATGTAGAACACTGAAACCAGACTTCAGTCATTATTCATACCTTTTGCTGAAGAAGCTTAAAAGTGGGACTAGATACAATAACATAAATGAGCTATTTTCACCTTAAAAAAAGATGGACACTTCTATCAGTAATAATTGACTAAAATTGTTTTTAAAATGCTTCTAATTACTTCAATCATTGCCAAGTTCATTTTAACAGGAAACTTTTCAGAACAACCAAAAATTTACTGGAACTCACAAGCTTAATTTGCTTCCATTCAGTCGCCGATAACGACATTTCCAAAATTTTGTTGCTTAATCTTATCTTGGATTTTTCGCTTTCAGTTTCAAAAGAGCTGCAACACCAGTTTTTATATGCAAAGCTTTTAGAACACTGTAGTCACCATGTCCTGATGGAAGCATAATATGTAAGGACATTGCCATAGGCTGCTTAGACAGGAGAACCAAATAAATGATCTTTAAGATTCGGTCAGCCCTAAAATTGCAGCACCCTCTTGACTTTTTTCTTCTGCTTGGCCACCTGTCCAGTGGTTTTTAAAAATTCTTTATTACAGTGTAAACAGAATCCCCAAATAGAGTTAAGATAGAAAAACCAGAACCTTAAGTGACTGAAGTTCATGGTCTAGATGAGCTGTTCTATTGAGACTATGTGTGAGATATAAAAATCAACCAGTCAGTGTTGTTTTCCCAGCTCTAAGAAAAGAATAAGTAGGTTTTGTTAACTCAGAGTCTTCTAAATCAGTGCTTCTCAAACTTTGACAAAAATATAAATCCCCAGGGGATCTTGTAAAATGTTGATTTTGATTCAGTACATCTGGGGAAGACAAGGAATGAGATTCTGCAATTCTGACAAGTACCCAGTTGATGCTGAAGATGCCAGCCCAAGGAGCAGGCTTTGGGTGTAAAATGGTTCTTAACTATTCTTCTCCTACCTTTATGTAGAAATATAAAGAGTTCCTGGCTTTCTAAACGTGAAGCATGTCTCTGTGCATTCTTCCAGCTCCTGATTTCTAAAAATAATATTTGAGGAAGAATTGGAACGGGTATTTTAGATTCCCGAAAGTTGGATTAAATTAAGGTCAGGAAAACACTTTAAAAAATGCAGTTCAGAAGGCCTTAAATCCTAGACTACTTTCCAAACCATCCCATCTGAAGTGGAAGTTGGCTCTTTTCTGGGACAATCTCTAATGTTCACCTCCTTTCTCTCATTTACTAAATGTACGTCTATTATCTGCCATACCACATCCCCTCCTCTCTCTGTCTCTTCCCCTACTTGTGGCTATCCCACAGAGGTCCCCTTTCACATATGAAGACACAATGGGGGAATTGTACATTAAATAGGAAAAAAATCTTTATCATTTACAGAAACAGGAAATCCCAGACCCAGGGCAATATGTATGTGATATCTGAATACACAATCAGACTCTTTGAATAGCATTACATTGTAGGAGCAACAAACAGCAGAGTCCACAAAAGCTGTCTTTTTCAGAGTATTCACAATGCAAATGAGCCATGATGGAGGAGAAAATCTGGTTAACATCACCCACTAGCTGGATATGCATATCTCACCTTTTATCTTCAATTTCAATTTTCCAATTTTAATGACTGGCATCTGTTAGAAAAGAAAAATGAATGGTCAGTGCTGTGGAATTAAATCCATGTCCCCTCAAACTTATTAGAGGTTTTCCTCTCTTTCCCTCAAACCTCTGATTAAAATGCTTAGTGTCTAGTTTTGCTTATAAGCAGAGTCTGGAAATACAACTTGGGAAAGATTATCTCTGAAGTCTCCATATTGCTGTAAGAATTACTGAAGATCTGAAAATTATCTCTATTTTTTTGGGTTATTTACTAATGAAAATAGCATTGTAGTGCTTGTAGAAAATACTACCACCACCTACTGGCATATACTGTACATAAAACTGGAAATGCTTCTAAATCATTTTGAACAGTGCCAAATAAGACCATAGAAAAAAATAATTATAGTGACTTTACTACAACTTTAATATTAAATTTAGTTAAGTAATTTTGCTTGCTTTCTGATAATATAACATTAATTTTATTACCTTAGTATATAAAATAGAAGCAAGTAAACAGCAAAAGGAGAGCATAAGATACTTAACAGAAACCAATACCAGATATATATAGATACACACACTCACATATGTACACACACACATATATGTACACATACACACACACACACACACACACACACACACACACACACACACACATACACACACTGAGGGCACCAAAAAAATGATACACATTTTAAAAGATATTATCTATGTATTACTTTTAGTTTGCCATAATCAGAAGTATCTGGACGCTGATGGTAATCACTTTGAGCACCTTTTGTAATTGCAGAACTCAAACTTGACTTGTATTCATCTTTTGTTATGGTATATATTGAGTATTACAAGTTTAATATAGTGTTTGCTTTCTTAAAATGTGCATACATTTGTGTATATGTATATTTGTTATTTCAAGAACACACACACACACACACACACACACACACACACACACACGCACACACACACACAAATGTCCTTGCCTTTCACCTGTTGCTGTGTTCAGTTTTGTTTTTAATGGTAATATATTTTTTATACTCAGAAGGTAAAAGGAGGTTTGTGTCAATGAGGTAATTAAAAAAAAATTCATACACATTTTATGAAAAATTATTTCAATAAAAAATATTTGAAGTAGAATATAAAGATATATACAAATCCCCTCTGATTTCATCAGTTACTTTAATTAAACAAAAAACAAAAAAAGAAGTTATATGTATACCAGGCTTTTTAAAATTTTTCTTTTAAAAATTTTAAATTTTTATTCCACAATTAACTCTCATTAGCTTTTGGATTAGCATTAAATTATTTTCTTTGGGAAAGAATTAAATATTCTTGCTATTTCCTCAGTGGTTATTTTGAATTTTATCTTCAGATAATGTAGTCTTCATTCCTACAAATTTCCTACCCCTAAAGAAACTACCTCTTGCATATAATCTATTTTCTTGTTCAATAGTTTAATATTTTGCATCAATGATCTAGATTCATGAAAAGGATATGGAATTAAAAGCATGGATTTTCTTCTCAAAGCTTTACTTTGATACCTTATTTGTTAGAATTCCAAAATGGACAACTTATCATATGCATATGTAATTAGAGATAGAAAGAAAAATTTAATGAAATCTAGCAATAATATGCTTATATATAGTCATTGTAGTCAAGAAAAATTTGGGGGGGTCAATTTGCTAAATTTTAAAAACAGAAAATAATTCTCTAATATTTAATTGCTAGCTGGGCTCGGTGGCTCAGCCTGTAATCCCAGCGCTTTGGGAGGCTGAGGTGAGTGGATTCCCTGAGCCCACGGGTTCGAGACCTGCCTGGGCAACTTGGCGAGATCTCATCTCTACAATAAATCAAAAAATCAGCCAGGCATGGCAGCGCGCGCCTGTAGTTCCAGCTACTCGGAAGGCTGAGGCAGAAGCATCACCGGAGCCCAGCAGGTCGAGGCTGCGGTGGCCAGCAACGGCCACTGCACTCCAGTCTGGGCGACAGAGTGAGACTCCAACTCAAAAAAAAATATATACATTTAACTGCTGTTATATCTTGATAGTACAGTCAATGTATTCAAAGTATATTCAATGTATATTATTCTTATTTTCTTCCCGGGATGTGAAAATGTTTGCAGAAGATAATGGTAATTCATTCCTCATCATATTATAATCACCTCCCCACTAGCTTATTGATTGTTCAATGCCCTTCTGAAAAAATGCTATCGTTTCCCAAAATATTGTTTTACATTACATTGATAATTAGGATTTACTGGGAAATACTGAATTACTGGCTTTGCAGAATTGTTTGACAGCATGATTTTTTTACTTATTTGCCTACTTTCTCACTTTTTGATATCTGACACTACTTCTCCTCCATTTATTTTGTTAAGAAATAGTCAATGACTCACTACAATGGACCCAGGATCAGATTAGTACAAATGATTCAATGGTTGATGTACAAGGCAAACAAGTTCCTTGAGCTGATGAAACTTAAAATAGAGTGAGGGAGAAATTTTTTAAAAAAGTAAAATTCAACAACAAAAATAGAAGAGACTTTGGTGTAAGTGAGGTAGAGTGTAAGAGCACGTAGGTAAGCTTTGTAGCTTGTGGCCAGGAAAGGCCTCTTCAGTAATATGATAATTAAACTAAAAGAGACAGGAGTCCAATCATGTGGAGTTTAATTTTATATGACTGATGAAAATTACCTGCTTAAGTGAGGCAAATAAATGTACTATTAAAAGATATTAAAAATATGCCTTTCTTCTATTGTATGCAATAGACTTATAATAAATCTAATATATTTGTAAAATTTATTTCAATAAGAGTTGAGTGAGTATTTTTACCTAAAATTGAAAGATAGTGAATTGTACCCCTTCCCCAATTCATATGTTCAAGCCCTAACCTCTAGTACTTCAGCATTTGACTATAATTGGAGATATGACAATCAAAGAGGTGATTAAGGTAAATAAGATCATATGAGTGGGACTTATCCAATGTGATTGGGGTCTTTATCTAGAGAGGAGATTAAGACACAGACATATACAGAAGGATAACCACATGAAGACACTAGAGGAAGATGGTCATCTACATGATGAAGGAGAGAGACTTTAGAAGAAAGCAACCCTGTGGACACCTTGATCTGAGACTTCTGTCTCCATAATTGTGAGAAAAAAAAATTTCTGTTGTTTAAACCACCCAGTTATGGCAATCCTAGCAAACAGATAGAATTTGCCAAATGTTGAATGAGAAATAAAAGTGTTTGGTTAAAAGAGCAGGATGGTTTGTGTAAAAATATTTGAAGAAATTCCAGGAGTGACAAAAAGGTGATGTAGCAAAGAAATTAGAAACGGTTAGTTTAGGTGGAGGTATAAAGTGTATGGAAAAGAATAAAGGCAGCAAATTTTAAAAAAACAGATTGGCGTCATGTGAGAGAAGATTGCAACTATCAAAGAAAGAAAGTAGTTTTAAATATTCCTTTAAAAGTGAGGAAGTCTATTAATTGCTTTTCCAAAATAAATTTTGCATAAGACTCTGATATATAAAACAGATAAAAGCAGAGTGACCATGGAAGGAGGGGGCACAGAACCTTACCCTTCTCAATTTCTGTTGGCATTACCACAGCATGGTCCAAAGAGCCTCAGAGCTCAGGATATTTTGGAAACCACAGCCATACAGAGTTAAACTTTATTAGGGTACATTATAAGCCACTGTAGTGGTTTGTGATAGGTTGTATTATTATCCCCAGTTTTTTGATCCCACTCTGTCCTGTGAAGGGAATAGACACTTTCATCCACCAGGAGGTGACTCCTGCACACTGTCAATGTAAGCAGTACGCATTCAGGTACAGTACTGTTAGGTTCGGACACATAATACAGTTTGGCAATGTAACATGAATGGAAGGAAATAGCATGCACCACATCTAGCAGAAGCTTTGAAAGACAGCACCCTTGTCTGCCAGAGTGCCTGTTCTTTTCCTTCTGTCGTTAGTATATTATATCACAAAGGATGACCACTACTTAAGCCTATGTCTCATTTAAGAACACACATAGAGTATCAGCCAACCATCACATGTCAAGTGAGCAAAAAATATGTGTCAGTTAAAAGTCACATGTTGTTAAAAGCCATTGAAATGTTGGTACTGCTTATTACTGCAACAAAGTCAGTATTTATTAAGGAAATGAAATAAGTCAAAAAATCAAAATATGGGAAAATCTTTGCTTAAGTTTCTGTTTAGAAGGTTCTTGATTGGCCCACAGCGAGCAAAATATGGAGTTGACTAACATTGTGCATATAAATATAAAAATATATTCAGATTAGAATTGTCTATTATTCCCTACTGTCCTTTTCAAGCATCCTTATCTTCACTCACAAAATTTGTTGACTTGGGTCTACCCAACCATGACATTATTGCTTCAAAAAAGATGGATATTCTTTGGATCTGTCACTTTTAGGGGGTAACTATAGTCTGGCCAGGAACTTAGAATATGTAACCTTTTTCAATTAAATTTCTTTTCTTGGAAATTTTAACTAAGAGGCCTAGAGAAAATTTGTATAATGCTTACCTAAAAAGTCATACATGCTCAATGCCATGGTATGAAATATTTTTGAGCTTCATGAGTAATGTTATAGTTATAAAGTGTGGACACCAGTTAAGAGAGAACAAACAAGAGAGTAAACCTGAAAGAATGACTAGTCCTTGCTATTGCCTCAGGTCCTGCCAGAATGAGTCCTAATTTTTCTTCTCCCAGTTCCCAGAATATTCCTCTATAACATTAACCAGCTGCCCACTCCTTCTTTTTTTAAGTACAATGCAAAAAATGTTAATTTTTTAGAACATGTGAACAAATATTGTGATGGCCTAGAGTAACGTGTCATACAAAAAATAAAAGGAGAAAATCTTTGACTTTGGAGTCTTAGAATCAATGCAATTAATTGGTTGGGTATATAAAGAAAAATGGGAAAAATTAGAGGTTTGTTTGAGGTTCCACATTTAGGTGACAATAATACATGAGAACAGTTGGGAAAGAGATGCAGAAGATAATATGGTCAGTTTCTGGACACCCTTAATGTGACAGGCTGGGATATTTTGCTGGAATGATCTACCAAGTATTTTAAAAAGATCGCTATCTATGCTCACCCCCCACAAAGAGTACACAATTAAGCACTTATTTGCCATAGTGCATAAGGTACTATATGAAATTCAAAAATAGGACCACACAATTTACTTGTTTGAATGTTTTCCATTTAATAGATTAGATTATTTGTACAAAACTATCTTCTTTGCTTAAATTAGGGGTTATTTTTGTTACTTTATGAAATTATGAGAAGGACTAATTAACAAATGAAAAGCACGTTGAACTATATAAAAGAAAATCTGGTCTTTCTAAAGGTTTTTGGATGATTCTTTGCTTAATCCATATTCTCCATATAGTGATATGGCAAAAGGAAAAATCTTTGTGGACTAATTTTCTTAACTCCACAGTGTTCACATCAGGATTCCGAGCAGCCTCCAAAGATGCAATACAAGCAGATAAATACCTTAAGACTAGCTGAAGGAATTAATGCAAAATTTAATGGAGAGAGTTGTTGCCAGCTATAAGACTGGGGAAGAGAAGAGTCATGAAGCCTTATACGTATCCTAAAAGTGGTCCCCAGATATGGCTCTAATTTTGGTAGCCAATTTAAAAAAAAATGCAATCAGTATTGGTTAGGTAAGAGACAACTGTATCTCCCAGGCAAAGAGAAAATTTTTCCTGATTCTTAAACAGAGATGACTGTATGAGACATAGTTGATAGCAAAAACAGTTCCAAGTTTTATAACAACCTTTTGAAGATTTTTCTCCAAATAATAGGAGAGAATATCTACACAAGCGTATCTACTAGGAAGCCAGTGTATTGCTGCCAGGTACATAGCTCTCTAAAGGACAAAGTTAATACCAAATGAAGCTTCAGAACATCAAAAGTGTACTTATTCTCCATAAATTCTCCTACACATTATTTTTCTATAGTCCTTTTTGATAATTAGTGAGTTCCAGGTTTTTTCTCCTTGACAAGTTTAACAGTACTATCTGCTAGATGTGTTGATAAGTACAGCACATAGGAATATTCTTTCAAAATAAGCCGAGTGGGGTTAGAGAATCATATGCTCCTAAAACCATTCCATTGTGTTGGATCCAGGATAGACATTTTAGTGATTTCTTTTTCTGAAGAAATAATTTTGAAATGGGTGATTGTCTTAAATGTTTACGCTATGAAGCAACCATGATAATTTTAGCATGGAAAATGGTTAAAGCATCAATGGTCAACATGACCATTAAGACTGAGTAAAGTCATCAGAGAACATCTAATATGGAGCAGTACAACTTTTTGTTATATTCTCAACTAGTTAAAAAATGAAAACCAAGAATATTGAATGAGTGAAGTACTTTTAGGGTTTATTAACTGAATGTGGGGGAAATGTCAACCAAAATTAATGACCTAGGCTTTGGAATAGTTCGTCTCTAGCCATACAGATTAACTGTTTACCAGCCATAAAGCCATAATTAGATAGCAGGGCCAGTTGATATGGCAATTTAAGAAATATATTCATTTGTTAAAATAGTTCCAAGCAAAAATCATTCCAGATTTTCCCCTTTTAGCATTCTTCACAGAGACCTATCAGAGCTTTGTCTTCATAATAATCATTAAATTCAGTTCAAATACTAGCATGGGAATTGTTATTTGACATTTATTTATTTTGCAATTTATCTCAAACTGATTTTACTGGAGGAAAAATGCACTAAGGAAGTCAATCTGCTGTCTCAGCACTTATTTGTTTACAGAAAATTTCAGTGTAGGTGACCCTGTTCTGGTCGGAAACTTTACGATTAGAGTTCTTTCTGCCTCAGTGAAGAGCACATGTACTTTTCGTTTTTCTTTTCAGCGATCACCAGACATTTTAAAGAAACAAATTAAGACAACAGGCATTTATTAATGGGTCAGATAAGGAATTTTTAAAATATCCAATGATTTTAAGATAGAAACGGATTCCTATCAGATAATTTGTCATCTGGTATGCTAGCATGGCACATTTCTTTCAAATAGCATATGCAAAATTTGGGGAATTATAAGTAGAACTTAAATACATACAAAATAAGAACAATCCTTACATGAATGGTAAATATCCAATGCATTGATTTTGGCACATATAGTCAAAATAATACTCTTGGATAGGTATTTATCTTTTTTCCTTTTTTAAATATATAAAATGGAATACTACATATCAGAACACATGTATATGTATTCTCTTAGGAAAAAAACAAGATTTTCTCATTATTTTCGTGTCTTTTCCAAAACTGCATGGTTCTCCCATTGTAACTGCTTTCCTTCAATCCCATTTTATTCTATGTTAATTCTTGTAAAAAGTTAAGGTATAGGAAAGTACTTGACAGACTCTGTTATCAAAGAATATCGTCTTTTCAAGGCAAAATTTTACCAAGTATCACTTTATTTAGTTTAATTTCTAGATGGAGGTCCCAATAAAATAACTTTTCTGCAACTAAATTATATTATTTTATTATTTTGCCATTTGGTTTTATTAATAATTATTTTAATTCTTCCATGATGATTTCTAATATATGAATTTTGGCCCGCTTTGAAAAACAAAATGAAACAAAATCGCAAATTAAAAAAGTGTTTATTGCCTATGAAGTTATTACAATGTAAATTATAGACATGTACATTCAAAAAAACCTTAAGAGTTAAGTGAAAGTTATTATGCAGCCATAAAGGACAAAATTATGAACTTTGCAGCAATTTGGATGGACTTAGAGGCTATAATACTGAGTGATCTGTCACAGAAACAAAGAACCACATATGACATATTCTCACTCATAAGTGGAACTTGAACTATCATAATACTATAAGAAAGGGATTGGCAGTAGTGGGAAACTGCAGGGCGGGGTACACCTCATCAACAAGGGTAACTTGCTAATGAACATTTCTATGCATAACCCTGAATTATACCCTACATATTTAAAATTAAAAATTTAAAAATATATATACTAAAATTAGTCAATTCCTTTGAAACATAGAAACAAATTAACTCAAAAACATCTGGTTTGATTTTCCTCAAACTTTTTACCATTCAGCTTTTTAGGCCTGTATGAAGAAGGCATTGCAACTTTACTGGTGTTGCACATGCAAAATTAGAACACGGTTTCAAAGTGAGGTGAATTGACCAAAAATGATTTAGAAAAGTTTTTATTTGATTTTCACAGGCTCATATTTGTTATAAATTTGAATATGTTGCCAACATTTAAAAATTAAGACATTTTATATTATTTAAAAAATTCATATTCTATAATTTCTCGGAAAGATAGAGCTAGCTCTTCACATGGGTATGGCAGCTATCTGCTTGCTACTCATGTCAACTGGGCACTGCTCCCCAGGTGGCCCGGGTCCTATTTCATGAATTTACCATACATGCCTCCCTCTCATAGGACTTTTGTTTCTGCCTCCTAGGATGACCTGAGATCCAAATAATTCTTTTTTTTTTTTCCTAGCAAAAGATAGAATCATAGTGTTTTCTTATTTCCTCCCTGGTAACTTACCCACCTAATCTCAGATGATGATAACATAATGTGGAGAGTAAAATTTAGCAGAGGTGTAAAAGAATCCATTATGAGATAAACTGGTCACAATCTTTCCCATCCATTTAGAATACATCTTCTCTATGTTTGATAATTCAGCTTGAAATGAAAATCAATGAAAAGACCAACTATCTTTGTGTCTTTCTTAACCAAGTTTACATGATCTTTAAAAGATACACTTTCCTGGACGGCAACAGCATCTCAGTTTGTGCAAACCTGCAGGCCACACTACAGATGGTGCCATTTAGAAATGGCCAAATTGCCAGTTACAACCCTCTAAAAAATGCAGGGTTTATCACAGAAACTCTGACAGTCACTAGAATATCATGTCTCTTTTGGGCATTGTTTTAACAAATGCATTTGAAAGAAAAATGATCTTGGTTAACTACAGTTCTCAGAATACCTTGTAGAATATTCTGTCTCTATTGATCATAAACTGGCATAGCCACTATGCTTCCTCTGGCAGACCTCAGGGGAAAGTGAGAAAGTGCATCATACCATGTGACATACTTTAAATTATGAAAAACACTAGTGTGCAGTTTTATCAGTATTTGCATTCTGTTCGTACAAGATAGATCTGAAATCTATTTTTATCCAAAGGATCTTATTAAAACAAGAAGATTGCCTGTTACTATATGTAGTTGTTTCAAGCAGTAGTGTCTGATGATACTTTTTGTAAACAATTGAGAATAAATCCAAACAAGCTAAAAAATGTTTATTGTAAAATACTGTAGTTCAAGAAAAATTACATCTGCATGGATTGCATATTTTAGATGCAATTTATGGTGCAGTTTCTCTTCATTAACCACATCTCAGAGAATTTTCAAAGCATCAGCTTGCATATTATTAACATGTACTTAAAATAACAATATAGAAAGCTTCAAGATTAAAATAAAGGTTAAATATAAAATGTAAGGTGCTTTCAGTACATCTGTATACATGCAATTCCTCAGAAATCAGGTTTTTAATTAAAGTGAACTAGACCTTACCTAGACCAGCTAGATTAATAAGTATCTCATTCTCCTATAACTATTCTCCTTAATAAAAGCAGATGAAATACATTTTCTAAGGAAAAAAATATAGTATTAGCCATCATTGCTTCTTTTATATAGCTAAACACATATAATTATTCTACAGCATTTTTCATGAAAAGAAACAGTGACAAAAAGGCAATTATAGCATTTGAAGGCAATGAGAATTTTTCCTCTATTACTCTGCATTATAGATACGTATTTTGTGGGGTGTCTGATTGGTTTTGTTTATTTTTTTCCATTTGTATGCCTTCCCTATTATTTTACATCTTGAGATCTTAAAGAAAAATCGGTGTCACCAACTGTATTGACAAATGTATATAGCTTTTTAACCCACTGAAAAGCTAAATTTGATAACTGTTAATAAATGAGCCTCTGAAATTTCTAATATTATATTATCCAAGCATCCTTTCTTTTCATTTATACATGGATCCTTGAGGGTATGCCTTAGAAGTTAGTAGAAGAGGATGAATTTAATCTGTTATTACTGAAATATAAAATTTCTATGTATAGTATCACAGAAAGGCCATGGTTGTTAGAATTCACAGAACTGGGTATGAATCCAGCTTTCATCTTCTAAGCTGTGGGATGGTGGGCAAGTCAACTAATCTGTCTGGACTTCAATTTTCTCACCTGGAAAACAAGGATAAAAATATCAGCTTCATAGAATTATTGAGATAGTTAAAGAGATAATCTAAGCTAAGTGGTAATTACAGTTTCCAGCACACAGTAGGCACCGAGAAAAGGCAGACACAGTTATTGTTAGTGACACTCCAAATGCAAAATGACACTTAGAGGTGGTCCAAGTTATCCTGGGTGTGTATAAAAAGCTGTTGTTGATGTTGTTATTGTTGTTTTAATAATACAGTCAAAATTCTTTATTTTGTTTTACTGTCAATCACTGTTACTTACAAAACTCCTGTGCTGGCATATTCCAGATCCCTCCTCCTGACTAAGCCTCCAGCATCATCAGTGGTGGGTCAAACCTTACCCTGCAAGCTTTCCATCCTCCCATTGTTTGAATGTGCTTCTCAGTTTCATTACTTTGATAAACTCCTAGTTACTTTTCAAGGATACCTTTTCTGATGCAGCAAGATAGAAGTGACCCCTCAGGGCTCCTCTCTTATGGCAGCATCAAACTCCTCTCCATGGATCCTTTGATATGTGCTTCCTGGGCTATAAGCTACTTGAGCCCGTTATGTTTCTCTAGTACTAATATGGAATCTGCAAGATGCTAAGAGAGTAAAAACAAAATTATTTGGAAAAAGTGCACCACATGAAAAAGAAAGGAGAGTTCTAATAACCAAACAAAAGGTAATAAGACAATGTCAGAAGTTAGTCAAAAACAAAATTTTAGGAAGAAATAGTTGCGTTTTGTGTTAATCTTCCTTAATTCATTGCTTTGTGGGTTCACTCTGCCATTCATTGTCTGAGTTCCACAAAATCTCCAGCATCAGCAAGAGCTGTGGCTCTGCTTCCTCTCCTCATCATGGAATGTTGCCCTGGGTAATCGTCTAACCTGTGCAGGCCCTGGTAATTCAGATACTTTGCAATTCCAGCAATCTGAGCTTTTAAAAGTAACTCTTCTAATAATAAAGTATCACTGCAGATGTAAAAACATCATTTAACAGTCAACTTTTTTTTGCTCCTACTTATTCTAAAAACATGTATCTTACTTGTTTTAACAGTCAATGTTGCTTGTCATTTTCTTGCCAATACCTACGCATCCAGTTCTATTTGATCTGGACACCCGGCTAACACACAGACTAAAAACACTGCAGAAAAATCAGTCACCATGTGCTCATCAGAAATTTTGGTGACTGGATTTTATTTTGAGTTGTGGAAGATGAAGTTATAAATCAGGAAGTTTTTAAAATAGCTAAACTCTATGTAATGCTTCTACGATTTCCAAAGTGAAAAATAAACTCAAAGGGAATTTGAAATGTTAGAGTCTGTAAGTCTTTGTGAATGCTATGAATTTTGTACCATATTCATGTATTCCTATGCAAAAGTGAATTATTTAAAATAAATTAAACAGAAGAGACTTGTAATAATAGATTTGAACTCAGATGAGATGAATGCAGTCTTAATTCTTTACTTTTCTGTCTTCTCTTCTGTGATTTATTCACAAACCAAACCAGAGAAATCTCATTGATCTTCTCTTTAAAATGAGATAATCTGATATATTTCTCAATGCATTTTTATTTGAGTAGTTCCCACGTAACAGGAACCCAAGTGCTCTTAACCCTTTTTACTCTCCTACAACATAGAGCCCTTAGGCATCAGAACAACATTGTTTTCCCTCAGCGGAATTATAAATAACCATACAATTTGCTTTTTACCATGTAATATGTGCCACAATACGAACTCAGAAACAAAAAATCCCCACTTGTTTCATTTACTAGCTGGAACTCAAATCTTTGAAGCCCATTACTACCCCCCAAATTCTGGCATTGAACTTAGAGCAGACCACCCCAAGGGAATACCACAGCAACTTCATTTAAAAATATATATTTGATTTTTTTCCCTAATCTTCTTGCAGCTTTTCTTTGTTTTCCTTTTTTCCCCCCTTGCACTGCTGTGTGCTTTAATTCTGCTTTCAGTCGGTAGTTTAAAAACTTTAGCTTCTAATAACTGGAAAAAATGGTTATTTAAAGATAACTGCAACTTGCTTAACATGCCAGGCTATCATATGCTCAGTGCTTTGAAGCTGCAAATTAATGACGAGCAGGAACAGTGACTATCTTTCAGAGGAAACTGACCTCTTTCTAATGGCACATCGCTAATGTCATCTGTCTACTGCATCTCATTATATGAATTTCACGGAGTTAAAAAAAAAAAGTATCTTAAGGCTGTGCACAAATAAAAAGGACCTTCTAGTATTAAGCACTTTGAAAATTTTTGATCTCTCAAAATACCTTCCTTAGATACTGCTTCCCCCTTTTGTGCATGGCACGCTGCTTATGTCATCTATTCTCTGTGACTAATTATGTTAATTTTGTGCCATAAAAGTAACTGAAGGCTGTTAAGGAATAAAAGCTTTTGAGTGGCCTTATTTCATAAACACCCCTTTTGAACAAGGCACATTTAGTCATATTTGCAGTAACAGAAAGAGTCTTGTGCTAAAAATACAACAAAGGCTCTTGAATATGGCCATTTATTCCCACTTTATTAGGTAATTTATGAAAAAGTATGAAGGGAAGCCTTTTTGTTACTATAATTTGCATAAAGCTGGTGCCCCATTAATGAGATAACTTCCTGCCTTTTGTGTATCACCAGCTGGAAATAGAAATGGAGGAACTTTTCTGTAGCCCAATTACTTAACCTGCTGAGTTCAGAGTTGGAAAGTAAACAGGATTCCTATTTGCCAAAGAACTTTATTTTGGTTCCTCTAACCTGATTTTTTAAAATAAAAATAATTAGAAGAAGGCTGAAAGCCAAATGTTAAAACTAACTAAATTTCAGCAAAGCCTTATGTTAATTAGAATATCTATCTACTTCTGGAGAATATTACTTATTTAATAATCATATTTTCCTCATTGGAGCACAGTTCTAATATACTTTTGCTTTCATTGGCTTAAATAAGTAACAATTAATCATCTATTTGAATATATGGAACTCTAAAGATGACAAAAGAAAAATTGAGAATGAATTCTAGACTTAATCTTTTTAGGGAGAAAGGGGGCAAACTCTTTTACTTATGAACTGCAGTCTTTTAATAAAAGATATTAACATTATTTCATAATCAAAACAATTATTGAATACTACTGAAAAATACCATGCTAGCACAATGAAGAACATGATAACTATTTATGAATACCCCAAATATCCTTGGAATAGTACATATTTTGCCATGTGGGATAGAAATTCAATATATATAGTAAACATATAGAAGAATAAAATAGAGGCAAAGGAAGAGGGGTGACTGAAATTATAACGCACATACATATGCTTGCATACGCATACACATTGCACACAAAATATTAGGAAATGTTTTATTGAATTCCCACAGAGCCTATGAAAAGGACAATTCTGTTTATCAATATGTGACTTTGATTTAATCTAACCTTTGAAAATGATAGTTTAGTCAAATTAAGCTATTATACTTTTTTCTTTTCTCAAGTTCCTAATGCCAGCTCTGTAAATGTGTTCCATATGACACATTGTAAAGACTGTTTAGTGGAACATAAAACAAGAGTAAGGACAGAGGGGCAAAGCCACTGTCTTTGCCTAGAGTTAACAAATAAGCCGGAAAAGTGGATGGTTGGTCCCGTGGTCTCATCATCCTTAAAAATTAGGTATTCAATACATTACATTAAGAAATTATCTTACCATTGGGGCAGAAATTCTGGTTTTCTATACACCCTTTATAACATCTTGGGTAAATTGTACTTACTGAAATAATAGAAATAGTTGCCAAAGCCTTGGGCTTTGAAAACTATCACCATTCGAATATAGTTGTATTTTGTCAGCCGCTGTGTTCACCATGGCTAACTTTTAAGGTTAAGTATAATTACGTTGTATGTATTATATATGTATTCTACTTATATATGTATTCTCTGGATAATCTGTGGTTTGGTGCAAAGCCTGGCTTCTGGTGTATGACATTTCCTTCACTCTTTAGGAGCTGGCATGTATCTTGCACCTTTGAATGGGAATTTTTTAGGCGTATTGTACTCAGCCCTTTAATTACATAAGAGCAGCATTTCCCAAGCCAATAACCCACAAGAGAGTTTTTGCATGATATATCCATCTTTTATACCTTGTTAGATACCAAAGAATGCAATGTGAGAAATGCTGTTTTAGGGAAGTGACTTTCATGTCTCTAGTGCTGTGCTGGAGAATGAATTCTTTTCCGTTGGTTTTATGCTCTACATTGTTCAATTTAAGAGCATTAACAATAGGCAGGCAAAATAAGGTAAACTCAATCAATGCAACTTGCTTTGTTTTATTTTGTTTATTTTTGATTTTTTAAGATAGATGGGGAAAAGAGTGTAAACAGTTAAGTGGCAATGGAAAACACCCCAAAAGTCCAAACAGATAAACAAGACATTGCCAAGATATTGCTTGATCCAAGTAGGCACTTCCTACTCTGCTTTCTTCTGTCACCTGTGGTAAAATGCATCTTGCTTACAGAAAGAAATGTACCTCACAAATTGGTCAAAGTTTCCAATTTGTCTGCACCTGGATTTGTGACAAAATCTGTAATTTAGGTTTTCATGATGGTTAGTCATTTGAACCACTGGAACATAGAGAAAGAAAATGGTGTAATGAGTAATCCTTTAAGAGAAAAAAAAAAGAGCCTAGAGCAAACTTAATTAAACTCAGTAGAGAAAGTAGCCAAAATGACAAAGCAAACACATAACTGTAATATTTTTATTTTAATTTTTTTGAATCCCCAATATTTTATATTCTAGTTACCCTATTAAAAAATTCTATGTTCTGACTTTACTCTTCTATATTCTGACTCAAACTTTTCCAACATAGACCTAAAAATCAGTTGATCTTCCAAGTGTGACAGTTAAATAAAGAATTTAAGTAAGCTCTATACTAGTTAAGTAATATATAATACTGACTTTTAGAATATTAGTGAAGCAATAATTTGAGGACATATTATACAGGCACATTTTATTATCGTATTATGGGGTGAAGACCTTATGAATATAAAGATAGTCCTCTCTTCCCTTGCCACTTATCGAAAATTTATACAAACTCTCCCAAAATAGCTCATTAAAAAAAAAAAAAACCCTCCACTGAGCATAAAGTTAATATACCATTAAAACTATGCAAAAGTATTGGGAAGCTATAGGGGAAAGTTTGAATCAACAAATATTTTCTACATTCCTACTGGTAACTCCAAGGCCTTCTTTTTTCTCTGTTCTTTTCCCCCTCCTTGTCTGTTACAAGTTATGATGTGTGGATGAAGGCTTTTTCCCATGCAGTAATGACTGTATACTGAGATTTCAAGGGGCTGTTCATGACAATCCCATTTTCTGTGTAATTTCATGGTTGTCTTCTTGAATGAAGATATTGGCTGCTCTGAAGCAGGGGTCAGCCGCTCCTGCTCCCTTTCAGTATTGTTCCGGAGTATGTTTCCTTTCAGCTGATGAAAAGTAATTCATCATTTACACCCCTGAATTCTGCCAGCATTTTTTGAACAACTTTTCTTTCCCTGTGGTACCTTAGGCCCATGAAAGAGATAAATAGGTTCAATACAACACTAGGCCCCAGATCCTGGGAGCAGGTTAGGCCTCTGAGGCCCTGAGCTGCCCCTTTCTCATGATAGAGTTTGTCACCTTTCTACCTCTAGAAGTCAAATCCTGTCGACTCAGCCATCTTTCAGGCTCTCTGAAGTGGCTTTGGCACCCACTGGGGCATGTGAGCTTAAAATTGATTTTTTTTAAGATCTGTCAAGTTCCCTTAAGGGACGGAGTTGACAGCCAGCAGGCCTCAACTATCACAAAGCATTCAATGTGTAAAAGACACCTAAGGAACTTCCTTTGAGGGGCCAAAGGGCTTCAGACTTTGTGACACATTGAGAGGGTGCTGTTGCTAAGAAACTGGCTTTTGGCAATAGGATTTTTCTTGCAACTCTGCCACTTTGGGAAGTACTTTAAGCTACCTCTATCATACAGCAAAAGACATAGTTGCCTATTATAAAAACAAGATAAAAAAGATGTTAAATGGACTCATTACATGGTTCTTCAACTTCCAATAGCATATCACTTAGGCATTTTAGGAATTAGTTAACCCTAGTATTTGTACCAGCTTTCAGAAGAAGAAAGCATTAGGCAATATAAACTTAATTAAAATAATATCTGGTATTTACTTTTAAAAACAAGTACAATATTTTAACTCTTTAGGGATTGAGACCAGGTGTGGTGGCTGGTAATCCCAGCTCTTTAAGAGGCTGAGGCAGAAGGATCACTTGAGGCCAGGTGTTTGAGACCAGCCTGATTAGATATAGTGGAGATGTCTCAAAATCAATTAATTAATAAATTTAAATTTAACTTTTTAGAAAGAAATTGAGATATTGTAGAACATAATGCAGAAATAGATTGTTCTTTCTCAACTTGGGTAAGCAGTGACTGGCTTAACACCTCAGCAATAGTATTGCCAATGTTGTAGTTTACCTCCACTTTGTTGAGAAATAATACTGAAGCCATTATGGTCATTTGTTCCTGACCAAGGTCTACCGGATCAAGAAATTGTTTAATTCAGCCTTTTATTTAGTCATCTTCTTAAATTGTGTATGTTCTTTTAGAAGTCAAAGTGATAGGGGCAGGCTTTTGTTATATTGTTTTAAAGGTTAAGGAAATATTCTATTTGCTCTGATATTGATTTTAAACAGTTTCAATACAGCAAGCAATTTTTTGGCTCTAAATAAAGAAGAAAACAACTTAGCCTCTTTTAGTGACCACAGTATAACCACTTTCTCTAGCCAAACCATTCGTGCGGAGCAAGCACAGCATCCTTTGGAAGATTAGTGATTCCTCAAAAGAAGTCAGGAGACAGATTTTCAAATTCAATTCCAACCTGTGTGGTTTGAAGGCCGTGAAACTTTCAACAACAATATAAATACTGCGTGTGACTCTCTCTCCTGAGGCTGGATTTTACTGACTGGTATGTGAAAGGCCAATTGTATAAGCAGGTGTAGGTCTGAGATGAAAGGATTTGATAGCATTAATCTCCCTTTAAGAGGTCTTGTTTTCATGGGCTGTTGTCAAACATAACTGAGTTCTTCTGTGACTATCACTGCAGTTATCTGTCCCTTGTTATAGAGAGATGCTGTAGCTTTTGAAAAAAAAATTCTGCATGACTTTTACAAAGACAGTTTCGGTGTTCTCCACAGAGAGAGGCAGTGTGGTAAGGTGAGATGAGTATAGGCCACCAGGGCAGACATGTCCTGGGTATAAATATGGACTTGCAGGAACTGTGATGCCTCAGTAAATTTGTGAAATTTCTCTGAGACATAGTTTTCTTGTACATAAAATGAAAATATCTGAGGATTAAATGGGGTTATACATGAAAGAGAACCAGCACAGTAATTGGAAGAGAAGTTCAAAAAATTATAGTCATTATTCCTCTGATTGACCAAATATATGCCATGATTTCATGGTGCTTGCCACTGAAGCTCAGATACCATGAATATTAATTATGGACTTTAAGCAGTTATCCTCCTAAGTCCAAATCACAGAACATGTTAATTTCCAGAGTAGGGAGGTTACTGCCTGGAACTAAGTCAGAACTTAACTTTGATAGGTGTGAAGAGATAACCCGGTCAAACTATAAAAGGAAATGCTGAGACATTGTCTGCACCATTGTTTAGACCTCAGGTTGCTAATAACATTTCTTGAAAAAAAACAAGCAGGTAAGAATAAGTGTTGATTTGTTACATACACTTAATTAATTTGCTTTGACATTAGTGACTAACTAGGTCCTGCAACCTATAAAGGGAATATATCACTCTTACGAAATGAGCAAATATGGTCCTCCTCCTTGTTGACCCATTCAAGTTATTTGGTCAGCTCTCCTAGTTTCCTGGGTTGTTTAATGTAGGTCAAGTATCAACATTTTTTTTTTCCTTAGGTGATTCTAAAGTCCAGCTGAGGCTATCACTACTTTAGATGAAAATTTAATAACTTAGTTATAATCCTCTCAAAAACAAGATGACCTCTATCTTGAAGGGGGAATACTGTAGAATTCATTTGATAAGGTAGAAACAAGGTGGAACAGACTCCTCCTCTTTCCATGTTGGAATCTAAGTTCACCAGCATGGTGGGAGAAAATAAGCATCTCGTCTTTCTTGGACATTTTTACAGCTGTACTCTGTCTGATAAAGAAAAACTGCAAAAGTTTCAGTACTACACTTGGATGCATCTATGTGTTCACAGGGTCATCATATTATAGTCATTATGGCAGGAGGCTCACTTCCCTCCCCGGTCTATTATAACTGA
Organism: Cephalopachus bancanus; assembly: GCA_027257055.1. Lineage (NCBI taxonomy): Eukaryota > Metazoa > Chordata > Mammalia > Primates > Tarsiidae > Cephalopachus > Cephalopachus bancanus. Next base: position 5,610,497 of record JAPVLO010000031.1, on the reverse strand, counting down.
CCGTAATGTACCATAGAGGCTCAAGATGTTCTCTTCTTGACTGAGCCTGGAGAGTATCTATTTCACAGTGTATTCCCCTTAAAGGGAGAGTCTACAAATGGCAATAGACGAGGCACTTATCTGTACATAAGCATCAAAGACAGAATGGGAGTAAATGATGCACTTCATGGAGTTGCATTACTCCTTCAGTACAATTTGTTGCACTAAAGAAAAAAAAGAAAGAAAAGTAATTTGGTAAATGGATTCTAGTGGTCTGAAAGAGTTAATGTGCTCCTTCCTACCAGAAACAGTGAGCCATTTATATATAGGCAATTCCTCCTCTTCTCCTGAGTCACATCACTGTTGCAAGAGACATTTTAAAATGAATCTTCACAGACTCCAGGGATGAAGGAAGGGGATTTTTTTTTTCCACTCTCAGTAGTAACTACAAAATGAGATTTTTTTTTTTCTTTTTTGTCAAATTTTTTTCTCCTAGTGATGTCTCCCTGAAATGTAGGCTTGAAAGTCTTGTTTTCTTACATCTGTAATCACTCTTATGGGGAAGTTACCTCCTTGGTGTTCTTATTTCACCCATAGTACAACTTGAGGTATTAGCAAAAATTTTTCTATTCTAAAAAAAAAAAAATTCAGCCGGGCTCGGTGGCTCAGCCTGTAATCCCGCGTCTTTGGGAGGCTGAGGTGAGTGAATTGCCTGAGCCCGCGGGTTCGAGACCCGCCTGAGCAGCGAGACCTCATCTCTACAATAAATCAAAAAATCAGCAGGGCGTGGGAGCCCGCACTTGTAATTCCGGATACTCGGAAGGCTGAGGCGGAAGGATCGCCGGAGCCCAGCAGGTCGAGGCTGCGGTGGCCGGGAGCGGCCACTGCACTCCAGTCTGGGCGACAGAGTGAGACTCCAACTCAAAAAATTCAACAACCAAAAAGGTGCTCATCAGTCATCAAACATTTTGATAGATTTCTATTAATTAGCATCTCTCTTTTAACTATTTATTATCCATTTCAATTCTTATTATTTAATATCTGCTTCTGGATATTTTAAGTATAATTTTGCTAGGTTCTTTTTTTTTTTTTTTTTGAGTTGGAGTCTCACTCTGTCGCCCAGACTGGAGTGCAGTGGCCGCCCCGACCTGCTGGGCTCCGGCGATTCTTCCGCTCAACTTTCCGAGTAGCTGGAACTACAGGCACGCACTACCACGCCCGGCTGATTTTTTGATTTATTGTAGAGATGAGGTCTCGCCTGCCCAGGCGGGTCTCGAACCCGCGGGCTCAGACAATCCACTCACCTCAGCCTCCCAAAGGTGTGGAATTACAGGCTGAGCCACTGAGCCCGGCTTGCTCGGTTCTTTTAAAAAGTATATCAGCTTTACCCTTAATCATAATTTAAGTGAACAATGAATGCATCATAACTTTTTTAAGTTAGCATTTTCTCCCACAAATTCATCATGCATTATAAGATTCAAATGAATATGCTTTGCATATTTTTCATTCTTTCCTAAATATTGTTTCCCAGAAAAACCTCCCTTGGAGTTTTCTCTTTTCACAATAAGTACATATCTAGACATTTCAATAGTAAATATTTTTCAAACATTAAACATTTATTCACTTATTATTTTTAAATTCTAGGCTCTGATTTTCTTTAACTGTGCATGAATGTGAGGTGTCCTTTTTTCCCTTGAACAAGTTCAACCCTGCAAAAGACATTATCAAGTAACAAAACAAAACAAAACATTCCCTGCTCTATTTTCTTTTCATGCCCTAGAGGTGTTGTTCAGCATTTACAAAATACCTGACTATCCTTATTTTCCTTAATGTCTATTCAAATAGTATCTGCTGTGTCAGCAAAATCACTCCCAGCTTTTTTCGTTGACTATCATATCAATGAAACATTGAGCCCGCCCTCCCCCTTTCTATTTGGTTTCTACTTTCAGCAAACCTTATCCTAGCATTTTAATTCCTCAGTCATTTCTCTGACTCAACCATAACACTTCTATTTCAATAATATCATGCTTATCCCTGATACTCATACTCATACTTATCATTGATAAGGCTTTGATGTAATAAATCCTTGATATAATATCGTACTTATCCATGCTATGAGATATAATCAAAAATGAAAGCAGAAACTTAAGATACAGAGTAAAATATATTACTTGCCAATTTTCCACAGTAACTTTTCATCATTACTCCAAAATTACTTTTTAATGCAAAGAGTAGTTTCAATCACATTGAGGCCCACATGATTCAGATACTATCATAATCACAATTAGATTACATTACTGCAATCAGGAATAGAGATCATTAAGAGAAAGAATATAAATTGCTTTAGTTTTACAAGTACTGAGCTAGCAAAATTATAATTAATCTCCATTTATAATCTTTTCTTTCATAGAACTGCAAAGCATGCTACTTTTTTTAGGCCATCAATACAAATTAGAACTAAGTAATAAAGCCCTAACTACTACTACTGTGCTGTTCACAATTGAAGAAACTTTCACATTATGTATAGAAAGCTTTGATACAAACAGTGCCCACAGAGTAGATTGTTTCAATGCAATAAGCTCAACTGTCACAAGGTGCTGTGCGGAAAACAGAATGCTGCAGAAAACTATCCTCTTCTCAGAGTAATCAGTTTTTGCATTCCATTTCTTAAATGAGATGGTGCTATTCATGTGAGATGAAGAAGTAATGACTTAGCAATCACATTGAATGCATCACTCTGTACATCGCAAGTTTCAAATATAGTCTTTTAAAAGTATAGGAAGTAAAAACATTTAAGAAGTAAATTCGGGATATTGAGACTTTCAAATGCAAACAATTTTAATTATTTAAATTGTTTTGTATTTTTTTAAGTGAAGTAAGTTCTAACTTGATATTTTGAGTCTAACATATATTTTTATATTTATTGGTCTTTAAAACTAATCGCAAATTATAATAGACTTAATTATTAAGCTCAAATAATAGTAAATGTGGAATGATAGCTAATATTATACAGGTTCTGAAATTTTTTCCCACTTTTTTTTTTTTTGAGTTGGAGTCTCACTCTGTCACCCAGACTAAAGTGCAGTGGCACGCTCCTGGCCACCGCAACCTTGACCTGCTGGGCTCCGGCGATCCTTCTGCCTCAGCCTTCCAAGTAGCTGGAACTACAAGCGCATGCTACCACACCCAGATAATTTTTTGATTTATTGTAGAGATGAGGGCTCGCCAAGTTGCCCAGGCGTGTCTTGAACCCATGGGCTCAGGCAATCCACTCACCTCAGCCTCCCAATGCGCAGGATAACAGGCTGAGCCAACGAGCCCGGCTTTTCCCCACATTTGACAAAGCAAAACAGTGCTAAAAATCAAGGAATTTTTAAGAATTAATTTGATGGCAAATAGAAAGCCATAAATTCATTTAGGAGGAAATTAACCTGATATGAACATACTTAATAGTACTACATGATCTGAACTGGCAGATTACTCATATTCCTTAACTATTCTATTTTTTTTTTTACAAAAATTGTATGTAGGTTTGCAACCTGATGATTTTGTGTATGTACACATTGTAAAGTATTTACCACATACCTATCACCTCACATAGTTAACCTTTGTTTTGTGTGTGGTGATAACACTTCAAATCTACTGTGATAGCAAAATGCAAATATACAATTTAGTATCGTTTACTAAAGTCACCATGCTGTAATGTTGTATCTTCAGAACTTATTCATCTTATAGCTGAATGTTTGTACCCCTTTACCAGTATGTCCTCATTTGTCTCATCTTCTAGCCCCTGACAACCATCATTCCACTTTCCATTTTTATGATTCTTTTACAGATTCCACATATAAATGAGAGTATGCGGTATTTGTCTCTGTGTCTAGCTTATTCACTTAGCATAGTGTCCTACAATTTCACTCATGTTGTCCTAAATTGCAGGATTTATTTTATGTTTACAGCTGAATGATATTCCCATGTTGCGTATATTGCTCTTTTTATTATATTCATCTGTCAACACACACTTATCGTTTCATAATTTGTCTATTGTGAATAAAGGTTCAATGAACATGGGATATCTCTTTGAGACAGTGATTTTATTTTATTTGGATATATACCCAGAATTGAGATTGCTAGATTTTATGGTACTTCAACTTTTAATTTTTTGAGGCATTTCCATAGTGTTTTTCATAAAGATAACATCAATTTGCATTCCTACCAGCATTGTACAAGCACTCCCTTTTCTTCACAATCTTCTCAGCACTTAATATGTTTTGTATTTCTGAAAATAGCTATCCTAATTGCTGTGAGGTGATATCTTTTTGTGGCCTTATTTGTCTTTCCCTGGTGTTTAGTGATATTGTGCAATTTTTCATATGCCTGTTGAGCATGTGTATGTCTTCTTTGAAGAAAAAGTCTATTTACATTATTTATCCATTTTAAATTTCCATTATACAAGTTGTCATTTCATTATTTTATTTTATTTTATTTTCATGAGGAGAAACATTTTAATGGGGTGATCCCTCTTAGTTCATCTCCTTGGTTAAATGTATTTGTGCTTTTGATGCCTGTGCTTTTGGGGTCATATTCAAAAATTTATTGACAAAGCAATGCCAAGGAGCATTCCTCTGTTTTTTCGTCTAGGAGTTTTACAGTTTCAAGTCTTAAATTTATGTTGTTAATCCGTTTTGAGTTTATTTTACTCTGTGGTAAAAAAATAAGGGTCCAATTTCAATCTTTTGCATATGGATATTCAGTTTCCCAACACATTTATTGAAGACACTATATTTTACCCATTGTGTATCCCTGGACACTTTGTGAGAGATTAGTTGAGAATATATATATATATATATATCTGAGCTTTCTGTTCTCTTCCATTGGTATATGTGTTTGTTTTTATGCCAATGCCATAATGTTTTGATTACTGTAGCTTTGTAATTTGATGTAAAATCATCTCATGTGATGCTTACAGTTTTATTTTTCTTGCCCAGTATTGCTTTAGTTATTTAGTGTCTTTTTAGAATACAAATTTTGGAATGTTTTTCTATTTATGAGAAAAATGCCATTGAAATTTTGACAAATATAGCATTGAATCGGTACATCATTTGAATAGTATAAACATTTTAACAAATTTATTTTTCCAATCTATGAACATAGAATATCTTTTCATTAATTTATGTGTTCAATTTATTTCATCAATGCTTTGTAATTCCCAGTATATAGATATAAGTGCACCCCTCAAAATGGAATTTGTTTATGAAAAATTGTGTATTTATTCTTACATGTTTAAACTTCAGTCACCTTCAAAGTACTCTCTGTTTAATGGAATACACCTATGGAGACATTTTTCCACTGTTCAAAAATTTTAAAACTTGTCAATTTTGATGTCTTTTAGTGTTCTGCCATTTTTAGTTTCACCTTTTTGACATCAGCATTTACCTTTGAGGACTTTTTTCATCTTGGGAAACAAACAAAAATAAAGTCGCTCAGGGTGAGATCAGTGAATAGGGAGAGTGGAGCACGGGAAGGTCATGCAATTTGGGTAAAAAGCTGCTGAACACCCAACGTGGTGTGGACAGTTTTCTTGTTAGGGTAAAGAATCAGTCACCTGTTTGCCACAACTCTGAATGTTTCTTCCATAAATTATGAAGCAACCTTCTCAAAACTTTTAGATAAAAAATTTGATTGACTGTTTGATCTGGAACAACAAATTCCAAGTGTATTACAAGTGACCCACCTGCCAAAAGATAATTCTGGTTTTTTTAGGGTGTTTTTTCTTGTATTTCATCTACTTGGTTAATTGTATTCTTAAGTATTATATTCTTTTTGATACTATTGTGAATGATATTGTTTTCTTAAATTTTTTTCAGTCGTTTGCTATTAGTATATAGAAATGCAACACAATTTTAAATTAAACATTTTATATACGAAGCTTAATAAAGTTTATTAGTTCTGCTATTTGCTAATGTCTTTGGGATTTTCTCTATATAAGATCATGTCATCAGCAAACAGAAACATTTTACTTCTTCCTTCCATATTTGGATAAGTTTTACTTGTTTTTCTTGCCTAATTGCTCTGGTTAGGTCTTGCAGTACTATGTTGAATAGACGTGGTGAGAATGAATATCCTTGTCTTATTCCTGTTCTTAGAGGGAAAATTTTAAACTTTTCACCATTGAGTATGATCTTGACTGTGAACATTTACTATGATGAGGTATATTCCTTTATATCTATTTACTGAGTGTTCTTAATCGCAAAAATATATTGAAGTTTGTTAAATGCTTTTTCTGCATCGATTGAGATGACCATATGATTTTTATTCTTCATTCTGTTAATGTGTTATATCACGTTTATTGATTTGCATATATTAAGCCATCTTTGCATACCAAAAGTAAATTCCTATATCCTGGTGTATAATCCTTTTAACTACTATTGAATTTGGTTTTCTAGTATTTTGCTGAGGATTTTTGCATCTACATTTATCAGGGATATTGGCATGATTTTCTGACTATGGCATCAGGGTAATTCTAGGCTTATAAAATTAATTTGTAATTATTCTGTCCTCTTCAATTTTTGGGAAGAGTCTGAGAAAGATTGGTGTTAATTCTTCTTTAAGTGTTTGGTAAAATTCACCAGTGAGACCACTTGGCCCTAAACTTTTTTGTTGTTGGTGGAAGATTTTCTTTTAATGTAGATGTAAGCATTGTGCCTGTTATTTGGTCTGTTTAGATTTTCATTTTTTTCATAATTCAGTATCAGAAAGTCATATATTTCTAGAAATGTATCTATTTTGTAGACATACAACTTGTTTGCATATAATCGTTCATAGTAGTCTCATATGACCTTTTAGGGCTCTGTACATTTATGTCTTCTCTTTCATACGTGATTTCATTTATTTTTATTATTTTTTTCCTAGTCTAGGTAAACATTTGCCAATTTTTTTTTTATCAATCAGTATTTTTTATTATGGTTTTGTGGGGTACAGTTAAGGGTTAGGTATACAATTACGTTTCATTCAGGCACCCTGTTGATAAGAGGTGTTTTCCCATCCCCCGACAGATATTTGCTACTGTTAATCCCATCCCCCTCCCCCCCATAGTTTCCCAGTACCGTCAGTCATTTTCTTATAGTATTACATTGGATGTTCAAGGTCCATTATATGAGTGAGAACATGTGATATTCGGATCTTTGTTTCTGTGAGAGGTCACTCAGTATTATAGACTCTAGTTCCATCCAGGTTGCTGCGAAATTCATGATTTTGTTCTTTTTTATGGCTGCGTAGTATTCCATCGTGTATATGTACCACATTTTTTTAATCCAGTCCTCTTTTGATGGGCAGCATGGTTGCTTCCAGGTTCTTGCTATTGTGAACAATGCTGTGATAAACATACGTGTGCAGGTATCTTTTTTATAGAGTGATTTGTGTTCTTCAGGGTATATTCCCAGTAGGGGGATTGCAGGGTCATATGGAAGGTCAATTTTTAGAGCTTTTAGGAATCGCCACACTGCTTTCCACAGAGGTTGCACTAGTTTACACTCCCACCAACAGTGTAGAAGTGTTCCCTTTTCACCACACCCTCTCCAGCAGCTGTTATTTTTTGACTTGTTGATAATTGCCATTCTGACTGGAGTTAGGTGGTATCTCAGTGTGGTTTTGATTTGCATCTTCCTGATGATTAGTGAGGTTGAGCATTTCTTCACGTGTTTGTTGACTGCGCGAATGTCTTCTTTTATGAAGTGTCTGTTCATATCTTTTGCCCATTTTATAATGGGGTTGTTTGTTTTCTTCTTTTCAGTGCGTTTCAGTTCCTTGTAGATCCAGGATGTTAAGCCTTTGTCAGACCTAGAGTTGGCAAATACTTTTTCCCAGTCTGTAGGCTGTCTCCCTGCTCTCTTGATGGTTTCTTTGGCTTTGCAGAAGCTTGTCAGTTTAACAAGGTCCCATTTGTCTATCTTCTCTCTTAACTCCTGTGGGTTTCGGGTTTTGTACAGGAATTGGATGCCAGTTCCGATTTCCATGAGAGTATTTCCTTCCTTTTCTAAGGTTCTTATGGTTTGAGGTTTTACATTTAGGTCTCTGATTCATTTGGAGTTAACCTTTGTGCATGGGGATAGATAGGGGTCCTGTTTCAATCTTCTGCATGTGGTCAGCCAATTTTCCCAGCACCATTTACTGAATAGGTTCTCCTCTCCCCATTGGTAGGTGGTGGGGGCTTTGTCGAAGATGAGTTGGTTGAGAAATTGAGGTTTTGCTTCTGGAAGCTCAATTCTGTTCCATTGATCTATATGCCTGTTCCTGTACCAATACCAAGCTGTTTTGATGATTGTAGCTTTTTTTTTTTTTTTTCGAGTTGGAGTCTCACTCTGTCGCCCAGACTGGAGTGCAGTGGCCGCTCCCGGCCACCGCAGCCTCGACATGCTGGGCTCCAGTGATTCTTCCGCCTCAGCCTTCCAAGTAGCCGGAATTACAGGCATGCGCTACCACACCCGGCTGATTTTTTGATTTATTGTAGAGATGAGGTCTTGCTGCCCAGGCGGCTCTCGAACCCGCGGGCTCAGGCAATTCACTCACCTCAGCCTCCCAAAGGCATGGGATTACAGGCTGAGCCACCCAGCCCAGCTGATTGTAGCTTTATAGTAAAGTTTGAAGTCTGGTATTGTGATACCATCTGCTTTTTTTTTTTTGCTGAGGATTGTTCTGGCTATTCTTGTTCATATGTTTGTGTTTCCATATGAATTCCTATGTTGTTTTTTCTAGGTCTGAGAAGAATGTTGTTGGTAATTTAATGGGTATTGCATTGAATTTGTAGATTGCCTTAGGTAAGATGGACATCTTCACAATGTTGATTCTTCCGACCCATGAGCATGGGATATTTTTCCACTTGTTCGTGTCAGCTTTGATTTCTTTGAGCAGTGTTTTGTAATTTTCATTGTAAAGGTCTTTCATATCTCTGGTTAGAAAGATGCCAAGGTATATCATTTTTTTTGTGTGGCTATTGTGAATGGAATTGTGTTTTTTTTGGGTTTCTGTTTGTTTATTATTGGTGTAGAGAAATGCGATTGTCTTTTGTACATTTATTTTGTATCCTGAGACTTTGCCAAAGGCTTTTATCAATGTAAGGAGGCCTTTGACAGATTCTCTTGGGTTTTCAGGGTACACCGTCATATCATCTGCATAGAGAGATAACTTGACTTCCTCTTTTCCTATTTGAATACCTCTGATTGCTGCCTCTTCTCTGATTGCTCTAGCCAGGACTTCCAATACTATGTTGAACAAGAGGGAAAGAGTGGGCATCCTTGTCTAGTTCCAGTTTTCAGGGGAATTGGTTCCAGTTTTTGTCCATTTAGGAGTATGCTGGCTGTGGGTTTCTCGTAGATGGCTTTTACTATTTTGAGGTATGTTCCCCGTATGCCTAGATGTTCAAGGGTTTTTATCAAGAAGGGGTGCTAGATTTTATCAAAGGCTTTTTCTGCATTTAATGATATGATCATGTGGTTTTTGTTTTGACATCTGTTGATGTATTTAATTACATTTATGGTTTTACGAATGTTGAACCAGCCTTGCATGCCAGGAATGAAGCCTACTTGGTCATGGTGGATGATTTTTGAGATGTATTGCTGAATCCGGTTTGCTAGGATCTTGTTGAGAATTTTAGCATCTATGTTCATCAAAGATATTGGCCTGTAGTTCTCTTTCTTTGTTGGATCTTTACCTGGCTTGGGTATCAATGTGGTGTTGGCTTCGTAAAATGATTTGGGGAGAGTTCCATCTTTTTCAATCACCTGGAATACCTTCAGTAGGATTGGTATCAGCTCCTCCTTGAATGTCTTGTAGAATTCTGCTGGAAAACCATCTGGACCAGGGCTTTTTTTTGTAGGAAGTTTTCTTATTACGTAGTCGATTTCCTTGATTGTTATTGGTCTATTTAGGGTCTCAATTTCTTCTTGTTCCAACCTAGGTAGGTTGTGTGATGTCAGAAAGTCCTCCATTTCCTTATGGTTTTCAAGTTTGTTTCCATACAAGTGTACGTAGTAGTCTCTAATGATCTTTTGTATTTCTTCAGGGTCAGATGTGACTTCATCTTTTGTGTTTCTGATTATGCTTATTTGGTTTTTTTTCTCGTTTTCTCTTGGTCAGTCTAGCTAGGGGGTCATCAATCTTGTTTACCCTTTCAAAGAACCAGCTTTTTGTTTCATTGATTTTTTATATTATCTTTTTGTCTTCTATGTCCTGGATTTGGGCTTTTATTTTGGTGATCTGGATTCTTCTGCTGAAATTAGGGTTTTTGTGGTCTTGCTTTTCCAGCTTCTTTAGGTGGCTTGTTAGGTTGTGAATTTCTATTCCTTCCATTTTCTTCATGTGTGTTTGTAGGGATATAAATTCCCCTCTTACTACAGCTTTCAGGGCATCCCAGAGATTCTGGTAAGATGTTTCTTCATTTTCATTTGTTTCCAGGTATCTTTTGATCCCTGTTTTGATTTCGTCGTTGACCCAGGAGTTGTTTAGCATCATGCTGTTTAGTGTCCATGTCTTTGTGGGTTTTGGGGGAACTTTGTTGGTGTCAATGTTTATTTTTATTCCACTGTGGTCCGAGAAGGTGTTTGGTAGAATTTCGGTCCTTTTAAATTTGCTTATGCTTGATTTATGGCCGAGTATGTGGTTGATCTTAGAATATGTTCCATGTGGTGATGAGTAGAATGTGTATTCTGTGGTCTTTGGATGGAGTGTTCTGTAGGTATCAATTAACTCCATTTGGTCCAAAGTCACATTGAGGTTCCGGATCTCCTTGCTGATTTTTTGTCCTGATGATCTGTCTAGGGTTGTGAGTGGGGTATTAAAGTCCCCAGTTATGATGGTGTTAGAATCAATATCTTTCTTTAGTTTTCCAAGAAGTTGCTTTATGAAAGTTGGTGCCCCTATGTTGGGTGCATATATGTTTAGGATAGATATTTCTTGTTGATGGATTGAGCCTTTTATCATTATGTAGTGGCCTTCTGTATCTTTTTTGATTTTTAATAGCTTGAAGGGTATTTTGTCTGAAATTAAGATCGCTACTCCTCCTTTCTTTTGTATTCTGTTCGCCTGAAAGTTTGTTTCTCATACTCTTACTTTGGGTCTGTGGGTGTCCTTTCTAGTGAGGTGAGTCTCTTGAAGGCAATAGATTGTTGCCTGCTGATATTTTATCCATTTTGTCATTTTATGTCTTTGGAGTGGTGCATTTAGTCCATTCACATTTAGGCTAATAATTGAAATGCCAGAGTTGATCCCTGTCATAAGGTTCTTGCAGAGTTGTTCCTGTTTGTTTGTTGTCTTTCTTTGGGTTTTGGAGTTGGTTCATGTGTGTTTTTAATCTTTTGCCTGTAGTCTTGTGAAGAATGCTGTTGTTCTTTTTTCTTTTTCTTCTGTGTTCAGTACTTTCTTAAGTGTTTCTTGTAGAGGTGGTCTGGTGGCAGCGTAGGTTCTTAGGGATTGGATGTCTGGAAAAGATGTCAATTCTCCCTCACTAATGAAGCTTAGTTTGGCTGGTTAGGTTATTCTTGGTTGAAATTGTTTCTCTTTTAGAACTTTGAAGATAGGGCTCCAGGCTCTCCTGGCCTGAAGGTTTCTGTGGATAAATCTGCTGCTATTCTAATTGGTTTTCCCTGGTAGGTAGTCTGGCCTTTTTCTCTTGCAGCCTTTAGGATTTTTCCTTTCATAGCTACTTTGTTTAGGTGAATTATTATGTGTCTGGGAGTAGGCCTTCTCGTCTCGTTTGTTGTCTTGCAGGGGTTCTCTGAATCTCTTGTGTTTGAATTTTTTCATCCTTAATGAGATGAGGGAAGTTTTCTTGAATGATTTCATGAAATGTTTGTTCCATTGTGGCTTCTGTTTCTCTTTCTGCCTCAGGAAGCCCAATTACTCTTAGGTTTGGTCTCTTGAAGTGATCATTCATCTCTTGCAGGTTTTGTTCTGTCTTTTTGAGCTTCTTTTCTATGCTTTTGACAGTTTGGGTTAGTTCTGTGTTCTGGTCTTCGATCTCTGAGATTCTTTCTTCGGCTTGGCTGATTCTTCCTTCCATGCTTATTAGTCTGTTGTTCATTTCCATCACACTATTCTTTACTGCTGTCATTTCTGACATCAGCTCCTTCCTGTTTTCTTCTTGTCTCTCCTCATTTTTTTTAATTCTCTCCATTAATGTCTTGATGTCTGGGTTTGTTGCATGTAACCAGTCATTCTGGGGACTCTTTATTGTCTGTTTCAGAATCTGTTTTCTCAGTGTCTGATTTCCCAGGGTTCTGTGTAAGACCAATATTCTTCTTTGGTTTTTCTTCATTTGTGCGGTTCCCCCCCCTTTTCCTTCCCTCCATGTCACCGTCTTCTTTAATTCTGTTATTCAGGGGTAAAGGGATTGGTTTTACTTCTGTTTGTTCAATCTCCTATTCTTTATGTATGTCCTCTTACTTTGTTCATTTCTGAAGTTGCACTGTAGGTTGGAGGTGGTCCTTTTTGCAGTTTTGAGATGTACTTAAGGGGAGAGCTGTGATTCAAAATCTGTCTGCAGGTCCTGGTATTCACTGACAGGCGTGTGGATAATGTGAACCCACTTCCTACTGCCCTGTAATCTGTCCTTGCAGTGGGGCTGTAGGTTTACTCCCTGAAATAAAATGTGGTTAGCAGAGGGGAGAGAATGGAGCAGATAGTGAGTTGAAGAGGGGAGTGGAGAGATAGAGGAGTAAGGAGGGAAACAAACGAGTGTGCCAACAAATAGAGAGAGAGGCCTATACTGAAACAGATAAAAACAATAGACCACAGCTACAGTCGAACCAACTCTCATACAAACAAAAATAAAACATATAGTGATGCTAATATACAAGCTAACCAACCACCTTGTTAGTGTGCTGTTCCTCTATACAAAGATGTGGTTTTCAGAGAGAAGAAAAGAGAAGAAAAGGAAAAGGAAAAAAAGAAAAAAGGGAACAATACAGTAGGAATAGAATTAAGTCATTAAACTGATAGAATCAATGAAGCACACTCTGAGACATTTTGTTTAAGTCCAATGTCCTTTCAGGTCTGATTTCTAGTTTTCTTTTCAAGCTGGTAAATTAGTTTACAGTTAGGGTCAGTTGCCCCTGATCTGCTGTGAAGGACAGTTCAGATTAACCTTCCTTCAGCAGTTTGGTCTATGTCTTTATCTAGCTTGTTTCTCCCGTTTCAGTGTTGTTACCTTGAATCGCCAGCAGGTGGTGCTATCTCATCTGCTCGCCCCAGAGGGGGTGGGGCCAGACAGGAACAAGATGGCTACCTGCCTCTGAGCAGGCTCAGGAGCCCCACACTGGGCAGGCAGGACAGTCTCGGACGCAGGATAGGTGGCAGCGATCCCAGCAGATCTTCCCTGAAGCGGTTTGTTGTGGATCTCCTCCCAGAGGCCGCAGCAGCAGTGGCGATGGCGACGGCAGTGGCAGCGGCAGTGGGGGGAGGGGCTGTGGTGGCGGCGGAGGCGGGACTCTCTGCAATGCAGCCAAACTGTCCAGTCATTGGGATGGCAACGGTCGAGCTCTGTCTGGAGAGTAGGCTGCGATGCTGGGGTCCCCAGCCGCCCTGGGCGAGAGTCAGAGACCCACTGCAGATTGACCTTGCAGAGGGCTTCAGATGCCAGGTTGCCCCATTGCCATCTTGCCACCAAGCACATTTGCCAATTTTGTTTATCTTTTTAAAAAATCAAGTAAATTTTATTGATCTCTTATTGATCTTTTCTGTTGTTTTTCTTATCTCTATTTTATTCTGATCTTTGTTATTGCCTTTCTTGTGCTATCTTTGTGCTTATCTTTTTCCACATCCTTGTGATATCAAGTTAGGTTGCTTTTTGGATATCTTTTATTTTTCTTGATGTAAGTAATTATTACTATAAACTCCTCTTTGAAATTATTTTGCTGCCTCCCATAAGTTTGGATATGTTGTGTTTTCATTTTTATTTAAGAAATGTTTTATTTGCCTTTTGATTTCTTTGTTATTCAAGAGTGTTTGGTTTAACCTCCACATGTATAATTTTTCATTTTTCTTCCTGCTATTTATTTCTAGGTTCATTTTATTGTGGTCAAAAGGGATATTTAACATAATTTAAGTCTTTATTAATTTGTTAAGACTTGTCTTCTGGTCTAAAATATGACCTATCCTGAAAAATGCTCTGAGTGCACTTGAAAAAAATGTGCATTATGCTGCTGTTAGATGAAATTGTGTATATATATATAACTGTTACATCTCTTTGGTCTAAAGTGTAGTTCAAGTTCAAAGTTTCCTTGTTGATTTTCCTTCTGAATGAGGTATGTATTGTTGAAAGTGGACTATTGAAAACCTCTATTATTGTATTGTTGTATTGCTATCTGTTTTTCCTTCTGAACTATTAATATGAGATTTACATATATAGATGCTATGTTGTTGCATGCACATATATTTACAGTTGTTTTATTGTCTTGATGACTGTCTCCTTCATCAGAACCTTTTTTTGTGACAATTTTTTGACTTAAAATTTATTTTTCCTAGTATAAATATAGCTATAGTGATCTCTCTAGCTTTCCATTTGTACAGATTATCTTTATCTATCCTTCTTTTGCTGCAAGCCTATTTATGTTCTTAAAATAAAAGTGAGTCCCTCTTTTTTTTAACCCATTCATCTACCTTTGCCTTTTGATTGGAAAATTTAATCCATTTACTTTTAAAGTGAGTATTGATAGGTAAGGACTTACTATTGCCCTTTTATTCATTTTTTTCTGGCTGTATAGTGGATTACTATGTTACTTTTTTTTTCTTGCTATCTTCTTTTGTGATTTGGTGATTTTCTTATAGTAGTATATACTTTGATTTGTTTCTCCTTCACTTTTGTATATAAAGTTTTCTTTATGGTAACTATGGGGCTTACATAAAGCATCTTAAAACTATAATAATCTATTTAAGCCCATAGAAACTTAAATTTGTTCTCTTACAAAAACTATATTTTCATTACCTCCCCAACATTTTATGGTTTTGATGCCATAATGTACTTTTTTGTGTTGTGTATCTAACAATTTTCATAGTTATAGTTATATTTAATACTTTAGTTTTTTTTTTTTTTTTTTTTTGAGTTGGAGTCTCACTCTGTCGCCCAGACTGGAGTGCAGTGGCCGCTCCCGGCCACCGCAGCCTCGATCTGCTGGGCTCCGGCGATCCTTCCACCTCAGCCTTCCAAGTAGCTGGAACTACAGGCGTGTGCTACCACGCCCAGCTGATTTTTTTATTTATTGTAGAGATGAGGTCTCGCCTGCCCAGGCGGGTCTCGAACCCACGGGCTCAGACAATCCACTCACCTCAGCCTCCCAAAGGTGCGGGATTACAGGCTGAGTCCACCGAACCTGGCTAATACTTTAGTCTTTTAACCTTTACACTATGATGTACACAATTCCAGTATGAGAGTGTTCTGAATTTTACTACATACTTACCTTTTCCACTGAATTTTATGTTTTCATGTTATGAATTAGAATCTTTTTTGTTCAGCTTGAAGAATTCCTTTTAGCTTTTGTTGTAGATCTAGTAGTGATGAACTCCTGCATTTTTGGTTTTTGGAAAAGTATCACTTTTTCATTTCCAAATGACTATTATTCAAGGTGAAGTATTTTTGGTTGGCTGTCTTTTTTCTTCCAGTGTTTTGAATGCATTATCTCACTATCTCCTCGGTTACAAGGCTTTTGCTAAGAAATCTGCTGATAGGCTAATGAAAGTTTTCATGTATGTGACAAGTCTGTTTTATTGCCACTTTCAAAATTCTCTCTTTGATTTTTGACAATTGTATTATAATGCTTCTCAGTGAAGTTCTATTTTTTTTTAATTGGAGTCTCTGTTGCCCAGACTGGAGTGCAGCGGCCACTCCCGCCACCGCAGCCTCGACCTGCTGGGTTCCAGCAATCCTTCCGCCTCATCCTTCCAAGTAGCTGAAACTACAGGCGCGTGCTACCATGCCCAGTTAATTTTTGATTTATTGTGGAGATGAGGTCTCACCAAGTTGCCCAGGTGGGTCTCGAACCCACGGGTTCAGGCAATTCACTCACCTCAGCCTCCCAAAGTGCGGGATTACAGGCTGAGCCCCGAGCCCAACTGAAGTTCTATTTTTATTGAAACTGTTCAGGGACCTTTGAGCTTCATGTAACTTGATGTTCATATATCTCCCAAGATTTGAAAACTTTTAAGCCTTTATTTATTTTTAAATAAACTTTTTAACTCTTTCTTTTTATTTTGTCTTTCTGAGGTTTACAGAATCTTTACATCCTTTCTCTTTATAGTGACACACAAGTCCTGTAGGCTTTTTTCATTTTTTAAATTTTTTTTATTGTTTCTTTTCTGACTGGATAATTTCAAGTGTCCTGTCTTCAAGACACATATTCTTTCCTCTGTTTGATCAAGTCTCATTTTTCATTTAGTCATTTAATTCTGCATTGTTCAGATCCAGAATTTCTCTTTGATTTTATTTTTATAATTTCTATCTTTTTGTTTAGGCTTATGTTTTGTTTATGTATTTTTAATCTTGTTTTCTATCTTCTTCACTTTCTTTTTAAGACATTTCACTGAAATGTCTTAAAATGATTATTTTGAGGTACTGTAAATATTTTAGAGATATCCATTACTTAAACGTCAGTATGAATTTTGATTTTGGTGAAAAATCATTGTGTTCCTCAGGCGGGGTCGTGTATCCTGGGCATTCCATCTTCACTGAAGTTTTTCTATTGCTGTATTCACATTTGAAGAAGCAGTCTCCTCATCCAGTCTTTGTTTACTGCTCTTGGGTAAAAAAAAACCATCTTCCACTGTCAGTGGGCTAGAGATTCTGAAGCTGTCTCAGACATTTTCTATGGATGTAATCCTTACACCCCTTTTGTTCCCTCTTTGTGTGTCAGAGGATTTTTTAAGATTTCAGGCCCTATTTTGTTCTTCAAAAGAAAGCTGGGTGGTAAGAGTATCCAGTTTGTTTTCCCTAAGGTATTACCCTCAGGTACTCAAGTTTGTATGCCTTCTCCCAATTCTGTAGAGTCAAGCTGGCTAACTGCACATGCTCACAACCATCTTCAAAGGATTGTTTTTGCTATCTAGAGGCCACACACAGGGAGTCAGTCATGGAGAAGAAAGAGGTACATGGATTATTGGTGATGTCCATGGGCCAGTTGTCATGAATCTTCTAGTTCAAAGTCCCAAGCAGTTAATGGACAGATGAACAGACCTCCTGACAGAGTTTACAAAACAGTTAATAGGAAATACAGCTCATTGTTGAGTTTTAAGCACTAATTTTTGTAAGACCCTACTTTACTTCTTTTCTCTATGTCTCTCTTAGCTGTTCAGCTGTGCTGATACCCCCAGTATTCTGGGAGGGATGAGGAGGTAGGCCTCTTGAGTATTGTCCTGAAAAGCTGGGGAAACTGAACACTCATACTATACACTTTCTTCTCCCATGGGAAGTATCACATGTCAAGAAATTCTCTTTTGGATTTGTGTTTTGCTGCCTTGAGAGAGGAGAGATATGGGTACAAATAAACCATTCTTCTTACTCTCCTCGATGCATGTATTTTTGGACTCTTCTTCTTTATTGGTACGCTGGAACTTATCAGCTACACTCTCAAACCCAACAAAGATACTCAATCTATTGGTGGTTTTCAAATTCAGTGCATCATAAGAAGATGGCAGTAGAAAACTCCTTTGACAACATCTTTCTAATGTCAATTACTAACTATGCTACTTTATATAAGTATTTCTACAAAATACCACTTCAGATACCACTGGAGAATTAAATAATATGTGATATATACTCCCAAGTATTTTTTTAATTGGAAAAAAAAATATTTCTTAAAAGACATTGCGCCAATTGTTTTAAATGAAGAATTATGAACCTAGTAGCTACGTATAATGACTATACACAGCTGAGTCAAAATTGTAAAGATTATCTCCTTTGCTTTCATATGCCTTTCTGTGGCTGTTTTTTTTTCTTTTTAGTGCAGTCTCACTTTCATTTTCCCGTAAGTCAGTGCTTTTCACCACTGCAAATGGGTTGCCACTGTGCCCAGATTATAATCCACTTTAACTTTGAGGCAGTTAATAGAGATTTGGTAGCTGGAGCCCGAGTGAGACATCACCAGCTTTAAATCTACACATCCAGCTACCCAAGTATCAGTGGCCTCATACTGCACAGATACTATCAATTTCTATGTGTGCCATGACTTAAGAACTATTGGGAAGCATTATCTTGGGTATCGTGTTTTCTGACACCTTCTCCCATTTCCTCTTATACCTGGTATAGGCTATTAACAACAATTATTTTCTGAATATTGAATATATGAAATATTTCCATTGTATCACAAGGATTTTTAAATATAAGTATAAAACATTAATTTCAGTAAACCAAAGTAAATGAAAATGTCGTTATCCATATGTAGACTGGCATATTTCTAAGACTAATACTAAATACATGAACTTTTTAAGTAAAGAAAAAATAAGTTTAATATTTTATTTGTTATAACAAAATCTTTTGTTAATCATGGAAAACATGTGGCAGCATAGATTTTAAAAGTCATACATTATAAAATATCTTTGTAGTTGATAAACATCTTAAATTACAGTAATTTGTTATAAACCTTAACAAAGACAGGGATGGAGAAAAATAATTTTAAGAGAAAAACTTATCCATCTCATTTTAATCATAAAAACAGAATAAGAAGTTTTATTTATGGATAATTATTTTAGATTAAATTGTTAAAAGGATATATTAGATGGTTCTACATTGAATCAAATTTAATCAAAAAATGTGCACACTGCTGGCCAAATTGTATTTTTGCTGTATATATGATATAGTAATAATTTAGAAGAACAAACTGATAGCTCTACTTATAGGCAATAAAATTAGTTTTTAGTGCTAATAAATGCAGACTTTGTAGCTATAATTTTCCATCACTCCATGCTAGGAATATTCAGAAAAAATTAAAAAGCTTTGCAGAAATTGTCTTTACCATGAAGGACAATATGCAGATTTTGACTTATATAGAAAATCAAGAGGAAAAGGGTAGGATGAGTAGCAAATCTGAGCATATTTATTCAGTAACTACTGGAAAAATTTTAAGATATTTAAGATACCATGCAAATTAAAAAAAGAAGGGATAATAGGGCATCAAACAAATCATATTGTTTATAAAAATAAAATTATCTTTTTTAGTACAATTTTGAAAAATT
The DNA here is from genome assembly GCA_027257055.1 of Cephalopachus bancanus. NCBI lineage: Eukaryota > Metazoa > Chordata > Mammalia > Primates > Tarsiidae > Cephalopachus > Cephalopachus bancanus. The sequence continues at coordinate 5,591,306 of JAPVLO010000031.1, read as the reverse complement.
ATGAGTATATCCCTATTGTATTTGTTCCTTACATCATTAATTAATTACCTAATATATCTGAATTAGATGCTGCTAGAATACTAATATAAAAATACATTATTTTTTACCTTAAGGGGTCACAAAATAGACATTAAAGTTTATTTCAAAATACTATAAATAAATTAAAAAATCAGACCTTAGCTGGGTATGATGCTGTGAGTCTGTAGTTCCAGTTACTTGGAAGGCTGAAGCAGAAGGACCACCTAAGCCCAGCGGCTATAGGCTGCAGTGGCTGTGAGAGTGCCACTGCACTCCAGCCTGAGTGACAGAGTGAAATGCCTACTCAAAGTAAATAAATTAGCTGGGCTCGGTGGCTCAGCCTGTAATCCCGCGCCTTGGGAGGCTGAGGTGAGTGGATTGCCTGAGCCCGTGGGTTAGAGACCCGCCTGGGCAACTTGGTGAGACCTCATCTCTACAACAAATCAAAAAATGAGCCGGGCGTGGTAGCGCGTGCCTGTAGTTCCAGCTACTTGGAAGGCTGAGGCGGAAGGATCGCTGGAGCGAGGTCGAGGCTGCGGTGGCCGGGAGCGGCCACTGCACTCCAGTCTGGGCGACCGAGTGAGACTCCAACTCAATCAATCAATCAATCAATCAATCAATCAATAAAATTTTAATAAAAAGAAAATCAGACCTGTCAGAGAATGAAATTTGCTTTCAACTGTAGTAATTAGCAAATATTATCTATTTAAGTGGATGTGTGTAAATGTATATGATGCTTTCTGAAGTCTTAATTTCTTAGCCAAGTATTTAAGGTTTAAGTTTTAGTTTCAATTTGCTTTTCTATTTATGTAGCATACATTCCAACTAAATAAGATTTCTTGCCAGTGTTCCTAGAGAAAGCATAAGGCTAACTTTGTGCTAGACAGTACATCACATTTGTCTTAAGGAACATTGTTTGGAGAAAATTTGTGAGTTTGTAGCACTTATAATGAATTGGAAGTGCAATGACTGAATATAGAGAAGCAAAGAATTGGAAGGGCAATAACTGACTAGAGAGAAGCAAAGTTTAAGAGTAGAGGCAAATAAATAAATAAATAAATAAAGACCTGAAGTGGAAAAACGAAGAAAGGATGAAGCAACAATATTTTGAAGCAAGTACTCACACAACCCAGGGGACAAGAAAGAGAGGTAAATTGAAAAAAGAACAACAAAACGAGTTAGTGTTTGTGAGAAGTCAGAAATATAGCTCCATTAAATAATTAGGGAGAGATCAAAGGAACTTTTTTGAAGTATAGAAGACTAAAAATTTCACTTGCTGTTCTCTTTCTTTAAACGTTTCTTTTTTCCTTGATATAATACAAAATAAAAATAAAATAATAAAAAATTCCAAACCCAAACCCAAAGTCTTTCATGTTCCTGCCATATACAATTATATATGGAACAGAATAGTAATGAATGTTGGTGATTGTGCATATCTCCTGAAATTAAATAGAAAATTGAACTTTAACGTGGAAATGCTGTAGGACAGATCTATCCTGGTGCTTTTTCTTTGTTAGCATTCTCAAAACCAGGGCCTTGACTAGTTGCTTTCTGTAGAAATACAGTTTACAGTTTGACAACACAAGATATCATCATAGAAGTTTCTAGGAAAGAAATCACGCTACTGTGTCATGTCTATGGTTTATGAGCAGCACCTGGGAAGAATGAGGGCCCTATCAGACACGAAAGACAGTGGAGAGGAGTACATGTGTGATAATGGCTCAAAATGCAAACAACCAGTGACTTAAATAACATATCTATGCATCCTAATTTTTGAGGCCAAAATCAAATGAAAATACACTTAAATAAAAAAGAAGTAATAGAATTTATGAGTAAAGAATAAGAAAAATAAACCTTTATTGAAACTGGAGGCTGGGCTCGGTGGCTCAGCCTGTAATCCCGCGCCTTGGGAAGCCAAGGTGAGTGAATTGCCTGAGCCCGCGGGTTCGAGACTCCCCTGGGCAACTTGGCGGGACCTCATCTCAACAGTAAAAATCAAAAAAATTAGCCAGGTGTGGTAGCGCGCATCTGTAGTTCCAGCTACTTGGCAGGCTGAGGGGGAAGGATCGCCAGAGCCCAGCAGGTCGAGGCTGCGGTGCCCGGGAGCGGCCACTGCACTCCGGTCTGGGCGACTGAGTGATACTCCCAACTCAAAAAAAATAGAGACTGGAGATCATGTAACTTAACTGATCCCCACTTATACTTGACCTATACTCGTCATTAATGTTGATTTTCAAACACTGCTGGCAGCATGCTACTTTGGAGCCATGTGACATGTTCTGGTCAATCAGTTATGAACATAAGTCATGAGAGAGAATTTTATTGCACCAAAGATTGCTTGTAGGAATCTCTTTTTCTCTACCTTACGGTCAGCTAATGTTCCAGATAGTAACTGTTCCAGATATCTTGATCCTCAAGTGAGACGGGTAACAAGATAAAACTGATCTCCATCAGAGTTACAATTGTATATAAAATTAAGAACTTTTGCTGTGTAGCTTGACTACTAATTATTGTAATATTATAATTTAGCATGTCTCTCTCAGTACACCACCTACTACCCCAAATTTAATGAGTAATAAGAGAAAAATAAGATTGAGAAAGGAGGGGAAAAAAAGAAAAGAAACAAAAGCAGCAAGTAAAAAATAAGTGGTACATCTCATAAAAGGAAAAGACTATGGAAAGTGAACAAAAGCTATGATTACATAAACTTAAAGGAAATTGAGATAATATGTTCTCTCTAAAATTTTAAAATTTCAGCCAATATATGGCTTCTAACACATAAACCATTAGAAGATAAAAATAAAAGAAAATAATTTAAGAAATTACAAATGAAAATTAAATCATAAGAAAGAGTCAAGTGTATAAGGAATAGTTAAGAACAGAAGTAGAAAAACGTTTTTCTGTAAAAGACAAGATATTGTCAATATTTTTCAATTTAGTCATTCCAGAGACTATATGACATTATTACATTATGGTATTAATTTGCATTTTTCTGTTTAAGAAATATATGGGGCATCTTTTCATAGGGCTATTAAATATTATATAACTTCTATAGTGAATTTTCTGTTAAAATGTTTTTCTAGCATTTATTTATTTCAATTATTATTGTTATGGCTATGTTTTATATGGTATATTATTACTCAATAGTAAATCATTTGACATACACATGACATGTTCTGGTCAATCAGTTATGAGCATAAGTCATGAGAGAGAATTTTATTGCACCAAAGATTGCTTGTAGGGATCTAGGATTAATGTGACTAAAAATCTTTCGTGCTCTGCTTACTCATCCTTCCTTCCCTCTTAACCACTGGCAACCAATTATCCTATTACTATCTCCATATGTAGCCTTTTTAGATTAGCTTCTTCCACTTAGAAATATGCATTTATGGTTCCTTCATGTCTTTTCATGGTGTTATAGTTCATTTTTTTAAGCGTTGAAAAATATTCCATTGTCGGGATGTACCATAGTTTATGTATCCATTCCTTCACTGACAGACATCTTGATTGCTTTCAAATTTTAGCCATTATAAATAAAGCTAATATAAACATTTATGAGGTTTTTATGTGTAAATAACTTCTCAACTAATATGGGTAAGTATCAAGGATTGAAATTGCTGGATCATATGGTCATTTTTATTTTAAAAACAACTGTATCAAGGTGTGATTTAAATGCCATAAATTTAAAGGTTGAACAATCATCATCACAGTCACGTTTTAGGCCATTTCCATCATAGCAAAAATGTTCCCTTCCAATTCCCAACAAGTGGCTTTACATCTGCCCTGATTTTCCTTTTCTGAAATTTTGAATAAGTTAAATCATTCTACATGTGGTCTGTTATGCTTAGTTTCCTTCATGACATAATGTTTTTGAGGTTTATTCTTGTTTTAATATGTTTCAGTATCTTGTTCCTTTTTATTTCTATTATTCTATTGCAAGAATATCCATATTTTGCTCATCTGTTTGCCAGTTGATGGACACTTGTTTCACCTTGGGGCTATTTTGAATAATGCTGTTAATGAACATTCAGAAATAGGTCCTATTTTAGACATATGGTTTTATTACTCCTGAGTCTATGGTCTATTTGGAGCTTTGTGCTTGTGTATGGATTGAGGTAAGTGCCAGAGTTCATATTCCCTCCTATGAATATCAGTTGTTTCTGTACCATTTGTATAAAGACTATCATTTCCACCCTGATTTAACGTGGCCTCTTTGTCACACATCAATTTATCATAAATATTTGGATCTATTCCTGCAATCTATTCTGTCTCATTAACATATAGATCTATAGCTCTTTCAATGACACAGCTTATTAATTCTATATCTGTGATACATTTTAGTATCAGATAGAATATTACTCCCATTGTACTCTTGTAAAATAGTTTTTGCCATTCAAAAATAATTGCATTGTCTATATATTGTAATTTAAACTTATAAAGTTTTCTCAAAAAAAGGCTGCTTGGAATGTAATTGTAATTAGGTTGAATCTATACATTAATTTGGGGAAAATTAACATCTTAACTGTATTGAGTCTTTCCAATTCACAGACAGAGCACATCTCTCTATTTACTTTCAGCAATGTTTTATAGTTTTTCATGTATACATTTTATATGTATTTTGTTAAATTTATCTTTAATTATTTTTGTGTCTGAATACTATTTTAATGGTATCTTTATTTTTATTTTTAATTGTTTGCTTATATATGTATACATTTTATTGATTTCTGAATACTGACTTGTATTATATGCCTTTGATATTTTATTTTTTAGCTCTGGTAGTTTTGTAGATTTCTTAGAATTTTCTATGTAAACACTTGTGTTCTATGTGAATAAAATAAATTTAAAAAAATGTTTTTTGCAGTCAGGTTGAATTGTATGTCATGACTTCTGCAAAGAAACAACAGTGCAATGTTTAACAGAAGTGTTGATCTTGGGGAAAACACATTCAGATTTTTACTATTAAGTGTGATGTAAGTTCTGCTTTCTGTAGAAGCCTCTTATTAAGTTGAAGCAGTTATCTTCTATTCCTATTTTGCTAAAAGTTTATATAAGAAGTTAGTGTTAACTTTTATCAAATTCTGTATATATTAAGATGATCAATTCTGTTTTATTCTGCTTATATGGTAAATTACATTGCTTGATTAGAATAATGCACTAGCTTGTTATTTTAGAATAGATTTAGATTTATAAAAAATTTGTGAAGATAGTACAGAGAGCTCTCATATACTCTATACTCAGTTTTTTCAATTATTAATATTTTATATTATTATAGTACATCTGTTGCAATTAAGCAATGGATACATTATTATTCATTAGGGTACATGTTTTATTCAGATTTATTTCTTGTTACTTAATGTCCTTTTTTGGTTGCAGGATACCATTCAAGAAGCACATTATATTATATCTAGTCCTCATATTCATTAAAATCTTACTTGTAAGAGTTTCTCAAACTTTTTTATTTTGATGACCTCAACAATTTTGAGGAGTACTGGTCAGGTATTTTGTAGAATATTCTCCATTAGGATTTTTCTTTTGATAATCCCATAAGTATACTGGGTTATGGATTTTGGGGAAAAACATCACAGACATAACAAGCCATTTTCATCACATCATGTCAAGAATCCATACTATCAACATGACTTACCACTATTGATGCCAAACTTGATCATCTGGATAGGATTTTACTTGTCATATTTCTCCAGTATAAACTTACTATTTTGTCTTCCTTTCCAAGGTGTATTTTTTAGAAAGAAGTCCTTATGTGTGGACCACACTTAAGAATCAGGAAGTTAAGCTCCACTTTCTTCATGGTGGAGTTTCTACATAAATTACTTGGAACTTTTTTGCATGAGAGATTACACTGTTTTCCCTAATTAACTAAATAGGGAATTAATTGATTAATTTGTTTATGTCAAGGTGTACTCATGAATATTTAGTTTATATTATCTTTCATTAGGAATTTATAGCTTTGCATATAGGATCCAGTATATTTCATTAGAGTTATATTTAAGAATTTTATTTTTATTTGTACCATTGTAAATTGTATTTTTATTTCAAATTTCAATTGTTCATTGCCAGTATTTGATTATTGTGTATTGACCTTTGTATCTTTACTATGCTCACTTATTGTTCCAGGAGATGATGATGATGATGATAGTTAGATTGTTAGTGGTCTTCTAGATGGACAATTAGGTCATCTGTGCAAAAAAAAATGTATCCTTTCTTTGTTTTACTTAATATGACTATTTTGGGTAGTATTGTACTAGTTAGAATTTCCAGTATAATATTAAAATAGGAGTGGTGAGAATGTATCTTAGGAAGGAGTCCAGTCACTCACCAATGAGTAGATATAAATTTCCTGTAACTATTCTTTAACAAGATGAAAAAGTTCTCCTCTTTTCTAGTTTTCTGGGAATTTTTTGTCATGTTTAAGTGCTTGTTTTTTTTTTCAAATACTAGTTCTGCATCAGTTTATACAGTCAAATGATTGTTCTTCTTTAACCTGTCGATATAGTGAAATACATTGATTGAGTTTCAGTTGTTGAATCCTCCTTACAGACCTAAAAAATTTTCACTTGTTTGTTGTGTACATTTTTTAAATACATTGTTGGATTCAATTTGCTAATACATATGGGACCTGACTCAATGATGGTTCAACTTACTATTGTTTGAATTTACCATGGTGCAAAAGCAATATGTGTTCAGTAGAAACTATATTTCCAGTGTCTATCTAACCACTCTATTTTTCACTTTCAATACAGTATTAAGTTGCATGAGATATTCAACATTATATTATAAAATAGGCTTTGTGTTAGATGATTTTGTTCAACTATAGGCTAATGTAAGTATTCTGAGAACATTTAAGTTGGGCTAAGCTAAGCTATAATGTTCAGGGAATAGGTGCATTAAATATATTTTCAACTTATGATATTTTCAACTTACAGTGAGTTTATAGGGACGTTACTTCATCGCAAATTAAGGAGCATCTGCATTTTGTTAAGAAGTACTACACAGATGGACATGAGAGATTTTGGTCAGTAGCTTTCTTCTATATTGTCTTTTTCTGGTTTTGAATTAGGCTTATGCTGTCCCACAGAATGAGTCAGGAAATGTTCCATCTCTTTCATCTTTCTGGAAAAAATTGTGAGAAGTGAACATTATATCTACCTTGAAGGTTTAATAGAAGTAATACATGTATGTTTATGTATGTGTGTGTATTTATATAGAAATAATGTAAAAATATTATGCAATACTGAATTCATAAAATTAGTTATGCATTAATCTTTTTTATTTTCTAACAGTTTGTGTAAGATCATTATTATACTTAACTTCTGTAAATGTCTGATTATACTCTAGTCGAAGATTTTAATCAACTTTCTTTTTTCTTAATTATGTTATCTAGAGATTTATAGATTTTAATGATGCATATTGAAAGCATTTTGAATTAGCCTTTGGCTTTATTTTTCTCTGTTGTTTCTAAGTATCAATGTCATTGATTTTTTGCTTTTTATTATTTTCTGTTTTTTTTGTTAATTGAGGCTTAAATTACTCTTATCTTACTGTATACGGAAGTGGAAACAGATTATCAACTTTAGAATTTTTTTTTAATATTTAAAGTTATTTTTTTCTCTATGCACTGCTTTAGCTGAAAACCACAACTTTTGATATATTGTATCTTTTTATTCAGATTAAGATTGCTTCTGATTTACAATGTGATTTCTTTATTTATCCATGTGTTATTTTAAACATTTACTTTAAAATTTTTCAAATGGTTGAGTACTTTCTAATACATTTCTATAATTAATTTCTATTTTCTTTTTAGATGAAAAATAATTTCTGCATTTTATCAAACTTTATAAATGTATTAAGACTTTTGTATGATCCAGAAAATAACCTATTTTAGTGAATATTTCAGGTACACTAAGAAATAATTTTTATTTTAGAAATTGATGGAATTTTCCGTAAGTGTCAATTAGATCATATTAGTTGAAAGTTCTGTTTATAGCTTTTAGATCCTTATTAATTATCTCTTAAGTTGTTCTACCAATTGTTACAACAGAAGTGGCGAAGTAGGCAACCATAATTGTGGAACTGTTCATTTTAATTTCAACTCTAATATAAATTTTTTAGTCTTATTATTTTTAATTTTCAATTTAAGCTGAACAGTTGATTTTCTTTCAGCACTTTAAAGGTGACATTTTATTTATTTTGGCTTGCACATTTACTGACCAGAAGTATGTAATCTTCCTTACCTTTTTCCTATCTATGTAACATGATTTTTGCCTTGGTTGCTTTTTAAGTTTTTCAATTTTTATTAATCCTTTTTAATAATTTAGTTATGATTTGTTGGTATTATTTTATTGGAATTTATTATTTCTTAAATTGGTTATTGCCTAGTTTTATTAAATTGGAAAAAAATTCAATCATGATTTCTTCAAAATTTTTTTTCTTCAATCCCATACTTGCCACAACCTCTGCTCCTCTTATGTTTATTTCAATTTTCTGTTATTGCTTGATATTTTCCCACAGATCAATGAGGTTCTGTTTCCTTTTCAGCTATTTTTTCCTCTCTGTAGTTCACTGTGGATAGTTTCTATGGATAATCTTTTCTTCTGAACTATGTATTTAACTGTTACTCCCAAACTGTTAACTTTTATTTCAGATATTTTACTTTTTACATTTCACAGTTGTATTTTGTTTTTCTCTATATTTTTTACCTCTTTAATTATTATGCTTTTGCTTTGCTTTCAATGAGCATTTTGAACATATTTATAATAATCTTTTTGATGTACTTATTAATAACCTCACTATCTATGTCATTTAGGAGTCTTCGACTGAATTTTTTTTCAAGTAGTCTTTTGTTTTCATGCTTATTGTCTTGTACAGTTTTTCAAAAATTTAAAATTAGAAACCTAGCATTATTAATTTTATGTGAGTGCTAGATTTTTTTTTTGTATTGCATTGTTTGACTTTTGTTTCTACATAAGTTGTTATACACATTTCAGTTTTCTTATTTTGAGACTTGTTAAGATTTGTCTGGATGTTTATACATTAGTCTTTACCACTGGGATAGTTTACCCTACTTCTATGTATAATAATTCTCGGGTCTTTATTCAATAGGGTATGTTTGCAATACAATATTTTTACTCTGGCTAGTTAGAAGTTGAATGCTTCCTGGCCTTTTTGAATTCAGGAAATTTTTTGACTTACAGTCTTGAGGTAGTTATATTTTCTCAAAAGTTTTTATTTGCATAGCCTTGTAGGGTTTTGTCTTATGAATGCACAGATTAATCATCAACCAGTGACTCAAGAAGATAATGATAAAGAGTTTTGGAATTTTTCTCTATATATCTTCCTCTGCTCCAGCATTGAACACTGAAAATTATAAACACACAAGCTCCCAAGCTCCAAATTCTGCCTCCTCATCTAAACCAGAAAGATGTTTTCTGTTCAGTTATACCTAGCCAGCACTGCAGTTTGAAATCAACTTCATCCAGAAAAGCACTGTGATGATAAGGTTTCCCTCATTTGTTTCCTTTCTTTCAGTAATCATAATCCTGTAATGCTGGTGATCTCTTGTCTAAAGCAGTAATTTTATACATTTTGTTCAGATTTCTAACTGCTGGCAGGCAAAGAGTAAGACTTGCTTTTACTCTTTTTTACCTGGAAGCCGAAGTTCTGTAACATAGGGGGGAAGCTTCATGACATTGGTCTGGGCAGTGATTTTCTAGATATGAACTCAAAAGCACAGAAAGCAAAAGCAAAAATATTTTAATGGAATTACACCAAATGAACAAACTTCTGCCAAGAAAAGGAAACAATTAGCAGAGTGGAGAGACACCTAAAGAATAGGAGAAAATATTTGCGAACTTTACATCTGATAAGGGGTTAACATAGAAAATATGTTAGGATCTCAACAGCAAGAAAATATGTTAGGATCTCAACAGCAAGAAAATAAATGATGCAACTAAAAAATGGTCAAAGGACTTGAATAGATGTTTCTTAAAAGAAGATATGCACTGTCTAGCCTGTCTAACATATACTCATCTGGCCAACAAAAGAAGACATATAGCTATCTGGCCAACATGTATTTGTAAAAAAAAAAAAAAAAAAACCAAAACATCAATATAACTCATCATCAGAGAAATGTAAATTAAAACCACAATGAACTATCACCCCACACCTGTTAGAATAGTTTATTATCAAAAAAATTTCGAAGTAGAAAGTGTTGGCAAAGATGCGGAGAAAGGGAAAGCTTGTACACTGTTGGTGGGATTATAAATTGTATAGCCATTATGGAAAGCAGTATTGAGGTTCCTCAAAAAATTAAACATAAAACTACAACATAATCCATCAATCCCACTTCTGGGATTGATTTTAGGGATGCGAAATCAAGATGCCGACAAAATATTTGCATTCCCATGTTCATTGCAGCATTATTCACAATAGCTTAGATATGGATTCAACCTAAGTGTCTATGGGTAGATGAGCAGATATGGAAAATGTAATGTATTACAATGGAATATTACTCAGCCTTAAGAAAAATAAAATCTTGTCATTTGACAACAGCATTAATAAACCTGAATGGCATTGTCTTACATAAAATAAGCTGGACACAGAAACAAATATTTCATAGTCGTACTTATATGTAGAGTCTAAAATTAAATTTACAGAGTAGATGGTGGTTGCTAAGGAGGTTGGATGTGAAGAGATAAATGGAATGATATTGACCAAGAGTTGTGCAGGATAAATACGTTCTGGAGATCTAATGTACAACATAGTGAATATAGTTAATAATACTTTATTGTGTACTTGAATAGATCTTAAATTTTCTCACTTAAAAAAAGGGAACTATGTGAGGTGATGTATACGTTAATAAACCTGATTGATGTAATCAATTCAAATCAATCAACAGTGTAAACATATATTAAGATATCATTTTGTATCCCTTAAAAATATATAATTTTTGTTTTCTAATTACAACCTAACAAAGCTGGGGAAAAAGACGATCCAACAACAAATGTTCATTATGCAGGTACCCTTATTGATGAGGTGTACACCACCCCCTGCAGTTTCCCACTACTGCCAATCCTTTTCTTACAGTATTATGATAATTGTTCAAGGCCTGCTTATCAGTGAGAACATGTGGTACTCAGTTCTTTGTTTCTGTGCTAGATCACTCAGTATTATAGACTCTAAGTCCATCCAAGTTGCTGCGAAGTTCATAATTGTGTCCTTCTTTATGGCTGTGTAGTAATTCATCATGTATATGTACCACATATTTCTTTATCTGGTCCTCTTTCAATGGACAGCATGGTTGATTCTCAGTTTTTGCTATCATGAATAGTGCTGCAATGAACATGCGTGTGCAAATATTTTTTTCATAGAGTGATTTGAGTTCCTCCAGGTATATTCTCAGAAGGGGGAATTGCAGGGTCATATGGAGGGTCAATTGTTAGATCTTTTAGGAATCACCAAACTGTTTTCCCCAGAGGTTGTACAAGTTTACACTCCCACCAACAGTGTAGAAGTGCTCCCTTTTCCTGCATCTTCTCCAGCATCCCTTTGAGTTTTGTTTTTGTTTTTTGTTTTTTTTGAGTTGGAGTCTCACTCTGCCGCCCAGACTGGAGTGTAGTGGCCGCTCCCGGCCACTGCAGCCTCGCCTGCTGGGCTCCGGCGATCCTTCCGCCTCAGCCTTCCAAGTAGCTGGAATTACAGGCATGCGCTACCACGCCCGGCTGATTTTCCCTTTTAGTTTTGATCTAAACCATGAGGATGTTTACACTGATTGATCATTCCTATAAAATTTCTCAAATCCCGTTAGCATTTGTTGAGAACATGCTGCATGCAAGATATGTCCTCAAATGGAGACAGAGTTTAATTAAAACGAACTTTTCAAGAAACAAACTTTTATTTGCATTCAATCTCAAGGGTTACTGAAGTCTTTTATGCCAGTGTGTTCTTACAAATTCACCATTTGAAATCTCTCCTTCACTGTCTTCAACACTACACTGTGACAGATAAGGGAGTTTACTGCTATTTTTTGCTTAAAGCCTTCTCTTTCATTGCAGAATGGCTCTAAATTATTATTATGGAGACCTACCCACAATCTATTAAGGTTATGAAAGCTACAGAAATCTGCAATTTATTAAGGCTATGAAGATTTATACAGAGATCTAGGAAAAAAAATAAAATAATAATAATAATAATTATTATTATAACAATAATAATACATTATACACATTTTGACTTTTCATGTTTGATGATTTAATAAAATGGCAGACAATTTTAGAAGTATCTAATAGTACCTAAATTGTTTGGGATTAGTTTGCATACTAAGGTATGGTATAGATTTTAATTTGCTCATTTTTCACAATTGAACCTAAACATTTAATAGCTCTTAAATTGTTGAAATAACATTTTTATCTTTTTACATATTGCAGACGATGCTCTAGTTACTCATCCATTCATTAAAAAATGATCCATCAGGAAGACTACACTGATTTAGGTCTACAGAGACCCTAAAGTCCTCAAAACAGATTCTCTTCACAATATTTCCTTCTTAGATAATTAGCACTATGACTGACAATTAGTTTTAATAAAATAATTTTGAACGAGTGAATGAATGGATGGATTAGTAAATTAATATGTAAATTAATTTTTATTGAGTGACTTCAATATGCTTGACATTAAATCAAATTCATTTAAAATAATATTTGTTGAGGATGTTTTATCCCCTAGGCACTGTATGAAGCATTGTGGTAAGCAATATTTTGGTAATCAGAGCTTAAATAATTTCAAGATAGGTATTAAAATAAAAAAGAGTCATTTATCCAGCAAACTGAAATATGTTTCTGCTAGGTTACATATCAAAAAAGTAATTCAAGAAGTAAAATAATTATCAAATTTTGAGAGTCAAAAATATCTTGAACTCAAGCAAAATAGAATGTCTAAGGAAAAAAGTAAGTTTACTTGAAAACTAAGCATAATTTAATAGTCTGTACATCGAACAATAGAATAAACAAAATGCTAGAGCAAATTTACAACCAGTGCAATAATGATCCAGTGTCATTGTTGATTATTTAGGTTACACAAATTGATGTGAGATACCTGAAAACATGAATAGACATACTTTCAAACAACATGAATATAAAATTAAAGCTAAATTATAAGTAGTAAGTAGACATTAACAAAATATTCAACCTAAAAATAAAATATGTAAATTTTAAAAATAATATTATTTTTATCTCTAGCAAAGTTTTGGAGGAAACAACCCCTTAATGCCTAATGCTGCCAAAGATGTGAAGAAATTTGCACCATTTACATTGCTGTTGGTTGTATAACTTATCATGCTTTTTAATGTTTCTGCATTGTGGACAAAAAAAGGGTCTGTATAATCTGATTCTTTAATACAATTTATGAAAACTTTACCAGAAAATAAATTAGAATCTATTATAAATGTATTTTTCATAATTATTTATAATTATAATTAATTTTAATACACCTATTTAAGGAAGATAAGAATGATTTTTAAAATTTGATTACATTCACAAGAAGGACTATTTTGTAGCTCATCATTGTATTAAGAAACTGACCTTTGGTATCAAATTCCTTTGTTTGAATCATAACTGAACATGTAACTATCAATTTGATTTAAGTATTTTTTTAAACTTTCTGAGCTTCAGTTGATTTATTAATAAAATGTAGATACATGTACTTTTGTGTGTGTATATATTTGCATATACATTTGCACACATACTTGTGTAAATTTATCCATGGCAAGGTGAAGTCTCTCTGAATTAATTCCCATAACGTTTTGATCAATAAACACTTTTTTTATGCTTTTACTCTATGCCATATGCTCAGGATTCAAAGATGAATAAGAGACTGTCCTTTTCCTTAAGGGAAAGATTATTTGAAAACATCCATTCAAGGAAGGGGTATATTTCTATCACAGGATATGGCATAGTAGGACGAAAGGAGGAGTCAATTTTATCTGAGATGTTATTACTCTTCTATCAATATGGAGACTTTTTATTTTTCCTTAACCTATACAAAGCTTAATTTCCAAATTCTGTAAAAAAGAATATCTATTCTTAATTAGTTTAGGAATTATGTTAGATTATCCACTGAAAGATTAATTACATGCTTTCCAGTGAAGTATTATAAACCATAAGTTTAAAGTTGGACCAGATGCATTTCAGCCCTGAAAACTCATTAACCATCTGACCATGTTGCACATATGGTAACAAAGTGAAGAATGTATCCAGTCAAACACACATAAACACTTCTTCATCATTATGGGACAACCATGTCTTAAAGTATGCCAGTAATCTTTCTATTTTTGATACCTATGAATATCAGAGAGGCTAGTGAACAATCTCAAATGGTGAATTTGTAAACCCACAATAGGTATGTAGAAATCAGTACTGCTGGACTCCAGCCTGCTTTTGTTACAAAATTCCAGCATTCATCTTTTTTCAGCATTTATCTTTCTTAATCTTGAACTCAAAATAAACTTTGGGTGGAAAATGCAAAACTCTATGTTAAAAGTGGACATTTTCTCTAATGGGAATACCACCTGCAATGATTTCATTGGACAAAATGTTGAGGTCATTGTCATTACCTCAATGATCTTGTTAAAGGTTAATCTGAAAGAAACTGCTCTCTCTTCCTCAGGTAGTTGTCAAGGTTGAGGCATATCTAAATTCACAATTCCTGTTCTCAGCACAATACAATCACCGTCAAAGTAAACATTTTGTACCATTCTTCCCCTGATTAAAAATGGCAGCCAGCCTCAGCAGCCTGAATGATGTGATAGACACAGTGACTTCAAAGGGAACTATTTGACAGTTTCACATATACTGTCAGAATATATCTGTCCATATTTGAAATTCTAAAACCACGATTTAAAAGGTATATAATTTTTTGAAAATAAGCTCTCAGCTCATCAGATTGATGCCAATATTATTAATTTGCTAATCACAATAGTTTTTTTGTTGTTGTTCCATCTGTTTTTTTAATTCACATTTTTGGTGAACGTCTTAATTTGATGGGTATTTTCACGTGCATAACAAACACTAACATTAAGCTTGATTTTTATTTTGATTAAACTTAATAAATAAAAATTGACAGAAAAATCTACTCATCTTTTTCTTTGAGTGTGGCCAATCCTTTTAAATCTCTTAACAATAACCAGAATAGCTTCAAATTTTTGTGATGTTGCAGTATGTCCAAATTGGCAAGGAAAGGTAATACCTTATGATTCTTAAAAATGTGGCCATTTCTTCATTGGATTTTCAGTTTTCATAAAAAAAGGTGATGATGAGGGAACTGTCTTTGAGTTTGAATAAACAGTTTTGCATGTGTGCACAGGTACAGATGGGCCTACAATGGTCAGGATCTGTCAAGCAGTTATTTTTCTCTCTATGAAAATGAATAAATAAATGGAAATTTGACTTATTATTTTTTCTGCTTTTGAGTTATAATGAATAGGACTGATGATAATTACCAAATTTCTAAACATAAACACTAAATTGATACAAATTTTTTTAAAAAGCAACCTGAGTTTTTTTTTTTTCTTTGATATTTTTAGGATAACTTTTATTCATTTGCTGATTGTGGGTGTTTACTTTCATGCAAGAACTCTAAAAAGTGTGTGAACAGAGATAGCAAAATAAAATGAGAGAAAAGGGACAATATAGTGTGATATCAAATGCATATAAACTTTTGTTTTTTAATGTATATTTTGCATATTTATGTATATTAAAATATTAACTTCCTGCATATTCATTTTCATTGTTATCTATTTTTATTAAGTTTGTAATGACAAGTTAAAGCTTACCGAAGATTCAAACTGAAAGAAAACTGTAATAGGGGCCGGGTAAGTATGTAACATCATTTAATTTAATCGTTTAATTATTTTAAGGCCATTTTGAGAGGGTGTTATCTTCATGTTACAGACAACATATTTGAAGTTCTAAATCATGCAGATAGGTTTGATAATACACATAAATGAAACTCTTGTCATACATCTTTAAACAGCAAAAGAAGAAAGAACCAGATATTATAGTAGTAATAAGTAACTACTACTAAAGAAAGTAAGTCATTCTGACTCAGAGTATACCTAGGTTGCACAGAAGAGACAGGGTTCACAATTTGCTGTTTCTCTTAGAAATTTCGATATACAAGTTCAAATATCTCTGCTGATTCAGCAGTGTTTATTTTTGCCTCTACCTCATTCTTAAATAATGTTATGTGCCAAGCATTAATTATAAAATAAATAAATAAAAACGGGAGAAAGAAAACGTAAGGATAGAAGAAACTAAAAATAAAACCACAGTAAGTTAAGTACTATTACACATTCCATGGTATTCCAATGGTATTTAGCTTGAAGGTCATTTAGTAAATATGACCACAGGCATCCCTGTGGCTAACATAATGTGATATATAATCAGTTGTTTTATTTCCAGTACCAGAAATGTTTGTAAAGAAATGTTTGCAGAGATATTTGAACTTGTATATCATAATATTTTAAAGAGATATAAGTTGTGGATAAATGGAATGAAAACTAGTAAAGCCACTAATAAAATTTCAGAAAGCACCAAAAATTCTGTTTGCAAGGATGGATGTTCTTAACACTTTAGTACAATGATTTGTTCCAGAGGAAAGATAAAAATGTGCAAACCTTAGTAAAATAAAGTAAAATATTTTCTAAAAATTTTGCCTATGAATCTTGCCCACTATCATTATATGATTTCAACTTTTTAAACTCTTATAAATTCTGTAGCTTAGTTAAATGTAATACAATTTATTTTTAATTTTCTTAAAGCACATCTGAATTAACTAAGATAGCAACAAAAAATATTCAGCTTGTATTTGGAGATGTTAGCATATTAAATGTGTTTTAGTTCTTAATAAGAATTCTACAGTGATATGGAGACGTATAAAAATATACCAGGAAAAATGAACACTTCCTTCTGATGTACTATACTGCGTTATACTTAAGGCATGTTTTTAATTAAGGTTCATATGCTAGAGGCTACAGATGAGGATGCTATGATGTTGAAATGAAAAGTGGACAATAGGGAGGAAAGGTAAAAGTCATCGACAACCTACTATGTATCAAGCAACTTCACATTGATATTCTCATTTAACTCTAATTCTACCAAGTGTTATTTCTATTCCTATTTTCTTATAAAAATACTGTGAAACAGGTGGGTTGAATTTCTTCCTAAATGAAAAAATATATTTTGCAGGATAGTATAGAAAGCTAAAATCATGTATTAATGCCTGCTCAACTCTAAGTTAGATAAATGTATGAATGTTGAGATCTCCCACTGTGACTTGATTATTTACTACAAAATATTTAACATCAAAAACATCTACACTTATGAAGATGTGAAATTGGAGCCCTTTTGAACAGTTGATAGGATTGTATAATGGTGCAACCAGTATAGAAACAGTATGGTGGTTTAAATTTTTAATTAAAAAATTAAATCTAGATCTACCAGATGATCCTGAGATTCCATTTGCCATCTATCCATTAATGGATGAGTGGATAGACAAAATTTGGTACACAAACACACACACAAGACTATGATTCAGACTTTAGAAAGAAGAAAACTTGAAGACATTATACTAAGTGAAACAAATCAATTGCAAAATAACAACTACTGTATCATTCCACTTATATGAGATAGCTACAGTGGACAAACTCACAGACACAGAAAGTAAAATACTTGTTAGCCAGGAGGGGAGAAAGAAAATGGGGAACTGTTTAATGGATATAGAGTTTCAGTTATGCAAAATTTTAAAAAGTTCCGGACTTGGTTGCATACCAATGTGGATATGCTTAACATTACTGAACTGTATACTTAAAATAATTAAGATGGTTAATTTAATGTTGTGTTTTTATTATAATAAAAAAGGAGCATAGAAAAGGCAAACAAACAGATTCTCCTTATAAAAAGTGAAAGATACTGATGTATTGTATCACTGGAAGTAGAACATGCTATATAACATACAGCATATATGCATTTATAGCATATAACATATATAGCATGCTGTATAACATGGCTTACTTATCAGTGGCTTGACGTCTCAGAAATGGTAGACTCCGAGATATTTAGAACTCTTCATGGGACACTCTATCTTTACCTAACATACTCTTAAATCATTTGGGTTGAATTCCAGTGATTGCAGAAATGTTACTATGCAGATTGTGTCAGTGCGATATTTCAGCCTTGTTACCACCTGTTCATTGTAAATTTTTGCTACAGTTTTCAGTGTCATATTTGCTTTTCTATTTTAGTCCTGTTTATAATGGTAAACATGCACAGTTGGGTTGTAAGAATCATTAAAGAGAAAAAGGTAGGTAGTAGTCTGATTTGATTATAACTGATATTATGTGAGAAATTTTTTAAAATGTTAGTCTTCGTTAAAAAAATACTATCTGAATTTTAGTTTTCTAAGAAATCCCAGTATACTTTATGTAGGTGGGAACTATAATTTTGCTTTCTTCTTCATTATGATGATCTGTACTAAATTAATAATACCATGCTTTATTTGTTATTTCAAATAAATCTTGTATGAAAAATGATATTTAGCAGAGGTGCTAATACATTTTTAAAATAATACATATTCAACATTCATTTTTATTTCTCTATTATAAACTTAAAATTGATTTAATTTTATTGAATTAAAGTATATTAATGACTTATTATTACTATGGACATATATTTATTTAATAGCATTATTTTTCTATGTTTCTGAACTCCTTTATTTATTTAAAACTCAATTTAATTGCACAAAATGTACTTATTATCTTCTGTTTTACTCTTCTCCAGTTTTTATCTTTTTTTATAATTTCTTAATGAATCTATCTTTGTTTTTAAGTAGTTTATTTTTTATGAATGAATAGCAATGTTCTTCTTGAAATACCTTACATTAATCATAGGCAGTATTTTTTCAGTTTTAACCTTCTTACCCAATCAGTTTAACTTTGCAGGAAGGAAACTCTCAGCTTAGAATCTTCCTTTATATTTGTTAATTGCTTTCACAAATTTATGGTTGTCAGAAATCCTCAAGCTTATTCATTTTCTTTTGCTACAAAAATGACTTCAAGTCTGGACCATTACTCTTCGCTAAGCAGTTACTATTCTGTATATTATTGATATTGCAAAATATTCAAATAATATTAAATGTGATTCTCCAGGTATGTTCTTTGTACCCTAAGAAGTTCAACTTAGATAGCTTTGGTATTTATAAAATGTTTCATTTTCCAATAGAGCACTCAAAATCCTTAATGAATTGTTGCATTTTTTCCTAATATAGGGGTAACTAATTACTTGCATAAAGGGTAAAAAGGTATTCCATCTCAGCATACATCTTCTGTTTCATGACAGTGCATGATTTAAATTTTTCCCAATATCATAATTACTTAGCCTTTTTACAAGCTGCAATAAATTTTCTAGGTGAATATTTCCATCAATATACTATAGACTTACCACATTACTAATTAATCTTTTTAAAAAGTAAATTCATTATCATTTTATTTGAATATTGATACATTTTACTGTCACTTTGGTTGGAACAGAGATATCTAAAATATAATTTTCTACAAGAAAAACAAAAATTAAACTAAGGAAATTTAGCAACAGATGCTTCAAGAACGTCTTCACTTGGGAGTACATTGCTTTATGTATCCTGCGATGCTTGAAAATACAACTTTCAAGAATCCTGCGATCTAGAAATAGCATAATCCTATAAGAAATCACTCAAATAAAAGCTATGTAGGCAGTCAGTGATCATTAGCATTACATTTCAGTGATACCCTGAAATAATGGTGCAGTACCCACACAAGTAAGTTTCCATTTTTTTCCCTTTTTCCCCCCAAGTTCCTTCTCAAAAACATTGTGTATCTTTCTTACATGACCTTCTTTTCTTTTAAATTGTCTTTATAAACTCTGTGTTGCTTTTTTTTTTTTTTTGGTCTGCTTCAATTATTGCATATTTATTATTCAGTTTGAACACCACGCTTCTTCAGAATGAAAAATATAGAGAAATTCAAAATAGATTTCAAGATTCTCAGGTGAGATTTCCTCTCTCTTCATTACAGTGGAAGTTCTTGAAATATGAAGAAAATTGCTAGCTTCAATTGCTCTTATGGAAAATAGCTCCTACAAAATGCTCGTTTAAGAATTGACTACACAGCAGTTATATATAAGTCAAAATCATCTGCTAAAAAAAGTATAATTTGCCTTTGGTTTTTGTTTAGAAGTCTTTTTCCCATTTATGTAAATATATGTACTTTAGATAATTCCTTATTTGATAATACCATGAAAAACAACACTGTATGTAAATACATTAAAATGAATAAAATTAAGGGCTCTGTCTTGATGACGGTTGTTAGGTGCTAAATAAATATTAGTAGATTAATCAATCATACAAAAATAATAAATTGACCCAAACAATCCCTAAACATATAAAACCAAATTAACTAAATAATTCTGTTAAAATGGACTAATATGCAACTTCTGTGTAGTCAGTATAAATCAGTGATGGGCAATGGGCTGTCTACTGACCACCTGTCTCCTCTCTAGATGCTGAAATCTGTCTGTAGTCTGATTTCAAGTAAGCTTTTTGAGTTCATAAAGGAAGAGGAATTAAGTGAAAAACAAAGGTAAACAGATAAAAAATAAATAAAGTTTCTACAACAACCATCTCTGATTGGAAGAGAAGGCCTTAAAGATGTCTTAACTATGTGCCAATGAGTTCTTGTAGGGTAAAAAGTTAAATAACACGGGAAGCTGAACATTGTCTAGGAGAATTACCCTTGAAAGGATTAATACCAAAGTCCATCTGAGTCCTTAACACTGAAGCTTAATGCTGTTTTGGAAAAATGGAGTGACAACATTGCCCTAGCATATACCATTTGCCCTTGTTTCCTCAAACAGCAATAATCTCACAACCATAAGAAAGGAAAGTGCAAAAATGGAGAAGATCTACTCTTATATTTCCAATGTTCCCAGTTTCAAAAATAATGCTTGTCACACAGCAAGCACTCAGCAAATAAGTTATGGATATAAATTCTAGCCACAGATCAATCGTGAAGCCAAGTGACTCTCATAAATGTACTTAATCTATCTGAATATATTTTTCTACCTAAAAAGTGAAAATAATAATACCTGTCCCTCAGTGTTTCATGGATGCCAAAGGATAAAGAAGGTGAATGCACTCTAGGAACTCTTAAGGAGTACAGGAACACAAGGTCTGAAAAACAACAAAGCTGCCTCTATCTCAAATGTGGCCACCCATTCATGTCTTTTTCTGTTTTAAGCATTTTTATTGAGGAAAAATTAACATACAATATACCGTACAGAAAGTTTGGTAAATCTTAGCATGTATATAGTTGTGAAAATGTCACCACAAACTATTAAGCATATCTATCATCCACAAATGTTTTCTTATGCCTCTTATCCCTTCTTCCCACTTCTTCTTCCTTCAGAAAAGTCTATTCTATCACTAAAAATTACGATTTTCTGAAATTCTACATAAATGAAATATTATAGTGTATACAACTTTCTTTTTCTTTTTCTTTTTCTTTTTTACTTCTTTCACCTGTTGTAATTATTTTAAGATTCAGTCATGCTCTGTCATGTATTAGTGGTTTAATACTTTTTATTGTTGAGCATCTTCCATTGTATGCATATACCATAATTTGTTTATGTATTTTAATAGATATTTAGGTTCAATGATCTAAAAAATCTAAAATAAATGCAAGCAGATACTATAAATAATATGCTCACGAGGGCATGAATTTTTGATCTCACTCATGTGATTGCAGTATGTTGAGAATGAGCTGTCGGCAAAGGTGCCTCATTTCTGGTTCACGTCTTCTTCTAGCTTGAGTACGTTGACATGGCAAGTGGTAACCATCACAAGATCGACAAAAGCAGAAGCTGTAAGCTATTTGAGGCCCAGATTCGACAGAAAGGAAAATATAGATAAAGGCACTTACTCAGTTATACATCTATGACTCTATATTTGATTAAATATGCCCAATTTATAAGATAAAATTTAATATTAAGTTACATATGCGCATATGACATAAACCAAAGTGACAAATTTTAATTGTATAACTTAATAAAAGATTACAAAGCACACATACCTGTTTAAATGTCATCCAGATCATGAGATAGATCATTGCCAGCGTCAAGTATAATATTTGAATAAATAACCACCCAACAAAATAATTGTCACTTTGATTTTTAACAAGAGGGTTTATCAGTTCTTGAACTATATGTACATGGAATCACATAGCATGTTATTACGGTAGTATAAGAATAAATCCTACGTTACGTAAGCATCCCATTGACGGATATTCATATTTCTTAAACTTTGAAACATTTAGAAACAAGGTTAACGCCGGGCTCGGTGGCTCACCTGTAATCCTGCGCTTTGAGAGGCTGAGGTCAGTGGATTGCCTGAGTCTGTGGGTTCGAGACCCACGTGGGCAACTTGGTGAGACCTCATCTCTACAATAAATCAAAAATTAGCCAGGCGTAGTAGCGAGAACCTGTAGTTCCAGCTACTTGGAAGGCTGAGGTGGAAGGATCACCGGAGCCCAAGCAGGTCGAGGCTGCGGTGGCCAGGAGCGTGCCACTGCACTCCATTCTTAGCGACGGAGTGAAACTCCAACTCAAAAAACAAAAAAAAAGAAAGAAGGTTAGCATAATTTCTTCCACGTATTTTGGGCACATACAAATTTCTGTTCGATGCATACCAGCATGTATAGGAGATGTATACTATAGAATTTTTTTTTTTTTTTTTTTTTTACAAAAACAGTTGTACTATTTGTATTTCTACAGCAACACAAGAATGTTCCAGTTGTACTTCCATGTCATCAATATTTGGTATAACTTTTTTTTTATTTTCACCTTTTAGTAATACTTATGTGTGTAGCATCTTTGTATTGTGGATTTAATTTGTATCTCCATGGTGAATAATGATCTGAATATATTTATTACAATATGAATATTCTTTCGAGAACACCATAATCTTTATGCATAATTTTGTTGGTAGAAGCCTGTCTTTTTTGTTATTGATTTGCAGAGGTCACTTATGTAAACTAGATACGACAATTATTTTTCAAATACCTCTTTTGAAAATACTTTGTCCTACTTAGAGGTTTGCCTGTTTACACTCACTGATATCTTTTTTTTATAATTGATATTTTTTATTACGATATTGTGGGGTACAGTTAAGGGTTAGGTATACAAATATGCTTCGTTCAGGCGCCCTTGTTGATAAAAAGGTCCTCAGACAGATGTTTACTACCATTACTACCATTAATCCCATCTCCCTTCCCTCCCCCCCCCATAGTTTCCCACCACTATCAGTCATTTTCGTATGGTAATACTTTGGGTGATCAAGGTCCACTATATGAGTGAGAACATGTGATACTCAGATCTTTGTTTCTGTGAGAGGTCACTCAGTATTACAGACTCTAGTTCCATCCAGGTTGGTGCGAAATTCATGATTTTGTTCTTTTTTATGGCTGCATAGTATTCCATCGTGTGTATGTACCACATTTTTTTAATCCAGTCCTCTTTTGATGGGCCGCATGGTTGCTTCCAGGTTCTTGCTATTGTGAAAAATGCTACGATAAACATTCGTGTGCAGGTATCTTTTTGATACAGTGATTTGAGTTCTTCAAGGTATACTCCCAGTAGGGGGATTGCAGGGTCATATGGGAGGTTGATATTTAGAGCTTTTAGGAATTGCCACACTACTCTCCACAGAGGTTGCACTAGTTTACACTCCCACCAACAGTGTAGAAGTGTTCCCTTTCACCACACCCTCTCCAGCAACTGTTATTTTTTGAGTTATTGATAATTGCCATTCTGACTGGAGTTAGGTGGTATCTCAGGGTGAATAATGATCTGAATATATTTATAACAACATGAATATTCTTTTGAGAACACCATAATATTTATGCATAATTTTGTGGGTAGTCTGTCTTTTTTATTATTGATTTGCAGAGGTCACTTATGTAAACTACATACCACAATTATTTTTCAAATACCTCTTTTGAAAATACTTTGTCCTCCTTAGCGATTGGCCTGTTTACACTCACTGACATCTTTTGATAAAGAAAAATTATTAGGCAGGTTCGGTGGCTCAATCTGTAATCCCGCACTTTGGGAGGCTGAGGTGAGTGGATTGCCTGAGCCTGCGGGTTCGAGACCCGCCTGGGCAACTTGGCAAGCCCTCATCTCTACAATAAATCAAAAATTAGCCAGGCGTGGTAGCGCGCGCCTGTAGTTCCAGCTACTTGGAAGGCTGAGGTGGAAGGATCGCCGGAGCCCAGCAGGTCAAGGCTGCAGTGGCCGGGAGCGGCTGTTGCACTCCAGTCTGGGCGACAGAGTGAGACTCCAACTCAAAAAAAAAAAAAAAAAGAAAGAAAGAAAAAATAAGAAAAAGTATATCATTTGTGAAGAACTATTTACCAATAATTTTCTATATGATTATTGCTTCAAGTATATGGTTAAAGAAATATTTGCCTACCTGCAAGGTTATTCATATATTTTCCTATATTATCACCAGAATGCTTAACTGTTGTAATTTTAATAGCTCTGCAATTCACGTGGATTTAATTTGTGTGCATGGTGTCAAGTAAGAGTAAAAGTAAATTAATTTGCTATATGAATATCTAATTGAGCCAACAATAATTACGGGTCTGTTTTTCTATTCTTAGTACTATTTTGGGTGGTAAACCAGGCACACTATTTTAATTACCTATTATAATTACTATTTCTTTAAAATACAAATTTTTATAGAACAGTAAATGTCCTCTAGCTTTGTTATTTTACGTAAGGATTTTCTTGGTTATTCTTGGCATTCTGCATTTCCAGATTGATTTAGGATCAGTTTTCAATTTTAAACAGTTAGATGTGAAGAAAATTGACATCTTTAACTATTAAAACTTTCAGTACATGGATAGTATCTATCCTTTTTTATTTAGAGCTTCTATAAATACTTAGTAATATTTTTCTATTTTGTGTGTAGTGGTCTTACATATTTTTCACTTCATTTCTTCCTATGAGTAAAATTATCATAAGTAGACTTTTTAAATGTAATGTAATTTTTTTTTTTTTTTGAGTTGGAGTCTCACTCTGTCACCCAGACTGGAGTACAGTGGCATGCTCATGGCTACCGCAGCCTTGACCTGCTGGGCTCAGGCAATCATTCTCCTCAGTCTTCCAAGTAGAAATGTAATTAATTTTTAAAACTTGTTGCTGAAATATAAAACACAGGTTATGTACTTGCTTTGTATATATGCAACCTTACTAAATTTTCTGCAGATATCTGGGTTTTCTATATTAACAAGTAAATAATCATCCATACATAATAAAGGTTTTAATTATTCATTTTTCTTTATATTTTATATATAATATTTTATATATAATATTTATTTCTATATATTTTACTTTTTTATTAGATTTATTATATTGGTTAGGATATTCAATATAATGTTGAATCTATGTTGTGGCAGTGATCATCTTTTTTCATTCCCAGAATTAAGGGGAAGTGTTTTCAATATTTCACCATTAATGTGCGTTTGCTACATTTTGAGGGATATACATGCTTCATACCATTTAGGAGGCTTTCTTAAATTTCTACTCTACTAAGAGTAAATTCATATTGAATTTCATCAAATTCTTTGTCTCTATGTTTTGTTTTATTCTTGTTTTTTCTAAATTATGTAGAAAATTACACTGATGGATTTTAAAACTTTATCTTAAGATGGCATTTATTGAACAATCATGCTCTATTCCTTTTAATTTTTCATGTGATTTGATATACACAAATTTTGTCTGGTATTTTTTTCCTGCATGTTTATGTGAGATATGGACTTGTAATTTCACTTTCTTATGTTTTCCTTGTTGAATTTTGTCATCGGTATTATCCTTACCTTATAAAATAAAATAAATTGAGAAGTGTGTCTTTTTAAAGTTTTCTGAAGGCAGTTACATAGTATTTCAATTATTTTTTTCTTAAATATTTGAAGTATTCATCAGTGATATAATTTGTGCCTGCAGTTGTTTTTGTGGGAAAAATACAATTTTGGGATTCAATTTTTTTCATACAATATTTAGAATTTTTCCCTTTTGCTCTTGAATCAGTTACAATAACTTGCATGCTTTTTCAATGGTTTTGTTAATATGGACTAAATTATATAGTTCAAGTTCACTACCGTAACATTTTTAATAAAATCCTCTTGATTTTAATGTCCAGAGGATTACTAGTGATGTCCTGTTTTTATTCCTAGTTTTGGTGATTTGAGAATTGTTTCTTTAGCAGATTATTAGGTGCTCATGAACCACATTTAAAAATACATATATAGAGTTTAGGGTTCGTAACGTTTGTATTTGATACAGTGGAAACAGCTATAAATTAGAAATTTTTTAGGAGACAGGGTATCACTCTGTTGCCCAGGTTGTATCTACATATCTATTTTCAAAACCTATAGAAGTATGTTATTGCTTTGTGTAATCAATAATTATATGGACTTGCCCACATGTTTATGATTTTCATTGCTCTTTATTTTTGTTGCATATTTGTAACTCTATATAGAATCATTTTTCTTTTGCCTAAAGAATTGCCTTTAGAATTCTATCTTCATGTGCTCCAAAAAATGACATATCTGTTTTCATATGTTTGGACAATCTTTATTTTGTCTTTATTTGTATAGAATATTTTTACTGAAGGTAGAATTTTGTGTTGTAATTTATTATTGTTGTTGTTTCATTATTATAATGCTTAATAGATGCCATTTTATATTCTTCTGATTTTTACCATTTCTCAGTCTTACCTAAATATTGGTCCTATTAGGGTTTTTTTTGTTGTTTTTTTTTTGTTTTTTTTGTTTGTTTGTTTTTTGGTATTTTTGTCTAGTCTTTCTAATTGTTCTTGGCAAGGCTTTTTATTTTTTCTTTTTCTGATACCAGTTATTCCATCATAACAGGGAACAGAATTACCTTCTAATTAATATTTAAGTGTAAACTAAGATAATAGAAGAAAGATTATATCTAATTCTAACTATATTTTAATATTTTAAGTATTATTCAAGTACTTACTCCAATATTTGTCTAACCTTAATAACTAGAAGATTTGAAGGAAAAAATGAGTTACATTTAATCTGTCCACACGTTGCTTCCTGTGGGTTCTAACACAGAAAGCTAAAATTTGTCTTTGTGTCACAGTTGTATACTTTGGAATGAATCATTTTGATAAACCCTCTTAGCCATAAATATGTGAGCCAAATACCTTCACATTGTTTTGTCAGCAGGCCCAAATATTTGAGTAATAAAAATGTCAATTATTTAAAAAAATTTGATAAGAATTTTCATTATAGTGTGAAAGATTGTATCCATTAAATAGTGTGAAATGGGCATCACATCAGAAGGACTGTATATTAGAAAGGAATCTTCAGCATCCTATGGAAAGGAATCTGATGAAAGAGACAGAGAAATTAAAAACTAAAACTGCAGGGACTTCTAGAAGAAAGAGACTAACAAGTCAAGAAAGAAAGAGGGAAATAACCAATAAGGTCTTCCCCAATGTAAGGATAAAAACAGTGAACTGTAGAGAAGGGGAGATCTGCTAGGTGAATTTTAGTTTTCATTTTTCTCATTGTAATTTTTTATTTCCTAACAATATTCTCTGAAGAAATGATAGCATTGATCCAGAGCATCTACCTAACTCAGACATTTGAGGTAGCACAGAGGGGCTAGACTGAAGCACCTGGATGTTGCCTGGGAAGGACAATTTACAGTCAGCGATGAAAAGAAATCAGGAGATTTCTGCATTCCTCAGAGATTCTAGGAATTACTTGAGGAGGTTACTGGATTTACTGTGCTATTTTAAGAGAGTACTTGAGTTATTTTATTTTGATGCAAAAATAAAAAAGTATCTTTATAAGAATAGAAAATATGGGCACACTCCAATTCCAATATCTATGAAAATAAGAACCAAATTAGAGAATTTATATAGAAAAAGTTACATAGGTGGGCATTTCATATTTAAAGAATAAAAACGCAATCTATGTAACTAAACTACTAAAATATGCAATCATGTAATGAACAGTGAATGTGCTAAATTGAGCTTAATATTTATTTGCTATTTTATTTTTAGAATTGCCACCTATAAATCTTTGATAACGTTGTATAACTTTGAGAAAAGTAATTCATACTAATAAAAAGTACCAGCCTTTAACCCAGAGAATTGCCTAGAATGAACAGGCCTCTGGTTACAGCTTCTACCGTATAAGCTAAGTAGATTTTTAGTTATGCTCTTTCCTGTGGAACCACAAAATGGCAAATCTTTAAAATTTGAAAACTTCAAAGCATTGTTGGAAATTGATTTATAGTGTAAAACTCTACACACTATTTGGAGGGAAGGTAAGTTTTCTTTTTCATTCGTTCTCTTAAATGTCTGTAAATGTTAAAGGGAATTTTTGCAGTTTGCAGAAATAGAGTGAAGCAAAATAATTATACCATTTTTAATTTACTCAGAATTCTCTACAACTTTGATGCTACTACATGCATATTATACTAAACCTCTGAGGAAAATGTTAAGATAAAAAAAGCAGTCAACCGACTAGTTGCTTCAATTCTACATATATTATTTTCTAATTATTTGGGTAAAATTTTTAATAAATTAACTAAAAAGCAGTGTTATAGCTTGGGTTCACAATCTCATTATTTTATTCATTTAATTATTTTAATTTTAAATAGAGCTCTCTCTCTCTCTCTTCTCTCTCTTTTTATCTCTCTCCCTATCACTTCCTCCCCAACAAATTTATATTTGACATATGAGGATGTGTCATATTTATATAAATCTAAATTTGTCTCTATACTCTACATTCTATATTAATATATTAATACAGATATGTATAGATATAATAAGCATATAAAACTACTATAGGTCCTATATTTCTATAGTTTTATTTGCAGTTCCCAGCACACATTCAATTCAATACACTTATTAATCAACCATTAGAAATGTGCTATGATGGTGAAGTCATTAGAAATGTGTTACGATGTTGAAGCAGCTATGGCCTTTGTTCCATGTCAGTTGTGTTGGCTTAGGCTGACACATAGCTACAAGGCATGACGGATCAAAGTTATTAAAGTTCCAATCATTTACCTTTCTATGTTCAATGTCAACTCAGCTAGCTTCACTCTGACTTCCTAATATTTTAATATTGTCAGATGTGTGTGCACATATATGTGTATATGTGCTTGTAAATAATATAGAAGTGTCATTACTTTTGCTGTTTTGAATCTGCCAGCACTTTTATTTTAAAGTTTGCTTATAATTTGTTACATTTTTTTCAGCATCAAGATGAAAATAAACCTTAGCTTTCAGTGATTTCACATTTCATGAAATTCTGGAACTATCTTTGCCTTGGTATGTCATATAAGAATTATCAGCTCATACTTTACCTGTACGATGACTATTTATCTATCTACTCCTGAGTTATGCCGACATCTTTAAAATAAAAATTTTTTAAAAGAATTATCAGTAGGCAAAAGTTATGTCCATATATAGAATTACAGAAGCTGGAAGAAAGCTTTCAGGGTCCTCTGACCAATTCTTCTGCAATACGCCAAATAAATGAGTCCTTTTATGAAAGTTGGTAGCATAATCAACTACATACAGATTTCTCAGGTGAAGATATTTATAGTTTGCAGTTTAAGCTTGTATGGCTAAGAGCTAACTTTTCTAATTTAGGAAAGCAAATATAAAATAATTTATTTTGATTGAAAATTGAGTTTCCAATAAAATTTCACTCTCTTCACATGACATTCAATTTAAACATTAGCTAAGTTGATGGACTCCAGGCAACATTTCTTATTACTATTTAGTAGTTTCTGTTTTCTAGGGGATAGCAACTAAGACTATTGTTGGATTTACATTTTAGTGGTACAATCAACACCACATTAACACTTACTATGAGAATCTATTCAATGACACCAATTAATAATCTCCACCCCCACCTCTCGGTTTTACACCTTAGTTTTATTTTGTTTTAACTTGCCCTAACACTTTTAATTTACCATGCTAAAATAATTATTTTTAACTTCCTGGACATAAAACTCTTTAAATATTTGTACCTATTCAATTAAATGTCATTTGACAAAAGTTTCCATATTTATTTCTTTTAATCTTTTAAATTCTTTTGTTGTTGTTGTTTGTTTAGTGGAAGCTACTAAGAAAAAAGCATTTTTTAATAGGAAAAAAATAGGTCTATGATATCACATACCATAGAAGAATAATGACAATACTTTTATAATACATAAAATAATTGCTACTTTTACTAACTATATCAATTAAGGAACTGGATCCTTAACAAATTTATAGAAACAATAATGCAATCATTGTTAATATTTGATTAGTGTCATGCATTAATTGCTTTTTGTTGATAGATGACTTTAGGATAATATATTTGTTCCAAGTTTCCTACATGAAGCATTCTTTTGATCCTGAATGTTATCCTGTAGGATCTCCTAGCCTCTGGCATTCAGTTGCTTAAAGCAGCATGTTCATTTAGCTTTGGATGCTGCAACACGTTAATGCAGCGTTTGGCCAACACAACTCCAAGTCACACGTGATAGAATAATAGAATAATAATGAAGGATTCTTCTCATAAAGCTGCCTTTTCTTTTTAAGTCAGTGAATGATTACCACATGCATTATTTTTGTTGCTTTATTACAAAGAATTTACAACAAATTGTCTGGACTTTTAGTTAGGCTGAACTTTCTGGCCCATGATGCCTGCTGTAAGAGCTATCTGGAGTAGTTAGCCTGTATTTTCTAGACTTTTCATAAAGCAATTGAGTGTAGAGGGGGAAAATATAGAGAACAGTTAAATGGCAAACATATATATATATGTCTTTGTGTGTGTGTGTGCGTGTGTGTGTGTGTGTGTGTGTCTACACATGCACATATATTATCTATGTATCTATTTCACTTCAAAAAGTGTGGATATAAAAACAAAATTACAATCACTATTATTTTAAAAAATCAAAGACGTTTTTAACAAAATGTACACAATAACTTCCTCATTTCAGAATTAAAATACAGACTTTCTGAAATATTGGCAGTTGTCTACAGCCATAGCAACCTGAATATGTCCAATTTCCTCTGGAATATTGGCAATTAGCAACATATTCAACAATATAGTTTAGAGTTTCTATGGTCTAAAATAAAAATTCCGATAATACAATGTTGGTCTGGGTGTAAATTTAACTATATGTACGTAAACCTGCATTTGAGGAAAAAAAACAACAACAGAATATGACATAAAAGCCTGACTTTTAACAGATATCTCTTTCATAATTTTGTATTAAAAACACAGGCATCACTTCAAAAAGTTAGTCACATGTAAGTATTTTGAACATGTAAAAAGCATTGTAAGTTAAAAATATTGAGGACAAAATTTTTTTAAATCTAAGAGAACGCCAATTCTCAGACTCATAACAGTGGATTTTTTTTTTTTTTTTTTTTTCCACTGACAACACAGTATGAAAAGAAAAGTGAAAAGAAAAGTGTGAGAAGGTCTTTATTTTATCAAGATTAATTCCTGAATTTTATCAAATTTTAGTTCATATGTATTCAAATGCTTTTTTGATTGCAATCAACATGATATAAACATGTCATAATTTTTGTATTAGATCATCTTCATATGCCCAAATTAAACTTGGGTTGAATGTAATGAGGTACTCTTAACATGAGAATAACTTTTCAGTAGTATTTCATTTGTTTTAAATCTTTACTAATATGAAAACTGAACATAATTTTATCTTGGATTTTTGATGTTTAAACTTAGTTCCCCATATTTTTATTTACTCCATAGGTGAAAATAATCTACTCTCTCTCCCCATGATACCAGTTTTAATCCTTGCAATGTAAATCATTATAAAAAGTGCAATAATGCAAAGTAAAATCTCTCTGTGATGGAGAAATTGAGGCCAACTTTATGAATTGAAACTTGTCAAGTTGCACCTATGTCAAAAACTAATATTAAGTTCCAATAGTCTTCATAATTTCTTTATGGTATTGGTCACTATGAAATAACTAGCAGCATGAATGCATAACATCAGAAAATAATCTGAGAAGTGGTTCCAGATTATTTTATTACTGGCACTCTAGGGAGTGCTTCCATTCTTTCAACTGTCCGGTAAATAATTATTGAAAGTAAAATGACATTTACATTCCTATATATAAGATTCATTTTCTCTGTCAATTTGCTCTAAAATGTTGTATTTGCTCAATTTTAATACTATTTTAGGGGATACACCAACTTAAACAAAAGTAACTTAAGGCATTGGTTCTTAACCTCTTTCTTTTCCTTGATCACAGACACAATTGATTATCTGATAATGTTCTTAATTTTTCTACACACAAAAAAGTGAAAACCTAAAATTTTAAGTTAAATATAAAAATTTTTAATCAATTCATTATAGCTAATTGAGGGGCCCTATGTTAAGAACCTGTAACCTAAGAAATTCATGACTAAAAGTGCCTTTGGGTATTTTGACTTTCAATAGAAAGAAATGAGAAAAGAGATTAAAACTTGACCCAAATAAACATTTTATGCCATAGATAATTTGTAGTGTAGTTGTTATACAGGCATATAAAATATTTTCAAATAAAAGTTAAATACATTCTACAATTAATATATGTTTGTTCTGAGCAGTACAGGAGAAACATCCCTAGAATTATAAAACTGAAAACTATTTCCTTTTCCTCATGTATGATTTTATATGTTATTCAATTTTCAAAGTATGCATGAATTTATACATGAATGAATGCATAAATGCATATATTTCATTATCACACTCTAACAACTAATTTGAAGTCATAAACTCAAAATGAAATTGGCTATATTAAGGAGTGTCACCTATCTTGAGTTACTCTCTTTTTTGAATCTAGAAAAATGTTGATGTTTTACAAATTTGATAGATTTTGTCTAGACTTATTTCTACATTTAGATGTCAGACTTTTTTGTTATGTATATCATTCATAACCATCTCTTACATAAAATAACAAATTAACATTCTACTTTAAAATGCATTTACCTCTCTATATCTCTCATTTTAAATATTACTTTTAAACTTCTGGAAAAGAAAGCATGTATTTTACATATAGTTTTTCTGTGTAGTGAATAATATAATCCCCCTTATCTAGCACCCCATATTTTTCCTTCACACACTCACACACAGAGTTTCTGCAATTTTTGATATTTCTATGGTACTTTCTATTGAAAATTTTTGGCAGGCACATATTAATAAAGGTGCTGAATGCAGCAGAGTGTTGGTGATATCTGGAAAATACAACTAGTTTAGACTCTGGAGGCCAGGGACTGAAGTTACCAATAAAATATGCACACACTTCAAATCTGTAGAAATATGAGTGTTGGAAGACTGGCTTCACCCAACTATGGGATTGGAATACTGGGGACTTGAAACAATCATATTTAGCTCTCTAGGGCAAAGAGGTCTTATTTGACTTGTAAGTTATAAAGGAGGTATATTTCATCTTTGACATATTTCTAGATGCAGTGAATTAATTGCTGCGTGATGAACATTGTACATTCTGTGCCACCCTTGATGTCTCATGCAGCATGAGCCTTTGGCACAATCAGAATTTCAGTAAGTACAATCACTTCAAGCATCAGGCTTCATATTAGAAATATAAGTAATATAAGGGAGCCAAGGAGTATCTGCATGTCAAATGTTTTCAATATTTTTACAAAATTATCTGTATATTTCAAAGAAAAATAATTTTCTATTATTAACTGGGTTTTAAATTCTATTTTAAATTTTATTTTGAGTGCATTGGCAAAGAAAGATTTGAATAAATCCATATTATTTTAAATCCTTATATTTTTATTTTATTTTCTCTTGTACTCTTAGGGGCTAAGATCTTATGATACATGGGGACAAATGATCATTTGCTTCTTTAAATAACAGGCAATTGAAAAATTGCAAACTCAATGTCTTACTTGTGCTATGATACTACCCAAATTCTTGCATGCTTCGAAAGCAAGGCCACATTTTGGAAAATTTTTCTATGTAAATGAACCTGTGAAAATATGGCATCTTTCTGTGTATGCACAAATAACATATTAATTGCCAGATTTTTTTCTAATTTCATGTAGAGAAAATTCAATATTATACATAAATATAACATAAATTTAAAATAGATTCCAATATGTTATGTACTCTTATATATTCCTAACATATGTCACTCAATATTCACATGTTGAATAAAGAATACTTCTTACAGTAATTTCCCATTTCAAGGATGTCAAAATCTATAAAAGGGATAATGTTAACAAAATTATACTTAACACTACTTTGAATAGAAAGGTGTAGGTAGCATTGTGAGCCATCTGGAACTCCCAGTGGATGTCTCTAGACCCCACACACACAAACACAAGACATTCCTTCTATGTGCAACAGAAAACATCTGTTTGGTTTTTTTGAAATGCTGCCAAGTATGCATTAGAGCAGGTAGCATCAGGTTAAACTGTGTAACTAAAAGCAAGCACTAATTACATTTAGCATATACACACTTTTTAATGGCCATGATGTTTTATGTCAATAAGTTTTTGAATATTGTTTTTTAAACATCATAATTATAAGCATTTTGAACATCTTTGAGCAAAAAACATACAGATAAGGGAAGCTACATTTTCAGAAATTTTCTCCAGTAATTAGTATTTTCTTTAATTAGATAACCTGGCTTTTATAGTGTATTTTTATTTCCTTTTTAAAAACATTTTCAAATTTTAAAATCTAGTCTCCCCAATTTTTCTTTTTTTGGTTACATGAGAAGACACTCTTTGCCAATATATTGTTTAACATCTTTCATTTACTTGTGAATTCAATAGAAAAATATACATTTAAAAATTTATAAAAATATTTTATCATGTACAATGACTAAAAATGATATGTAACTCATAAATAATTGTTCTCAAAACTATATCATTTACAATAACATACATAAATTAATGCATATCAATATCTAAATAAGTTTATGAGAAAAATATGTATTAGACTTCCACATTTATAGATATGATCTTATTTTCTAAAGTATATGCATTTATAAGACTACACCGATATTAAATATTGAATATATTCTGATTACTTTATGTAGAGATTAAAGAGTTTACTTAATAATCTTAAAACACATTACACATGAGATTTTACATCTGTGGTTGAATACAAATATGCTTAGACCATTTGTACTTTTCCCTTTTATTTCTATAAATATTCAGTTATAAAATTTTGTTTAATGAATCACTTTCCAAGAGCCATAAAAATGTAATCAATAGTTATTATGTTATTGATCATATATACTTTTATTTGGGTATAATTCAACATTTTAAAAAGTCATCATTAGTAAGAAAAGACCTTCACATTTTGACATATCTTCTTTCATAGTTCTACTTTAGGATACTGTCTTAATCTGTTTGTGCTGCTATGAAAGAATATCTAAAGCTGAGTCATTTATAAAGTAAACAGTTTTAGTTTTATTTGGCTCATGATTCTGCTGGCTGGAAGATTGGGCATCTGGTGAAAGTCTCAGGCTGTTTCCACTTATGGAAGAAGATGAAGAGAAGTCAAAGTTTGCAGAGATCACACAGCAAGAGAGGAAGCAAGAGAGAAATGGGGGAGATAGGAAGCTTATTTTAACTGGCTCTCACAGGGACTAATAGAGTGAGAATTCACTTACTACCACCAGAGAGGACATTAATTGACTCAAGAAGGATCTGCCCCATGACTTAAATACCTTGCATTCCACCACAACTCCAAGAAATTTGGGGAACAATTTTCAACATAAGATTTGGAGAGGGCAAATATCTAAACTATAGCAGATATTTTCTATCAATAATTCTTTTAAAGGTTTACAAATATATTTCCTAAACAAAGAATTTATCTTTTCACTGTTTTTAGGATGTTTTGAGACACTAATGCAATGGTTACAAAGAGACTTCCACAGACTCCATGACTGGTGAAATGTATGTATGTATGTGTGTATTCATTCATTCATTCATTCCTTTGAGACAGGGTCTCACTGTGTTTCCCAGACTGTAGTACAGTAGTGCTATCACAGCATACTACCCCTTGAATTCCTGGTCTCAACTGAACCCCCAGCCTTAGCCTTGTGAGTATCTGGGATTGCAGGTATTATCACCATGTCTAGCTAATTTTCTTATTTTGTTCGTAAGGACAGAGGTCTCACTATGTTTCCCAGGCTGGTCTCAAACTCCTGGCCTCATGTGATTCTCCCACCTCAGTCTCCCAAAGTGCTGTGATTACAGGCATAAACTATCATGCCTTGCCAAAACTAATGATAATCATATAAATTATTAAAGCATTTAAATTCTCTGAAAATTTTTCTAATGGCATACAAAAAGTGGGGAAGCATTTATTTAATACAAATCCCCAAATCTCTATAACATCAAGATTCTGACATTAAACCACTGAGCCTCTTTCTCTTTTTCTCCATCTCCTCCTTAGTGAAATGGAAGCTCTACTTCTATTGACCAATAATGAAGTGTCCTTCTAGCTTTAAGTCTGGGACTATAGCATCTCCTGGAGAAGCAGACTGTCAGCATTTCTCATCTCCTACCCAAGATTCATTTTGCAGAATTTCTCTAGACAAAAAGCAGCTTAGAGGTTTGAGATTCCTTTCTCTACCAACTCCACTCATAGTTTGAAATCTCTACCCCAAGGACATCAATTGTCCTTATCCTGGCTCACAGATGTTCCACTCCAAGGGAGGCAAACTAAAAAGATAACAGGCAATTGTACCCTGCTAGTAAGACAGGAGAGAAAATTGAGTCAGTCTGCCCACTACCAACTCCAAGCTAGTGGTATAGAAATGTTTTTGCTAGGGAGAGAATCAAGCTGTGATGAAAGAGATAAACAGAATGTGAGGGAAGAGAGAGAGAGAGAGAGAGAGAGAGAGAGAGAGAGGGCGGGGGAGGGAGAGAGGCCTATAGCTATCCTAAAATAACTGAATTTATTTGGAAGATCATGTTGGGAATTATTATAAGCCTAAGGGCATTGTTGTAAACAGTGCATGAGAGCAAAAAGCTAAACTGTAGACCATGTAGATGTATAACAAAGAGAACCAGAAAAAGATACACCTAAAAAAAAGTTTTCCTGGAACTGGAATAAATTGCAAAAACTAGGCTCAAAGAGTATTCTTGCAATGGTATTCAGATCAGACCATAGAGTAATTTACATTCCAAGGTATTATTTCAAAAAATGTAGAATATTCATCTAACTAATGCAAGCTAACAGCTAAATGTGATACCAACTGAGGCAAACAACTTAAAAGAGAACTCAAAGAGTCAGTAAAATAAATACCTGATAAAACCATTATGATCCTAGAGTGAGTATGCACATGCCCAAGACTGGGCCTTCTGGGGAGGGGCAAGAGGAATGCACACTGCATAGAAAATGCTGAAATATAGTCCAGTAAGTCACTAAGCAAATAAACAACAACAAAAGTTATTAAAAGCAGTGAGGAATTGTATTTAGAGTTGCTATGTTATGTTACCTAAAATGTTTGGCTTTTCAACAAAACATTATAAAGCATGCAAAGAAATAGAAATATGTGATCTATACAAATAAATAAGGCAGGAAGGAGAAACTGTCTTAAAATCATCTATATGTCAGATAGTAACTAAAGACTATAAAAGAGCAGTTATAAATATATTCAAAGAACTAAAAAATGCTTTAAAAAGGAAAGACAGGTATAATAATAG
Source organism: Cephalopachus bancanus (assembly GCA_027257055.1). Taxonomy (NCBI): domain Eukaryota; kingdom Metazoa; phylum Chordata; class Mammalia; order Primates; family Tarsiidae; genus Cephalopachus; species Cephalopachus bancanus. Next base: position 5,553,430 of record JAPVLO010000031.1, on the reverse strand, counting down.
TTCATAAAATGTAAAGATTAGTAAGGAGATAGAAATTTAAGAAACAAAAACAAAATACAAATAGAAATTCTAGAGTTGAAAATTCTAATACATGAAATAAAAAATTCACTAGAAAGATAAAATAGTCGATGGGCACTGGAAGAATAAAATATCAGTCAACTTGAAGATAAATGAATGGAAATCACGCATTCTGAAAAATAGAGAAATGAAGGAATGAAGAAATAGGAGCAGAGTCTCAGAGGATTGTGGGGCATCATTAAACACACCAACATTCATGTAATGGGAGTTCTGGAAGAAGATAATAAAAAGAAATAAGAAAAAAATTGAAGACATACTGTCTTAAAACTTTCCAAGTTTTTCCAGATGTAGTCTACAGATCTGAGAGTCTCTGTAAACTCCAAGTAGAATTAAAACAAAGAGACCTATACCCAGACACATCATAGTAAAAAAAGGTTGAAATCCAAAGAAAAATAAATAACATTGAAAAGAGAGAGAAATGACTTATCATGTAAAAGGCAAATCTGATAAGAGTAACAGCTGTATTTTCATCAAAAACAATGAAAGCCAGAAATGGGATAACATATTCAAAGTGCTGAATCAAACAACAAAAACCTGTCAAACAAAAATATGTGTTTTTGAAAGAAAAGGAAATTTAACCGGGTTCAGTGTCTCAGTCTGTAATCCTGCACCTTGGGAGGCTGACGTGAGTGGATTGCCTGAGTCCACGGGCTCGAGACCCGCCTGGGCACCTTGGTGAGACCTCATCTCTACAATAAATCAAAAAATTAGCCGGGTGTGGTAGCGCGCACCTGTAGTTCCAGTTACTTGGAAGGCTGAGGCAGAAGGATCACCGGAGCCCAGCAGGTCAAGGCTGTGGTGGCCGGGAGCGGCCACTGCACTCCAGTCTGGGTGACAGAGTGAGACTCCAACTCAAAAAAATGGAAAAGGAAATTTGTTTTTCAAAAATGTGAGATGAAGATATTCCCAGATAAACAAAAATTGAATGATTTGTTTCTAGCAGATTTTCCTTAAGAGAAACATCAAAGATCAGGATCAAACTTCATATTGAAAACAAATGATCCAAAGTGGTAACTTGAGTCTATGAAAAAGTCAAGCACTCTGGCAAAGTAATTATGTAATTATAAGAGATAGCATAAATGTATGTTTTTTTGAACATTCTTCTTTTGCCTGATTTTTAAAAATATTTAAATAAACATGTAACTTATTTTTTGTTGAAAGTATGACATACAAATATGTAATATATTTGATAATAGCACATAAATGGAGTAGAAACAAACATATACTGAAAAATAAAGGACATATTATTGTAATTGAATTCATAAAAATAAAGCCAGAAATGGTAAATATGAAGGTAATTATAATATATTCTATGAATTTATACTTAGTCCCCTTCCTTCTTTCAGCTTTTTTAAAGACATAAAATCATATAGAGTGATAATTATAACAATACATTTTTAGGTTTGTAGCTTATATAAATGTAATATAATTAACTATAATAACATTAAAGGGAGAAAGAGGGATACAGCTATAGAGATGTAATGTTTCAATATCTCACTAGGATTTAGTTAGTGTAAATCTGAAGTATGTTCTTGTAAGTTGATAGTCTACGTATGCGGCATACCATAAAGGAGTCACAAAAAAAAACTCAAAGTAGTAAAAAAATACAAAATTAATACAAATTTTTCACTAAATACAATAAAAAAGAAACAGAAAAGCAAAAATTCATGAGCCATATAGTTAAGAAAAAATAAAATCAGAAATATAAATTCAACTATTTCAGTAATGGCATTAAATGTGAATAGGTGAGGTGATCAAATCAGCAGACAAATTGTCAGATTAGATTAAAAAAAAAACACGAATCAACTATGCCTGTTTCCAGTAGACAAATTTATATTTAAAAAAAACACAAAAAACAAAAATACAAAGGAAGACCAAAACAAAGCCTGAAATTATTTTTTGGAGCACAGGTCCCTGTAGTGTAGGCTTTCCCTGCTAGGTAAGTGTTCTAGGAACCCACTGGCATCAGTGTATCAGCTGGCATTGTTGTGAGAGGCTGAGTTCAGCTTCAGTGATTTTTTTTGTGTGTGTGTGGAGATTCTTTCAGCAGTTGTTTATTTCATGATGGGTGATTTATGGGAACAACCTGCCCACACCACACTGAGTGTTCAGCAGTTTTTGACAGAAAATGCCATGACTTCCATATCCCACCCTTCCAATTCACTTGATCTCATCCCAAAAGGCTTTTTTTGTATCCCTCAATGAAAAAAGTTCTCAAAGGGAAATGTTTTGCCAATGTGGATGAGGTGAAACAAAAATTGACCTTGGCTTCCAAATTCACTAGTTCAAAACTGTTTTGAGCAGTGGAAAAAGCATCTTGATAGGTGTATTGTATCAAAAGCAGAATACTTTGAAAGTGACTGAAATGTGAGAATAATACACAATTTTTATAAATAAATTCCTGTTTTGGGGGTCTCCCCTTGTATATGGAAAGTACAATGGTGGAAGAAGATACATCATAAAAAAATGCAACCATGGAAAGCTGATGTTTACTATACTAGCATCAGAAAAAAATTGATTTAAAAAACTTTAAAAAGTCACTGTAAAGAGAGCATTGATAATGATAAAGGTGTAAATTCATTAGAAAGACACGTAAATTATAAACATGTATGTACTTAACAACAAAAATCTAAAAATTTATGAAGCAAAACTGGAGAATTGAAGAGAGAAGTAGATAATTTAACAATACTGATTGGATAATTCAATAACCAACTCTCAATAATGAATAGGACAATTAGAAGCTCAACCAGAAAGTACACTTGAGCAGCACTAATATCAGTTAGAACTAAAAGAAATCTCTAGAATATTAAAACCAGCAATAGTAAAATATATATTCTCAAATGTACACAGAATATTTTCCAAGATAGACTATATGCTAGGTTTTGTTTCTATTTTTAAATTGTGGGGTACAAATTAGGATTAGGTATACAAATGTTCATTATACAGTTACCCTTGTTGATGAGGTGTGACCCACCTACCCCTGGTAGTTTCCCACTACTGCCAATTCTACTCCCCCCCCCAGCAGTTTGCTAGATTTAAAAATAACCCTTAATAATATGAAATGTTTTAAATTTTATTTATTCCACTTTAGAATTAAATAATAAATCAATAACAAAAGATTTTGACATTCTAAAATGTGTGAAATTTAGCATCATACTCCCAATTAACCCATAGTTCCAAAAGGAAACAGCAAAGAAATATAAAATACTTGAAAAATAATAAAAATAAAGACACAACATATCAAAACTTAGGAAATTTACTTAGAGAAAAGTTTATACCAGTAAATGCCTATATTAAAGAAAGAATGATTTCAAATCAATAATCTAACTTTCTACCTTAAAATGCTTTGAGAAGAACAAGCTAAACCCACAAGCAAATGGCAGAAAATAATGATTACAATAAAAAATAAAATAAATAGACAATAAAAGTATAGAAAATCAACAAGCAAAAAGTTAATTCTTTGAAAATATTTACAAACTGATAATCTTTTAGTGAGCTAAGTCAATAAAATAGAGACACTAAAATTATTAAAATCACAAATCTAAGAGGAGACATTACTACTTAATATTACACAAAATAGAAGAAAGGTAAGTATCATATAAACTGTATACTAACCAATTTGTTGTCTTAGATTAAAATGAAAAATTTCTATATATGCATGAACTATAAAAGCTAACTTTAAAAGAAATAGAAAATCTAAATAGACCTATAACAAGTAAGAAGATTGAATTAGAAATATCAAAACTTCACACCAAAAGAAGCCCAGTCCTAGATGGGTTACTGGTAAAGTTTATCAAATATTTAATGAAAAATTAGTATCAATTTTCCAGTTTTTTTCACAAAATAGAAGAAAAGGAAATGCTTTTCAACTTATTTTCTAAGGTCAATATTACACTGAAACTAGAACTAGACAAAGACATTGCAAGAAAAGTACAGATTAATATTCCTGTAGATATAGTACAAAAAACTCAACAAAATGCTAGCAAGTGAATTCAGCAATGTATAAAAAGCAGAATTTATTCTATGAATGTAAGAATGTAAGAGAAGCAATCAATGTTGTATACCACTTAAAAGAGCAAATCCTGCATTATTATCTCAATAGCTGCAGAAAGTGCATTAACAAAATCTAATGTCTCTTCATAATAAAAACATTTTACAACAAACAGGGAGTAAAAGGGAATTTCTCAACTTGATAAAGCTCACTTAAAAATAATTTGTACATGACAATGAAAGATGGAATGCTTTCCCAAGATCAGGGACAAAATAAAGTTGTATACTCTCACCACTTCTATTCAACATTGAGCTGGAGGTTGTAGCAAGGACAATTAAACAACTAAACAAAAATCAGATTGGAAAGGCATCTATTTATAGATGATATAATCTTGTGTATAAAAATCTTAATGTATCTTGTAAGACTCTATAGAATGAATAAAGTCATACATCAAGGTTTCAAGATGGAAGTTTAGCATACAAAAATCAATTGCATTTCTGTACATCAGAAACACACAACCTGAAGTGAAATTAAGATTATAACAATAGTATAAAAATAAAATATTTATTTTTATCTAGTAAGATGGCAACGGCACATGCGGGACTGTGAGATTCTCCAAAAGTGAGTTCCCATAAAGACTCTTACTTTCCTTCCCCCACCACCCAGCCCACCACCAGCTGCACCAGTCTGAGACCTGGAGACCCTCAGTCCCACACACAGCTGGCTACCACAGACACTCTGCCACTGCTGTTCCACCCCAGGCAGCCCCAGGCCCTGGCAGAGAAGAATTCCCAGATCCCTCCCTGGCTATACCATCTCACCCAGCCCCAGGCCACCTGCTGCTGCCTGTGGAGGACCTGGGATACCACCTTGTGGAGATCTGGGTTCCCTTACTGGCTGCACTGATCTGCCGATCACTCAGCTGCTGCCAGCTCCCTCCATGGCTGGGTGCCCAACCCAGTCTTGGGCCGTGGCAGCCATGGGGGGTCATCCACACCTGTCCCTCAGAACTACAGGCTCAATTCCCTCCTGGAGCACTCACCAGATGCAGGACCACCGTTGCCCATGCAGGCCCCCAGAGCCTGTGCCTCTGGGCTCTGCGCCATCACCCGGGCTGAAGACCCAAAGTCATGGCCAGTGGTCAACCTTCAGAGTTCTGGGCCCCTGCCCTGGGTTCTGGTCCCTGCCCAGCCCAATCTCAAGCCACCATCACCCAGAGAGGTTCTAGGTGCCTGTACTGCAGAGATACCAGCTCCACTCCTGGCTGAAGTGCCCTGTAGGGGGCCCAAAGCTGCTGCCACCACCTGCCACCTGCCCTATCCACAGACTGGATTGGCTAAAAAGGAGCTGCCCACCACAGCCATCTTCCAGGCAGAGATTTGCATTGCCCTGCACATCTATGAGCAGCCTCCACCTTGGTTGCTAAGGTAGCTTCACCAAAAAAGAAGACAAAAGACCCTCCCCTACACTGATCAGACACAGGTAACTCAGTACTGTGGCAGTCTTCTCAGACAGCAAGCCAAGGGAACCAACCCAACCTATGAGTAAGTCTATCAGCCTGCAAAGGGGAGAGGCTAGAGATCAGAGCTGAAGAGACTTTAGACACTCAGGAAAGACTCCAGAGCTAGTCTGGTTTCTTATTTTTTTTTTTTTATTTTATTGTTTTGACTGTTTGTTTTGCTCACCTTTGTTTGCTTTTTGAGTTAGACTACTTGTTTGTGTTGGGGAAAGCAAATCAAAAGGCATGAATTTATTGGACTGTCTTTATGTGATTACCAGTATGCTTTAGGGAATCTTGTTTGGTTTTTTTTTTATACTTTTCTGGCCTTGTGTCTCTTTTCATTCATTAGTTGGTATGTATATCTGTATTCCCTCTTACTCTTCTCTCTCTCCAACTTCCTCTTGATGCCCCCTTCCATTATTTTCCTTTTTCTTACCTCCTTTCATTTCAGGGAGCAAACCTAAACCCCACTGCATGGATAGATTGTAAGGCAAGGGGGAGTGAGTTCCAGTGGTCCATACACCTGTTGGTGGATATTAGGATCTTCAGATAGATTCTGAATCACAGCTTCCCCCTCAATGAAATCTCAAAACTGCAAAAGGTACAGACCTACCCAACCGTCCAGCCTCAAAAGTGAACAAAGCCAGAGGACACTCATAAGAAAGAACAGGAGATTGAACCAAAAGAAGTAAAAGCAACCCCATATTCCCTGAAAAACATAATTAAAGAAGGGGAGGGAAAGGAGGAGAAAAAATCTACACAGATGAAGTAAAACCAAAAGAAGAATATGGGTCTCTCACAGACCCCTGGGAGAACTGACACTGAGAAAACTGACTTCAGAATGCAAACAATGAAGAGCCCCCAGAATGACTGGTCTCAAACTACAAACCCAGATATCAAGACATTAATAGACAGATTAAAAAGAATTGAAAAGAGACAAGAGGAAACTACGAAGGAGTTGATAACTGAGATAACAATAGTAAAGAATACTGTGAATGAAATAAATAACACACTGATAAGCATGGAAAGCAGAATTAACAAAGCAGAAGAAAGAATCTCAGAACTTGAGGAACAAAGTAACCCAAACTGTCAAAAATGTAGAAAAGAAGCTTAAAAGGACAGAACAAAACCTTTAAGAGATGAGCAATTACTTCGAGAGACCAAACTTAAGAGTAATTGGACTTCCTGAGGCAGAAAGAGAGACCAAGTCCACTATGGGACAAACATTCCATGAGATTATTCAAGAAAATTTCCCTCATCTCATCAGTGATGTAAAAATTTAAACACAAGAGATTCAGAGAACCCATGCAAGACAACAAATGAGAAGACCAGCTCTCAGACACATAATAATTCACCTAAACAAAGTAAGTTTAAAAGAAAAAATCCTAAAGGCAGCAAGAGAAAAGTTCAGATTACCTACCATGGAAGACCAATTAGAACAGCAGTAGATTTATCTATAGAAACCTTTCAGGCTATGAGAGCTTGGAGCCCTATCTTCACAGTTCTAAAAGATAAACAATTCAGCCAAGAATAACCTACCCAGCCAAGCTAAGCTTCATCAGTAAGGGAGAATTAAAATTTTTCCCAGATATCCAATCCCTAAGAACTTACACTGCCATCAGACCACCTCTACAAGAAACATTTAAGAAAGTATTAGGCACAGAAGAAAAGGAAAAAAGAACAAGAATGTTCTTCACAAGAGTACAGGAAAAAGATTAAAAACAAACATGAAGCAACCCAAAAACCAAAGAATGGCAACAAATAAACAGGAACAGCAACAACTCTATAAGAACCTCATGATAGGGATCAACTCTCACATTTCAATAATTAGCCTGAATGTGAATGAACTAAATGCACCACTGAAAAGACATAGATTGGCAAAATGGATAAAATAACACCAGGCAACAATATTTTGCATTCAAGAGACTCATCTCACTAGAAAGGACACCCACAGACTCAAAGCAAGAGAATGGGAAACAAATTTTCAAGCAAACGGAACACAAAAGAAAGGAGGAGTTGTGATGTTAATCTCAGACAAAATACCCTTTAAGCTACCAAAAATTTAAAAAGATACAGAAGGCCACTACATAATGATAAAAGGTTCAATCCATCAACAAGAAATATCTATCCGAAAAATATATGCACCAAACATAGGAGTGCCAACTTTCATAAAGCAGCTTCTAAGTAAACTCAAAAAAAAAAAAATATTGACTCTAACACTATCATAGCTGGGGAATGTAATACCCCACTCACAACCCTAGACAGATCATCAGGACAAAAAATCAGCAATGAGATCCAGAACCTCAATATGACTCTTGACCAAATGCACTTAATTGATACCTACACTCCATCCAACAACCACAGGATATACATTCTACTCATCAGTACATGGAACATACTCTAAGATCAACCACATCCTGGACCATAAATGAAGCATAAACAAATTTCAAAAGATCACAATTTTGTCATGCACCTTCCCGGACCACAGTGGAATAAAAATAAACATCAACACCAACAAGTTTCCCCCAAAACACACAAAGACATAGACACTAAACAGCATGATGCTAAACAACTCCTGGGTAAATGATGAAATCAAAACAGAGATTAAAAGATACCTGGATACAAATGAAAATGAAAAAAACATCTTACCAAAATCTCTGGGATGCCATGAAAGCTGTAGTAAGAGGGAAATTCATATCTCTACAAACACAATGAAAAAAATTGAAGGATCACAAATTAGCCTAACAAGTTACCCAAGGAAGCTGGAAAGGCAAGACCACCAAAACCCTAAATTCAGCAGAAGAATCCAGATCACCAAAATAAAATCCAAAATCCAGGACATAGAAGACAAAAAGATAATACAAAAAAAATCAATGAAACAAAAAGTTGGTTCTTTGAAAGGATAAGAAAGATTGATGGTCCCCTAGCTAAACTGACCAAGAAAAAAAGAGAAAAAACCCAATAAACAAAATCAGAAACACAAAAGATGACGTCACATCTGACCCTGAAGAAATACAAAAGATAATTAAAGACTACTATCTACACTTGTATGGAAACAAACGTGAAAACCTTAAGGAAATGGAGGACTTTCTGACATCACACAACCTGCCTAGGTTGAAACAAGAAGAAATTGAGACCCTAAATAGACCACTACCAATCAAGGAAATTGACTATGTAATAAGAAAACTACCTATAAAAAAAAGCCCTGGACCAGATGGCTTTCCAGCAGATTTCTATTAGATGTTTAAGGAGGAGCTGATACCAAACATAATGAAAGTATTCCAGATGATTGAGAAAGATGGAACTCTCCTCAAATCATTTTATGAAGTCAACATCACATTGATACCCAAGCCAGGTAAAGACCCAACAAAGAAAGAGAACTACAGGCCAATATCTTTGACGAACATGGATGCTAAAATTCTGAACAAGATCCTAGCAAACCAGGTTCAACAACACATCTAAAAAAAATCATCCATCATGACAAAGTAGGCTTCATCCCTGGGATACAAGGCTGATTCAACATTTGCAAGACCATAAATGTAATTAAATACATCAACAGACATCAAACCAAACACCACATGATTATATCATTAGATGCAGAAAAATCTTTTGATAAAATCCAGCACCGCTTCTTGATAAAAACCCTCAAACATCTAGGCATACATGGAACATACCTCAAAATAGTAAGAGCCATCTATGAGAAACCCACAGCCAACATACTCCTAAACAGGTAAAAATTGGAACCATTTCCCCTGAAAATGGGACCAAAACACTGATGCCCACCTCACCCCTCCTGTTCAATATAGTATTGGAAGTCCTGGCTAGAGGAATTAGAAAAGAGAAGGTGATCAGGGGTATCCAAATAGGAAAAGAGGAAGTCAAGCTATCTCTCTTTGCAGATGACATGATTGTGTACCATGAAAACCCAAGAGAATCTGTCAAAAGCCTCCTTGCATTGATCAAGGACTTTGACAAGTTTCAGAGTATAAAATAAATGTGCAAAAGACAATTGCATTTCTTTACACCAATAATAAACAAACAGAAACCCATATAAAAAGCACAATCCCATTCACAATAGCCACAAAAAAAATGAAATACCTTGGCATATTCCTAACCAGAGACGTGAAAGACCTTTACAATGAAAACTACAAAACACTGCTCAAAGAAATCAAAGGTTGCTGGACTTGGTGGCTCGGTCTGTAATCCTGCACCTTGGGAGGCTGAGGTGAGTGAATTGCCTGAGCAAGCGGGTTTGATACCCACCCGGGCAACTTGGAGAGACCTCATCTCTACAATACGTCAAAAATTAACTAGGCGTGGCAGTGCATGCCTGTAGTTCCAGCTACTTGGAAGGCTGAGGTGGAAGGATGGCCGGAGCCCAGCAGGTCAAGCCTGCAGTGGCCAGGAGCAGACGCTGCACTCCAGTCTGGGTGACAGAGTGAGACTCCAACTCAAAAAAAAAAGAAATCAAAGGTGACACAAACAAGTGGAAAAATATCCCATGCTCATGGATTGAAAGAATCAACATTTGAAGATGTCCATCTTACCTAAGGCAATCAACAGATTTAATGCGATACCCATCAAATTACCAAAAACATTCTTCTCAGATCTAGAAAAAAACAATACAAGAATTCATACGGAAACACAAACGACCAAGAATAGCCAGAACAATCCTCAGCAAAACAAAAACAAAAAAAACAAACAAACAAACAAAGCAGGAGGTATCACAATACCAGACTTTAAACTTTACTAAAAAGCTACAATAATCAAAACAGCTTAGTATTGGTACAGGAACTGGCATATAGACCAATGGCATAGAATTGAGATTCCAGAAGCAAAACCCCAATTTCTCAACCAACTTATCTTTGACAAAGCCTCCATCACCCACCACTGGGGAGAGGAGAACCTATTCAGTAAATGGTGCTGGGAAAACTGGCTGACCACATGCAGAAGATTCCATCAGGACCCCTATCTATCCCCATACACAAAAATTAACTCTAAATGTAGATCAGAGACCTACATATAAAACCTCAAACCATAAGAACTTTAGAAAATGCAAGACACACTCTTATGGAAGTTGGAACAGGCATCCAATTTCTGAGCAAAACCCACAATGCATGAGCCATAAGAGATAAGATAGACAAGTGGGAACTCATTAAACTTACGATCTTCTGCAAAGCCAAAGAAACCATCAAGAGAGCAGGGAGACAACCCATAGATTGGGAAAAAGTATTTGCCAACTCCATGTCTGTAAATGGTGCTGGCATAACATCTAGGATCTACAAGGAACACACACATGCCGGAAAGAAAAAGCGAACAACCCCATTACAAAGTGGTCAAAAGATATGAACAGACACTTCTCAAAAGAAGACATAGGAGCGGCCAACAGATACATGAAGAAATGTTCAACCTCACTAGTCATTAAGGAGATGCAAATTAAAACTACACTGAGATACCACCTAACTCCAGTCAAAATGGCCATTATGAATAACTAAAAAAATAACATATGCTGGAGAGGATGTGGTGAAAAGGGAACACTTCTCCACTGCTGAGTTCCTTGTAGATTCTAGATGTTAGGCCTTTGTCAGATATGCAGCTGGCAAATATGTTTTTCCCATTCTGTGGGCTGTCTCCCTGCTCTCTTGATGGTTTCTTTTGCTTTGCAGAAGCTCGTTAATTTGATGAGGTCACACTTGTCTATCTTACTTCTTAAGGTATTGGCCTTTAGGGTTCTGGATAGAAATTGGTTGCAGGTTCCAATTTCCATAAAGGTGTCTCCTGCATTTTCTAAGATTCTTATAGTTTGAGGCTTTACATTTAGATCTTTGATCCATTTAGAGTTAATTTTTGTGCATGGTGATAAGTAGGGGTCCTGTTTCAGTCTTCTGCATGTGGTCAGCCAGTTTTCCCAGCACCATTTGCTGAATAGGTTTTCCTCTCCTCAGTAGTTGTTGGAGTCTTTGTCAAAGATGAATTTGTTGAGGAATTGAGGTTTTGCTTCTGGAATCTCTATTCTGTTCCATTGGTCTATGTGCCTGTTTTTATACCAATACCAGGCTGTTTGGATTACTGTAGCTTTATAGTAGAGTTTTGAAGTCTGGCAGTGTGATACCTCCTGCTTTGTTTCTCTTGCTAAGGATTGTTTTGGTTATTCGTGGTTGTTTATGTTTCCATATGAATTTCTGTATTGTCATTTCCAGGTCTGTCATTTCCATCTGAGAATGATGTTGGTAACATCATTCTCTCAAAATTTACTTCCTAGCTACAAGTTTAGAAATATAGATCAATGGAATAGAATTAAGGCACAGAAGTAAATTCTCAAATTTACTGTCAATTGATTTTCTACAAGGTTACCAAGAAATTCAATGGGAGAAAGAATAGTCCTGTCAAAACATGGTTCTGGATACCAATGGACAAATTAATAAATTTGGACCCACATACAAAAAATAATTCAGAATGAACTGTAGACTCAAATATAAAAGTTAAAACTGAAAAAGTCTTAGAAGAAATCGTATGAGTAAATCTTCATGACCTTGTGGAAATATTTTGTTAAGTGAAAGAAATTGTTATTATTATTGCTTCAAAAGAACATATTTTATATGGTTCTACATTTATGAACTATCCAGAAGAGGCAAATCTATAGAGACAGAAAATAAATTAGTGTTTTGCTACAGTTGGCTAGAACAGGAATGGAAAGTAACTACTAAGTATGAAGCTTCTTTTGGGGGTGATGAAAATATTCTCAAATTTTTCGTGGTTATAATTGTGTCCCTCCATAAATGTATTATAAACAATTGAATTACATTAAAATGTGTTAGTTGTGTGGTATGCAAATAATGTCTTTAAATAGTTAAAATTTTTATTCAGTTTATATCTAACCCCTTTATCACTTAATTCCTATGTCATCTTATATATTTTCTGTATCTTTTTAAAAATCATTTAAGTGAATACATTTTAATTCTAGGCTTTCAAATTCTTTCTGAAACCTATTCTATTTTCTATACTAGCTGCCATGTTCACATACAATTTCAATGAATATTCTTTAAAAATATTTTTCTTCCTAATTATTATAAAAATATCTGTTTCTTCTTCTGCCCCATATCATCATAAATACTCATTGTGTTGTTATTATCAACCAGTCAAGTTTTCTCACTTTGTAAAATGTTAACTATGTGCTATACTCAGTGATTTAGTGAAAAGGATTTTCTCTGTGCCTTTCTTTACTTTCATATAATTATCTAAGCTGAGACCAGGTTCCCTCATTGTTTTTAGCATTTTTTTTACAACTCTAAATGTTACTATAGACCTAGTCCTATGAAAACTGTTTTGTTTTTAATACTATGTGTAAATATTTTAGGCCCTGCTTTACAAATAAACATATGATGGTGCTATATTAGTTTACTAGGGCTGCCTTAACAAATGATCACAAACTTGGTGTCTTGAAACAACAGAAATTCTTTATGAGAGGCCAGAGTTCTGAAATCAAGATGTTGGCAGGGCCATGCTCTCTCTTAAGACTGTTGAGGATAACCTTCTACTCTTCTTTCATCTTCTAGTGATTTTGGCATTCTGTGGTTTACGGCAACATAATTCTAATTTACCTTCATGTTCACATGGCCTTCTATTCTATCTTCCTGTGTTCTCTCTTCTTATAAGACTGTCAGTCACTGAATTTAGGGCTAGTGCTAAGACCAGGATGACTTTATTGGTAGTTGCTCAACTATTCACAACTGTGAAGAAACTATGTCTCCTTGAAGACATAGATTATTTGGGGAAACTCTTTAACTCGTCATAGGCATGAAAATTTAAGGAATGAAAATCACACATCAGAAATACTAGTTTCGCCGGGCTCGGTGTCTCAGCCTGTAATCCCATGCCTTTGGGAGGCTGAGGTGAGTGGATTGCCTGAGCCTGTGGGTTTGAGACCCACCTGGGCAGCAAGACCTCATCTCTACAATAAATCAAAAAATCAGCTGGGCGTGGTAGCACATGCCTGTAATTCTGGCTACTCAGAAGGCTGAGGCGAAAGGATCACTGGAGCCCAGCAGGTCAAGGCTGCGGTGGCCGGGAGTGGCCACTGCACTCCAGTCTGGGAGACAGAGTGAGACTCCAACTCAAAAAAAAAAAAAAAAGAAAGAAATACTAGTTTGGATACTTTTCCACCATTTACTGTCTGTTGGAATTAGGGAAAAATACTTAAACCTTATAAATTCTGGTATTCTCATTGAAGATTACTACTACTAATGATAGTAATAATAATTTTCATCTTATAAGTTAAATATGAGGATAAAAATTATGCATTTAAAATGCATAGGACTCTGACTTGGAAACATGGAACATTTGATGCATGGGGATTTTTTAAAACTTTTGATCAATATAAAAATTAAGGCTTCTGGGCAAGATGGCAACAGAACAGATTGGAATGTGAGAGTCTTCACAAATGCAAGTGTCCATAAAGACTCTCTGCATGAGGGAGGGTGTGCAGGTGGGTGAATGAAAGTCCATCTATGGGGGGACTTAGGTTCATACACCAAGAGCTCTCCCCTGGAGGTGAATGCAACCCACCACCACCCTTATATCAGAGAAATGGGCACAGAGGATCATCTGCTGTTCTCAGGGCTCTCCTGAGAGGAGGCAGCAGAGAACAGCCACTCCTCACCACCTGGCACTCAGCCCACACCATCACCTGCAGCAGAAGACAAGGCACAAACAGGAGGAACCATGGAGAAGGCTGGTCATGGAAATCTGAAATAAAGCCTCAATGCCAGTGATGAGACACTGGTGGGCACCATCTTCTCAGTCCCAGGATGAGGCAGAGATCTGCATTACCCCACCCAGCTCTTCCTAGCCTCCATCTTGAGACCTAGATGCTATCCTCTCATCAGACTCAGAGAGACAGATGCCCCTCCCTCATCCTGGAAAAGGCAGACATGACAGATCTGAGTGGGTTACTTGACAACAGCAGCAGTGATTAGGGTGAATCCTGATCTGATCCATCGTCCTCCCATCAGCCTTCTTCCCACATCTGACTCACTCTGAGAGCAACCCTATCAGCCTGCGCTGAGAGCAGAGTGGTGGGACTGGAGACCAGAACTCCTTCTTAAGGTGGAAACTGGAACAGCCAAAAGAAACCTGGAGTTACAGAAATGACCACAGAGTAAGTTTTTAATCTTCTTTGTTTTTTGTTGTTTCAGTTTCAGTTTTATTTCTTCTATTTCTACTTTGTTTACATTTTTGTACTTGCTTTGTTTCTGTTATTTTAATTTTTTTTTAGAGTCTTTGTATTTTTAAGGGTAAGTACACCAAGAGGGTTTTTTGTTTGTTTGTTTGTTTGTTTGTGTTGGTATGGTTGTCTGTATGTTTTTATTTTTTTCTGTCTTTTTTCCTGTTTGTTTATTAGTTGGTACAACTGTCTGTTTCCCTCTTCTTCTCTCTCTCCACCTTCCTTTCATCTTCCTCCTTCCTTTTTCCATTCTTTTTTTTTTCTTCTCTCATTTTACTTTCAAAGGGCAAACAGTCACAACCACTGCATGGACAGATTGTAAGACAGTGGGAAGTGGGTTTCAGGGGCCCAAACACCTGTCAGCAGAACTAGGACCTGCAGATGTCTTCTGAATCACAGCTTCCCCCTTAATTAAATCTCAAAACTGCAAAAATCACAGGCCCTCAACCCCAGTACAGCTTCAGAATTGAACAAAACCAGAGGATCTACATAAGGAAGAATAGGAGATTGAGCAAACAGAAATAAAAATTATCTCCCCATCACTAAACGACTGAATTAAAGAAGAGGTAATAAATGGGGAGAAAAAACCTACACAAATGATGAAAAACCAAAGAAAGAATATGAGTCTCACACAGACCCCTGGGAGGTCAGCCACTGAGAATACAGATTTTGGAACTCAAACAACGAAGAGTCCCAGAATGACTGGTCTCAAACCACAAACCCAGATATCAAGATATTGATAAAGAGAATAAAAAGAAATGAGGAGAGAAGAGGAGAGAATGAAGGAGTTGATAACTGAGATAATAACAATAAAGAATACAGTTAATGAAATAAATAACAAGCTGATAAGCATGGAAAGCAGAATTAACCAAGCAGAAGAAAGAATCTCAAGCTTGAAACTCAAAATATAGAACTAACCCAAACTGTTAAAAACATAGAAAAGAAGCTTGAAAAGACAGAACAAAACCTCCAAGAGATAATAAATTATTTCAAGAGGCTAAACTTAAGAGTAATTGGAATTCCTGAAGCAGATAGAGAGACATAGACTATCCTGGAGCAAACATTCTGTGAAATTATCCAAGAAAACTCCCTTCATCTCATCAGTGACATGACCATTAACACAAGTGAGTCAGAGTATCCCTGCAATATAACAAATGAGAAGACCAACTCCTAGACACATGGCTATTTGTCTACACAAAGTAGGTATAAAAGAAAAAATCCTAAAGGCAGCAAGAGAGATACATTAAACTACCTACCGAGGAAGACCAATTAGAATAGCAGCAGACCTATTTACAGAAACACAGCAGGCTAGGAGAGCTTGGAACTCAATCTTCAAGGTTCTCAAAGATAAACAATTTCAACCAAGAGATATCTACCTTGCCAAACTAAGTTTCATCAGTGGTGGAGAATTAAAATCCTCCCTAGACCTTCAATCCCTAAGCATTTAAGCTGCCTCCAAACCAGCTCCAAACCAGCAAGAAACACTTAAGAAAGGATTAAACACAGAAGAAAAATAAATAAATAATGACAAAACCCTCCCAAGAATGAAGGAAAAAGATTGAAGACACACATGAATCAACCCAAAAAACAAAAGAAATACAACAAACATAAACAAGCATACAGCAGCAACAACAACAAACTTTATAAGAACCTCATAACAGGGATAAACTCTCACATCTCAATAATTAGCCTGACTATGAATGGACTAAATGCACCACTGAAAAGATATAGAATGGCAAATTGGATAAAATATCATGAGACAACAATATATTGTCTCCAAGAGACTCATCTCACCATAAAGGACACTCACTGACTCAAAGTAAGAGGATGGGAAACAAAATTTTAGGCAAATGGAACACAATGGAAAGCAGGAGCCACAATCTTAATATCAGACAAATTACCCTTTAAGCTACCAAAAATTTAAAAAGATATGGAAGGTCACTACATAATGATAAAAGGTTCAATCCATCAACAATAAATACCCATCCCAAACATATGTGCACCCCACATAAAAGCACCAACTTTCATAAAGCAGCTTCTAGGTAAACTAAAAAATCATATTGACTCTAACACTATCATAGCTGGGGACTTAAACACCCCACTAACAACCCTAGATAGATCATCAAGACAAAAAACCAACAAGGCGATCCACAACCTCAATGTCATGCTTGACCAACTGAACTTAATTGACACCTACGGAACATTCCATCCAACAACCATGGAATATACATTCTACTCATCACCACAAGGAACGTACTCTAAAACTGACCACATCCTTGACCATAAATCAAGCATAAATCAAGCATAAACAAATTCCATGAGATTGAAATTCTGCCACACACCTTCTCAGACCACAGTGGAATAAAAATAAATATCAACACAAACACAGTTCCCCCAAAACCCACAAAAACATGGAAACAAAACATCATGATGCTAAACAACTCCTGGGTCAGTACAGAAATCAAAACAGAGATTAAAAGATACCTGAAAACAAATGAAAACAAAGAAACATCTTACCAAAATCTCTGGGATGCCATGAAAGCAGTACTGAGAGGGGAATTCATATCTCTACAAACACATGGAAAGGTCACAAGTTAATAACCTAACAAATCATGTAAAGAAGTTGGAAAAGCAAGACTACCAAACCCCAACTTCAGCAGAAGAATCTAGATCACCAAAATAAAAGCCCAAATTCGGGACATAGAAGACAAAAAGATAATACAAAAAATCAAAGAAACCAAAAGCTGGTTCTTTGAAAGGATGAACAAGATTTATGAACCCCTAGCTAGACTGACCAAGAAAAAGAGAACAAGACCAAATAAACACAATCAGAAATGCAAAAAATGAAGTGAATCTGAAGAAATACAAAAGATTATCAGAGATTACTATGTACACCTGTATGGAAGAAACCTTAAATGAAATGGAGGACTTTCTGACATCACACAACCTCCCTAGGTTGAAACAAGAGGAAATTGAGACCCTATATAGACCAATAACAACACAGGAAATTAACTAAGTCATAAGAAAACTACCTACAAAATAAAAAAACCCTGGATGAAATGACTTTCTAGCAGTATTCTACAAAACATACAAGGAGGAGCTGATACCAATCCTATTGAAAGTATTCCAGGCAATCAAGAAAGATCGAATTCTCCCCAAATCACTTCATGAAGCAAACATCACATTGATACCCAAATGAGGTAAGAATCCAACAAAGAAAGAGAACCACAGCTCAATATCCTTGATGAACATAGATGCTAAAATTCTCAACAGGATTCTAGCAAACTGGATCCAACTACACATTTCAAAAATCACCCACCACAACCAAGTAGGCTTCATCTCCAGGATACAGGGCTGGTTCAATATATACAAGACCATAAACATAATTAAATACATCAACATATGTAAAGACAAGAACTACATGATTATCTCATTAGATGCGGAAAACAGCTTTTGATAAAATCCAGCATGCTTTCTTGATAAAAACCCTTGAACATCTAGGCATAGATGGGACATAACTCAAAATTTTAAGAGCCAGCTACAAGAAACCCACAACCAACATACTGCCAAATAGACAGAAATTGGAACCATTTCCTCTGAAAACTTGAACGAGACAAGTATGTCCACTCTCACCCTTCCTGTTCAACACAGGGTTGGAAGTCTTAACTAGAGCCATCAGACAAGAAGGAAATGAGGGGTATCGAAATAGGAAAAGAGGACGTTAACTTTATAGATGACATGATTCCATACTTCAAAAACCCAAGAGAATCTGTCAAAAACCTCCTTGCACTGATAAAGGACTTCGGCAAAGTATCGGGGTAAAATAACAATGAGCAAAAGTCAGTCACATTCCTATACACCAACAAAACAAACAGAAACCCAAATAAAAAGCACAATCCCATTCACAATAGACACACACACACACACACACACAGAAACACAAACACACACACACAGACACACAAAATACCTTGGTATCTTCCTAACCAGAGAAGTCAAAGACATTTACAACATAAACTACAAAACACTGTTCAAAGAAATCAAAGATGACACAAACAAACAGAACAATATTCCATGCTCATGGACTGGAAGAATCAACATTGTTAAGATGTTCATCCTACCCAAAGCAATCTACAGAATTAGCATAATACTGATTAAATTATCAGCAGCATTCTTCTCAGTCCTGGAAACAACAATACAGTAATTCATATGGAAACATAAATAACCACAAATAGCCATAACAATCCTCAGGGGGAAAAAAAAGTGACAGGTATTATACTCCCAGACTTTAAACTTTATTATAAAACTTCAAAAATCAAAATAGCCTGGTACTGGTAAAAGAACATGCATTCAGACCAATGGAACACAACAGAGATTCCAGAAGGAAGACCTCAGTTTCTCAACCAACTCATCTTCGACAAAGCCTCCACCACCAAACACTGGGGAGAGGAGAAACTATTCAGTAAATGGTGATGGGAAAACTGGCTGATCACATGCAGAAGATCAAAACAAGAATCTTACCTATCATAAACATCAATTCTAAATGAATCAAAGTGCTAAATGTAAAACCTCAAACTATAAGAACCTTAGGAAATGCAGAAGACACTCTTATGGAAATTGGAACTGGCAACCAATTCCTGTTCAGAACCCCAAGTGCCCGTGCCATAAGAGATAAAATAGACAAGTGGGACCTCATCAAACTCACAAGCTACTGCAAAGCCAAAGAAACTATAGAGTGGGAAGACAGTCCACAGACTAGCAAAAAATATTTGCAAACTGTGTATCTGACAAAGGCTTAACATCTAGGATCTACAAGGAACTCAAATATGCTGGAAAGAAAAAAAACAAACAGTCCCATTACAAATGAATAGACATTTCTCAAAAGAGGACATACAAGCAGGCAACCGATACATGAAAAAATGCTCAGCCTCACTGATCATCAAAGAAATGTAAATTGAAACCACACTGAGATACCACCTAATACCAGTCAGGATGGACATCAACAATAACTCAAAAACAACAGATGCTGGAGAAGATGCAGGGAAAAGAGAACACTTCTACACTGTTGGTGGGAATGGAAACTAGTACAAACTGTGGAAAACAGTGTGGCAATTCCTAAAAGATCTAAAAATCAACATTCCATATGACCCCACAATCCCCCTACTGGGAAAATGGCTGGAGGAACTCAAATCACTCTATGAAAAAGATACTGCACATGCATGTTTATTGTACTATTATTCACAATAACAAAAACATGGAACCAACTGTGCTGCCCAGTGAAAGAGGACTGGATTGAAAATGTGGTACATGTACACGACGGAATATTATGCGGCCATAATTAAGGGCAAAATTATGAACTTCGTGGCAACTTGGATGGACTTAGAGTCTATATTACTGAATGGTCTATCACAGAAACAAAGAACGGAGTATCACAACTTCTCACTCATAAGCAGATTTTGAAAAACTATCATAAAACTATAGGAAAGGGATTTGGAGTAGTGGGAACCTGTCAGGGAAGAAGGGGCATACCTCATCAACAAGGGTACCTGCGTAATGAACGTTTGTATACATAACCTCGAATTGTACTCACGTATTTAAATTAAAATTTTTTTTAAGGGCAGAGGACATGAATAGACACTTCTCAAAAGAAGACATATGAGCAGTCAACAGACATGAAAAAATGTTCAGCCTCACTAATCATTAGAAAAAATGCAAATCAAAGGAACCTTGAGACACCACCTAGCTCCAGTAATGATGGTCATCATTAATAAATAAAAAAAAAAACAGATGCTGGCACAGGTGTGGAATAAACAGGATACTTCTACATTGTTGGTGGGAGGGCAAACTAGTCCAACCTCTATGGAAAATAGTGTGGCAATATCTAAAGAAACTAGAAATAGACCTCCTATATGATCCAGCAATCCCCCTCTGGGAATATACCCGTTGGAACACAAATCATTTAAAAAAAAGACATTTGCACACACATTTTTATAGCTGCACTATTCACAATAGCAAAAACATGGAACCAACCCAGCTGCCCATCAAAAGTAGTCTGGATAAAGAAAATGTGGTACATATACACAATGGAATATTATGCAGTCATAAAGGACAAATCATGAACTTCACAACTAATTGGATGGAGCTGGAGACAACCATTCTTAGTGATCTATAACAGAAACAAAGAACCAAATACCACATGTTTTCACTCATTAGTGGGACCCAAACATGAATCACAATAGCACAAAGATGGGCTTGGCAGTCAGGGGACACTGCCAAGGGAGGGCGGGGTGGGGGACACCCAACAACACAAAGAGCTCCTGGTCCTAAACCAGGGGAAGTGAGTACAAGTTGGAGGCCCAAACTTCACCTGCATGTAGATTACTTATGTACCTAATCCCTAACTTGTATGCCACATCTTTATAATAAAACAAAGTAAAAATACATAAATTTTTAAAAAAATTATAGAGCTTGTTGAAAATACAATATAATACAAGATACAAGTATGCTGCACTTACAAATTTTCTTCATCACTTTTACTTTGTCCTACATATTTAGTTCCTCTTGGCCAGATCTTGCATCAAATTTCTCATTCCATGAAGTTATCTGTTTCATAGTAACTTGGAAAGCCTGACTCTGTCTCTAGGTAGAGTCTCAGAAGTGTCTACTCATAGTGATTCTATCTTCTTCTATTGGACAGTCCAAATCCATGAGCCTATTTCATGCAGTATCATTAATCAGAAGAGCCTGATACAATCCTTTGCAGAAGATATGATTCTTCTGATACTGATTCCAAGAGAATCAATGTCTGACATGTAACATGTAGTATGGACCTTAGGACAAGTAAAGGAAAAGCTGGAACCAACTGTCGATGATAAGACTGAACAATTATGTCTTATTTATTATGGAAAACAATATGAAAATAAAGGAAATTCCAATAATATGAAAATAAAGACAAATACAAATTTAAAAAACAAACACACAAAATTTAGTAATAAGATAAAGATCAAGGATTTGAGTTCAAGTGTCCCCAACTCAAAAATTCTCAGTCATTTAATTCTTCTGGTACATATGGAATTAATTAAAATGTTAAGTCCACTGGGGACTGTTCAAACAAGATACTTTTAAGTAAAGTATGTTTATAGGTTTACATTAATATTGGTTATGGTTTGTGGTTATTCCATTTTGGATAGGTTGCTAATGGCTTCTGACTCAACTTTTGCATGCACAGGGCAAAATGCCTATTATATGTAACCCAATTAAAGGGCTTCCAGAATCACAAACCATGAATGATTCTACAGAGTCTCTTACAGGAAAGTACACATTAAAATGGTGATTACAAATAATATTAAAACAATAGCATATTTTTTAAAAATGGTAATCAATATTATTCCACAAACTCTTAAATTAGGAGACTTTAAAAATACATTTTTAAAGGGTTACAATTAAGGCATTGTACTAGATCTTAAATCATAATATTTAAGACAATTATATTCAACTGATAACTGTTGGGACATTTGTAATATTTTAATTAACATAATTATGTATTTGTGTATTTTATAATTCTGTTAGTCAAATCATTTTGCAACTTTCTTTGCTCCTTTAGTCTTACTTATATTCTGTCTTTTTAAAAATCATATTTCTTGAACCTCAATATTAAGTAAAAGAAACTTCATTTAATATTGTGCTTTTTCACACAATGAAATATCATATGACTGTTAAAGGTAACTAAATCAACATGAATCAATATGGACAAAACTCAGAAATGTAAGTTGAGTGACACAAATTGCAAAAGGAGTTATATACATTTAATTTTAGAGTGGAAATTCTGCATACTGCTTAACAAAATTTGTGTGTTAAAGTATGAAACAAAACAAGATTGCACACATGAAAGTAAGTAGTAATTACCTCTGAGAAAGTCAACTGGAGAATATACTAGAGTTTATGGGACTTTTGCTGATTAATAATTTATTTTCTTGAAAGAGACAGTGAGAGAGAGAGATCCAAAGTAAAAATGACAAAACATATAGAATTTGTAGATGGATGTCTGCTATAATATTTTCTATATATTATTATTTCTGAAGTGTGACATTGATTTAGCCATTAAATTGAGGCGACTCTGCTGCCAGAATTCCTGTCTAATGAAAATAAATAGCCTTTGGGAGACTGAGGTGAGTGGATTGCCTGAGCCCGCGGGTTCGAGACCCACCTGGGCAACTTGGCAAGACCTCATCTCTACAATAAATCAAAAATGAGCCAGGCGTGGTAGCCCACACCTGTAGTTCCAGCTACTTGGAAGGCTGAGGCGGAAGGATCGCTGGAGCCCAGCAGGTCGAGGCTGCGGTGGCTGGGAGTGGCCACTGCACTCCAGTCTGGCGACAGAGTGAGACTCCAACTCAAAAAAAAAAAAAGGAAGAAAAGAAACAACAGAAAAATAAAAAAATAAAATGTGTACTAAGTACCAATATAAACCAAAAATATCCCGTGCCATATTAAAAGTTTATAAGTAAAATAGGTGAAATCTTCCCTTGCATTTTTCAAGAAAGAGAAAAATGCCACTAACTTATGAAAACTTTTTGTTCTGTCATCCTTCTTCTCTGGTGTTATTTTGACCAGAGCTTGACCAAGAACAAGTCAAGCTACCAGTACACTGATCTTAAACAGGTCGATCTATCTCATGGCGATGTGGTTTTCAGCATGCAGAAAAGTTAGTGGTGAGAAAACTTCCCTTTCCCACTTGCTTCTATACTGTGTGCCTGGGCGCTCACACAAATACTGCTGCAGAACTTCATCTGTGAACACGAGGCTATGTAAGAATCAAAAATCCTATACTTAAAAAAAAAAAAAAGTGGGAGATACTGAGTTAAACAGAACAATGAAAAGATACTGCTAATCTTGAACTTGGGAACTATAGAAAATATAACTAGAACGTCTAAATAATAATCCCAAGCAATTTCAATTAATGTCTCTCATTTCCACACAGCAAAATTAAAGGAAAAAGTTTATATTGCTGGAAATCCACTTAGATAGACTTGGAGAATACTTAAAACAAAAACTATTAAGGAGAGATAGATTATAATATACTCATTCGTTTAAATATTAAAATAGTAAGTAACTATGTTAGAAAGTGCAGCATCTGCTTTCCTACTGCAGAATTTGGGTGAAAAGCTAATAAACAGCTGTGTCCTTTCACTCAGAGAATAATCCTACAATGGGAAGTGAAACCTTACTGCTGGAAACTTATGTCTGAATTATTATTTATATGAAACTAAGATTATTTGCAAATTCTCGGTCTCCATTGTTAATTTTGTGTGTTAATAAACAACTTTGTTCGCCGGGCTCGGTGGCTCAGCCTGTAATCCCGCGCCTTTGGGAGGCTGAGGTGAGTGGATTGCCTGAGCCCGCGGGTTCGAGACCCGCCTGGGCAGCGAGACCTCATCTCTACAATAAATCAAAAAATCAGCCGGGCATGGTAGCGCATGCCTGTAATTCCGGCTACTCGGAAGGCGGAGGCGGAAGGATCGCCGGAGCCCAGCAGGCGAGGCTGCGGTGGCCGGAAGCGGCCACTGCACTCCAGTCTGGGCGACAGAGTGAGACTCCAACTCAAAAAAAAAAAAAAAAAAAAAAAAACTTTGTTATCAGATTAAGAATATCTAATTTATAATATGCCACTTATTTCAAAAATAGCTGGCTGCATCTTGTGATATATTGATGCTATACAGAAGCAGGTGTCCAAATTATTTCTTTAATTAGCTGATCAGCTGTACATATGCTATATAATGCACTGTATATATAGTGTTAGTTTATCGTTTATGTACATGTATGTCACACACATGTAATGTTTTTAGTTTTCCATTATTTTTGGATGACTAATTTAATCTTGTAATTTACTGTGTGATCAGGAGGATAGCAGTCCTGGTTTAAAAAAAAAAATCTTGGTTTGATTAGTAATGTCATTCAAGTTTAAATCTCACTGAATAATTTTACACTGAAAAAAGAAAGTATTACTTAATAATTGAAATAAACCTAAGGACATTTAGAGGCTAGTCACAATATCTGATTTAGAATGACCTTGGATAAATTAATTTGTACATTTTCTTATGTCCGCTGAAAGTTAACCTCATCCTAAGCCAGTGGGAAGAAAAATGAGGTACAGAGTAGAGGTATAGGTTGGCCACTTTGGGTCCTTAGGGAAATCTACTGAGCTAATGAAAGTGTTTACTAAGCTAGTTCTAATTTCCTTTAGAATTACTTTTAAAGATGTTTTCTTGAGCTACTGCCTATCAAACAACATTTTGGAAAATGATTTTTAGGTTTTTTTCTGGATTTAAAAAATTATTTCACCAATAATGCACTCTTTTTGATCTAGCAAATATAACTTTTATAATACAAAATAAACCTACTAACCCTATGATTTCTAGGTCACTGATAGAATAGTAACTTTTTTTTGCATTCCTTTCTCTGAAAATTCTTTAAGAATGCACACGCATATAATTTGATGGTTACTTCAGTGGAGTTTGATGACTTAAGATATGTAATCTGGTACTCAATAAATTTAAATTTTATGTTTCTTTCTGTTTAGGATCAATAAGCTAGCTTTAAAAGTAACACCTGGATATGTGAACCAATATATCAAGTATTAGAATCATAATGGAACTTCTGAAGGATCTTAAGTCAAGAGAAGACAGCAGAGAGGACTTTAGCCCCTCTGTGCCTGACTTAGACGACTTTGATATTGTTCTCACTTCCCTCTCATGCCTGTTCTCTCAAAGTTTCTCAAACTTGCCAATTCATTCCAGTCTCAGGTCTTCTGCATTTACTCTTCCTATGCTCAGAAAGCTCCTCACATGGCCATACATTCAAATCAATCCCATCATTTCACATGTCTGCCTCCATTAACATTCATGTCTCACTTAAAATATCATTTTTTTTTCCTGAAGACTTCCATGGACACCTGTCACTATCAGAAATTATTTATTTTCTTATCTGCTTATTGTATGCCTTTCCTCCCTTTTCAACTTCTCTTCTTCAAACCAACTAGTAGAATAAACATAAGGAAAGCAAGTATCATGCCTCTTATTTACACTCTATTTTTAGTTACTAAAACAATCATTGGCACATATCAGGAGCTTTGTGCTGTTGATTCATGAAATAATATTTAAATAGAAATAGGTTATTATACTATTAAATGAACTTAAGCACTATCCTTTTGCATACTTAATTGTAATACTTTTCCATTTTGCTTCTATATTTCTCTTATATAGAAATGTGAATATAAGCAGAGCCAACAAATATAAGCAGAGCCATTCTACTTTATTTACACTATATTCATGGAAACAAAAGACCATATAGTACATTTACCTTATAATTATACCTGTTAAAGTAAAATATGAAACTAGAACTTTTCTCCCAGTCTTGTTGCCTTCATAGAACATGCTGAAATGTAGCTAAAATAATAAATGGATGCTTCTACCTACCCTGAAAAACATAAAAGTAGAATAGTAAAAATAGCATGGGTATTAGATTCAAAAGAACTGAATTTCAATTTTTACTGCACCTTTTACCAGCAGTGTGATCCCAATATATTTAACTATTTTGAGATTCAGATGATGTAAATTAAAAGTTTAGGATAGCTTAAGGCCAAAATAAGAAAAATGTATCCAAAGTACCTAGTAGAGTCTTTTATTATTAATGGGGTTATTATCAATACAGTCATCTGTCACTTAACGATGGGAATAAGTTCTGAGAATTGAATCATTAGACTATTTTGTGGTTGTGCAAACATCACAGAGTGTACTTACAGAAACCTAGATGATAAAGTTTACTACACCTAGGCTAAATGATATAGTCTATTGGTCCTAGGCTATAAACCTGTACAGGGTGTTACTATACTGAATACTTTAGGCAACTGGAACACGGTGGTATCTGTGTATATAAATATATCTAAACACAGAAAAGTTACCGTAAAAATTGCTATTATTATCTTATGGGACCATTGTTATATAAGTGGCTTGTCATTGGCAAAAATGCTATTATGTGGCACTTGCAAGACTGTATATGATATTTTGCTGTTATCATGTTAACTGGTGAAGTAATTGATATATGTATCTCATGATTCTAGCTGATTGACATTAAAAATTGCGTGATTCTCCTTCCAAATCTCTTCTCTATTACAAAACTGAGAACATTACCCATCACTACCTCGGGTTACACCATTTGAATGCTCATAGTTACTGCTATGACTTCATTATAGCACCAAGCAGTCCTTAAATTAAGTAGAAGTAGAAGGTATAAAGATTATTGTTCATTAATTACCTCAATCCTATTTATTAGCACTTTGTTTCTGCTTCATTAAATTTCAATCAAAACTACAACTTAAGGGAAGAAAAGGTAGTTGTCCCCATTCTTTGAGACCCTGAGGAAAAAACCTCTTTGGTTACTTGAAGAAAGATTCTGAGAGTCAGGAGGAAGAGGTTAACCGAGTTCTCTTTAACCAAGAGAACTTGGGAGTGCTTGCGTTGTCAGTTTGTCTTCAGTCTTTTTGACCTTTAAACCTCCATTAAATGCTGTTAAGTATCGAGCAAAACCTAAATCTTTTACAGAAAGAATTATGAGAACATCATCACTTGATAAATTGCTTCCCAATTATGCAATGCTACTATTGTCTCTTCGTTGGACCTGTAAAATATATGGCTGGCACGGAGTTGAATTAATGTGCACGAAGGATTAGTGAATCCTTTAAGGTGTGATATTTAATATGAGCTTCAAAATTTCTACATGAGGTCAGTATTCTTACTCTGTACACACATATTTAGAATAAAATATTTTTTATTTTCTCCTAAGATCCAGAATATTTGTAAACTTCTTCCTAAGTGCCTGTATCTCTTTTAGCTCATAAGATCATGTGTAATGTTCTTAACTGACGATATTCACTATGGTTCGTGACTGCCACTAGCAGGTAAGGCACTGTTTTTCTGAATTCAAGGGTCATGTGGTAAGAGTGGTTTTTAAGTTTGGAAAAGAAAAGACCAACCAAGCCTTGTAAGTAATGATTTAGTGCAATTTACATGGAAGGTATTTAATAAATAATGGCAGTGGCATAATTTTGCTTTTCTGATATTTAATGTATGGGCTTTGAAGGTCCCAGCCACCCCCAAAGTCAAGCAACCAGCTGCTGGGCTGCAGCCAGTAAGTATTCAAAAACCACTGCTTCAATTACTGCCCCCCTACTTAGAACAGGTACTTATTGCCAGTAGCGATAAGTTAATCAACTAATGAGTCGATTAAAGAAGTAATTAAAGTGTAAAACAGCAGGAAGGGGACTTGCTTTTAAAAGATGCTGTAATACTTAGGGTAAGTCAAATCAGCTTACTTACAATTGCATCAGGTCTGTCTAACATAAAATCTTCATGTGGCTCTTCTAGCCAGTGAGTTCTGCTGAATTAGTTGACATAATCAGTTTGTTTCCATACAATCAGTGGAAACTTAGACAATCTTTTTTAAATACTCTGTGAGGACCACTCTGTGTTAAAAATGAAAGTGTATTCAGGAAAAATTAAAGATTTAATGTGTACTTTGCTTTAATAATTTTGTCAAGATTATGTAGATCAATTGTTCATTTATCCAACTTTCTTCGTAGCACTGTGTGGAAGAATAAATGCACATAAACTGTACTTTGACAATATCTACATGCTCTTTGAAGTATTTGGATGATTCTTAAGAGTAATGTTTATTATATCTCTGAGGCAATTTTTTAATGTGAATACAACTTTGAAATTGTAATGGAAATCAATGGAATTATATGATTTCATGTACAAGTATTCAATTAGTTGTACATTTTTCTAGACTGCATATTTGTAGTCACATTGCTTGACACATAGTACATTACTATCTGGAGGCTGTTCCTTATGCTAGTTCCAAAGATGTTTCTAAACCAAGTGAATTGCTGCACATATTAGAAATATCTAGTTTCTGCCTTTATTTTATTTTATTTTCTGTCTTTATTAATGCTTATAAAAATGAGATTATTATTGCTATTTCATTTTCAAATTAAGAAATCTGAAGTACAGGGTAGTCATGCACCTTGCTCAAGGTTGTGGAATGTTTAATTGACCTAGCAAGAGTTTGCCTGCTGACTGACCTCAAGTTACCTTTGTCTACTATTAATCACTGAATTTTGATGTTAGCAAAAACCTTCAACTGTTAATGTGAGGGTATTTTAACTTTTAAAAGTATTATTAATACCTTGTGAAAAAGAATAATTTTAATAGGGCAGGCAAATTGCTCACTTCTTTGTAAATAGAATAATGAAACAGATGTCTTTGTAATTTCTTTTCCATCTGATGCTATTTTAGTAGACCTTGTGGAATACGTTACGATTTCAGTACTTTCTTCTGGAGATTAATATTGTATCTATATTAAATTTGGCTGCCAAAGTGGTCTTCGTCTTGGCAATACCTCCAGCCTTACTATGACACAGTTGTTTTTATTTGTAAATCAATTTAGTACTCAGGTGATACTTTATACCTAATCACATATGCATATATTAATGACTAAACAAATTCCAACATGATCCAGAGCAAGGGTTCACAAATTTAGCATACTCAGATACCTTCAAAGTGCTGTTGAAACAGATTGCTGAACTCATTTCCAGGGTTTTTGAGACAGTAGGTCTGAAATGGGGCCTGTGAATTTGCACTTCTAACAAGCTTTCAGGTGATGCTGATGCTGCTGGTCAGAAGATCACACTTTGAAAGAGCAAACTACTTGGAAATAGAATAGCCAAAAGTTAAATCTCATATCTCCTAATTCAATGTATGCATAATTTGGGGCAAGTTACTTTATTTCTATAAATCTCAATTTATCTATAAATTTATCTTACAACCATGTTGGGAGATTAATATTAGTCAATGAATAATAAATGGCATTTTATAGATATTCAGGTATTCTATAATGGAGTGCTTCCATAATAATTTATAAAAATATTTTTATTCTATTAGTATATTAGCTATTTGCCTAATAGGAGGTTGCATATATTCTTTTTAATGTCTGCAGTTCTTATTATTTTATTTTATAAACCTTTTATAATATTAAAAATTTTAATTGATAGTCAAAATCAATGTATTTCTTGTGTTTTCTGCCTTTACATCAATATCAGATACATATCAACTCATATTTTCTGCTAGTAAATTTATGTTTTGATTTTTACTCTCTAATCAACTTGTTTAGTCTTTTACTCTTTAATCAACTTGTTTAAATTTTTACTCTTTAATCAACTTGTAGTTAATGTTTGTATATATGGAAGACAGAAAGATATACACATATAAAGGGACAGATAGAGAGAGAAAGAATCCAACCCAAATTAGTTTTTGACTAAATGAACTCAATGCCTTATATTAAAGCGCTTGCAGAAGAAGAGGTATGTTCATTTCAGAAAATATAATACAGTTTGCAGTTCTTACTATTTTTATACATGATATGATATTTAGCATTCAGTTGAGAGAAACTTATCACACAAAGATTTTTAAACAACTATAAAAATATGTTTTAAAAATCTAGTGGAGAAGATAGAGAACATGAGGGAAGAGAAGAGGTATTTCAGCAGTGATGTGAAACTATTAAAAGAGCAAAATATAAATATCCATCTAAAGATCATTATCTGAAAGATAAATAAATTCATCAAGGTGCCCATCAGTGGACAGACAGCACATTGGGTAGATAAGCAACTTCAAAATAGTTAAATTTTTTTTTTCTAAACTGAAAAATGAAGAGAATAAAGATGTAAAAATTAACAGTGTGTTCAAGAACTGTTAGACATATAAGACAATCTAAATTATATATCATTGAGTTATAGAAAAAAGAGAAGGAAAAGGCAAGGTAGAAGAAATATTTTAAAAAGTCATGGATGAGAACTTCAAAATTAATGAAAGAAAACAAATCATGCATCTAAGAATCTCAGAGAACCCTAAGTAGAGTGAGTTAAAAAATAGTCATAGCCAAAGTGCTGAAAGGCAGCCAGAGAGGGTTAAGGGGATGGAAAATATTTCATTTAGAGACTCAGTGAAAATAATAAGAGGAAACTTCTTATCAAAATGGTACAAGTCAGAATATAGTAGAATTACATCATTAAAGTAATGACGGGGGAAAAAAAACTGTCAACCCAGGTTTCTATATCCAGCAAAAATAACATCCTCAAATAAAAAGCCAAATCAAAGACTATTTTTTTCAGACAAAAGCTGGGTGAATATGTTTCTGGTAGTCCTGAACTGCAAGATTTACTGTCTAATACAAAATAAGGTACTGTAGAATTTATACAATATTTAGAATTAAAATGCATGATAACAATAACATAAATGATGAGACATGATTAAGTTTTAAAGATCACTATACATGAAATGGTATGACAAATATTTATATTTATGTATGCTTCGATGTATTTACATATATTTAATACATATACTATATATAGCACATATATATCTACTAATTATATTCAGATCTACTAGATACTTATTTTTGTTGGACAATTAATTTTCTGGAAGATGTATATTAAAGTCTTTATATGATATTTTATTGCATTTATTCAGTGTATCATATTTTCTTTTTATTTGCCTTTGGCATTGTTCATTAGATAGACAGAATTTTCTTTTTGTTATACATACTATTTTAGTCTTCAGCTGGTTATATCTCATATTTTAAAATCCTTGCTTATTTTTATTTTCTATATAATTTTCCTAAAAATATTAATATTTATCTTTCCCATAATAAGTAAAAACTTCACATATAATAACCACTCTTTTTTCTACCTTCTAAATCTCCTTCTAATGTTTAAATACTGGATTACTATGGCTATGTTTCTTTTATATGTTAAAACCAGTGCTTACTTTGAAAAAAAAAGTTTTCCTAAATTAGTTGCACATCACTTTTCATTATATATAACGCTTTTTTTGGAGTAGCTTTTGTGAATGTTTTCAAGGAGAGTATTTGCACAGAAATTTTCATGTAAGTCATATCCCTCAGAATATATTTAACACTTGATTTTTCATGGTCATTTTCCAGGAAAGAGAATTCTAGTTCCCAAGTGATTTTGCTTCAATATTTCAAAAATAGTCTAATATCTTCCTGGTTTTGATACTTTGTTAATAAACAAATTCACTAAGAATATTTCCTTTTGGAAAATGTAATATTTCTCCCAGAATGCTAGAATTTCTTTGGAAGTAATTTCCAAAATTTTCCGTAAAGAGTCAGATGGATTTTGTCTTGTTTTTTTATGTATCCCGTTTTATAGTCTGGGCATTTCATATCCAATATCTTAATCTTTCTATTTTTGGTACTTCTAGTCATTATTTCAATTATTTATTATCTTTGATTTTTAAAAATTTTATTCTGGAATGCTAGTTATACATATTGGCATTTCTATTTATAGATTCTCTTTTTTCTTTTGCATACAACATAATGTCATTCTGATTTTTGGGGGGTAAATTCCTTGACTTTATTTTTCAGCTCACACCATTTGACTATATTCAATTGATTATTTAAACTATCTATTGAGTTCTTTATTCCAATAATTATTTTAATACTCAGATCTCTCGTGTCACCTTTAATGCTACCTAATTTATGTTTTTCTTTAAGAAAAAGATCATTTTTTTCCTGCACTTAACTCTGCTTCCTCTGTGGTAGGCTATTTATTCACTGTGTTGTTCTACTTTCATAATCTTTGTGATCCTGAAATGTTTATTAATATACTTCATGCTACACTGGAATTCCTAGCTATGTACTTTGTGACATCAAATGTTGGGATGTGGGCAATAAACTCAGAACATAAGCCTTAGAATCATTCTTTCTAGGCAAGTTGAGGAAATATTTGGGAATGAAGGCTCAAAACAAAGAACTACTGGTGTTGTAATCTGTGTTTTACCTCTTTTTAAAATATACTCTATCAAATTAGTGGCTTGCTTGAAACTTTCCAGTGGCTTTGCTGTAGCTGCAGGTCTTTTCAGGAACATTTTCTATGGGTTGCAGTTATCTAGAATATGATGTGGCATGAGTGTTTTCAGGAGGAGGACTCAGAAGCTGGCCACTGTGAATGTTTAAATAACGTCCTCCCAGGTGCCTTTCAGGGTTGGACTCATGTTATTATACATCTTAAGCAATTCTGGACCATCATGACTGCTTGTTCTACAGTGGCATGGAACTAGCCATAACCACAGACTAAGAAATAGAGAAAAAAATCACAACTAGGATGCTTTTCCCATTTATCTTCTGTTCTTGACACCTAGCTACTTTTGATTCAATGACATCTCTGCCACTAATACACTGGAACCCACTTTACTTCTGTCTCCCTTGAGGTTTCTTACACTAGTGTGTGACTCACATGTTAATAATTCCTTAATATAATATTCTTGAAAATACTGATTTTGAGTGTTTAATATATGTGTGCACTCTCTTAATTTTACAATCCCTGAAGAAAAACTTTCTTAATTTATAAGGAAGAATGGCAAAGAAAGATAGACATAATTTGTGGGACTTTTCCAAACATACTGGCACACACACATATCCATACACATAATTCTATAAATCTTACAATTACGGAGGACAATTGTACTGTTAAGTCTCAGTTGTAAACCACTAGTGTTTTGCCATAAGAAAATCATTAATAACTTTTACTTTGAACAAATGGAATCTCTAGACCATTTCCTTTTAAAATCTTACTAGCAGCAAATTGTTCAAATTGAAATCATGGGCTCCATATTTAATGTCTTTATTTTTATTCAACTACAGCTGTATAATTGTTAATTTAATTTTTAATGGTAATTTCCGGCTTTTAATCAAGATCGTTATTATTTTTAACATACAATATGAGGTCTTCGTTCTGTATTCCTAATAGTGTCTTTTGAAATGGTTGCTTTTTAAATACTCAAAGAAGTTTTATTATCAGGTAAAATATATCAGATTTAATATAAAAATCAGACATAACTGGGGAGTGAGAGGTAGTCCTTTGCTTGACATGATATCATTGTTGTTCTGGATGCAACATAGTCTAAGTCTAGAATATATTCAACTTTCAAAAAGCCATGCATACATGTGAATATATATTATGAATTTTAAATTATTTTAACATATTATATATATATTTTGATATATATGTTGAATTTAAAATTATAACTCTGCATGTGTTTAAAGGCAGCCTCACTTTAATATAGAAAATATATGTTGTTCTCGATAATACAAATATGATTATGCAAATTATATTAGCACATTTTTTTACCAAAACAAAAAAGGAAACTTGTCTTGGATCTACAAATCACCACTATTTGTGACTTTGTTATCATTGTTTTTCTAGCCACTTGAAATAGTAATAAATAGGTGAAGTTGAAAAGAGAATTGACCCCTGCAATATTAGAAAGAGATTTATTGTATCTTGTGAATGTGCCGTATTTATAACTGTTCTCTCAATGGGAGGGAAAATAAAAGACAAAAATTATCTTCTCTCACAGGGCTGTGCTAAATGAAATGTGCTAAGAGATGTGGTAAAGACTGTAAAGGATTAAAAATTATATTGGATTGTGTTGAGTTTTACTACTTTTGTTTACGCTTCTTGAGTTACATTTAATATCATTTGGAAATCAAATTTTCTTATGGGGCACACTGAAAAATAGGCATTTTACACAAATAGAAAATACAGGAAGAAAGACAGTGAAAACATGGCTCAGGGATAATATCGTGAACTTGTTTTTTTGTGTGAGATTTGGGGGCTTTGTAGTTTAGAAACCTCCTTGTGATGCATTAATTAACTGAAAACAGGAATGCATTGTGTCCAAACAGTGCATATATTGCAAGGTGCAATTTGCTGGGAGGGCCTAAGTAGGAAATTGTGTTATAAAACCACAATGAAAAGACTCAGGCAGAAAACAGCTTTCTGAAAATTGCACCTTTTGATGTGTTGGTGACATGAAATTGATGGAGTTAGGTGGAATAATAATTTTAAATATTAATCCTTCCTCTCCTCAGACATGCAGTATCTTGAGGTGCTCATTAGGTTTCATATGGAAAGAGGATTTAGCAAATTCCATTTTTTTACCTTTCACAAAACTACTAAATATTTTTGATATATATGATTAATCATCTTGGGAGTTATCCACAGCTGGGAAACTTGGGGAGATGCTAGTCAGAATCACACTGCTAGCATTCCAGGAGAATCGGTATTGTGAAGTGCTACGTGGTACATGGGACACACTATCTCAGCTCTGAACAAGCCCACTCCATCAATTTAATTTCAAAAGCAAGGCTTTGAGGTTTGATCCACCAGCCTTCCCTTCACTACCTTGCATCCAAAAGCTTTCTTTTATAATGGCTGTGATTCCAGGCTCCTGGAGTGCTTCTGATGTCATGGCTTTTAGAGGAATACCAACATAAATGTTGTAATGCAGAGAAGTACAAAGATAATGTTTTCCACTTGTGTGCATATATTAGTAGTTGCCAAGAGTTTTCAGACCAGCCTTGAGGAAAATTGGTATTTGTTTATTTTTAATATGTTCCCAGGGAATTAGATTTTCTCCTGCATTTGCAACATTTGTAAGAAAGGTATATATATGCCAATGACCTTTCCAAATGTAATAAAGTTTACATAGCTGTTAAGTGAGCCAATATACCATCAAAGCCTCAATAATGAACAACTGCATGGCTGATCGTCATGATTTTCTGTATACTTCTGTTTTAACTAACATTACAACTGATGTTTGAATAAGAAAACCATTTTTATATATGTGTGTTTCACTTTTCACTTATGCTTGACTCTCTAATAAAAGGGGTCATCATGCTGTAGCATCCAGCATTTTAAGATTAAAAACAGCAAAGAAGACAAGAAATTGCTTTAGTGTTAAAAGGTATAAAACTGGGTGGAAGAGAGCCAAGGAAAGGCTTTAAAATGCTGGCTATCAGAAATTTTAAAATATAAAGGTTTTATTATAGAATATTTTTTGCTGGTTGTCTGTGTTTCCAAGACAGAAGTCGCAGTTTTATTGCCTCAGACCTTTAAAGTGAACCTCCCCAGAAAGAATTTGGGAATGAAAGTTTCAGAAGTAATCTTTCTGTGAAGAAATGGTCTATCTGACCTAAGTGTGAGGTCTTTATCTTTCTCTCTCTTCTCTTTTACCACTTGGAGAAGAGCTGCGTGGGAAGCAAAAATTTCTCTTCTCACTATGTTTTGCACATTGTCAGAATTTATTAACACAGTATTTTCAGAAGAATGACAGGGTTATTAGACATTTCATGGCAGCAACTCAAAAACAATTCTGCATCCTGTTTGGTCAAAACTTGTAAAATTTTCAAGAACCCCAGAAGCAAAAGTGGTCTTCAATGTGTGTGTTACATGCAGATCTGCCAAGATGATAGAACTTGAGATTGGGATAGAAAAACGGAAAGCCAAGTGTATAAAGTTGCGCATTAGCATATGCGGAATAGATGCCATTATAATTTTTGATAAACAAATGCTCACAAAAATATATAAGTACTTCAGTTTTGAAGGCCAATCTATGGACACCCCATATGGAGCATGACCTGCATCTGTTCCACGCCAGTAAAATCAAATACTTTTAAAAATAGTAAAAAATATATTTTTAAATTGCAGTCAGTAAATGGATAGATGTTATTGTTCTCTTTAGCATTGAAGCCACTGGTCTGATCTCTCTTTTTTTTTTTTTTCTATTTTGACAGATAGCTATATTGAATTGATTGGATTGATATGTATGTCATCATGGAACATGAATATAAAATAGAATAGTAGTAGTGGGAAACTGCCAGAGGAGGGCACGGGGTGGGAGCACACTTCATCAAAAAGGGTACCTGATCTCAAACCAGGTAAGTTGGGGACAAAGTGAGGCCCAAACTTTACCTGTACAATGACTACTTGTATGTCTAATGCTGAATTGTACCCCACATCTTTAAAATAAAGATGAAGGCGTAAATAAATAAATAAATTGGAAGAGTCCTGAAGAAGAAGAAAACAAATTAAAAATAAAGAAAACACAGGTGACTGTAGCTTGATTATGAAAGGAGGAAATACTTGTCATATAGGTATTCATTTACATTCATATGTATATCCCTTCCCAGTCAATTCATTTATTAAAGCCTTAGTAACTTATTTATCTTGATTGCAAAGTCTAGACTTTGTAACAGGTACTAGGAATGCAAAGATAAATATGCGTTCGTTTCTATCATCAAGGGGTATGAGACAAACAGAAGGTGAAAGATATAAAATAAATCTGTGCAAAGGAGTCATGATTGTATGACATTAGCTTATGTACACGAAAAGAAATATGAAGAGAACGAGAAAGTTCTCCAGAGCTGAGAAGAGATGGAAATTATCAGAGAAACTTCAAACATGCGGGGGTTTGTTTGTTTTTTTGTTGTTGTTTTTGAGTTGAAATTCATGTAAGTGTTTGACAGGCCAAGAAAAGGGTTAGCCTGAGAAAGTTATGTTAGTTTTACAATTATTGTCCATAGAATAAGAGCATACTTTCAACTGCAGGTTGAGAGGGTAAGAGAGAGATCCAGGAGTTAAATCTCAATGCATATAGGATGATTGTTACCTTATGCCTACAGCCAAGACATACCATATGCCACAGTTATGAAATGATTGATTTTCTCTTTGTATCTAAACTGCAGCTTATCCCAGGCACCCAAATACTCATGCTACCCAGTGTTGAACTCCTGTCAGTCCCTTTCAGAATCACTTGTAACTTGACTCTCCCCCATCCCATCTCTTCTACTTTGTGCTCCATTGTGTCTCACTTAGTGGTTGATGAAAAGCAATCTGATAAGCTAATTCTTACTAAGGTTTAATTACTTAACAGCTTGATTATTAAATCTCCAAGGGTATTTGGATTTTGAATAGAGGACTCTTGGATGCTAAAAGTCTTAATTCAATAGAATTAATTACTGGGTTTTTAGTGAGGAATACATTTTGTTGGGGCATGAAATGTAGTAGGAGGGTTTCAGAAATACTCAAATCTCTTCACACATCTAGCATCTTATAAGGGAGAAGTTAATAATATATTACATATTTTGAGGAATAGGAAGTTCAAGTAGAAACAGTATTGTTCTTGGGGTTAAAATCTCATACCAGATGGGGCATGGTGGCTCAGTCTGTAATTCCAGCACTTTGGGAGGCCGAGCGAGAGGACTGCCTGGGCCCAGGAATTCAAGACCAGCCTGGAGCAACATGGTGAGACCTCGTCTCCACAGTAAGTCACAAAAATTAGCCAGGCATGGTGGCGTACATCTGTAGTTCTAGCTACTTGGAAGGCTGAGGCGGAAAGATCGCCTAAACCCAGCAGGTCAAGGCTGCGGTGGCCATGAGCATGCCACTGCACTCCATCCTGGGCAACAAAGTGAATTTAAAAAATCTCATACCTCCTATCATCTAAATTGTCACTTTGGGAACTTTATGTAGTTCAGTCTCAGTTTTCTCATCTTTATGACAGAGATAATAATAGCTATGCTACCAATGTTGTTTGGATCAAATGAAAAGCAGATAAAAGTTATTTGTAAGCTGGGCTCGGTGGTTCAGCCTGTAATTCCGCCTTTTGGGAGGCTGAGGTGAGTGAATTGCCTGAGCCCGCGGGTTCGAGACCCACCTGGGCAACTTGGCGAGATCTCATCTCTACAATAAATTAAAAATGAGCCGGGCGTGGTAGCGCGCGCCTGTAGTTCCAGTTACTTGGAAGGCTGAGGCGGAAGGATCGCCGGAGCCCAGCAGGTCGAGGCTGCAATGGCCGGGAGCGGCTACTGCACTCCAGTCTGGGCGACAGAGTGAGACTCCAACTCAAAAAAAAATAAAAAAGTTATTTGTAAAGTATTTTTTTTTTTAAACCAGCAAAACATAGGAAGAACCTGTGAGTAAGAACAAGGTAATAAATAAAATATAATATGGTTTTAAAAGTAGTTCTAGAAATAATAAAAATTAAAATTAATTGAGAATTACAGAAAGACTGAAGAAAACTAAATAGGAATTTAAGTTGTTTGCAGAATCAAACATATGGGAGATGTCAACATTTATTTATATATGGCATAATTAATATATAACAATAAGAAAATTAATGATTTCAATCCCATTTAGGAGGTTGGAACAACAGATCAATGCACTATTATAGATAAAATAAAGTGATAAAAAGCTATCGAGCAATTTATGAGTACCTATAAAAATGAAATGTATATGTATCTTTGACCCAAAAGTATATGTTTTATTTTTCACACAGTATGGAAGTACACAATGGCAGCTTTATTTATTGATTGATTTTTTTTTTTATTATTTTTTTTTGAGTTGCAATCTCACTTTGTCGTCCAGGCTGGAGGGCAGTGGCCGCTCCCGGCCACCGCAGCCTCAACCCGCTGGGCTCCGGCAATCCTTCCACCTCAGCCTTCCAAGTAGCTGGAACTACAGGCACACGCTGCCACGCCCGGCTAATTTTTTATTTATTGCAGAGATGAGATCTCGCCAAGTTGCCCAGGCGGGTCTCGAACCTACGGGCTCAGGCAATCCACTCACCTCAGCCTCCCGAGGCGCAGGATTACAGGCTGAGAATGATTAGAGACAAGCTGGATGGCAATCTGTAGAGAAATGTTTAAAACATTCTCCAAAATAAAAAGGAGAAAACGCGTCAGGTAAAGCATTAAGCCAAAAAAAGGAGACTGAAAGTAAACAACTGTTAGTTCACACAAGAGCTCATTGTTTCTTGATAGAGGAACATTGCTTGTGAAAGCATCACAAGTTTATGCAATTGGTGCATGTCTATAAATGACATTTAGGAAACCATGAGAAATGGGAGATGAAAGAAGAGAAAAAGAGTAAACCTTTTCATTTACATAAAAGAGGAGTAGAGGATCCTAGATTCAGTATACATGAGTAGGTCTATTCCATAACATTATGTCATACATTTTTAGGTGTGTGTATTGTTAACATTTTCATAATATGATATTAAGACATAACTGTTCAAACTTCAATGATTTATTTTCTTGATAGATATGTTTGATTGGTGGACCAAAGAAATGTCGTGCACACTAGTATTTTTTATACAAGTAAGACATTTGACAAAATCTTTGAGATTCTTTGGGATGACCAGAAAAGTAGGGACTTTACAATCATTTAGTACATTTCTTTAGAATTTGAATGTAAGACAGAGAGAAGTGCCTCTAGTAGAGTGAGCAGGAGGTAAGAAACATACAGAGAGAAAGCAGGCAGTGAGCTAGCACCGAGACCGTGGAGTTTAACCTGGGTTAAGAAATGTCCTATCTAAATCCAGCATCAGAAATATTCTATCTATTTAATCTTGGGTCAATTTGGTGGTGTTTTATCTCTGAGTTTCAGGTTTTCTCTTATGTCATTTGAGGATCAAAATGCTGCTGCATTGAAGTTATTGAGAGAATTAAACAGAAACTAAATAAAATGTGCTTGGTAAGATGGCAGGCAGCAAGTACTATAATATTAAAACAAACACACAGAAGATATAATTAATCAAGGGAATGTACTCAGAGAGTAGAGAAGAGTCAAATTGACAGCATCGGAGGCATTATCAGCAGAGACAGAAAGCATTTGAGTGACTATAATATCTCATCCTACTGTAAAAAAGAAAGGAAGCTCTTCCCTAAGAAGGATAGCAAACACAAAGCGTTCTCCTATTGGAATAAAAACATTATAGTTGAAACACTAATGCTATTGAACATCTGCAGAAGTGTTTCTTTTTTCTAAGGTTTGCTTATGTAACTTCTCAGATTGTTTTCCACTTAACACTTTTTTCAAGTAAATTTAGAATAGATTTTAAATATATATATTTTTTCTTGTCCACAAGCTCTCTAGAACATAAAGAGGCGTGCACAGGGGACACACAGAGTGAAAAGAAGGGTCTACGATGAGCTTACATCTTGAAAACCTTCAGTTTACACCTTCTCGGTTGCTTCTTTTTGTTTGTTTACTTTTTTAATTTAAAATTTAAATATCTAAGGTAAGCTTAGAATATATGTTCCTGACCTCCTAAGAGAGCCTAACATAACTATTGAAATAAAAGTTCAAAAATGTAAATTGTTGCAAGCTAACAAGATAAATAGAAAAAAATTTAAAATGTTGCTAACGCATTTTTAGATTGGATACTCAATTTCTTGTGTCTTTGACTCTTTATCTGTAGATAAAATTAGAGATATGGTGATTTTAGATAATACAACCAAGATAAAATGATGTGTGTTTTTGGCTGATAATGAGCAATCAACAAAAATATTATTATTATCATATGAGGTAATTAGTAAACATCTAGTATTTGGAACAGATAAAAATGTTTTTTTAAAGTTTAAATGTTGCTGTGAATGGTAAGTCAGTTTTATCCAAGAGGGTGAAAATATTGCAAAAAAGATAATAGATTTTTATGTTCGATGGAACAAAATTACAGTGTTTTCACCAGGCATGGTGGCTTACACCTGTAATCCCAGCACTTTTGAGGTGGAGGCGGGAGGATTGCCTGAGTCCAGGGTTTCGAGACCAGCTTGAGCAACATGGTAGGACCTCGTCTTTACAATAAAAATAAAAAAATTAGCCGGCTTGGTAATGCATCTGTAGTTCAATCTACCTGGAAGGTTGTTGTGGAAGTATCACCTGAGCCCAGCAGGTTGAGGCTGCAGTAGCCATAAGTCGGTCACTGCACTCCAGCCTGGGGGACAAAGTGAGACTCAAAAATCAATCAATCAATCAATCAATCAATAAAATAAGAAAAAGAAGTATAATGTTTTCATTAAGGGAAATATAATTGTTACTTCATACAATCAAAACTTTATGAAAAGGACTCAGTTCTGGAAGATATATTGTCAAAAGGTTTGATGAAACTGTAGCAATGATGAAGAAGCTAGAGTAATTAATAAGTTTTTATTTTAAAAAGAGAAATATCTAAAGGGAAAAAGAATACTAATCTTCAGAGTTTCATACTTGAAGTAAA
This sequence comes from Cephalopachus bancanus, assembly GCA_027257055.1. NCBI lineage: Eukaryota > Metazoa > Chordata > Mammalia > Primates > Tarsiidae > Cephalopachus > Cephalopachus bancanus. The sequence continues at coordinate 5,511,662 of JAPVLO010000031.1, read as the reverse complement.
TAATAGATTAAGATTAAGTGTAGAAAGTTATAGGTATCAGATTTTGAACAAATATTTGGACAAAGTAGGTCTCACTGAAAATTCAGTGGGATGTTTCGATAGATTTGACTCTTTTTTTAATCAACTTATTGTGATCTTTAATTTTTACCAGATGCGGGATGGCAAATATGCAGCATGAATGCCACCAGGGTCTCATCCTGGACCCATGGCATGTATTTTCAATCAGCCAAATACCTTTCTCACTGAACTGATAGGTAGCCTCAAAATTCTTCAAATAGCATTTCAGAAAGTCATTTCTCATCCGTTAGCATATCGCTCCTGCCTACATGATCTTTGAAGTCCTGATAAATTTTAATACCTCATAATATCAATGATGAAACTACAGTTTATCAGTTTTAGATGATACATGGCATTTGTCCTCTGTTTACTTATATAAAAGTAAAGGAAGTGAAATTTTCAACTGATGCTGTAATGTCTATCTCTAACAATAAATGATGTAGAAATCATCTTCAAATCTCAAACAAATCACCAGATGGTATGTTTTCTAGACAAGTCAAATTTATAATAATGTATTTTTACATTTTCAATACAACATAAAACCTAATAATAAGATCTGAATTCTGCAAATATTAGACAAATCTGCAAGTATAACATTTTTCTCTCCTAGCGAACATCCTGTGAATTCATAAATATTTACATACTACAAGTTATAATTATGTAGCACTAGGGAAAAGGGAAAATGTAGCTGTATATTTATATCCTACAAGAATATAAAAGAACATTCATAAATTACAAATGTGCATTGTTCTAAGAAGGGTACCTGCTGAGCCTTTGTATCTTAAGGCCAATATATAAGATGTTTCTACATCCCCTCATCAGTGGAATACAAATTATAATTGTAAGTTTGAATGACTATTGATTGCTTATTACAGCTTCTATTAATAGCTATAAATGATTATGTATGAGTGCATCATTGTAGGTATTTGATAACATAGAACAGAAAGTTTTGTATTGCTACAGGGATAATCCTCCTTAAGAAACTGACAAGCATGATTATAGAAAATACTGCAAAGTATGTATTTGCTTTAAAACAGTTGCCTAAAATAGTGCAGTTAAATACTATCTTGTTATTGCTTTTCACATTAGTTGGCTTGGCACAGTAAATTCTATATCATAGATTAATCTGAACACTAATAAAGGTCTGATGAATAAATAAGGCTTTAAGTTTAGAAATCTGTGGTGCCTATGTTAGTTTTAAGTTATCATAAACTTTAAAAAATGAAAATTGAGAAATGTTTTCAATATTTTTACATTATGTTTTCCAAATAAATTTTATCATTCAGATTTATTTTTAATATTTATCTTTATACTCCCCCTTTCTTATTATTTTTGTCATAAAATATTCCAATAGTTTAATTACTACATGATTACATTTTTATGCATGTCTCTGCAGGTACATTTATAAATTAGAGTAAATTCAGCTCTTAAATAGTCTAATCTCTGAGGTTGACAGCACTTATGTAGCAGTGACCTCCAATCATCTGATCAAATTTTGGGTTACTTACTGGCTATAATCAAATATATTCTCATCTCTTATTTGAACAAATCATACAGAAATTGAATACAATTTTTTATGAACACTAGCAATATGTTCAGTTCTCTGATAATTTTGACATTAAAATTCCATCTTAATAATCCCATCCTTCAGGCTTTGAAGACTCTTAAGGTATTAAAGCAAAAATTATCCTAAGCAGTTAGATTATAATGTATTTAAAGATTAGACATTTCATGTTGAATATTAACTGCTCCACTTCCCAGGAAAAGAAAACTATGCTGATTTTCTTCTTCTATAATTTATACATTTCAAAGACTGACTATCCAAGTTTCAAACCACAGCCACAGAAAAACATACTTTAAATGGAGTTAGATGCTACTTAGAGTTTCAAAGGTATATGTAATAATCTATTTACATAAAATAGAAATATTTTCAGCAGTTATTTAAGTTTATGTCAAAATAGCATCCTATAAAGTTATTAAAAATTAACTATTGCAAATAATTTACAGATAATAAAGTAGTTAGCTAAAGTAATTAACTCTTCCATTGAAAAATGTGACTATGCCCTATTAACTCTAGGTAATAGGTAAGACATGTTAAGCATACTCTTTGTTATATGGAATGAGAAAAATTAAAAGACAAATGTGAATTAACAGGTGAGAAAACCTATTGTATTCTTTCTCAAGCTTTAAGGGACAATAAGATATCATCTATTATATGCCTCTACTTGTGGAAGGACTACATCCAACCCATTCATAAAGATAAAAATCAGTTCTATTTTAAAAGAACATTTTGAACCTATTTACAGATTCCAAAGGCAATAACTTAAGAAAAATAATTAAAGCCTTTTTTCTTGCTTTGTTTTTTAGTCGTTTCTATAAAATATGATCTTTTAGTATGATGAAACTTTATTAGTATATATTTTAAAGAAAGATAAATTGCAAATTAATTTAAAAGTGTGTTATGAATCATCTAATTTTGTCTGTATCAGTCCTGACAAAGGGAGTACAGTTAGCCCTTGGGCAACACGGGTTTGAACAATCTACAAATTTATTTCATTAAAATTTACACCAAGTATGCCTGTCTTACCTGTCTCCCCTTCTACCTTTCCCACCTATTCTTCCTCTGCTATGCCTGAGACAGCAAAAACAACCCCTCCTCAACCTCCTCCTTCTCAGTCTACTGATTGTGAAGATGGTGAGGATTAAGAACTTTATAATGATCCACTTCTACTTAATAAATTGTAAAATATATTTACTCTTCCCTATGATTTTCTTGATAAAATATTCTTTCCTCTAGCTTACTTTATTGTAAGAATACAGCATATAATGCATATAACACACAGAATATGTGTATAAATAGCAACTGTTATGTTGTTGGTAAAGCTTCCAGTCAACCGTAGGCTCTTAGTAGTTAAGTTTTGGGTGAGTCAAAAGTTACACGTGGATATCAATGGTGCAGGGGGTTGGTACCCCTAACCTTTGCATTATTTGAACACCAGCTGTAATAACGATGACAGGTTAAAATTGATAGAAATATCTACAGTGTACACTCTTTGCTGAGTATATGATGATGTCATTATCTTAATGGATTAGTCATTTCAAATTGTCGGCTTGAAACTATACAATGCCACTTCTGCTGAATTTTGTTGTTTAAAGCAAGTAACAGAGCCAACCAGATTCAAAATAAGAGGAGCACAAACTCAGCAGCATAAAAACTGGAAGACAGATTGGTGATTTTCTTTGTAACCTAGTAGTTACAAGGAAAAAATCAATATATTGTAGAAAAGTAAACAGGTTTATTGTGGGTAACCATTTGGATCCTGCTGGAAACCACTGGGAAATATATGGAATTACTTCAGAATTAAATTATTTGGGAAGTATGTAAGTCAAGGTATCTATTCATCAACTTCTATTTGTCATTGCTGAAGGGATGCTTTTGTGGGCACCTCAGGCCTGAAACAGGTAGGTGGAGCCCACAGCCTGGGTCAGAGAAATCTCTCTCAGTGATAGTGATAGGAACTTTAATATTGAAAGAAGGCATAAAAATATTGTCCTAAGATAATGTGATAAGGGTCCCCAACCCCTAGGCCACAGACAAAGGAACACAGCAGGAGGTGAATGGCAGGCAAGGGAGCAAAACTTCATTTGTATTTACAGCTGCTCCCCATTACTCACACTACTGCCTGAGCTCCACTTCCAGTCAGATCAGCACTGAAAAGGCTGCTTCCATTTCCAACATCATATCTCTGTGAAGCAGGATTTTCTGCAGTGATAGCAACCCAAACAAGATTACAGAGTAAACTAGACATAAATAACCCACATCAAGTATTCCTGTCTTCTATCATTCTAGATGGGATGGTCAAGTTGCAGGAAAACAAACTCAGAGCTCCCAATGATTCTGTATTATGGTGAGTTGTTTAATTATTTTATTGTATATTACAATGTAATAACAAAAATAAAGTGCACAACAAATGCATTGTGTTTGAATCATACTAACTCCCTCCTACAACACCACTGCTAGCACATGGAAAAAATGTCTACCATGAAACTGGTCCCTGACACCAGAAAGGTTGGGGATCAGTGGAATATGAGATAAGTGTGTAAATATATTTTTACAGTTTACAAAAATTAAATGAACATTCAATCCCCTCCCATCCTCCAAAACACTTAGTATCTTATAAATCTTTGTGCTTCCTTTCCCCATTCGTACTACCCCTACTCTCTTCCTGAATTGAGTATGCACTGGCTAAATTTTGTTTCAATCACATTCTTGCTTTAAAAAACAAAACTTTTCTCTAATGAAGCCTGTATCTATAAAAATTACATTACTTAGTTTTATCTGTTTTGAAATATATATATATAGAAGGACATGTTTACATCCTTCTGCAACTTAACTATTCATTTTATATTTTTTTCACATTCAATATGATACATATGTTTATGCTTGAAATTGCAGATCGCTTGTTCCATCTTTTTTATACTACTTCATTATACATAGATCATATTTACTCTGTGTTACTGCTGAAGAGTACTTTTGCTACAGCATGCTTTCTACAGCTTTGTTGGTGGGGAGGAGTTGAGGCCATTCTGAACAAGTCAGAACTTCAAAGGAAAAATCATGTAGTTGTTTCTAGGTAAGTTGAAAGTCTCCACCACATCTCAGAATAATCTGCTGAGAATGTGACAGAAAGAGAAAAAACTCCTTCCAATTCCATTTATCATTGATCAAAATGTATCTCACAAAGCACCAACTCCTAGCATGTCTAAGTTGGGTCCCCATTCAGAACAGAGAAAATGCTGAGAAAGCCAAATTGCAAACTGCAGTGCAAATATCCATAGACGTCCAGCAGTGATGATAGAGCCCAGACCCTCCATGAGTTCTCTTGAGTTAAACTTTGATACTGGAGATTTTGTGTTAATTATTAAGTAAGTGGAATTAGGGATTGATATGGCCAATGTGAGGCAACTAGAGTGATTTTTCTCCTACAAAGTAATATAGAGTTTCCTCAGCACCCAATAAGACTGGCAGCATACCCCATGACTCTTCAAAGAAATGATAATAACCACAGAGTGCAAAGAAGGAAAAAAACCATCAACCTGGGTTGGAGCTGGCCAGACTCTCTCCTGTACCACCACAGTCCACTGGCAGCCTCTGGAAACAGTGGAGAAGGTAAGTGAGGAAAATTCAGGAGTTCTGTACTCCGGCTGCACTGGGGGTTTCCAAAGTCTTGCAGGACTTCAGTTCCTCTCCAGAGACTGCCTTACCCACAGCCATGCTATACCATGGAGTGGTACAGAAAAAAAGAAAGCCTTGAGCCGTGCCAGCTGTCATTTCCCAGGAACTCAACCCTTGTAGACAGCACAGCTGCTTTCTAGCCAGCCTGAGAGGGGACATACCCTAAGGGTGAACTCCACAACTGCAGACAGTTCTTGGCTGGGTGGGTTGCCAGAGAACATATGAGGTCCTGAGACCAGCTACACTTTGCCATTTACAAGGCAAACTGCCTGAGGACAAGATGGTAAGCTGGGTGGGACTCATTGTCATAGCAAAGTCTCACAACCAGTATAAACTCCTCTGTGCTACACGATAGCCTTACTCCAGTGGTCTGGAATTCCTTCCCAATCCCCACTGGGTTAGCCAAGAGGACGCTTTTGTAGGAGCTCAAGTCACTTCCCCCAACTCCCCATTCTCTCCTCAAGGGTTCAAAACAGACAAAGAACTTGGGTACTCCCCAGAGCCAAACCTTACCTCTAGGTTGGCTGGGCATTTTCTTGGAACAGCACACACCAAGAAGAAAGCCCATAGCAATAATCAGAGCTGACTTTCTCCTATAAGCATAACCTCCCCAGCCAGGCTCAGTGGCTCAGCCTGTAACCCCGTGCTTTGGGAGGCTGAGGTGAGTGAATTGCCTGAGTCCAAGGGTTCGAGACCCACCTGGGCAACTTGGCAAGACCTCATCTCTACAATAAATCAAAAAAGTTAGCCGGGTGTGGTAGCGTGCGCCTGTAGTTCCAGCTACTTGGAAGGCTGAGGTGGAAGGATCGCTGGAGCCCAGCCAGTCAAGGCTGCAGCAGCCGGGAGCGGCCACTGCACTCCAGCCTGGGTGACAGAGTGAGGTTCCAACTCAAAAAAAAAAAAAAAGCACATAACTTCCTGACTGGAGGTCAGCACTATAGCTTACCACATCAGATATAATACCTCAGCTTTGGAGAAGGCTGATCTTAACCAGCTAACACTGCTTTCAAAGCCACTCCAGCCACTTAGGGTGCCATGAGCCAACGCAAGTACCCAACACAAGACTACAACAGCTAGCAATTGAAAAGCTCATCACTCCAAGGCTGTATACAACCAAAGGAATTCTAAAGTGTCTATATCAGCCCCTTGCCAACCTCAAATAAAAAGAAATCATCTACTTAAATGAAAAGGAATCAAAAAATTAATACTGACCAAATGAAAAAACAACACACCCAAAAGACCATACCAATCTTCAGTGACAAATCCTAGCCAAAATGAATTTTTTGACATTCCAGACATAAGTCAAAAAGTAGATTACAAAATGGATCAATGGACTTCCAGCAAGATGGCGACAGGTCAACTTTGCCTATGAGACTTTTCATGAAAGAGAAAACACATAAAGACTCTAGCTCTCTCCCGGGGGCTGCAGTTCCCATCATGGGCAGCCTGCTCTTCACACAGAGCTCAGCCATGGCCACAGCTCAAACATCACGGTGGTCTGGGCAGCTGTGACTTCAGACCATGAAGCCCCTGCAAGCAAGATCTACTGAGATTGCTGCTGCTACCACTGCCACCATCACACCCCGCCTCTTGCCCGGAGCCAGACTTATGAAACTCCTCCCATGTGCTGTAAGGTGGCCACTGCCACCGTGGCTCCCATCGCTAGCTCCCTCCCTTCCTGGGTGAGCAGCTGCAGATAAAGATCAACTGGAGCAGTGAGATGGCACCACCTGCTGGAAATTCAAGGTAACAACACTGAAATGGCAAAACAGAAGTTTGATAAATAGAAGTAGGCCAGATCTGAGTGGTGAACTGGGTAGGGAGCCCAGATCTGAACTGCCCTTCACAGTAAGCCAGGGGCAACTGACCCTAACTGTGAACAAATCTACCAGCCTGCAAATACAGCTAGAAATCAGAGCTGAAAGGACATTGGACTTAAATGAAAAGTCTCAGAGTGTGCTTGGTTGGTTTTGTTAGTTTACTGACTTAATTCTATTCCTTTTGTTTTGTACTTTTTTCCTTCTTTTTTCTTATTTCTCTGTAAACCCCTTCTTTTTACAGAAGAATAGCACACCAATAAGAAGGTTGGTTAGCTTGTACGTTAGCATCATTGTATGTTTTAGTTTTTCTGTATGGTTGTTGGTTAGCTTGTAGTCGTGGTTTATTGTTTTATCTGTTTTAGCCTTTGTGTCTCTCTTCATTTGTTGGTACGCTCAACTGTTTTCCCTCTTACTCCTCTCTATCACCACCCCCCCCTTCTCCACACTGCCCAATCCATTCTCTTCCCTCTGTTAACCTCATATTGCTTTCAGGGAGTAAACCTACAGCCCCACTGCATGGACAGATTGCAAGGCAGTGGGAAGTGGGTTTCAGATTATCCATACACCTGTTTGCAGATACCAGGATCTGCAGATAGTTTTCGAATCACAGCTACCCCCTTAAGCAAATCTCAAAACTGCAAAAAGAACCACTCCCAACTACAGTCCAACTCCAGAATTGAACATAGCAAGAGGATATACATAAAGAAGTATAGGAGATTGAACAAACAGAAGTAAAAGCAACCCCTTCGCCCCTGAATAAAAGAATTAAAGAAGATGGGGAAGTGGAGGGAAGGAAAAAGTAGGGAGGAAAAATCTGCACAAGTGAAGAAAAAACCAAAAGAAGAATATAGGGCTCACACAGACCCCTGGGAGGTCAGACACTGAGAAAACAGACTTTGGAACACAAACAATGAAGAGCCCGCAGAATGACTGGTCACACACAACAAACCCAGACATCAAGACATTAATGGAGAGAATTAAAAAATTGATCACAGACAAGAATAAAATAGGAACAAGCTGATGACAGAAATGACAGCAGTAAAGAATACTGTGATGGAAATAAATAACAAACTAATAAGCATGGAAAGCTGAATTAGACAAGCAGAAGAAAGAATCTCAGAGCTCGAAGACCAAAACACAGAACTAACCCAAATTGCCAAAAGCATAGAAAAAAAGCTTAAAAAGACAGAACAAAACCTTCAAGAGATGAATGATTACTTCAAGAGAAAAAAAACCCTAAGAGTAATTGGCCTTCCTGAGGCAGAGAGAGAAATATAGGCCACAATGGAACAAACATTTCATGAAATCATTCAAGAAAACTTCCCTCATCTCATCAGTGATGCAAAAATTCAAACACAAGAGATTCAGAGAACCCCTGCAAGACAACAAATGAGAAGACCAACTCCCAGGTACATAATAATTCACCTAAAAAATGTAGACATAAAAGAAAAAAATTCTAAAGTCAGCAAGAGAAAAAGGTCAGACTACCTACCATGGAAGACCAATTAGAATAGTAGCAAATTTATCTACAGAAATCCTCCAGGCTAGGAGAGCTTGGAGCCCTATCTTCAAAGTTCTAAAAGACAAATAATTTCAACTGAAAATAACCTACCCAGCCAAGCTAAGCTTCATCAGTGAGGGAGAATTGAAATATTTCCCAGAAACCCAATCCCTAAGAACCTATGCTGCCACCAGACCACCTCTACAAGAAACACTTAAGAAAGTGTTGAACACAGAAGAAAAGGAAAAAAGAACAACAATGTTCTTCACAAGAGTACAGGTAAAAGATTAAAAACACACATGAACCTACTCTAAAACCAAAAGAAAGACAACACACAAACAGGAATGACAGCAACTCTGTAAGAACCTTATGACAAGGATCAACTCTCACATTTCAATAATTAGCCTGAATGTGAACAGACTAAATGCACCACTGAAAAGACATACAATAGCAAAATGATATAATATCACCAGGCAACAATATTTTGCCTTCAAGAGACTCACCTCACTAGAAAGGACACTCACAGGCTCAAAATAAGCAGATGGGAAACAAATTTTCAGGCGAACCAAACACGAAAAAAGGAGGAGTCGTGATCTTAATCTGAGACAAAATATCCTTTAAGCCATCAAAAATTTAAAAAGATATAGACGGCCACTGCAAAATGATAAAAGGTACAATCCAACCACAAGAAACATCCTTCCTAAACATATATGCACCCAACATAGGAGTGCCAACTTTCCTAAAGCAGCTTCTAGGTAAATTAAAGAAAGATATCAACTCCAACAACACCAAAGCTGGGGACTTCAATACCCCACTCACAACCCTAGACAGATCATCAGGACAAAAAATCAGCAATGAGATCCAAAACCTCAATGTGATTCTTGACCAAATGGACTTAATTGATACTTACAGAACCCTCCATCCAAAGACCACAGAATATATATTCTACTCATCACCTCATGGAACATACTCTAAGATCAACCACATACTTGGCCATAAATCAAGGATAAGCAAATTTAAAAAGATTGAAATTTTGCCATGCACCTTCTTGGACCACAGTGGAATAAAAATAAACATCAGCACCAATAAGGTTCTCCTAAAACCCACAAAGGAATGGACACTAAACAGCATGATGCTACACAACTCCTGGATCAATAATGAAATCAAAACAGAGATTAAAAGATACCTGGAAACAAATGAAAATGAAGAAACATCTTACCAAAATCTCTGGAATGCCATGAAAGCTGTAGTAAGAGGGGAATTCATATCTCTATAAACGCACATGAAGAAAATGGAAGGATCACAAATTAACAGCCTAACAAGTCATCTAAGGTATCTGGAAAAGCAAGACCACCAAAATCCTAACTTCAGCAGAAGAATCCAGATCACCAAAATAAAAGCCCAAATCTGATACATAGAAGACAAAAAGATAACACAAAAAATCAATGAAAAAAAGCTGGTTCTTTGAAAGGATAAACAAGATTGATGGTCTCCTAGCTAGACTGACCGAGAAAAAAAGAGAAAAAGCCAAAATAAACACAATCAGAAACACTAAAGATGAAGTCACATCTGACCCTGAAGAAATACAAAGGATCATTAGAGACTACTGTGGACACCTGTATGGAAACAAACTTGAAAACCTTAAGAAAATGGAGGACTTTCTGACATCACACAACCTGCCTAGGTTGAAACAAGAAGAAATTGAGACCCTAAATAGACCAATAACAATCAAGGAAATTGATTATGTAATAAGAAAACTACTTACAAAAAAAGTCCTGGACCAGATGGCTTTCCAGTAGAATTCTATAAGACATTCAAGGAGAAGCTGATACCAATCCTACTGAAAATATTCCAGGAGATTGAGAAAGATGGAACTCTTCCCAAATCATTTTATGAAGCTAACATCACATTGATACGCAAGCCAAGTAAAGACCCAACAAAGAAAGAGAGCTACAGGCCAATATTTTTGGTAAACATAGATGCTAAAATTCTCAACAAGATCCTAGCAAACTGGATTCAACAACACATCTCAAAAATCATCCATCATGACCAAGTAGGCTTCATCCCAGGGATGCAAGCCTGGCTCAACATTCGCAAGACAATAAATGTTATTAAATACATCAACAGACTTCAGAACAAAAACCACATGATTATATCATTAGATGTGGAAAAACTTTTGATAAAATCCAGCACCCCTTCTTGATAAAAACCCTCGAACATCTAGGCATACATGGAACATACCTCAAAATAGTAAAAACCATCTACGTGAAACCTACAGCTAGCTTACTCCTAAACAGACAAAAATTGGCACCATTTCCCCTGAAAACTGAAACAAGACAAGGATGCCCACTCTCTCCCATCCTGTTCAATATAGTATTGGAAGTCCTGGTTACAGCAATCAGAAAAGAGAAGGTGATCAGGGGTATCCAAATAGGAAAAGAGGAAGTCAAGTTATCTCTCTTTGCAGATGACAGATTCTGTACCTTGAAAACCGAAGAGAATCTGTCAAAAGTCTCCTTGCACTGATAAAGGACTTTGGCAAAGTCTCAGGGTATAAAATAAATGTGCAAAAGACAATCGCATTTCTTTACACCAATAATAAACAAACAGAAACCCAAATAAAAAACACAATCCCATTAACAATAGCCACACAAAAAATGAAATGCCTTGGCATCTTCCAGCCAGGGATGTGAAAGGCCTTTACAATGAAAACTACAAAATACTGCTCAAAGAAATCAAAGACGACACAAATGAGTGGAAAAATATCCCATGCTCATGGATTGGAAGAATCAACATTGTGAAGATTATCATCTTACCTAAGGCAATCTACAGATTTAATGCAATACCCATCAAATTACCAGCAACATTCTTCTCAGAGCTAGAAAAAACAATACAGGAATTCATATGGAAACACAATGACCAAGAATAGCCAGAACACACACACACACACACACACACACACACACACACACACACACACACACACGCAGGTGGTATCACATTACCATACTTCAGACTTTACTATAAAGCTACAATAATCAAAACAGCTTGGTTTTGATTCCGGAATCTCAATTCTATTCCATTGGTTTATATACCAGGAACAGGCATATAGAACATAGGAATAGAATTGAGATTCCAGAAGCAAAACCTCAATTTCTCAACCAACTCATCTTCGACAAAGCCTCTACCAACCACCATTGGGAGAGGAGAACCTATTCAGTAAATGGTGCTGGGAAAACTGGCTGACCACATGCAGAAGACTCAAACAAGACCCCTATCTATCTCCATACCCAAAAATTGACTCTAAATGGATCAGAGACCTAAATGTAAAACTTCAAACTATAAGAACTTTAGAAAATGCAGGACACACCCTTATGGATATTGGAACTGGCATTCAATTCCTGGACAAAACCTGAAATGCAAGGGCTATAAGAGATAAGAAAGACAAATGGGACCTCATTAAACTGACAAGCTTCTGCAAAGCCAAAGAAATCATCAAGAGAGCAGGGAGACAGCCCACAGACTGGGAAAAGTATTTGCCAACTCCATGTCTGACCAAGACCTAATACCTTGCATCTACAAGGAACTCAAATGTGCTGAAAAGAAAAAAACAAACAACCCCATTACAAAGTGGTCAAAAGATATGAACAGACACTTCACAAAAGAAGATATACGAGCAGCCAACAGACACATGAAGAAATATTCAACCTCTCTAATCATCAAAGAGATGCAAATTAAAACTACACGGAGATACCACCTAACTCCAATCAGAATGACCATTATCAATAACTCAAAAAATAACAGATGCTGGTGAGGATGTGGTGAAAAGGGAACACTTCTACATTGTTTGTGGGAGTATAAACTAGTGCAACCTCTGTGGAATACATTGTGGCAATTTCTAAAAGCTCTAAATATTGACCTCCCAAATGACCCTGCAATCCCCCTACTGGGAATATACCCTGAAGAACTCAAATCAGTCTATGAAAAAGATACTTGCACAAGTATGTTTATCACAGTATTTTTCACAATAACAAGAACCTGGAACCAACCATGCTGTCCATCAAAAGTGGATTGGATTAAAAAAATGTACATTTACATGATGGAATACTACGCAGCTATAAAAAAGAACAAAATCATGAATTTTGCAGCAGTCTGGATGGAACTAGAGTCTCTAATACTGAGTGATTGTTCCCAGCAACAAAGATCTGAGTATCACATGTTCAAACTCATAAGTGGACCTTGAACATCTATCATAAAACTATAAGAAAAGGATTGACAGTGGTGGGAATCTATGGGGGGGGGACAGGGCGGGAAAGGGTGGTGGGATTAATGGTAGTCAATATCTGTCTGGGGATGGGGGAACACCCCTTATCAACAAGGGTGCCTGAACGATGCACCCTTGCATCTTTGCATATTTTTATACCTAAACCTTAACTGTACACCACAATTTTAAAATAAAAAATAAGTTAAAAAAATAAACAAACAGAAACCCTAACAAAAAGCACAATCCCATTCACAATAGCCACAGAAAAGTTAAATACCTTGGTATCTTCCTAAACAGAGAGGTCAAAGACCTTTACAACGAAAACTACAAAACACTGTTCAAAGAAATCAAAGATGACGCAAACAAATGGAAAAATATTCCATGCTCATAGATTGGAAGAATCAACATTCTTAAGATGTACATCTCACCCAAGACAATCTACAGATTTAATGCAATACCTTTAAATTACCAGCAGAAACTGGGCTCGGTGGCTCAGCCTGTAAACCCGAGCCTTTGGGAGGCTGAGGTGAGTGGATTGCCTGAGCCCACGGGTACGAGACCCGCCTGGGCAGCAAGACCTCATCTCTACAATAAATAAAAAAATCAGCTGGGCGTGGTAGCGCATGCCTGTAATTCTGGCTACTTGGACGGCTGAGGTGGAAGGATCACCAGAGCCCAGCAGGTCGAGGCTGCGGTGGCTGGGAGCAGCCACTGCACCCCAGTCTGGGTGACAGAGTGAGACTCCAACTAAAAAAAAAATAAATAAATAAACAACCAGCAGTATTACCACACCTGGAAATGACAATACAGGAATTCATATGGAAACATAAATGACCACAAATAGCCAAAACAATCCTCGGGGGGAAAAAAAGAGAGAGAGGTATCACACATCCAGACATTATACTTTATTATAAGGCTACAGTAATCAAAATAGGCTGGTATTGGTACAAGAACAGGTACACAGACCAATGTAACAGGATAGAGATTCTGAAATCAAAACCTCAATTTCTCAACTAAGTCATCTTCGACAAAGCCTCCACCATCAACCACTGGGGAGAGGAGAACCTATTCAGTAAAAGGTGCTGGAAAGCTGGCTGTCCACATGCAGAAGATTAAAACATGACCCCTCCCTACCTATCACCATACACAGAAATCAACTATAAATTAATGAAAGACCTAAATGTAAAACCTCAAACTATAAGAACCTTAAAAAATACAGGAGACACCCTTATGGAAATTGGAACTGGCAACCAATTCCTAATCAAAACCCCAAGTGCCCATGCCATAAGAGATAAGATAGACAAATGGGACCTCATCAAACAGACAAGCTTCTGCAAAGCCAAAGAAACCACTGAGAGAGTAAGGAAACAACCCAAAAACTGGGAAAAAATATTTGCCAACTGTATACCCGACAAAGGCCTAACATCTAGGATCTACAAGAAACTCAAATGTGCTAAAAGAAAAACATAAACAGCCTCTTTACAAAGTGGGCCAAAGATATGAATAGACACTCCTCAAAAGAAGACATACGAGCAGCCAACAGATACATGAAAAAAAATGCTCAGCCTCACTGCTCATCAAAGAAATGCAAATTAAAACCACCTAACTCCAGTCAGGATGGCCATCATCAATTACTCAAAACACAAAAGATGCTGGAAAGGATGCAGGAAAAGGGAATACTTCTACACTGTTGGTGGGAATGTAAACTAGTAAACCTCTGTGGAAAACAGTGTGGTGATTCCTAAAAGATCTAAAAATTGAGCTTTTATATGACCCCTCAATCCCCCTACTAGAAATATTCCCAGGGGAACTCAAATCACTGTATGAAAAAGATATCTACAAGTTACTGAAGCATTTTTTACAATAACAAAAATATGGAATCAACCATGCTTCCCACTGAAAGAGGACTGGATAAAAAAAATGTGGTACATACACATGATGGGATATTACGCAGCCATAAAGAAGAACAAAATTATGAACTTCACAGCAACTTGAATGGATTTAGAGTCTATAATACTGAGTGATCTATCACAGAAACAAAGAACTGAGTACCACATGTTCTGACTCAAAAGCAGACCTTGAAAAATTATCATAATACTTTAAGAAAGGGATTGGCAGTAGTGGGAAACTGCCAGAGAAGGGCAGGGGTGGGATTGGCAGTAGTAGGAAACTGCAGGGAAGTGGGGGAGGCACACCTCATCAACAAGGGTACCAGCATAATGAACATTTGTATAACTAACCCTGAATTGTACCCCACACCTTCAATGTAAATTTTTTAAATGCTATTTTAAAAAATTGATCAGCAAACTTCAGGAGGAAAATGAAAAATTATCTGAAGATATAGATACCCCCCCAAAATTGTGAAATTCTGGAAATGAAAGAATCTTTAAGTGTAATGCACAGTTTTAATAGTAGACTAGAACAAGCAATAGAAAGGATCTCAAAACTTGAAAACAAGCCTTCTGAATTAGCCCAATTAGACAATAATAGGGAAAAAAAGAATTCAAAGAATGGAACAAAGTCTCTAAGAAATGTAGGATTATGTAAAACATCCAAACCTAAGAATCATAAGTGTTCCTGAGGAAGAAGTTAAAGAAACAGATTTGGTAAAGGTATTTGAGGAAATGATAAAGGAAAACTTTCCTGGCCTTGCCATTGATCTAAATATCTGGATATAACAGCCCTAAGAATCCCCAGAAGATTCACTGCAAAAAGTCATCCCCAAGCACATAATCATCTGGTTATGCAAAGTTAATGTGAAGGCAATAATTTTAAGGATAGTGAGACAAAAGCACCAAATAACTTGCAAAGATAAACCTATCTGACTAATGGCAGACTTCTCAGAAGAAACCCTACAAGCCAGAAAAGATTGGGACCCCATTGTTAATCTTCTCAAACAGAATAAAACTCAGTCAAGGATTTTGTATCCTGTGAAACTACATTTTATGAGAAATTAAGTCTTCTCCAGACAAGCAAATGCTGAAGGAATTTATCTTCACTAGACTGACTTTACAAAAAATAAGGAGTTATAAATACTGAAACAAAGGGTCGAAATGCACAAGTATAAAAATGTTAGAAACAATAAAGCCCATAAGCCTTATGGACCATGACAGTAAAGAAAATAAGTGAATAAGCAACCAGATAACAACCAGTATGATGAATGGAATATTACCTTACATATCATTACTAACTCTGAATATAAATTGTCTCAATGCCCCACTAAAAAGATATACACTGGCAGAATAGATTAAAAATCACTACCCAAATTTCTGATGCCTTTAAGAGACCCACTTAACACATAAAGACTCCTATAGATTCAAGGTAAAGAGGTGGGGGAAAATATTCCATGCAAATGGAAAATAAAAACAAGCAAGAGTAGACATTCTCATATCAGGTAAAGCTAACTTTAAATTAGCATTAACAACAGTTAAAAAAAGACAAAGATGATTATTATATAATGATAAAGAGATCAATTCAACAAGAAGACGTAACAATTTTAAATATATATGCACCTAAGACCGGATATTGCAGCTTTATAAAACAAATTCTACTAGACCTAAAAGAAAGAGATAGCAGTACAACAATAATGGGAGACTTCAACACTCCACTAACAATAATAGACACACCATCAAGGCAGAAAAGCAACAAAGAAATATTAGAGTTAATTGTACCCTAAGGCAAATCAAACTAACAGACATCTACAGAATATTCCACTCCCAAACTACAGAATATACATTTTTCTCATCAGTACATGGAACAGTCTTCAAGATAAACTATATGATAGACCACATCAAGTCTCAACCAGTTCAAAAACTGAAATCACATCAAATACCTTCTCAGATCACAGTGTAATGAAACTAGAAAATAACTTCAAAAAGAATTCACAAAACCAAACAAAAACATGGAAGTTAAACAATATGCTCCTGTGTCAACAATGATATCATAACAGAAATATAAAAATTCCTTAAAATAAATGAAAATAATGAAACAAATTATCAAAACTTTTAGGACATAGCCAAAGCTGTGCTCAAATGAAAATTAACAGTGCTTAATGCCTACATTAATAAGATTGAAAGACTGCATATCGGCAACCTAACTTCACAATTCAAGAGACTAGAAAAACACAAATAAACGAAGACCAAAATTAGTAGAATAAAAGAAATAACAAAAGTCAGAGCAGAACTAAATAAAATGAAATTAAAATCAATGAAGCAATACGAAGGATCAATAAATCAAAAGTTAGTTTTTTGAAAAGATAAACAAAACGGATAGACCACTAGCTAGATTAATTAAGAAACAAAGAGAATTTTCAAATTGGCTCAATCAGAAATGAAAATGGAGACATTACAACTGATACGATGAACATGCAAAAGAACATCTGAATCTATAATAAACACCTTTATGAAAAAAAAGCTGGACAATTTAGAGGACATGGATAAATTATTGGAAGCATACAACCCCCCAATTTTGAATGGGAAGAAACAGAAACCTGAACAAAACAATGACAAGCAGAAAAATTGAAACAAAAATTAGAAGTCTCCCCAAAACAACAACAAAAACGTCCAAGACCTGTTGGTTTCACAGATGAATTCTACTAGACCCTCAAAGAAGAAATGATACCAACTTTACTGAAGTTATTCCACAAGATTGAAGGGGAGGGACTCCTCCCTAACTCATTCTAGAAAGCCAGTGTCACTCTGATACCAAACCCAGAAAAAGACAAAACATGAAAAGAAAACTGCAGACCAATATTCCTTATGAACATAGATGGGAAAATCCTCAGCAAAATATTAGTAAACTGAATTCAACAGCACATTAAACAAAACAAAACAAAAAACAAAAAACACCACAACAAGGAATTTTTTTATCCCACGGATGCAAGGGTGGTTTAACATTTAGAAGTCTATAAACATGATACACTATAGAAACAGATTTTAAAATAAAAATTATATGTTCAATTGATGCAGACATAGTATTTGAAAACTCCAGCATCCCTTCATTCTAAAAACCCTCAGAAAAATAGGCACAGAGGGAAAATTCCTCGAAATAACAAAAGCCATATACAAAAAAACTTACAGTCAATATCATCCCAAATGGAGAAAAGTTGAACACATTCCTTCTCTAAACTAGAACAAGGCAAGAATGTCCACTTTTGCCTCTCCTATTCAACACAGTATTGAAAGTTCTAGCCGGAGCAATCAAGCAGGAAAAAATAAATATAAAGGTGTCCAAATTGGAAAGAAGATACTAAACTATGTCTGTATGCTGACAGTATGATCTTATACAGAGAATTCTAAAGACTCTTGACTCAGTAAATGGATTTGGTAAAGATCCAGGATGCAAAATCAACACACAAATCAGCAACACTGCAATACACCAATAGTGACCAAGCTGAGAACCAAATCAAGAACTCAATTGCATTTAACATAGCAGCCAAAAAGCTAAAATACCTAGGAATATATTTAACCAAGGAGGTGAAGGAACTCTACAAGGAAAACTATAAATCTCTGATGAAAGAAAGTGCAGAGGACACAAACAAATGGAGAAACATCCCATGTTCATGGATTGGAAGAATCAACATTGTTAAATGGTCATATTATCCAAAGTAATCTACAGAGTCAATGCAATTCCTATCAAACTACCAACAACACCCATCAGAATTAGAAAAAGCAATCTTAAAATTCATATGGAATCAAAAAAGAGCCAGAATAGCCAAAGCAATCTTAAGTAAAAATTACAAAGCTGGAGGCATCACATTACCTGACTTCAAACTATACTACAATGATGAAGTTATCAAAACAGCATGGTACTGGTATAAGGGCTGACACATGAACCAATGGAACAGACTAGAGAATTGAAAAATAAACCCAAATACTACAACCAACTGATCTTTGGCAAAGCTAACAAAAACATACACTGAGGAAAGGACAGCTTAACCAACAAATGATGTGGGAAAATTGGATAGTTACATGCAGAAATATAAAACTTGATTTCTATCTCTCCTTATATACAAAAAATTAACACAGGTGTATTAAAGACATCAATGTCAGACTTGAAACTATAAAAACCCTAGAAAACAATCTAGGAAGAACTCTTCTGGACATTAACCTGGCCAAAGAAGTTATGGCTAAAACCTCAAAAGCAAATGCAACAAAAACAAAAATAACTAAGTGGGACTTAATTACGCTAAAAAACTTCTGCACACAAAAGAAATAGCCAACAGAACAAATAGGCAACCTACAGAATGGGAGAAGATATCTGAAAACTAGGCATTTGACAAAGGGCTAATATCCAGAACCTACAAAGAACTCAAACAAATCATAAAAAAAAACAAACCTCTCAAATGACCTCATTAGAAAGTGGGTGAATGATATGAACAATGCCTTTCAAAATAAGATATACAAATGACCAATAAACATATGAAAAAATGGTCAACATCACTCATCATCAGGAAAATGCAAATTAAAACCACAATGAGATACTACTTTACATCAGTCAGAACGACTATTGTTACAAAAATTTTAAAAAGTAAATGCTGGTGTGGATGTGGTGAAAAGGGAAAACTTATACACTGTTGGTGAGAGTGTAAACTAGTGCAACCTCTGTGGAAAGCAGTGTGGCGATTCCTAAAAGCTTTAAATATCGACCTCCCATATGACCCCCCAATCCCCTTACTGGAAATATACCCTGAAGAACTCAAATCACTCTATGAAAAAGATACCTACACACATATGTTTATTGCAGCATTGTTCACAATAGCAAGAACCTGGAACCAACCATGCTGTCCATCAAAAGAGGACTGGATTTAAAAAAATGTGGTACATACACATGATGGAATACTACGCAGCTATAAAAAAGGACAAAATCATAAATTTCACAGTAACCTGGATGGAACCAGAGTCTATAATACTGAGTGATCTTTCACAGCAACAAAGTTCTGAGTATCACATGTTCTCACTCATAAGTGAACCTTGAACATTACATAATACTATAAGAAAAGGATTGACAGTGGTGGCAATCTATGGGAGGGGCAGGGAAGGCAAGGGTGGTAGGGTTAATGGTAGTCAATGTCTGTCTGGGGATGGGGGGACACCCCTTATCGACAAGGGTGCCTGAACGATGAACCCTTGCATCATTGCATATTTTTACAGCTAAACCTTAACTGTACCCCACAATTTTAAAATAAAAATATGTAAAAAGAAAAAATAAAGAAAAAATGGTCAACATCACTTATCATCAGGGAAATGCGAATTAAAACCTATTACTACAAAAATTTTAAAAAGTAAATGCTGGTGTGGATGTGGAGAAAAGGGAACACATATACACTGTTGGTGGGAGTGTGAATTAGTATAACCTCTATGGACATCGGTATAATATATCTGAAACATTTGAAAGCCAATCTGTCATTTGATCCAACAGTACCACTTCTAGGTATCTACCCAAATATATATATGTATATATTTTCACCCACATGTCCATCACAGCAAAATTCACAATTGCAAAGATGTGAAATCAACCTAAATGATCATCAACAGAGCAGCAGATAATGAAAATATGGTATATATTCACCATGGAGTACTATTCAGCTATCAAAAAGAATGCAATAAGGTTTTTTGCATGAACTTGAATGGAATTGGATAATATCATCCTGAGTGAACTAAGTCCAGAAGAGAAAACCAAACACTCTGTGTTCTCACTCACAAGTGGGTGTTAAACTAAGGATATGCAAAGACATTGAGAATGATATAATGGATGCTGACAATTCAGAAATGGAGATGGGATACGGGGCAGAAGGTCAAAAAATAACCTATCAGGTACAATGTTTAGAGATGCAGGTGGTGGATAAAATTAAAGCCGAGACCAAAACTGTTTACCCCTCCCAAATCTATTGAAATAAAAAAATAATAGCACTGAAAAAATTTTAAACCATCTATTGGAATATCATTTTTTCATTTAATTTGTTAATATGATGGATTACAAATATTTTTAGCTATTAAACAAGCTATGCATTTTTAAGGTAAAAACCAATTTGAATACGACAAGTCATCACTTTCCTGCATAATTGGATTTGGATTTATAACTTAAGCATTTTAAAATTATTGCGTCTATGTTCAAAAGTGAGATTGGCTTGAAACTTTTTATTGCACTGTACTTATTTGATGTCAAATTATCTTAGCCTCATAAAAATTAAGCAGTTTATTTTTGTGGGCTTTTTTTAAACTATCTTTTTCATTTCAATAGCTTTAGGGGGTACAAATTTTTTTGTATTGTATATTGCATTGTATAGGGGCAAAATCTGGACTTCACCTATACCCACCACTCCTACCTGTGCATATTGTATCTGATAGATTTTTTTGTTCTTCTACCTCCTTTCTCCTTCCCTTTCTGGGTCTTCATTCCCTAAGCCTTTGCAGATCCTTAGTTTAGCTCCTACTTATAAGAGAACGTGCAGTGTTTGGTTTTCTGTTCCTGAGTTAGTTCACTTAGAAGGATGCTCTCCAATTCCATCCAAATTGCCGCAAAAGACATTTCATTCTTTTTGATAGCTAAATAGTGTATTCATATCACATTTTCATTATCCACTGATTGGTTGATGGACATTTTTTATTCCATATTTTTACAATTTGAATTATACTGCAACGAACGTGTGTGCAGAAGTCTTTTTATATAACAACATCTGTTCTTTTGGGGAGATACCTAGTAGTGAGATTGCTAGATCAAGTGGTAGATTGACTTTTAGTTGTCTGAGAAATCTCCATACTGATTTCCACAGAGGTTGTACACTCCCACCAACAGTGTCTAAAGTATTTCCTTTTCTCCACATTTGCACCAGAATCTATTTTTAAATTTTTTTAATAATGGCCCTTCTGACTGATATAAACTGGTATCTCATTGTAGTTTTAATTTACATTTCCCTGATGATGAGTGATGTTGATCGTTGTTTCATACGTTTGTTGGCCATTTGTATAACTTCTTTTGAAAAATGTCTGTTCATATAATTAGCCCACTTTTCAATGGGGTCATTTGCTCTTTTCTTGATAATTTGTTTGAGTTCTTTGTAGATTCTAGATATTAGTCCTTTGTCAGATGCATAGTTTTCAAATATCTTCTCCCCTTCTACAGACTGTCTATTGACTATGTTGGTTATTTCTTTTGTGTCCAGAAGCTTTTAATTAAGTCTCACTTGTTTATTTTTGGTTTTTTGTTGCATTTGCTTTTGAGGTTTTAGCCATAACTTCTTTGGCTGGACCAATGTTCAGAAGAGTTTTTCCTAGACGATCTTCTAGGATTTTTATGGTTTCAGGTCTAGCATTTACATCTTTAATCCATCTTGAGTTAATTTTTGTATATGGGGAGGATAGGGATCAAGTTTCATTCTGCATGTAGCTATCCAATTTTTCCAGCACCATTTATTGAATAGGGTATCTTTCCTCAGTGTACGATTTTGTCTGCTTTTACAAAGAATAGTTGGTTGTTTGTAGTTATTTGGGTTTATTTCTGGATTCTCTATTCTGTTCCATTGGTCCATGTGTCAGTTCTTGTACCAGTACCATGCTGTTTTGGTTATTATTTGAAGTCAGGTAATGTGATTCCTCCAACTTTTTTTTTCTTTTTTCTCTTAGAATTGCTTTGGTTATTCTGGCTTTTTCTGGTTTTAGTATTTTTTTTTTCCTAATTGTATGAATAATGATGTTGACAGTTTGATAGGGATTGCATTGAATTTGAGGATTCCTTTTTATAATATGGCCATTTTAACATTGTTGACTTCCAGCTCATGATCATGAGATGTTCCTCTATTGTTTGAGTCCTTGACAATTTATTTCATCAGTGTTTTTTAGTTATCCTTATAGAGATCTTTTACCTCTTTGGACAAATATATTCATAAGTATTTTAACTTTTTGGTTGGTATTGTAAAAGTAATTGAGTTCTTGATTTCATTCACAGCTTGGTTGCTATTGGTATGTATAGTAGTGCTACAGATTTGTGTTGATCTTGTATCCTGAAACTTCACTGAACTTATTTATCAAGTCCAGGAGTCTTTGGAAGAATCTTCAGGATTCTCTAGGTACAAGATCATATTGTTGGCATACAGAGATAGTTTGATTTCTTATTTTCCAAGATAGATACTCTGTATTTCTCTCTTCCCTGAATGCTCCGACTAGGACTTCCAGTATTATATTGAACAGGAATGGGGGAAGTGATCATCCTTGCCATTTTCTAGTTCTGAGGGGTAGTGCATTCAACTTTTCTTCATTTAGGATGGCATTAGTTGTTGGTTTTTGTATATGGCTTTTATTATTTTAAGGTATGTTCCATCTATGTCTATTTTTGTGAGAGGTTTTTTATCATGAAGGGACATTGGATTTTATCAAATGCTTTTCTGCATCTATTGAAATAATTTTTGCTTTTAATGCAGTTAATATGGTGGGTCATGTTTATTGTCTTGTGTATGTTGAACTGCCCATGCATCCCTGGGATAAAACTAACTTGATTATTTTTAATGTGCTGATGAATTTAGTTTGTTAATATTTTGTTGAAGATTTTCGCATATATTCATCATTATAGCCTCAGCTAATCAGTTGCATTTCCACCAGATCAGTTGTAATGTCTTCACTTTCATTTCTGATTGAGCTGATTTGAATCTTCTCTCTCTGTTTCTTAATTTAGCTAGTGGTCTATTCATTTTGTTTATCTTTTCTAAGAACCAACTTTTTGCTTTATTGATCCTTTGCATTGTTTTATTGATTTCAATTTCATTTAGCTCTTCTCTGATTTTCATTATTTCTTTTCTTCTGCTAAATTTGGGTTTTGTTTATTTGTGCTTTTCTTGTTCCTTGAGGTGTGACATGAGGTTGCCAACATGCAATCTTTCAACCTTATTTATGTAGGCCTTAAGCACTATAACTTTTCCACTGAGCACAGCATTGGCTGTTCCCAGAGATTTCAATAACTTGTTTTGTTGTTATTCCTTTCAAAGAATATTTATATTTCCATCTTGATTTAATTGTTGATCCAAGGACCATTCAGGAATTTATTGTTTAACTTCCATGCTTTTGTTTGATTTTACGAGTTCTTCTTGGAGTTAATTTCTAGTTTTAGTCCTCTGTGATCTGGAAAGATGCTTGATATGATTTCAATTTTTTTTTTAATTTATTGTGACTTGATTTGTGGCCTATTACATGATCTATCTTGGAGAATGTTCCATATGCTGATGAGAAAAATGTATATTCTATAGTTTTGAGGTGGAATATTCTGTAGATGTCTGTTAGTTCAATTTGCTCTAGGGTACTGTTAACTCTAATGTTTCTGTGTTGCCTTTCTGCTTTGATTGTGTGTCTATTGTTGTCAGTGGAGTACTGAAGTCTCCCATCATTATTGTACTGCTGTTTATATCTCTTTTTTTTAGGTTTAGTAGAATTTGTTTTATAAAGCTGAAATGTCTGGTGTTAGGTGCATATGTATTTAAAATTGTTGTCTTCTTGTTGGATTGATCCCTTTATCATTATATAATAACGATCTTTGTCTTGTTTTACTATTATTAAAGTCTGCTTTATCTGATATGAGAATGGATCATTCAGCTTGTTTTTTGCCTTTAATTTGCATGAAATATATTTCCAAACACATAACCTTGTGTCTATAAGAGATTTTGTGAGTTAAATGGATTTCTTAAAGGCACCGGAAATTTGAGTAGTGTCGTTTTAGTCCATTCTGCTAGTGTATATCTTTTTAATGTGGCATTGAGGTCATTTACATTTAGTGTTAATAATAATATGTAAGGTACTATTTCATTCATCATACTGGTTGTTATCTGGTTGCTTTTTTAATATATTTATTTTTCTCTATTGTGTTGGTGTTTCTATTATTTTTTTCTATTGCTAGAATATTTGGTAGAACTCACCTTTAAATTTATCTAAGCTTCAATGTTTTCTTGTGAAAAAATTTTTAACTACTGATATAATTGATTTACTAGATATGAAACTACTCAGGTTCATAATATCTTAATACAATTTTGGTAAAAATGTATTCTTATAAGTTATCAATTTTACTGTTTTACATTTATTGTGTAAATTTCATATTATCAAATTTATCTCTGCATCTTACATAGTTATGAATCCTCTTTATTGCTAATATTGTGTTGTTTTTTCTTTCTTTTTTATCAATTTTGCAAAGTTTGACATGATTTCATTTCTTGAAAGAACAATTTTTTAGTATTTGATATTTTTCATTTTTGTTTTTCATTTCATTAACATCTTAATTTATTATGTACTTATTCAACTATTTACTTTCTTCTACTTATTTACTTTCTTCTGTGTTTTGGGCTTAATATTCTGTCTATTACTAAAGAAATATGTTTTGTTTTTTTTCTGAATATTTTGTCTTTTTTTGTGGCAGTAAACAAAAATAGTTTGCATTTATTAAGCACTTATTTCTTTTTTAATTTTTATTATAAAGATGTGGGGCACAATTCAGGGTTAGGTATATAAACATTGATCAAGCAGTTACCCTTGTTGATGAGGTATGTTCCTTCCTCCCCAAACAGTTTTTTTCAACTGCCAATCCCACCGCCACCTTCCCTGACAGTTTCCCACTGTTGCTAATCACTTTCTTATAGCATTATAATTGTTCAAAGTCCATTTATGAGTGAGAACATATGGAACTCTGTTCTTTGTTTCTGTGATAGATCACTGAGTATGATCGACTCCAAATCCATCCAAGTTGCTGCAAAGTTCATATATTTGTCCTTCTTTATGGCTGCATAATATTCCATCGTGTATATATACCACATTTTTTATCCAGTTCAGTTTCAGTGGGCAACATGGTTGGTTCCATGTTTTTGCTATTGTGAATAGACCTGTGACAAACATACATGTGCAGGTATCTTTTTTTTTGTAGAATGATTTGAGTTCCTCCAGGTATATTTCCAATAGGGGAATTGCTGGGACATATGGAAGGTCAGTGTCTAGTTCTTTCAGGAATCACCACACTGTCTTCCAAAGAGGTTGTACAGTTTGCATTTCCACCAGCAGTTGTAGAAGCATTTCTTTTTCTCCATATTCTCACTAGCATCTGTTGTTGTTTGTTTTATTAATGATGGTCATTCTTACAGGGGTTAGGTGAAGATTTAGGACAATAAATTTTGTTGTAGCATCTTTATTAGCTTTTTCCTACAAATTTTAATCATGGTATTGCTGTAATTGTTAATGAAAATTATGTCATTGCCAACATATGTCATTGTTCTTGATAGAATTATAATTTTAAGACTTTTAAACTTTTTAAAACATGTATTAAGTTATTGTTTTTAAAATTTTTATGTTTATATCATTATAGCCAATTATGTGCTATGTATGAAGTTGATTATTTTAAATTTGCAGAGGAAATATTTACTTTTTAAAACATTTTATATGTATAATAAGCATTATTTAATGACTGAATGTACTGTTCTATGAATGTCCATTTTCTGATATTTAGTATACTATTCAACTCTTCTATATTGTTACTTTTTTATGCTGGACAAAGGAATGATTCACATTCTGAGCAAGATGGAGTAGTCTAAAGTGAAATCTCACCACTCTGCTCAGAATGGTATGGGATTTAAAACTTAAAAAAGATTTATTTCTGGAATTTTCCATTTGATATTTTAGAGACAGGATTAACTGTGTGTAACTGAAACCATGGAAATTAATCATGGAAAAGGGGACTACTGTACCTGCATGAGCGTTCTCCAGAAAAACAGAAATAAGAAGAGATACAACTATATGTATATCTGTATCTTTATGTATATTGCGTTATCTCTATCTCTCTCTATATACACATTTTTATACATACATAATATATACATATACACATATATGCGTATATATGTGTATATATATGAAATTAACTCACATGATATTGGCAGCTAAGTCCCCAAATCTGCAGTAGGCAAGCTGAAGACCTAATAGTATAATTTCAGTCTAAATCAAAAAGCCTGAGAAATAGAACTGATATATCTTCTAGTCCAAATTTAAGTCTAAAGATAGAAGATCAATATCCCAGATTAAAGCCCGTTTTTTGTTTGTTTGTTTGTTTTTTGTTTTTGAGTTGGAGTCTCACTCTGTCGCCCAGACTGGAGTGCAGTGGCCGCTCCCGGCCACCGCAGCCTTGACCTGCTGGGCTCCGGCAATCCTTCCACCTCAGCCTTCCGAGTAGCTGGAACTACAGGCATGCGCTACCACCCCTGGCTGATTTTTTGATTTACTGTAGAGATGAGGTCTCGCACCCGCGGGCTCAGACAATCCATTCACCTCAGCCTCCCAAAGGCGCGGGATTACAGCCGAGCCACTGAGCCCACCTTAAAGCCCGTTTAAAGACAGGGAATACCCCAGTTTAAAGACAGGGAAAACCAAGCTCTTTGTTCTATACAGGACTTCAGCAGATTGAATGAGGACCACCCTTATTGGGCAGGGCAATCTGCTTTACTCAGTCTATCAATTAAAATGTTAATCTTTTCTGAAAACACCCTCACAGACACAACTACAGTATAATTTAGCCAATTTTGGGTATCTGGTGGCCTACTCAAGTTGATGTAAAATTAACTGTCACAGTACTTCTACCTGAATGATATAAAATCTTGGATTACTTTAGAAATATTCAACACAAAAACTTGTGTTTAATTTATCTTTATCCATCTTTTATCTTAAAATCCAATATCGTTATTACTACTTTAAGCAAATTTACTCACACATTTACCAATGACCCTATTCATTTTTTTTTTTTTTTTGGTTCATCTGAAAACATTTTTCTTTTTCTTATGGTCTCTTTTTTGAATTTAGTAAAATTGTATAGGTAGTCAACTTTTGTTTTATGCTTTTGTATTTTTATTACACACTTGTTTGTAAAAGCTGTTTTTCTGGGTATGCAGTTCGGGCTGGCAGGTTTTTTTTTTT
This sequence comes from Cephalopachus bancanus, assembly GCA_027257055.1. NCBI lineage: Eukaryota > Metazoa > Chordata > Mammalia > Primates > Tarsiidae > Cephalopachus > Cephalopachus bancanus. The sequence continues at coordinate 5,483,857 of JAPVLO010000031.1, read as the reverse complement.
TAATGTAGTTTTGGATTTTGCTCCCAATATAATGTCAGCTATTAATCTAATTGCAATTTTGTTTTAAGTAATCTATAACTTCTTTTTCTGTTTCAAAAATCATGCCATTATTATTATTAGTGATCTTGTAAGAATTTTCTTGGTTTATTTGATGATTACTAGTTAAGTATAAATTTCTTCCATTTATCTTGCTTGGATTTTTTGTGAATGTATAAATATGTGGGCTTGTGCATTTTATAATTTCTGACTAATTATGAAACATAATTTATTTAGATATTAACTCTTTCTTTATTATAGCTTCTTTTAGGAACTCTGGTTATATTAATGTTAGAGTCATCTCATTCTGTCTTCTGTATCTCTTAAACCTTTCCTATTCATCTTTCTTCCTCTATCTCCCCTTCCTTCTTTCTCTCCTTGCCACATTCCAGATAATTTTTACACTACTATTTCTTTATTGAATCTGTCCTTGAGTTGTTTATATATTTTTCTTTAGTAAGACCTATTTGTGCTTTTTAATGGTAGTATCTTGCACAGATTTTAAGCATCTCTGTTATCTTCTTGGATATATCATATGTATAATTAATAATTTATATTCTATATCTGACAATTATAGTTTTTACAGGTAACTTTTTTATTATCTGTTTTGTTGCTAGTTTTCATTTATAATACCCTATTTGTGTGTACGTACTGTTTTATAATTATTATCGACATATTTTCTTTGGAATATTATGTTGTGAAATGTCTGTCACATGTTTTGAAACCGAGTTTGGTCAGCAACATCTACTTTTTTATAATGCTATTTCCTTGGCGATACCACTGTCACAAGACAATTTTAGATTAAATTATATGTAAGAGAATTTTCAGGCTATAAGTCATATATAGAAAACAAACCTACATGAGGGCCAGTTTTAAGTTTATGAACTGCAGCCAGGCATGGTGACTCACACCTGTAATACCAGCACTAGGAGAAGTGGAGGAAGGAGGATTGCTTGAAGCCAAAAGTCTGAGAAAAACCTGGGCAATATAGAAAGATTCCCATTTCTACAAAACAATAAAATAAATTATGAATTCTGAGAAAAGAAAGTTTTCCCCACAATCCTGTGCCACATTTTAGACAGGCAACTTTTCTTGCTCACTTTTTCCTTAAGGTTTGGTTATTTCTCATTAACCCTCCTTCTATAAGTGAAACAGCTTGAGTCACAGGTTTATTAAAGAACATTCTGGGCAAGCGCTGTGGCTCAAGCCTATAATCCCAGCAATTTGGGAGACTGAGGCGAGAGAATTGCCTGAACCGGTGGGTTCGAGACCAGCCTGGGCCACATTTGTGAGAGATTATCTCTCATGTCAAAATTAAATGTAAAAATGTAAAAGTTAGCTGGGCGTGGTAGCGCGCGCCTGTAGTTCCAGCTACTTGGAAGGATGAGGCGGAAGGATCGCCGGAGCCCTGCAGGTGGAGGCTGCAGTGGCCAGGAGTGGCCACTGCACCACTGCACTCCATCCAGTCTGGGCAACAGGGTGAGACTCCAAATCAAAAAAAAAAAAAAAAAAGAATATTCTATTAGACTTTTTTCCACTAGTGGTCCCTATTCTCTGTTCCCTGAGCAGCCATCAAAGTGAAAGCGTAAGCTCTCCTGGGTTTAACAGAAGCCATCAAGGTAAAAATCGAACTTTGGTGCTTATTTATCATCCAGGATTTCTAGATACACGTTCTCTCTCTCTCTCTCTCTCTCTCTCTCTCTCTCTGTCTGTCTCTTTCTTTCACTCTCTCTCTTCTCTTTCTCTCTCTCTTTCTCTCTCTCTCTTCTCTCTTTCTCTCTTTCTCTCTCTCTCTCTCTCTTCTCTTTTCTCTCTCTCTCTTCTCTCTTTCTTTCTGTCTCTCTCTTTCTTTTTCTTTCTCTCTCTTTCTTTCTCTGTGTTTCTCTTCTCTCTCTCTCTCTCTCTCTCTCTCTCTCTCTCTCTCTCTCTCTTTCTTTCTCTCCCCTCTCTACTCTGTCGCCCAGGCACATTCACAGTCACTCCAGCAGCGACTTGCTGGCTCACTGATCCTTCCGCCTCAGGCTTCCAAGTAGCTGGAACTACAGGTGCACACTACTATGTCCAGATGATTTTTGATTTCTTATATGGACAGGGCTCACCAAGTTGCCAGCGCTGTCTCAAACCTGCAGGCTCAGGCATTCTACTTGCCTCGGTCTCCCTAAGTGCTGGGATTACTGGCTGAGCCACTGAGCCCGGCCTAGGTAGGTCTCTTTCTTTGGTGTTAGTGCATATGTGTATTAAAAATCAAATATATATTTATCATACAAAAGTTTAGCTGTTTATACGTGGATGAAAATGTTGCCCAATAAGGTTAAATAAGAAAATATTTTATTTATATATTTTATTTTTTTATTTATTTAGAGTTGAAGTCTCACTCTGTTGCCCAGGCTGGAATGCAGTGGCACACACGCTCAGGGCCACCACAGTCTCAACCTGCTGGGCTCCTGGGATCCTTCTGCCTCAGCCCTCCAAGTAGGTGGAACTACAAGCACATGCTACCACGACTACCTAATTTTTTGATTTATTGTAGAGATGAGGTCTTGCCAAGTTGCCCGGGCTGGTCTTGAATCCGTGGGCTCAGACAATCCTCTCATCTTTGTCTCCCAAACTGCTGGGACTTAGACGTGAGCCTCTGTGCTGGGCCATCAGTTATTTTAATGGAAATAATTTAACGTGGGAATTGGTTAAACAGACTCAGGAGAACAGATAGGCAAAATAGGAACACTGAGGCAATCTGAAGATGACAACTACAAGAAAGTACTTCCATGCCTATGATTGGGGGATAAAAAGAAGATGATGGAATTTTTAAAAGTTTAAAAGAGTGGTCCCATAGACTTGAGACTCATGTCTCTGAGGAGGGAGGTTTCCTGGCTGGATCTGTAGCCTCAGAAGCTCTGAGGAAGAATTCCAGTGATTCGGAATCCCTAAAATGACACCCCAAGGAGAAAGTGCTATAAGAAGACGGTTCTGCTTTGTTGGTTCTTGTTCAATAGATGCCCACAAGAAGCTCTCCAAAAAACTGAAAATCAGATTTCTGAGATGGGTCTGTCAGACACTAGACAGCTAGTGATATAATAAAGATGGTGTAATAAGCTGGATTTAGGAATATGGTTAAAAAAAATTCTGGAATCTAAAATAAACTCACTGGCTGCATCATGTTACTAAAAATGCAGAGCAAACTAGAAAAAAAAAATCCCTTCTCCCTCTTCTAGGCTTCCAGACACTCTTTAGCATCTCCTATTGAGAAAACCTAACAAGATCCATTTAGGTTTACAAAATGTGTATGTATAATACTAGTCCTAACCTTACTATTGATTTAAAGCTGAGAAGTAATAACTTAATAAGCAGCATAAAAATGTATTACTGGAAAGGACATTTGTCGGTTGACTGTCTGTGGTCATTATTTTCTAAGAATATGGTCAAATAGACTGATTGAAGAAGTCAAATAGGAACGCAACAAAATTAAAATAATTGTACATCAGTGAAGTAATTTGACTGAATAAACATATAATTCCTAAAAAGTGTATCTTTTATCTATTTATGCTACTGTTTCTCACTATCATAATATGCTTTTCTGGCATAGTCAGCCAGCAAGAAAGTATGGCCCAAAGTGGCGACTCCTGTTCTGAGAATCAGAAACACACAAACTTACTTGACTGTCCCAAGGTGGTGGTCAATGGGATGCAACTGTCTTCACGGATAAAAGACTGGAGAATACCACTCAGTGAAGTCTTTGTGATATCACAAGCTGTTGTTAGCTTGGTTAGTGTGTCCTGTGCATTATTCACACTTTCCAGGAGAATTTGAAAAATGTCTAACACATTTACCTTCTGTATATTCTTGGCAAGAATGTACACCCTACCACAGAATAACTTTATTTTTGTATCACAGCAAATCTTTCCTTCATTGAATAATAAGACTTGATTGATTATATATTTTTTTTAATTTCCTTTTTTTGGTACTTAGAACCATATTTTTTATTGTGATCATAGATTATGTATTAGTACTTCTCCAAGATGATATATATCAAGACCATTCCTTTTGTTTTTCATTAAACTTCAAAATCAAACATTTTCTGTTGTGAACACAGTGTTGCTTGATACTAATAAGAATGCATCTCCTTCAGGATAGGAATATTCTATGGCATCTGTGTATTGCTCGGCACTTAGACACTCTGAGTCTAGGTGTAGCTTTATGTATCTACTAGGAACTATTATAAAGATTTATGAACAAACTGAAATTTATGAAAACCAGTACATGTCTTAGATGCTTACCAACTAAAAGACTTGTATGAAAGTGTGTATTATATATGTTTATGTGTATATGCGTATTTAAAGCAATAAATTTATTTTGTGTTGTTGTAAATGATTAGTGCCACCATAAAATTGTGGAGGTTTATTTATTTATCTATCTTTATTTCAATAGTTTTAGGGGGTACAAATGGCTTTTGGTTTGTGCTTTAAGTGCTTAATGCAATACAAAAACTGTCTATTGTAAATGGAAAATCATTTGGTTCATATATATTCACAATGGAATTGTTTCAAAGAGGTTTTACTAAACAGAATATGACATTAAATATACATGTATTTAGAGTAAAACCAATTCAGCTTTAATATGTAATTAGACCTTCAGAAATTGTGTCTTTCTACTGCATATGCCTTTTCTATATTAAACCATGTATCAAAGAGATAAGATAAAGATAGGATGAATTTTAAAAGTTCTCAGTATATCTACACACCAAGTCTTCCAGTGGAAGAATTTTTGAAACTCTGGCATTGCACGCAAACTTCATTACTTAAAAGCATGATCACATGTGACTATAAAATCATTATCATGGACTACCTTAATAAATGTCAATGTTTTGGGAGATACATTTTATTCTAAAACATATTAAAATTAAAGAGAATTAAAGGGCATAGTTTTCATGATTTTTTCCTTTTATATATTATTTTAGGTAATTCTACAATTCATGTTATAATTTTAACTAATAAGTTTTCAACATAATTTTATGCCAGTATTTAAGACAATGAAATGACTGTGTTTTATACATTTTGTATTCTATTCCTATGAAATATGAGCTTATCTGGATTACATCAAATCATAACTGGATAATTACTTTCAAATATTTTATTTTAACCTAAACCTTATTTTTTATTGGTAAGTCTGTAACAAATAGCTTCTCAATCAGTTTTATCACAATTTTTGTTAATTTTCAGAAGTTAGAGATCCGTTTTCAAGGGTAATAAAACTTTTGTAGTTGGTACCAATTTCTCTTTTGCCCACTATAAATCTCAAATATAATAAGTCAACTCAATTTTGTTTAACTTCACTTCACTTGTCTAACAGCATTTCCTCACTGAGAGCCTATTTAAAAAGTAGTTGCAGCCGGGCTCGGTGGCTCAGCCTGTAATCCCGCGCCTTTGGGAGGCTGAGGTGAGTGGATTGCCTGAGCCCGCGGGTTCGAGACCCGCCTGGGCAGCGAGACCTCATCTCTACAATAAATCAAAAAATCAGCCGGGCGTGGTAGCGCATGCCTATAATTCTGGCTACTTGGAAGGCTGAGGTGGAAGGATCGCCGGAGCCCAGCAGGTCGAGGCTGCGGTGGCCGGGAGCAGCCACTGCACTCCAGTCTGGGCGACAGAGTGAGACTCCAACTCAAAATGAATAAATAAATAAAATAAATTAAAAAAAAAATAAAAAGTAGTTGCTCTGTGGCTTTAAATCCTTGGGAACAAAGTATTATCTACTGGGATTTCTCTCTTTCTTTGTATGTTTTTTTCCTGATAGTTTCACTTTTTCACTGGAAGAGGGTTTGTTTTTCTTTTTCATTTTATTCCTTAGATTTCACTTTTTAAAATAATTTTTGGAAACTGGTGAATAAGTTCAAAATGGAGAATCTGATATTGATCATTAGTATCAATGATTTCATCCTGTTTGTCTCTGTCTTAGGAAAAGAAGTCTTTTTTCATTCTAGATTGTGAGATACTTGGGATGTGAAGGATAATTAAAATAAGCTTCCTATTTATTCATTTCACCAAAGATGATTTTGTACTTGAAGGTGGTGAATGATGATCTGGTGCATGATGTCTGGTTAACTTCATCAAGGGTTTGTAACAAAAGTAGAATGTATCTCTCCTTCTGTGGTGGTAGGAGGTATTTTCTACTAATCTTCTCTCTCCTGTTGTTCAGTTAATACAAGGGCTGTGCTTGCATTGGGTGTAATTGAAAGCCAAAATGATTTTCTCTAAAGATTTCCTGGGTCACTTTCCCAGGGCTCAAGTTAGTAGCCCCTGTAGGTTTGTGCTTCGGGCACACAAACTTTCCAAGGGAATGTCATCAGTAATGCCTAATACATTTACCTTCCTTCTATTCTTGGCAAACATGTGCATCCCGACACAAAAAAGCTGTAATTGTTCTTTGTATCAATATCTTACTTATTAAATAAATATTCTGTGTTTATTATACAGATAAAATGAAAAAGGGAAGATGACAATTGTTTCCAAAAATTCTTTTTCATGCACTCAAGTGTGCTATTTCACTCAATTTAAACCTTCCAGCCATCTTGAAAAAATGATTTTCAAACCCGTGGCTATAATTAAAATTTGTTATGTACGTATGATTTTTACATTTTTAAATTTGCATGGTGCTGATGGGAGCCAATAGTTTCTAGGATTGCCTGCTTTTCTAGAAGAAAAATTATGCCTATGTGCTTATATAATACAAGTTTTATTGGTTATAACTTACTATTCTCCACTTTTACAATATATACGCATGATTTTAAAGACATACACGTTTGCGTGTGTTGCAGTGACTCTTTCACTCTTCTCCACTATTTGCCCACACAATGACACTTTATAGCGATAAGGCCATAATATATGTCTCCTTAAGATCCTTAAGTGATTCTAACTATCTATAACACTGAAATAACTGTGGTCATAACACAGTTTTTTTCCTCTTGGATTGCTGACACAAGAAATATTCCTCATAAACTAGTTAAGAAGTTATTGCTGGCCGGGCTCGGTGGCTCAGCCTGTAATCCCGCGCCTTTGGGAGGCTGAGGTGAGGGAATTGCCTGAGCCCGCGGGTTCGAGACCCGCCTGGGCAGCGAGACCTCATCTCTACAGTAAATCAAAAAAAAAAATCAGCCGGGCGTGGTAGCGCGCGCCTGTAATTCCGGCTACTGGGAAGGCTGAGGCGGAAGGATCGCGGAGCCCAGCAGGTCGAGGCTGCGGTGGCCGGAAGCGGCCACTGCACTCCAGTCTGAGTGACCACTCCAACTCAAAAAAAAAAAAAAAAAAAAAAAGAAGTTATTGCTACCTTGTGTTAGAAAGAACTGTATATGTACATAACCCCTTTTGTGAATGTGTTCTGAATGCTTGGTTAAAAAACAATTCTTAGTTTGTTTACAAAAGACATGTCATACACACACACACACACACACACACACACACACACACACACACACACACACTTCAGAAAACATATTTTGAAAGCATGCTACAAGGTATATCCAGACTTAAGATTGTAAGGACCTCATCTAACACCTAAGAAAGATGAATCTACATTTGGAATTATTTGTAGCACCCTCATGGTGCTTTGTCCTATAATCCTGCACCCCCATAATTGTGGACTCAGAGTGATAACAGTCTTCCTGGAAGGGATCTGTGCATGAACACTGTCTTACACTTTTAAAAGCCTTTCTCTTTATCCTCAGACCACAATTCAGAAGACAAAGTGAGCCGTTTATTGCTAGTCAATATCTATTTATATAGTTATATCTTTCAGACTTAGGCTCCTTGAAGCAAGGGCAATGACTTTTCCATCTTTCTCTTTCTAACTTGGTTTTGGGACGCTCAGGTAGCATTTATTCAATGATTGACTAAACAAATTTCATATATTCAGAATTTTTTTTAACCCCCAGAGAATCAGAGTAGGTAACATAAATATATTTAACTACACATAATTCTTGCTAGAAACAAATGTCTGTAAAGCAAAAATAATCATATTCTTCATGCATTCACATCAGAAAGCAAGGAAGCTTCATCAGTTGGAGGTGGAAGAATGTTTCTCTGCAGGTCATGAGCAGATGGATACAGGCACGTATGTTTTGAAGCCTTCCTGAATCCTGACTCCCCTCTTCTCCAAAGACTCTCATCTCTGACAAGTGACCTCTTTACCTTGTATTGGGCATAGTGATCCAGAAACTACTCACAAAATCTGCCCTGATTTTCTGCTTTCCAAACCACAGAGGCTCTGGAGTTGACCTCCAATCTTTCCAGTGAAGTAGAGTGCTACCCTCCCCTCTGGCATGTGATGGATATGCCCTGACCTCATGATATTTGATGTTTACAATCAAATTTTCTCACTATGCACAACATTAAACTAACAGCAGTTCTCTGTCTTAAAGAGCCAACTCTCCTTTATAGAAATAAACGAAAAAATTCTAATAATTAGAAGTTGTTGAAGAATGAGAAAATTAGGAAAACTTCAGTAAATGGAAAATGGAGGTAATTCTGTAGCAGCATTTCAATAATGGAGTTTATTTAATGGGAAAGAGTGTCATATCCAGAAGGAATTTTATGGTGCTGCGGTATTAAATTAAGCACTTGAAGTTATATTAGCAAACTTTTAAGAAATGGGCATAGATTTTCAAATAAACACCCGAACATTCTTCATTAACCTAACAGAATCAGAATTTGACATTTGATGCATATGAAAGTTATTTAGATACAAAACATACGTCCAAAACGTAGGGGTTATTTCTTCTTTAAAAGAATATCCACTTGCTTTAGGAAGTTACCAAAAATAGGGCTAGTTCCCA